>CM060920.1:219168429-221668429 GCA_030737875.1 Allium sativum
AACTTCAAAGGTATGTCAAGATTGCCAACACTATTACCAATTGTTTTTCCGGATCTAAGGGTTGTGACATTGTTAACTGAATTATAGTTTTCGTCCTCACAAGAATTCATAGTACGAGAGTTATATTTTGGAATTACCTTGGGTTGACTGGGCAATTTTCCTTTCTCTTTAGTTTTCATTAGTTCCTTCATCATATTCATCATTTGTTCGAGTTTAGCATCTTGCTCGTTTATTTGTTTCTCTAAAAAAAAGTTTCTTAGTAAGACTGAGAAGATGAAGAAGATTGAAAGTTAGAATGCCTGTATGGTTGATTCGAAGGCTTGGATTGAGGTGGAACATGAGAAGTTTGAGGATTGGAAATTGGAATTTGGTAAATCAAAATTGGTATCATGTGAGATGGATCTGCAACACTATTGGGATTAGACCATGAGAAATTTTGATGATTTCTCTAAATAGGTTTATATAGGGATGAGTAAGGACTATTTTGAGCCATAACATTGACTTGGTCTTGAGGATAACAATGGGTTTGTCCTTCAAATTAAGGAGTTTGAGTTTCTGAGGGAATACAAATTGGATCCACGGCATGCACTCCTCTAGTAGAAGTATGAATGGGAATACGAATTGACCATTGCATTTCCTTTTTAGAATAATCTTCTATGAATTCCCAAGCATCATCGGTTGTCTTAGACATGAATTCTCCTCCACACATTGATTCTAGTTGTGTTCCAGTTTGATAGTTTAGTCCTTCATACGCACTTTGACATAAGTGATGTTTTAGAATTACACGATGAGGGCAACTATATAATAATTGGTTGAGTCTGTCAAAGTATTTTGAAAAAGTTTCCCCTTTGTTTTGATAGAATTAATTTATTTTAGTTCGGATTTTTATAGTTTTATGGAAAATGATTTTTTTTTCTTTCAAAAATACAGTGAAAAATTCATTCCAACTTCTTATGGAATTTTTTGGAAGAGAAGTTAGACATCCTTTAACGCTTTTAAGTAGTGCGAGTGGAATTAGACTTAACTTGGTTGATTCATTTAGATAATTGTTGCATTTTAGTTATGGATGCACACAGTTCAAATTCACTTAGAAATTCTTAAGCATTTTCAGAACCAGTAAATTTTGGTACCCCTTGAATAAAACAATGTTTACGCTCAAAATTTCCTTCGACTAGTGGAAATACTACAATAGAAGGTTGAAGAGTGCCAGTTGGGTAACATTGATCTCGAAGAGATAAGGGTTTATCCATTCTGACATTGATATTTTGAAAGTTGTGATTAATTTGATTTTGATCCATCTCGTTATAAAATTTTTGATTCATTTGAGAACCCCTATGAGAGTTATGGTGTCTATAACTTTTCTCGGTCATCGTTATCAAATGTAAACAAAGAAATTCCTAGACTGATGGTTAACAGAACTAGCTCATATTCAAAATAAATAGCATACTCAAGTATATCTTATTAGTTGGCACTCTTTATTTGAAGAGGGAAGAGGGTCTTATGGTCGTTCATGTATAGTATAAATACTAAGGGATACTTACTAATGTTTTACAGGTATTATGCAACCTCCTTTTCTAAAAGTTCAGTAAATTGAACTAATATATATCCGCGATCAAACCCTTAAGAGAATAAATTTCACAAAATACACTCTTGCGTTAAATATTTTGAAGTATCTAATCAGGTTTTATTGTTGAAAAACGTTGAGAATGATGACTTAGTTATGGAAATTTTAGCCAACCACAATAATCATAATATAGTAACTACAGAAATTAAAAAAAATTGTACAAGCAAGCCTCTACCCCTGCAAAAAAAGTTTACAAGCAATTTCTATATATATTTTTCTTTACTGCAGAGAACCTGTAGTGTTTAAAAATTATTTACAGTGGGGTATGGCGGTCCGTCCAGACCAACTGAGCAATGCGAACGATTAAAATCCCAGTGTTTGCAAATTGTTTGACCTCTGAATTCCATGTTGCTTGTTTGAACTCTTCACTTCAAAGTTGATCTTTGATTTGAAACTCCTTTTTTTTCTAAGAAATAATACAAATGAAATGAAAACTGAAACTAACCAAAAACTTGAAAAAAACATGGCAAAAGTTAAATAAATAAAATAAACTTACTCGGCTAAAAAGAAACTAAATTTAACTCAAATAAACCAAGAAAAGCTTACAAAGAAACTAAGACTCAACAAAATCGAATTAATACTTCAAATACAGATAACCACCACGCAAATTAAAAAATATATCAAAATCTACCTTTGTCAAACACTTAAACACGGGTTAAAAAAAGTAAATCACAACTACACTCGGAAATTAATCCTCAAGGACCCTATTATCTAATCAAAACTGAATTTGCTCTTCTTCTTTTGTTTCCTTAAATCTCACATAAAAACATGCCTCTCTCTGAGAAAATTAACATCGAGCCCTCAAAAACATACAAGCATGTCTTCCTTGTATGTTTTATATATAACACCAAAAAAATTGTCCCCTATAAAGAAATTGACCCAAACAGAATTCAACAAGATTTGGGCCCTTTTTTTTCGAAATTGATTCAATTCAAATCGCATTTGGGGGTTTTGAGGATGCAGTTCGATGATTTCAGTAGGAAGGTTTTGACCTTGAACTTAGTGAGAATTAGGTTTTCGAATTGTGCGATATCGGATGTTGTGAGGATGTGATCGATGGTCTTTGGTGGTGATTTGCAGTGGTTAAGTGCGTGATTTACAGTGATTGGCAAGGGGGTCTGAAGAGTTGTTGTTGAGAGTTGTGGTGTTGATATGTTTAGTCACTAGCAAAGGGACGTTTTTCAGAGTGGATGGTGCAGACTGTACGCACACAACGGGGTTAGCTTGGTTGTATATTTTCAGATTAGGGAGGATGGTTGGTGATGCATATTTTCTGTGAACTGGTCGATGACCAGTAGGGAAGTTTGGTATGTGGAAGTTTGGCAGAAAGGGTGTTGGATTGATGTGGTTTGTTAAGGCAGTTTGACGTAGAAGGTGGGGATGTGAGTTTGACAGGTGGGTGCAGTAGTAGGTGATGGATGGTGGCGGGGAAGAGGATGTAGAAGTGATTGTTGGTTTTTTCAGGAGGTGAAAATTTGTTAACATAAAATTTGTGAAGGCTGATGTCGTGGTGTTTGCCAAGGACCAGGGGGTGGTTTGAAAAGAGATGTAATTGGAGATGTAATAAGTGGGAAAGGTTTGAAATTTGTGAAGGAATTTTCTTTTACTATTTTTATGGTTTGCGAAGAAAGTAAAGAAATAGATGGAAAAAGGAAAAAAAATCAAGAAATTTTGAGAAGAATTTTTTTCTCTTGTTTAGAAGATTGTAGTATCAATAAATAATACCACTTCAACCAAACAAGAATTTTTCTTTATAAAGAAAAATAAAAAAAAAGACTAACACAAATCAAAAATTAAATAAACAATAAAATTTAATTATTACCTCCCCCAACAACGGCGCCAAAAACTTGTTTATGACACTTTCATACGAATTAGAAAAGCCCAAATTTGTTATAAATTACTGTAAGCGAATAGGAGTGTAGTACGCAGGTCGGACAAAAGGAAGAAAATTAAATTATTTATATAATTTAATGGGCGAGTTAAATAGAATTTGGAGATTTTTGCTTTGAAAGCAATAAAAATTGAAATTGCAATTTGGTTCAGAACAAATTTAATTGAACCGACGACCAAATCACAATTATCAACTAAAACAAATTTGAAAAGCAAGCAAAAATACAATTGAATTCACTACAGATTCGAACGTTATCAGATCTATAATAAATTCAATGATTAACAAACAGAATATAGTATTGGAAATAAAATTGCAGAACAAAAATAAACTAATAGAAAAAAATTAGGATTACCATTGAATCTAATCAAATGGTCAATCACTAATAAGAAAAGTAATTGCAATAGCAATTTGTGTTTTAGAAAATCTAATTGACTAGATAACACAAATTGCCAAGAAATAAAAAATGCAAAAATAAAAGAAAATAAAGCTTTATTGATGGAGAAGGCAGAAAAAGGTACCAAGGTTTACAATGAATAAAATGGGTATTTATAAGGAATGTAATCTCCTATCTATGTGAATAATGGGCCTAAGAAATATCTATGGAAGTATTTTCTTTACAAAGATAAAAGACGTGATTGGGTTCTGATTTGCTGATGACCATATCAAATCTTCTCTACATGATAAGTGAATATGTTTACTCCTCATAATCGTGCACACATTGACGGATCAGGACACAAGGAAAGACTAGAAGTTCCTTGGTTCAATCTGACCGATCGGCCTAGGGTGTAGTGTAATGACCAGGGGTTTATAGAAGCAGAATATTTAATTTTTATTTAAATAAATGTGATTTAATTAGAAGTGAATAACTTAAATTCAGAATAAACGAGTTGTTTAGTGTAAATAAATAGAATCTGGAATTTTATATGAAATTAAATTGAAGTCGACGCTTATGAAAAATCGTATTTGAATGGGAATGATAATATAAATTTATTATCAAAGTTTGAAGTGTTTTAAAATCGAATTAATATTAACTTGATTAAATTAACACGTAAAATACTGGTTTTGCAAACGATTTCAGAAATCGACAAAACCAATTTTATTGAGTCCGAAATATTGATATATAGTGAAGTGTCAAATTTCATGGTGATCGAAGTTCAGATGTGGTCGTGGTAGCGTAAAATGTTCGGTGGAAATACTTTTGAATTTAATTGAATATTAAATCTAAAATATCTAAATATTCACTGACCCTATAAATAACCCCTCTTCCCCTTATAACCTAAAATCACATTCACTCCCCCCGTTCTAAAATCCTCTGCCGCCAGTCCATTTTCTGGAAATGAGAAATCCCACTTCTAAAATAGAAAACAAATCAAAGAAAATCATACAAATCCTAACATGAATATATTTGAAATCCTTCAAACCTCCTCTTCAACCTAGTATGATTTTCAAAGGACTCGAGTTCGGTCCTGAGATCGACGATGCGGGGATTTGGGGATTTTCTGGCAAACTGAAGTATCGATGTGATATGAGGGAGCCAGCTAGCTTCCTGCGTTCGATTTTTGGGTGAAGCAGTAGGGGTTTTGTTTGGAATTGAACGATGGAACTAATTCACCGATTCATGAAGTGTTCAGAGGTTGATATGGGGTTTGCGTGTAAGGTGTTGGGTTATGCGATGAAATTCTGTGTCAATGATTTCCTGTAGCTAAAGCTTGATGTCACAGTTCATATGAGGGATCGGTGCAGCGTTTCAAGCTATTGGGATTGAGGAGAAAACGGAAGTAAGGAGGGTGGTTGCGGTCTTGAAGATAGTGGGGAAAAGAGGTAGATTGTGGAACTGGCGTTGACTAGAAGAGGTTCAGCAGTTGACCATTGAGATGAGTGGAGGGCTGTTGGATGAAAACCAAGTTGGTGAATATTGTATTTCATCTGAGATGCCAACAGTGTTCGAACTGGGTTATTTTGGTTTGGGGAAAATATTGGAAACGAGGGGGGGTTGGTGATGTTGAGTTTTGTTATTATTGTGAAGTTGGAGACTGTTTTGCTGTGTGAATGTATTGAGGACTTATTAGCAACTTATGTGTATTTGTTGATGAGGCAGTAAGGAGATGGGTAGTGAAGTGTTGGAGTGAGTCGTGGATCACAGGAGGAGGGGTGAGGAGTTAAAGTATTGTGTGCATGAGAGTGGGTCAGTTTGGGTGTTGGTGAACGATGGAGTGTTTTAGAGATGGTGTTCGTGCAGGACGATATTGGTGAGGTAATGGTGAGATGTTGATCTGTGTTTCAGTTTTGAGGTTCATAGATTGTTGAGGGAGGATGGGTCCGCCCAACGTTGGAAGGGGATATTTAAAATGGGCCAGTACATTTTGAATGGGCTGGGAAAAGAAGTGGAAAAGCCCAGGAGAAGAAAATAAGGAGTGGAAGCGGGCTATTTGAAAGGGATAACGGGCTGGTCTAAATGGGTAAAGCCCATATGATGAAAATAAATAAATATAGTTTTATTTATTTTATTTTGTGTAAACTTGTATAAAGCTATAACTTATGCATAGGTAATCAGAATTCCGCGAAACCAGGTCCGACAAGATCGTATGGATGGGACTGTGCTTTGGACTTGGTTTGGAATGGTTTTGGGAGACCGTTAGAATTTATGATAAAATAAATGGTCTGATCAGAATCATCGACGACCGTAAATCGTTGTTAACGATTACGGACAATGTGAGTAAAACTCACCAACTTTGTTCAGTATATATTTTTATAAACTGTACTTTATTTTTGATAATATTGATTGATTGCTGTGTATGGACTGTTTAGATGAACTGTTAAATAATTGATTGAAAACACAGTTATGGTTATATATATACACGCACACACACACATATATATATATATCGTTATTAAATATTTATTCTGTCGATCAGAATATTTTTTCTTGAAGTGAAAGTGATGTTATCTATATTGTTTAACATCTGTGGATGCAGGGAAAATAGGTTGGAGGGATCCAACTGGATTCCTCAACATTTAAGTAATGTTTTGTTCATATATTGTGATATGTGATGTGTTATATAATCTGTACTGATTATGTGTGCTTGGTTGATAGTAATCATGGTTATACGGTATTTTTAAATACCATACGAAAATACGGAAATGTAGAAAAATGGAAATTTCAAAACGTATATTGAAAATGAAATATTTGTAAAATCATAGGATTTTATAAGAGGAATGTTTATTTAGAAAATAAATAGAATTGAAAGGAAAATCATTTATAAAGGAAATAGGATGTTATAAAAAGGAAACCGTTATGAAAAGGAAAACGTTATTAAAGGGAAATCTTTTTAAGTGGAGAAACGTTATTAAAAGGACATTTATAAAGTGAAGAACCATTACTAAAAGTAAATCTTTATAAATTAATAAACGCTGTTAAAAGGAAATCTTTTTAATGGATAAACGTTATAAAAAGGGAAATCTTTATAAAGCAAATAAAGTAATCGAATATTAGTTATTCGAAAGGGGTTAATCAAATTTAGCTAATCGAATTTTAGTTAATCGATTAGAGTCAACTTAATCGATTAGAATTAAGTTATCCAGTTAGAGTTAATCAGTCAGAGTTAACTAGTTAGAGTAAATTAATCAGAGTTAATCGATTAGAGTTAAATCGAACTAGAGTTTCAAATATAGTTAATCGAATTAGGGTTAATTGAACATTAGTTATTCAATTAGAGTTGATCGAATTTAGTTATTCGAGATAGAGTTAAAATAAGATTAGAAACTGACTAGAGATTTGTTAATTGAATAGTTTTCTGAGTATCGATCTGATGTTGGTTTCGGCCTTCGGGGTTTATACTTAGAGAATTGTTCTCTTACTAGTTTACAGTTAGGGACTAATAGTTGTGGAATGGTAGTGATACGTGAATGAGGATTGGAAATGTTTTCGAATGTTAATAACGTATATTTTCTAATTAGAGAAAATAAGAAAATGTGAATATATATATATATATATATATATGTTGGATGATTTGATCGATAATTCCATTTGGAAATAAGATCGTTGTTTATACACCGAAATGTTTTCATTTGATAGTTAAATCATAGACTATCAAGTTTTGACTATATTTACGTTGTTAATATGGAGAGACCGGTTGGATTCGTATCCAAAGAACCATTTTGTATTGGCATAAGCGTTGCAATATGCCTAAGAAAATTGAAGACGGAGTAAAGTGCAAGGGCTGTTGTATAAGTCCTAGGTAGAGATTGCCTAGGATGGATGTACTGAATAGTGCCTTCGGTTTCGTTCAATCCCAGAAGAACGTATATGGACGAGTGTCTGACAGAGTATTTCCAATGATCGAATATGATTAGACTATACAAATATATATGGTGGCAACGGATTTATTCCCTTAGCATAATATTCAGAATATTTGTGTAAATCAATTAGTGATTAACGGATCTGACAATGTGGCATTCAAAGTGATCGTGTTATCAATGAATGGAAAGTAGTCATAGCCACTGGCCTCAACAACCAGGAAATGACAAAAATCGGGCAGGCAGCATGGCCAAGTCGGTCGCTCCGAAGTAGGGTGTATAATCACTATCTAGAGAATACTCATTTGCTTCTTAAATCTATCAATGCTGTCCCATATATATACACGGGAAAACGGTTGTTGATCGCAACCGTTGGTGATATACATTCGATACACTTGTAATAACCCGGAAATCCGAGCCAATTTAAATTTTTTATTTTGGCAATTTTAATGAATTTTGATTAATTAAAATGAATTTTTTAAATAATAACGACGAGAAATTTAATTCAAATGGAATTCGAACGTATACATTTATATTGATCGACGTTAGAATGTAAATATTTTATTTTAATTATAAAAGGAACTGAAAATGACGCGGTAGTTCGATAATTCGATTTCAAATTTCAAATGAATGTACCGGGTGCAGAATAAACCAGATTTTAGTGAAACAAAAAATATTTGAATCTAATTGAGAATATCTTTCCAACGAATCCGAAAAATTGAAATTTCATAGCGGGAATCAAAAGATATGTCCAGCTGAAAATTCAGAATAGTCGCTATGGAATTCTGGCCCTTAAAAATGGAAATTTTTCAAACGACCCCGGTTTTCGACGAGACCACTTTTTTTGGATCCGCGATGTCTAGTTATCGCTAGGATTCAAAATTCGTAATTTTTTGAATCAATATGTGAGCATGGGGAAGGAAAACGTGTTATGATAGTTTTAGTTGATTTTAATCGACTGGAAAATGGTCATTTTTCAAACAGTCTAAGAATTCAATGAATTTAGTTTTATTAGGACCGTATCGTCAATACGAAGCCAGAAAATATTTTTCGGGAATTTTTAGAGACTGTATGTGGCCCCGGTAAATTGAAATGTGCATTTAAATTGAATATATAAAAATTTATATTTCAATTTAAGCGAAAACTGATCGTAACAGTCGAATTGGCCTACGATACATATTCCATTGTGTTCGGAATGGGGGTAATACGCTAGGGACGACAGTCGGTGGGTTCGATTCTGAGTTCAAAATAAAAAGTAACTTTTTGAGAATTTAAAATTTTAATTAAATTAAAAGTCGACCCTTCCTTTTACTTTTCTCCCTTCACTTCCCGTTACTTCTCAGAATCAAATCAAATAAAAAAAGGGGGGGCGCACGATCGGGATACGCTCTGGCCACCGCGCAGCGGTCCCCACCTCTTATCCTCTCCATCTCCGCTCCGACCACCCCCTCCTTTACATCGCGCCCCCACAGACTCCATCCCCTTCTTCAATCGAGCGCCCAATCCCCAAGACCCCGACCCACTTCGAAAACCACCCACCGCCCAACCTGGCCACCGCATCCACCCCCTACGCCGCCGATTGCTGCCACCCTCCGCCTCCAGGCTCCGGCGACGTGAGCGACTCCGATTTCCCCCTCCTCTTCAATGTGAAACGCCCCATCAACGCTCCTCAATCCGAAATTAGTAAGTTTTTATTGTTTACATTGATTTATAATTTTTAATTTTCAGTTTTTTTATATAACTTTTATATTATAGAAAGGTTAAAAATATAATTTTTATATTATAGAAAGGTTAAAAATATAATTTTTATATAAGCATGAAGATAAAATTATAATCTTTTATATACGTGTAGCAAGATAAAAATATATTTTTTAAGCATGTAGAAGATTAAAAATATAATTTTTATATTAGTAGAGATATAAAAATATGATTTTTATTAATGTAAAGTAATAAAAATATGATTTTTATTAATGTAGAGTAATAAAAATATGATTTTTATACACTAGAGAATATAAAAATGTGATTTTTAGATATGTAGTGAATACGGAAGACGAAAGTGACAGAAGGCGAGCACGACGAAGATTTCCTACATATGAAGAGTCGCGGCGTCTGGTTTAGCTCTCGGTGAGAACTCCTCACTTTTAAATTAATTTTCTAGTTGAAATATATACTAGGATGCAGACGGTGCTTAGCAGCACCCGACACCCGTCGTTCACAGACCATGGTTGACTTGTTTGTTTAATTTCTGTGTTGTGAAATTTGATTGTGTGATGTGGAATGAAATAAAATATTCTATAGTGGAAAATATTTTATAGTTAATAATATAATTTTTAACGTGTATATAAAATAAATATTTATAAACAAATCGGCCGATTTGTTTATATACACTGATTTGACTGATATTGATTGGGATGATAAATTTTACACATCGCCCAACTGCACAAATAAAATCTGTGTTTGTTGATTTGAAACCCCACACGGGTATTGGGATGAGATTTGACGTACACTAATCCGGATTGTTTAGTTGTATGTCAATCGATGGATTGACAGACTGTGTAAGCGTTAATTATTTATATTTAATGCTTATGCAATTGTGTGGTGCACTCTGGATGATGGTTGATTATTTATCGTAGCTATTATATACATGTGTTGTATGGAAATCCATATAATAAACGTTATATGGTATTTAATTGGGCCTCATTCCAATATAGAAAAATAAATTCATGTGTGGAATTGAAAATAAATTCATGTGTTGAATTGCAAAATATTCATGTGTTGAATAGAATAAACATTCATGTTTTGAATAAAAGCCGTGTCGGATAGATTGACGCCATTTTGACGTGAACAATATTTATATCGATTCTATTCATTTTTCAAGGAATATTGAAAGTGATATTGAAATTCGAATTAAATTGAATAGAATTGAAATTCAAATTAAATTGAATTGAAATTCGAATTAAATTGAAATGAATTGAAATTCGAATTAAATTGAATAGATTTGAAATTCGAATTAAATTGAATAGAATTGAAATTAGAATTAAATTGAAATGAATTGAAATTCAAATTAAATTTAAATAAATCGAAATCAAATTAAATTCAAATTGAAATGAAATCGATTTGAAATGAAATTAAAACGAATTTATATTGAAAAATTCAATCTTGATTTGAATTTGAAAAGGAAGTTGAAATCGTTTTGAAAACGAATTTAAAACGATTTATAAAATATGTTTTAAAAGGAAATCGACGAAGTACATATTATATATATTATATTTATAATATAATGGCCTGAATAGAACGCGCTGCGCCATGACAGTTCGCGTATTTCGACCACTGACTTCGAACGGATATTACGGGAGATCCGACCGTCGGATTCTCCTAAACCCGGAACCGTTGGGTTCGTATCGAAAAGAGCTTTCTAACGAATACTAGAGATTTGAAATCTAACGGTAGGATTTGGAATTATGTCCAAATCAAATTTGGAAAAGGTCGTTGTAAGTGCAGTTCGCTGGCCGTTGATGGAAATCGACTGTACGGGCTTTAATAAAATTATTAAAAATAGTAATAATTTGTGTAAAATCATAAGAAATGATTTAGGAAGAATTGGGATGAAAAACTCCATATTTGAAAAGGTAAAAATAGATTTTTATCGAAATGAACTAGAATAATAATTTATTTATTTTTAAAATAAATAAATTGGATTTGAAATGGTTTTGAAAATAACCAGAATTTCCAATAATTGAATTGGAATGGATTTGAATCGAAATCATCTTCGGAATAGTTCGATGTTGTATTTCATGATTATACAGATGTTGTTATGGAAATTTGAAAGACATATTTATATCGTTATTTCCAATAGGATATTTGTTGGTCGTAGAATTTGATATTGAATATAAGCCGATATATTTTCTATTCAGAGCCTTGTATTTAATATCAAATGTGATTTTTGGGTTTATCGTGAACGGTGTTTTAAATAACACTTGTTCTTTAACCCGATAATTAATGGAATGTGATTTTGGGTTGTCGTGAGCGGTATCTTCAATAATACTGTTCTTGGACCCAACGGAGTTAAGAAAATCAGAAACTAACTGGAGATTAGTTAAGTTGAATGGTTTCTTGGGTATCGATCTGATGTTGGTTTCGACCTTCGGGGTTAATACTTAGGGAATTGCTCACTTGCTAATTTACGGTTAGGGACTGATTGATATGTGATGTGATTTTGGGGTTTATCGTGAACCGTGTTTTAAATGACATCGGTCCTTTAACCCTGTTAAAGATTAAAACTAAGTGGAGTTTTAATGAATCTTTAATTAGATTGAAAAGATCGAGAATCGAGTATCACCAGTTTTGCTCCAGGCGATAGTTAAATCTTTAATTAGATTTGAACGTGAAATGGTAATTGAATTACCGATAACACCGTGGTGTTAGATATGAAGTATTACCAGTTTTACTTCATGGGATGAATAGGTTGGGATCGGGAAATAGAACAAATGATTACTTAGGTAAGGTTCGTTAATCCCGGCTAGTTTGGATAAACCATAATTTGGTTTGAATTGATATTCAAAAAAAGATTAAAGAATAAATTTGAGGAATTTATCTTTGATAAAATTAATGGGAACCTTTCCCTAAGAATGTGAAATTTAGAAACTAACTGTAGGTTAGCTAAGAAGGATGGTTTCCTAGGTATTGATCTGATGTTGGTTTCGGCCATCGGGGTTAATATTTGGGGAATTGTTCTCTTACTAATTTACGGTTAGTGACTGGTAAATTGGAATGAGGCATATGTTGAGTTTGTGTAACACTTGTTTATTATATACGTGAGTTATTCGGAAAGACCGGGTTTATCCCATTCTGAATAACTGATTCGACGTGGTGTCGATGATGAAGACGGTGGTTGAAGGCTGGAGGTCTTCACGTCGTTTGGGTGATTACTGATGATCTTGATTGTGCTGTACACCCAAGAGGAGGGAATCAATTGGTGATCGTCCAGACGTACTTGGAGATCGATGGATATGCGAGGTACAAGCTGCCTCCGGTTTTCGTTCAGACCCAGAACGGACTTGTAAATGGATGTGTGTATGACATCGGATTTCATTCTGTGTGATTGATATCGGTTGCGTAGCGTGAATTGCCTGTGTGGCATGCTGAGATGCAAATAGATCAAGGCTTCTGTTGAAAAGCAGAGTCTTGTGGTTGATGATCAAAGCATCATCTGTGTGGCATAGCTTTGTGTAGCGTTGATTCGCGAGCCTCACACCCCGGTTGTGAACCACAAACGGGAGAAGGGCCTCAGGGAGGACATGCGTATCTTTCTAGCTAGAAGTGGCGTCAGTGGTTTTACATGCCCTGACGAGTTTGACTTATGTGGTTGCTGCTGTTGCGAGGCACCTCGGATATATCGGTGACTATATAGAGCTGATGGAGTCATTTGTTGGCTCATTTGCGCCCCAAAGGGCATGTAAACGTAGTGTTCAGGTATTTTAATCCACATCGGTGGACCGGCCCTGAAGATCCAAGGGTCACTCGAGCTCTGATCCTGAGACATGGTAGGCTGGATTGTCTCGAATCGGTAGAGGACTATCTTTTGCCTCGGTTCACAGATGGAAATCCAACTTCCAATACGTGACTTTGCGGTTTTGATTGTAGAGCCTAGTATTGGCAACATGATATATGGTACCCATGCCGCCTATGATTGATATTTATGATTGAAATTGATTTCTTCACTTATAGTAATAATAAAAGATGAAATTTAGCTTATCAAGCATTCTTTGGCTATTATAAGGTAAAACCCTATCCTCCGGCTTGTGCTGCATTGTGTGATGGGACCTGGGTCTTATAATAGCTTCATTGTTCTTTATTTAGCATTGCGCTGTTGTTTTATGCACTGGTGTTCTTGGGAGGAAACCCGTTCCGTGTTATACGGCGTGGTCCCTTGATTTACCTAACTTTAAAATAAAGATTAATAACTGTTTTAGTTCTCACACCAGTCACAAGACTGACCTGAAGTTTATTGTTTTAACCTAAACTCTGGGTGCCCTTATTTTGACACGGGTAGCTAGTAGTTTTGGTTTTGCAGATTTATGTATTCACAGGATCCTGGTTTACAGCTGGAATGATATCCATAAAGCTCTGTATCCGTATATCTCCTTCAGTTGTGCTTTGTATTATTTTTCCACTGCAATGTAATTTATTGTAATCTCTGATATTTTATAATGTATATTATTTGTTAATACTCTGTATATTCTTGTAATCTGATGGAATTGTTGTAATACACAATGAAATGTTCTTATGTCTGCGTTCGATTGTGTGTTGTTCTCGAAGTGTCCACTCTTTCCTTACCGGGGAAGTTACGGGTCCTTACATTTGGTATCGGAGCTTTGGTTTATAGAGCTCGGAGAACAAGGCACATTAGAACCAAATGAAACAATTCATCAGAAATTGGATTAGTAATATCCATGAGAATGACTCGTTAGAGATGGGATCAGTAGTATCCTAGAACGAGTGTGAAGAGTATATTTTTGAAATATTAAAAGAAAAACAAATTTTGTTTTGAAATCTAAATCGTATTATACGTATTTGAATAATTTATTTTAAATTGATTTGGACAATCTAGTATATGAAAATTTTGCATATACGCCTAGCTAGCGTGTATACGAAGTCCCAAATATACTGGATAGATATAGAATCACACTCTAGTCGCCCGGAGATGGTTCTGATGATCGCTATAGTTCGAACATCATCAAAATTGGCATTCGTGTTTCGAAAGTGTGATATTTATATATTTCCAATTGACTGGTGTGAGAACCAAAATTAGATAGGGCCATCAAAAATCTGATTTTTGGACTATGTATCAAAGTTATGAATTTGAAAAGTTAAGTCACTAATTGATTGATGGTTGTGTTGTATGATTATTCATTTAAACCATTATGTGAATGAACGGTGAATTTAGGCCAAATTGAACCAAATATTGAACTATATTGAAAATTATTTGCAAATGCATGTAAATACATGTATATATGTGCGAACAGGTCATAGCAAGGAGGTTAGAGTAGAAGAATAAAATTGTTTGCCCGACAAATAGGTACATGTTTATTGTATTTCTTTGGTTTGGATGATTTTATGAGCCGATTGGCTAGCCGCTTGGCTTTTTCTTTTGGATTGAAGAAGGCCATGGGAGGCTATATGAAATATCCCGTAGTCCCCGGTACAGGGGAGATTATGGCGAAATTTTTCGGAAATTTAGGGTGTTAGCCAAATTTTTGAAAAATTTGAAAAGTTCTTAGAAACTGAAAAGTTGAAGAACTTAAGCCGTAAGGAAAATAATGAAAGTTGAGTTGGTTTGTGAAACAACTTTCGGCTTCGTTCCTTTTCGGGGACGAAAAGTTTTAAGTGGGGGAGATTGAAATAACCCAGAAATCCGAGCCAATTTAAAAATTTTATTTTGGTTATTTTAATGAATTTTGATTATTTGAAATGAATTATTTAAATAATAAAGACGAGTAATTTAATTCGAATGGAATTCGAACATATATATTTATGTAGATCGACGTTAGAATATAAATATTTTATTTTAATTATAAAAGGAATTGAAAATGGGGCGGTAGTTCGATAATTCGATTTCAAATTTCAAATGAATGTACCGGGTGCAGAATAAACCGGATTTTAGTGAAACCAAAAATATTTGAATCTAATTGAGAATATATTTCCAACAAATCCGAAAAATTGAAATTTCGTAGCGGGAATCAAAAGATATGTCCAGTTGATAATTCAGAATAATCGCTATGGAATTCTGGCCCTTAAAAATGGAAATTTTGCAAATGACCTCGGTTTTTGACGAAACCACTTTTGTTGGATCCGCGATGTCTAGTTATTGCTAGGTTTCAAAATTCATAATTTTTCGAATCAATATGTGAGTGTGGCGAAGGAAAACGTGTTTTGATAGTTTCAGTTGATTTTAATCGACCGGAAAATGGCCATTTTTCAAACGGTCTCAGAATTCATTGAAATTAGTTTTGTTAGGGCCGTATCATAAATACGAAGCTAGAAAATATTTTTCGGGAATTTTTAGAGACTGTATGTGGCCCCGGAAAATTGAAATGTGCGTTTAAATTGAATATATAAAGATTTATATTTTAATTTAAACGAAAACTGATCGTAACAGTCGAATTGGCCTACGATACATATCCCATTGTGTTCGGAATGGGGGTCATACGCTAGAGACGACAGTCGGTGGGTTCGATTCTGAGTACAAAATAAAAAGTAACTTTTTGAGAACTTAAAATTTTAATTAAGTTAAAAGTCAACCCTTCCTTTTACTTTTCTCCCTTCACCCCCCGTTACTTCTCAGAATCAAATCAAATAGAAAAAAAAGGGGGGCGCACGATCGTGATACGCTCTGGCCACCGCGCAGCGGTCCCCACCTCCGATCCTCCCCATCTCCGCTTCGACCACCCCCTCCTTCACATCGCGCCCCCACAGCCTCTATCCCGTTCTTCAATCGAGCGCCCAATCCCCAAGACCCCGACCCACTTCGAAAACCACCCACATCCCAGCCTGGCCACCGCACCTACCCCATGCGCCGCCGATTGCTGCCACCCTCCGCCTCCAGGCTTCGGCGACGTGAGCGACTCCAATTTCCCCCCTCCTCTTCAACGTGAAACGCCCCCTCAACCCTCCTCAATCCGAAATTAGTAAGTTTTTATTGTTTACATTGATTTATAATTTATAATTTTCAGTTTTTTATATAACTTTTGTATTATAGAAAGGTTAAAAATATAATTTTTATATTATAGAAAGGTTAAAAATATAATTTTTATATAAGCATGAAGATAAAATTATAACCTTTTATATACGTGTAGCAATATAAAAATATAATTTTTAAGCATGTAGAAGATTAAAATATAATTTTTATGTTAGTAGAGATATAAAAATATGATTTTTATTAATGTAGAGTAATAAAAATATGATTTTTATACACTAGAGATTATAAAAATGTGATTTTTATATATGTAGTGAATACGGAAGACGAAAGTGACAGAAGGCGAGCACGACGAAGAATTCCTATATATAAAGAGTCGCGCCGTCTAGTTTAGCTCTCGGTGAGAACTCCTCACTTTTAAATTTATTTTCTAGTTGAAATATATATTAGGATGCAGACGGTGCTTAGCAGCACCCTACACCCGTCGTCCACAGACCATGGATGACTTGTTTGTTTAATTTCTGTGTTGTGAAATTTGATTGTGTGATGTGGAATGAAATAAAATATTCTATAGTGGAAACTATTTTGTAGCTAAAAATATAATTTTTAACGTGTATATAAAATAAATATTTATAAACTAATCGGCCGATTTGTTTATATACACTGATTTGACTGATATTGATTGGGACGATAAATTTTACACATCGCCCAACTACACAAATAAAATCTGTGTTTGTTGATTTGAAACCCTACACGGGTATTGGGATGAGATTTGACGTACACTAATCCCGATTGTTTAGTTGTATTTCAATCGATGGATTGACAGACTGTGTAAGCGTTAATTAATTATATTTAATGCTTATGCAGTTGTGTGGTGCACTCTGGATGATGGTTGATTATTTATCGTAGCTATTATATACATGTATTGTATGGAAATCCATATAATAAACGTTATATGGTATTTAATTGGGCCTCATTCCAATATAGAAAAATAAATTCATGTTTTGAATTGAAAATAAATTCATGTGTTGAATTGGAAAATATTCATGTGTTGAATAGAATAAACATTCATGTGTTGAATAAAAGCCGTGTTCGATAGATTGACGCCATTTTGACGTGAACGTTATTTATATCGATTCTAATCATTTTTCAAGGAATATTGAAAGTGATATTGAAATTCGAATTAAATTGAATAGAATTGAAATTCGAATTAAATTGAAATGAATTGAAATTCGAATTAAATTGAAATGAATTGAAATTCGAATTAAATTGAATAGATTTGAAATTCGAATTAAATTGAATAGAATTGAAATTCGAATTAAATTGAAATGAATTGAAATTCGAATTAAATTGAAATGAATCGAAATTCGAATTAAATTAAAACTGAATTGAAATCGATTTGAAATGAAATTAAAACGAATTTATATTGAAAAATTCAATCTTGATTTGAATTTGAAAAGGAAGTTGTAATCGTTTTGAAAACGGATTTAAAACGATTTATAAAATACGTTTTAAAAGGAAATCGAGGAAGTATATATTATATATTATATATATATATATATATATATATATATATATAATATAATGGCCTGAATAGAAAGCACCGCGCCGCGGTAGTTCGCGAATTTCGATCATTGACTTCGAACGAATATTACGGGAGATCCGACCGTCGGATTCTCCTAAAACCGGAACCGTTGGGTTCGTATCGAAAAGAGCTTTCTAACGAATACTAGAGATTTGGAATCTAACGGCTGGATTTGGAATTATGTCCAAATCAAATTTGGAAAAGGTCACTGTAAGTGTGGTTCAATGGCCGTTGATGGAAATCGACTGTACGGGCCTTGATAAAATTATTAAAAATAGTAATAATTTGTGTAAAATCATAAGAAATGATTTGGGAAGAATTGGGATGAAAAATCCATATTTGAAAAGGTAAAAATAGATTTTTATCGAAATGAACTAGTTTTGAACAAGAATAATTATTTATTTATTTTAAAATAAATAAATTGGATTAGAAGTGGTTTTGAAAATAACCAGGATTTCCAATAATTGAATTGGAATGGATTTGAATCGAAATCATCTTCGGAATAGTTCGATGTTGGATTTCGTGATTATACAGATGTTGTTATGGAAATTTAAAAGATACATTTATATCGTTATTTCCGATATGATATTTGTTGGTCGTAGAATTTGATATTGAATATAAGCCGATATATTTTCTATTCAGAGCCTTGTTTTTAATATCAAATGTGATTTTTGGATTTTTCGTGAACGGTGTTTTAAATAACACTTGTTCTTTAACCCGATAATTAATGGAATGTGATTTTGGGTTGTCGTGAACGGTATCTTCAATAATACTGTTCTTAGACCCAACAGAGTTAAGAAAATCAGAAACTAACTGGAGATTAGTTAAGTTGAATGGTTTCTTGGGTATTGATTTGATGTTGGTTTCGCCTTCGGGGTTAATACTTAGGGAATTGCTCACTTGCTAATTTACGGTTAGGGACTGATTGAAATGTAATGTGATTTTGGTGTTTATCGTGAACCGTGTTTTAAATGACATCGGTTCTTTAACCCAGTTAAGGATTAAAACTAAGTGGAGTTTTAATGAATCTTTAATTAGATTGAAAAGATCGAGAATGGAGTATCACCAATTTTTCTCCAGGCGATAGTTAAATCTTTAATTAGATTTGAATGTGAAATGGTAATTGAATTTACCGATAACACCGTGGTGTTAGATATGAAGTATTACCAGTTTTAATTCATGGGATGAATAGGTTGGGATAGAGAACTAGAACAAATGATTACTTAGGTAAGGTTCGTTAACCCCGGCTAGTTTGGATAAACCATAATTTGGTTTGAACTGATATTCAAAAGAAGATTAAAGAATAAATTTGAGGAATTTATCTTTGATAAAATTAATGGGAACCTTTCCCTAAGAATGTGAAATTTAGAAACTAACTGTAGGTTAGCTAAGAAGGATGGTTTCCTGGGTATTGATCTGATGTTGGTTTCGGCCTTTTGGGTTAATATTTAGGGAATTGTTCTCTTACTAATTTACGGTTAGTGACTGATAAATTGGAATGAGGCGTATGTTGTGTTTTTGTAACACTTGTTTATTATATACGCGAGTTATTCGGAAAGACCGGGTTTATCCCATTCTGAATAACTGATTCGACGTGGTGTCGAAGATTAAGACGGTGGTTGAAGACCGGAGGTCTTCACGTCGTTTGGGTGATTACAGATGATCTTGATTGGGTTGTACACCCAAGAGGAGGGAATCAGTTGGTGATCGTCCAGACGTACTTGGAGATCGATGGATATGCGAGGTACAAGGTGCCTCCGGTTTCGTTCAGACCCAGAACGGACTTGTAAATGGATGTGTGTCTGACATCGGATTTCATTCTGTGTGATTGATATCGGTTGCATAGCATGAACTGCCTGTGTGGCATGCTGAGATGCAAATAGATCAGGGATTCTGTTGAAAAGCAGAGTCTTGTGGTTGATGATCAAAGCACCGCCTGTGTGGCATAGCTTTGTGTAGCGTTGATTCGCGAGCCTCACACCCCGGTTGTGAACCAGAAACGGGAGAAGGACCTCAGGGAGGACATGCGTTTCTTTCTAGCTAGAAGTGGCGTGAGTGGTTTTACACGCCCTAGCGATTTTGACTTATGTGGTTGTTGCTGTTGCGAGGCGCCTCGGATATATCGGTGACTATATGGAGCCGATGGAGTCATTTGTTGGCTCATTTGCGCCCCAAAGGGCGGGGAAACGTAGTGTTCAGGCATTTAAATCCACATCGGTGGACCGGCCTTGACGATCGAAGGGTCACTCGAGCTCTGATCCTGAGACATGGTAGGCTAGATTGTCTCGAATCGGTAGAGGACTATCTTTTGCCTCGGTTCATAGATGGAAATCCAACTTCCAATACGTGACTTTGCGGTTTTGATTGTAGAGCCTAGTATTGGTGACATGATATATGGTACCCATGCCGTCTATGATTGATATTTATGATTGAAATTGATTTCTTCACTTATAGTAATAATAAAAGATGAAATTTAGCGTATCAAGCATTCTTTGGCTATTATAAGGTAAAACCCTATCCTCCGGCTTGTGTTGCATTGTGTGATGGGACCTGGGTCTTATAATAGCTTCATTGTTCTTTATTTAGCATTATGCTGTTGTTTTATGCATTGGTGTTCTTGGGAGGAAATCCGTTCCGTGTTATACGGCGTAGTCCCTTCATTTACCTAACTTTGAAATAAAGATTAATAACTGTTTTAGTTCTCACACCAGTCACATGACTGACCTGAAGTTTACTGTTTTAACCTAAACTCTGGGTGCCCTTATTTTGACACGGGCAACTAGTAGTTTTGGTTTTGCAGATTTATATATTCATAGGATCCTGGTTTACAGCTGGAATGATATTCGGAAAGCTTTGTATCCGTATATCTCCTTCAGTTGTGCTTTGTATTGTTTTTTCGCTGCTATGTAATTTATTGTAATCTCTGATATTTTATAATGTATATTATTTGTTAATACTCTGTATATTCTTGTAATCTGATGGAATTGTTGTAATATACAATGAAATGTTCTTCTGTCTACGTTCAATTGTGTGTTGTTCTCGAAGTATCTGCTCTTTCCTTACCGAGGAAGTTTCAGGTCCTTACAACACTCAAGCGAAATGAGTGGTCGGTCATGTGTGGCTGAGTTGCAAGATGTTCTTGTTGAACTCTAGTGTATCGTTCCTAGAGTACACTGATCGGAAAGTGGTTCCATACCTTGTCATAGTTGGAAATCCATTACCTAATACGTGCTTGCGGTTTTGATTGTATACTATATATGTAGAATGTGAGATGAAAGCGTTTCTGCTAGATGATTATTATATTGTGGTTGGTAGACATTATTGTAATATCAAAAGGTTTTTGATATAAAGATATTTTGGATTCTCATAAGGGAAAAACCCGTTCCGTTATACGGCGTGGTCTTATGAAATATCGTTTAATGACTCAAACTGTTTTAAACTGTTTTACTCATACTAGTCCCATGACTGACCCGGAGTTTATTTTGTTTGTTTCCCTAAACTCTTGGGTGCCTAATTTGTACGGGCAGTCAAGTAGTTAGGATTTTTCAGATATACTTAGAGAGCTTGGAGTAGGAGGCTTCAGGATTCTTTAGCTATTATTATTTCCGTTGTGTTGTAAGTGTTGTACTCTGATAAGTGCTATGGTATACATATTGTTTGTATTTCAAAAGTTATGTTATATTTTATTCGTTCCCCTGTGAGATTCGTGTTACTCTGTGATTGTGATGTTCTTCTTCTTCTTCTATTCTATAAGTTTCTATCTTATCTATCCTCACCCTCTAACTTCTTTCATTAACCATCCGGTAAATTTTGATCCTTGGATGTTCGGTATGTGTTGTATATCGGATAATCAAGATCGAAAATTTCCGGGTCGCTACAGTTGGTATCAGAGCTTAAGGTTAGGTTATTACCTTGGCTCTGTGGCGTGACTCAGTAGAGATGGGGTTAGCAATTCCCTAGATTGAGTTGAGTGTATATATACGAGTGAACGTATTTGTTATTGATATAAAAATTTGTTTTATATTGTGGAGATTTATTGGTTGAGTCGTTTATGAGTTCTGGTCGATCAGTTTGATCCACTGTATCGGTATGAGTTACTAAACACTTGAATACGATGAATCGTCATGGTATGTTTTGAAAAGAGGGTAATGGAATAATTTACCCAAAATTATATTTTGATATAAAGGATTCATATTGGAATGATTATAATATATTGGATATATTGGTTGTTATTATAATCGAGTAAGATTATAAATTAAATGGTTATGTAAATGACCAATCAGAATTCATATAAGTGAAATATATGAAATCGAAATGAATTAACTCTGAAATTTGAATCAGAATTGAAATTAAAAACCCTGGAAATTTGGAACAGAGTTTGTAAATGAATTTGGATTAAATATATGAGAATTTAAAAATCCTGGAGATTTTAAATTGTTTTGAGAATAGTATTTTGAAATGAATTTCAAAATGGAAGTGTTTAAATATGGTTTTAGAAAGTAATATGGTATTGAACTCACTTCGATCGCTGAAAAATAACCCTGATGAGTGTGGCCACATCATTAGTGTCATTTTCGAGTTCTAAGTGACGAATTACCACCAAAAGATGTTGTTTTTGAATTGTTTTAAGGAAACAAGTTGTTCAATAAATTCAAAGGTTTTGAATTGGTACTATGATTTCGAATTAATTTGAAATGAACCCAGGAATTTGAAATTTAAATTTAACTTATGAATTTAAATGGATTTAAATAGTGAAAGTGAATAATAAATTCGAATTTAACTTTGACTAAGTTAAATGAAACTGGATTTGATTAATGAATGACCTGGAAATGGAATTAAGTTGATGAGTTAAGAGTTTGAAATTTGATATTGGAATTTGAATAGAATTTGGTTTGGATATAACCAAATGATTTAATTTGAGAGTAAACTGATTGGAGTTGATTTGGATGGCATAGTATATGCAGAATAGGTAGCATATGAAAGTGATATGATGATAAGCCCAACAAAAAGGTACAAATTTATATTTCATATGAGAGTGGTGATTTATGAGCCTGATTGGCAAGCCGCTTTGCTGTTTGATTTTCTTTTGGGTTGGAGATGGCCTAGAGAGGCGAGTTGGAGTTTGACCTATTGACCAATACAAAGGAGGTGCTGGCGAAATTTTTCGAGAGTTTCGGATGTTAGAAAATTTTCAGGATTTTTGAAAATTTTGGTTAATAAGAATAAATTAATAAATTAATTGAAATTAAATTGGTTCAGTTGAAACTGAAGTTAAGGAGTGAACAAATACGTTCTGACCAGTCGATAGGGTTTGTTTTCTACCTTAGCAATTTCGAGGACGAAATTATTTTAAGAGGGGAATAATGTAATGACCCGGGGTTTTTACAAGCAGAACATTTAATTTTTATTTAAATAAATGTGATTTAATTAGAAGTAAATAATTTAAATTCAGAATAAACGAGTTGTTTAGTGTAACTAAATTGAATTTGGAATTTTATATGAAATTAAATTGAAGTCGATGCTTATGAAAAATCGTATTTGAATGGGAACGATAATATAAATTTATTATCGAAGTTTGAAGTGTTTTAAAATCGAATAAATATTAACTTGATTAAATTAATACGTAAAATACTGGTTTTGCAAACGATTTCAGAAATCGACGAAACCAATTTTATTGAGTCTGGAATATTGATATATAGTGAAGTGTCAAATTTCATGGTGATCGGAGTTCAGATGTGGTCGTGGTAGCATAAAATGTTCGATGGAAATACCTTTGAATTTAATTGAATATTAAATCTGAAATATCTAGATATTTACTGACCCTATAAATAACCCCTCTTCCCCTTATAACCTAAAATCACATTCACTCCTCTCGTTCTAAAATCTTCCGCCGCTAGTCCATTTTATAGAAACGAGAAATCCCACTTCTAAAATAGAAAACAAATCAAAGAAAATCATACAAATCCTAACATGAATATATTTGAAATCCTTCAAACCTCCTCTTCAACCTAGTATGAGTTTCAAAGGACTCGAGTTCGGTTCTGAGATCGACGATGCGGGGATTTGGGGATTTTCTGGCAAACTGAAGTATCGATGTGATATGAGGGAGCCTGCGAGCTTCCTGCGTTCGATTTGTGGGTGAAGCAGTAGGGGTTTTGTTTGGAATTGAACCGTGGAACTAATTCACCGATTCATGAAGTGTCGAGAGGTTGATATGGGGTTTGCGTGTAAGGTGTTGGGTTATGCGATGAAATTCTGTGTTAATGATTTCTTGTAGCTAAAGCTTTATGTCACATTTCATATGAGGGATCGGTGCAGCGTTTCAAGTTGTTGGGATTGAGGAGAAAACGGAAGTAAGGAGGGTGGTTGCGGTCTTGAAGACAGTGGGGAAATGAGGTAGAATGTGGAACTAGCGTTGACTAGAAGGGGTTCAGCAGTTGAACATTGAGATGAGCGGAGGGCTATTGGATGAAAACCAAGTTGGTGAATACTGTATTTCATCTGAGATGCCAACAGTGTTCGAACTGGGTTATTTTGGTTTGGGGAAAATATTGGAAACGAGGGGGGTTGGTGATGTTGAATTTTTTTATTACTGTGAAGTTGGAGACTATTTTGCTGTGTGAATGTATTGAGGATTTACTAGCAACTTATGTGTATTTGTTGATGAGGCAGTAGGGAGATGGGTGGTGAAGTGTTGGAGTGAGTCGTGGATCACAGGAGAAGGAGGGGTGAGGAGTTACAGTATTGTGTGCATGAGAGTGGGTCAGTTTGGGTGTTGGTGAACAATGGAGTGTGTTACAGATGGTGTTTGAGCAGGAAGATATTGGTGAGGTAATGGTGAGATGTTGATTTGTGTTTCAGTTTTGAGGTTCATAGATTGTTGAGGGAGGTTGGGTCCGCTCAACGTTGGAAGGGGGTATTTAAAATGGGCCAGTACATTTTGAATGGGCCAGGAAAAGAAGTGGAAAAGCCCAGGAGTAGAAAATAAGAAGGAGTGGAAGCGGGCTATTTGAAAGGGATAACGGGCTGGTCTAAATGGGTAAAGCCCATATGATGAAAATAAATAAATATAGTTTTATTTATTTTATTTTGTGTAAACTTGTATAAAGCTATAACTTATGCATAGGTAATCAGAATTCCGCGAAATGAGATCCGATAGGATCGTATGGACGGGGACTGTGCTTTGGACTTGGTTTGGATTGGTTTTGGGAGACGGTTAGAATTTATGATAAAATAAATGGTCTAATCAGAATCATCGACGACCGTAAATCGTTGTTAACGATTACGGACAATGTGAGTAATACTCACCAACTTTGTTCAGTATATATTTTTATAAACTGTATTTTATTTTTGATAATATTGATTGATTGCTGTGTATGGACTGTTTAGATGGACTGTTAAATAATTGATTGAAAACATGGTTATGGTTATATATATATATATATATATATATACATACATACATATATATATATCGTTATTAAATATTTATTCTGTCGATCAGAATATTTCTTCTTGAAGTGAAAGTGATGTTATCTATATTGTTTAACATCTGTGGATGCAAGGAAAACAGGTTGGAGGGATCCGACTGGATTCCTCAACATTTAAATACTGTTTTGTTCATATATTGTGATATGTGATGTGTTATATAATCTGTACTGATTATGTGTGCTTGGTTGATAGTAATCATGGTTATACGGTATTTTTAAATACCATACGAAAATACGGAAATGTAGAAAAAGGGAATTTTCAAAATGTATATTGAAAATGAAATATTTGTAAAATCATAGGATTTTATAAGAAGAATGTTTATTTAGAGAATAAATAGAATTGAAAGGAAAATCATTTATAAAGGAAATAGGATGTTATAAAAAGGAAACCGTTATGAAAAGGAAAACGTTATTAAAGAGAAATCTTTTTAAGTGGAACTAAGTTATTAAAAGGACATTTATAAAGTGAAGAACCGTTACTAAAAGTAAATCTTTATAAATGAATAAATACTGTTAAAAGGAAATCTTTTTAATGGATAAACGTTATAAAAAGGGAAATCTTTATAACGAAAATAAAGTAATCGAATATTAGTTATTCGAAAGGGGTTAATCAAATTTAGCTAATCGAATTTGAGTTAATCGATTAGAGTCTAGTTAATCGATTAGAATTAAGTTAACCAGTTAGAGTTAATCAGTTAGAGTTAACCAGTTAGAGTAAATTAATCAGAGTTAACCGATTAGAGTTAAATCAAACTAGAGTTTCAAATATAGTTAATCGAATTAGGGTTAATTGAACATTAGTTATTCAATTAGAGTTGATCGAATTAAGTTATTCGAGATTAGAGTTAAAACAAGATTAGAAACTGACTAGAGATTTGTTAAGTTGAATAGTTTTCTGAGTATCGATCTGATGTTGGTTTCGTCCTTCGGGGTTTATACTTAGAGAATTGTTCTCTTACTAGTTTACAGTTAGGGACTAATAGTTGTGGAATGGTAGTGATGCGTGAATGAGGATTGGAAATGTTTTCCAATGTTAATAACGTATATTTTCTAATTAGAGAAAATAAGGAAATGTGAATATATATATATATATTTATATGTTGGATGATTTGATCGATAATTCCATTTGGAAATAAGATCGTTGTTTGTACACCGACATGTTTTCATTTGATAGTTAAATCACAGACTATCAAGTTTTGACCATATTTACGTTGTTAATATGGAGAGACCGGTTGGATTCTTATCCAAAGAACCATTCTGTATTGGCATAAGCGTTGCAATATGCCTAAGAAAATTGAAGACGGAGTAAAGTGCAAGGGCTGTTGTATAAGTCCTAGGTAGAGATTGCCTAGGATGGATGTACTGAATAGTGCCTTCGGTTTCGTTCAATCCCAGAACGAACGTATATGGACGAGTGTCTGACAGAGTATTTCCAATGATCGAATATGATTGGACTGTACAAATATATATGGTGGCAACGGATTTATTCCCTTAGCATAATATCCAGAATATTTGTGTAAATCAATTAGTGATTAACGGATCTGACAATGTGGCATTCAAAATGATCGTGTTATCAATGAATGGAAAGTAGTCGTAGCCTCTGGCCTCAACAACCAGGAAATGACAAAAATCGGGCAGGCAGCATGGCTAAGTCCATCACTCTGAAGTATGGTGTATAATCACCTATCTAGAGAATATTCATTTGCTTCTTAAATCTATCAATGCTGTCCCATATATATGGGGAAACGGTTGCTGATCCCAACCGTTGGTGATATACATTCGATACACTCAAGCGAAATGAGTGGTCGGTCATGTGTGGCTGAGTTGCAAGATGTTCTTGTTGAACTCCAGTGTATCATTCCTAGAGTACACTGATCGGAAGGTGGTTCCACACCTTGTCATAGTTGGAAATCCATTACCCAATACGTGCTTGCGGTTTTGATTGTATACTATATATGTAGAACGTGAGATGAAAGCGTTTCTGCTAGATGATTATTATATTGTGGTTGGTAGACATTATTATAATATCAAAAGGTTTTTGATATAAGGATATTCTGGATTCTCATAAGGGAAAAACACGTTCCGTTATACGGTGTGGTCTTATGAGATATCGTTTAATGACTCAAACTGTTTTAAACTGTTTTACTCATACCAGTCCCATGGCTGACCCGGAGTTTATTTTGTTTGTTTCCCTAAACTTTTGGGTGCCTAATTTGTACGGGCAGTCAAGTAGTCGGGATTTTTCAGATATACTTGGAGAGCTTGGAGCAGAAGGCTTCAGGATTCTATAGTTATTATTATTTCCGCTGTGTTGTAAGTGTTGTACTCTGATAAGTGCTATGGTATACATATTGTTTGTATTTCAAAAGATATGTTATATTTTATTCGTTCCGCTGTGAGATTCGTGTTACTCTGTGACTGTGTTGTTCTTCTTCTTCTATTCTATAAGTTTCTATCTTATCTATCCTCACCCTCTAGTTCTTTAATTAACCATCTGGTAAATTTCGATCCTTGGATGTTTGATATGTGTTGTATACCGGATAATCAAGATCGCAAATTTACGGGTCGCTACATGTAGGCACCGATCAGTCAATGTCATCTTTGGAGTTTCTAATTCAATTTACCTTCAATACAATCGATCGGTCTGAAATACATGTACCAATCGGTCAGTCCTGAGGATACATGCTGGGGTCAATGATCATCATGACGGTTGGTTAAAGAGATATAAAGCCGATCGACCATACTCTAGAGTTCCAGAATGGGCGGCTACATAAGCAAAGAAGAAAAGTAAGACCAATCGGTCGGTTCTAACTTAGGCCGATCGGTCTCATTGACAGTGGACTTTGATAAAATCCCATTACACTTACGGTCAAGATGTGGTATAGCCGATCGGTCATATCCCAAGAGCTAGGGCTGATCACTTTCAGGAAAGAGAAGGGAAAAGTACCAGTCGGTCAATTGCATTTTAGCACGATCGTTCCTATTTCCAGCTATTGACAACTGTTTACAGCTGGCCAGTGGCAATCTCCGTAAATAAGTTCTAGACCGACCGGTCGCTTGTATGTTATATTTTGGCTCCTCCTCACTCCTATAAATAGGGGATGAACCCCTCATTAATGGGGACCGAATTTTATGACCCTGAAGGCATGTCCAACCATTTCTTGAGCAATTCTTAAGGAATTCTACCTCTCCTAACTCCTCCAATTGAAGATCAAACATGGAATTCTCCATCAAATCATGGAAATCCACTCAAGAGCTTGACGAATCATAGTTCTACTTCTCAAATTGCCATACTTAGAAGATTTCTCTACTTCCTTTAGCTCTTAAGATCAAATTTAGAGAAGAGTGTGTGAGGATGAAAATCTATGTAATAACAGAATGTTCAAACCTTGTAAATTTGCACATGATAATGAAATTTTCTCCCAAAGTGGATGTAGATCTTTCCTAAGATCGAACCACTATAAAAATAGTTGTCTTTTTTACTTGCATTAATATTTGTGGCTCCTTTTAATCTCTTAGCGAATTGGTGAAGTGCAATTTTAGCACCTTTAGTGTTGAAATCTAATTTGGATTTCAACGTTTGGCGCCCACCTTGGTGCCCGAATTCGCCATTCCTTCTCTCACACTCCTCACAAGGTTAAGAGACTACCATTGAAGTTCTAAACCATATCCTTCTCGAAATCATGGCTAAATCCAAAAAGACCGCTAGTAAAGCCGCGATAGAAACCAATAATGTCGCTAACAAAGAAACACCACTTACCAATCGCTTTGAAGTTAGTGAAAACTCAAAAAGTGGAGCCTATGTGACCAAAAACAAGTTGAATGCCGCTATTGCCAATATGAACCAACGAATGGATGCTTCTACTAAAGATATGATGGAGAAACTTGATGCCATCCTTAGTGCTCGACCAAATCCAGTCCCTAAGAAGGTCCATGTTGGTCTTAAAGAAAATAATGGATCACTCGCTTCCGATCATAACCGCAACAACAACATGGAAGATGATTAAGACTGGTTGACTGACAAGGACGAAGCTAATATCGAAGAGTTGAAATCAAAGGCTAAGAATCGCTCCGAGGTTGATGTTCAGAAGGCTACCAATTTTTTCACGGGGGCATCTCCTCGTCGAGAAGGCAAAGTACTTAAACTTTCTAACCAGGACCGTTTTCCTAGGCAAACGTTTGGTGAGGAGCTCAGCTTCGCGGAGCGCCATAACACTAAAGAATACATCTCGGATATGATAAAACAAATCATGAAGAGAAATCAAGCTAGCAAAAACGATGAAAGAGAATGGGATTTCTCTCCCGATATGACTCCATTCACCGAAAGAATCCTTGAAGCAGAATGTCCAAAGAAGTTCAATCCTCCAACCTTTCCTCCGTACAACGGCCATGTTGATCCTAACTATTTCCTATTCAAATATGAGTGACATATGAGTGCAGCTAAGGTGACTGATGAAATGAGATGCATGTATTTACCTCTCTACTTAGAAGGTGCTGCTTCATTATGGTTCAGGAAGCTGCCACCCAAATCCATCGACTGGTTCTCTTACCTAACCAAAATGTTCAAGGAGCAGTTCAGCTTATATGCTACTAAGGCCAAGGATGCTATAACACTCTCGGCAATGAAGTAGAAGCTAGGGGAAACTGTTAAAGCCTTTCTTAGTCACTTCAATGTTTCCTTGTCTGAAGTGAGAAATCTAGAGCCACATATAATTCTCATGGTCGTACTCGACGCTATAGACAAAGCAAGCGATTTCGGGAAATGGATAAAGATGAAGGAACCGAATACGCTTTGCAAGTTCTATAAGAAAGCAGAGGAGTTGAAACAACCCACCTTCGTTAAGTTCACTCACAAAGGGAATGCATTAACTTTGGTGAAGCATTATAGGTAAAAGATACAGATAATTTACAAGACAGACATACAAACAACGGAAAAACTGAAATCATTTCATAAGCAGCGTGGTTTAGTCAAAACATTACAACCATTTTCTCAAAACCCAACTTCCAAATCATTACAATAAAACCTCTGTGTTGATTCAAAACTCCAAATACATAAAAAAAGCATAAAACAGTAGTAAAGCAGCATAAATCCCCAATAAAAGTGTAACCACAGCCATAGCCCAAGAAAAGAGAATCCAAGCAATACATCTACTCTCTTCGAGCTGGAAAAGGTCTGAACTAAACTGAAGTATTCCCTCCCTGTGGACCTGGAGAGGGGAACGGAAGAAAAGAAGATGAAAGAAAATGGGTCAGACATAAAGCCTGGTAAGCCCAGTGATTTTCAGCATGTAAACAAGAAAAAGGATCATGATATGAATAAACCGAATATAAGACAATACCATAGTAACAAGATAACATAAGACAAGATAAGGCAAGATAAACTGAATATGCTATCGCACCCATTTCTATTTCTCTGCACCTACTAACAATTGTTTCAACTAACCTCATGTGTTCATAATAAAATGATCCCTTTATCGATCGGCTTCTACTCGCATGTATTTATTACTTGTGTCATTCGGCCTCATTTGTTTTTGGATACCTGTGCTGGTCCCACCACGGGGCGTATCAATCTCTATGATGGCGACCCGACACAATTCAAGATGCATAGTGTATAACTACTCATGCCCAGTGCCTGATTTTTCTACTCCGGAGTACGTGCATGCGCGTACTCCTTCAGAACCTATACTGACGCACCACCTGCCGCTATTTTGACCACTTATAATCAGCCTAGTAATTGTGCCCCATCCCGCCTAGTTTAGTGTACCGTGATACATCTATGTGGGTTACTGCTGAAATGGGTCCCCGTTGCTAGGGTTTTCTAATCAACATGTTATAACGGTTAAGTGTTCTCAATTTAGCCTAACCCCACCCATTTGTTTAATTACCATGTTGAATTGGTTAAGTGTCGCCTATTCATATGTTACTTTACCTTACCATTCTTAGCATGTTTGTTCATTGGCATTAATTAATTTATTAATGCACCAACCTCTCACATTAGAACTGTTGCTTGCGGTTGCTGGATGTGTCGGGCGGTTCCGGGAAGACTTCTACCGCAAACTCATTCTAACCTCGGGTTTTGGGCTTGATGCGCTAACCCCTCACATTAGACATATTCTTGCGGTTGCTGGATGTGACGGGTGGTTTTGGGAATTCTTACATCGCAACTCAATCTAACCTCAGGTTAGGCATGTTCATCTTTTATCCAATTTACGTATTTACCTTTCATGTCCAAGTCTAGATTTTTGTATGCTAATTATCCACAATTGTTGTCAATTCAAGTTACGACCAATGTACTTGTTATATCCAAGATTACTCCAATAAGTTAAACACAATTCCCCGCGTTATAATCGCACGTACAACAAGATTCAACAAGGTTTCCAAATTCCAAGTACTCAAAAAATAAAACAGAACGGGGATGGAGAAGAAATACAAGAATTGACATAAGGGAAAATAGGCATGTAAAGGTGTACCAAACACAAGAATCATGGTTCCAATAGGCATGTTGTACATTAAAAACGAATATAACAAAACTAAGGAAAATACATCATAGGTATACAGATTCGATAGGATTGAACATAAAGAAATTACTAATTTGATGTACAACATGATAGGTTCAATCATAACAGTCTCATGGGCATAGGTAATTTCAGATTTGACAAAAGAATAAGCATGAATCAGAATTGATTATTTTACAACTAGGCATAGTTCTAGATTCGATTCATTACAGTCATGATTTCTATAATATGTTCAAATCTGAATAATAACTGAACTTACAGCGATTGGATTAGAAAAAGAGAATTAGTTGACGTTGTAGCGGTTCTAATCTTTCTTTGTTGATTGAAGCGGAAAATCTTTTCTTCAATTTGGAGCTCTCTAATTTGATTTCTAGTTTGGAGAAGAAGGAGGCTAGGGTAGTTTAGAGATGGACAGAATGGAGGCACCATAGAATAGGGTTATGAGGCTAGGGTTAAATTTAGATAGGTATTTATAGATGGGTTAGACAAACTATGGCCTTTAGATTAGGATAGGAGTCATCAGAGCCACTCAAACCAAAGAGACACGTCACCCAGCCAACAACAGCGCGACACATAAGCCCTAATCCTTTAGAATTCGTCAACCAGATCTGGAAAGATAGTGGTCGACACCCCTATAGGGGGGTCGACACCCCTATAGGGGGGTCGACACCCCTATAAGGGGGTCGACACCCTCAAGCGGGATTTTTCCCGCTCATTTTTTATTGGCTGATTTTTGAAATTTGAATTTGTTTTCTGATTTTTAATTATTATTTAATTTAATTCTGCTTTGAACTAAAATCTTCTAAGCGTCATAACTTCCTCATACGGAGTCCGATTTACGCAAACTCAGACTCTATTCCAACCAGAGTTCGGAAAAGAACGCATTGGCACTACCCATTTTACTTAATTCCTACTTTTAAAATTAAGTATTCTTTAATTCGTTATTATAATATTCACAGAAAATACGGGGTGTTACATTCTCCCCTCCTTAAAGGATCTCGTCCCCGAAATCTCTAAGTTAAGAAGAATGTATCCTAACATCCAACATCCATCTACTTAACCATCAATCACAGGCATCCATTGTAACAACCCGTATTTTCAATAACCTGTAATAACATAAATTGAGGCAGAATTAAATTATAAAATGGGAATCAAGGGAAACGGGCTATGCCATTGCGTTCGTCTCGGAAAAATACGCGAAATAGAGTCCGAGTTTTCGAAAATCGGAGTCCGTATGACCCAGTTAAGGCCCATTGAAGTCTTCAGAAAAATCCTAAGTAAAAACAGATTCAAATTTAAAGAATTGGGCCAGCTGGGCCAAGGCGGGAAAATTCCCGCCAGGGGCCCCATGTCGACAGGCCTGTCGACAGGGTCCCCAGGGAGTCGACTGCCCTGTCGACAGCCCTGTCGACAGGGGGTAGCCAGGCAGATTAGCCTGGCGCACCTCTTTGGTTTGGGCTTGGTTTGGGCTTGGTTGTGTGGTCTGGTTCTAGAGCATTCCGAAATCTGACGGGCCAAAATTCACCTAGGGTTAATCCTATGGTCTAAATCACTCTAATCTTCTATAAATAAGCTCCTAATCCTACCCTTAAACCCCATAAATCATTCTAGCAACAAAACTATGCCAAAATCTAAACTCTCATGGCCTCCACCTAAAAACCCTAGCCTCCAATCTCTTCATTAATAATTCCTAAGTAATTTTCCATGCATACAAGCATATTTAGGCTTGTATGATCCTCCTTAGCTTGCATTAAAGGCTTGTTTTTCAATTGGCATCATAAAGGAGGAGTCTTGATCAAGTTTGCTTGCATTTGGGGGGTTTTAATTAGTTGCATAAGGGGTTTCTTGCATTTGTTATACTCATTTGAGTCCGCATAAACATTGTAAGCCCTCTTACCTTCACTTTGTAAACTCTAAAGTTAATATGTGGTGAAAATTGAGATTTATGTGAGTTTATTTGATTATGCTTGCTTATGCGAACTCACTATGCCATGTTTTACATGTTTCACAAGTTATGCATGCATATGCGGATTTACTATGCCATGTTTTACATGTTTCACAAGTTATGCATGCATATGCGGATTTACTAGGACATGATTTGCAAGTTTATTTGAGTATGCATGTTTATGCAAGTTTGCTAAGCCTTGATTTGCAAGTTAAATGAGTTATGCATGTTTATGCATGTTTGCTAAGCCATGATTTACAAGTTAAATGAGTTATGCATGTTTATGCATGTTTGCTAAGTCATGATTTACAAGATAATTGAGTTATGCATGTTTATGCATGTTTGCTAAGTCATGATTTACAAGTTAATTGAGTCATGCATGTTTATGCAAGCTTACTAAGCCACGATTTGCAAGATTATTTAGTTATGCATGCTTATGCAAGTTTAAAAATGACAAGTTGTGCATATTTTACATGTTATGCATGTTTATGGTAATATGCAAGTTCCCTATGCTAAGTTGTACAAGTCTAACATGTTATGCATGGTTGTTGTGCAAGTTTATCATGTATGTTGTGCCAAGTTCCCTCTCCCTATCCTTTATGCGTTATTACGAATATGTAAGCGATAGAATGACGTTGGGGGTTTTGGGTAAACTTAAAATACATGAAAATACAAGATTGGGAATTTACCTATTAAGTTAGGTCTACCCCTTGGGAATTTACCTATTAAGTTAGGTCTACCCAAGTAATTGTTGACTTGTAATTATGATTTGAAATAAAGTGGACATGACACTTAGAAAACATAAGTGTGGCCAACTCGAGGTTGGGTTGAGTTTGTAGCGTAATTCTACCCGGAACCGACCGGCTTAACTAGTGGCTACAAACAATAGGACCCAATGTGAGAAGTTGGTCATGGGGTGCCAAGACCCGAGGTTAGACCAAGTTGTGGTGTAAAGCTACCCGGACCCGCCCGGCCTAACTAGTAACCACAACAAGGTCTAATGTGAGAGGTTGAGGTGCATTAAATTAATTAATGCCTCATGGTTAGGGTTAAGTCAGGGTCCACTAATACTTAACCAATTTGGGGATTCAAGGGATGAGAATGGGGTTAAGTTACACTTAACCAATTTAATCAAGTTGGGAATACAAGGGATTAGAATGGGGTTAAGCCACACTTAACCAGTCTAATCCAGGATTAGTGAAGGGTTAAATCACACTTAACCCTCTTGGGAAACCCTAGCAACGTGGTCTGTTCTAACAGTAATCCCAGTTTGGTATCATTCACAACCCTAGAAGCTAGGCTAGGGCGGGGCACGATTACTGGCAGATGTAAGCGACCAAAGGGCGATGGCCGAGTGGTACAGCGGTGCGGGTTCGGCGGGCTACGGACGTGCACGTAGTCCGATATTAGACAAACTCGAGGCACGGGTACCAGTAGATTAGAGCTGTGCATTATTGCTTAAGTGTCTGGGGTTGACATCTGAGGGCTTGATACACCCAAAAGGGGGACCCAGCACAGTCTAACTACAACCATACGTGGGCCATATGGACACCAACACTTGACGTGTTAGGTTTATAGGGAGCCGATCGACTAGACCGTTGGGCTGGGCCTTATACTAAGGTCACTTCATGTTTTGGGCCAAAGTTTGGGCTAAGGGATCAAGATCTGTTTTGTGGGTTTGCTAGTACACTGTGGTGCAAAGTTTGATCTCGTCTATGTGATGTCACTTTTATCTATTGTCAGTATGTTCATCTCAGTTTCCATCATACTATTAACTTTATTAGTTTATAGATTGACCGTAGTAGGGCTTACCAGTCTTTTTGACTGACCCGTTTTCTTTCGCTTCTTTTCTTCCGTTCCCCCCCCCCACAGGTTCTCAGGGAGGGACTACATCTGCTTAGTGGATCTTTGACTTGCTTGTTGGATAGCTCATGTATGGGTCTGAGCTAGCTGTGGCTTATCTTTTATTTCTGGGGATTAGTACTGATGTTTACTATGTATTTTGTTATCACGTATCTAGACTGGAGTTGTATTTTGGATCATGACATTTTGATATTATGTACTTGACTATGTGGGTTTTCTGAGATGATGATGATGGGTTTTTATCTGCTACCGCTGCTTTACTTATATTTATTTTTATATACTCTGTCTTGCTATATCTCTGTGCATGTTTACCTTCACAATAACGCCCCTCCAAAGCTAGTACATTCTAAGGAGTGATCCTAGTGGAGGTGGGGTGTTACAATTTGGTATCAGAGCATATGGTTTACGAGAAGGGATAAAAAGGTTTTAAAAACTTTTGAAAAACTATTTTCAAAACCAAGTATAAAGTATTTTCCAAAGAGAAGTCTAGTTGTTTTAAAAGGCTATTCCCCAAAAAGCCATTAGCAAAATTCCTTCGTTCTTCTCCATTCTGAATCTATTTTTTTTTTTTCCTTCGTTTCCAGTATGGCCGACAACTTTGCCATTCCGGAGGGAGTTCACGTACCTGTTTGGTATAGGAGACTTTTGGAGGCCAGGGCGACCGAAGCCGGCCCCGCAAATATTACTCCTCCTCCGGTAGTTGATGTTCCTCTTCCTCCTTCCCCTCAGCATCCTCAAATTGACTTCGCCGAGATTTGCCAAGATTTTAAGGCGATGGTGTAACACCCCGAATTTTAAGTTAATACTAAAATTCTCTAATTACAGGATAAATAATCTCAGACGTGGGAATTAGGGGTAACGGGCTGCGTTATTGCGTTCGTCTCGGAAAAATACACGAAATAGAGTCCGAGTTTTCGAAAATCGGAGTCCGTATGGCCCAGTTATGGCCCAATGAAGTTTGCAGAAAAATTAGTGCTAAAAACAGATTTAGGAATTTAAATTTAAATTTTAGATTAGAACCAGCGGGGCCAGGCGGGAAGACTCCCGCCTAAGCATGTCGACAGGGCTGTCGACAGGCCTGTCGACATGCCTGTCGACTTGCCTGTCGACCTGGCGTGTCGAACCAGGGTGCTTGGGTGCACCAGATCTGGTTTTCTGGCTTGGGCTGGGTCTGGTTCTAGAGATTTCCTAAATCTAAAGGTCCTAAGCTAATCTAGGGTTAATCTAAGGGCCTAAAACACTCACCTAATCCTATAAATAAGACCCTAACCCTCCCCTAATTCATTCATAATTAAATCTAGTAACTAAACTATGGCAAATTGAAACTTGAGAGAGCCACCATCAAAAATTAGAGAAGGGATAACATTCCAAATCCACTTCTAGCCTCTTAATCTTCTTCATTAGTTTGCTAATTTTGTTTTGGTGAGCTTCTATCCCCTTAATAATCAATTGTTAAATTGATTAAGATAGGATATGATGTTGTATGGTTATGTTTGTGGATCAATGTGTTTATGCAAGCTTAATATTGTATATGTCATGTGTTTTGCAAGTTATATGTTCTATGTCATGCAAGTTTAGTGTATGTATTCATGACATTTTTATGCAAGTTTAATGTTATATCTATATGCAAGTTTGGTGCTATGTTTCATGATGATTATGATGCAAAACACTAAGTTGGACATTGATCTATTATGTAACATGTTATGCATGCATATGAAGTTATGTGAATAATGATGCAAGTTATGTGTATGTTCAAATGCAAGATTAATATGTTATGCATGCATATGAAGTTATGTGAATAATGATGCAAGCTATGTGTATGTTCAAATGCAAGATTAATATGTTATGCATGCATATAAAGTTATGTGAATAATGATGCAAGCTATGTGTATGTTCAAATGCAAGATTAATATGTTATGCATGCATATGAAGTTATGTGAATAATGATGCAAAACACTAAGTTGGACATTGATCTATTATGTAACATGTTATGCATGCATATGAAGTTATGTGAATAATGATGCAAGTTATGTGTATGTTTAAATGCAAGATTAACATGTTATGCATGCATATGAAGTTATGTGAATAAATATGCAAGTTAGGTATATGCTCAAATGCAAGTTGGGTTAATATGTGTTCATATATGCAAGTTGACATTCTCTTAACCCATGACAAAGATATATGCTAAACCCATGTTATGTGTGATGGATCTTCCCCTTTTATTTTGACATAAAATGAGAACGATTTACGTGGGGAACGATGGGGTGGGAAAATATGTTAATAAATGGATGTTTGGGTATGATTAAGCATACCATAAAAAAATAAATTACCATAAGTGGGAATTTACCTATTGAGTTAGGTCTACCCCATGGGAATTTACCTATTGAGTTAGGTCTACCCATGTTATGGAAAACTTGATATTAATTAGGGATAATTAATATGGGGGTGATTAATTAGGTGTAATTAATCGACTAAGACACGAGGTTGGACTCATTTGTAGTGTAAAACTGCCCGGACCCGACCGGCTTAACCAGTTGCTACAAATGTCAGCCCAATGTGAGAGGTCTTAGCCATAAATTAAATACGTGATTAAGGTAAAGACACGAGGTTAGACTCTGTTATGACGTAAGACTGCCCGGGTTCTACCGGCTTAACCAGGCGGTCATAACAGCCAGTCTAATGTGGGAGGTCTTTATGGGAGATCACGGTCTTAATTAATTAAGAAACACTTAACCATGGTAGCATGTAGTGGGACATGAGGGGTTAAGTGGGTGCCTTGGGTGGCATAAGGAAATTTTGTGGTTGCCTTGGGTGGCATGTGGAATCTAGTGGGTTGCCTTGGGTGGCAATAGAAAATACGATTAGAATACTTAACCAAGCGGAAACATGTAATTAAAACATGATTAAAGGGTTAAGTGGGATACACTAGATATTTGACAAGCTTAAGTGGGTAGCTTGTGGGGGCCCATTTCAACCAATATCCCAAACGTATCTTTGTGGGCTCGACCCATGTCGAGTGACGGGACACGCATATTGGGCTTGATTATAAGAGGCCAAAAAGGGTTAGCGGTGACAACGCAAGTCCAACGGGTTTCATATGCGTGTGTGGGCCCGGGCTGGTAGATAAGTCGTTGTTGCATCGTGTAGATATAAAGCCGTGCACCGTTGATAGTATTTGGTAGCCACTTTAGGGGAGTGATACACCCCACTGTGGGACCAGCACGGGTATCTACGGTAGGGAGCCGATCGATGGGGAGTAGTGGGTACACCTAATAAAGATAGGGGCAGACGGCACCTATGTAGGGGTACACGAAACTACTGGGTAAGAATTACTGGGTACACCTAGTGGAGATAGGGGCAGACGGCACCTATGTAGTGGGCTAGGAATACCTGAAATTATTGGGGAAATTTTCTAAGTCCTTGGAAGGGATCAACCTTTAAGTAGGAATGACTGGTGTGGTGCAGTTAGTAATTATCCTTGGGTGGGTAGATGCGTCCTGACGGTTATCTTAGTTCATCCTATGTTGTTGGCTATTTAGTGTAGTCATTATCCCCAAAGGTACCGTACCGAGTTCATGTCATACCCTAATTACTTTAATAATTGCATTGTTAAGGTTATAGGGCTCACTCAGACTTATGTCTGACCCCGTTGTTTTTATCTTTTTCCCAACCCTCAGGTCCTACGGTGGATCCTAGCGGTAGTAGAGCTTGATCGGATTGCTGTTCCAGCTTTGGGAGCTTGGGTAGATGTAAAGCTCCAGTTATCCAGTTATCTTTTCTTTTGTCATGGCTATTGTATGAGAGAGTGGGATTATGTACTTCTTTATTTTGACAGATATTGTACTTAACTTTTATTATGGTTTTATGATGTAACCAGACATGTTTATTTCCGCTGTTATGAGATGATGTTTTAAATTTCAAATACTGATTATATCTGTCTTGGTGTGATTTTTCTGTTCTATATTCACTAAAATACTCCACCGATGTTATGGCATTCCCTTAGTGAGTGACTATAGCGGGAGTGGGGTGTCACACGTGGTATCAGAGCAAAGGTTACCGGAACAGATAAAATCTTTAGAAAACTATTTTTCTAAAACATTTTTGGAAAAGATATTTTCAAAAACATGTCTTTTAAAGAGAAAAGTTTTTGAAAGAAAAGCATAATCCCCAATAGCCATATCTATATCCTTCGAATTCTCCGTTTTGAATCTTTCCTTTTTCGTTTCAGCATGGCCGAGAATCTTAATTTTCCGGAGGGTGTGACGATACCAGTATGGTATAGGAGATTGATGGAGGCTAGGGCCACCACTACGGGTCCAGCAAATGTTCCTCCACCAACCGTAGCACCCGATCTTCCTCCTCCCCCTCCTCCTCGCACGGATACTTTTGCTAAGACTTGTAAGGAGTTTAAAGCTATGGGAGGGAAACCTTTTCAAGGATCTGAAACTTTTGTGGAGGCTAGAGATTGGCTTAAGGAGGTGGAAGAGTTGATAGATATCTTTGAGATGGAAGAAGGAAAGAAAGTCAAGTTGGCTGCTTGGTTAATGAAGGGAGAGGCCTCATTCTGGTGGGAGGTCACTAATGGAGAACGCCCCGTTGACTCTTGGGCGGATTTTAGGCAAAGATTTGTGGCGAAGTTTCTCTCAAGGGCGGAGGAGAACTTGTATATGGAGAGATTCTTGACACTAAAGCAAGGAAATCTTTCGGTGAAGGAATATGTTAACAAGTTTAATCAGTTGGCAAGGTTTGGCCTAGATATGGTGAATACACCGGAGAAGAAGGCTTTGCGGTTCGTGAAAGGCTTGAATGAACCTATGCATGGGTTGGCTATGACTCATATCCCTATGGGGGCCACCTTTGAGAAGCTAGTTGACATGGCACTCATGTTTGAGGAAGAGAAGGGTCCTAATGCTAATAAGGCACCCGAGAAGAAGGGAGATCAAAAGAGACCTCAGCAACAACAACAAAGCAAAGGTGGGAAAGGCAACGGTGGCAAGGGCAAGAAGAAGAAGTGTTTCAATTGTGGGACACCTGGCCACCTAAGCAAGGATTGTCGTAAGAAGAAGAAGACCGGTTGCTTCCACTGTGGCGAAGCAGGGCACTTAGTGAAGGATTGCCCTAAGAAAGGGCAAAGGACGGGATCTACCTCAGGAGGACAGGTGCAAGCTCTTATGGCACCGGGTCAGGCAAGGGGGCAAGTACAGGCTCTCGCGGTTCCACCGATTCAGGAGAGAGGTAGAACTATTTCCGTTGAAAGTCTGGTTTTTCTATTTGACCATCCTGTCCGTACATTGTTTGATTCAGGCGCATCGCATTCGTTTATCTCATCATCATTAGTTGAGTCACTGCACTTAGACACCAGTCTTGTAGATGATCCCTTGGTTGTTTCAAACCCAATTGGGGGCTCCACTTATTTGTCCATGATATGTTTGGGTTTGAAGATTTCTATACTTAGCATTGAGTTTAGATGTGATGCTTTTGTATTGGGCTTCACGGGCTATGGGTTGATTTTGGGCATGGACTGGTTATCCAGTAATGGTGCCGTTCTTGATTGCGAAAGGAGAGTTGTTAAGCTGATGACCCGCTTGGGTAACACTCTCGAGATTTCTTGTAATCCCAGGGATTCTGTTATGCTAAGTTATCTTGAATCGCTTGACGCTTCGGGCGAGAGTTTGCAATCTGTTAGAGTGGTCCGGGAATATCCGGATGTGTTTGAGGAGGTGAGGGGCTTACCTCCGAAGAGGGAGATTGACTTCCGAATATATTTGGTGGATAATGCTAAACCGGTATCTTTACCAGTGCGCCACATGGCTCCTCGTGAGAGGAGGGAACTCCATAAGCAAGTAGGGGAGTTGCTTGAGAAGGGGTTCATAAGACGGAGCATATCGGAGTGGGGTGCTCCAGTAGTTTTTGCTACGAAGGCAGATGGGTCCCTCAGACTTTGTGTAGACTATAGAGAACTCAACAAGCTCACAAAGAAGAATAGACACCCATTGCCGAGGATAGATGATCTTTTCGATCAGTTGGTTGGCGCTTCAGTATTTTCTCAGTTGGACTTAGCCACGGGATTTCATCAGTTGAGGGTGGCTGAGGATAGCATAGACAAGACTGCCTTTAGAACTCCGGATGGTTTCTATGAGTGGCTAGTGATGCCATTTGGGTTGACGAACGCCCCTGCATATTTCGTTGATTTGATGAGTAGGGTGTTCAGGGAGTTCCTTAATAAATTCGTGGTGGTCTTTGTGGATGATATCTTAGTATTCTCTAAGAGTGAAGAAGAGCATGCCCTACATCTTGGGGAAGTTTTGAAGACTCTTCGAGCACATAGCCTTAAGGCTAAATTCTCTAAATGTCACTTCTGGAGGAAGGAAGTACGGTTCTTGGGGCACGTGGTCTCCAAGGAAGGGATAGCTGTGGATCCCGCGAAGGTAGTATCAATTCAGGATTGGAAGGTTCCGAAAAATGCTACCGAAGTAAGAAGTTTCTTGGGGTTGGCGGGTTATTATAGGAAGTTTATTAAAGACTTCGCGAAGATATCAGCCCCATTAACCCGCTTAACGAAGAAGAATCTTGTTTTTGCATGGGATGTAGATTGTGATGATGCGTTCCGACGGTTAAAGAGAGCTTTAACCACGGCTCCAGTTTTAGTGTTGCCAGATGGGAGCAAGCCATTTGTTGTCTATACCGATGCCTGTGGGACAGGACTTGGCGCAGTCTTAATGCAAGAGGGAAGGGTAATAGCCTATGGTGGAAGGCAGTTAAGGCCACATGAGAAAAATTACCCTACCCATGATCTAGAGTTGGCCGCTATTGTTTTTGCGCTTAAGATCTGGCGCCATTATCTTCTTGGTGAGAGATTCGAGTTGTTCACTGACCATAAATCCTTGAAGTACTTGTTCTCTCAGAAGGATCTAAACTTAAGACAGCAAAGGTGGATGGAGTTCTTAGCATCCTATGATTTCGAGATAGCGTATACCCCTGGCAAGGGTAACGTGGTGGCAGACGCCTTGAGCAGGAAGAGGTTGTCCTTGAGTCCATTGTTCGTGGAACAACGAAGCCTGGAGTTTATCTCGATGTTTGATTTCAGACCTTCCATTGATTATGTACCCGGTTTGCTAGCTTCCTTGGAAGTTAGGCCTACTCTTTTGGGGCGGATTGGGGAAGCCCAGAGGGACGACCCACAGTTGGTTGAGTTGATAGAGAAGCTCATAAGGGGGGAGTCGTCCAGCCATTTGAGTAGGTACACCCTAGACGATAGGGGGTGCTTGCGTAGAGACGGTAGACTTTGTGTACCGCAAGATGAAGGGTTGAGGAAGGTTATTCTTGATGATGCACACCGTTCTAGGATGACCATTCATCCCGGTGGGGATAAGATGTACCAAGATATGAAGAGGGTTTTCTTCTGGCCCGGTATGAAGAAAGATGTGGCCGAGTATGTCGCTCGATGTTTGGTGTGCCAGCAAGTGAAGGCGGAGCAAAGGAAACCAGGTGGGTTGCTTCATCCATTGGAAGTTCCGCAGTGGAAGTGGGATAGCGTCTCGATGGATTTTATTGACGGGTTACCCAGATCGAGAAAGGGTAATACAGGAATTTGGGTGGTGGTAGATAGACTTACTAAGAGCGCCCATTTCATACCTGTGAAGAGCAAGAGGACCGCTCCATGGCTAGCTTCAGTATATCTTCGAGAGATAGTTCGATTGCATGGGGTACCCTCTAGCATAGTGAGTGATCGAGATCCTATCTTCACTAGTGAGTTCTGGAGAAGTTTGCAAGAGGCAGTAGGGACTCAATTGTGTCTGAGCACCGCATATCATCCTCAGACAGACGGCCAGACTGAGAGGGTGAATCGTGTTCTAGAAGACCTTTTGAGGCTTTGTATCTTAAATTTTGGAGGTACTTGGGAAGAGCATCTTCCATTGGTGGAGTTCGCATATAATAACAGCTTTCAGTCCAGTATTGGTATGGCTCCTTTCGAAGCTCTCTATGGAAGGCCTTGTCGATCACCTACATGTTGGTGGGAATCTACGGATAAGATCTTGCTTGGGCCTGATATGGTTAGGGAGACTTCTGAGAAGATTGACTTGATTCGAAGAAGGATGAAAGCAGCGCAGGATAGGCAAAAATCTTATGCGGACAAGAGAAGGACGGATCTTGAGTTTGAGGTAGGGGATATGGTTTTTGTCAAGGTATCTCCGTTGAGAAATGTTGTTCGCTTCGGATCCGTTGGGAAGTTAGCACCAAGGTTTGTTGGGCCGTTTCCTATCAAGGAAAGGATTGGACGGATGGCATATAGGGTGGAGTTGCCCGACAGACTTAGCGGTGTTCATGATGTATTCCATGTATCACATCTGAGGAAATGTTTACATGAGACCGCAGAGGTGGTAGAGCCGAGCTTGCTTAGAGATATAGAGATAGAGCGTGATGCGACTATTAGACGAGCTCCTACTCGCATCCTTGGGTCAGAGACTAGGAAGTTAAGAAACAGAGAGGTTCAACTAGTCAAGGTGCAATGGGGAGAAGATGAGAGCAACGCAACTTGGGAGACGGAAGCAAAGATGCGTTCATTATACCCATTTCTTTTTGAGGGTATGTCTTTACTTTCTCCTTTATCGTTTGTCTAGTACTTATCTTATCTTTGGTATGTCCTCTCGTTAGTACCTTTGACCTTTAGATAGGGTAAACCTATGGTTGAAACATGTGTTTGAGACATGTTATGGTTGATGGATGCAAGTGGGTGCAAGTGTTTGCTAGTGGTTGCTCGTGGATGCATATACACACACTCTAGGCACTAGATCGGCTCAGTCACTTCATATTGCATATTGCATAAAATTGTGTGTAGGAAAATATATTTATGGATGTATAATGGTTGTGTTATCACATGGATGATGCATTTTGGTGAATGATTGTGCACTCATGTAGATATTGTATGTGTCGATAGGGTTTTCTCGCATACATAATGGATGCATGGCACTATCATGGTTTGCATATGTTCATACATTAGATAGGGAACATATACACACACTCTTTGCATATGCTCATACATCATTAGAAATTGTTCTAAGGACAATGGATGCCTGTGGTTGATGATTTGAGTAGATGGTTGTTTGGATGGTAGGATATGCATTCTCCTTAGCTTAGAGATTTCGGGGACGAAATCCTTTAAGGAGGGGAGAATGTAACACCCCGAATTTTAAGTTAATACTAAAATTCTCTAATTACAGGATAAATAATCTCAGACGTGGGAATTAGGGGTAACGGGCTGCGTTATTGCGTTCGTCTCGGAAAAATACACGAAATAGAGTCCGAGTTTTCGAAAATCGGAGTCCGTATGGCCCAGTTATGGCCCAATGAAGTTTGCAGAAAAATTAGTGCTAAAAACAGATTTAGGAATTTAAATTTAAATTTTAGATTAGAACCAGCGGGGCCAGGCGGGAAGACTCCCGCCTAAGCATGTCGACAGGGCTGTCGACAGGCCTGTCGACAGGGGGGGTGTCGACATGCCTGTCGACTTGCCTGTCGACCTGGCGTGTCGAACCAGGGTGCTTGGGTGCACCAGATCTGGTTTTCTGGCTTGGGCTGGGTCTGGTTCTAGAGATTTCCTAAATCTAAAGGTCCTAAGCTAATCTAGGGTTAATCTAAGGGCCTAAAACACTCACCTAATCCTATAAATAAGACCCTAACCCTCCCCTAATTCATTCATAATTAAATCTAGTAACTAAACTATGGCAAATTGAAACTTGAGAGAGCCACCATCAAAAATTAGAGAAGGGATAACATTCCAAATCCACTTCTAGCCTCTTAATCTTCTTCATTAGTTTGCTAATTTTGTTTTGGTGAGCTTCTATCCCCTTAATAATCAATTGTTAAATTGATTAAGATAGGATATGATGTTGTATGGTTATGTTTGTGGATCAATGTGTTTATGCAAGCTTAATATTGTATATGTCATGTGTTTTGCAAGTTATATGTTCTATGTCATGCAAGTTTAGTGTATGTATTCATGACATTTTTATGCAAGTTTAATGTTATATCTATATGCAAGTTTGGTGCTATGTTTCATGATGATTATGATGCAAAACACTAAGTTGGACATTGATCTATTATGTAACATGTTATGCATGCATATGAAGTTATGTGAATAATGATGCAAGTTATGTGTATGTTCAAATGCAAGATTAATATGTTATGCATGCATATGAAGTTATGTGAATAATGATGCAAGCTATGTGTATGTTCAAATGCAAGATTAATATGTTATGCATGCATATAAAGTTATGTGAATAATGATGCAAGCTATGTGTATGTTCAAATGCAAGATTAATATGTTATGCATGCATATGAAGTTATGTGAATAATGATGCAAAACACTAAGTTGGACATTGATCTATTATGTAACATGTTATGCATGCATATGAAGTTATGTGAATAATGATGCAAGTTATGTGTATGTTTAAATGCAAGATTAACATGTTATGCATGCATATGAAGTTATGTGAATAAATATGCAAGTTAGGTATATGCTCAAATGCAAGTTGGGTTAATATGTGTTCATATATGCAAGTTGACATTCTCTTAACCCATGACAAAGATATATGCTAAACCCATGTTATGTGTGATGGATCTTCCCCTTTTATTTTGACATAAAATGAGAACGATTTACGTGGGGAACGATGGGGTGGGAAAATATGTTAATAAATGGATGTTTGGGTATGATTAAGCATACCATAAAAAAATAAATTACCATAAGTGGGAATTTACCTATTGAGTTAGGTCTACCCCATGGGAATTTACCTATTGAGTTAGGTCTACCCATGTTATGGAAAACTTGATATTAATTAGGGATAATTAATATGGGGGTGATTAATTAGGTGTAATTAATCGACTAAGACACGAGGTTGGACTCATTTGTAGTGTAAAACTGCCCGGACCCGACCGGCTTAACCAGTTGCTACAAATGTCAGCCCAATGTGAGAGGTCTTAGCCATAAATTAAATACGTGATTAAGGTAAAGACACGAGGTTAGACTCTGTTATGACGTAAGACTGCCCGGGTTCTACCGGCTTAACCAGGCGGTCATAACAGCCAGTCTAATGTGGGAGGTCTTTATGGGAGATCACGGTCTTAATTAATTAAGAAACACTTAACCATGGTAGCATGTAGTGGGACATGAGGGGTTAAGTGGGTGCCTTGGGTGGCATAAGGAAATTTTGTGGTTGCCTTGGGTGGCATGTGGAATCTAGTGGGTTGCCTTGGGTGGCAATAGAAAATACGATTAGAATACTTAACCAAGCGGAAACATGTAATTAAAACATGATTAAAGGGTTAAGTGGGATACACTAGATATTTGACAAGCTTAAGTGGGTAGCTTGTGGGGGCCCATTTCAACCAATATCCCAAACGTATCTTTGTGGGCTCGACCCATGTCGAGTGACGGGACACGCATATTGGGCTTGATTATAAGAGGCCAAAAAGGGTTAGCGGTGACAACGCAAGTCCAACGGGTTTCATATGCGTGTGTGGGCCCGGGCTGGTAGATAAGTCGTTGTTGCATCGTGTAGATATAAAGCCGTGCACCGTTGATAGTATTTGGTAGCCACTTTAGGGGAGTGATACACCCCACTGTGGGACCAGCACGGGTATCTACGGTAGGGAGCCGATCGATGGGGAGTAGTGGGTACACCTAATAAAGATAGGGGCAGACGGCACCTATGTAGGGGTACACGAAACTACTGGGTAAGAATTACTGGGTACACCTAGTGGAGATAGGGGCAGACGGCACCTATGTAGTGGGCTAGGAATACCTGAAATTATTGGGGAAATTTTCTAAGTCCTTGGAAGGGATCAACCTTTAAGTAGGAATGACTGGTGTGGTGCAGTTAGTAATTATCCTTGGGTGGGTAGATGCGTCCTGACGGTTATCTTAGTTCATCCTATGTTGTTGGCTATTTAGTGTAGTCATTATCCCCAAAGGTACCGTACCGAGTTCATGTCATACCCTAATTACTTTAATAATTGCATTGTTAAGGTTATAGGGCTCACTCAGACTTATGTCTGACCCCGTTGTTTTTATCTTTTTCCCAACCCTCAGGTCCTACGGTGGATCCTAGCGGTAGTAGAGCTTGATCGGATTGCTGTTCCAGCTTTGGGAGCTTGGGTAGATGTAAAGCTCCAGTTATCCAGTTATCTTTTCTTTTGTCATGGCTATTGTATGAGAGAGTGGGATTATGTACTTCTTTATTTTGACAGATATTGTACTTAACTTTTATTATGGTTTTATGATGTAACCAGACATGTTTATTTCCGCTGTTATGAGATGATGTTTTAAATTTCAAATACTGATTATATCTGTCTTGGTGTGATTTTTCTGTTCTATATTCACTAAAATACTCCACCGATGTTATGGCATTCCCTTAGTGAGTGACTATAGCGGGAGTGGGGTGTCACACGTGGTATCAGAGCAAAGGTTACCGGAACAGATAAAATCTTTAGAAAACTATTTTTCTAAAACATTTTTGGAAAAGATATTTTCAAAAACATGTCTTTTAAAGAGAAAAGTTTTTGAAAGAAAAGCATAATCCCCAATAGCCATATCTATATCCTTCGAATTCTCCGTTTTGAATCTTTCCTTTTTCGTTTCAGCATGGCCGAGAATCTTAATTTTCCGGAGGGTGTGACGATACCAGTATGGTATAGGAGATTGATGGAGGCTAGGGCCACCACTACGGGTCCAGCAAATGTTCCTCCACCAACCGTAGCACCCGATCTTCCTCCTCCCCCTCCTCCTCGCACGGATACTTTTGCTAAGACTTGTAAGGAGTTTAAAGCTATGGGAGGGAAACCTTTTCAAGGATCTGAAACTTTTGTGGAGGCTAGAGATTGGCTTAAGGAGGTGGAAGAGTTGATAGATATCTTTGAGATGGAAGAAGGAAAGAAAGTCAAGTTGGCTGCTTGGTTAATGAAGGGAGAGGCCTCATTCTGGTGGGAGGTCACTAATGGAGAACGCCCCGTTGACTCTTGGGCGGATTTTAGGCAAAGATTTGTGGCGAAGTTTCTCTCAAGGGCGGAGGAGAACTTGTATATGGAGAGATTCTTGACACTAAAGCAAGGAAATCTTTCGGTGAAGGAATATGTTAACAAGTTTAATCAGTTGGCAAGGTTTGGCCTAGATATGGTGAATACACCGGAGAAGAAGGCTTTGCGGTTCGTGAAAGGCTTGAATGAACCTATGCATGGGTTGGCTATGACTCATATCCCTATGGGGGCCACCTTTGAGAAGCTAGTTGACATGGCACTCATGTTTGAGGAAGAGAAGGGTCCTAATGCTAATAAGGCACCCGAGAAGAAGGGAGATCAAAAGAGACCTCAGCAACAACAACAAAGCAAAGGTGGGAAAGGCAACGGTGGCAAGGGCAAGAAGAAGAAGTGTTTCAATTGTGGGACACCTGGCCACCTAAGCAAGGATTGTCGTAAGAAGAAGAAGACCGGTTGCTTCCACTGTGGCGAAGCAGGGCACTTAGTGAAGGATTGCCCTAAGAAAGGGCAAAGGACGGGATCTACCTCAGGAGGACAGGTGCAAGCTCTTATGGCACCGGGTCAGGCAAGGGGGCAAGTACAGGCTCTCGCGGTTCCACCGATTCAGGAGAGAGGTAGAACTATTTCCGTTGAAAGTCTGGTTTTTCTATTTGACCATCCTGTCCGTACATTGTTTGATTCAGGCGCATCGCATTCGTTTATCTCATCATCATTAGTTGAGTCACTGCACTTAGACACCAGTCTTGTAGATGATCCCTTGGTTGTTTCAAACCCAATTGGGGGCTCCACTTATTTGTCCATGATATGTTTGGGTTTGAAGATTTCTATACTTAGCATTGAGTTTAGATGTGATGCTTTTGTATTGGGCTTCACGGGCTATGGGTTGATTTTGGGCATGGACTGGTTATCCAGTAATGGTGCCGTTCTTGATTGCGAAAGGAGAGTTGTTAAGCTGATGACCCGCTTGGGTAACACTCTCGAGATTTCTTGTAATCCCAGGGATTCTGTTATGCTAAGTTATCTTGAATCGCTTGACGCTTCGGGCGAGAGTTTGCAATCTGTTAGAGTGGTCCGGGAATATCCGGATGTGTTTGAGGAGGTGAGGGGCTTACCTCCGAAGAGGGAGATTGACTTCCGAATATATTTGGTGGATAATGCTAAACCGGTATCTTTACCAGTGCGCCACATGGCTCCTCGTGAGAGGAGGGAACTCCATAAGCAAGTAGGGGAGTTGCTTGAGAAGGGGTTCATAAGACGGAGCATATCGGAGTGGGGTGCTCCAGTAGTTTTTGCTACGAAGGCAGATGGGTCCCTCAGACTTTGTGTAGACTATAGAGAACTCAACAAGCTCACAAAGAAGAATAGACACCCATTGCCGAGGATAGATGATCTTTTCGATCAGTTGGTTGGCGCTTCAGTATTTTCTCAGTTGGACTTAGCCACGGGATTTCATCAGTTGAGGGTGGCTGAGGATAGCATAGACAAGACTGCCTTTAGAACTCCGGATGGTTTCTATGAGTGGCTAGTGATGCCATTTGGGTTGACGAACGCCCCTGCATATTTCGTTGATTTGATGAGTAGGGTGTTCAGGGAGTTCCTTAATAAATTCGTGGTGGTCTTTGTGGATGATATCTTAGTATTCTCTAAGAGTGAAGAAGAGCATGCCCTACATCTTGGGGAAGTTTTGAAGACTCTTCGAGCACATAGCCTTAAGGCTAAATTCTCTAAATGTCACTTCTGGAGGAAGGAAGTACGGTTCTTGGGGCACGTGGTCTCCAAGGAAGGGATAGCTGTGGATCCCGCGAAGGTAGTATCAATTCAGGATTGGAAGGTTCCGAAAAATGCTACCGAAGTAAGAAGTTTCTTGGGGTTGGCGGGTTATTATAGGAAGTTTATTAAAGACTTCGCGAAGATATCAGCCCCATTAACCCGCTTAACGAAGAAGAATCTTGTTTTTGCATGGGATGTAGATTGTGATGATGCGTTCCGACGGTTAAAGAGAGCTTTAACCACGGCTCCAGTTTTAGTGTTGCCAGATGGGAGCAAGCCATTTGTTGTCTATACCGATGCCTGTGGGACAGGACTTGGCGCAGTCTTAATGCAAGAGGGAAGGGTAATAGCCTATGGTGGAAGGCAGTTAAGGCCACATGAGAAAAATTACCCTACCCATGATCTAGAGTTGGCCGCTATTGTTTTTGCGCTTAAGATCTGGCGCCATTATCTTCTTGGTGAGAGATTCGAGTTGTTCACTGACCATAAATCCTTGAAGTACTTGTTCTCTCAGAAGGATCTAAACTTAAGACAGCAAAGGTGGATGGAGTTCTTAGCATCCTATGATTTCGAGATAGCGTATACCCCTGGCAAGGGTAACGTGGTGGCAGACGCCTTGAGCAGGAAGAGGTTGTCCTTGAGTCCATTGTTCGTGGAACAACGAAGCCTGGAGTTTATCTCGATGTTTGATTTCAGACCTTCCATTGATTATGTACCCGGTTTGCTAGCTTCCTTGGAAGTTAGGCCTACTCTTTTGGGGCGGATTGGGGAAGCCCAGAGGGACGACCCACAGTTGGTTGAGTTGATAGAGAAGCTCATAAGGGGGGAGTCGTCCAGCCATTTGAGTAGGTACACCCTAGACGATAGGGGGTGCTTGCGTAGAGACGGTAGACTTTGTGTACCGCAAGATGAAGGGTTGAGGAAGGTTATTCTTGATGATGCACACCGTTCTAGGATGACCATTCATCCCGGTGGGGATAAGATGTACCAAGATATGAAGAGGGTTTTCTTCTGGCCCGGTATGAAGAAAGATGTGGCCGAGTATGTCGCTCGATGTTTGGTGTGCCAGCAAGTGAAGGCGGAGCAAAGGAAACCAGGTGGGTTGCTTCATCCATTGGAAGTTCCGCAGTGGAAGTGGGATAGCGTCTCGATGGATTTTATTGACGGGTTACCCAGATCGAGAAAGGGTAATACAGGAATTTGGGTGGTGGTAGATAGACTTACTAAGAGCGCCCATTTCATACCTGTGAAGAGCAAGAGGACCGCTCCATGGCTAGCTTCAGTATATCTTCGAGAGATAGTTCGATTGCATGGGGTACCCTCTAGCATAGTGAGTGATCGAGATCCTATCTTCACTAGTGAGTTCTGGAGAAGTTTGCAAGAGGCAGTAGGGACTCAATTGTGTCTGAGCACCGCATATCATCCTCAGACAGACGGCCAGACTGAGAGGGTGAATCGTGTTCTAGAAGACCTTTTGAGGCTTTGTATCTTAAATTTTGGAGGTACTTGGGAAGAGCATCTTCCATTGGTGGAGTTCGCATATAATAACAGCTTTCAGTCCAGTATTGGTATGGCTCCTTTCGAAGCTCTCTATGGAAGGCCTTGTCGATCACCTACATGTTGGTGGGAATCTACGGATAAGATCTTGCTTGGGCCTGATATGGTTAGGGAGACTTCTGAGAAGATTGACTTGATTCGAAGAAGGATGAAAGCAGCGCAGGATAGGCAAAAATCTTATGCGGACAAGAGAAGGACGGATCTTGAGTTTGAGGTAGGGGATATGGTTTTTGTCAAGGTATCTCCGTTGAGAAATGTTGTTCGCTTCGGATCCGTTGGGAAGTTAGCACCAAGGTTTGTTGGGCCGTTTCCTATCAAGGAAAGGATTGGACGGATGGCATATAGGGTGGAGTTGCCCGACAGACTTAGCGGTGTTCATGATGTATTCCATGTATCACATCTGAGGAAATGTTTACATGAGACCGCAGAGGTGGTAGAGCCGAGCTTGCTTAGAGATATAGAGATAGAGCGTGATGCGACTATTAGACGAGCTCCTACTCGCATCCTTGGGTCAGAGACTAGGAAGTTAAGAAACAGAGAGGTTCAACTAGTCAAGGTGCAATGGGGAGAAGATGAGAGCAACGCAACTTGGGAGACGGAAGCAAAGATGCGTTCATTATACCCATTTCTTTTTGAGGGTATGTCTTTACTTTCTCCTTTATCGTTTGTCTAGTACTTATCTTATCTTTGGTATGTCCTCTCGTTAGTACCTTTGACCTTTAGATAGGGTAAACCTATGGTTGAAACATGTGTTTGAGACATGTTATGGTTGATGGATGCAAGTGGGTGCAAGTGTTTGCTAGTGGTTGCTCGTGGATGCATATACACACACTCTAGGCACTAGATCGGCTCAGTCACTTCATATTGCATATTGCATAAAATTGTGTGTAGGAAAATATATTTATGGATGTATAATGGTTGTGTTATCACATGGATGATGCATTTTGGTGAATGATTGTGCACTCATGTAGATATTGTATGTGTCGATAGGGTTTTCTCGCATACATAATGGATGCATGGCACTATCATGGTTTGCATATGTTCATACATTAGATAGGGAACATATACACACACTCTTTGCATATGCTCATACATCATTAGAAATTGTTCTAAGGACAATGGATGCCTGTGGTTGATGATTTGAGTAGATGGTTGTTTGGATGGTAGGATATGCATTCTCCTTAGCTTAGAGATTTCGGGGACGAAATCCTTTAAGGAGGGGAGAATGTAACACCCCGAATTTTAAGTTAATACTAAAATTCTCTAATTACAGGATAAATAATCTCAGACGTGGGAATTAGGGGTAACGGGCTGCGTTATTGCGTTCGTCTCGGAAAAATACACGAAATAGAGTCCGAGTTTTCGAAAATCGGAGTCCGTATGGCCCAGTTATGGCCCAATGAAGTTTGCAGAAAAATTAGTGCTAAAAACAGATTTAGGAATTTAAATTTAAATTTTAGATTAGAACCAGCGGGGCCAGGCGGGAAGACTCCCGCCTAAGCATGTCGACAGGGCTGTCGACAGGCCTGTCGACAGGGGGGTGTCGACATGCCTGTCGACTTGCCTGTCGACCTGGCGTGTCGAACCAGGGTGCTTGGGTGCACCAGATCTGGTTTTCTGGCTTGGGCTGGGTCTGGTTCTAGAGATTTCCTAAATCTAAAGGTCCTAAGCTAATCTAGGGTTAATCTAAGGGCCTAAAACACTCACCTAATCCTATAAATAAGACCCTAACCCTCCCCTAATTCATTCATAATTAAATCTAGTAACTAAACTATGGCAAATTGAAACTTGAGAGAGCCACCATCAAAAATTAGAGAAGGGATAACATTCCAAATCCACTTCTAGCCTCTTAATCTTCTTCATTAGTTTGCTAATTTTGTTTTGGTGAGCTTCTATCCCCTTAATAATCAATTGTTAAATTGATTAAGATAGGATATGATGTTGTATGGTTATGTTTGTGGATCAATGTGTTTATGCAAGCTTAATATTGTATATGTCATGTGTTTTGCAAGTTATATGTTCTATGTCATGCAAGTTTAGTGTATGTATTCATGACATTTTTATGCAAGTTTAATGTTATATCTATATGCAAGTTTGGTGCTATGTTTCATGATGATTATGATGCAAAACACTAAGTTGGACATTGATCTATTATGTAACATGTTATGCATGCATATGAAGTTATGTGAATAATGATGCAAGTTATGTGTATGTTCAAATGCAAGATTAATATGTTATGCATGCATATGAAGTTATGTGAATAATGATGCAAGCTATGTGTATGTTCAAATGCAAGATTAATATGTTATGCATGCATATAAAGTTATGTGAATAATGATGCAAGCTATGTGTATGTTCAAATGCAAGATTAATATGTTATGCATGCATATGAAGTTATGTGAATAATGATGCAAAACACTAAGTTGGACATTGATCTATTATGTAACATGTTATGCATGCATATGAAGTTATGTGAATAATGATGCAAGTTATGTGTATGTTTAAATGCAAGATTAACATGTTATGCATGCATATGAAGTTATGTGAATAAATATGCAAGTTAGGTATATGCTCAAATGCAAGTTGGGTTAATATGTGTTCATATATGCAAGTTGACATTCTCTTAACCCATGACAAAGATATATGCTAAACCCATGTTATGTGTGATGGATCTTCCCCTTTTATTTTGACATAAAATGAGAACGATTTACGTGGGGAACGATGGGGTGGGAAAATATGTTAATAAATGGATGTTTGGGTATGATTAAGCATACCATAAAAAAATAAATTACCATAAGTGGGAATTTACCTATTGAGTTAGGTCTACCCCATGGGAATTTACCTATTGAGTTAGGTCTACCCATGTTATGGAAAACTTGATATTAATTAGGGATAATTAATATGGGGGTGATTAATTAGGTGTAATTAATCGACTAAGACACGAGGTTGGACTCATTTGTAGTGTAAAACTGCCCGGACCCGACCGGCTTAACCAGTTGCTACAAATGTCAGCCCAATGTGAGAGGTCTTAGCCATAAATTAAATACGTGATTAAGGTAAAGACACGAGGTTAGACTCTGTTATGACGTAAGACTGCCCGGGTTCTACCGGCTTAACCAGGCGGTCATAACAGCCAGTCTAATGTGGGAGGTCTTTATGGGAGATCACGGTCTTAATTAATTAAGAAACACTTAACCATGGTAGCATGTAGTGGGACATGAGGGGTTAAGTGGGTGCCTTGGGTGGCATAAGGAAATTTTGTGGTTGCCTTGGGTGGCATGTGGAATCTAGTGGGTTGCCTTGGGTGGCAATAGAAAATACGATTAGAATACTTAACCAAGCGGAAACATGTAATTAAAACATGATTAAAGGGTTAAGTGGGATACACTAGATATTTGACAAGCTTAAGTGGGTAGCTTGTGGGGGCCCATTTCAACCAATATCCCAAACGTATCTTTGTGGGCTCGACCCATGTCGAGTGACGGGACACGCATATTGGGCTTGATTATAAGAGGCCAAAAAGGGTTAGCGGTGACAACGCAAGTCCAACGGGTTTCATATGCGTGTGTGGGCCCGGGCTGGTAGATAAGTCGTTGTTGCATCGTGTAGATATAAAGCCGTGCACCGTTGATAGTATTTGGTAGCCACTTTAGGGGAGTGATACACCCCACTGTGGGACCAGCACGGGTATCTACGGTAGGGAGCCGATCGATGGGGAGTAGTGGGTACACCTAATAAAGATAGGGGCAGACGGCACCTATGTAGGGGTACACGAAACTACTGGGTAAGAATTACTGGGTACACCTAGTGGAGATAGGGGCAGACGGCACCTATGTAGTGGGCTAGGAATACCTGAAATTATTGGGGAAATTTTCTAAGTCCTTGGAAGGGATCAACCTTTAAGTAGGAATGACTGGTGTGGTGCAGTTAGTAATTATCCTTGGGTGGGTAGATGCGTCCTGACGGTTATCTTAGTTCATCCTATGTTGTTGGCTATTTAGTGTAGTCATTATCCCCAAAGGTACCGTACCGAGTTCATGTCATACCCTAATTACTTTAATAATTGCATTGTTAAGGTTATAGGGCTCACTCAGACTTATGTCTGACCCCGTTGTTTTTATCTTTTTCCCAACCCTCAGGTCCTACGGTGGATCCTAGCGGTAGTAGAGCTTGATCGGATTGCTGTTCCAGCTTTGGGAGCTTGGGTAGATGTAAAGCTCCAGTTATCCAGTTATCTTTTCTTTTGTCATGGCTATTGTATGAGAGAGTGGGATTATGTACTTCTTTATTTTGACAGATATTGTACTTAACTTTTATTATGGTTTTATGATGTAACCAGACATGTTTATTTCCGCTGTTATGAGATGATGTTTTAAATTTCAAATACTGATTATATCTGTCTTGGTGTGATTTTTCTGTTCTATATTCACTAAAATACTCCACCGATGTTATGGCATTCCCTTAGTGAGTGACTATAGCGGGAGTGGGGTGTCACAGATGGGTTGCAAGAATTTCTTTGGAACCGAGACTTTTGTAGAGGCAAGGAATTGGTTGGAAGAGACCGAAGATCTTTTAGCCTCCTTTGAGATAGGTGACCGCAGGAAAGTTTTATTAGCAGTATGGTTGCTAAAGGAAGAAGCTGCACGTTGGTGGGTAGTCACCACCGCTACTAGGCCAATCGAGACTTGAGATGACTTTAGAGGAAGGTTTGGACTGAGGTTCTTACTACTGAAGCAAGGGGACATGACTATTAGGGAATACATAGATAAGTTTAATCAACTGGCTCAGGACGATTTAGACTTGGTTAATACAGCTCAGAAGAAGGCCCTACACTTTGCTCTAGGATTAAACGAGCCATTACGTGATTTGGCCCTGTCTCATATACCCTTGGGGGCGACCTTCGAGAGTTTAGTGAATTTGGCCCTACTTCAAGAAGAAGATATCAATGACAAGAAAGAGGCCAAGACGAATAAGTCTCAAGGCAAGAGGGTAAATTCCGGGAAACGGGGCAAGAATGTGAAATGTAGCTTCTGTGGTGAAATTGGACACATAGCCAGGGAATGTAGGAAGAAGGAAAAGAGAAAGCGGGGCGAATGCTTTGATTGTGGTGAGTTCGGACATTTCAGCAAGGATTGCCCGAGGAAACAAGAGCAAGGTCAGACTCAGGGTGTAGGACTATCTGGAGGGCGAGTTCATCCCCTCAACCCCGTTCTTCCAGCTCATGATAGAGGTAGTATTTCTGTTGAAAATCTTGTTTACATTTTCTGATTTTCCCTGTTCGAACTTTGTTTGATTCTGGCACATCGCATAGTTTTATTTCATCTGATCCAGTTGAAAGTTTTGCACCTAAGTACTAGTGTAGTTGATGATCCCGTATGTGTTTCAAATCCAATTGGGGGTTCTGCCCGTTTGTCTATGGTCTGAGTGGATTTGAAAATTTCTATCTTAAGTATAGAATTCTCGTGGGATGTTTATATTCTCGGCTTCAGGGGATATGGGTTGGTTTTGGGCATGGAATGGCTGTCCTATTTTGGAGCCATTCTGGGTTTTTGTGTATATAGGGTTGTGAGGCTCATGACTCGCCTCAGCAGTACCCTTAGAAATTTCTAGCAACCCTATGGGTCCCGTCATGTTATGATATCTTGAATCCCTCAACTCGTTTATCGATAGTTTGCAATCGGTGAGGGTGGTCCGAGAATATCCTGGTATCTTGGGGGAAAGTAAGGGGGTTACCCCTAGACGTGGGATAGATTTCCGTATTATCTGGTTGGTAATGCCAAGCCAGTTTCGTGGCCGATTAGGCACATGACCTCACGAAAGGAGAGTTAAGAAAGCAAGTCAAGGAGTTGCTTGAGAAGAACTTCCTAAGACAAAGCATTTTCGAGTAGGGTGCTCCAGTAGCATTCGTTACTAATGTGGACGGTTTGCTTCGCTTATGTGTCGGTTATTGTGAGAAGAATAGACAACCGTTACCAAGGATCGATGATTTGTTTGATCAGCTTGTAGGAGCATCTGTTTTCTTTTGATCTAGCTGCCGGATTCCATCAGCTTAGGATGGCTGAGGATGGAATTGACAAGACTGCGTTTAGGACTCTAGATGGGTTTTAGAATGGCTAGTCATGCTATTTGGTTTGACTAATGCACCCGCATATTACGTGGACTTGATGGGTAAGGTGTTTAGGGAGTCCTTGAACAAGTTTGTCATGGTCGTCGTAGACGATATTTGATCTCCTCAAAAGAACGAGGAAGAGCATGTTAGATATCTCAAGAAGGAGGTGGATACGCTTAGAGCCACCAGTGGAAGGTCAAGTTCTCCAAATGTCACTTTGGAGGAAAGAAGTTGGATTTCTTGGGCACATAGTTCCTAAGTAAGGCCTAGTGGTGGATTCTGTTTGCGGTTTAAAACCGGAAAACTCTGAGGAGGGCAATTGAAGTAAGAAGCCTCCTCCGTTTGGCTAGTTAGTTAGCATTCCCGGAGCTTAGACTTACTCTTCTGGATCAAGAAGGGGGTTTCGCAGGAAGAAGACCCGCAGTTAGTCAAGAACATGGACCGGTTGATTCGAGGCGAGATGTTAAGTCACCTCGTTAGTTATATTATAGATGACAAGGGATGACTAAGGCGCGATGAGAGATTATGTGTTTCTCGAGTAGAAGACTTGGTAAAGAAGGTTCCTGAAGATGCGCATCACTCGAGGAGGTGGCCGAGTTGGTTTCAGGATACATGCTGTGCCACCAGGTTAAGGCCAAGTCATAGAAGCCCAGTGGGCCATTACATCTATTGGAGGTTTCGCAAGGGAAGTGTGAAAACATCTCGATAGATTATGTGGATAGACTACCTAGATCAAAGAAAGGGAATACGGGTATGAGGGTCATAATAGGAAGACTCACGAAGAGTGCTCATTTCAGCCCAGTGAAGAGCGAGAGGACTGCATCATGGTTAGCAACGGTTTACCCTCAAGAAGTTGGCCAGTTTTGTAATAACCTACAGGAAGCCATGGGTAGGCAATTGAATCTAGGTATGGCCTATCACTCATAGGCGGATGGTTCATTTCGATTAAGCATGAGTTATAGAAAATCACGTTTATAGGGCAATTGGCAACGTGGATTGGTATCTTCAAGAAAGTTCTGCTGCGTGAAATACTGTATAGTAAGTGGACGAGATCCAGGATTCACTAGTGAATTTTGGAGAGCTTGCATGAAATCATGAGGTTATAGTATGTTTAAGCCAAGTATACAGAAGGAAGAATAAGTGGAAAAGAAAGACGAGAGGCGATAATGAAATGCGTTCCAACTCGAATTTGGGAAATAGGAGTTAGGAAGCCAAGGAATCATGAAGTAAACGACGGTCAAAGCACAGTGGAGTTAAGCTCAAGGAAACGTGACTAAGAAGAGTGAAGACTAGATACGCGCATCATATCTCTTTTTAAGAATGCATCCTTGATCCTCGTTTTCCTGTGGAGCTTGCTTGCAAGTTGTCTTTTGCATATATCCTCTCGGTCCCATTCTCGATCTTATTTCTGTTGTAAACTCCATAAGGGGGTTAAGACTCATCGGTTAGTACTATATGTCAAAGTGGGAATGGATTTCTTGAAAATCCAAGAAGGAGTTTATCTAGTTATCTAGTTTATCGTGTCTATCCTGTCATGAGAACCTTAGGTAGAAACCCTTTAGTTGAAACATGTGTTTGAAACATGTTATGCTTGATGGCTGCAAGTGGTTGCAAGTGTTTGCAAGTGGTTGCTCGTGGATGCATTATACACGATTAGGCACTAGATCGGCTCACACACTCCTCATATTGCATGTGCATGAGTGTTTATGCTTATTCTTGGATGAAATTCGTATGCTATCACATGGATGTTGCATATGGATGTATGATTGAGCACGCATGTAGATATTATACATTATGTTAGGAATTTGCATACATATGGATTCATTTCACTGACATACATATGCATTAAGGAGGTTTACTGTATCAGTAACCGCCTGATTTACATACATATGCATTAAGGAGGTTTACTGTATCAGTAACCGCCTGATTTTTGCATTAGATGAGTACATATACACACACCTTTGCATATGTTCAATCCAGCATTTAGAATCTTGTAAGGACAATGATTGCTCGTGGATGATGCTTTGAGTAGATGGATGATTGGATGGTAGGATACGTCCTTCCTAACTTGAAGATTTCGGGGACGAAATCCTTTAAGGAGGGGAGAATGTAACAACCCGTATTTTCAATAACCTGTAATAACATAAATTGAGGCAGAATTAAATTATAAAATGGGAATCAAGGGAAACGGGCTATGCCATTGCGTTCGTCTCGGAAAAATACGCGAAATAGAGTCCGAGTTTTCGAAAATCGGAGTCCGTATGACCCAGTTAAGGCCCATTGAAGTCTTCAGAAAAATCCTAAGTAAAAACAGATTCAAATTTAAAGAATTGGGCCAGCTGGGCCAAGGCGGGAAAATTCCCGCCAGGGGCCCCATGTCGACAGGCCTGTCGACAGGGTCCCCAGGGAGTCGACTGCCCTGTCGACAGCCCTGTCGACAGGGGGTAGCCAGGCAGATTAGCCTGGCGCACCTCTTTGGTTTGGGCTTGGTTTGGGCTTGGTTGTGTGGTCTGGTTCTAGAGCATTCCGAAATCTGACGGGCCAAAATTCACCTAGGGTTAATCCTATGGTCTAAATCACTCTAATCTTCTATAAATAAGCTCCTAATCCTACCCTTAAACCCCATAAATCATTCTAGCAACAAAACTATGCCAAAATCTAAACTCTCATGGCCTCCACCTAAAAACCCTAGCCTCCAATCTCTTCATTAATAATTCCTAAGTAATTTTCCATGCATACAAGCATATTTAGGCTTGTATGATCCTCCTTAGCTTGCATTAAAGGCTTGTTTTTCAATTGGCATCATAAAGGAGGAGTCTTGATCAAGTTTGCTTGCATTTGGGGGGTTTTAATTAGTTGCATAAGGGGTTTCTTGCATTTGTTATACTCATTTGAGTCCGCATAAACATTGTAAGCCCTCTTACCTTCACTTTGTAAACTCTAAAGTTAATATGTGGTGAAAATTGAGATTTATGTGAGTTTATTTGATTATGCTTGCTTATGCGAACTCACTATGCCATGTTTTACATGTTTCACAAGTTATGCATGCATATGCGGATTTACTATGCCATGTTTTACATGTTTCACAAGTTATGCATGCATATGCGGATTTACTAGGACATGATTTGCAAGTTTATTTGAGTATGCATGTTTATGCAAGTTTGCTAAGCCTTGATTTGCAAGTTAAATGAGTTATGCATGTTTATGCATGTTTGCTAAGCCATGATTTACAAGTTAAATGAGTTATGCATGTTTATGCATGTTTGCTAAGTCATGATTTACAAGATAATTGAGTTATGCATGTTTATGCATGTTTGCTAAGTCATGATTTACAAGTTAATTGAGTCATGCATGTTTATGCAAGCTTACTAAGCCACGATTTGCAAGATTATTTAGTTATGCATGCTTATGCAAGTTTAAAAATGACAAGTTGTGCATATTTTACATGTTATGCATGTTTATGGTAATATGCAAGTTCACTATGCTAAGTTGTACAAGTCTAACATGTTATGCATGGTTGTTGTGCAAGTTTATCATGTATGTTGTGCCAAGTTCCCTCTCCCTATCCTTTATGCGTTATTACGAATATGTAAGCGATAGAATGACGTTGGGGGTTTTGGGTAAACTTAAAATACATGAAAATACAAGATTGGGAATTTACCTATTAAGTTAGGTCTACCCCTTGGGAATTTACCTATTAAGTTAGGTCTACCCAAGTAATTGTTGACTTGTAATTATGATTTGAAATAAAGTGGACATGACACTTAGAAAACATAAGTGTGGCCAACTCGAGGTTGGGTTGAGTTTGTAGCGTAATTCTACCCGGAACCGACCGGCTTAACTAGTGGCTACAAACAATAGGACCCAATGTGAGAAGTTGGTCATGGGGTGCCAAGACCCGAGGTTAGACCAAGTTGTGGTGTAAAGCTACCCGGACCCGCCCGGCCTAACTAGTAACCACAACAAGGTCTAATGTGAGAGGTTGAGGTGCATTAAATTAATTAATGCCTCATGGTTAGGGTTAAGTCAGGGTCCACTAATACTTAACCAATTTGGGGATTCAAGGGATGAGAATGGGGTTAAGTTACACTTAACCAATTTAATCAAGTTGGGAATACAAGGGATTAGAATGGGGTTAAGCCACACTTAACCAGTCTAATCCAGGATTAGTGAAGGGTTAAATCACACTTAACCCTCTTGGGAAACCCTAGCAACGTGGTCTGTTCTAACAGTAATCCCAGTTTGGTATCATTCACAACCCTAGAAGCTAGGCTAGGGCGGGGCACGATTACTGGCAGATGTAAGCGACCAAAGGGCGATGGCCGAGTGGTACAGCGGTGCGGGTTCGGCGGGCTACGGACGTGCACGTAGTCCGATATTGGACAAACTCGAGGCACGGGTACCAGTAGATTAGAGCTGTGCATTATTGCTTAAGTGTCTGGGGTTGACATCTGAGGGCTTGATACACCCAAAAGGGGGACCCAGCACAGTCTAACTACAACCATACGTGGGCCATATGGACACCAACACTTGACGTGTTAGGTTTATAGGGAGCCGATCGACTAGACCGTTGGGCTGGGCCTTATACTAAGGTCACTTCATGTTTTGGGCCAAAGTTTGGGCTAAGGGATCAAGATCTGTTTTGTGGGTTTGCTAGTACACTGTGGTGCAAAGTTTGATCTCGTCTATGTGATGTCACTTTTATCTATTGTCAGTATGTTCATCTCAGTTTCCATCATACTATTAACTTTATTAGTTTATAGATTGACCGTAGTAGGGCTTACCAGTCTTTTTGACTGACCCGTTTTCTTTCGCTTCTTTTCTTCCGTTCCCCCCCCCCCCCACAGGTTCTCAGGGAGGGACTACATCTGCTTAGTGGATCTTTGACTTGCTTGTTGGATAGCTCATGTATGGGTCTGAGCTAGCTGTGGCTTATCTTTTATTTCTGGGGATTAGTACTGATGTTTACTATGTATTTTGTTATCACGTATCTAGACTGGAGTTGTATTTTGGATCATGACATTTTGATATTATGTACTTCACTATGTGGGTTTTCTGAGATGATGATGATGGGTTTTTATCTGCTACCGCTGCTTTACTTATATTTATTTTTATATACTCTGTCTTGCTATATCTCTGTGCATGTTTACCTTCACAATAACGCCCCTCCAAAGCTAGTACATTCTAAGGAGTGATCCTAGTGGAGGTGGGGTGTTACATCCATAGTCCTAAAAAAAGTTTTCTAATGCTTTCATGATCATATGCATAGTGTGTGTATATGTCCTTATCTAATGCAAAATCAGGCGGTCTACTGATTCAGTGACCTCCTTAATGCGAATATGTCAGTGTCATGAGTCCATCATGTATGCAATTATTCCTAATCGTACTTTATAACTTCTACATGAGTGCACAATCATTTATACAAATGCGACATCCATATGATAACACATCAAGTTTCAATCCATATACAAATACATATATGCATATGCAATATGAAAGTGAGTGAGCCGATCTAGCACCTAATGTGTGTGTATGCACCCACCAGCAACCACTTGCAACCATCTATCATAACATGTTTCAAATACATGTTTACATTCATTGGTTTCTACTTAAGGATCAAGAATAAGACCGAGGAGATATACTTAAAAGATAGATACACGCATGCATAAACTTATGAAAAAGAGATCAAGGAAGTACCCTCAAAAAGAAAAGGGTAGATTGCGCGTATCTTGTCTTCAGTTTCCCAAGTCGCGTCTTCTTCAGCATCACTCCATTGTATTTTAATTAGCTTGACCTCACGATTGCATAGCTTCTTAACTTATGTTCCCAAGATACGATTTGGAACTCCTCTCACCGTCGTCTCTCGTTCCACTTCTACTTCTAGTATGCTCTGCTCCACCACTTCCGCAGACTCATGTAAGCACTTTCGTAGATGAGAAACATGAAAAACATTATGAACTCCAGCCAATCTTTCGAGCAACTCTACTTTATAAGCCATCGTTCCAATCCACTCAATGATAGGAAATGGCCCTACAAATCTTGGTGCCAATTTTCCTACGGATCCAAAGCGAATGACATTCTTCAAAGGAGATACTTTAAGGAAAACCCTGTCTCCAACCTCAAACTCAAGGTCGGTCCTTCTTTTATCCGCGTAGGACTTTTGTCCATCTTGTGCGGTCTTCATTCGTCTTCGTATTAAGTCCACCTTCTCTGAAGTCTCTCTGATCATGTCAGGCCCAAGTACGAGCTTGTCTGTAGATTCCCACTAACAAGTTGGTGATCAACATGGTCTTCCATATAAAGCCTCAAAGGTTGCCATGCCTATGGTGGCTTGTTAGCTATTGTTGTAGGAGAACTTCACCAAAGGAAGATGATCTTCCCACGTTCCTCCAAAACCAAGAATGCACAATCTCAAAAGATCTTCTAATACTCTGTTCACCCATTCAGTCTGACCATCGTTTTGAGGGTGATAGGCAGTGCTTAAGCATAGCTATGTGCCTACAGCCTCTTGCAAACTCTTCCAAAACTCACTCGTAAAGATAGGATCTCGATCACTTACTATGCTAGAGGGTATCCCATGCAGTCAAACTACTTCTTTAAGATAAATGGATGCTAATGATGAGGTAGTCCTCCTACTCTTAACAGGTATAAAGTGTGCGCTTTTAGTGAGCCTGTCAACTATTACCCAAATACTGGTATTGCCCCTTCTTGACCTAGGCAACCCATCTATAAAGTCCATCTAAATGCTATCCCATTTCCACTGTGGGACCTCTAGAGGATGAAGCAGACTATCAGGATTCTTCTGCTCTGCCTTGACTTGTTGGCATATTAAGCACTTAGAGACGAATTCAGCTACATCCTTCTTCATGCCATTCCAAAAGAAAACCCTTTTTATGTCTTTATACATCTTGTCTCCACCTGGGTGTATGGTCAACTTAGAATGGTGTGCTTCTTCAAGAACTGTCTTCACTAAATCCCTTGCTTGTGGGACACATAGTCTTCCATCCCGTCTCAACCAACCCTTGTCACCTATGGAGTATCTATTGAGGTGACTAGAAGTCTCACCTCTAATTAACTTATCAATCACATAAACTATTTGAGGGTCTTCACGTTGCGCGACTCTTATTGAGTCCAAAAGCGTAGGCCGCACCTCTAGCGATGCTAACAAACCAAGTACAAACTCAAAGGAGGGTCTAAAGTCAAAGGTTGCTACATACTCCAAGTTTTGCCTTTCTACAAAGAGAGGACTTAAGGTCGGCCTTTTCCTACTTAAGGCGTCTGCTACCACATTACCCTTGCCAAGGGTATAAGAAATCTCAAAATCGTATGAGGCAAGAAATTCCATCCACCTTTTCTGTCTTAAGTTAAGATCTTTTTGTGAGAAAAGGTATTTTAATGATTTATGGTCAGTAAACAATTCAAACCTTTCTCCTAGTAGGTAATGACGCCATGACTTAAGAGCGAAAACAATGGCAGCTAGTTCCAAATCATGAATTGGGTAGTTCTTTTCATGTACATTCTTGCATCAAGACAGCGCCTAACCCTGTGCCATATGCGTTTGTGTATACTGTAAACATCTTACATCCATCAGGAAATGTCAGAACTGGAGCTGTTGGTAGAGCCCTCTTCAATCGTTAGAAAGCAACATCACAATCCAAATCCCAAGAAAAAGTTAGGTTCTTCTTCGCCAATCTAGTAAGTGGGGCTGAGATCTTCGCAAAGTCTTTAATGAACTTTCTATAATAGCCCGCTAGTCCGAGAAAACTTCGTACTTCAGTTGCATTCCTTGGAATCTTCCAATCTTGCACTGCCACTACTTTTGCGGGATCCACAGCTATCCCTTCTTTGGACACCACATGTCCAAGAAACCTTACTTCTTCTCTCCAAAAATGGCATTTGGAGAATTTTGCTTTAAGTCGATGTGCTCAAAGAGTATCCATAACTTCCCTTAAATGCAAAGCATGTTCTTCCTCACTTTTTGAGAAAATCAAAATGTTGTCCACGAAGACTACAACAAATTTATTAAGGAACTCCCTACTCATCAAGTCTACGAAATAGGCGGGTGCATTTGTCAAACCGAAAGGCATGACAAACCATTCGAAGAAACCATCCGAAGTCCTGAACGCAGTCTTATCTATGATGTCTTCAGCCACTCTTAGCTGATGAAATCCGATAGCCAGATCTAGTTGGGAGAAAACTGATGCACCTACGAGCTGGTCGAATAAGTCGTCAATTCTTGGAAGTGGTGCCTATTCTTCTTGGTCAGCTTGTTTATCTCCCTATAATCCACACATAGGCGAAGTGAACCATCCACTTTGGTTACGAACACTATTGGAGCTCCCCATTCAAAAATACTCTTCCTTATGAACCCCTTTTCGAGCAACTCTTTAACTTTCTTGTTGTGGAGCCGTGTGTCTAACAGGTAAAGCAACTGGTTTTGCATTATCAACTAGGTATATGCGGAAATCTATCTCTCCCTAGGTAAACCCTTCACGTCTTCAAAGACATCTGAGTACTCATGGACTACTCAAACAGATTGCAAATTTTCAACAGACGCATCTAGAGATTCTAGATAGCTAAGCATAACAGAATTCATAGGATTACAAGAGATTTCGAGAGTATTACCGAGGAGAGTCAAAAGTCTAACCACTCTTTTTTCACAATCGAGGATGGCACCATTACTGGATAACTAATCCATGCCTAATATCAACCCATAGCCCGTGAAACCCAAAACATAAGCATTGCATCTAAACCCAGCGCTTAGTATAGAAATTTCCAAATCCAAACAAATCAATGATAAATAAGCCGAACCCCCAATTGGATTTGAAACAACCATGGAATCCTCTACTATACTGGTATCTAGGTGCAGAGGTTCAACTAAAGCAGTAGATATAAAAGAGTGCGATGCGCCAGAATCAAAAAGAGTACGAACAGGATGATCAGAAAGATGAACTAAACTCTCAACAGAAATATTTCTACCTATTGCTTGCGTAGGTACTGTGAGAGCGTGAATCTACCCTCTAGAAGTAGATCCTGTCCTCTGCCCTTGCCCTTGCCTTCTTGGGAAATCCTTAGCCATATGTCATGCCTCGCCACACTGAAAGCAACCACCCATCTTCCTCTTCTTCTTTCTGCAGTCCTTAATCAAATGTCCAGGTATGCCACAAAAATTACACTTCCTCTTATCTCAGGGTTTGTTATTCTTTCCACCCTTCTTATAATCCATCTTCTTGTTCTGCGATTCCTCCACTTTCTTGTTTAGAGGCTCTTCCATCTTCACCTTTTTCTTCTCGCCCTTGCTTTCCTCATGTAACAGTGCCATGTCCACCAGTCTCTCATAAGTCGCGCTTATAGGTACATGGGATATAGCTAGGCCGTATAGTGGCTCATTTAACCCTTTAGTAAAACGGAGAGCCTTTTTATGTGGAGTGTTTACCAACTTCAGTCCGAATCTAGCCAACTGGTTGAACTTGTGGACGTATTCCTTAACCGATAGGCTTCCCTGATTGAGTGCTAAGAACTTCTCCATCTGTAGGCTTTGTTCATCTTGCGAGAGGAACTTCATCCCTAACCTCATTCTGAAGTCCTCCCAAGTCTCAACTGGTCTCTCAACATTAGTAACTTCCCACCAGAAAGAGGCTTCATCCTTAAGTAACCATACAGCCAGTTGTATCTTCCGCCTATCGTCCACTTCGAAGATAACAAACAGATCTTCTGCTTCCTTGAGCCAGTTTCTTGTTTCCACGAATGATTCAGTCCCATTAAAGTTCTTTCTGCCCATAGCTCGAAAGTCCCTACATATCTTCGAGAATGCATTCGGACACGGAGGAGCAGGAGGAACATCGTCCGCAGCCGGGGGAGGAGGAGGAGAATCATCTGGGGCTGGATGATGAGGAGTGTCCGCTTGTCTTTCGGCAGGGGTCGTAGCCTCTAAATACCGACAGAACCAGGCAGGAACTTGCACTCCCTCTGGAAGATTAAGGTCCCCAGACATGCTGAAATGAAAATAAAAAGATTCAAAACAAAGGATAGAAAGATAGTGCATATGGCTTTGGGGAATATGCCTTTAAAATAAAACAACACTTTTCTTAAAAATGCTTCTTTGAAACTTCTTTTTGAAAAATAGTTTTTGAAAACTTTTATCTGATCTGTTAACCATCAGCTCTGATACCAAGTGAAACACCCCACCTCCGTTAAGGTCACTCACAAAGGGAATGCATTAACTATGGTAAAGCATTATAGGTAAAAGGTACAGATAATTTACAAGACAGACAAACAAACAGCGGAAAAACTGAAATCATTTTATAAGCAGCATGGTTAAGTCAAAACATTACAACCATTGTCTCAAAACCCAACTTCCAAATCATTAAAATAAAACCTCAGTCTTGATTCAAAACTCCAAATACATAAAGAAGCATAAAATAGTAGTAAAGCAGCATAAATCCCCAATAAAAGTGTAACCACAACCATAGCCCAAGAAAAGAGAATCCAAGCAATAAATCTACTCTCTTCAAGCTGGAAAAGGTCTGAACTAAGCTGAAGTATTCCCTCCCTATGGACCTGGAGAGGGGAACGGAAGAAAAGAAGATGAAAGAAAATGGGTCAGACATAAAGCCTGGTAAGCCCAGTGATTTTCAGCATGTAAACAAGAAAAAGGATCATGACATGAATAAACCGAATATAAGACAATACCATAGTAACAAGATAACATAAGAAAAGATAAGGCAAGATAAACTGAATATGCTATCACACCCATTTCTATTTCTCTACACCTACTAACAATTGTTTCAACTAGCCTCATGTGTTCATAATAAAATGGTCCCTTTATCGATCGGCTTCTACTCGCATGTATTTATTACTTGTGTCATTCGGCCCCGCTTGTTTGTAGATACCTGTGCTGGTCCCACCATAGGGTGTATCAATCGCTATGATGGCGACCCGACACAATTCAAGATGCACAGTGTATAACTACTGATGTCCAGTGCCTGATTTTTCCACTTTGGAGTACGTGCACGCCTGTACTCCGTCGGAACCTACATTGACGCACCACCTACCGCTATTTTGACAGCTTATAATCAGCCCAGTAATCGTGCCCCACCCTGCCTAGTTCAGGGTATCGTGATACATATATGTGGGTTATTGCTGAAATGGGCCCCGTTGCTAGGGTTCTCTAATCAACATATTATAACGGTTAAGTGTTCTCAATTTAACCTAACCCCACCCATTTGTTTAATTACCATGTTGCATTGGTTAAGTGTCACCTATTCATATGTTACTTAAGCTTACCATTCTTAGCATGTATGTTCATTGTCATTAATTAATTTATTAATGCACCAACCTCTAACATTAGAACTGTTGTTTGCGGTTGCCGGATGTGCCGGGCGGTTCCGGGAAGACTTCTACCGCAAACTCATTCTAACCTCGGGTTTTGGGCTTGATGCGCTAACCTCTCACATTAGACCTGGTGTTGTGGTTGCTGGATGTGCTGGGTGGTTCCGGGCAGTCTTACACCACAACTCAATCTAACCTCGGGTTAGGCATGTTCATCTTTTATCCAATTTACATATTTACCATTCATGTCCAACTCCACATTTTTGTATGCCAATTATCCACAATTGTAGTCAATTCAAATTATGACCAATATACTTGTTATGTCCAAGATTACTCCAATAAGTTATAACAAATTCCCCGCGTCACAATCGCACATACAACCAGATTCAACACGGTTTCCAAATTCCAATTACTCATAAAATAAAATGGAACAGGGATAGAGAAGAAACATAAGAATTGACATAATGGAAAATAGGAATGTAAAGGTGTACCAAAAACAAGAATCATGGTTCCAATAGGCATGTTGTACATTAACAACAAATATGAGAAAACTAAGGAAAATACATCATAGGTATACAAATTCGATAGGATTGAACATAAAGAAATTACTAATTTGATGTACAACATGATAGGTTCAATCACAACAGTCTCATAGGCATAGGTAATTTCAGATTTGACAAAAGAATAAGCATGAATCAGAATTGATTATCTTACAATTACGCATAGTTCTAGATTCGATTCATTACAATCATGATTTCTATTATGTGTTCAAATCTGAATAATAACTGAACTTACAGCGATAGAATTACAAAAAGAGAATTAGTTGACGTTGTAGCGATTCTAATCTTTCTTTGTTGATTGAAGCAGAAAACCTTTTCTTCAATTTGAAGCTCTCTATTTTGATTTCTAGTTTGGAGAAGGAGGCTATGCTAGTTTAGAGATGGACAACATGGAGGCACCATATAATAGGGTTATGAGGTTAGGGTTAAGTTTAGATAGGTATTTATAGGTCTATTAGACAAACTATGACCTTTAGATTAGCATAGGAGTCATTAGAGCCATCCAAACCAAAGAGACACGTCACCCAGCCAACCACAGCACGACACATAAGCCCTAATCCTTCAAAGTTCGTCACCCAGATCTGGGAAGATAGGGGTCGACACCCCTATAGGGGGTCAACACCCCTGTCGACACCCTTTAGGCGGGTCGAACCCTCGGGAGGGTTTTTTCCCGCTGATCTTTATTGGATGATTTTTGAAATTTGAATTTGTTTTCTGATTTTTAATTATATTTTAATTTAATTCTGCTTTGAACTGAAATCTATTAAGCTTCATAACTTCCTCATATGGAGTCCGATTTAAACAAACTCGGACTCTATTCCAACCAGAATTCCGAGACGAACGGAATGGCGCTACCCATTTTACTTAATTCCCAATTTTAAAATTAAGTACTCTTTCATTCGTTATTTTAATATTCATAGAAATTACGGGGTGTTATAGGAGTGCATGAGAATGGACGATAATCCTATGCCTCTTCAGATCATTGGTGGTAACCAACTCTTGAAGCTCCTAAAAATGCTGCTATTCAATTCACTCAAAAGAACACTCAGGGGCAGAAGCGTACAAATAACAGGAACGACAACAAATCTAATAAGAAGTTCCGTCTTCCAGATTCATCAGAGCTAATTCCTTTGAATGATACTCCTGAGAACATCTACCTTTCCATAAAGGACGCAGAAGATTACCCGGAGCCTCGGCCAATAGAAATGAATAACCATATGACCAGATCCGGAAATTTCCATATGTTCCACAATCAGCACGGCCACATTACCAATGAATGTAAGCATCTGAAATCATTGATTGAAGAGCTGATTAGGAAGAACCGTCTGCAACAATATGTGAGGAATTCCCAAGGTACAAATCCTTCTGCAACTCCCTAGGGGAAAAGGGCATCAAATTACCAATCCAATCTAAGAAACGTAGCTTCTGCTCAAATTGCTCCAAGGTTGGTAGTCAAATGACAACCGTTGGAGATGATCTAATATCCGTGGCCCAAAATAAGCGATCATGATCGTCTTTACTTTACTTCTTGCATTACTTTACTCTTTGCTATGTTCTACATTCTTGTAAAAAGTCTGTAATGATTTACATGCATTGTACCGAACAATAGCTTTACGAATGAAATGTTGCTTGCTTGTATAAATCTATGACTTGAAAAATATACACAAAATTTGCTAAAGACGATTTTTCCATTGCATGTTGTTCTATAGGCATTTGTTTCCTCAAGTTCCGACCAAATAAAAAAGACCTAATAACACCAATTCAAATGTCAAAGTGCCATAACCATCGATACACACAATGCAAGGGTGAAAAGCACTGCTTTGAGAAGTGAATAGGAAAAGTCTCAATGAATCAAACAGCAAAGAGAGAAGCAAACAGCCACAGTTCGTAAATCCCAAACGTCATCGGAATTCATTGCGCGAAACGAAGCGCTAGAGTTCACTATAAGTGAAACGAAGCGTGGGAGTTCATGGCACAAAGCGATGCAACTCACCAAAGGTTCGCGGGAATTCGTTGCGCGAAATGAAGCGCTGAAGTTCACTAGAGTTCATGGCGCAAAGTGATGCAACCCACCAAAGGTTCATGGGAATTCATTGCATGAAACGAAGCTCTATAGTTCACTATAAGTTAAATGAAGCTTGCGAGTTCGTGGTGCGAAGTGATGCAACCCACCAAAGGTCGCAGGAATTTGTTGCATAAAATAAAGTGCTGGAGTTCACTATAAGTGAAATGAAGCATGTGCGCGAAGCGATGCAACCCACCAAAGGTTCGCTGGAGTTCACTATAAGTGAAACGGAGCGTGGGAGTTCATGGCGTGAAGCGATGCAACCCACCAAAGGTCGCGGGAAATCATTGCGCAAAACGAAGCGCCAGAGTTCACTACAAGTGAAACAAAGCGTGGGAGTTCATGGCGCGAAGCGATGCAACCCACCAAAGTTTCGTGGGAATTCGTTGAGCCAAACGAAGCGCTGGAGTTCACTATAAGTGAATCAAAGTGTAGGAGTTCATGGCGCGAAACGATGCAACCCATCAAAGTTCGTAGGAATTCATTGTGCGAAACGAAGCGCTGGAGTTCACTATAAGTGAAACAAAGAATGGAGTTTGTGGCATGAAGCGATGCAACCGACCAATGGATCACGGGAATTCATTGCACGAAACGAAGCACTGGAGTTCACTATAAGTGAAACGAAGTATGGGAGTTCGTGGCGCAAAGCGATGCAACCCACCAAAGGTCGCGGAAATTCGTTGCACGAAGTGAAGCGTTGGAGTTCACTATAAGTGAAATGAAGTATGGGAGTTTGTGGCACGAAGCGATGTAACCCACCAACGGTTCGCGGGAATTCATTGCGTGAAACGAAGCGCTGGAGTTCATTATAAGTGAAACGAAGCATGGAGTCATGGCGCGAAGCGATGCAACCCACCAAAGGTTCACAGGAATTCAGTGCGTGAAACAAAGCGCTGGAGTTCACTATAAGTGAAATGAAGCATGGGAGTTCGTGGCGCGAAGCGATGCAACCCACCAAAGGTCGTGGGAATTCATCGTGCAAAATGAAGTGATGGAGTTCACTATAAGTGAAACGAAGTGTGGGAGTTCGTGGCGTGAAGAGATGCAACCCACCAAAGGTTCGTTGGAATTCATTGCGCGAAACGAAGTGTTGGAGTTCACTATAAGTGAAACGAAGCGTGGGAGTTTGTGGCACAAAGCGATGCAACCCACTAAAGGTTCACTGGAATTCGTTGAGCAAAACAAAGCGCTGGAGTTCACTATAAGTAAAACAAAGCATGGGAGTTCGTAGTGCGAAGCGATGCAACCGCATCTAAATGACGTTGGAGTTTGTACTGCGAAACGATAAGAAAACCAAAAATCCCCTCCATAAGAAAAGCAGCTTCTCCGTAGAAGGAATCAACAATGTTCAATGAACTCTATAGTGTTGATTCAATTGACAAAAGAGGATAAATGTTTGGTCAAAACGACCTCCCCAAAACACGGGGCTTCCAATGGAATCTATGACATCGGAGCTGATCAGCAAAGCAGACAAACACCGAGATTTTAAACCAAAGACCCCCCTGAGGGGCACCCAGTCGGTTATCAGTGCCATTCATGCATGACCCGACTACGATAAACCTCGGGATACAAAAGACCTCTTCGGGAATGTATGTTTAAAACTGCCTCCGAAGGGCCTGAAGTTTCCAACATGAAGAGAAAACAGGTGCAGAATACATAACAAGAAAGTACGACAAAGCAGAAATAAAAGAATAAAGTGCGGCAAGAAGAACACATTTCCATCACAACATCCCAAGTTCAACACAAAGGTTCTAGACACAAAGTAGAACAAAAGTAGTAAGCAAGGGCCGACACTCGCATATACAACCAGTCTAAAACATAAGTGCATAGAAGGAAATAACAAAGGTGAAACAAGAAGGTTATGTCCTCTCTTTCTTCTTTCCATCACTAGGTCATTTCCCAACAAAAGCAAAGAAGGAAGGAAGTGTACCAGCCGGTTTCGTCTTGTCCCCAAGAATTTATAATTCTGCAATAATCTTGTCCTAGGATTTGAGAGCCTGGATAAGCGCAGCTTTGTCCTTCTCTAAAGTAGAGATGCATTCGATGTTCTCCCTGTTTAGCATTTGAAGATCACAAGCGAATGTATTCCAGGTACCCAGTTTGTGCGCGGTATAGTCTCTGATAAGGTCAGAATGCCTCTCTAGCCAATCCTTAGCAGCATCAGGTTGTGCCAGCGAGTGATTTTTCATAACATCCATATCATTAGGGATTGATCGTCTGTCAAATGGGTATATATACAGGTCAAATCAGTCAAAGTGAAACCCCTGTAGACACCAACCCTCGAATCGTTCAACAAGCTTAGAGTTGCACGTCCCAGGAGTATAACAAGGCCTGTCTATGATTGTTTGAAGGTCGTCCAGAGTTGGAGCAACAAAGGAAGAAGCCAAGGAGGGTTGATCGGAAGTGGTCTAAGTATCAGGCGCAGAAAGCTTGTCCAATCTATGGCGTTTCCAAGAGTTGTCCTTACTCAAGATCTCCCTAATTCTTGTATGACTAGTAGACATCCTATACAAATAAAGGTGTTTGAGAACAAAATACAGATGTGCACTTCCTAGAATAAAAGACATTATATACAAAAACATAAAATTGGAACTTAAAATCTGTAACCAATTAGTCGGTTCCAAATTTTGGTATTTGAATGGCCAAGTTTGTATGAAAGGTGTGCGACTAAATAGTTTACGAAACACTGCGATACGAATGCATCATTCAAATTCATCGACAGAATATAGAGACCTAGAATGTCTAAGTGATATGTTGCAGGGGAGGTTTGTGCTTAGGATTCATGGCTAAAATGAGCTATTGGATCAACAAGTACCAAACTAGCTCAACCGACCAGTATCAGGTAATATACAGTCGACCGGTATCAAGTTAGTTCGATCGAACATTATCAGATTATGCCTAACCAATTGGTACCAAATTAGTTTAAACCGACCGGTATGGATTAAGTCTAACCGAACGGTACAGATCAAGCTGAATAAAGCCCAACAACAATCAATATGAATGAGGATGTTATCATGACTCATAAACAAGCAAGACTGTGCACAATCCATCAACAAACAAAGTTATTTGCAACTCTAATAGTTAAGGAAACACACGCTAGCACCAATAATGCAAGAATTGTGGGATCAACTAAATACAAAGTATACAAAGTTGAAAGTTACTACTCAAGCATATAAACAAACATGTTATGAGCATGAAGCCAATATCAATGTTTTAAGAGGAATAATGCATTTCAAATTCCTTAAACTCAACCACAACTTCGTTACAATCAAATATAAACTTGATTCACATCCTTTCAATGACAAAATTCGAAACCATAATCTAGTTCTGTTCAAAATCCGACTCAATTCTCGCAAGCATATAGGAATTCGATGTTTTGGAATTAAATGAGTACCTGAAAATAATATATGGTTACGGCGTTGACAAGATTCGAAGGAGAACTCGGATTCTTAGTGTGCGATCGACTATGATTCAGGAGGGTTTGTTGAATTGAAGTGGGTTGGTCATGAGATTTCTTTTGGAAATAAGAGCCGCCACTAACGTGCTTCGAGTTTGTAAGGGAATAGAATGAAGGTGCAATGCCTATATAAAGGCTAGAAGTAAACAGGCCATTCGAATTCCCAGTTAACTCGATCGGCGCGTATAGGAGCAAATGGACCGATCGACCCATGAAAGTCCATTTCGCTTGAACCTATGCAATCCAATCGGCCGCACCATAGGCAAAGCACAATATGAATGATCCATCAATCTGCTATAAAAGACGTACGTTCATTTCGGAGGTCATAATTTTTTGCAATACAAGAAATTGTAAACTCCGAGGGCAAATGTTTACTCAAAGTCATGCACACATTGACGGATCAGGACACAGGGAAAGACCAAAAGTTCCTTGGTCCAATCTGCAATCGATCGGCCTAGGGCGTATGCACCGATCGGTCAGTGTCATCTTTGGAGTTCTTAATTAAATTTGCCTTTAATATAATCGATCGGTCTGAAGTACATGTACCAATTGGTCGGTCCTGAGGATACATGCTTGGGTCATTGATCATCATAACGGTCAGTTAAAGAGATATAAAGCCGATTGGCCATACTCTAGAGTTCCAGAATGGGCGGCTACATTAGCAAAGAAGAAAAGTAAGACCGATCGGTTCGTTCTAACTTAGGTCGATCGGTCTCATTGACAACTGATTTTGATAAAGTCCCATCACACCGATCGGTCAGGACGTGGTATAGCTGATCGGACATATCGCAAGAGCTAGGGCCAACCAGTTTCATGAAAGAGAAGGGAAAAGTACCAGTCAGTCAGTTGCATTTTAGGCCGATCGGTCCTATTTCCAGCTATTGACAACTGTTTACAGCTGGCCAGTGGCAATCTCTGTAAATAAGTTCTAGACCGACCGGTGGCCTATATGTTATATTTTGGCTCCTCCTCACTTATATAAATAGGGGATGAACCCCTCATTAATTGGGACCGAATTCTATGAACCCGAAGTGTTGTCCAACCATTTCTTGAGTAATTCTTAAGGAATTCTACATCACCTAACTCCTCCAATTGAAGATCAAACATGGAATTTTCCATCAAATCACAAAAATCCACTCAAGAGCTTAACGAATCATGTTTCTACTTCTCAAATTGCCATACTTAGAAGATTTCTCTATTTCCTTTAGCTCTTAAGATCAAATTAAGAGAAGAGTGTGTGAGGATGAAAATCTATGTAATGAGAGAATGTTAAAACCTTGTAAAGGTGCACATGATAATGAAAGTTTCTCCCAACATGGATGTAGATCTTTCCTAAGATCGAACCACTATAAAAATAGTTGTCTTTTTTACTTGCATTTACATTTGTATCTCCTTTTAATTTCTTACCGAATTGGTGAAGTGCCATTTTCGCACCTTTGGTGTTGAAATCTAATTTGGATTTTTGTAGAATATAAATGATTTCCTTGAGAAGAGTATACCCAACTCTTCAAATCTTTATTAGTGCATATATTATATTTTTTTTTGAAAATTGGTACACATTTTACTAAATACCAATCATATGCTTCCGTTATATGCCTTATCAAAACCTTGTAATCCCCTACTGGATACCTTACAAGGGAAAAGAGTAAACATAATTTCGACATATTAACAATACAGAGCCTCCCATATATATACAAGTGAGTACAAACCCAAATAAAAACAAATTATCAAGTATTCCACACAAATCATTGACCTACTGCCAAAAGAAAAGCCCATAAATTCTAATTGTCTTCTTACACCTTCCCGCTAGCCTGAATCGAGGAGTTCTATTCCCCATCGCTGCAACAGCATGGCATTCAAATCCGATCTAGGAGTCGAACTACCATTCCCTAGAACTATGTTATAAGCCTCTCTATCGATCTGCTTAAGCTTAGTAACACAGTGAGTACTTCGATTAGAGAATAGTGCATTCAGTTCTTACCATATAAAGTAAATAGCAGTTGTAAATGCATTGAAAGCAATGTCTTGTATTTGATTCTTGTGTCTGAAATTGGAAAGTAGCAACTTTTCCTTCTCCTGCATTGTGGATTGAACAATAGGTTGTGGATTTAATTTGAGCTTGAGGGATCCCCAAATAAAAGATGAATATTTGCAGGAAAAGAATAAATGCTAGGATGTTTCTTCATGATCGTTGCATAATGATCAAAAATTACTTGATAGAATACCAAATCCATGAAGTCTAGATTTAGTATTAAGCCTGTCCATAACAGCTAGGTACAATACCATGTGTTTACTAATTTTTGAGTGCCAAACAACCATATAAATAGGCTTGTAATCACCTCTTTCTCTTATTTTATGCCATGCAGGTTAAATGTATATTTATCACCTTCGCACCACTCATATGCATCATGAATTTTATATGGAAAAGAAGGAATACTCTGGAATTCTGATGCAACCTCTCTAGTAGCTGAGTGCAGAGAAGGATCCAACTTGGAATCTCGAATTAGCAAATTGACAGTATCAAGTGATTACCTATCGCCTGAAATCTATGTACGCCTAGGAGATCAACCAAGTATTTGTTGTTAAGCCATGGTTCAAACCAGAGAGATGTATGGTAACCATTTGCAATTACTTTATTCAGTAGTTGCTTTCTAGTACTTTGCAAATGAAGCATACACATATCTAGACGAGGCATTGTTGTCAACGTGCATACTGTGAAATTGATTATTATGGCAATATCTTCACTTCATCCACTTGCTCCATAGATTATCCTTCATGAATAGTTCCAGAGCAATTTAATACTTGCAGCCTTTTTTAAATTCGATAAAAGTTTAAGTCCTACTCCACCTTCACTTCTAGGCTTGCAAAGATAATTCCATAAAACCATATGGTTAGAAGTACCACAAAAGAAATCAGCGCATATCGATTGTAATTTATCCATCATAAATTTGGGGATTTAGTATACAAATAATCAATTTAATATTGTTGGAGTAATAACTGTTTGAATTAGCTCTGCCCTTCCTACTAAACTCGAAAGTTTCGTTTGCCAGCCCTTAACTTTACTTTGTTTTCCATGAATTATTGCGTCGCATTCAGAGTAGTGAATATATTTTGCTGAAAGAGGCACCCCTAAGTATTTAGTTGGCTACTTTCCAACTTCATAGGGTAGGATGTCTTTAATAATCTGAATAGAAGTAGCTATTGAGCTGAAAAAAATAATATTTTGGAGACATTCAAGTTAAGACGAGCATGAATGGAAAGTTATGAAAAATAGAGTTAAGGGTATTGGCATTTAGAGGGGTAGCTTTAACAAACACCGTCAAGTCATCGGCATATAATAAACGAGTGATGACCGGTTCAAATGTAAAAACTATGTAAAACTGCTTCAATAAAGTTTCCTCTTCCATTAAGAAAGAAAAATACTACATTGCCACCATAAACAAATACGAGGAGAGAGGGTCCCCTTATCGTATGCCTCGATTAGAAGTGATGAAACCACTAGTCCATATGTTCTTCATAGCAAAGGAGGCGGTGTATATATCCACGTTCCTTTCTTCAGCAAAAATAGGGCTCGATAGGGATTGAACTTAGGTCACTCTATCCAAATTTCTATGCCTTTATCAATGAGCAACAACTTCTTTTGCAATTGAGATAGTGTAAATATAGGAAAGTAGCCTTTTCTTAGCAATTGGTCTTTAATTGAATGAAGGAGACATTTATTAAACAACCTATGAAAACACACAAAAAATACCCAAAGAAATATTTATTTATTTACAATAAAATAAGATATGAGCGTAAAAATAAACACATTTATATTTTAGTCAATACGTATACAAACACACACTAGATATATCACATTGAGCCGAACACTTGTAGATTCTGGTTTTGCCGAGAAGTTCCGGGCAGGCTTCTACTACAAGCTGGCCTAACCTCATATAATAATGTTATAATTATAATGTCTTGTGGCACCTGACCTCTCACCTTAACCGGTCTTAATTGTAGATGCAGGATATGTCGGTCGGTTCCAAACGGGCTTCTACTACAAGTAATGGTTAACTTCATGTCTATTTGTCATTAATTTTACTTAAGTCCATTAACTCACACACACACATACAAATTCCTTTGCGGACATTCAACTCTTGTTTCCAATTTAAACGTACTTATCACATAATTAATGCGCATTAATATTACGTTTAATTACGCTATAAATATATGTAAATTATGCAAGCGAGAATAACGTCCTAATCACATTTTAAGTGTCGACTCTATCAACACAATTAGGATGTACAAGTCAATTTCCTTAATTAACATGGTCCAACATGCAAATTCACAATTTATGACAAAAAGGGAAATAACAGTATATATGAATAAACTAACAACCTAGGCTTGAATAGTTATTTGAATAATATAAATATAGGAATGATGTAATATATCTAATTACATATGAAAACCATTGATTTTGATGTTGCTTCACTTTTATATTTATATTGTGTACCAAACTTAAGGTAATATATTGCAAATAATACGTTTAAACGAATTTATTAAGAATAGAGGTTTAAACCTATTTATTTTACAATACACAAATCCCATGTTTTTGACGCACAAACATATATGATCACAAAATAAGAACTAAGTGAATCAAAACTCAAAAATCAAGGATTTCACAATATCCCAAGCATAAATCTCCATTATCCAAATAACATAAACCCAAAAATACAACACTTTTGATTGACCATTTAATCGACAAAAAAAATATAGGATTCAGTGATTTTTATTATCATATTATTGTTTAATTCAAATTCCATATAGGCATAATATTCCACATCTAAACTATAAAAGATAAGAAATAAGACTTAGATAGTTTCCACTCATATTGATTTGGTATAGAAAAACAGTAGAATTTGTTGTAGAATTGAATCTGGATTTAGCATACGAAACCATACTCCGATCCTTATATAATATGTATACATAAGAATTAGAATTTCGTATATACATATAAACCAAATTCCAGAATCCTAAATCTAGAGAAAACTTAGATGAGAGAAGGTAGAATGAAGGTAAGAGAAGTAAAAGAGATCCTAGACTTTCTTTGAAATTGGTAAAGACAGAAGAGCAGTATGGAGGCATAAAGAGGAATGAGAATAGGGTTTGAGTGTGGCTTGAGAGCTCTATTTATAGTTGCAAGTGAGAGTATAGACCGTTGGATTATATAGATTTAATCTGGATGGTCTAACCGATGCAATTTGTATAAAAATCCCTAACAAAATGCACATCCAGCACCTCATTACCCAGGAGGGTGGTCCCCTCTTAAAGAGGGTAGTCAACCCCCCTCCTATAGGGTTGGTCGACCCCCTTTTGGGGTTGGCTGGGAGGATTTAATCCACTTGTGACGTTTCTTTTTTATTGTTTTCTTAATTTATTGCTTTGATTTATTTCCTTATGTTGATTATCTTTATTGCTTTTGTATATGAATATATACACAGTTTCAAATCCTTTTTAAATATTCTTTTATCCCAGTGTATAGTTAAATATATTATGGTTTTATAATTAATCTATTTGAATTTCAAACCTTGTGTTTTAAAATTACACCCAACTTGTTTTATTAATATCTTTTACATACGGACTCTGCTTTCATTAAATAAAATATAAAAACTAATTAGAATCTCTCCACGAACGCAATAGAAATACTTTCATAGCCCAACTCCAAATCATTCAAAATTGTATTTTTCAACCCACTAATTCATTATTGATTACTATTATTAATTTTAAATTAAATTATCTTATGTCTAATTAAGGCTCGTTTTACAGGGTGTTACATTCTCCCCCTTCTGAGAGATTTCGTCCCAAAATCTTTTAAAGGTGCAAAGAACACAATTTTCTCTAATAATCATGTTGTACACCCATGTTATTTAATAAGCATCCATAAAACACCCATAACTCAAAGTGATTATGTACTGCAAACTTGGTAAAGTGAGCTCAGTCATAGCGTGTAAGTGTAACATGTGATGTTGTACGTATGCAAAACACCTTAACATGCATAAGCTTTCTATATGAGTGCTCGGTTTGAATAAATAGTCCTACATCACAAGATAAATTGAAGGAGTGGAGAACATATATGGGTTAGTAGGCATGTAACAACAGGGATTCCTTTTGTTATAAGGATGTGTGTGCTAACTCATATGCGTGCGCCCTATGCGGTAGGAGGGTTAATTTGTTCTGACTGTCGTTACATAACAAATGCAACCATAGAATTCTAAATTTTTTGAGAAAAGCCATCACGCCTTCTTTCAAATTTTCTTCCTTATGTACTCGAACCATTCTTACTAAATATTATGGAATTTCGAAATCCTATGCTCCAAAATATTTATGGTGGCAAAGACTCCCAAAATTTCGTCTTTGTCCCCACTTCTTGATTAGGACCTACCAAAAACTTGTTTTACTATGAAGGTATCTAATCAAATTTTAAAACATTATGGGCTCCTACCATCAACAATATCTTTTTTCCCTTAAACCTTGGGAAAGCCCAAAAAATATGCTGATTCTTTACCTTTTGCAAGCTGCCTAATCAAATTAGACTTTTCCAAAGTCTAACCATAAATTTGATTCGAGTAGAAATTTGTCAGTGATTATCCCATCAACACTTTGGTATTTTAGACGACCTCCTTGAAATTCTTCAAGAGCGACCACCAATTTCCAAAAATATAATTACGCTACTCTTAAAAAGATAAATATTATTCCTATTGAGTAAGAGATCCAAGATGCAACTCTTCCTCTTATCCCCAAAGCTCTGGTTGTCTTCAGTTTGTCCTCCAGTCTTCAAATGAAGTATGACCAAAAAAATTAAAATTTTCCTTCAGTAAAAATTTCTAAATCTAGCTAATTAATGCTCTAGCCCTATGTTATGAAAAGCACGCTTAGGTGGCGCTTAAGAGATTTTTGGAACTACATAGCTTAATTTTCTGAAAAAACGGAAGGCATTAAGCGATCAGCGCACCTTTTTAGCGCTTAATAGCGCATCGCTTAAATTTAAGCACTTGTATAGCAGTATTAAGCGATGACTTATTTTAATAATAGTTAAGCACCACTTAAATGCCGCTTAAGTGCTTTCAGATATAGTTTGACTATGCATGGATCTAGTGCTTAGGTAGCACTTAAGCACCATTAAGCGAAGTGAGACCTCGCGCTTAGCGCTTAATATAACATAGCTCTATCCTGTACTGATAACTGGAACATTTTTTATGCTCCAGTTTTCTGAAATTTAAATCTCGGTGAGGTCTTCTGTTGTAATTCTCACATATTTTCCCAAACAATAATATTAACATATTTAAATGGGCATTGTTATTGGCACTCCAAATATTGTTAATGGGAGGTCAATTTTTTATTTTTAAAAAAATTATTAAGGGGAGTACCAATGAGGAAAGTAGCCCCTTAATAAATAAAGGTAATTTTACCTCATTACCCATTTAGCCCCTTAACAAATAAATGTAATTGTACCTTACCAAATATTGCATGGGGCATAGTATTATTTTTTTCAATTCACATATATCGATTTTTTTTAAACCCTAAAGGATAAGCCTTTTTGGAGGAATATGATCGAACTATTTTTTTTATCGACATAAATATGCCATATTTTATAATTACGAAGGCAATGCACTGAAATGGTTATTAATTTCGACATATCATTGTCGAATATAAACATAATTGATTACGTGCGACATTCGGTGTAGTGCTGACGAACTGCTTATTTTAATTTGGTTTCCTTTGTCCAATATGTTTTTTAATCTAATTTGAGGGGACAATCCTGGAATATTGAGTAGTGTGAAATAATATGTTTGTGTAGCCCCTTAACAATTTTTCAAAGAGTGGAGTTTTTTTAAAAAATGACCCCCCCCCTTAACAATAGTTGGAGTGTCAATGACAACACCCATTTAAATTACATGGAATGGGTATTTTCTTATTTTGGATGGATAGTATAATCTATGTACAAACACGCAAAATCACACACCTTGTCCTTTTCATTTTATGTATATTCCTTATAATTTCAATTATAGTATTTTTTTTTAATGAAAAACAACCAAAGGACTAACCTGTAATAATTAAACTAATAACATTAAGCAAACCAAATCACAATCAAATTCACACTAAAATGTCTAATTCAAATCCATTGTTTAAGCCTATTCCTTAATCTCATGCTTTAAGTTCTCATTCTTTGAGGATGACATTTTCCCCCAAATAAAAGTCCTTTTCCAAAAATTGCAAGACCAACACAATTCTCCTTGTAGGCTACAAATCTAATTAGATGTTAACTTCCAAATCCCATATAAGATAGAATGAAATTTTCTCTTACTTATTCGTCTTAAAATTTAAATAAGGCTTTCAAATCCCAACATCACACGCATAAATAGGGATTCATTACTTATCTCACTTTATACCCTTGTCCAATCCATATGGGGACCACTAGTGATTACACCCTAAAAATATTCTTTCGGAAATTTTACCCTACAATTACGTGGTCTAAATGTATTGGGGTCTTAATATTTCCGTTCCAATTCCTTAAGATGCCTATCCATTATAATAATTTTATAGCTATGATTGGAACAACTTCTTATTAAGATAGTTAATGTAATATAAATAATTTAGAAATAATAACTATACTTATAAAAACTTGATTTAAAATCATTATATAATAAATTATAATTAAATTTAAAAGCAAAATATTATAATTGAAATAGTTATAAAAGTTATTGTAATGAAGTTAGATGCATAAAATAGTTATAAAGTAAAGATTTAAATAATATAATTTAAAATAGTTTAATATAGAATAATACAAATTTCAAATAATTTAAAATAGCCCAATCCTAACCTTCCATCCGTATTTCCAAAGTTTAGTTCCTTTAATTTGGATTTCGACAAGTTTACTTCAATTAATTTCTAAACTTTAAACAACAATTTTTAAGTTCAATTCATTTCGATGGTATACAAGTTTGATTATACAACTTTATCCTTAAATAATTAAAATTACATTTAAATCACTCTTTTTTATAAAGTTCATATAAATTAAATCTAAATTTGCATTTAGTCGATCATAAAAATTTAACTTTAATTATTTTAGGGTCAAAACATTTACTTAATAAATTATTATCAAATTAATTTACTAAGTTTCAAAGTCATAGAAAATTCATCAAAACCCATTAATTATTAAATTCACATCTTAGAATCAATTCGTCTTACTCGATATATTACATTTCAATTTTTATCATTAGAAGTTATCATTATGTTTCTAACTTCTCCTAAACCTTTTCATATACTTATATTTTCTAAATACATATATATATAGTTCTGAAATTTAAATAATCTTTATAATATAATAAAAGATTTATTAGTTTACTTATTAAAATAGATTATTTTATTTAAATCTTAAAAATAAATAAATTATAATTTAAAATCTCAAATTTGTATAGAAACATATATCAACTTGTACATTTAAAATTTATAACATATAATTTTAATTTCAAATTTTAATTTAAATTTAAAGATTTACTAGATAATCAAAATATAAGTTTAAATAAAATTCTAATTTAAGTCACTGAAATATTATATCAAATCAGATCATTTTATAAATTCAGAAAATACTTTCAGAGTAGACCAACGGTGTCCGTATATAATTTTCTACCTTGGACAATTGATACGGATGTATCTCATTTTAATCTATGATTTTAATTTGGGGATTTTATTATGAAGGACCGATTTCATAACTTTTTTAAGCTCAAGGACAACCGATCAAAAATTTATTCAGAAGGACAATATACTATAAAACTGATTTACATCATAAACACCGTAAAACTGATACTTAATATCTGATAGCTAAACTCTGACATCATACACACTATAAAACTAATACTTAAAAACTAGCAGTCAAATTTTGATACCATGCACACTGTAAAACTGATACCTTAAATCTAATGCTTTATCCTTTAGTATAAAATTTCAGTAGGCCATCCTTACGGCTGAAAAAGCCCATAATTTTGTCCTTGACATTATTTTCCTATTTAAATTTACGGGTATTTGTCATTTCAACCCACATCCCAATAAAGACAGTTTCAATTCCTAAATATATACTATAGATCAAATATATATCATTTCAGCTCATAATAATTTTACACATGAATAGGGAACTTGCAATGTGAAAGCAAAATATATTATAATATTTCAAATAAAACACATAAATCAACACATATCATTATAACAATTAAATTTGTGTCATATGTGTCAAAAGTGTGTCACAAGTACGCAAACAAATAATCGGGTTTCTTGACCAATCCTAACATTTCATATGTCATTTCAAATGATATCAATTTCCTAATTGAAATTGTTTTTCAGCATGGATTCTCACCTTGCTTGGAAAAACAGAAATAGATGCCAAAGGTTGAAACAGACACAGAAGCTGACACAAAATTTGACACAGCATGACTGAATCAACGAGTTGGATCTCTTGCTCGAATCAACCCAAGCTCAAATAAAACTACAAATCAACACTCTTATATATTTTAAAATATATATATATACATACATTTGGGTGAAGCAAAAAATATATACATATATTTGTATAGAATACTCCAAAACAAAAATATTCCTCCAACTAACAACCATCAGGCTTGAACTCAAGGCCTCACACTTCTTCCATGCACAACCACTTCACTAACACAATCTTTGATTACAAACACAACACAACCACATACATTCAGACATCTACAGCAACTTCACCCACACAAACACACAACTTGGCACGGTGGGCAAGGGAAAGGCAAGGAGGATGAATTAAGATATTTACCAAATTTCTTCAAAAATCGAACAAAATCATGGTCATTTTGAATTTAATTTTTGGACCATTTAACATCAAAATTTTAAAAAGTCAAAAAATTGTTTCAAATTCTTTTCTCTTCAATTTTAAAAAAAGAAAAACTAATTTTCGATATGATTTGAAGAAGATATGATCAAAACAGTGACAGACAAATTTCTAGATCAAAAATCTGGGTCAAAAATATGTCTGACAAATTTGGCAGTTCCTACCTAGAATAATTTTAAATCTAAACAAGTGTTCAACACAAAAATTGTAGTTATTTCAGTTAGACCCAATCAGAAAAAAGAAAAGAATGAATTTGTCTTTTCTAACAGGGAGATACGACCAATGCAACATAGATCAAAATCTAAAAAAAGGTCTTTGGTTTCAAAAGGAAAAGTAATCACGGCTAGGGTTTATGCCCTGTTTGGATTCAGATAAGGTCAGTAAGAGATGAAACAAGGCGAGGGAAAGAGGCAAAGAAGAAGAGGGTTTAGGATTTTAGGGTTTTAAAGAGGATATTATCGGGTGGTCATTTTTATTATATATATGAACTGAATAAAATATTCATCTATGGAATAAAATATTTGAATAATAAAAATATCATTTTAATTGTATATATGAACTGAAGAAAATATTCAGTAGTTGAAATAAATATTTATTTACAAGACGATTTGTTTATGTACACCCATTTAACTGACATTGAATCGGTCGATAACATTTTACAAATCGCCCAACTGCACAAATAAAATAGGTGTGTGTTGATTGAAACCCCACACAGGTATTGGGATGATATTTGACATACAAAAATCCTAATTGTTTAGTTGTATGTCAATCGATTGATTGATAGGCTGTTGTAAGCATTAATTATTTATACTTAATGCTTATGCAGTGGTGTAATGCACTCTGGAAGATGGTTGACTGTGTTTGATTATTGTTGTGTACACGTGGGTATGAAATCCATAAAAATATAATTATATGGTAATTGACTATGTCTGATTCCAATTCGGAAAGAACAAATATTTTAAATTAACAAATATTTTAAAATGATAAGAAATGAATATTTTAAAATGACTAATATTTTAAAATAATATTTAGTAATGGATCAAAATATGATTTCGATGTTCGATTTGGGATGGACACGAAAATATTGAAATATATGAAGCCATGTTGATTAGATTAACACCATTTTGACGTGAGCGATATTTACATTGATTTTATTCATTTTTATAATGAATATCGAAAAGGGAATGATTTCAAAATTTGATATTTTGAAAATATTATCATTTATATATTATAATGATATGGAATATTCAATTTTGATTTAAAATTGAATATAAAGTTGAAATCGTTTTTAAAACGATTTATAAAATACGTTTTAAATGGAAATCAACGAAATATATAATCTATATATATATAATATACATATTAAATGGCCTGAATAGAACGCGCCGCGCCGCGACCGTTCATGAATTTCGACCATTGACTTTGAATGGACATTACGAGAGATCCGACCGTCGGATTCTCCTAAAACCGGAACCGCTGGGTTCGTATCGAAAAGAGATTCCCAACGAATATAAGAGATTTTAAATATAATGGTTGGATTTGGAATTATGTCCAAACCTAATTTGGAAAAGGTCGCTGTAAGTGCAGTTCGATGACTGTTTATGGAAATCGACTGTACGGGCCTTGATAAAATTATTAAAAATATTAATAATTTGTGTAAAATCATAAGAAATGATTTGGAAAGAGTTGGGATGAAAAATTCCATATTTTAAAAGATAAAAATATATTTTTATCAAAATGAACTAGTTATTAACTAGAATTATAATCCAATTATTTTTTAAATAAATAACTTGGATCTAGAATGGGTTTTAATATAACCAGAATTTCCAATATATGAATTGGAGTGGATTTGAATGGAAATCATCTTCAGAATATTTCGATATTGGATTTCGTGATTATACCGATATTGTTATGGAAATTTGAAAGATATATTTATATCGTTATTTCCGATATGATATTTGTGGATTTCAGAATTTGATATTGAATATAAGCTGATATAATTTCTATTTAGAGCCTTGTATTTAATATTGAATTGGATTTTGGGTTTGTCATGAATGGTGTCTTCATTAACACTGTTCTTAAACCCAGTTGAGAAAAGAATAAATCTTTAATTAAGATTTAATGAAGTTTTCCCAATTAATTAATATTTAATTGGAATTGAATAAAAGAATTGGATTTTGGGTTTTGGGTTTGTCGTGAATGGTGTCTTAAATAAACACTGTTCTTAAACCCCGTGTGAAAAGAATAAATCTTTTAATTAAGATTATTAGATTTTCCAGTTAATTAACATTTAATTGGATTAAAATAGGATGTGAATTGGGTTTATTGTGGACTGTGTTTTTAACGACATTCGTTCTTTAACCCGATTTACAGTGAAATGTGATTTGGAATTTATAAATCTTTTTATTTATATTTAATAGAAATTTTCCAAAGTAAATTTTTTCGATTTAATATATTAAATTGAAATTGAATGGAATTCGATTTGATAATAACCGAAATGAGCTTCTATGGAGGAAGACTGTTAATATATATAGAATTTAAAAAGCTTTGTCGTTATTCCATTTATATTATTGGTCGGATACGGAAATTGATATCGATTATATATTGATTTGTTTTCCGTGAAGATTCCATAATTAATGGAATGTGATTTGGGTTTATCGCGAACCGTGTTTTAAAAGACATTAGTTCTTTAACCCAGCTAATGACAGGATAACATGTCTAACATTGTATTTCGAACTATATGGTTGATCTCTACTAAATATATATATATATGTTTGGTAGAGGAGAATATATTCTATTGCTTAACACTCTTCTCTAAGACGTACGAGCTTAGAGGTTATATATAGGCAGAAATCAATAGTACGACGTAGATTGTCGATGCGACATGTTTGTTTTTCCAAAGTTAAATAATCATTAATGTTGATTTTTGGGAAGATTAAAACTAAGTGAAGTTTTAATGAATCTTTAATTAGATTGAAATGGGAATTAGCAATTTAAACTATCAAATTTGGGAAATGATCGAGAATGGAGCATCACCGTTTTGCTCCTAACGATAGTTAAATCTTTAATTAGATTTGAATGTGAAATGGTAATTAAATTTACCGATAACACCGTGGTGTTAGATATGGAGTATGACCAAGTTTTGCTCCATGGGATGAATAGGTTGGGATCGGAAAATTAAACAAATGATTACTTAGGTAAGGTGAGCTAATCCTGACTAGTTTGTATAAACCTTAATTTGGTTTGAATTAATATCCAAAGGAAGATTAAAGAATAAATTTAAAGAATTCCTCTTTGATAAAATTAAAGAGAACCTTTCCCAAAGGGTATGAATATTTAAATAAAATAATATTCATAATTGGAATGAGGTGTATGTTGTGTTTTATAGCATTTGTTTATAATATACACGAGTTATTCGGAAAGGCTGGGTTTATACTCATTCTGAATAACTGATTCGACGATAAGTCGACGATGAAGATGGTGGTTGAAGACCGGAGGTCTTCACATCATTTGGATGATTACTGATGTCTAGATTGGGCTTTATACCAAAGACAAGGTAATAAGTGATGATCGTCCGGACGTACTTGGAGATCGACCGGATATGCGAGGACCTCTCTCCTGTATTGGACATATGGGACGAGGAATAAGGTGCCTCCGGTTTCGTTCAGACGCAGAACGAACTTGTAAATGGATGTGTGTCTGACATTGGATTTTATTCTGTGTTGATTGATCTCTATTAACTATATATCTGTTTGGTGGAGGAGAATCTATTCTCTTTCTTAACACCATTCTCTCAGACATACGAGCTCAGAGGTTATATATCGATAGACATCAGTCGCATGGCATGAATTGCCTGTGTGGTATGCTGAGATGCAAATGATCAAGGCTTCTGTTGAAAAGTAGGGTCTTGTGGTTGATGATCAAAGCACGACATTAATATAGCATAGCTGTAACACCCCACCTCCGTTAAGGTCACTCACAAAGGGAATGCCTTAACTTTGGTGGAGCATTTTAGTAAACAGGACAGAAACTTACAAGACAGATAAAACAGTACTTGAAAATTTTTGACTTTATTACAGCGGAAACAGAAATTAATATGGTTACATCCTTTCAATTTCAGAATTCAAGTACAAAATATCAGTCTTGTACAAAAGCCTTCAAAATGCATAGTTTAAAATCATAATCCCCATGGAACGGAAGCTATACAGAGCCAAGCCATACTTTAAGCACTTCAAGCAAAGAGAAATCCGGATCAAGCTAAAGTATTTCCCTCCTTGGATAACCTGGGGGGGAAACGGAAGAAAGGAGGCGAAACAACAAGGGTCAGACAAAAAGTCTGGCAAGTCCAGTGACTTTCAGCATATGAACAGATAATAATAATAATATGATATGAACATAAAACTGGATGTGAGATAACTATAACAGGTGTAGCAGATGTAACAGAAAAACAGAATGATATAAACTATTGTTTTACACTTCTCTACACTACTACTAGTATAGCAGAATTAGGTGTCTCCCTAATGTCTAAATTGAAGCAGGAACGTGTACAGAATACTTTAACAGAAACAGAATGCTAATAATGGGCCTTTACTACTCGATCAGAAACAGACAGAAGCAGAAACAGATTTATCTCTACGGAAACAGATTGTGGAATTAGGTGTACACTAGTAATGGGCCTTTACCACCCGAACAGACGGTACCACACAGAAACAGACAGGTGTTACCACCCAACAGAAACAGACGGTACCAACAGAAACAGACAGAACTAAGCGTACCCTAAAACCCTACCCCAAGCGATCGGCTCCCTAATACATAAATATCCTGTGTCGGCCCCATAGTAGGGTGTATCACTCCCTAAACTGACAACCAATTGGCACAGACCTATTTACAGATGTCACGGTGTCTTACATCCTCAGAGGCAGACCGGGATCCATGCACGCACATGACCCGGTTGGAACGCACCATCAACACCCTTCGCCATTATCAGAATGAACCTCTTATAATTAGTTCAGTAAGCGTGCCCGGACCCTACTTACTGTTGGGTCAAAGTTTTGATACCAGAAAGGGTTACTGACTAATATGGGTCCCAAACAACAGATGACACAAGTAATTCCCCTCCTAACCTTGTGTCCCCAGACTAACAGATTTCAGATTAACTTGTTTACAAGTTCAGACATACAGAATTCAGATTTACTAATTCACAAATTAAGTTAACAAGTTTTCAGACTAACGGATCAGATGTACAGATTTTTCAGATTTGTCTAACTTTGTATTGGGCCTACAGATTCATGGACGGGTTTTACTACATCTATTAATCCCTTTGGTTTAACCCTATTTTTCCCCAATACGTTTTAGACGTCATTCTTATCTTAGATTTGCATTAATTAATTATTAATGCACAGACCTCTCACATTAGGTCGGTAGCTTGTGGCCGCTGGATATGCCGGGCGGTTCCGGGCAGACTTCTGCCACAAGCCAGACCTAACCTCGTGTCTTACGCATGTTATGACTAACTTCTCACATTAGAACCTATTGTTTGCGGCCACTGGATGTGCCGGGCGGTTCCGGGCAGATTTACGCCGCAAACTCATTCTAACCTCGAGTTAGCCATGCTTATCTTTGCGGCCAATTAATTAATAATTTACCGTTTATGCGCATGCCCAATATATATGCCAATTCAGATTATATCAATAACCGGATGATTATATCAACATAGCAGATAACAGATTTTATATGACTTAACGGATTTAACAGATTTAGCAACTTAGCAGATTTTGGCATATAACAGGTTAGGCATTTCAACCGACAAATTTAACAGATTAGGCATTTCAATCTAATTAGCAGTCTAGGCAATATAACAAAACTAGTAGTTTAGGCAACTTGACAAATTAGCAGATTTAGCAAACTTAATATTTCTAAAAGTTCTATTTACATGCCTTGCCCAATCATAAATTGGCCTAAATTCCTATGCCTACATAATTGTCATGATTCACAACATATACTCCATGTTTGCATAAGCGCAGAATATGGACTTAATTTGCTATATAACATATGTTCCAATTTTTGTTAAACTAGCATCTTACAGCAGATTCACATATAAATTATACCAAATATAACCATTAATTTCAATGCATGCCATATATCCAAAAATCCCTATTTAGGTGTAATCACAATAATAGATATCCTAATTAATGTAAATCTTTACACCTAAGTTTCCATATCTTCTTCTTTTTGAGTCATGAATCATTATGCAAACTATACCCAACAATATAAATCTTTAAATCATATCTTCTAAAAATCAGATCTTGACTTTTATATGCATTTTGTCCAAAGTCTCAAATCATATGTAATCTTACAATGGTTCCTCTTTTCTTTTATCATAGAATATGCATAGATCCAAATCTAGTTTACAACATATGCTCATTAATTACAGTTCTAAATTACAACATAACTATGCATACAACATGCATAAATTATATGTTCATAGTCAGATTTATGCATATGTCCAATATATTTTATGCCTCAGACCTAAAGTCATACATTCAATTTAGTCTTGTCAAATTTCGCATCATTCATTATTTATCCCAAAATTTGCGTTCATACGTTCATCTCTTATGAGATTAGGCACAGGCTCGTGGTAGCCTGGCTATAAAAACAGAAAAGAAGAAAAGGGATACAGAACAGTCACAGAAAAACAAATCTGACAGAAGAGAATATATATATAATCTCAGATTCAGAATTAAAAACATATCAAAATTATAATTAACGTTTATAGCGGAAAATAACTGTACTTGCCTTGATTGGATTAAAGAAAGAACTTTAACTTGTTGTAGAATCTTTGCAGAAACTTTAATCTCTAGTTTGAATTGAGTTGCTTAGGCTGATGTTGATTATCTTCTAGTTTTAATTCCAGCAGAGCAGCGACGCCATTTTTATTTTTTTATTAGAAGAAGAGAGCAATGGAGGCTAGAGAATTGTGTAAGAAACCTAGGTAGAGTCTAGGGTCATTTTTATAGGGTTTATGAACTGATTAGGACCATCGATGTTGCTTGGATTGATCGTAGCCATTCATCCTAAGGAGAGACCAATTAGAGCCTGCCACCTAGCCCTAATGACAAAGCAGACTGCAGAAAATCGACCAACATAGAATAGGCCAGCCAGGTTGGGCTGGGTTCGACCTGGCTCTGGACCAGGTCGACAGCCCTGTCGACCTGGCTAGACCAGGTCGACAGCCCAGTCGACCTGGGTGTCTTAGGCGGGACTTTTCCCGCCCTGGCCAATTGGGCCCCATTTTTAATTTTAAACTTGATTCAGAAACTTCCGGAGGCTATATCTTCTTCATACGAACTCCGTTTTTCGAAAACTCGGACTCTATTTCGCGTATTTTTCCGAGACGAACGCAATGGCGTATCCCGTTTCCCTTAGTTCTTTGATTTCAAATTAATTATACTTTAATTTGTTAATTCCACAGTTATAGAATACACGGGTGTTACATTCTCGCCCACTTAAAAGGATTTCGTCCCCGAAATCTTCAAGTTAAGAAGAATGTGTCCTACCATCCAATCACCCATCTACTCAATCATCATCCACAAGCATCCATTGTCCTTAGAAAACTTCTAATGTTGTATGAACATATGCAAAAGTGTGTGTATATGTTCCTTACCTAATGCAAAGATCAGGCGGTCTACTGATTCAGTTGACCTCCTTAATGCGAATTATGTCAGTGCCATGAGTCCAACATGTATGCAATAGAATTCTGATGATATATATTATTTCTATATGAGTGCACAACCATTCACTCAAATGCAACATCCATGTGCTGAATCAATCAATTTGCATCCACAAGAATTGAAAAATGCTCACCCATCCATATGCAGTATGAGAGTGTTTTCGAGCCGATCTAGTGCCTAGTGTGTGTATATGCATCCACGGGCAACCACTAGCAACCACTTGCATCCACTTGCAACCATCAAACATAACATGTCTCAAACACATGTTTACACCCATTAGTTTCTACCTAAAGTTCAAATATTCGATCGATAGGATACAGTCGAATGATGAAAGCGAGTACAGATAGAACGAAAATTTGGTTCCCATTAGACATGGGTCCTAGGTATCGGCCCCAAAGACCGAAACCAATATCAAATTGACATCCTACGAAAACTCAGAATGTATGCGTCATACTTGACGCCTAACACAGATATCCCTCAAACCCCAGTCTCAAACAGATGATCCATAACCCTTATGGGTCTGAGTCTATAGCGGAATTCAGAAATAATACTAGCATTAAAGTGCAGAGTATCGATTACAAAATCAAAATACCAAAATCAGAAAAAGTCACAATCAGATAAAGAAATTAAACCTACTATAGAAATTTTCCTATTTCTATCCTAGCCACTAGCCTCAAGAGTGTTCGCCTGCCCTCCTTGTCCTCGTCTCTTCGGGCAGTCCCTAGTGAAGTGTCCCATCTCCCCACAGTTGAAGCAAGCGCCCTTCCTTTTTCTGCAATCCTTGTTCAGATGAGTTGAGCTCCCACAAGTAAAGCACTTTTTCCCCTTCTTATCTTCAGGCTTCTCATCCTTCTTTTGTGTTTCCTTTTTGGGCCCCGCTTTCTTATTCTGTGGTTCTTCCTTCTTTGTCTCTTTCGGGCCCTTGTCTTCCTCGTGCAGTAGTGCCATATCCACCAATTTCTCGTAAGTTGCTCCCATGGGTACATGGGTCATGGCTAGGCTGTGCAGTGGCTCATTCAATCCTTTAACAAAGCGGAGAGCCTTTTTATGCTGAGTGTTGACTAAATCCAATCCGAATCTTGCTAGTTGGTTGAACTGGTTGACGTATTCCTTGACCGTCATACTTCCTTGCTTAAGAGACAAGAACTTTTCCAATTGTAAACTTCGTTCAGCTTGCGAGAGAAATTTTGTCTCAAACCTTGTTCTGAAATCCATCCATGTCTCAACCGGCCTCTCGGCGTTAGTGACTTCCCACCAGTAGGAAGCTTCGTCTTTGAGCAGCCATACTACCAACTGTACCTTCTGCCTATCGTCCACCTCGAAGATAACGAATAGATCCTCAGTTTCTTTGAGCCAATTCCTAGCTTCTACGAATGATTCAGTTCCTTTGAAATCCTTCTCACCCATGGCCCTAAAATCTCTACAGATCTTTGAGAAAGCAATTGCACGAGGAGGGGGTGGAGGAGGGGGATCATTTGCTGGACCTGCAGCGGCTGTCCTAGCCTCAAGATATTGACGAAACCAACCGGGTACATGAACACCCTCTGGTATCTCAGATGCTTCAGACATGCTGGAACGAAAAAGGAAAGGTACAATACAAAAAGGACTGAGAGAAAGATATATGGCTCTTGGGGATCATGTTTTTCAAAATAAGCTTTATTTTTGAAAATACTTCCTTTCAAAACCTTTTTGAAAACAGTTTTCAAAAACTTTACCCAATCTGGTAACCTTCAGCTCTGATACCAAGTGTAACACCCCACCTCCGTTAAGGTCACTCACAAAGGGAATGCCTTAACTTTGGTGGAGCATTTTAGTAAACAGGACAGAAACTTACAAGACAGATAAAACAGTACTTGAAAATTTTTGACTTTATTACAGCGGAAACAGAAATTAATATGGTTACATCCTTTCAATTTCAGAGTTCAAGTACAAAATATCAGTCTTGTACAAAAGCCTTCAAAATGCATTGTTTAAAATCATAATCCCCATGGAACGGAAGCTATACAGAGCCAAGCCATACTTTAAGCACTTCAAGCAAAGAGAAATCCGGATCAAGCTAAAGTATTTCCCTCCTTGGATAACCTAGGGGGGGGGAAACGGAAGAAAGGAGGCGAAACAACAAGGGTCAGACAAAAAGTCTGGCAAGTCCAGTGACTTTCAGCATATGAACAGATAATAATAATATGATATGAACATAAAACTGGATGTGAGATAACTATAACAGGTGTAGCAGATGTAACAGAAAAACAGAATGATATAAACTATTGTTTTACACTTCTCTGCACTACTACTAGTATAGCAGAATTAGGTGTCTCCCTAATGTCTAAATTGAAGCAGGAACGGGTACAGAATACTTTAACAGAAACAGAATGCTAATAATGGGCCTTTACTACCCGATCAGAAACAGACAGAAGCAGAAACAGATTTATCTCTACGGAAACAGAATGTGGAATTAGGTGTACACTAGTAATGGGCCTTTACCACCCGAATAGACGGTACCACACAGAAACAGACAGGTGTTACCACCCAACAGAAACAGACGGTACCAACAGAAACAGACAGAACTAAGCGTACCCTAAAACCCTACCCCAAGCGATCGGCTCCCTAATACATAAATATCCTGTGTCGGCCCCACAGTAGGGTGTATCACTCCCTATAGTGACAACCAATTGGCACAGACCTATTTACAGATGTCACGGCGTCTTACATCCTCAGAGGCAGACCGGGATCCATGCACGCACATGACCCGGTTGGAACGCACCATCAACACCCTTCGCCATTATCAGAATGAACCTCTTATAATTAGTTCAGTAAGCGTGCCCGGACCCTACTTACTGTTGGGTCAAAGTTTTGATACCAGAAAGGGTTACTGACTAATATGGGTCCCAAACAACAGATGACACAAGTAATTCCCCTCCTAACCTTGTGTCCCCAGACTAACAGATTTCAGATTAACTTGTTTACAAGTTCAGACATACAGAATTCAGATTTACTAATTCACAAATTAAGTTAACAAGTTTTCAGACTAACGGATCAGATGTACAGATTTTTCAGATTTGTCTAACTTTGTATTGGGCCTACAGATTCATGGACGGGTTTTACTACATCTATTAATCCCTTTGGTTTAACCCTATTTTTCCCCAATACGTTTTAGACGTCATTCTTATCTTAGATTTGCATTAATTAATTATTAATGCACAGACCTCTCACATTAGGTCGGTAGCTTGTGGCCGCTGGATATGCCGGGCGGTTCCGGGCAGACTTCTGCCACAAGCCAGACCTAACCTCGTGTCTTACGCATGTTATGACTAACTTCTCACATTAGAACCTATTGTTTGCGGCCACTGGATGTGCCGGGCGGTTCCGGGCAGATTTACGCCGCAAACTCATTCTAACCTCGAGTTAGCCATGCTTATCTTTGCGGCCAATTAATTAATAATTTACCGTTTATGTGCATGCCCAATATATATGCCAATTCAGATTATATCAATAACCGGATGATTATATCAACATAGCAGATAACAGATTTTATATGACTTAACGGATTTAACAGATTTAGCAACTTAGCAGATTTTGGCATATAACAGGTTAGGCATTTCAACCGACAAATTTAACAGATTAGGCATTTCAATCTAATTAGCAGTCTAGGCAATATAACAAAACTAGTAGTTTAGGCAACTTGACAAATTAGCAGATTTAGCAAACTTAATATTTCTAAAAGTTCTATTTACATGCCTTGCCCAATCATAAATTGGCCTAAATTCCTATGCCTACATAATTGTCATGATTCACAACATATACTCCATGTTTGCATAAGCGCAGAATATGGACTTAATTTGCTATATAACATATGTTCCAATTTTTGTTAAACTAGCATCTTACAGCAGATTCACATATAAATTATACCAAATATAACCATTAATTTCAATGCATGCCATATATCCAAAAATCCCTATTTAGGTGTAATCACAATAATAGATATCCTAATTAATGTAAATCTTTAACCTAAGTTTCCATATCTTCTTCTTTTTGAGTCATGAATCATTATGCAAACTATACCCAACAATATAAATCTTTAAATCATATCTTCTAAAACTCAGATCTTGACTTTTATATGCATTTTGTCCAAAGTCTCAAATCATATGTAATCTTACAATGGTTCCTCTTTTCTTTTATCATAGAATATGCATAGATCCAAATCTAGTTTACAACATATGCTCATTAATTACAGTTCTAAATTACAACATAACTATGCATACAACATGCATAAATTATATGTTCATAGTCAGATTTATGCATATGTCCAATATATTTTATGCCTCAGACCTAAAGTCATACATTCAATTTAGTCTTGTCAAATTTCGCATCATTCATTATTTATCCCAAAATTTGCGTTCATACGTTCATCTCTTATGAGATTAGGCACAGGCTCGTGGTAGCCTGGCTATAAAAACAGAAAAGAAGAAAAGGGATACAGAACAGTCACAGAAAAACAAATCTGACAGAAGAGAATATATATACAATCTCAGATTCAGAATTAAAAACATATCAAAATTATAATTAACGTTTATAGCGGAAAATAACTGTACTTGCCTTGATTGGATTAAAGAAAGAACTTTAACTTGTTGTAGAATCTTTGCAGAAACTTTAATCTCTAGTTTGAATTGAGTTGCTTAGGCTGATGTTGATTATCTTCTAGTTTTAATTCCAGCAGAGCAACGACGCCATTTTTATTTTTTTATTAGAAGAAGAGAGCAATGGAGGCTAGAGAATTGTGTAAGAAACCTAGGTAGAGTCTAGGGTCATTTTTATAGGGTTTATGAACTGATTAGGACCATCGATGTTGCTTGGATTGATCGTAGCCATTCATCCTAAGGAGAGACCAATTAGAGCCTGCCACCTAGCCCTAATGATAAAGCAGACTGCAGAAAATCGACCAACATAGAATAGGCCAGCCAGGTTGGGCTGGGTTCGACCTGGCTCTGGACCAGGTCGACAGCCCTGTCGACCTGGCTAGACCAGGTCGACAGCCCAGTCGACCTGGGTGTCTTAGGCGGGACTTTTCCCGCCCTGGCCAATTGGGCCCCATTTTTAATTTTAAACTTGATTCAGAAACTTCCGGAGGCTATATCTTCTTCATACGAACTCCGTTTTTCGAAAACTCGGACTCTATTTCGCGTATTTTTCCGAGACGAACGCAATGGCGTATCCCGTTTCCCTTAGTTCTTTGATTTCAAATTAATTATACTTTAATTTGTTAATTCCACAGTTATAGAATACACGGGTGTTACAATAGCTTTGTGTATATCGTTAATTCGCGAGCCTCACACCTCGGTATGAGTCAAAAATGGGATCGGACCGTCGGGAGAACATGACGTTTCTTTCTAGCTATGGTTGGTGTCATGGTATGGATCCCAAACATTTATATTTTTACCTATGTGGATGATGGACAGCAAGGCGCCTCAGTTATATCCTTTACTACGGAGCCGATGGATAGGTCCGATAGGACCGGGAAACGTGTGTCTAGGAATTGCCAATCCTCAAACGTAAGAGAGGACCGGCCCAACCGATCCAGGATTCTCTGCGGGGAGTCCTGAGACATTTGCTAGAGTGTCTCAAAGCGGTGAGGAGCCATCCCTAGCCTCGACTCATGATGGAAATCCAATTTCCAATAAGTGACATTTCGGTTTTGATTGTAGAGCCTAGTATTGGCGACATGATACACGGTACCCATGCTGTCTAGGATTGATACATTTATATTTGAAGTTGTTTTATACACTACGCACTTATAATAGTATCAAATGATTTGTTTTAAACGTACCAAGCATGTTTGGCTATTATAAGGGAAAATTCTATTCTCCGGCTTGCGTTGCATTGTGTGATGGGACCTGAGTCTTATAATAGCTTCATTTTTCCAAAAAGCATTGCGCTATTTGTTTCATGCACTGGTATTCTGGGGAGGAAACCCGTTCCGTGTTATACGGCGTGGTCCATGGATTTACTCCATTTTAAAGTAAAGCTTTAAATAGCTGTTTTAGTTCTCACACCAGTCACATGACTGACCCAGAGTTTATTGTTTTAACCTAAACTCCGGGTGCTCCTATTTTCACACGAGCAGCGAGTAGTTTTGTTTTTGCAGATATTATATTCATAGGATCCTGGATTTACAACTGGAACTATATTCAGAAAGCTCTGTATCCGAATATTTCTTTCAGTTGTGTTATGTATTATTTTTTCCGTTGCCTTATAATTTGAATCTCTGATATCTATCAAATGTATATTATTTATTCATACTCAGTATATTCTCGTACTCTGATGTAAATTGTTGTAATAAGCAATGAAATATTCTTCTGTTTGCGTTCCGATTAGTCATGTTCTCAGACAATCCGTTCTTTCTCTTCTCTTCGGAGACCAGGGAAGTTCGGGTCGTCACAGAAAATTTTAAGAAAGAGGAGATGATTCCTTTTTTTGGATTTTTTTTTTGAAATGGAGAGGAGGAAGATTGAATAGAAATTTTAGATTTAAGAGGTGGAGGAAGCCATGGATTTATCAAGAAAGTTTCAAAGAGATAAGGGGCAAAGAGATGGAGAAAGAATATGTGATTTATTTTTGAACCAAGAAGTCTCTTCAGAAACTTAACGTAAAAAGTTAAGAAACTTAAGTGTGTTGAACCGATAAAAGCCCAAAACACACCTTCACCTAACCAAAACACAAACAGAGACCACATGAGTAAGAGAAAAGAGGGGTGAGAGATTTATACAGAAACGTTGTTCGTTCTACACGGTTTTACAATTACAAACGCGAATTCCGAATAAATGAAAATGAATATCAACGAACCGAAAAATGCTAGATGCTCAGAATTTAGTACAGAATCATAAAAAAATGAATTCAAATATTTACAATTTTCAAGATTTTACAAAACTCAAATTTGACACAAAACATAATTTTTCGGAAAATTTGATATTTCAATAGATTTGGAATATCACTATACTCATTAATTTAATTTTCTTATTTAAATTAAAGTTTTTATAAATTTACTTAAATTTATATAACACAAGTTAAATCATTTAAGCAGTTACATTCATATTTGATACTTGTTGAATTTAATTGTTCAACATTACTTATCTTTGTTCCTATACCATAATGAGTTCATAAATTTCATTCAATTAAAAATAAATTGAAGTTTTAAATATTAAAATTTTAATTTTTCAATCAAATTACTAATTTCAAACCTATAAAAATCCAGGTTGTTACATTCTATTGTTGTTCACCTCTTATTATGTGCTCCACATTATAAATATGGTAATGATTTGTAGTTTCTAAACTCTGTTTATCATGTATTCACCTTTTTTTTCTCAAAGTAATGTTATATTTTTATTTCATCAAATAGTGAAGTATTTAGGTTTTCATATAAACTCAGTTTTATCCTTTCATTATCCTTTTTTGAAAATAATTGAAATAACTTCAATTATGTATGCATTATACATTTAATGTCATTCTATGATTATATTTATTAACAAAATGGCAAAATATCTTCTTTTCAATAAGAAAATTAATGTGAGGCAGGTCAATTATTTGATTTGTATCAAATTAAACTTGATAATTATCCCTCAAATTCCTTAACTTGCAATATTTTCCAAAACTATTGGGCCTGATAACATAGATGAATGCATTTGAATATATGAAGAGTGTCTAGTTGCTTGACAAAGTTTTTCGGATCCTTAATTTCTTTGTAGCTTTATAAATTCATATTGGTTTTGTGGTGGTAAATATGTTGTGCATATGTATGCATGGGCACTTGCTATGTTTTCAAAAACTAGACTATGTACTTGCATAATGTTTATTTAGCGATAATTTTCAAGCACTTTATCCTACTTTGATATTTTTCTCATTCGAAAAGCTAAGAACATAGGATAAAAATGATTTTCATGAGTGGGCTTATGTTTTTTCTTGAAAATTTGAGATACTACCCTCTAATTTGTGTTATAGTCCATATTTTTACAATTCGAAAGATTTCTTGAAAAGCTAATACATTATATAACAAATTATTTTCAAAAAATGTAATATGCTTATGCAATTTTACCTGTTGAAATTGTAATAGAAAATGTTTTCAATGGAACTATGTTTCTTATACATCGGACGTGTGCATACTTAGTATACTTTTTTTTATATAAAGCTAATTTAAAGTTGAGTTCAGTATAAGTATAATCAAAACATATGGATTTTTTAATGACTTTGGCTTACTTTCGCTCATATAAACATAGTATAACTTGCTTAAAATGCTATTAAAAATATACTTTTTCTGATATATTAACATTTGATATGATACTATATAGTTTCCTCATGTTTCAGAATGCCCAATGTTAGGATAACTCTTCAACAATGTATATTATGTTATTGTATGTGCTTTTATTTTTTAGTATTCCTTTCAACACAAAGGAAACTTTAAATATTTTTGGAAAGTCCGACACTTAGATAATTTCACAAACCCTCTATCATGAGTGGAAAATAAAACGTCTTGAACTGAATCTATTTAAAATGCAACATATGGTAAGAGAATTAAAGGAAAAGTTATATAGAAAAATGAGTGATTAAGTTGAATACAAGTCATAGATACAAAGGAAATCATTGTATGAGTTGTTAGACGTCTCCATATAAGGAATTGCAAGGATATAATTTTTGTAAACTGAAAAGTTTGAAACAATGTTGCATTCCACAATGTAATTATACATAAGTTTAACTTAAACAAAATTATTGAATCCGATATTTAGTACTTATTATTTTAAAATTTAATATTTATATAATGAAAGGCTACTAGTGAAAGATTTTTGTTTAAGTAAATTGAATTAAATTAGTAAATTAATTTGTATAGGATTGTAATTTTATTTACATATATATATATATATATATATATATATAAGAATTGTTTAAATGTAAGGAAAAGAAAATTAAATTAAACTTCGCCCAATCACAAATCTAGCATAAAGATAAATAATTAAACCTAAGCCCATTATACATTCTTATCTCAACTTTTCCGGGAACATTTCTCTAGATTTAGATATATTTTTCTAATCCTAACCTCTTTATTTAATTTCTGCACTGAATGCAAAAAGTTATAAATAGTGACTTTAGAGAAGAAAATTATATTCTTGTTCGATTGAAGACATGTGATGCTAACGAGAAGTAGGACTATGAGTTGTGATCAGGCCAAGCGAAGGAAGGCTGGCAATGAGATGACAATGACATGAGGTGTCATCTTGTGATTGAAGCAATGCAAGGTGGTAGTCGAGGTATATGAGATGATGGAGATAGTTTTGTTGAGGTGCATATGAGTTTAGGGTCACCAGAGGTGTACGCGACATTAGATCTTAACAACACAAGTTTAAGGATCTCAACATGGTATACGGGATGCCCGATCTTGACAGTGATGAAGGACAGAGCTACAACCTAGTAAATGACATAGGTGGTGTCGTAGGTGTTCTTGGCAGTGAAGATGATTGTTTTGAAGTGAGCTCTTCATTTGGGACTGTTGTCTATAGTTTTGGATAATGGGTTTGGGTTTTGGTGAGGGCTAGTTGTAATAACCCGGAAAATGTGAACCAATTTAAAATTTTTAAAATTGGTTATTACCAAAGAATTTGAATAATTGAAATAGCATATTTCAATAAAATAAAGAATTGGGGCTAGTATTGCAGTTTGAAATTTTGAATACAAACCTTGTCTGACTGTACCGGGTGGAAAGTATAACGGATTTTAGCGAAACTGAAAATATTTAAATCTGTTTATGAGTACCTTTCTAACGAATCTGAAAAATTGAAGTTTCATAACAGGAATCAAAAGTTATGGCCAAATGAATTTTCAGAAAGGTCGCTATATAGCATATATAGCCCTTGAAAATTGATATTCTGCATACGACCTCGAAATTCGACGAAACCACTTTTGTTGGGTCCGGGATGTCAAACTATTGCTAGGTTTCAAATTTCATAATTTTTTACGCTAGTATGTGAGCGGGGCAAAAGAAAACGTGATTGATCAATTTCTGTTAAAATGGGTCGACCTAAAAATGGTCGTTTTTCAAACGAGCTCAGAATTCGACGAAACTGGTTTTGTTTGGACCGTATCGTCAAAACAAAGCTAGATTTATTTTTCTGGAATTTTTCGATTCAGTTTGTGGCCCTGGCAAATTGAAATGTACGTTCAAATTAAAAATTGAATGTTTTATATTTTAATTTGAAAAATAACTGACTGTAACAGTCGAATTGGCCAACGAAACATATCCCATTGTGTCCGGAATGGGGGTATTTAGCTAGGGGCGACAGTCGTTGGGTTTGATTTCGAGTTCGTTTGTAAAAACACTATTTAAAATTTCCTATAAAGTCTTGACCAATAGGATTTTTTCTTTAAAAAAAAACTACGGAGAAACCCTAGCCGCCAAGCGATATCGACGATTCACGTTGCTCCGTCCTTCCCTTCCATTTTCCGACCACCTCCGACGTAGTTAGCCCCCGCCACCACCCCAGTTCGACGGCCCTTCCTCCCCTCTCCAAATCCGACCAAACCCCACCTTCCACCATCGCCTGTATCTCCTAAACCACACCCACGAAGTCGACGTCTTTCCGGCGCCGCCCAGCCCTCCTCCGGCCACCGAACTGGCCCCACTCCTAGGCGCAGGCGCGCCTCTCCAGGCCCGAGGGCGTGGCACTACCTGATCGAAGCAACGATCTACGGATTTCACGAATTTTGCAAACCTAGTTTTGAACCTTCAAATAAAGGTACGACCTTGTTTTTCTGAGTTGAAAATTACACTTTAAAGTGTTGCAAATTCCATCTATCTTTGAAAAATCATATCTTTTTCATGTGTTGACGAAATTCGATGAAACAGGAAACATCGTGACCGCAAGGAGGCTCTCTACATTCTAGAAGAGACCGCAGATTTTTCTGAGCTCGTTAGGATTTTTAGCACTGCAAAAACCAATGTGAGGAATCTAAACTAAATTGTGTGAATGGAATCGCGTTGTATAAATTATATAAGCGAAGTGTAAATTATATACGCATTGTATACCTCATGTACATGTGTTGTATAAGTTATATTAGCGATGTATAAATTATACAAGCGTTGAATGAAACATATATGCTTTGAATTGTGATGAAATGCAAGTGAATTATAATATAATATATATATATATACTCCCCTCGTCCACAGACCATGGACGATATTTATTGCTTGTGATTGACGTGATATTATATGGTATGACGAATGTTTGGAAATAATTGTTTGTGGTTGATTTTGTGGTTGAAAAATACCTTTGTGGTTGAAAAATACCCTCTTGTGGTTGAAACAAATTAGAATAGGATTGTGGAATTGAAAATAAAACATGCCGCCTGCGTGCGAACTAGATGCATGATCCCCATTGTCAAAAACCGCGAGGTTTTAAGGTAGAGCGAGGAGCCGTACTAGGGACGGTCCCGGTTTTAACTACCCTGCCGTTATGCTGCCGAAATTTTCTGAAATATTCATGTGTTAGAATAATTTTCATTCGTTGAAATAAATTACATATGTTGAAACAAATATTCATGTGTTGAGTTGAAATTCATTCGTTGAATCAAAATTCATGTGTTGAATATTATTTGAATTTAAACAAATAGCTTTAGCGATAAAAATCACATTTTTATATATATACAAACTATAGCGAATATTCATGTGTTGAGTTGAAATTCATTCGTTGAATCAAAATTCATGTGTTGAATATTATTTGAATTTAAACAAATAGCTTTAGCGATAAAAATCACATTTTTATATATATACAAACTATAGCGAATATTCATGTGTTGAGTTGAAATTCATTCGTTGAATCAAAATTCATGTGTTGAATATTATTTGAATTTAAACAAATAGCTTTAGCGATAAAAATCACATTTTTATATATATACAAACTATAGCGAATATTCATGTGTTGAGTTGAAATTCATTCGTTGAATCAAAATTCATGTGTTGAATATTATTTGAATTTAAACAAATAGCTTTAGCGATAAATATCACATTTTTATATATATACAAACTATAGCGAATATTCATGTGTTGAGTTGAAATTCATTCGTTGAATCGAAATTCATGTGTTGAATATTATTTGAATTTAAACAAATAGCTTTAGCGATAAAAATCACATTTTTATATATATACAAACTATAGCGAATATTCATGTGTTGAGTTGAAATTCATTCGTTGAATCGAAATTCATGTGTTGAATATTATTTGAATTTAAACAAATAGCTTTAGCGATAAAAATCACATTTTTATATATATACAAACTATAGAAAATATTCATGTGTTGAATTGAGATTCGTTCGTCGAGTTGAAATTCATGTGTTGAATGTTATCGTATTTTAAAATAAAATGAATTGACAATAAAAACTACATTTTTATTGTGAATGTGTAGTGTTAAAAACATTCACGTGTTGAATAAATATTTTTGATGATAAAAATATTTCTTTTATCATGTATACGCTTTGATAAAAATACACACGTGTTGAAATAAATAATAGTTTGCTAGAAATGTTATTATTAGCTTTGTTCTGCATATATATACATGTGTTGAACAGGGGAAAATGGATTGGCTGTAAAGTAAAGAAATTATTTGCGTGCCCGACAAATAGGTAAACCTTGATGAGTTGGCTGCGCAATTTTATTTTTATATCAACTCCTGTGAATGTCATTGGATGCGGAGTGCTGGTTATTCTTTGTGAAATAATAAATATCGCCATAGGATAGTAACAATTAATTTTGAACTACACTACATGGCATACTTCTTGACGATAGGCATACTTCATCATATTCCACATAAGCAATTGGAGCTTGTGTGACGAGGTGGAAGATTTACCATACGAGCGAGAGGCTTGTATGGCGATGATTTTATACTACAGGTTGAACTGATGACTGATATGGACTATATAAAACATAACGACAAATTGCCAGATTAATAAAAAAACCCACACGGGTCTGGAGTTGACAATAATCACGTCTCTCTTGTTATTAGATACGGCACATGGACTATTTATTTCCACACGGAAACGGGGTGACGAGAATTTATTCTCTGGAGTGATTATCTATACATGCTCCCCCGTAAACACCAGAATATATCACTATAAATATGTGGATGCTTTTTAGGATTTATTGGGTACCTAACACGGCCCAATAAATTTCCAAACCCCTCCCCGTACAGAGGAGGTTATGGCGATTTTTTTCGAAATATTAAGGCGTTAGTGAAATATTTGAAGTGAAAACGAAGTTGAAAATATAGAATGAACTATAGTTGGAATTATAGAATGAACTATATTTATATATATAAATATAAATATAATTAAAAAGAATCGAAGCCGTGCAGTTCATGTTTCAGAATCGTAATTTGAAACGATTAATACGAGAAATCCGACCATCGGATTTTCCCGAAACCGCAACCGCTGGGTTCGCCTTGGAAATATCTTCCCAACGGCACCAACCTTGTAAAAATCCAACGGTTGGATTGTCTGGAATGGTTAATTCAAATCTGAAGAAAAACAGCGCCAGAATCGTTTATATTTATATATAAATATAATTAAATTAAATCGAATAACGACGCTGCAGTTCGAATTTTGAAACCGTAACTTCAAACGACTAGTGTGGAAGATCCGACTGTCGAATTTTCACGAAACTGGAACCGTTGGGTTCGCTTTGGGAATATCTTCCCGCTGATATAGACTTTGTAGAAATCCAACGGTTAGATTTTCCGGTATGTGTAAAACAAATTAGGGGAAAAACAGTGCCACGGCACGACCTGAAACGTCGTTTAATTAAATATGGCCATTTTTAAATAAATAAAAATGGCGAAGAATCGTTATAAAATATTATAAGCAACATAGATTGCAAATAAACCAATTGGGCTTGAATTGTTTGATATTTGATGGTTGTATGTGTTTGACACGAAAATAACACTAAAGAACTGAAAGATGGATGTCGAATAATATAACCATGGAAAGAATCGATTTAAATTCTAATTACGTGAATTATTTGAAAAGGCCGAGCTAATCCTCATTTCAAATAATTTATCGAGCGATTCGAATTGGAAAATGCAAAGACGATTGAAGACCGACGATCTTCGTATCGGTTGGATGGGCGCTGCTGAGGTTCCTGACCGGAGTAGCTAACGTATGTGTTGATTGTACGGATATACGAGGAATTTGACGCCTCCGGTTTCGTTCAGACCCAGAACGGATTTGTAAATGGACTTTGTGTCTGACATTGGATTTTGTTCTATACTGATTGATCTCTGTTAAATATATATCTGTTTGGCGGTGGAGAATTTATTCTTTTGCTTAACGCCCTTCTCTGAGACGTACGAGCTCAGAGGTTATATATCGATAGAAATCAATCGTATAGAGTGGATTGCCTATGTGGCATGCCAAGATGCTGTGATCAAGGCTTCTGTTGCAAAGCAAAGTCTTGTGGATGATGATCAAAGCACGGTCTATGTGGCCTGGCTTTGTGTATAGCGTGGATTCGCGAGCCTCACACCTCGGTATTAGTTAAAAACGGGATACGGACTGCAGGGAGAGCACGACGTTTCTTTCTAGCTATGGTGGTGTCAGTGACTTACCAGCCCTGACATATATATCTATTTTTCACCTATGTGGTTGTTGGAATGCGAGGCGCCTCGATTATAGGTCTGTAAGGACCGGGAAACGTGTGTTCAGGAATTGCCAATCCTCAAACGTAAGAGAGGACCGGCCCTGAAGATCCGGGGTTACCCAGAGTGTGTAGTCCTGAGGCATTTGCTAGAATGTCTCGAAGCGGAGAGGAGCTTGCCCCTTGCCTCGACTCATGACGGAAATCCAATTTCCAATACGAAATAACGGACTCGATTGTAGAACTAGTATGGCGACATAGTAGATGGTAGCTATGCCGCCTATGATTGATATTTATGATGCTATTCGCTTTTGAAACGTATATGCACTAGTAATAATATCAATTGATTTTGCTTTATACGTATCAAGCATATTTGGCCATTATAAGGTAAAACTCTATCCTCCGGCTTGCGTTGCATTGTATGATGGGACCTGAGTCTTATAATGGCTTCATTCTTTTTAAAAGCATTGCGTTGTTTTAAAGAATTTACTTTGTTTTAAATGCACTAGAAATCACTGGAGTAAACCCATTCCGCGAAAGTGGCGTGGTCCTATGATTTGCTTATTACTGCTGTTTAAACTGTTAAATAGATTCCTCATACCAGTCCCCATGACTGACTCGTTGTTTGTTTCACTTTGCAAACGCGGGTGCCCTTATTTCCACACGGGCAGCCTAGTTCACAGGTGACAGGTTGTTTTTGGCTCTGCACTGTTGCATAGAGTGCATTTTGGCTCATGGCGAGGCTGACTTCACAGAGATGACTTTGACATTTTCCGCCATTATTGTACTTATATTATGATTCCGCCACTGGCGATGCAGACTTCTTTACTTTCAGTACTTATTATCGTATGTATATGTACTGCCTTCGGCGATGTAGACTGTTACCCTTATTATGTCTCACTGCATGTATGTATTCCGCCTCTGGCGATGACGACTGATCACTTCCCTTTATTTACTAAGTTATATCCTACGCTGTGCTATTCTGATGTTGTTACATGTTGTGATTCCACTGTCATATCCATGTAAAATTATTCTATTTATTGTTTCTGCTATTATCTGTACTCTGCTATGATGATTGATGTGTTATATTCCAATGATTATCCTTAATACCGCCCCTCGGATTTTGGGATCGTCACACTAGTTGTACTTTTGGGTAGTTCAAGTGTCGTTAAGATAAATAAATTCTTTTTACTTGCAATTATAGCTATGTTCCACTTCATATGATATTTATCCCACTATCGTTTGTATTTCTCACTTAAAATCGTAGTTGGATATTAGTTTGATATTGCTCATGTTAGTAGATAGGTAATTGAGATATTAAATATGATTATTTTGGTTAAACCCCGTGTGTAGAATTATTGAAAATTCAAAGATATGTTCATTTGCATTTTAACGAGCTTAACTTATTCCCTTGTGTTTACGTTGTTTGGATGGCACAAATTCGACGGAATTTGACCGAGTCACATGATAGTGATAAATTGAATTATGTTGATAATTTGATTTTTGATTTTGCAAAAATGTTGCTCAAATTCATAATTCTGGATGTCTATCTGATTTCTATTTTAAAATAATTTTAGAAGTTACGATATCTTGGAAAATATAATAATATCTTGGAAATTATTTGGAATACAAAAGTTTTTCCAAAAATAATAATTTATCTCTAACCACTAGAATATATATAGTGTTAATTTTCAATCATAATTTATAGTATTAATTTTATTGTGTGTATATATGTTAATTATGTAATAATAACTTAACACAAAAACTATGTTCAATTTCTGTAAAGTTATTTTGAATATTATATATATATATATATATTTGAATACTGGGTTTAATTATTAAAGAAATATTTGTTGAACTTTATTATTTGAACGTTTAAATTGGAATTTTATATATGATTTCTACATCTTCTAAATCTTATTTCCTATACGTTTCGATAATGTGTTTGATTTACCATTATTAGATATTTGATTGGTTATTTTTATATAATACGTTAATGACATCTCACTATTCAATATTGTGACATTAATCTATGTGACGAGGAATCTAAATCAATGGAATAGTAATACCATTTGGAATGTGGCATTCAGTAATATTGTTCCACATTCTTTAGACATGTTATTTAGAATATAGAAGATGCAAGTGTGATGTGTGAGCACGAATAAATGAGCTAGCAATAAATCGTGTCATAATTGTTGTTTACATGATTTGTTTCATTATTCTTTACTTGTGGATGACACTCAAATGGGTGTTTTTTGTGTGACTTGCTGTGATGAGCATATACATAGGTTATATGTATACTGTATTATATATTATAATATATGTCTACCTACCTGTTGCCCAAATTCCTTCATGTTCTGGGATTGAACAAGATTAGTTAGTACCCACCCTAATAGCCTAATCATGCACTCTGGATCCATGCTATATATTAATTATTTATGTGTAAATATGTAATTTATTCCCATATACAACATAGGCCAACAACTAGTTACCATAAGAGAACATATCGACATGTGATGGAATAGGTTGTATAGTCGAGTTATTGGTGGATCATTATCACAATACCGGGAGGAAAAGGTAATGGTAACCAATGACTATAGGAGCCATATCACACAAAAACTTGTGTGGCATTTGGAACAAGTAGACATGCTATCGACTTTTTGTCTGGTTCCTTTATGTGTGGGATAAATAAGCACATACTACGATGAAATGCGATTATACCGTCAATAATATCCAAAGTACGACAAACCACGTTTTCTTTTAACGAGATGACATATTTTTTCAGGTGGTCGACCTACTTATTATTGATTGTTTATTAGTACTACTATAAGCTGGCTCAAATCATTGTTTTTACGTTATGATGATTTGTAACGATGTTTTATAATGTGAGACTACGATATTTATTTGGGTTTTGCTTGTCCTTGCCTGAATTCACTTGAGGACACCTTCAAATTGACTGGTGTTGGATTTTAGTGACGATTTTGGGACACGGATGGTTCACCCATTTAATGTTGCCTTATAATTCCCAATTTAATTAGATTTTATATGGGTGATGACATCTTTATCATGGATTTTATGTTGTACATGTATGATATTTGATAATGTTTGAGATAATAAATATTTTACTTATACTGGGCATATACTATGATCTATGTGTTTTAATGACCTTGGATTTAGATATAGTTTGATTCTTTTATTATTTATTTAATACTCGGATCGGTATGATATTGTTTAGTATAGGAACGATGAGACCAACTTATTTATTGTGTATTTTGGATGCTTGTTATATTATTTAGATGTATGATCGCATATATAATGTAGTTCATTGATGTACACTGTTAGGATGCATTTCTGACATTTGTATATTGCATGTTATCATTGTGACCGACTATGGGTTCTTTGGTATTTACTATATATTTTATATTATTCTACCGAGGAGGCACACATGACTATTACTTTGTGCGAATACTATGAATGTTAGGTGAGTTATTTGATAGTACTACATTGTCGTACTCTTGAGCAACATGGGTACAATAGTCAGAGTGTTATATAATGCTTTAAATATATCTTTACGAGGAGAGGTTTGGAATTAATTAAATAATAGTAAAGCAGAAACTTTTAAAGATCTCTTATTACATTTAGGAGTTTCTCTCTTCTCCTTAAATCTCTCCCGGATATTTATTTTTAAATTACATTATCATTTTACACTTATTTATACTTTCACTTACATCATTTTCACTTCTTCTGTCATTTGCCATTTTGACATGGACATTTTAAAGTTTACACGATTATTTATTAACATTAACTCGTAACATTTTACATTTAAGTATATATATTTAAATTAATTACAAAACCTAAAATTTAAGTAGTTTAAACTAGTCTAATTAACTACTATTTCTTTTAAATACTAAAAAGGACAAGATTATGTTTCTTGGCTCTAAATACCTATACTTAAAATTTTCTATAGTTATTTAAGTCTCTTGCAATTCTTTCTTAGCATTTTACATTTAGTACAATATTTTATAATTAATTATAAAAATTACAAAATAATAAAGTTATATAAATAATTTTAGCAAACAGTTATTCATTGATTCATCTAATATATCACATCAAGATTAACCATATTCATATCAGCAAAAATGGAAAGAAAAAAAATCAAATACATAAGCATGTCAATCACAAAACACAAATTATACACATAATTCATTATCACAAATTTAAAGTTGAACTTATTTACATCAATATATTTATCGTGCATTGCATTATAATATAATGTCAAATGCCTATATTTCAAAATTTATTTAGTCATTTACAAAACGCTGCACAATATCAATTAACATTGTACATTTAAATTAATTATGTGATTTTGAATTCAATCAATAAATTGTTGTTAACTCATCTAATTAATGCTAAGTGTGATGTATTAAAATGTAAATCATGCACATATCAACAAAAATGGTAAAGTTAATTTTTCTTTCAAATATAAAGTTAAATAAGTCACATGGTTTAAATAATATATGTAAACAATAACAAAAAATTATTATGTTATACAATTATATCAATAAATTTATCATAAATTGAAGAAAATATTTTATGCTTTAAGTAAGTGCATTTTAACATTTTATAATTATTTGTTGAACCTCTTCAATTCTTTCATGATATTATATATTTCAGTCCATATGTTTAAATTAATCTTAAAATTTTAAATTCTAATTATTCAAATAATTTTAGAGAGTATTTAGTCTATTTTCTAATGCTCTTAAAAATATATGTCAATTTTGCTATGTATATTCATATTAAAAAAAGAAGTTTTTTATGCAACTATAAAGATGTGTAAATCATGCAACGTGAATCATGTATATCAACAATAGTGACAAAGTTAATTAGTAAATTTGTTATGATTCATTTATATAAAGAATTTACCATATATTATCATAAATTCTTTTTGAATGTCAATAAGTTTACACCAAATTTATAATTTATTTTGCAAATGTATTTTCAATTCTTCCTGCTACGATATACAGTTAAACTAACTTCATAATTTTACATATAACTTATTTAAACAAACTCTATCAAATAATATTTATTGATTCATTAGATAAATTACTAACATACATCAGTTTCAACAGGTATATCTATATTAACAAAATTAATTAAAAAATTCTTAAAAACAGATACATACATATTGTTTGTGCAAGTCTACAACATAAATTACACATAGACAACAATAATAATTTTAATTAATAGTTTATGAATTTCACATCAAAATTTATCATATATTGCATAACAAAGTTCGCTTTTTAACCTTAAAATAATAAATACTATTTTTATTAATATTATCGTGTACGACGCATGGGTTACACACTGGTCAATAATAATGTTTAGGTTCATATGTTAAGTATCTAACATAATTACAAATTTTATTACATCAATAGGAGTTGTAAAAATATAAAAGAAAAACAATATTTTTCTATTGCATATTTGCATCATTCCTACTTGCTTAGGTCTAGCAGATGTGTACCTAAACCTATCTGCTAAAATTTACTTTCTGACATGAGTATCTTGAGGAAGTCCCCAAAAAATGCTCATATCATTTGGTGTAAGCAATTCTCAAGCATTACCTATGCACAACATATATGTTACACGCATGCCATATTAAGCAAATTACTTTAGTATCAAGTTAATTAACAAATCATAGTTTAATTATCGTGGTTTTTATATGGTATTCCTATACGGTGCATAAATAAACAAATCATAGTACATTTCTCATCATTTTCATGTAGAGTATATACCTAAATGGTTAGTTGAACAAATAATCATATTTCTTACATCTAAATTGGCCATCTATTTGTTTATGTAGACGGGTCACTTGGTAATGTCATGTCTATTTGCATTTGACCAATTTAATGCAGTCTACCTGCTAGATGCAATATTTCATGGTAAAACTGCCCACTTATGTTCATTGGTTCACCTCCCAGTTAGCAAAGATACACATAACCAGCTAAGAAGCTGCTTGTTTGTGAAGTAGTTCTTATTTACGCTAGTACTACCACACAACGTTGGGAAAACCGACCGTTTGTGCATATCATTTATGAAAGGAAAATTATATTAAACTCTAAAAATTATTGAGTTCATCCAGGAAAACGGAAGTTATGTGAATCAATGTTAGCAGTTTTGTCATTGATTTTCCTGGATGAACTCAGCAAATTATAGGGTTTAAATAGATTTTGTCTTTGTGAAAACATGAACTTTTTTCATGATATCAATAAAATACATAATAATAATAATAATAATAATAATATATTAATATATTTCACATAATATTGCTTCTATTCTTAGAAACAAAAATAATAATATTGATGCTAATATGGCAAATCTGGTACAAACCTTCTATTAGAAAATATAATTATAAATTCTCAAACAAAAATTGTTTCGCTAACACTTCCATTCATGTAATAAAATAAGTTACACACAATGACAAACATTTGTTCCTTATACTCGGACATCAAATCGGCTGTGTTGAAGCAAAATGGATTCGCTCAATGTTGATCCAATCTACGTATGATCCTAACCCAACCCATTTTACATATGCAGGCCAACCTATTTGACCCTGTGAAATAAATACAACAAAGTAAGATAGCAAATGTACAAATGTTCAACAGAAAATGCACTAACAACTAAAACTGCATTAAATATCAAGAAAAAGAACTACATCAATGGATAAGCTCTGAATGCAACAAAAATCATATCAATTATTACAAAAACTGCGGCAAAGAAGATGAAAATTGAGACAAATTAATCAGAGTCTACAACAAATAACATTAGAACTACATCCAAATAACATGAGAACTAAACCAAATATGTTCTATAACATAAATATCAGGTAAATAAAAATCCTGAATCTACAACAAGTAACTAACGAAGCATACAAAAACAAATATATGCTTAACATACTACATATTTGACTATTTAAGGCTTGTTGCATCTTCATAATTCAAGTTTTTTTCACAACTTGCATAGAACAAGAAACAAAATGAATTATGTCCAATTACAGATACAAATTACTAATTTGTACATTTAAAATGTTTTACAGCTATATATAATATAAACTAACCATACATTTGATAGTTCTAGCATGATTGCTTGCACTATTAACAACATATGGTCAGTAAACTTATTAAAAATAAATTTCCTTTGAAAATATACCCTCATGTAGTAAGCAAAATGTCCATTAAAAAGCTATGGTGCATCCCGACATCTAGTTTCTTATCATCCTTTTTAAAGCTTGCAAATCTCGGTGGGGAACAACAAGGCCACCTCCAGGCACTTCCTGCATTTTGTGTAAATAATAATATATTAAAAGCAAGAAAAAAACAACTAAAATAAAGTAATATCATACAATAATATTGTTTGATGTCTTGGATATCAGTATAGTCCACCTGTCTAAGTTAGCATTTATGCTACTACATTGTTTCGTTTCTACGGTGTAATAGAAGAAGATAAAGACATATCAAACTATTTCATGATCAGTTGATGAAAAACCATGAGCGCACATAACTGGCAAGTGAATTTATTATTTCTATGCTCCCAGTTGTGCTTAGAAGCCGATATTAATTCGAAGAACCTATCAGTCCTTCCCTTGGTGAATAAGCAGTACTGCCAAGAATTAATTAGAATGATTGCACACTAAATGATAGCAATTAGTTTTGTATACATATTTGCATCAATTTCATACGTGTGTCGTTGTTGATGTAATCTATTTCTTGAAATTACAAACATGTAAAATATCAAACATGCATGTATTATCTGTGTGGCTATGTACATACAATAGATATCCACTGGTATATGAAACTCTTTTGAAACAATATTTTCATCGCAGCTAAAATAATTGTTTTGACGTTGATTGATTTTGTTTGTGCTCTAGGAAACCAAGATTTTTGTTTGCTTCCTTTGCAAATTAGTGAACGACAAACTAGATCATGCACATGTTTCCACAATTCTTTCCAGGGTTTAGTAAAAACCCAAAAATATCTTATTTTGAACAGTAATTTTAAAAAAAATGTTCATAAAATCTCCGCCGATGAAGAAAACCATAAACAAAAAAAAAATATTATCTTCAATTAACCTTTAAAGCATTATTTGAAACATTTATTCGATTGTAAATATTCTATCACACAAAATAACGCATCACATACCATAAAATATGCTATATTAATTTGTAGGATAAAAATAGATAAAAATAATAAGTTTTAGTATGTTATCTACCAATTGATTAATTAAGAGTAATTTTTAAAAATATTGTTTGACAAATGACGTTGGTTGCAAGTAGCTTCAATTATTTAATATTTTACTGCAAAATTAGTATTAAAAGATTGATACACTGTAATATTTATCCATAAGAAGCATGATACCTTAAATATGCATCCCAACAATATGTCTATAAAAAAAACTAAGACGTAAATTACAATAAAAGATATTCTAAAACATGTCTTTGTCTTATATGCACATATCAAACATACAAGTACTACACACAAATGACATGTATAAAAGGATCTGAGTATTTTTCTTAAAGTTTCATCACTCAAATTTTATCTTATCCTATTATAATTCCTTTTATATGAAATGTATAAAAGGAAGATTTTGTTTGCTTTCCGTATGTGCGAGTGAGAGATTCTGCAGAATCCAAATGTAAAACATAGATAAAATATCACTTAAGGCAATGACTGAAGTATTGGAACCTTTGTGGATAATTCACGTTCCACTAGTTTAAGTAGAAATGTCAGTTATAATGTAAGGGGATTGTTAAAGGGACTCCACTTTTGCTTAAGGGGAGGACATTTTTAAGGGGACTCCACCTTAAACAAAATTTGTTAAGGGGGGGTTTGGTTTTTTTTATTTTAAAAGAAGCGTGGACTAAACTGCCCCTCGTAACCTTGATTAATTAGACATGCAGTGATTAACTATAATTTAATTTGTTAATTACTTGTCATAATTCCAGGTTGAGTGTTGGATATGTTTAATGGCAAATTCAATTCAAACATCGCAAATTGCTTTACCTACACCATGTGATTTTAAATAAAATTCAGACCAAAATGACCTTATTAAAAAAGAATCAATATTAAAGATTGAAAATATATACAATTCTCCCTTGTTTGCATTATGTATACTTTATATAGTTCCTCTTGTAAAAGTTAGTATATTATAAATTAATTTATATCACTGGTTAAATTAATTTTATATTTCTTTTGAGGATTAAAATATATTCATATCGTTACAAGCAACATTTATATACAGTTAATTTTAACAGTTTACATTTTAATTAAATATAAAAATTTAAATTTAAAACTAACTACTAAATTAATGTTATATAGAGCACTAAATTCTTTAATCTTTCATTCAAATCTAATCATGTTTAAATTTAACACCAAAATTTAACTAGTTTAACTTTCTAATATTTAAAAAAATAAGTTCAAATTTCGATCATCTAAAATTAAAAGCGATTTAAAAATAAAACAATCAAATAATTTAAGATACTAGTGTTAAGATAAAAGTTTTTTTCTAGTTTTATGTAAATATATTGCAATGAATTCCCAGTTTTAGTAATTTAGTTTTAAGGTTAAAGAGAAGAAAGGTGATGAAAATATAAAAAGGTAATTTTGTGAAAGACATGGTGTATGAAAAGAAATTTTTGGTGTATGCTATTTTATTTCATTTTACGGTGTATGTTAAGGAATTATAAGTGTATGAATAGAATTAGCCATGTTTAATATTGACTGTCTTTGGATACTTGACTGCATGAATCATCTACGTTATTTATATCATCACCAAATAGAAGGCGCATGCAACTGTAATTATCATTTTTTTATTTTTATTTTATTATTTATATATATGAGTGATAAATATATGATTTAAACTGGAATACTGAGATTATACGAACTTTGTTTTAATCAGGGGAGTTGAAAGAGGTGGATCTTCGTCTGATTGTTATTTCTTTTTATTTTCCTTTTTGGTTGAATTATAGAAGGTCACTGTATATTGTTTCTAAGTTTATTTTGCAATTTGCAGAGTTAATTATTCCTGTATCTTATTAGACTAAGAAGTGTTAATAAGTGTCTGACTTATGCTTAAGTGTTTGAATTCATGCAAGTGCGGTCTGATGCTTAAGTGTTTAAATTTATATAATTATATGCAGGTATGCATTAATTTTGTTATGTTAGGAGGGCATATGTGTTATGCATTTGTATGTATATGGGTAATGTTAGTGTGAGTTTTTTTGTATGTATATGTGCAGATATAAGAGGATTATAGGGATAGTACTGGAATTTTTAATTATATGGTTAAGGGGGGGGGGGCTAACTTATTTTGTCCCCCCCCTTAACAATTCATCAAAAATAGAAAATTGTACCCCCTTAACAAAAAATGGAGTCCCTTTAACAATCCCCTAATGTAATTGTCATTTAATGTAAAAGTGCTATATAACATCACAAAAATACGATTCCAACTAAATGTAAGAGATGAGGTCCTATAACAATGACTTGTAAAGACCATAATTAAAACATGGCATAGCTGGTCAATGTCGTGCATGGTAAGTTAAAAAATTAAGATCATGAGTAATAAACTAGCAAGAATAAATACACATTAAAAATAATAAATAATCTTTGTAACCAATACTTGTTATAATTTTCTTGTTAGGCATTGACCATTTTTCTTCAAATTTCTTAGCTAATGTGAACGCCTCTCCAAAATACATAACTTAGGATGTTTACGCACCATACATGATTTCTTCTCCCAACTTATCCTAGAATTTATCCAAAAAATATTTGAAGGAAGGAGAAGGGGGATCGAGTTGAAATTGCTTGAATTTTTTCAAATAAGCAAAGAAAATACTAATTATTTACTTAAGGTTGACAAAAATACCAAAGGGAATTATAATTCAAATGGACTTAATCAGGTTGGAAGATCTACAGTTGTTATTACCCACTGAACATAATTGGTGCATTTAGTAAGCCAGTAGTACCGCTATTATGCTTCTAGGCTAATTAGTAAAATAGGCATGAAATTTAAAAACTGAACGAAATGCTTTTAGATCATCTCATAAAACAAGCGGAAAATGTTTAGATTCCAAATGTTTTAAAGGCCATAGAATGATCGACTGCCAATGCAATAAATCCTTCACGGCCCACTTAGGATTTTCCTTTATGTAGTTGATTAGTTCTTTGTTGGGGAGTTTCTAGTAAATCAGCAAAGCTCCAGTAAAATTATATTGTTGCTTTTTGGGCACTAGCCTTGTACATCTGATTCAAAAGGTTGAATCAAAGCTATGGGCTACAACAACTGTAAGCCCTCTAAGTGACCATGCTATACCAAACTATCAGTTCAGTACAACTGAAAGATCAACTGGCTTCAAGTATACTAGGGTGCAACATTTATCAACCCTAGAATACGAAAATGTCAAAACGAAAATCAAATGCTCCTAAAACCAATTACATGGAAATTTATTGAGCACTTACGCATAACCAACTTATTAATGGTTAAGAATTTAACATCCACAAAATTAATCAAAAACGCATATGTCCACACATGATTTGGCAATGGCAGACAAAAAGAGAAGAGAACAACATAGAACAGACTTAAAGGTCACACCAATTATACCCACTAAAATTACCTTCTATCATATAAATAGCCCAAAAAAAAAACAATAGATCATGTACAAAATCCGCCTTTTAGCAAACAGTTTGGTGACCGACCTCTGGTAGTGCCATCCGTTCGTCATTGGAGTCGGTGTACCAAATAATAGGTCGTTTCATAATATTCAATCAGCAACCATAACTGAAATTTTATAGATCGACAAAATATATCATTAATTGATTAAAGCTTCAATTTCGATGATTAAATCGTGCAAGATTTTGATGAAGGCGAGGGATAGAGTGTCTATGCAATTGAGAGCGATGGCAAGATTAATGTTTAAAGGCGAGGAATTAAGAAACTTCAATGCCTTTTTTATGCCCCTTTTAGAATGAGATCTAAATAGAAGCGCGGAAATTAAGAAGTAAATTCGAAGGATTGATTTAATGGGGAAGTAAATGCGAAAAAGTTAAGAGGAATAATCGAGGAAATGGAAGGAGAACATAGAAGAGGATGCAGACGGAAGAAAAAAATAAAATAATGCGGCCGGTTATTTAGTTTTTAGACAAAATTGATTTGCACTCACACTAAGTAAACCTTTCTAATGGTCGATTTGATAAATTTTGGTATTCATCACCGATCATTTCTTGATGGTTGTTTCCCTCATCCAAGGTTGCCCTAGACGGTCTACTCAGCCTAGTCCCTGAGCCGGTCCAGTATCTACATCCCATCCCAATAATATCGAGCAAGCTTTCCCATTAACACATAAATACGGAGCATATCTTCTACACATCGTATCTCTCTCTTCACATACTATGTATCACAAAGTATTTTGCATGTCGAAGTATTTCCGCATCTCTCCATACACAGATCATTAAATCTCATGGTCATGGATCAGGATTGCAATAGAGCCAGCCCATTTCCATGTTTCGTCATCACAAATGGGTTACCTTCAAACTCATTTTCTGTTGACCACTCAGAAAAATTTTGTGGATCCAACTGTTGAAAATAAACTTGGTTTTTAATAGGAAACATTAATTAGTGACATATTTAAGAAAGGTCAAGATAAATGGTAATTTGCTATTTAGGATTTATGAGAGGTTTTAATGTTGCTATTAATTAGAAAAAGATATTCCTAAAATATTACAAATCTAGAAGGTTCTATTGTATGTTATAAATAAGAGTTTGTCTCATTTGTATGCATGTATGAAGGAAGAATTAAGAAAAGAAAAGAGTAATAAAGCAATTTAAAAGTTTTCCTCTTTTCCAAATATTCCTTTTACTCATTAATCTATTCCTCTTCCTCCCCAAAAATTCTAACAAAGTGGTATCAGAGCAAGGTTAATTAGTGAAGGTGTGATAAAATGGAAAACAATGGAATGGTTTTCCTCCAATATCCTCGTCTCACAAAAGAAAATTATGAGAAATGGTGTCTTCGAATGAAAGCTTTACTTGGCGGACAAAAAGTATGGAAGATCGTAGACCTAGGCTACGACAAACCAGAAAATGAAACTGCATTATCTCAAGTGGAGAAGGAAGCATTAACAAAGATGAAGGAAAAAGATCAATATGCACTTAGCCTCATTCATCAATGTTTGGATGATTCAATGTTAAAAAATAGATGCGGATGCGCCATACTTTCAACTAGGCTCCAATACCACTTTGTTAGAATTTTTGGGGAGGAAGAGGAATAGATTAATGAGAAAAAGGAATATTTGGAAAAGAGTAATAAAGCAATTTAAAAGTTTTCCTCTTTTCCAAATATTCCTTTTTCTCATTAATCTATTCCTCTTCCTCCCCAAAAATTCTAACAAAGTGGTATCGGAGCCTAGTTGAAAGTATGGCGCATCCGCATCTATTTTTTCCATCATTTCTTCTCACTGTTCTCACAAAAGAAAATTTTGAAGAATGGAGTAATAAGAAGAAAGAAGAGCTGATTTCCAAAGGGTTATGGGAAATTGTTGAAAATGGCTGCGAATGGCCAAAAGATAGAAATGTGACGGAGAAAGAGAGAAAATCATCTGTAAGTTGGAGAAGGAAAGATCTTCAAGCTCGTGCTGTGATGAGTGAGAACATCGATGAAGAAGCATATCGTCGTATTTATGGACAAAGAACTGCAAAAGATTCATGGAAATTATTAAAAGAATTGTATGCAAAAGATGACACAGAATTGATAGAAGAAGACAATTTGATTGTTGACAAAGAGAACGCGAAGAATATTTTGAAGGAGAAAAATGGTGATGAAGATGATGATGTATACCTCAAAGAGGATTTGGAAAATGAAAACGATGCCAACAAAGAGGAAGAGAACAACATTGCACAAGATTTGAAAAATGAGAATGTCACAAACAAAGGTAAGGAAGCAGGTGAACAAAGCAATCCAGAAGAGGATGATGTGGAGATGACGAACATACAAGACAACAATAGTGATACAAAAAAGGGCAAAGAAAGAGAAGGTTGCAGTGAAATAAAAGAGGACGCAGAAATAGAAGACAAAAGCGATAACAAAAATGAGGATATCGAGATGAGTGACCCTGACGATGCTAGGGTCGATGATGATTCAATAAAAAAGGATGCTTGTAAAAGTGAGAAGAAGCAGATGAATATAAAGAAGATCTTGATGGTGTTCTTAATGTGATCTCTGGTTTTGGCTCCACAACTAGTGCAGCCTTTGCTAGTCACATGGATGTTAACGAGCTTGCTCATTTTGCATTGTTCTTTAACCAGGGACAATGTTATTGTGCTGGTTCTCGTATTTTTATGCATGAAAAAATATATGATGAGTTCATGGAAAAGTCAAAAGCTCGTGGTTTGAGTCATGTAGTTGGTGATCCTTTTAAGAAAAGTGATAACAAAAGAAATGGAAATAAAGAAGTCAAAGAAATTCAATACACTGTTAGGGATTTCAAGCACAAGAAAAATTTGGAAGTTATGAAAGAATGGAAAGATGACTTATATGACTCATTCAAAGTTAATGACACCGGAATTAAATGGAAGCTAGAACACAAACTTTTTGGAACGTCTTGTGCGAATGGAGGAGGACAAAAAGAATGGAGCACTGTTGAAGAAATTGCATCGAAGATCTTCATATCGGGAAAGAGGAAGAAACGAAAGAAGAAAATTTGGATAATTTCTTTAGTTCTGCCAAAACACGTGAGATACAAAGAAATCTGTTTGGAATAATAAAACCAAGTTTAAGGGGAGATGTTGAAAATAAACTTGGTTTTTAATAGGAAACATTAATTAGTGACATATTTAAGAAAGGTCAAGATAAATGGTAATTTGCTATTTAGGTTTTATGAGAGGTTTTAATGTTGCTATTAATTAGGAAAAGATATTCCTAGAATATTACAAATCTAGAAGGTTCTATTGTATGTTATAAATAAGAGTTTGTCTCATTTGTATGCATGTATGAAGGAAGAATTAAGAAAAGAAAAGAGTAATAAAGCAATTTAAAAGTTTTCCTCTTTTCCAAATATTCTTTTTTCTCATTAATCTATTCCTCTTCCTCCCCAAAAATTCTAACACCAACAACAGCAGGACTTATCTACCTCGATTTATCATTGGCACTAATGGGTTAAATCTTAAATCAAACTGTCTTGACTTTTTTAGATTTCCTCATAATACCATCTTGGAAAATCACATCTAGGCATTCTTCTCTCATAGTTAACCACTATATCTAAATTTTAATGATACAAAACATATCTGTTACACTAGTCACTAAGCAGTAGAAAATACGAATAGATCAAACCATCACAATACTAATATGTACCAAGTATATTATAAAACAAGCCAAGAAGTTTAACACAGATTCATATCATAAAACATGAAAACAAGGTAACACGACTCGCAATGTTCTAATTAGAAACACAGACTCCAGCAATAAATAGAGAGATTTGCTAGAACACCTGAAATGTTTTAGTCAAAAGTGCGGATCGGCTTTTGCGCGATGCTATATAGGTGCAATAGAGGAGGCGTAGGAAATCTGACGGTACACATTGCTTCTGCACAAAATCACTAACGGAGTTCTGGGAAAAGTAGCATTTGGCATAAATAGAACATGCACCGATCTAGGAAAGCTGACCGCAATCGGCAATGTTAACAGGCTTCTTGGTATGTCCATCCTGAGATCCAACCTTTTCAATAGCTCTCACAACATCCATTCCTTCGACAACCTATCCAAAAACGACGTGCTTGCCATCAAGCCAAGAAGTCTTTTTAGTAACTATGAAAAACTGGGAACCATTGGTTCCAGGTCCAGAGTTATCCATGGACAAGATACCGGGTCCTGTATGCTTTTTGATGAAGTTCTCATCCTTGAACTTAGCACCGTAGATTGATTCACCGCCGGTACCATTGCCAGCCGTAAAGTCACCTCCTTGGCACATGAATCTGGGGATCACACGATGGAACCTGGATCCCTTGTAGTGGAGGGGCTTGCCGGATCGGCCAGTGCCCTTCTCTCCTGTGCAGAGCGCACGGAAGTTTTCGGCAGTTTCCGAGACAACGTCTTGGAACAGCTCCATGACAATGCGACCAGCTGGAGAGCCGTCGATCGCCATGTCAAAGAAAACTCTAGGGTTTGCTGCCATCTTCCCGCCTTGGTATTTGTGTTCTGAGATATAGAATTGCCTCTTCTTTCCTCTTATTTCCTAGTCTAGTATTATTTTAAAACTGATTTTTATTTTCTTAAAGAGAGTAGCCGGATTTTGTAGCTTCTATTGTATCTTCCCTTGCTCGGAGACACAAATATGAAACTTTTTAAAATTGATTTTTATTTTTTAAAGAGAGTAGCCGGCTTTTGTAGCGCACGAATTGTTCTGTTCCGAACCTTCTGTCCCATGTGCCCCATCCAATCATAGCCCATGATTTTTACTTTTTACAGTTAAAATTTTTAATTATTGAATGACTTAATTGCAAATAGTGTAAATCAAGGTCGTTGCGTACATAGGGACGGACAGAAGAATTGGCCTCCTCCCACTATACCTTCCCTTGCTCGGAGACACAAATATGAAACTTCAACGTGCTGTTAAGGGAAGATTGTTTTAAAAGGGGAGCAAATACGTATAGTCTCACATTCAGAAGAGTTTGTTTCAGTTTTAGAGTGCATGCAGAGGCGGAGCCACTTTATTGCTAAGAGGGTCACGTGCCCCCCTCCAGAAAATCCCAATTTTCTTTTTAATTTATTTATTTAACTTTCTACTCTATATAGTAGGGTGCAACCCGTGCGTTGTACACGACAATATTATAAATTATAGTTTTTTTTGCAAGGCTGACCGGTTTTTATAGTGATCCGTAACACTTTTTATTTATTACAAAATAAAGGTACAAATAGGAGGTTCAGGTGATATGCAGTCGACATATCAACTATAGACACTTCCACAGAAGGAAGTTGTAACACCCCGTATGTTGAATAACTTGTTATAATATAAATCAGGGCAGAATTAAATTTTAGGATCAGAATCAGGGGAAACGGGCTATGCCATTGCGTTCGTCTCGGAAAAATACGCGAAATAGAGTCCGAGTTTTCGAAAATCGGAGTCCGTATGACCCAGCTAAGGCCCGAAGAAGTTTTCAGAAAATTCAAATTTCGAAAAACAGATTTCAAATTGCAGAAATGGAGCTAGGCGGGAAAATTCCCGCCATACCCCAAGTCGACTGGGGAGTCGACTTGGGAGTCGACACGACTGGACCCAAGTCGACTGCCCTGTCGACTTGGGAGTCGACACAGGTGGCCGGGCAGTTTTGCCTGGTGCACCATTTGAGTGAATTGGTCAGGTTTTGGGCTGTGTTTGGGGCTTGTGACGAAATCTGACGGCTCTAACCTAATCTAGGGTTAATCTAAGGGCCTAAACTACATCCTAAATCTATAAATACACCCTAAGACTACCCTAATCCATACTAAAATTAGATACAACGTCGTCATGCCGTCAAAATGCAAGTAGAAGGAGCCTCCATCAAATTTTAGAAGAAGATAGTTTCTCAAATCAACTTCTAATCAACTCTAGCAACTTAATCTTCTTCATAGGAGTGCTAATCAACAAGTTGTGAGTTTCTATGCCTTTAGCAAGCAATTGCCAAACTAATTATGATAGGATGTAATGAGGTTATGGTTATGAATGTGGATCAGTGCAAGTTATGTTATCATATGCTATGTGCTCATAATGTTAGTTATGCAAGTTTTATGCTATATGTCCATGATGCTAGTTATGCAAGTTTTATGCTATATGTTCATGATGCTAGTTATGCAAATCACTATGATAAACATTGATCCATTATGACACCATGTTATGCAAGTTTGGTGTTTGATTATATGCAAGTTCATATATGACATGTTATGCAAGTTTGGTGTTTGATTATATGCAAGTTCATATATGACATGTTATGCAAGTTTTGTAACACCCCGAATTTTAGTTAATACTAAAATTTACTAATTATAGGATAAATAATCTCAGGTGTGGGAATTGGGGGTAACGGGCTGCGTCATTGCGTTCGTCTCGGAAAAATACGCGAAATAGAGTCCGAGTTTTCGAAAATCGGAGTCCGTATGGCCCGGTTATGGCCCAAAGAAGTTTTCAGAAAATTCAAAGATAAAAACAGATTTAAAAATTAAAATGCAGAATTTGAAATAGAAGCAGCGGGGTCAGGCGGGAGAAATTCCCGCCCTAGCCATGTCGACAGCGCTGTCGACAGGGGTGTCGACTGCCCTGTCGACTTGCCTGTCGACAGGGGTGCAACGCCCAGTAAAACTGGGTGCACCAGTTTAGGTTCTTGGGCTGGCTTGGAGGGCTGGTTCTGGAAGCTTCTTGGATCTGACGGGTCTAAACCAATCTAGGGTTAATCTAAGGGTCTAAAATGCAACCTAATCCTATAAATAAGACCCTAACCCTATCCTAATTCATTCATAATTAGGTTTTGTAACTAAACTATGGCAAAATGAAATTTGAGCATGGCCTCCACAAATCAATGAAGAGAGTTGCAAGCTAATCAACATCTTCTTCAATTAAAGCCACTAATTCCACTTCATAAGTTTGCTAATCTTCGTTTTGGTGAGTTCCTATGGCTTTAATAATCAATTGTTAAATTGATTATGGTAGGATGTGATAAGACATGGCTATGTTTGTGGATAAATATGTTTATGCAAGTTTGTATGATATGTGATTTGCAAGTTTTATGTTATATGCAAGGTTAATGCCATGTTTTATGATGCAAAACACTATGTTCAACATTTATGCATATGTAACATGTTATGCAAACTATATGCGAGAATATATGCAAGTTATATGTAACATGATATGCAAGTTATGCATGTGATTTTATGCATACTAAGTAGTTGGTGTTATGCATGTTAAGTATTTGATGTTATGCATGTTAAGTATTTGATGTTATGCATGCTAAGTATTTGATTGTATACATACCAAGTATTGGGTTTTATGCATGATAAGTGTTTGGGGTTTATGCAAGTTAAGTGGTGGGTTTATGCATAATAAGTATTTGATTTCATGCATGATAAGTAAGTGGTTTTATGCATGCTAAGTGTTTGGTATTATGCATAAATCATAACATGCAAGTTTACCCTTTTAAATATGATGCATACATATGCAAGATGATACCCTTATATGTTATGCATGTTTATCCTCCTTTAAGATGCAAGTTCATATGCAAGTTATGTGAATGGTGTTATGCAAATTATGTGTATAAGATTATGCAAGTTATGTGCATGATGCTATGCAAGTTATGTATATGCTTAAATGCAAGTTTAATGTGATATGCAAGTTATGCATGTTCATGCGAGTATGTGAATGCTTATGCAAGTATATGAATGCTTATGCGAGTTATGTGTATGCTTAAATGCATGTTTAACATGTTATGCAAGTTATGAGAATGCTTATATGCAAGTTTGGGTTGTATGTAGTTGGGTTAATATATGTTCATATATGCAAGTTGACATCCTCTTAACCCGTGACAAAGTTGTATGCTAAACCCATAATATTTGTGATGATCTTCCCCTTATTTATGTCTTGAAATGAGAACGATTTACGTGGGGAACGATGGGGTTGGTAAATATGTTAATAAAAGTATGATTGGGTATGATTAAGCATACCATAAAAATAAATTAACATAAGTGGGAATTTACCTATTGAGTTAGGTCTACCCCATGGGAATTTACCTATTGAGTTAGGTCTACCCATGTTATGAAAAATGTGTAATTAATTAGGGATAATTAATTGTGGGGGTGATTAATTAGGCGTAATTAATCAACTAAGACACGAGGTTGGACCCTTTTGTAGCGGAAGTCTGCCCGGAACCGACCGGCCATCCAGCGGCTACAAATGATTGGCCCAATGTGAGAGGTCTTAGTCACAAACTAAATACGTGATTAACCTAAAGACACGAGGTTAGACTCGGTTATGACGTAAGGCTGCCCGGACCCAACCGGCTTAACCAGCGGTCATAAAAGATAGTCTAATGTGAGAGGTCTTTAGGAGGATCACGGTCTTAATTAATTAAGAAACACTTAACCAAATTAGCATGTAGTGGGACATGAGGGTTAAGTGGGTGCCTTGGGTGGCATGTAGTAACTAGTGGGGGTGCCTCGGGTGGCATGAGGAAACTAGTAGGTTGCCTTGGGTGGCAATAGAAAATACGATTAGAATACTTAACCAAAGTGGAACATGTAATTAAACATGATTAAAGGGTTAAGTAAGTGCCTTGGGTGGCATGGGGGAATCAAGTAAGTGCTTTGGGTGGCATGTGGAAATCTAGTGGGTGCCCTTAGTGGCAATTTGAATATGATTGATGACTTAACCAAAACTTAACATGTAAGTAGGCATGATTATAAAGAGGGGTTAAGTGGGATGCACTAGATAAAATTGCAAGCTTAGGTGGTAGCTTGTGGGGGCCCATTTCAACCAATATCCCAAACGTATCTTTGTGGGCTCGACTCTGGTCGGGTGACGGGACACGCATATTGGGCTTGACTATAAGTGGCCAAAACGGGTTAGCGGTGGCAACGCAGGATCAACGGGTTTCATATGCGTGTGTGGACCCGGGCTGGTTGGTAAGTCGTTGTTGCATCGTGTAGATATAAAGCCGTGCACAGTGATATTATCTGGTAGCCACTTTGGGGAATGATACACCCCCTTTTGTGGGACCAACACGGGTATCTACGGTAGGGAGCCGATCGCTTGGGGGTAGTGGGTACACCTAGTAAAGATAGGGGCAGACGGCACTTGTGTAGGGGTACAAGAAACTACCGGGTAAAAATTACTAAGTACACTTAGTGGGATCAACCTTTAAGTAGGAATTACTCTTGGTGGGTAGAACTGGTGTGGTGCAGTGTAGGAATTACCCTTGGGTGAATAAGTCTGGGGTGGTGTAAAAATTATCCTTGGATGGATAAATGCGTCTTCTCGGTTATCGTAATACATCCGGTGTTTAGTTGGCTACTTAGTGTAGTCATTGTCCCCAGAGGTACCGTACCTTATTTATGTCATACCCTAATTACTTTAATGGTTGTATTGTTAGGGTTATAGGACTCACTCAGACTTATGTCTGACCCCGTTGTTTTTATCTTTTTCCCAACCCTCAGGTTATCGGAGTGGACCTAGCACTAGTGGGCTTGGATCAGACCGCTATATCTATCTTTTGGGCTTGGATCGTAGAAGTAAAGCTCGGTTTATCTTTTCTATTATGGCTATTGTCTATGTAGTGGGATTATGTACTTCTATTTTATCAGGATGGATATTATGTACTTGACTCTTGTTATGGTTTTGTGATGTAACCAAACATGTTTTACTTTCCGCTGAATTGAAATGATGTTTTAAATTTTCAAGTATTACTTATATCTGTCTTGTTGTAATTTTTCTGTTCTATATTCACTTAAAATACTCCACCAATGTTATGGCATTCCCTTAGTGAGTGACCGTAGCGGGTGTGGGGTGTTACATGTGGTATCAGAGCTTAAGGTTACCAGAACAGATAAATTTTTAGAAAAACTATTTTCTAAGAATATTTTTGGAAAGGAGTATTTTCAAAAACATGTCTTTTAAGAGAAAAGTTTTTGAAAGAAAAGCATAATCCCCAATAGCCATATTTATATCTTTCGAATTCTCCATTTTGAATCTCTTCCTTTCTCTCGTTTTGAGTTTCCCCTCCGCGCATAGATGATCTTTCTAAGATAGATAAGGATGGAAAACCACTTCAAGGGACTTAGACGTTAGTCGGTTTAGAAGTTGGTTCAAGAAGGAGGAGGACTGGTAGGTATCTATTGGATAGACGATGGGAGGAAGGCTCAAATAGTTGTTTGGTTAATGAAAGATGAAACCTCATTGGTAGAAGGTTACAAGTGGAGAATGGAAAGAAGCAAAGGCAAGTAGTTATCCTTTTGGGAAGGAAGGGGACATCTTATTAGGATTGTCCAAAGAAGCAAAGGCAAGGTATGGAGGGTAGTGGTATTCCCTCACGACTAGGGTACCAGATGGGGATAGGACCGTCTAGGTTGGAATTTGGATTTCTATGATATCCGGTTCAAACTTTATTTGATGCATCGAGTTCGTTTATCTCATCATTGTTAGTTGAAGTCACTGCACTTAGACACCAGTTTGGTAGATGATCCCTTAGTTGTTTCAAACCCAATTGGGGCTCCATGATGTGTTTGGGTTTGAGAGTCTCTATACTTAGCATTGAGTTTGGAGGTGATGCTTGTTGGGCTTCACGGGCTATGGGTTAGTTTTGGGGCATGGACTGGTTATCCAGTAGAGGTGCCGTTTTTGATTTTGAAGGGAGAGTTGTTAGGCTTATGACCCGTTTGGGGTAACACTCTCGAGATCACTTGTAATCCCATAGAATCTGTTATGCTAAGTTATATAGAATCGCTTGACATGTCGGTCTAGAGTTTGCGATCAGTTAGAGCGGTCCGGGAATACTCGGATGTGTGTGTGGGGGGGGTGAAGGGCTTACCTCCGAAGCAGGAGATTGACTTCCGAATATTCCTGGTGGATAAAGCTAAACCAGTATTTTGGCCAGTGTGCCACATGGCTCCTCGTGAGAGGAGGGAACTCCATAAGTAAGTAGACGATTTGCTTGAGAAGGGGTTCATAAGACGAAGTATATCGGAGTGAGGTGCTCCAGTAGTTTTTGTCACGAAGGCGGATGGGTCCCTCAGACTTTGTGTAGGCTAAAGAGAACTAAATAAACTCACAAAGAAGAATGGACACCCATTGCCGAGGATTGATGATCTCTTTGATCAGTTGGCTGGCGCCTCAGTACTTTTGTAGTAGGACTCAGCCACGGAAGTTCATCAGTTGGGAGTGGCTGAGGATTGCATAGAAAAGACTATCCTTAGGACTCCGGATGTTTTTTTTAGGAGTGGCTGGTGATGCCATTCGGTTTGACGAACGCCCCCGCATACTTTGTTGATTTGATGAGAAGGGTGTTCAGGGAGTACCTAAATAAGTTCGTGATGGTCTTTGTGGATGACATCTGGGTCTTTCCTAGGAGCGAAATAAGTTTTCGTATGTGCTCAATGGGGTGAGCAAAGCCAGTTATGGGAAAATGATGGTTTAGAGTGAAACTGGCAAGGACATCCAAAGTTGGTTAAAGGCTTAATTGATCAGCCATTTTTACTAGTATCATCTCACGTAGGTCGTCTGAATTCGAAGGGGGTATCCCTTGGGTGTTTGTCTGATATTGGTTTAGGCCTTTGGGGCTTGCATTTGGGGGATGCCGAATTCGACTAGGGTGGTCTGCGTGGGAGACAGTTATGATAATTTTGGATGACATCCTGGTGGAGAAGAGCATGCCCTACATCTTAGGGAAGTGTTGGAGACTCTTCGAGCGCATAGTCTTAGGACAGCAAAAGTGGATGGGATCCTTAGCATCCTATGAGTAAGGGTAATATGGTAGCGGACACCTTAAGTAGAAAAAGGTTGTCCTTGAGTTCATTGTTCGTTGAACGACGGAGCTTAGAGTTTATTTCTATGATTGACTTTAGACCTTCCGTTGACTTTGTACCCGGTTTGCTAGCCTCCTTGGAGGTTAGACCTACTCTTTTGGGGCGGATTGGAAGAGCACAGAGGGACGACCCACAGTTGGTTGAGTTGGTAGAGAAGCTCATAAGGGGGGAAGTCGTCCAGCCATTTGGGTAGAAACACCCTAGACGATAGGGGTGTTTGCGTAGAGACGGTAGACTTTGTGTACCGCAAGACGAGGGTTTGAGGAAGGCTATTCTTGATGACGCACACCGTTCTAGGATGACCATTCATCCCGGTGGGGATAAGATGTACCAAGACAAGAAGAGGGTTTTCTTCTGGGCCGGTATGAAGAAAGATGTGGCTGAGTATGTCGCTCGATGTTTGGTGTGCCAGCAAGTGAAGGCGGAGCAAAGGAAACCAGGTGGGTTGCTTCACCCATTGGAGGCTCCGAAATGGAAGTGGGATAGCGTCTCGATGGATTTTATTGACGGGTTACCCAGGTCGAGGAAGGGTAATACAGGAATTTGGGCGGTGGTAGATAGACTTACTAAGAGCGCCCATTTCATACCTGTGCAGAGCAAGAGGACTGCTCCATGGCTAGCTTCAGTATATCTTCGAGAGATAGTTCGATTACATGGGGTACCCTCTAGCATAGTTAGTGATCGAGATCCTATCTTCACTAGCGAGTTCTGGAGAAGTTTGCAAGAAGCAGTAGGGACTCAATTGTGTCTGAGCACCGCATATCATCCTCAGACAGACGGCCAGACTGAGAGGGTGAATCGTGTTCTAGAAGACCTTTTGAGGATTTGTATCTTAGATTTTGGAGGAACATGGGAAGAGCATCTTCCATTGGTGGAGTTCGCATATAGTAATAGCTTTCAGTCCAGTATTGGTATGGCACCTTTCGAAGCTCTTTATGAAAGGCCTTGTCGATCACCTACACGTTGGTAGGAATCTACGGATGAGATCTTGCTTGGGCCGATAAGGTTAGAAAGACTTCGAGAAAAGATTGATTTGATTCAAAGAAGGATGAAAGCGATGCAGGATAAACAGAAATCTTATGCGGACAAGAGGAGAACAGAGCTTGAGTTTGATATTAGGACATGCTTTTTATCAAGATATCTCCGTTACGGAATGTGGTTCACTTTGGATCTGTTGGGAAGTGAGTACCAAGGTTTGTTGGACCGTTTCCTATTAAGGAAAGGATTGGACAGATGTCATATAGAGTGGAGTTGCCCGACAGGCTTAGTGGTGTACATGATATATTCCATGTGTTACATTTAAGGAAGTTCCTACATGAGACTGCAGAGGCGGTAGAGCCGAGCCTGCTTAGAGAAGTGGAAGTAGAGCGTGATGCGACGATTCGACGAGCTCCTACTTGCATCCTTGGGTCAGAGATTTGGAAGTTGAGAAAAAGAGAGGTTCAACTAGTCAAAGTACGAAGGGGAGATGAAGAGAGCGACGCTACCTGGGAGACGGAAGCGAAGATGCGTTCGAGGTACCCTTTTCTTTCGGAGGGTATGTCCTTTTGCTTCTCCTTCATCGCATATCTTGTGCTTATCTTATTCTTAGTATGTCCTCTCGTTAGTACCTTTGACCTTTAGATAGGGTAAACCTATGGTTGAAACATGTGTTTGAGACATGTTATGGTTGATGGATGCAAGTGGATGCAAGTGTTTGCTAGTGGTTGCTCGTGGATGCATATACACACACTCTAGGCACTAGATCGGCTCAGTCACTTCATATTGCATATTGCATAAAATTTTGTGTAGGAAAATATATTTATGGATGTATAATGGTTGTGTTATCACATGGATGATGCAGTTTGGTGAATGGTTGTGCACTCATGTAGATATTGTATGTGTCGATAGGGTTCTCTCGCATACATAATGGATGCATGGCACTATCATGGTTTGCATATGTTCATACGTTAGATAGGGAACATATACACACACTTTTTGCATTTGCTCATACATCATTAGAAATTGTTTTAAGGACAATGGATGCCCGTGGTTGATGGTTTGAGTAGATGGTTGTTTGGATGGTAGGATATGCATTCTCCTTAGCTTAGAGATTTCGGGGACGAAATCCTTTAAGGAGGGGAGAATGTAACACCCCGAATTTTAGTTAATACTAAAATTCACTAATTATAGGATAAATAATCTCAGGTGTGGGAATTGGGGGTAACGGGCTGCGTCATTGCGTTCGTCTCGGAAAAATACGCGAAATAGAGTCCGAATTTTCGAAAATCGGAGTCCGTATGGCCCGGTTATGGCCCAAAGAAGTTTTCAGAAAATTCAAAGATAAAAACAGATTTAAAAATTAAAATGCAGAATTTGAAATAGAAGCAGCGGGGTCAGGCGGGAGAAATTCCCGCCCTAGCCATGTCGACAGCGCTGTCGACAGGGCTGTCGACAGGGGTGTCGACTGCCCTGTCGACTTGCCTGTCGACAGGGGTGCAACGCCCAGTAAAACTGGGTGCACCAGTTTAGGTTCTTGGGCTGGCTTGGAGGGCTGGTTCTGGAAGCTTCTTGGATCTGACGGGTCTAAACCAATCTAGGGTTAATCTAAGGGTCTAAAATGCAACCTAATCCTATAAATAAGACCCTAACCCTATCCTAATTCATTCATAATTAGGTTTTGTAACTAAACTATGGCAAAATGAAATTTGAGCATGGCCTCCACAAATCAATGAAGAGAGTTGCAAGCTAATCAACATCTTCTTCAATTAAAGCCACTAATTCCACTTCATAAGTTTGCTAATCTTCGTTTTGGTGAGTTCCTATGGCTTTAATAATCAATTGTTAAATTGATTATGGTAGGATGTGATAAGACATGGCTATGTTTGTGGATAAATATGTTTATGCAAGTTTGTATGATATGTGATTTGCAAGTTTTATGTTATATGCAAGGTTAATGCCATGTTTTATGATGCAAAACACTATGTTCAACATTTATGCATATGTAACATGTTATGCAAACTATATGCGAGAATATATGCAAGTTATATGTAACATGGTATGCAAGTTATGCATGTGATTTTATGCATACTAAGTAGTTGGTGTTATGCATGTTAAGTATTTGATGTTATGCATGTTAAGTATTTGATGTTATGCATGCTAAGTATTTGATTGTATACATACCAAGTATTGGGTTTTATGCATGATAAGTGTTTGGGGTTTATGCAAGTTAAGTGGTGGGTTTATGCATAATAAGTATTTGATTTCATGCATGATAAGTAAGTGGTTTTATGCATGCTAAGTGTTTGGTATTATGCATAAATCATAACATGCAGGTTTACCCTTTTAAATATGATGCATACATATGCAAGATGATACCCTTATATGTTATGCATGTTTATCCTCCTTTAAGATGCAAGTTCATATGCAAGTTATGTGAATGGTGTTATGCAAATTATGTGTATAAGATTATGCAAGTTATGTGCATGATGCTATGCAAGTTATGTATATGCTTAAATGCAAGTTTAATGTGATATGCAAGTTATGCATGTTCATGCGAGTATGTGAATGCTTATGCAAGTATATGAATGCTTATGCGAGTTATGTGTATGCTTAAATGCATGTTTAACATGTTATGCAAGTTATGAGAATGCTTATATGCAAGTTTGGGTTGTATGTAGTTGGGTTAATATATGTTCATATATGCAAGTTGACATCCTCTTAACCCATGACAAAGTTGTATGCTAAACCCATAATATTTGTGATGATCTTCCCCTTATTTATGTCTTGAAATGAGAACGATTTACGTGGGGAACGATGGGGTTGGTAAATATGTTAATAAAAGTATGATTGGGTATGATTAAGCATACCATAAAAATAAATTAACATAAGTGGGAATTTACCTATTGAGTTAGGTCTACCCCATGGGAATTTACCTATTGAGTTAGGTCTACCCATGTTATGAAAAATGTGTAATTAATTAGGGATAATTAATTGTGGGGGTGATTAATTAGGCGTAATTAATCAACTAAGACACGAGGTTGGACCCTTTTGTAGCGGAAGTCTGCCCGGAACCGACCGGCCATCCAGCGGCTACAAATGATTGGCCCAATGTGAGAGGTCTTAGTCACAAACTAAATACGTGATTAACCTAAAGACACGAGGTTAGACTCGGTTATGACGTAAGGCTGCCCGGACCCAACCGGCTTAACCAGCGGTCATAAAAGATAGTCTAATGTGAGAGGTCTTTAGGAGGATCACGGTCTTAATTAATTAAGAAACACTTAACCAAATTAGCATGTAGTGGGACATGAGGGTTAAGTGGGTGCCTTGGGTGGCATGTAGTAACTAGTGGGGGTGCCTCGGGTGGCATGAGGAAACTAGTAGGTTGCCTTGGGTGGCAATAGAAAATACGATTAGAATACTTAACCAAAGTGGAACATGTAATTAAACATGATTAAAGGGTTAAGTAAGTGCCTTGGGTGGCATGGGGGAATCAAGTAAGTGCTTTGGGTGGCATGTGGAAATCTAGTGGGTGCCCTTAGTGGCAATTTGAATATGATTGATGACTTAACCAAAACTTAACATGTAAGTAGGCATGATTATAAAGAGGGGTTAAGTGGGATGCACTAGATAAAATTGCAAGCTTAGGTGGTAGCTTGTGGGGGCCCATTTCAACCAATATCCCAAACGTATCTTTGTGGGCTCGACTCTGGTCGGGTGACGGGACACGCATATTGGGCTTGACTATAAGTGGCCAAAACGGGTTAGCGGTGGCAACGCAGGATCAACGGGTTTCATATGCGTGTGTGGACCCGGGCTGGTTGGTAAGTCGTTGTTGCATCGTGTAGATATAAAGCCGTGCACAGTGATATTATCTGGTAGCCACTTTGGGGAATGATACACCCCCTTTTGTGGGACCAACACGGGTATCTACGGTAGGGAGCCGATCGCTTGGGGGTAGTGGGTACACCTAGTAAAGATAGGGGCAGACGGCACCTGTGTAGGGGTACAAGAAACTACCGGGTAAAAATTACTAAGTACACTTAGTGGGATCAACCTTTAAGTAGGAATTACTCTTGGTGGGTAGAACTGGTGTGGTGCAGTGTAGGAATTACCCTTGGGTGAATAAGTCTGGGGTGGTGTAAAAATTATCCTTGGATGGATAAATGCGTCTTCTCGGTTATCGTAATACATCCGGTGTTTAGTTGGCTACTTAGTGTAGTCATTGTCCCCAGAGGTACCGTACCTTATTTATGTCATACCCTAATTACTTTAATGGTTGTATTGTTAGGGTTATAGGACTCACTCAGACTTATGTCTGACCCCGTTGTTTTTATCTTTTTCCCAACCCTCAGGTTATCGGAGTGGACCTAGCACTAGTGGGCTTGGATCAGACCGCTATATCTATCTTTTGGGCTTGGATCGTAGAAGTAAAGCTCGGTTTATCTTTTCTATTATGGCTATTGTCTATGTAGTGGGATTATGTACTTCTATTTTATCAGGATGGATATTATGTACTTGACTCTTGTTATGGTTTTGTGATGTAACCAAACATGTTTTACTTTCCGCTGAATTGAAATGAAGTTTTAAATTTTCAAGTATTACTTATATCTGTCTTGTTGTAATTTTTCTGTTCTATATTCACTTAAAATACTCCACCAATGTTATGGCATTCCCTTAGTGAGTGACCGTAGCGGGTGTGGGGTGTTACAAGTTTGGTGTTTGATTATATGCAAGTTCATATATGACATGTTATGCAAGTTTGGTGTTTGATTATATGCAAGTTCATATATGACATGTTATGCAAGTTTGGTGTTTGATTATATGCAAGTTCATATATGACATGTTATGCAAGTTTGGTGTTTGATTATATGCAAGTTCATATATGACATGTTATGCAAGTTTGGTGTTTGATTATATGCAAGTTCATATATGACATGTTATGCAAGTTTGGTGTTTGATTATATGCAAGTAACATGTGCAAGTTTACACCTTTGTATGATATGCATACATATGCAAGTTTACCCCTTTGTATGTCATGCATATATATTCATGTTTACCCCTTTTTATGATATGAGTAACATATGCAAGTTCATCCCTTTTTAGACCTATGACATGTATGCAAGTTTATCCCTTTATGATAGGTCTATGACATGAACATCTATGCAAGTTACCCTCTTTATGACATATGTGATTCATGCAAGTTTGGGTTGATTATTTATGCTAGTTGGGTTTGATGCTATGGTCATATATGCAAGTTGACACCTTTAAAACACATGTTGAGGCTAATGTTATGCTAAGTTGAACCCATTGTATTTGTGATGAATTTTCCCTTTTAAGTATGTCATGTTAGCGTATTACGTGGGGAACGATGGGGTTAATATTCATGTTAACAAAATTATGGTGAAATTGGTATGATGTTGCATACCATAAGTGGATGGACATAATTGAGTCAATTATGTACATCATTAAATTGGAATTAATTAGGGAAAATTAATTCAAAATATGGGGGTGATTAATTAGGTGTAATTAATCGACTAAGAAACGAGGTTGGACCCTTTTGTAGCATTAGACTGCCCGGACCCGACCGACAAATCCAGCGGCTACAAATGATTGGCCCAATGTGAGAGGTCTTAGGCATAAACTAAATACGTGACAAGTGTAAAGACACGAGGTTAGACTCTGTTATGGCGTAAGGCTGCCCGGACCCGACCGGCAAATCCAGCTGCCATAAAAGACAGTCTAATGTGAGAGGTCTTTACAAAGGTTACGGTCTTAATCAATTAAGAAACACTTAACCAGATAAGCATGTAGTGGGGCATGAGGGGTTAAGTGGGTGCCTTGGGTGGCATGTGGAAATCTAGTGGGTTGCCTTGGGTGGCAATTGAAAATACGATTAGAATACTTAACCAAGTGGAAACATGTAATTAAACATGATTAAAGGGTTAAGTGTTATGCACTAGAAAACGGACAAGCTTAGGTGGGTAGCTTGTGGGGGCCCATTTCAACCAGTAACCCATATGTATCTTTGTGGGCTCGACCCATGTCGAGGACGGGACACGCGTACTGGGCTTGACTATAAGAGGCCAAAACGGGTTAGCGGTGGCAACGCAAGTCCAACGGGTTTCATATGCGTGTGTGGACCCGGGCTGGTAGGTAAGACGTTGTTGCATCGTGTAGGTATAAGTCGTGCACCGTTGATAGTATTGGGTTGCCACTTTGGGGAATGATACACCCCACTGTGGGGCCAGCACGGGTATCTACGTTAGGGAGCCGATCGCTTGGGGAGTAGTGGGTACACCTAGTGGAGATAGGGGCAGACGGCACCTATGTGGTCAGCTAGGGGTACACGAAACTACTAGTTAAATTTTCTAAGTCCTTGGGTGGGATCAACCTTTAAGTTAGGAATGACTGGTGTGGTGCAGTTTAGTAATTATCCTTGGGTGGGTAGATGCGTCTTTACCGTTATCTTCGTTCTTCCTATGTCTAGTTGGCTGCTTAGTGTAGTCATTTATCCCCAGTCGTTACCGTACCAAGTTTATATCATACATTAATTACTTTAATGATTGTATTGTTAAAGTTATAGGACTCGCTCAGACTTATGTCTGACCCCGTTGTTTTATCTTTTTTTTTTCCAACCCTCAGGTTCTCAGAGTGGGCCTAGCACTAGTGGGCTTTGATCAGATTGCTTTATCTATCTTTTGGAGCTTGGACCGTTGATGTAAAGCCCAGCTTATCTTTTCTATTATGGCTATTAGTATGTTGTGGGATTATGTACTTATGTTTTTATCGAGATGGATATTTTGTACTTGACTCTTGTTGGTTTTTGATATGTGACCAAACATGTTTACCTTCTGCTGCAATGAAATGATGTTTTATTTAACAAGTATTATTTCTATCTGTCTTGTTGTAATTTTTCTGTTCTATATTCACTTAAAATACTCCACCGAAGTTAAGGCATTCCCTTAGTGAGTGACCTTAGCGGGTGTGGGGTGTTACACGTGGTATCAGAGCTGAAGGTTACCAGAACAGATAATTTTTTTAGAAAAACTATTTTTCTAAAAACATTTTTGGAAGAAGTATTTTCAAAAACATGTCTTTTAAGAGAAAAGTTTTTGAAAGAAAAGCATAATCCCCGATAGCCATATCTTTATCTTTCGAATTCTCCGTTTTGAATCTTTCCTTTTTCGTTTCAGCATGGCTGAAGATCTTAACTTTCCGGAGGGTGTAGCGATACCAGTATGGTATAGGAGGTTGATGGAGGCTAGGGCCGCCGCTGCAGGTCCAGCAAATGTTCCTTCACCACCAGTTGCACCCGATCTTCCTCTCCCTCCTCCTCCTCGAGCGGATACTTTTGCTAAGACTTGCAAGGAATTTAAGGCTATGGGAGGGAAACCTTTTCAAGGATCAGAAACTTTTGTAGAAGCTAGGGATTGGCTTAAGGAAACGGAAGAGTTGATAGACATCTTTGAGATGGAAGAAGGAAAGAAAGTCAAGTTAGCTGCTTGGTTAATGAAGGGAGAGGCCTCGTTCTGGTGGGAGGTCACTAATGGAGAGCGCCTTGTTGACTCTTGGGCGGATTTCAGACAAAGGTTTGTGGCAAAGTTTCTCTCAAGGGCGGAAGAAAATCTGTATATGGAAAGGTTCTTGACACTAAAGCAAGGAAACCTATCAGTGAAGGAATATGTCAACAAGTTTAATCAGTTGGCAAGGTTTGGCATAGACATGGTGAATACACCGGAAAAGAAGGCTTTGAGGTTCGTTAAAGGCTTGAATGAACCGATGCATGGATTGGCTATGACTCACATCCCTATGGGGGCCACCTTTGAGAAGCTAGTAGACATGGCACTTATGCATGAGGAAGAGAAGGGTCCCAATGCTAATAAGGCACCCGAGAAGAAAGGAGATCAGAAGAGACCTCAACAGCAACAGCAAAACAAGGGTAGGAAAGGCAACGGTGGCAAGGGAAAGAAGAAGTGCTTCAACTGTGGGACACCAGGCCACCTCAGCAAAGATTGTCGGAAGAAGAAGAAGACTGGCTGCTTCCACTGTGGCGAAGCAGGGCATCTAGTGAAAGACTGCCCTAAGAAGGGGCAGAGGACGGGATCTACCTCAGGAGGACAGGTGCAGGCTCTTATGGCACCAGGTCAGGCAAGGGGGCAAGTTCAGGCTCTCGTGGTTCCACCGATTCAGGAAAGAGGTAGAACTATTTCCGTTGAAAGTCTGGTTTTTTTGTTTGATCAACCTGTCCGTACTTTATTCGACTCTGGCGCATCGCATTCGTTTATCTCATCATCATTAGTTGAGTCACTGCACTTAGACACCAGTCTAGTAGATGATCCCTTGGTTGTTTCAAACCCAATTGGGGGCTCCACTTATTTGTCCATGCTATGTTTGGGTTTGAAGATTTCCATACTTAGCGTTGAGTTTAGATGTGATGCTTTTGTTTTGGGCTTCACGGGCTATGGGTTAATTTTGGGCATGGACTGGTTATCCAGTAATGGTGTCGTTCTTGATTGCGAAAGGAGAGTTGTTAGGCTCATGACCCGCTTGGGGAACACTCTCGAGATCTCTTGTAATCCCATGAATTCTGTTATGCTAAGTTATCTTGAATCGCTTGACGCTTCGGTCGAGAGTTTGCGATCTGTTAGAGTGGTTCGGGAATACTCGGATGTGTTTGAGAGGAGGTGAAGGGCTTACCTCCGAAGCGGGAGATAGACTTCCGAATATATCTGGTGGACAATGCTAAGCCAGTATCTTTGCCAGTGCGCCACATGGCTCCTCGTGAGAGGAGGGAACTCCATAAGCAAGTAGGGGAGTTGCTTGAAAAGGGGTTCATAAGACGAAGTATATTGGAGTGGGGTGCTCCAGTGGTTTTTGCCACGAAGGCGGATGGGTCTCTCAGACTTTGTGTAGACTATAGAGAACTCAACAAACTTACAAAGAAGAATAGACACCCATTGCCGAGGATTGATGATCTCTTTGATCAGTTGGTTGGCGCCTCGGTGTTTTCGCAGTTGGACTTAGCCACGGGGTTTCATCAGTTGAGAGTGGCTGAGGATAGTATAGAGAAGACTGCCTTTAGGACTCCGGATGGTTTCTATGAGTGGCTTGTGAAGCCATTTGGTTTGACGAACGCCCCCGCATACTTTGTTGATTTGATGAGTAGGGTGTTCAGGGAGTACCTTAATAAGTTCGTAGTGGTCTTTGTGGATGACATCTTGGTTTTTTCTAAGAGTGAAGAAGAGCATGCCCTACATCTTAGGGAAGTGTTGGAGACTCTTCGAGCGCATAGCCTTAAGGCTAAATTCTCTAAATGTCACTTTTGGAGGAAGGAAGTGTGGTTCTTAGGGCACGTGGTCTCCAAAGAAGGGATAGCTGTGGATCCCGCGAAGGTAGTGTCCATCCAAGATTGGAAGGTTCCGAAGAATGCTACCGAGGTGAGGAGTTTCTTGGGGTTGGCTGGCTACTATAGAAAGTTTATCAAGGACTTCGCGAAGATATCAGCCCCATTAACTCGCTTGACAAAGAAGAATCTGGTCTTCACATGGGACGTAGATTGTGATGATGCGTTCCAACGGTTAAAGAGAGCTTTAACCATAGCTCCGGTCTTAGTGCTGCCGGATGGGAGTAAGCCATGTGAGTAGGTACACCCTAGATGATAAGGGGTAGTTGCGTAGAGACGGTAGACTTTGTGTACCGCAAGATGAGGGTTTGAGGAAGGCTATACTTGATGATGCACATCGTTCGAAGATGACCATTCATCCCGGTGGGGACAAGATGTACCAAGACATGAAGCGAGTTTTCTTTTGGGTCGGTATGAAGAAGGATGTGGCCGAGTATGTCACTAGATGTTTGGTGTGCCAACAAGTGAAAGCGGAGCAAAAGAAACCCGGTGGGTTGCTTCACCCATTGGAAGTTCCGAAATGGAAGTGGGATAGCGTCTCGATGGATTTTATCGATGGGTTACCGAGATCGAGGAAGGGTAATACGGGAATTTGGGTTGTGGTAGACAGACTTACTAAGAGCGCCCATTTCATACCTGTGAAGAGTAAGAGGACTGCTCCATGGCTAGCTTCAGTTTACCTTCGAGAGATAGTTCGATTGCATGGTGTACCTTCTAGCATAGTGAGTGATCGAGATCCCATCTTCACTAGCGAGTTTTGGAAGAGTTTGCAAGAGGCGGTAGGAACTCAGTTGTGTTTGAGCACCGCATATCATCCTCAGACGGACGGCCAGACCGAGAGGGTGAACTGTATTCTAGAAGACCTTTTGAGGCTATGTATCTTAGATTTTGGAGGTACATGGGAAGAGCATCTTCCATTGGTGGAGTTCGCGTATAATAACAGCTTTCAGTCTAGTATTGGTATGGCTCCTTTTGAAGCTCTTTATGGAAGGCCTTGTCGATCACCTACATGTTGGTGGGAGTCTACGGATAAGATCTTGCTTGGGCCTGATATGGTTAGAGAGACTTCGGAAAAATTGATTTGATTCGAAGAAGGATGAAAGCGGCGCAAGACAGACAGAAATCTTATGCGGATAAGAGGAGAACAGATCTTGAGTTTGATGTTGGGGACATGGTCTTTGTCAAAGTATCTCCATTACGGAATGTTGTTCGCTTTGGGTCCGTTGGGAAGTTAGCACCAAGGTTTGTAGGACCGTTTCCTATTAAGGAAAGGATTGGACAGATGGCATATAGAGTGGATTTACCCGAGAGACTTAGTGGTGTACATGACGTATTCCATGTGTCACATTTGAGGAAGTGCCTACATGAGACCGCGGAGGTGGTAGAGCCGAGCTTGCTTAGAGAAGTGGAGGTAGAGCGTGATGCGACGATTCGACGAGCTCCTACTCGCATCCTTGGGTCAGAGATTAGGAAGTTGAGAAACAGAGAGGTTCAACTAGTCAAAGTGCAATGGGGAGATGAGGAGAGCAACGCTACTTGGGAGACAGAAGTGAAGATGCGTTCACTGTACCCATTTCTTTTTTGAGGGTATGTCTTTTAACTTCTCCTTTATCGTTTGTCTAGTACTTATCTTATCTTTAGTATGTCCTCTCGTTAGTACCTTTGACCTTTAGATAGGGTAAACCTATGGTTGAAACATGTGTTTGAGACATGTTATGATTGATGTATGCAAGTGTTTGCTAGTGGTTGCTCGTGGATGCATATACACACACTTTAGACACTAGATCGGCTCAGTCACTTCATGTTGCATATTGCATATAACTCTGTGTAGGTAGCTATACTAATGGATGTATAATGGTTGCGTTATCATATGGATGATGCATTTTTATTGTGAATGATTGTGCACTCATGTAGAGATAGTATGTGTCGATAGGGTTATTTCGCATACATATTGGATGCATGGCACTATCATGGTTTGCATTAAGGAGGTCAACTGAATCAGTAGACCGCCTGATTTTGCATTAGACAGGGAACATATACACACACTTTTTGCATATGTTCATACAGCATTAGAAATTTTAAGGACAATGGATGCCAGTGTTTGATGGTTTAGTAGATGGCTGTTTGGTTAGTAGGATACGTTCTTCTTGACTTAGAGATTTCGGGGACGAAATCCTTTAAGTAGGGAAGAATGTAACACCCCGTATGTTGAATAACTTGTTATAATATAAATCAGGGCAGAATTAAATTTTAGGATCTGAATCAGGGGAAACGGGCTATGCCATTGCGTTCGTCTCGGAAAAATACGCGAAATAGAGTCCGAGTTTTCGAAAATCGGAGTCCATATGACCCAGTTAAGGCCCGAAGAAGTTTTCAGAAAATTCAAATTTCAAAAAACAGATTTCAAATTGCAGAAATGGAGCTAGGCGGGAAAATTCCCGCCACACCCCAAGTCGACTGGGGAGTCGACTTGGGAGTCGACACGACTGGACCCAAGTCGACTGCCCTGTCGACTTGGGAGTCGACACAGGTGGCCGGGCAGTTTTGCCTGGTGCACCATTTGAGTGAATTGGTCAGGTTTTGGGCTGTGTTTGGGGCTTGTGACGAAATCTGACGGCTCTAACCTAATCTAGGGTTAATCTAAGGGCCTAAACTACATCCTAAATCTATAAATACACCCTAAGTCTACCCTAATCCATACTAAAAATAGATACAACGTCGTCATGCCGTCAAAATGCAAGTAGAAGGAGCCTCCATCAAATTTTAGAAGAAGATAGTTTCTCAAATCAACTTCTAATCAACTCTAGCAACTTAATCTTCTTCATAGGAGTGCTAATCAACAAGTTGTGAGTTTCTATGCCTTTAGCAAGCAATTGCTAAACTAATTATGATAGGATGTAATGAGGTTATGGTTATGAATGTGGATCAATGCAAGTTATGTTATCATATGTTATGTGCTCATGATGTTAGTTATGCAAGTTTTATGCTATATGTCCATGATGCTAGTTATGCAAGTTTTATGCTATATGTTCATGATGCTAGTTATGCAAATCACAATGATAAACATTGATCCATTATGACACCATGTTATGCAAGTTTGGTGTTTGATTATATGCAAGTTCATATATGACATGTTATGCAAGTTTGGTGTTTGATTATATGCAAGTTCATATATGACATGTTATGCAAGTTTGGTGTTTGATTATATGCAAGTTCATATATGACATGTTATGCAAGTTTGGTGTTTGATTATATGCAAGTAACATGTGCAAGTTTACACCTTTGTATGATATGCATACATATGCAAGTTTACCCCTTTGTATGTCATGCATATATATATATATGCATGTTTACCCCTTTTTATGATATGAGTAACATATGCAAGTTCATCCCTTTTTAGACCTATGACATGTATGCAAGTTTATCCCTTTATGATAGGTCTATGACATGAACATCTATGCAAGTTACCCTCTTTATGACATATGTGATTCATGCAAGTTTGGGTTGATTATTTATGCTAGTTGGGTTTGATGCTATGGTCATATATGCAAGTTGACACCTTTAAAACCCATGTTGAGGCTAATGTTATGCTAAGTTGAACCCATTGTATTTGTGATGAATCTTCCCTTTTAAGTATGTCATGTTAGCGTATTACGTGGGGAACGATGGGGTTAATATTCATGTTAACAAAATTGTGGTGAAATTGGTATGATGTTGCATACCATAAGTGGATGGACATAATTGAGTCAATTATGTACATCATTAAATTGGAATTAATTAGGGAAAATTAATTCAAAATATGGGGGTGATTAATTAGGTGTAATTAATCGACTAAGACACGAGGTTGGACCATTTTGTAGCATAAGACTGCCCGGACCCGACCGGCAAATCCAGCGGCTACAAATGATTGAACCAATGTGAGAGGTCTTAGGCATAAACTAAATACGTGACAAGTGTAAAGACCCGAGGTTAGACTCTGTTATGGCGTAAGGCTGCCCGGACCCGACCGGCAAATCCAGCTGCCATAAAAGACAGTCTAATGTGAGAGGTCTTTACAAAGGTTACGGTCTTAATCAATTAAGAAACACTTAACCAGATAAGCATGTAGTGGGGCATGAGGGGTTAAGTGGGTGCCTTGGGTGGCATGTGGAAATCTAGTGGGTTGCCTTGGGTGGCAATAGAAAATACGATTAGAATACTTAACCAAGTGGAAACATGTAATTAAACATGATTAAAGGGTTAAGTGGGATGCACTAGAAAAGGGACAAGCTTAGGTGGGTAGCTTGTGGGGGCCCATTTCAACTAGTAACCCATATGTATCTTTGTGGGCTCGGCCCATGTCGAGGACGGAACACGCGTACTGGGCTTGACTATAAGAGGCCAAAACGGGTTAGCGGTGGCAACGCAAGTCCAACGGGTTTCATATGCGTGTGTGGACCCGGGCTGGTAGGTAAGACGTTGTTGCATCGTGTAGGTATAAGCCGTGCACCGTTGATAGTATCGGGTTGCCACTTTGGGGAATGATACACCCCACTGTGGGGCCAGCACGGGTATCTACGTTAGGGAGCCGATCGCTTGGGGAGTAGTGGGTACACCTAGTGGAGATAGGGGCAGACGGCACCTATGTGGTCAGCTAGGGGTACACGAAACTACTAGTTAAATTTTCTAAGTCCTTGGGTGGGATCAACCTTTAAGTTAGGAATGACTGGTGTGGTGCAGTTTAGTAATTATCCTTGGGTGGGTAAATGCGTCTTTACCGTTATCTTCGTTCTTCCTATGTCTAGTTGGCTGCTTAGTGTAGTCATTTATCCCCAGTCGTTACCGTACCAAGTTTATATCATACCCTAATTACTTTAATGATTGTATTGTTAAAGTTATAGGACTCGCTCAGACTTATGTCTGACCCCGTTGTTTTATCTTTTTTTTTTCCAACCCTCAGGTTCTCAGAGTGGGCCTAGCACTAGTGGGCTTTGATCAGATTGCTTTATCTATCTTTTGGAGCTTGGACCGTTGATGTAAAGCCCAGCTTATCTTTTCTTTTATGGCTATTAGTATGTAGTGGGATTATGTACTTATGTTTTTATCGAGATGGATATTTTGTACTTGACTCTTGTTGGTTTTTGATATGTGACCAAACATGTTTACCTTCTGCTGCAATGAAATGATGTTTTATTTAACAAGTATTATTTATATCTGTCTTGTTGTAATTTTTCTGTTCTATATTCACTTAAAATACTCCACCGAAGTTAAGGCATTCCCTTAGTGAGTGACCTTAGCGGGTGTGGGGTGTTACAGAAGTAATACATTACTTGCATACGCTAATAACCTGGCATATAAAATTACGTGGAAATACATTCTCACATTGCTTAAATTAAACTTTTGTAAGAAGAGTCCAGCAAGGATCATCGGCCCTTGTCATCATCCAACCCTTTTAGAATCTCGATCTTCTTGCTTCTAGTTAATGGTGCACAACCCAGCGGTCTACCAGAAGAAGAGATATCAGGTGGCGTGTTTCTGAAGCTATCTAGTGTTGGAGGTTTGAACGCTGATGGTGGTGAGAGATGGGCATGTGGGTTAGCCTTATCTTTTAATTTTTTCTTATTCTTGATCTTAGGAGCAGAGGAACTAGCATTCAGAGAAAAAGGAATTACCTCTATATTAGATCCAGAAAGACTTAGATTTTTGCCTTTGCTTGAGTTGAGGAATCCCGGTTTAAGTGCCGAAAGCAATTGGAACTTTTATCCTCATCAGTTTTGTAGACTTGCTTGTTTCTAATTGCTGCTCTCGAATTGATGTTATTGTAGTTCTTTGTCATAATCTCCAAGAGTTTCTGCTTGTTTCTACACGATATGTCGTCGAGCTTGCCACTGGAAATCTCATCACTAAGGGTTTCAATCGCTTGCCGAAAGCTCTCTTCATGATGATCTAAGTTTAGCCCAGCCACTGTTTTATTGCTCACTTCATCGGTCACTTCAACGCAATCGAAATTGCATTGTAGAAAAGAGTCTAATTGAGCTTCATCCTGCTCTACTTCTTTTGGATCACTTGCTTGAATTTCCTTACTCACATCCTTGCTTTTATTTGGAACAAACTTCTCACTGTTTGCTAAAGAATTTACCTGCTTAGTATTCAATATGTTGTCATGTTTTCCAATCATCTGAATCATGGCGGGTTCAGCAGGAGCAATAACTTTGCATGCGTTGATCAAATTAGCAGTAGCATTGACTGTGCCAACAGGAAATGCACGCGATAGCAGTTCACTAACTTGGCGTATCTCCCCTTCCTCGCTATTCTCTTCAAACTCAATTTCATTAACATCTTCCTGCAAGTCAGATAGGACAGAAAACTTGGAATTACAAATGTTACTTTCAGCTCACACTCCTTTCCCCTTGACTGAACTGGCTCCTGAACCAACATTTGATTTACCTACCACTTCTCTCCATTCAGTTGTTGTGCTGGCATGCAAACCATTAATAGCTGAAAGCTTTTCTCTCTGCTGCACATTAATAGCAGTATTTCTTGCGTAAACTTTGCTCTTCACTGACGGGTCTGCCTCCACTATTGCTTCAATCACTTGTTTGTCACATTTTAGAGTAGAATGTCCGAAACAAGTGCACTCCACACAGATTTCTGGCCGCCAGAGATAAGTTACATAAACCATCTGCTCAGTGCCGTCAGGTAATAATGCAGGGAATTGATCGGGAAGCTCAACATATGGAGTTACCTCTACCATACATTTTGCGTATTCTAGGCGATCGAGCCTTTCAGTGGCTATGTCCATACAAAGGAACTTCCCCACTCTTGACGCCAACCAACTAATACCACGTTTGGACGAACAATAGAGTGGCAGATTCGTGAGTTTAATCCAGAAAGGAACGGATTTAACAGATTTAGTCAAATCTCCTAGTCTAGAATTCCAAGGCCTGACTATAAATAACTTGTTTTGAATCACTATTGGGTCAGCTTTCAAGATTCTTGCACGATCTTCAACCCTTTCAATGAAGAAAAAAAAGACCTTTCCTGTAGAATGTACCTTAATCCCACCAGAGGGGTTCCAAAGCTTTGTCAAGCGCACAATAACAGTGGAGTAATACAAAGGCTTATCTAGGAAATGCCCTACGACATAACCGGACCATTGCTCCTCAGCAGCTTTGAAGATTTCTTCCGAAGGTTGCAGAGCTTTACCTTTAAAAGTGAGTTATAAAGGTGGAGCTTCGTACGATCCAGCATTTCTAGGTTTCGATTCGAAGAGGGATGACCATTGCTTGCCAAGCGGGCGGTTTACGGAACTAGGGTTAGCAGATAGGGCGGAAGAAAAAGGGGCAGGAACCGGTGGAGGTTCTGGAGGAAGAGGAGGAGGAGGGGAAGGACTGATTATAGGCGGCGGATTAAGGTGATTGCTGATTTGGGAGTTGGACAAACGAGAAGATAAAAATGGACGAGCTGGGAAAAAAGAGGAAAAGGAGGTCGCCATGAAAAAGAAAAAGATAAGGTGCTTATTCCTTTTTTTTATGACCATAAATTATAGTATTAAATATATAACATTATAACATTTCTATTAATACATCTGTACTAAATGTAATATAAAATGTATAGCAACCTCATTTGACAATGCCATGTATTAAAAAAAAAAATTGATATCTTCCACATAATGTTCTAATATTTCTATCATGTAGCGGATTTTGTGTATTTGCACAAAAACGAAGATATTACTATATTAAATAGTTATTATATAATGTTAATTACTATATTAAATAGATAATATATAATGTTATGTATCTTGCATGTTTTCTTTTAATACATATCTGTTAATACGCTTAGCATATTATGCTTCAATATCAAAATATCAAAATGTTATTGTTTCATAGAAATATATTAAACTATTCAGATCAGTTGCTTACTCAAAAAAAAAACAATTTTTGATGCATCCACATAGAAATAGTTTTCAGCTAAGCAAACGATAACTCAAACGACCTGTACATTTATAATTTATTAGTGTGTATTTTTAACAGGCACACAGCTATTAGAACAGTAAAAGAACAAATGCATGCATGTGTTCTTGCCAAACTATTACAAACAAGAAAGAAGTAACCAATATTTACTTTAGCAGAAGCAAAAAGACTCGAGTCGGTTCCCTTAACTTGAATCTTTTAACGATACTAACACACTCTACCATTTTAAAGCTTATCTGATCCAGCATCACTTTATGAGTTTCGTTTTCTTCCTTCAAATTTTTTCTACTCATATGTTGAACTAATTAAACAAAGAAAAATAAAATGTTTTATTCTACAAAAATTTATATGGCGAAATCCATGTGTACCCTACAAATAGAGCAACAATGCTTCTTCTTGCTGATAGTTTTTGCCACACTATGGTCTTTCTGGAAAATACATATTTAAAGATGAATAGGATAAAAAAATTGTTTGTTCTTCATGTTCTTTTTTTTTGCCCTTCATTGCATTCATATATAACGGAAAAAAAATCCATCTTGATCAAAAAAATTGATGATGTATTTGACTTATCCTTTGGGTATAAAGGAATAGAAAGCATGAATCTTAATATTCAGAACACAAACAGAAAGTACAATTTTAAAAGCAGTTACTGTCATAACAACATAGACTATTATCCTTAGTTAACCACAAATGTAAAACCCGATGTAGAGACCTTTACAGTACACTTGATTGTTGTAATTTCATGATCTTCGTATTTTCAGATTCTTGATCACTGCAGGCTATGAAATTCTAATTAAGATCCTCTATGCTTTCTTCCCTGAATAACAATTTTGCTACTTCGGATATACATGGAGTGTGACTTAGCATCTTATGTGCGCAGATAAGCACATTTTTAAGTCATGCTCTATTTCTCCTTCTTCTCCGATTGACTCCGTTTTCATCGAATAATCAATGAGTTGAAGATTGTTATCATTGAATAGTTGCCAAGCCTGGAAGACATGATTGTATATCAGTTTAGTAACAATTGTATTCGTTTAGAAAAGGTGCATAATGGTATCATCTCACTGTACAATACACATAACATTATTTCCACTGAACACAGCTAATGCACATACAATATTTTGCTACAAAAGCACATGTCGTAAATCAAACCTTCTTCATAAAATAACACTTTGTTTTTGAAGGTACAACGGCAAGTCAAGCACAAAAGTTATGGCAACAAATCCTTGTTGAACATAATGAAAAACGCAGTCAATCATATTGCAGTCAACTTAATAAAGGATAACAACAATTACAGTGACAAAAAAACATAAAAAAGAAAAGGAAAAAAAAACAAAAAATAGGGGTACAAAACAATAGTTTTTTAATTCCATCTTCTAGTGCCATTCCAGTAAATCAATTATATTACCATTAACTTGTTCACTGATGCACAGAAAAAGAAAAAAAATATGCATGTTTTTGTCAATCAATGATTTCTGAAAGGGAGGAAGCATAGTAGGAGAACCTGTTCTATTTAAAGGTGTAGGAGCTTCACACAATGACTATTCAAACAATATATATATATATATATATATATATATATAGAGAGAGAGAGAGAGAGAGAGAGAGAGAGGAGGGTTCCGCTACATCTCTTATATTGCACGTGAACTCTCCCCCTTAATCTCCACCACTCATTCCTCCACTCATTCTCTCTCTTCCCACTAAGAAATAATATTGAAATGGGAAGAGAGTGAATGAGTGGGGAAATGAGTGGTGGAGATTAATGGGGAGAGTTCACGTGCAACATAAGAGGTGTAGCAAAACCCTCCTCTCTCTCTCTCTCTCTCTCTCTCTATATATATATATATATATAACAAAATAATTTGCAACATGGTTATCATTTTTACTTGCTTAATATGCAGCAGATGATTAATGTTCAAAGACCTTGACATGATGTATAAAACAACTGCCTTCATGCCCAAAGATGTTAACACTTCCCATCTACTTAATAAGTTAAGATTTTGTATTTACATCTAAATTTAGGATATAACAATGCAATATGCAAATGTTAATGAAACCGCGGAACTTGCATGACTAAACCAAAATTGAATTGTACAAAAACATGACTGAACAAATAAGCAAAACTGAACTGCACAATTGTAACAAAATAAAATTGAATTGTAAAAAATGTGACTGAACAAATATGCATACGTGTATTGTATGATTGAAACAAACAAAATTGAACTAAAACATGCACACCACATCTTTTATCAGTAACACGCACACTACACAAAAACAAAACTACCCGTTAACGCCGTAGATTTAAAACTGAAGTAAACTAAAACATGCATTCAAGTATTGTTTCTCATTTTTAAGTTATGACTCTTTTTGTATAGAAATAATATAGAGATAACTGGATATAGAGGTCAACATTCAACTACCTGCACAACAGCTGTTTCAACTATTTATGCCATTATGTTTTCATTCCATGGATGTTATGGCTTCAAGCAAAAAAGATATTAGCCATGTTTCTTAGCCTAAAATTGGAAAGATATTAATAGTAGCCACAAACAAACTCAATGATCAAGAATACATTGTGTTATCATTATAACACCTCAAACTTTGGTTTATCAGCTCTTACATGGTTGGAACTTCTCCTGCTACTTCTTCTGCAACTATGGCTCCTTTATTATATGTCAGCTCATAATGTTCCACTATGCTAACAATCAACATCGGAGATCTGCAAACTGCGGAGTTCCGCTATACATGCTCATAATATGTTGGGGATTTTGTGGCTTGAGGCTATTAAATGATGATGATCGCCGTAAGAATGTCGTACTTAGACTTTAAGGATTTGCGGAGCAAATTCTTTCAGACAATAATTCAATCCACCAAGTACAAAAGGATTATTGAACTATTGACTTTCAGGATTCAATAAAGCCTTGGAACAGCAAAATCGGATTCAAAATTTGTACGACTTTGATCCGATCAAGAATACTCTATATATTGATTCAGATGATGCAAGAGAATAACAAGAATGAAGAAAAGAAGAAGTAGTTGAAATCTGCGACGGTTTTGGATATTGCAACACCCTGCAGGTGTTACGAATTTACAGCATTTGTAACGCTTTAATGGCGTCGCAGTTTTAGAGGAAGAAGAAGATGATTTAGAAGTTTTTTTGAAACGCTTCTGTCCGTCGGTATTTATAGCAGTGGAGAGGTGTCTTTTGGCCAAGCGTCACGACTGTTTGCAATGGCCATACCCGTTCGTACAACATCGCATCCCTTCGTTTGAATTTGAAATGACACGCCCCTTCATTTGCAATGTTCTGGAAACGTTACAAAACTGCGTGGCTAATTCAAAATAATAACGGTGCGTAGCGCAACAAGTCCAGTTGCATTCGCGGCCCAACTGATCACGAGACCTCAAGAGCCCCAAGGCCCAAGGCCCATCTTTTGACCATTAAATATAATATCATGTCATGTTCATGCATTGGTTTGTCTCTCCCTTCTCTTATTTCTTCTGTTATCATATATCAACCTTTTACCTATATAGAGGCATACCCCTCAATATTCTACAATGTGGGACTTATCCCCACACCTTCTTCCTTCCTTCTTGCTTCTCTTCTTCAAAACAAAACCCCTAAACATTGTATTTGAAAATTTTCTAACAATCTCCCCCAATTTTCAAAATAAAGAAAAATAAATAAAGTGGACGGCTGAGTCACTAATGTGACTTCCTACATACCCAAGTGGAATCAAGCCTAAGTAGTTCTAAGATCAAGTTTTGCATCGTCGTGGAAAACAACACATAAATAAAATGTATCTTTTGGATTTGAACCTTTACTTAGTGTAAACCATTCAAAGTTCTATCGAGACTCTATGGTGAACAAATCTTGAACAAAGTATCCCTTAATGATAAAATCCATACAATTACACATGTTGTATTCCTTAATTAGAGTGTTCTGTATTGCCCAGCACGTTAATGACCATGTGCTTTAATCCTGGTTCATGAGTCTACTTTAGAAAGAAGTCTTACTTTCCTGGGAAACGGCCTGATTTCCATACTCATATAGGTAAGTCTCTTAAGGTGTTTCTGCGATACACCTTTTAAGTTTTCTAGACTTATTAAGGATATTATCCATCCTTTGTCCATGAAGAATCCAACACTAAGTATTATGGGATAATTGATTTAGTGTTCCATAACCATACTCTTAACTTGTTGGTACCCATTGAACTTTGTCTTTCCTTTTCAATACACAAGTTGAGTTTCTGTTAAGGATGATCAATCTTCGTTCACAGACCTTACTCCTATTTCTTTTGACTTTATAGAAACCATAGCCTTTGGAATACTTTTAATAAGTGGGTCAGCCAAGTTTTTCTTTGTTTCTATGTAGTCAACAGTTATAACTCCACTTTTGAGTAACTGTCTTACCATCTGATGTCTTATACTCACATGTCTAGACTTCCCATTATATGTCTTATTAGAGACATTATATATTGTTGCTTGATTATCACAGTTAATCAAGTCTGCTGGAGATGGCTTCTTCCATAGTGGGATTTCCATTGAAAAAATTCTAAGTCATTCCGCTTCCTTACATGTGTCTGCTAATGCAATCAATTCTGACAACATAGTTGAATCAGATATACAGGTCTGCTTCTTGGAAGCCCAAGATACAACAACGATCCCTAATGTAAATGTCCATCCAGTTGTAGACTTGGATTTGGGTTCTACATTATTCCAGATTGCATCACTATATCCTTTTATTACAAAAGGATATCCTTTATAAGATAAACCATAATTAATGGTTTCTTTCAAATAAGCTAAAATTCTGAAAATGGCTTTCCAGTGTTCGAAACTAGGGTTACTCGTAAATCTACACAATACACATACAACATGTGCGATGTCGGGTCTGGTGCAATGCATAGCATACATAAGACTCCCAATAACACTAGAATACTCAAGTTGAGAAATGGTACGTCCTGTGTTCTTTTCTAACTTAATACTTGGATCTAAAGGAGTTGGTGCTGGTTTTTCATCATAATGACCATACTTCTGTAGGAGCTTCTCAATGTAATGAGACTGGGTTAGTAATAATCCCCCACTTTCCTAATGATTTTAATTCCTGAAATTACATCAGCCTCTCCTAGATCTTTCATATCAAATTTAGAAGATAGAAACTTTTTAGTTTCATTCACAAATGATATATTAGAACCAAATATTAGTGTTCCATCAACGTATAAACATATTATAACATAACCATTGTTATCCAATTTGCTATAAATACATTTACCTGCATCATTAACAGTGAATCCAAATGATAGTGCAACTTTATCAAACTTCTCATGCCATTGCATGGGAGCTTGCTTCAGGCTATAAAGAGATTTGACTAATTTATAAACTTTCTTTTCTTGGCCTGGGGTTATAAGACCTTCAGGTTGTTCCACGTATATCTCTTCTTCTAAATCTCTATTTATAAAAGCTGTCTTTACATCCATTTGATGTATGACCAGGTTATGAATTGATGCAACTGTTATTAAATAGCATATGGAAGATATGTGAGAAACTGGAGCATATGTATCAAAATAATATACTCCTTGTCTTTGTTTACATCCCTTAGCAACTAGTCTGGCTTTAAACTTATCAATGGATCCATTTGTATTCAACTTTTTCTTGAATATCTATTTACATCCTATTGGTTTAGCACCAGAAGATAAATCAGATAAAACTCAAGTTTGGTTTAACACTATGGAATTCATTTCATTATTGATAGCTTCTTTCCAGGAATTAGAATCTTTGGAACTCATAGCTTCAAAATAAATTTTGGGATCATCATCGACGTTCATTACATATCTTGTCACATTATGGACTTCGTCCTTATTGCCTTCTACGAGATTTGTTATGAAGTCAAGACCATAGTCCTTCTCTATTCTCTCATTTACTTCTCCTGTGTTCAGTACTATTGTCTGGTACTGACACTTCCTTGCTATTTTGAGCAGGAGCATAATCATCATCATTAATATCATTATTCACTTGGTTCTGGACTAGACGATATTAATGGATTCTTAATAATTTGAGTTTCAAAGAATTCTACATCTACAGATTCTATAACTTCTAAGGTGTCAAGTATAAGGAACCTATTAGTTATACTATTAAGAGAATATCCTATGAAAACACACTTAAATGCCCTATTTCCTAACTTTGGTCGTTTGGGGTCAGGTTTTCAAACATACGCTAAGCAACCCCAAACTTTAAGTCTAGTGAGGTTTGGTTCTCTATTAAACCATAATTCATAAGGGGAAATATTATTCTTTTTAAGTGGTACTCTATTTAAAATGTAACATGTAGATAACATAGCATCACCCATAGGTTATAAGGTAAATTAGAACTTATGAGCATGGTGTTAACCATTTAAACTAAAGTTCTATTTTTCCTCACAGCAACACCATTTTGTTGTGGTGTATAAGGAGCGGTACATTGGTGAATTATACCATTTTTTTTGCAAGACAAAGTAAACACATTTGAAAAATATTCACCACCACGAACTGAATGTAACATTTTAATTTTAACTCCTAATTGTGTTTCGACTTCTGCTTTGTAAATTTTGAATTTATCAAGACCTCATCTTTCTATTTCATTAGATATACATATGCATATCTAGTATAATTATCAATAAATGTTATATAGTATGGGTTACCACCATAGGTGATATGACTTTTTAAGTCACCCACATCACTATATACTAAATCAAGCAAACTAGTATTCCTTTCAACAAATTTAAAGGATTTCCTGTGTATTTTTGCTTGAACACAAATTTCACATTTAGCGATGGAATCGAAATCACAATCAGAAATTAATCCTAATCTATGCATATTTCTAAGAGATTTATAATTAACATGTCCTAATCTATTATGCCATAAATTAACAGAATCAACAATATAAGCAGAAGATTTCTTCATTACATTCAACTTAATCATGTCGTTACAAGAGTATCCTTGTCCAATAAATTTGTAGTTCTTGGAAAACACTAACCTATCAGACTCATACACCATCTTGAATCCCCTTTTATTAAGAAGGTATCCAAAAACCAAATTCTTACACATATCAGGTACATAAAATACATTGACTAATGTAAGAACTTTCCCTGAGGTGAATGTAAGTTCAATTGTGCCTTTTCCCATAACTTTGCTTGCAACTTTTTTTGCGCCAGTAACTTTGTTGGATTCTCCATTATTCTCTTTGTAAGTCTTGAACAGATTAGGTCTTTGCAAACATGAGTGGCTGATCCAATATCGAGCCACCAATCATTATCAATGTCACTAACAGAGTTCGCCTCTTGTACGACAGCCACAACCTTTTCTTTGATCATATTCGCTTTTTGTTGTTTCTTCCGAAGGCAACAGTCTCGGGCATAGTGGTCGGGTTTATTACAATAGTAACAGACACCCTTCTTTTTGTTCTTGGAATTATCATTCTTCTTATACTGTGTCTCATTCTTAGGCTTCAATTTATTAGTAATTTCAATATTATTTGCCTTCGCCTAAGACTCAGTTTGCGGATTGTCATCTTGTTTGCGTTTACGAGAATCCTCTTCAATACGAAGATAACGCTGTAAACCATCTAAATTATAATCCGTTTCCGCATGTTCCAATTTTTTCTTATAATCATTCCAAGAATTTGTGAGTCTCGAAATAATAACTCCAATAACAAAAGATTCAGGGAGATCAATACTGGCATCTTTAAGTGGATTCACCAACAGTAAGATTTCACTCACTTATCTAATTATTGACTTGTTGGCGACCGTTTTGAAATCCATAAAATTACAAATAAGAAATTTTTTATTACTTGCCTCAGATATGGGATACTTGCTCTCCAAAGCAGTCCATAGTTCCTTTGTAGTTTCCAAGGTCCTATGAGTATTGTAGACTGGAGTAGACAATGCATTCAGAATGTTCCCTTTGCATAGAAAATCGTCCTCTTTGCGCTTTGCTCATTTCTCTTTCAAAGCGGCATCCTCGTCGGCGATTTCCCATGGTATAATTTCCAAATCGTCTTCCAAGATATAGAACAATTTCATAGTGATTAGGAAGAATTTCATCGTCTCTTTCCAACAAGTGAAGTTTTCACCATCAAAACGCTCCAATTTCGTCAAATGTTGATTCATAACTTGCAATACGCTCAAACCTTCCATGATTGAAGATATTTTCTAAAAATTTGTTAGGGATTTGTGGTTTGAGGCTATTGAATGATGATGATCATCGTAAGAATGTCGTACTTCAGACTTTAAGGATTTGCGGAGCAAATTTTTTCAGACTATAGTTCAATCCACCGGGTACAAAAGGATTATCGAACTATTGACTTTCAGGATTCAATAGAGTCTTGGAACAGCGAAATCGGATTCAAAGTTTGCACGGCTTTGATCCGATCAAAAACACTCTATATATTGATTCTGATGATGCAAGAGAATAACAAGAATAAAGAAAAGAAGAAGTTGAAATCTACGACGGTTTTGGATATTGCAACACCCTGTGCCAGGTGTTACGAATTTACAGCGTTCGTAACGCTTTAATGGCGTCGCAATTTCAAAGGAAGAAGAAGATTATTCAGAAGTTTTTTTGAAACACTTCTGTCCGTCGGTATTTATAGCAGTGGCCCCAAGGCCCAATTTTGGACATTAAATATTTAATATCATGTCATGTTCATGCATTGGCTAGTCTCTCCCTTCTCTTATTTCTTTTGATATCATATATTAAGCTTTTACCTATATAGAGGCATACCCCTCAATATTCTACAATGTGGGACTAATCCCTACACCTTCTTCCTTCATTCTTGCTTCTCTTCTTCAAAACAAACCCCCCTAAACATTGTATTTGAAAATTTTCTAACATAATATTTATGCCAAATGAGAGAAGCTTTTGGAAATAATATCTAATTAATATAACGAAAATTTTAACTTTTTTTTCAAAAAATTCAAACACCAAAATCAAATATCGACGTCTAAAAGTATAGCAACTAAATACCCAAATTTTAATAAGTTACCTAGAATCGTAAAATCTTTAGTCCTATCTTCCATTTGTCACTACCGAACACCTATAAGAATATGCATAGTAGGCAATTTAACTAATCCTTCAGTAGAAACCAAGTTTCCATTGTCAAAAAGGATTTGGAAAAAAAATTATTAACAAAAAATAAATATAAAGGTATTCACATCAATACCTATGTTGACCTGTCCAGCGTTAAAAAGAATGCATGATCAATAATTTCAGATTTGTTTTCTTGGATTGATTCAAAACTTATGTTTATTAAATTTACACATTGCATACAAATTCAACCTTACACACAACTCTCGAGAACACCAGCCTGCACAAATTCAAGGCATTTTAGACAATGTCACAACGTCATGCATGCATTAGTTAAGCAGCAATACCTTAGTGATGGTGCATTATTTCAGTACTAGAATGCATATGTCATTAATTGATGTAGCTCATAATCAACATATATATAATTGAATATGAGAAGAAGAAAAAAAAGGAAAAAAAAAACTAAATTAGGGAAGCAGAAGGCTATAATTGAATAACCTACTTTCATGTCACTGCTATCATGCTTTAAGCATTTCATATTTGGGCACAATGCAAACTCAATCTCTAAGACTCCATTACCAATGGAACTGTCAAAATTGCAACTTGAGATATTCTCCTTAACTTTGGATGTAGTAGTTAGGCTCCTCTTCATCAGTATGCATACAACAACAAAAACTTTCATTCAGTTGACATTTAAACTAGTGGTTAATGCTTTATTTTGAGTCTCAGGGGAAAAAACTGTAAGAAGCTTCTAGTCCTAAAAGAAATGTCAAACATTAGAAAGCTCATGCTCAAGTAAATTCTCACATATAAGTACTTTCTGCATGAAGAAAATAATCAAATTCCTGCTATTGATTTATTTCTATATGAGGTACCGCATAGTTTATGATGCAAAATAGTTCAAATTTATACAGTCAATTCAGGCAGGAAATATCAATACATGCCTAAAAATAAAGATTAGTTTCTATGTTACTTAAACTAATGTAGCTAATTTAATGATGAATTGGATATTCTTATATTCTTCTTAGTATTAATATAAACTAATATAGGAAGGTCATATTCCAATGTTATAAACATGGATTGATTGATTTATTCGCTTACCATGGCAGATTCAAGTTAAGCAATCAATTTGTTAAGCCAGTGTTTATACAAACCATGTTCTTAAATAACAATTATCGCATTCTTATAAAACATGTCAATTTGGTATTTACTAGTAGCATTATATGAAAATTCAAAAACTATAAGTTGTTTGTCAGGAGTAATAGACTACTCAAACATCAATAAGCATGTTATGAAAATAGATTATGGATAACATAATTTCGTAATTATTCTGGTATGTCCTAATTTGATTTTACAGAATATTGGTTTTGAGAGATTGTATTTGAGCGAAAGAGAAATTATAAAGAACAAGTAACTTGCATTTTATATTTCAGAAATTATAGAGTACATACATAATTTGTAAAGGCTCGTTAATGTTACTTATATACAATCGAAACTGAATAATTGGGCTAGGCCCATAAGATAATAACCTATTGATTGGTTATATCCAGTCATTTGTATCGTTACTTCTAATACCCACCCTCAAAACAAGTCTAGGGTTTGGTTTTTTTCTGAAGTAACGATATGAAATAGAAGTGAAGCCGCCTCAAAAATTCCTTAGTTCAGACTTCACTTCTTGCTTCGATTTGCAACAGATAGTGATAGATCTACATGTGACGAATCTTCGAGGCTTTGGAAAGCGATACTTCGGAAAGATTTCTGTGTCAATTCTGGGATATAGATTTCCTACTACAGTTTGCAATAGATGGTGAAATTTCTACATGTAACAAGTCTTCAAGGCTCCTGCAAGTGATACTTCATAGAGATTTCTGCTTCTATTCTGGGATGTATATGGGCTTGCTGGATCTGCTCTTTGGATCGGCCTCGTCCACGTTGAGCTCGAGCTTAAATCTGGTAAAGTTTGCTCTTGATAAGGGTTTAGTTAGAATATCCGCTTTCTGGAAGCTAGAAGGTATATATCCTATTTGTAATTTCCTTTTTAATACTTTCTCATGAATAAAATACTGGTCTATTTCGATATGCTTGGTCTTTGAGTGTAAAATAGGATTGGCTGAAAGAGAAATAGCACAAGAATTTTCATACCAAATTGTAGGAATTTTTGTCGATTCAGGCTTCAATTCACTGAGAAGATATTTTTTCTATAGTATTTCTGCGGTTGTGTTTCTCATACTTCTAAACTCCGATTCAGTGCTAGATCTGGAGACAATATTTTGCTTTTTAGCACACCATGAGATTGGATTACAACCTAGATATACACAGTACCCTGATGTTGACTTTCTATCGTCTTGATCACTTTCCTAGTCAGCATCAGAAAATGCTTTGATGTTGAGATATTTTCTTACCTTAAGTATGAGTCCTTGATGTATGGTCCCTTTTAGATATCTAAGTATTCTTTTTAAGGCTCTCCAATGTTGATCTAGAGGACTTTGCATGTACTGACTGACCTTGTTAATGTTGTATGCTATGTCTGGTCTAGTGATAGTAATGTATTATAGTTCACCAACTATACTTCTAAAGTGTCTGATGTCCTGTATTGCTTCACCCTTTGTTTTAGATAGTTGAGGACTTATGATCATAGGAGTGGCCAGTGCATTAGCTTTGTCCATGTTAGCTCTTGCTAGAAATTCTGGTATGTATTTTCTTTGATTCAAATGCAACTCTTTATTCCCAATTCTTTTAACTTCAATTCCAAGAAAGTAATTCAGCTCTCCAAGGTCTTTAATTGGAAATTCTTTGTCAAGCATTTTGGTAACCTTGTTGATTTCTTTTTCACAGCTTCCTCTAATAATAAAATCATCAACAGAAATTAATATGTAGGTTGTAGATTCAGCAGTAAATTTTGTAAAGATTGAGTTGTCTGATTTTGTTGAATTGTATCCATGCTTGACAAGTGTAGCCTTCAACTTGTCAAACCAAACTCGTGGAGCCTACTTTAAGCCATAGATTTCCTTGTAAAGTTTGCACATCATATTTTCCGTTTCCCTCTGAACATATCCTTGGGGCTGTTCCATAAATACTTCTTCCTGTAAAATACCACTCAAAAAAGCATTATTCACATCAAGTTGTCTGATGGTCCAGTGTTTATGTAAGGCAATGGTTAAAATTATTCTGATTAAAGTGGGTTTCACAACAGGTGAAAAAGTTTCAGTAAAATCAAATCCACACTGTTGTGAATACCCCTTTGCAACCAGTCTTGCCTTATGCTTAGATACTGAACCATCAGCACTTTTTTGAGTCTAAAGGTCCACTTGCACCCTATAATATTTTTGTGAACTGGTAGGGTGACAAGCATCCACGTGCAGTTTTTCATTAGGGTCGTGTATTCTTCTTCCATGGCTGTTCTCCATTTTTCAGATTGCATTGCCTCATGATATATTGTAGGCTCTTCCATATTCATGTTGATGTTATGTGCTTTTGGTTTAAAAATGCCATGTTTGGACCTGGTCATCATATGATGTTGATTTTCATTGCCCCCTGCTGCATTGCCTTGACTTGCGCTGCTCTCAGTGTTACTGGAGATGTCATTGTTTTTACTGTAAATAGTTTGATTGTCATTACTAACTTGTTGTTGTAGAGAATTTGCTATAGTACTGGCTTGTGTGGTATGTTGATCTTGACCTGGTCCAGCCATGGGCACTGTGTGTTGAGATTCACTGTCACTACCAGATTGATTTTGCTTGGTTGTCACTACAATCTCCTCATCGTCGGGTATACCCAAAATATATTGTCTTGAATTCTGCACCTTTTGAGTTGATTTGATTTCCACTTTACTAAATGGAAATTCCTTTTCATTGAACACAACATGTCTTGATACATATATTCTTCCCTTATTATCTAAGCATTTATATCCTTTTTGATTTGACGGGTAACCCAAAAATGTACATGGGGCAGTTCTATATTCTAACTTGTGCGAGTTATATGGTCTTAAATAGGGAAAGTATTGATATCCAAAAACTTTTAGATGACTATAATTTGGCTTTTCCCCAGCTAAAACTTTATATGGGCATTTGAAATTTAAGACTTTGTAGGCAAACAATTAATAAAATATACTGCTCTTGCAAAAGCTCAGGCCAAAATTTTAATGGCATTGAAGCTTTTGCAAGCAGCGTTAAACCCGTTTCAACAATTTGCCTATGTTTCCTTTCAATAATGCCATTTTGTTCAGATGTATAGGGGTAGGTGATTCTATGATTTATTCCTTTATTTAACAAGAATGTTTTAAGTGGTAGAAACTGTTTGCCCCCATCAGTCTGAAAATTCTTAACTTTATGCCCAGTTTGATTTTCAACAGGGGTAATAAAATGCTGAACCACAATATTGGTTTCAATTTATTTTTGAGTAAATAAACCCACACAAATCTAGTATGAGCATCTATAAATGATATGTAAAACTTGTACCCATAGTCAGAACTAATTGGAGATGGTCCCCATAGATCAGTTGCAATTAGTTCAAGTGGTTTGGTGTAAGTGGTTGTAAAATCTGGAAATGCAAGTTTGTGACTCTTTCCCATTTGACAATATATGCACACATGAGTCTTGGGAATGTTAACATCATTTATACCATTACTGTGCATCACATGTTTTAAGGCTTGCAAACTGGGGTGTCCCGGTTTATTGTGCCATGTTTCAAAATCAGTATTGCATTCATTCCCATTAACAGTAGCAAGTACATATTTATCACTTTTACAGTTAACACTGCAAGTGTAACAATCCGAACTTCCTCAGTCTTCGAGCAGAAGAGAAAGAACGGATTGTCTGAGAAGGAGACAAATTAGAACGTAAACAGAAGAACATTTCATTGCTTACTACAACAATTTACATCAGATTACAAGAATATACAGAGTATGAACAAATATTATACATCAGAGAAATATCAGAGATTTAAATAACAATGCAGCGGAAAAATAATACATAACACAACTGAAAAGAATATACGGATACAAAGCTTTCCGAATATCGTTCCAGCTGTAAACCAGGATCCTATGAATATAAATCTGCAAAACCAAAACTACTAACTGCCCGTGTGGAAAATAGGGGCACCCAGAGTTTAGGTTAAAACAATAAACTCCAGGTCAGTCATGTGACTGGCGTGAGAACTAAAACAGTTATTAAATCTTTACTTTAAAATAAAGTATATCAAGGGACCACGCCGTATAACACAGAACAGGTTTCCTCCCAAGAATACCAGTGCATATAACAAAACAACGCAATGCTTTTTGGAAAAATGAAGCCATTATAAGACCCTGGTCCCATCACACAATGCAACGCAATCTGGAGGATAGGGTTTTCCCTTATAATAGCCAAACATGCTTGGTACGTTTAAAACAAATCATTTGATACTATTATAAGTTCATAGTGTATAAAACAACTTCAAATATAAATGTATCAATCCTAGACGGCATGGGTAACATATATCATGTCACCAATACTAGGCTCTACAATTATAACCACAAGGTCGCGTACTGGAAGTTAGATTTCCATCATAAACCAAGGCAACGGATCATCCTTACCGCTTCGAGACAATCTAGACCATGTCTCAGGACCCAGACACAGGTGGGCCCTTGGATCGCCAGGGCCGGTCCACTCGATGTGGATTGAAATGCCTGAACACTACGTTTCCCTACCCTATGGGGCATAAAATCTGGTTTGTATAAAGACCATACCATCCATCGGCCCCACAGTGCCGATATATCCGAGGCGCCTCGCTATCCGTCATCCACTTAAGTAAAATGTCTGAGTGTGCAAAACCCAGACACCACTCCTAGCTAGAAGGAAATGCATGTCTTCTCTGATGTCCTCTCCCGTTTCTAGTTCACACCAATGTGTGATGCTCGCGAATTGATGCTACACAAAGCAATGCTATATTAAAGCCATGCTTTGATCATCAACCACAAGACTCTGCTTTTCAATAGAAGCTTTGATCATTTGCATCTCAGCAAGCCACACAGGAAATTCATGCTATGCAACCGATGTCTATCAATCACGCAGAATGAAATCCGATGTCAGACAGACATCCATTTACAAGTTCATTCTGGGTCTGAACGAAACCGGAGGCACCTTATTCCTCGTCCCACATGTCCAATATAGGAGAGAGGTCCTCGCATATCCGGTCAGTCTCCAAGTACGTCTGGACAATCACCATTTATTACCTTGTCTTGGTGTACAGCCCAATCAAGACATAAGTAATCAACCAAACGATGTGAAGACCTTCGGTCTTCAACCACCGTTTTCATCGTCGACTCATCGTCGATTCAGTTATTCAGAATGGGATAAACTCGGTCTTTCTGAATAACTCGCGTATATAATAAACAAGTGCTATTAAAACACAGCATACGCCTCCTTCCAATTCTGAATATTATTTTATTTAAATATTCATATCTTTTGGGAAAGATTCCCACTAATTTTATCAAAGGTAAATTCTTTAAATTTATTCTTTAATCTTCCTTTGGATATCAATTCGAACCAAATTATGGTTTATCCAAACAAGTCGGGATTAGCGAACCTTACCGAAGCAATCATTTGCTTAATTTCCCAATCCCAACTTATTCATCCCATGAAGCAAAACTAGTAATACTTCATATCTAACACCACGATGTTATCGGTAAAATTAATTACCATTTCACGTTCAAATCTAATTAAAGATTTAACTATCGCTTGGAGCAAAACTGGTGATACTCCATTCTTGATCATTTCTTGAATTTGATAATTTTAATTGTCCCATTCACATTCCAATATAATTAAAGATTCATTAAAACTCTAATTCAATTTTAATCTCCTAAAATCATTCCTTAACGATTTTTCAAAATTAAGAAATTAATCTTATCTTTAACTAGGTTAAAGAACTAATGTCATTTAAAACACAGCTCACGATAAAACCAAAATCACATTCCATTCATTATGGAATCTTCACAGAAAACAGAACAATATATATAATAGATATAAACTTCCATATCCAACTAATAATATAAATGGAATAACGACAAAGCCTTTTAAATTCCATATATATTAGTAGTCTTCCTCCACAGAAATTCACTTCGACTATTAGCAAACCGAATTCCACTCCATTCCAATTTATTTTATTAAATTGGAAAACTTTACTTTGGAAAATTTCCATTAAATCTTAGTTAAAAGATTTATATATTCCAAATCACATTTCCCTGTAAATCGGGTTAAAGAACGAATGTCGTTAAAAACACAGTCCATGATAAACCCGATTCACATTCCATTTTATTCCAATTACCAAATGTAACTGGAAACTCTAATAATCTTAATTAAAAGATTTATTCTTTTCAAACGGGGTTTAAGAACAGTGTTACGGAAGACCCTATCCCATCAGTATCTGACCGTAAATTTGTAAGAGAACAATTCCCTAAGTATTAATCCCGAAGTCCGAAACCAACATCAAATCAATACCCAGGAAACCATTCAACTTAGCTAATCTCCAGTTAGTTTCTAATTTCCTTAACTCCATTGGGTTTAACAACAGTATTATTAAAGATACCATTCACGACAAACCCAAAATCTCATTCTATTGTTAATCGGATTAAAGAACAAGTGTTATTTAAAAAACCATTCACGATAAACCCAAAAACCTATTTCAATTTAATTCCAATTAAATGTTAATAAATTGGTAAACTTCATTAAATCTTAATAAAAAGATTTATATCTTTTCTCAACTGGGTTAAAGAATACTGTTAATGAAAACACCGTTCACGACAAACCCAAAATCCAATTTGATATTAAATACAAGGCTCTGAATAGAAAATATATCGGCTTATTTTCAATATCAAATTCAGAAATCTACAAATATCGTATTGGAATAACGATATATATATCTTCCAAATTCCTCCATAATTTTCGTGTAATCACAGAATCCAATATCGAAATATTCCAAAGATAATTTCGATTCAAATCCATTCCAATTCATATATTGGAAATTTTGGTTATTTTTAAAAACATTTCAAATCCAATTTATTTATGTAAAAATAACTGGGTTATAATTCTAGTTAATAACTAGTTCATTTCGATAAAAATATATTTTTATCTTTTCAAATATGGTATTTTTCATCCCAATTCTTTCCAAATCATTTATTATGATTTTACACAAATTATTGCTATTTTTAATAATTTTATCAAGGCCCGTACAGTCGATTTCCATAAACGGCCATCGAACTGCACTAACAACGACCTTTTCCAAATTTGATTTGGACATAATTCCAAATCCAACTGTTAGATTTCTAATTTCTTGTTTTCGTTAGAAAGCTCTTTTCGATATGAACCCAAGGGTTCCAATTTCAGGAGAATCCGACGGTCGGATCTCTCGTAATGTCCCTTCGAATTCAATGGTCGAAATTCGCGAACTGCCGCGGCGCGGCGCGTTCTACTCAGGCCATTATATTATATATATAATATATATTTCGTTAATTTCCATTTAAAACGTATTTTATAAACCGCTTTAAATTCGTTTTCAAAATGATTTCAAGTTCATATTCAATTCTTACATCAAAATTGAATATACCATATCATCAATATATAAATGATAATATTTTCAAACTTCAAATTTTGAAATCGCTTCCTTTTCGATATTCATTATAAAAATGAATAAAATCGATATAAATATCGTTCACATCAAAATGGCGTTAATCTAATCAACACAGCTTTATATATTTAAATATATTCTTGTCCATCCCAAATCGGACATCAAAATCAGATTTTGATCTTTTACTGAATATTATTTTAAAACATTCATTATTTTAAAATATTCGTTATTTTAAAATATTCATTCTTTCTGAACTGGAATCAGACACGGTCAATTACCATATAATGTTATTTATATAAATTTCATACAACACATGTATCGAACAACAATGATAAACAGTCAACCATCATCCAGAGTGCATTCTACACTGCATAAGCATTAAATATAAATATTTAACGCTTATAACTGTCTGTCAACCAATCGATTGACATACAACTAAACAATTGGGATTAGTGTACGTCAAATATCATCCCAATACTCGTGTGGGGTTTCAACCAACAAATACTGAATATTATTTATGCAGTTGGGCGATGTGTAAAATTTATCGTCCCAATCAATATCAATCAAATCAGTGTACATAAACAAATCATCCGATTTGTAAATGAATATTTATTTTATTCATACACACGTTAAAAATTATATTTTTAACTATAAAATATTTCAACACATGAATATTTAATTCAGTTCACTTCACATCACATCCATTCAAACACATCAATCAACCAAACCAAACAATCAAACAAGTCATCCATAGTCTGTGGACGAAGGGGAGCAGTTCATATATGCAGTTATGAAATAAATAACTATACAAAGAAAACTATATTGAGGAGTTCTCACCTTTGGGAACCATTCGGATTTGCCTGAAATTCCAACGTAAACCTTTTCACGCTGTTCATAGTAAAAATCACATTTTTATTATGATGTTTATATATTAAAAATCATATTTTTATCCCGCTACTTTCCATTTAAAAGTCATATTTTTATATCGCTATAATATATATCAAAATCATATTTTTTTACATTGCCATTCAAACGATAAAAATCATATTTTTATCTTGCTTTAATATATATAAAAATCAAGTTTTTATTATGCTAGTACATATATAAAAATCACATTCTTACATTTTAAAAATCATATCTTTACATGTTTAAAAATATAATCTTTCCTTATATAAATATATATAAGCTTTCCTCATATAAAAATCTAAAGTTTTAAATAAATAAAAATCATATTTTTATTTATAAAAATCATATTTTTATTTTAAAAAATCAAATCTTTACTAGGATAAAAATCAAATCTTTATCTCGCTCTTCACTTAATAAAATCATAATTTTATATAATGTTATGTCTAATAAAAATCATATTTCTAAAGTGAAGTTATCTAAATAAAAATTATATTTTTATTTCGCTATCCCTATATAAAATTTATATTTTTATATAACTAAAGATTATATTTTTATCTAACTAAAAAATCTAATCCTTTCATATTTAAAAATCTTATCTTTTCTTAGCTAAAAATCTAATTTTTATATTTATATGACAAAAATTATATTTTTAAAACGATATTCATCTTTAAAAAGAAATCAGATTTTTATTCTAAAACCATATATATATATATATAATTCAAATCTTCACTCTAAAATCACATATATATAATTCAAATCCTTATCATGCTAAACCATATACAAAAATCAGATTTTATCAAATAACAGGAAAATAAAAACTTATATGTTTTTTTTTCAAAGAGGGAGGGGGATGCTCGCTGTAAAAAGGGGGTGCTCGTGGAGTGGGGGTCGCTTAGGTGGTCGGGCGGTGGTCGGCCAGGGGGTGGTGGTGTACTGGGCTCGCGTGGTGGTGGGTTGTTGGCTAGGGCGTCGAGTTTGGGTGCGGGTTCAGTCAGACTGGAGAGAGAGGGGAGCGAGAGGGGGAGAGAGGGAGGCATACCCCTCATTTTAAATAAATATCTTGAATCCTGTACATTCATTTGAAATACAAAATCGAATTTTCAAACTACCACGCCATTTCCAATTCCTTTTATAATTAAAATAAATATTTATATTCTAACTTCGATTCAAATAAATATATATGTTTTAATTCTATTCAGAATAAATTTCTGATCATTATTATTTAAAATAAATCATTTTAAATATTCAAAATTCATTAAAATTGCCAAAATAAAAATTTTAAATTGGTTCTGATTTTCTGGGTTGTTACAGCAAGGATTGATCACATCAAATTTATATAAACCATTGCTTTCACTGCCCTGCAAAATTAATTTCTGAGTTAGTATATCTTTAACTAAACATGCATTAGGAATGAATTCAAAATATACGTTGTTATCTTTTGCAAATTGGGAAACACTCATCAGATTTCTTTTGATTGATGGAACTCTTAGTAAATTTTTGAGATATAACTATTTAGGTCCATCAATTATTGCATTTCCAGTGTGTGTAATGTGAACATTTTTACCATTTCCTAAAAGAAGATTTTGCATACCTTTGTACTCCTAATTTCCCAAATTAAGATTGTTCAAATTGTTAGTAACATGATTGGATGCACCTGAATCAAGGTACCAGCTAACATCATTTATGTCTTCAATTTTTGTAACTTCATTATTCTATAGTTCTGGTTGATTTTTGTTGTCATTCTGAGTACTTATAGTATTAGCATTTGAACTGCTGCCTTGTTGGGATGGTGTGCAGCTAACATTAAAAATTAAATAACATTTACTAGCATTATGGCTAAATTTCTCAAAAATTTGGCATCTAATTTTACCATTTTGGGTCTACCACCCCTTCCTCTTCCTCTGCCAGTAAAACCTCCTCTTTGATTGTTGTTGTACTGCTGTCTTTGACCATATAACTTTTCTTGTTGCTTGCCTTTAAAGTTTGTTGTGTAATTGATTGATAGTTCTGAATTGTTTGCTTTCTTCTACTCAATTCTCCCTTCATGTGCAAGCAATGTAGAGTAGACATATTGTAGGGTAGGTGTCGGTTCAATGGATGATATTATGGCTACAACTGCTTCACAGTCATCGTCTAGTCCACTTATTAGTGATAGAACATGCTCAGATTCAGTAACTGCGTGGCCTGTAGAGGCCATTTGATCACATAAATTCTTGACTTTAAGAAGATACTCATTCATAGACATTGTTTCTTTTCTAATATTCTGTAACTTCCTTCTATAGTGTAGAATTCTTGCAGATGACTGACATGTGAAACTTCTTTCAACTATGGCCCAAACATCATGGGTTGTGATGCATCCAAGTAGTCGTGGCAGTAGTGCTGCACTACTTGATGACATTAACCTAGAACACATCCAACTGTCTTGCCTTTGGTGTATTACATGTTCTTGGTTTGGTATGAGATTGTTTTCATTATCTCTGATTTTCTTTGTTGGTATATCTTTGGTCCCAAGAAGATAATCTTCTAGGCCATAACCTCTAACTGCTGTTTGAATTTGCATTTTCCACAACAGGTAGTTTGTTTCATCAAGTTGCACCGGAATCAGTTGGCTTTGTGGCTTTATGATAGATTTGATTAGATATTGGGTTGAATCAGGAAGAGTTCTAGAGGTTGCTGTGGATGAGGACTGAGGAGTTGCATCTCCTCCTGGATTTGTCATGATGAAATCATGTAAGAGCTTATACAGACACCTTCAAGAACAGGTAAGATTGATCTGAACTGAAATCTTAGAATTGAAAATCTGAAGAAGTGTTTTTGATCAATTGATCAATCCACCAGACATGCCTAAATGATGATAAATTCTAAATAAATGATTTTGCAGATTTACTAATGGGCCTTTGCTATGTGGTACGCATTTGATTCTAGCAATTTCTTTAGGTTTATGATCGGATTTCTTGGCTTTCAAATCGACTTTGCCTATGCTTGCTTTAATGAAAATTGATGCAGCCAATTTAGACTTTTCGAGTACCAGTTTTTATTGAACAAGCCATAACTCTCATAGGAAAAGATTCAACATCTTGGATGTGAGGCACCCAAGTGATGAGATTTTTCTGATGGATAATAAAATCAACAAATCATCTAAATTTGGATGATTTGTAATCATTGTTGAGCACTATAGAGAAATCACTGTTGCTGTTAAGCTTTCCAGTTGCTCTGATACCAAATTTGAGTTTATAGAATATTGTTTTGAGAGATTGTATTTGAGCGAAAGAAAATTGTAAAGAACAAGTAACTTGCGTTTTGTATTTTAGAAATTATAGAGTGCAGACATAATTTGTACATGCACATTAATGTTACTTATATACAATCGAAACTGAATAATTGGGCTAGGCCCACAAGGTAATAACCTATTGACTAGTTTTATCCAGTCACTTGTATCGTTACTTCTAGTAGTCCTAATTCATTTATTTCGAAGTAATAGAAGCATAAATATAGAAACTCCATTCGAATAGGCCTCAAAAGTAACAATAAAAGTAAGACAAAGCATAGTACACCTACCTGCCAAATTGGGCTACTTTCTTTTGCATTTTGCTATCACTTCTTCCCTTCACATCAGTGACTATGTCACCCAATCGATATCCGACGAAATAGAACCATCTGAAAAGTAGAATATGTTTATCCTTTTTCTAAAGTAAAAAGGACATCATGATGCCTGCATCTTTTTGAAAACGAGAAAAGTGCGAATTTTTCAGATGGATCGTACAATGGTGAATCAGTTTTATTCGCTTAGTAAAGCCTTTGCATGTATTTCTTTTGAAAATTTTAAAAATATGGCATTGGCCAAGATTTTTTTTTTGGTAACGAATTATAAATTATAAAAGTTAGAACAAAGTATGCAACATGAACAAAAGCAAAACAATGATGTTTGTTATGAAACTAAATTCAAGATAGCATGTAATTAGTTAATATCAAAGGAGTTGCATAGTATAAATACATATATGACAAATCATCATTGGTCTGAAATAGTAAACTAATTAATGCAAAACCAATTCTGTAATTGACTATATAAATATTCAATGGTGCTTAAATGCAATATACACACTATTGTAATAAAAGATTTTATTAAGAAACTCACTAAAATGTTGTTGTCCATACACTATTATCATAATTATATAACTATTACCATAGTTACAATTAATACTGATTAAATTGACTCATATGGACTGACTATAAATAATTAGAACTGAAGTGAAGAAGAGGACAATTTTTTTAAGGTGAAGTAACGTAATAGTATCGACGCAGACATTTTCTTCTATTCTTCCCTAACTAGTGTGTAACCCGTGCGTTGCCTACGATAATATTATAAAATAGAGATTTTAAAATTTAAATGTTAAAATTGAAACTTTATTATACAACACACGATGAATTCAGCAAAATAAATATAATATAAATTGTTGTTGTTTATACATTAAATGCGTTTATAAATCATATTTCTTTGAAGGAAAATAATAATTTTATTATTCTTAGTACTATGAGAAAGTATTCTAACTGAAATTGACATATTATAATTATTTTAGATGATTAACAAATATTATTTAATTTATTTCTTTTACATGTTAAATTTGAAATTATTTAATTAGTTAAAATATATTGACCTAAATAATTTGAATAATTTGCGAAGAATTTTATAAAAATATTATAGAGATTTTCAAGTGGAGTTATTTGAAGTTAAAAATAGAATGTTTAATGTTGTGTATGATAAATTTATTGTTTGTGTACATAAATGGTTATAGTTAATATACAATTAACTTTGTTATTATTGTTTTTGTACATAATATATATATATATGTGTGTGTGTGTGTGTGTGTGTGTGTGTGTGTGCACACGCACGTGATCTATATATCTATACAGTTAAACACAAAAATTTTGTTGTCGTTTGTATTATTATGTGTACGTATACATATATGATTGGTATATATATTATTAAAAAAAATTTAAATTTGAGATTTCATAAGCAATTTAATCTAAACATGAATGATTAGGAAATAGTGTATGAATTGAACATAACTATAACAATATCAAAATGTTAACTTTAAAATTATGGAATTGTTTAAAATATATTAATTTATGAGTAAATAATCTGAACAAATTGAGAAGGATTTTATAATAAAATTATATAGGTCTTAATGTAAAGTTATCTAAAGTTAAAAATAGTTTTTTTTAAATGTAATGTGCGATAAATTCAATGTTTATGTACATAATCGATCATATAGTTATTTACAAATCAACTTTATTATTGTTTTTTATACACAAATATGTGCATGTGTTCTATACATCAACATAGTAAAACGCAAAAAAATTATTATGATTTTTTATTAATACGTAAGTCTACACATATGTGACTAATACATAAATTATTAAAATACTTTAAATTTGAGATTTCGTAAGCAATTTAAATACATAGGATCTAAATATAAAAAATTAGTAAATAGTTGATGAAGTGCACATAACTATAGAAATGTCAAAATATGGATATTTAAAGTTAAGTATAGAATTCTACAATAAAGATAAATTTATCAAGATAAATGAATAATAAATTATCTTTGTTGATGTTACTCATGTATACTATTTATGATAACTGAATTGTATATTTTTATATTTAAATGAAAAATTCACTTGACTATTTTTTAAGAGAGCGGTTATTTGGACACAGAATCAGACATAGTTGATGGGACAAAAGTTCCAAGCTGTTGGACCTTTTTATCCTTATATGGAGAGGTAAAATTCAGAGTGTGATCTAATGGTGGAAATTAACTGTGTCACCAATTAATACCAAAATTTTGTATCTAGATAGACTTTCCCTTGTCTAATATGGATATGATGTACAATATTTAATGATTTATTAGATAAATTAGTAAATAATAATTAATTAAATTTATTCAAATAATTTAAAATCAACATTTACGTGATTAATTGAAAATACGTGGATGTAAACGTAAAAAAATATGTTTTATTGAGGTGGTTTTTGGGAAACTTTAAAATTTTCAGAAGGTATGCACTTTAGTTAAAATAATTCTTTTACGTATAGTGCATTAATGTGTACATGTAGATCAATCATAAATTAAACTTGTGATTATTGTTTACATATATAATTATGTTATGCGACTGATGTACCATTTATTTAATATGAATATTATGCATATAAAAAAAATTATTTTTTTAATGATTTATTTGACACATCAACAACTAATTGTTCACTAAATTTTATCATAGTTCTAAAATTTGTGATTAACTTTAGTGTATGAAGTTAAATATAAAATATTTTAAGAGAATTGAGATAGCTCGGTAAAATGTTAAAATTAAGGTTTTTTCATAAAAAACATATTTTTATAATGCATGATAGAATTGTTGATACTTTTTTCTATTATTTTTTGTTTTATTTCAAAAATTAAATTTGTACTTAGTCGCACATTTCTATAAATATTATTTTTATTTTTCTTTGCACAAATGCACTTTCTTTTTGCAAAAAAGACTGCAATTATTCACAGATTGGCTAGAACTAAAAGCGACAATGTTTTTAAGCATGTTTTTTGAGAAAAATGTATGCGGATTTCAAAATTCACAGATTGACTTGAATTTCGTAAATACAGTTAACTTTTTCCACTTCAATTATTTTAACCAATATTAAGAAATCCAATAAAATAGTTGGGAGAAGATAAATCACAATTACAAATTCGTCCATGGAAACTTTTCTTCTTTCTAATGGAGTTAAAAGGTAAGTAAGGTAATAACACGAATACTTTTCAAATTGGCAATTATAACCTAATTATGCCACTAATGTAATTTTCAACATCAAAAATTAAATTGCAAAAATAATCCAAATATTTTCAAAAAGTAATCCAAAATGATATATGTCGTAATGTATGTCGAGATTAGTGGCAGCGGAAGCCAACTCAACACATAACATCCCAATATAGTGCAGGAATTAACAGAAACAACAAAAATAAAGAGAACACAATGGTTTAACAAGGTTCAGCTGTAAAGCCTACGTCCTCGGGCAAAGAGAGTGATTTTATTACCTCACAATGGATAACACACAAGAAAAGAACTCATACAAAGCTTACATAAAAGACTCTGCTCCCTATTTCAGAATTTCTGTTTTGTGGCTGCTGGTCTCTTGTCTAAACCCTTACAACATGATGTTATATATATAGTGAAAGTGTTTGGGTTCAGTAGGTAAAAGGCCCATAAAGCACCAACATAATAATATACTGAAATGCACGTGACTGCACTAAAAGTGCAGCAGTCTTCACAATTCTCCACCATGGATCATGCACAAAAGCATGAGACGATCACACACAAAGCACTCTGATTGCCACATATCTAGCTGCACCACCAAAGTAGTTGCCTACGTACCCAAAGGATCAAGCTGCCGTAGTTCATCATAGTGTCTCGCAAACGAGACTTCACAATGTTCCGAAGAACCTCCACCCCACCGGGTATCATACACAAGGTTTTCAATCTCGGATATCGGTCGCGTTTTGTTTCGGGGATTTTATAGACTCGGTCTCGTATCGGGGGAGATCTCGGACGAGATGAGTCTAACTTGGGAGTTCGTCTCGGATTTTCATCTCGACTCTGAAATTTTATATCGGAACAATCTCAGGGTACGTGATATGTTAAAAATAATATTTTAACAAAATGATTTTTATGAATGCTATTAAAAACATAGTAACTTAAACTTAAAATGCAAAATGTAACAACCCGCATTCTACGCATCATGGGATCGTAGAATATTTATTTCTTTCTCACGCGAAGTCGTATAGCCATGTAACTTTGGGAGACGACTATTGGGGTTATTTCCCATGTTCATGATTTTTACCGAATTTTTAATGACCGTTTTGCCCCTAGCTGATTTTGTTTTGGCCATTACATTTGATTGGTAAGGAGTTTTGACCTGAAACCACTTCCATTAGATTCAGATGATGGTTTACCTTTCCGTAGAGTGGTCACTTTAGCGAAAAAGACTCACCGTTTGGGAGATATGGCTGAAACAAGGTTTAGAAGGTGAAAAACAGCTTAACTGGGCCTAATTAGGGTGATTAGCAAGAGGGCCCATAACCCATTTCGGGATTAGGGTTATGGGGAGGCTGAGAACAGTAGGAAAATGAATTTTATTTCATTTTTCAGTCGCCTAAAACATTTCTCTAACCCTAGTCATGAACTCCACCTTCTAATTTCGTCCCAAATCGCTCCTAATCGCTTCCTAATTGAAGATTAAGCCAAACTACATAAAATCAAGGCAAATTAGCATCAAATTGGGAATAGAGCTGCTGTGTTGCATAGAGATTCAACCCAAATCAGATAATATTTCAGATCTATAGTTTGTTTGTAGCCAAGGTGAGTGATTAGCATTGTTTTTACACTAATTATGGTTAATTAGGGGTAATTAGCGTTAATTAGCGAATTTATGTATTAATAAATTCAGGAAAAATGTTTAGAAATTCTTAAACACTGTTTTAGACCTCTGTTAGAAGTTTGGGTTAATTTGGTTATGTTTTGCTAATCCTATCATTAGATTTGCTTAAACATGCTTAAGGGAAAAATATGGGTTTTGGGTATGTTTGATCCGTTTTGACATATTAGATTGTTGTTTTAGTGTTTGTGGTTGATCATACGTGTTGCTATTACTGTTTGGAATGGTTTATGATTGTCTAATGGAGTTAGATTGGTCGAAAATGCTGTCGTGAGGCGTAAACAGTTGCCGGAAAAGTCGCAGGAAACAATGCAGAAAAGTGGATCGGATCGGATCGCCCGACCCGATCGTGACACCCCCTCACGAGCCGATCCGCTCGTATCTGAATCTCTCCGACCCGACCCAGACAAGGTCCCACGAATCGCCTAAGGAAGCAATCCACGACCCGACGCATGAAGAGGAGGACCAACCGGAGTGCCACGATACCCGATCCGACTTGAAGTGCGCCACGAACCGATCCGATGCTACGGCCATGACCCGACCCGGTGGGATGACCACGAATGAAGCCATTTGTGACCAGGAGATCCACGATCCAAACCGGAGCACCACGAGCCGCTCCATGCATCACGAACCAACCCGAACCAGATAGAGATCAAACCGATGGGTGACTACGATCCGAAGCAAAGTGAAGGGCCAAACCGATCCGGAGCAGACCAAAACCCGGGATGCAAAGGTAGTCCAAATGGGAAGTAGAACTCAGGACCCAGTTGGGAACCAACGAGATAACTTCATGAGTTGGGCTTTGCTGCGGGACGTGTGCTAAGGAGTTGTCGATGTCCATAGCTTTGATTCACCACCGAGAGACGATTGTTAGGCTACGGATCAGTGCAGTGGGGAAGTTATTAATCCATGGAGCAGAGTGATTGTAGCATGGCTATGAGCTGTAAAAACCCGTAACTTCCCCGTAAAGGAAAGTGTCGGATAGTTCGAGAACAAACCACAACAGAATGCATACAGAAGAACATTTCACTGTATATTTACAACAATGCATCAGATTACCAGAATATACAGAGTATAAATGAATAAATATGACACAGAAATATCAGAGATTAAATTACATTTAAATACATAGCAGCGGAAAATAATACAATACACAACTAGAATGAGATATACGGATACAAAGCTTTCCGGATATCGTTCCAGCTGTAAACCAGGATCCTGTGAATATAAATCTGCAAAACCAAAACTACTAGCTGCCCGTGTCAAAATAGGGGCACCCAGAGTTTAGGTTAAAACAATAAACTCCAGGTCAGTCATGTGACTGGTGTGAGAACTAAAACAGTTATTAATCTTTATTTTAAATCATTAGGTAAATCAAGGGACCACGCCGTATAACACGGAACGGGTTTCCTCCCAAGAATACCAGTGCATAAAACAAACAGCGCAATGCTAAGTAAAGAAAAATGAAGCTGTTATAAGACCCAGGTCCCATCACACAATGCAACGCAGTCGAGGATAGGGTTTTCCCTTATAACAGCCAAAGAATGCTTGATACGTTTAAAACAAATCATTTGATACTACTATAAGTGCATAGTGATATAAAACACTTCAAATCATAAGTATCAATCATAGGCGGCATGAATGGCCCATAACACTATGTCGCCATATATAAGTTTACAATCGAAACCGCAATGTCGTATTGGAAGTTGGGTTATCATTTATGGTATGAACCGAGGCTAGGGGCAAGATCCTCAACCGATTCGAGACAATCTAGCCCATGTCTCAGGCAAGCGCGCAGGCAAGCCTTGGATCGTCAGGGCCGGTCCACCGATGTGGATTATTATGCCTGAACACTACGTTCCTCCGCCCTTTGGGGCGTAAGCTTGGCCCGTCAGCCGACCAGAAGCATCGGCCGAAACCGATATCACGAGGCGCCTCGCTTTTCAGCAAGTAATAATAAGCAACATCCACATGAGTCAAACTCGTCAGCCAGTTCAAGCACTGACGCCACTCCTAACTAGAAAGAAACGCATGTCCTCCCTGATGTCCGTCTCCCGTTTTTGATTCATACCGGGTGTGATACTCGCGAATCAACGTTACACAAAGCTACGCCACAAAGGCCGTGCTTCGATCATCAACCACAAGACTTTGCTTTTCAACAGAAGCCTTGATCATTTGCATCTTAGCATGCCACACAGGCAATTCACTCCATGCGATTGATATCCATCAATATATAACCCCTGAGCTCATACGTCTCAGAGAAGGGCGTTAAGCAAGAGAATAAATTCTCCGCCGCCAAACAGATATATATTTAATAGAGATCAATCACACGGACTAAAATCCAATGTCAGACACACAGTCCATTTACAAGTCCGTTCTGGGTCTGAACGAAACCGGAGGCACCTAGTACCCCGCATATCCATCGATCTCCAAGTACGTCTGGACGATCACTAACTGTTTCCATCTTCTTGGGTGTACAGCCCAATCAAGATCATCAGTTATCACCCAAACGACGTGAAGACCTCCGGTCTTCGACCATCGTCTTCATCTTCGACTTATCGTCATATCAGTTATTCAGAATGGGATAAACCCGGTCTTTCCGAATAACTCGCGTATATTTTAAATAAGTGTTACACAAACACAACATACGCCTCATTCCAATTCATCAGTCACTAACTGTAAATTAATCAAGAGAATAATTCCCCAAACATTAACCCCGAAGGCCGAAACCAACATCAGATCAATATTCAGAAAACCATTCTGCTTAGCTAACCGACAGTTAGTTTCTAATTTTCACATTCATAGGGAAAGGTTCCCATTAATTTTATCCAAGATAATTTCCTGAATTTATTCTTTTATCATCTTTTGAATTTCGATTCAACTAGTCGGGATTAACGAAACTTATCGAAGTAATCATTTGTTTTAATTCCCCAATCCCAACCTATTCATCCCATGAAGTAAAACTGGTAATACTTCATATCTAACACCACAGTGTTATCGGTAAATTCAATTACCATTTCACGTTCAAATCTAATTAAAGATTTAACTATCGCCTGGAGCAAAACTGGTGATACTCCATTTTCGATCATTTCAATCTAATTAAAGACTCATTAAAACTCCACTTAGTTTTAATCTTTAATTGGGTTAAAGAATCAGTGTCATTTAAAACACAGTTCACGATAAACCCAAAATCACATTCCATTAATTATCGGGTTAAAGAACAAGTGTTATTTAAAACACTGTTCACGATAAACCCAAAAATCAATACCAATTCAATTCCAATTAAATATCATTTAATTGGTACACTTCATTAAATTTAAATAAAAAGATTTAATCTTTTTCTCAACTGGGTTCAAGAACAGTGTTAGTGAAGACACCATTCACGACAAACCCAAATCACATTTGATATTCAATACAAGGCTCTGAATAGAAAATATATCGGCTTATATTCAATATCGAATTCTACGACTAACAAATGTTGTATTGGAAATAACGATATAAATATATATCTTTCAAATTTCCATAACCACACCTGTATAATCACGAATTCCAACATCGAAATATTCCGAAGACAATTTCGATTCAAATCCACTCCAATGCAATCATTGGAAATTATGGTTATTTTCAAAACCATTTCAATTTCAATTTATTTATCTAAAAATAAATAGAACTACAATTCTAGTTCAAAACTAGCTCATTTCGATAAAAATCTATTTTTATCTTTTCAAATATGGAGTTTTTCATCCCAATTCTTTCTAAATCATTTCTTATGATTTTACACAAATTATTACTATTTTTAATAATTTTATCAAGGCCCGTACAGTCGATTTCCAACAACGGCCATCGAACTGCACTTACAGCGACCTTTTTCAAATTTTGATTTGGACATAATTCCAAATCCAACCGTTAGATTTCTAATTTCTAACATTCGTTAGAAAGCTCTTTTCGATACGAACCCAACGGTTCCGGTTTTAGGAGAATCCGACGGTCGGATCTCCCGTAATATCCGTTTGAAATAAATGGTCGAAATTCGCGAACTGCCGCGGCGCGGCGCGTTCTATTCAGGCCATTATATTATATATATAATATATATATATAATATATTTCGTCGATTTCTATTTAAAACGAATTATATAAATAGTTTTAAAATCGTTTCAAAAGCTATTTCAACTTCCATTTCAATTCAAATCAAAATTGAATTCTTCTTTATAAATTCGTTTTAAAATTCCTTTCTATTCCATTCAAGTTTCAATTCAATTTGAATTCATTTCAATTTACTTTCAATCCAATTCGAGTTCGTTTTCAATTCAATTCATTTCGAAATCGTTTTCAATTCAATTCATTTCGAAATCGTTTTCAATTCAATTCATTTCGAAATCGTTTTCAATTCAATTCATTTCGAAATCATTTTCAATTCAATTCATTTCGAAATCGTTTTCAATTCATTTCATTTCGAAATTGTTTTCAATTCAATTCGTTTCGAAATCGATAAAATCGATATAAATATCGATTCACGGCAAAATGGCGTCAATCTAATCAACACGGCTTCATAAATTTCTATTTTCAAATATTCTATTTCAAATATTTCTTTTTCAAAATAGTTGTTATTATCAAAATATTTCGTTCAACACATGACCAATCTCAATGAATGAGTACTGTCAACACATGAACTTTTATTTTATATCGATAAAGGTGCAAATTTTATTACTAAAATATTTCGTTCAACACATGACCAATCTCAATGAATGAGTACTGTCAACACATGAACTTTTATTTTATAATATTCTTTATTTTTCAAATTGGAATGAGGCCCAATCAATTACCATATAAAATTAATTATATGGATTTTCATACAACACATGTATATGATAGCATGGAAAAATAATCAACCATCAACCAAAGTGCACTACACTGTATAAGCATCAAATATAGATATCCAACGCTTAAAACAGCCTGTCAATCAACCGATCGACATATTCAATCAATCAGGATGAGTGAACTTCAAATTTCATCCCAACACCCGTGTGGGGTTTCAAACAATCAAACACAGATTTTATTTGTGCAGTTGGGCGATGTGTAAAATTTATCGACCCAAATCAATATCCTTCAAATAGGTGTACATAAACAAACCGTCGGGTTTGTAAATGAATATTTATTTACTCACTTTCACGTTAAAAATTATATTTTTAACGATAAAACATTTTATTTCAACATATGAATTTCAATTCAGTTCATTCTTTAAATAAAATGATAATTTTATTTTTCTAACATATTTTAGAAAATTTCGGCGGCATAACGGCACGATACTAGAAACGGGATAAGGCCTAGCCTAATCCCCGGTCTAGTGAAGGCCCACGCCATTCACACATCAATCAAATCAATTTCATCTCACCAAACAATTCAAACAAATAATCCAACTAATCTATGCAACCAAACAAACAAGTCCATGGTCTGTGGACGATTGTGTCGGGTGCTACTAAGCACCGTCTGCATCCTAGTATATATATAAAACTAGAAAAGAAATTGAAAGGTGAGAAATTCTCACATATAGCTATCCTAGCTCCACGGCACTTCATTGATAGAAATCTTCATTGCTATCGCATCTTCGTCATCTTCGTTGCCCGTAGCCACTACATATGTAAAAATCGAATTTTTACTATGCTATTCAATATATAAAAATCGAATTTTGATTTCGAAGTTCAATATATAAAAATTCTATTTTTAGTTCAAAGTTCAGTATATAAAAATCGAATTTTTATTTACATTAGAAATCAAGTCTTTTTCTATGAACTAGAAATCAAATTTTTCTATAAGTTTTTATTAGCAAATCATATATTTTTATAACATAAAAATCTAATCTTTCCATGTGTTCAAAAATCCAATCTTTCTCAGTTTTAAACTAAACAAAAATCAGTTTTTCATATTATCAAAAATCAGTTTTTTTCTTAATCAAAAATCAGTTTTTTACTTAATCAAAAATCAGTTTTTTTCTTAATCAAAAATCAGTTTTTTACTTAATCAAAAAATCAGTTTTTTACTTAATCAAAAAATCAGTTTTTTACTTAATCAAAAATCAGTTTTTTACTTAATCAAAAATCAGTTTTTTACTTAATCAAAAAATCAGTTTTTTACTTAATCAAAAATCAGTTTTTTACTTAATCAAAAATCAGTTTTTTACTTAATCAAAAAATCAGTTTTTTACTTAATCAAAAAATCAGTTTTTTTTTAATCCCTGTAAATAAAATAAATAAAATAAACAAATAAAATAAAAATAAACTTACAGCGAATCGGAGGGGAGGGGTTTCGTCAGCCGGAGACGGCGGCCTTTCAGTCAGAGGAGGGGGCGCCATTGGGGTTCAAGGGGTTAGGGTTGTTCGATTTGGCCAGAGGAGCGGGGTGTGGTGCCATCCGGTTTGTCAGGGGCCATCGGGACAGGCGGAGGTCAGGATCGAGGAGGAGAAGGGTTCGATTTAGGTGGCTCCTTCGTGATTTGGGTGCGGTAAATTCAGAAGAAGAGGGGGAGTTCGGAGAGAGGGAGCCACGCGAGAGGGGGGGAAGCTGGTTGCGCCTGAGGCAGCGCGAGGGGGGCGCGTCAGAGGTGGTTGCGCGACGAGGGGCAATGGGTGGTTGGCCAGGGCACGATCGATCCTCCCTCTTTTTTTTTTTTATTTATTTCTGAGCGTTGACTTCAAATAGAAGGGAGGGGGTGAGGTAGGAGAATATATATAATTATTTAATTTTATTTTATTTAAATTTTAAAGTCCAAAAAGTAACTTTTTATTTTGACCTCAAAACGAGACCCACCGCCTATCGTCCATAGCTAATTACCCCCATTTCGAACACAATGGGATATGTATCGCAAGCTGATTTGATCGTTTCGATCAGTTTCCGTTGAATTTACATTTAAATCACTATATTGAATTTTAAACGTACATTTCGAATTACCGGGGTCACATACTAACTAGAAAAATTCCAGAAAAATATTTTCTAGCTTCGTATTGACGATACGGTCCTAACAAAACTAGTTTCGTCGAATTCTGAGACCGTTTGAAAAATGGCCAATTTCCAGTCGATTAAAATCAACTGAAACTGGTCAAACGCGTTTTCCTTTGCCACGCTCACATATTGAATCGAAAAATTATGAAATTTGAAATCTAGCAATAACTCGACATCACGGACCCAACAAAACTAGTTTCGTCGAAATCCGAGGTCATTTGCAAAATGTCCATTTTTAAGGGCCTGAATTCCATAGCGACTATTCAGAATTTTCAACTGGACATATCTTTTGATTCCTGATATGAAATCTTGATTTTCCGGATTCGTTGGAAAGATATTCACAACTAGATCCCAATGTTTTTGGTTTCACTAAAATCCGGATTGTTTTGCACCCGGTACATTCAATTGAAGTTTGAAATCGAATTATCGAACTACCGCGCCATTTTCAATTCTATTTATAATTATATATAATTATTTATATTCTAACTACGACGCATATAATATATACGTCGAATTCTATATTGAAAACAAATTTCTCGTCGATATTATTTAAAATAATTCATTTTAAATAATCAAAATTCGCTAAAATTGCCAAAATAAAAATTTTAAACTGGCCCAGATTTTCGGGTTGTTACAATCTCCCCCACTTAAAACTTTTCGTCCCCGAAAAGGAACAAAGTCGAAAGTGGTTTAATTAACCTACTCTACGCTCGACCTGGCTTCCATTCTCCAACTCTTTAGTTTCTGAGAATTCTCAAAATTTCAAAAATTTGGCTAACACCCTAAATTTTTGAAAAATTTCGCCATAACCTCCCCTGCACCGGGAGCATCGGGGAATTTCAAATAGCTTCCCCGGTCCTTCAGATCTCAAAAAGAAAAAGAAAAAGCCAAGCGGCTAGCCAATAGGCTCACAAAATCATCATCACCCATACAAAACAGGAAATTATGTAGTAAACATGTACCTATTTGTCGGGCAAACAAATTTTATTCTCGGCTCTAGCCTCCTTGCTATGACCTGTTCAATGATATACATGTATATGCAAGCAAATGCGACCAAATTTCAATACAAGTCAATATTTGATTCAGTTAGGCATCATGGTTCAAAATTATCAAATAATTAAACAAACAACACAAACATCAATCAATTAGTGAATTAGAGTCTCAAATTCATAATTTTGATACATATACAAAAATCAAATTTTTGATGCCAAATCACAACAATAGGCCCTATCTAATTTTGGTTCTCACACCAGTCAATAGGAAATATATAGATATCACACCTTCGAAACACGAATACCAATTCTGATGATGTTCGAACTATCATCAGAATCATCTTCGGGCGACTAGAGTGTGATTCTATATCCATCCAGTATATTAAAACTTCGAATAGACGCTAGCTAGGCGCATACGCAAAATCTTTATATATTGGACTGTCCTAATCAATATAAATAAATAATCAAATACGATTAAGTGATTTAGATTTTCAAAACTAAATTTGTTTTCATTTGAAAAATATACTCTTCACACTCGTTCTAGGATACTACTGATCCCATCTCTAACGAGTCACTCTCATTGGATATTGCTAATCCAATATCTGATGAATTCTTTCGTACGGTTCTAATGTGTCTTGTTCTCTAGCTTTGTAAACCAAAGCTCTGATACCAACTGTAAAAACCCGTAACTTCCCCGTAAAGGAAAGTGTCGGATAGTTCGAGAACAAACCACAACAGAACGCATACAGAAGAACATTTCACTATATATTTACAACAATGCATCAGATTACCAGAATATACAGAGTATAAATGAATAAATATGACACAGAAATATCAGAGATTAAATTACATTTAAATACATAGCAGCGGAAAATAATACAATACACAACTAGAATGAGATATACGGATACAAAGCTTTCCGGATATCGTTCCAGCTGTAAACCAGGATCCTGTGAATATAAATCTGCAAAACCAAAACTACTAGCTGCCCGTGTCAAAATAGGGGCACCCAGAGTTTAGGTTAAAACAATAAACTCCAGGTCAGTCATGTGACTGGTGTGAGAACTAAAACAGTTATTAATCTTTATTTTAAATCATTAGGTAAATCAAGGGACCACGCCGTATAACACGGAACGGGTTTCCTCCCAAGAATACCAGTGCATAAAACAAACAGCGCAATGCTAAGTAAAGAAAAATGAAGCTGTTATAAGACCCAGGTCCCATCACACAATGCAACGCAGTCGAGGATAGGGTTTTCCCTTATAACAGCCAAAGAATGCTTGATACGTTTAAAACAAATCATTTGATACTACTATAAGTGCATAGTGATATAAAACACTTCAAATCATAAGTATCAATCATAGGCGGCATGAATGGCCCATAACACTATGTCGTCATATATAAGTTTACAATCGAAACCGCAATGTCGTATTGGAAGTTGGGTTATCATTTATGGTATGAACCGAGGCTAGGGGCAAGATCCTCAACCGATTCGAGACAATCTAGCCCATGTCTCAGGCAAGCACGCAGGCAAGCCTTGGATCGTCAGGGCCGGTCCACCGATGTGGATTATTATGCCTGAACACTACGTTCCTCCGCCCTTTGGGGCGTAAGCCTGGCCCGTCAGCCGACCAGAAGCATCGGCCGAAACCGATATCACGAGGCGCCTCGCTTTTCAGCAAGTAATAATAAGCAACATCCACATGAGTCAAACTCGTCAGCCAGTTCAAGCACTGACGCCACTCCTAACTAGAAAGAAACGCATGTCCTCCCTGATGTCCGTCTCCCGTTTTTGATTCATACCGGGTGTGATACTCGCGAATCAACGTTACACAAAGCTACGCCACAAAGGCCGTGCTTCGATCATCAACCACAAGACTTTGCTTTTCAACAGAAGCCTTGATCATTTGCATCTTAGCATGCCACACAGGCAATTCACTCCATGCGATTGATATCCATCAATATATAACCCCTGAGCTCGTACGTCTCAGAGAAGGGCGTTAAGCAAGAGAATAAATTCTCCGCCGCCAAACAGATATATATTTAATAGAGATCAATCACACGGACTAAAATCCAATGTCAGACACACAGTCCATTTACAAGTCCGTTCTGGGTCTGAACGAAACCGGAGGCACCTAGTACCCCGCATATCCATCGATCTCCAAGTACGTCTGGACGATCACTAACTGTTTCCATCTTCTTGGGTGTACAGCCCAATCAAGATCATCAGTTATCACCCAAACGACGTGAAGACCTCCGGTCTTCGACCATCGTCTTCATCTTCGACTTATCGTCGTATCAGTTATTCAGAATGGGATAAACCCGGTCTTTCCGAATAACTCGCGTATATTTTAAATAAGTGTTACACAAACACAACATACGCCTCATTCCAATTCATCAGTCACTAACCGTAAATTAATCAAGAGAATAATTCCCCAAACATTAACCCCGAAGGCCGAAACCAACATCAGATCAATATTCAGAAAACCATTCTGCTTAGCTAACCGACAGTTAGTTTCTAATTTTCACATTCATAGGGAAAGGTTCCCATTAATTTTATCCAAGATAATTTCCTGAATTTATTCTTTTATCATCTTTTGAATTTCGATTCAACTAGTCGGGATTAACGAAACTTATCGAAGTAATCATTTGTTTTAATTCCCCAATCCCAACCTATTCATCCCATGAAGTAAAACTGGTAATACTTCATATCTAACACCACAGTGTTATCGGTAAATTCAATTACCATTTCACGTTCAAATCTAATTAAAGATTTAACTATCGCCTGGAGCAAAACTGGTGATACTCCATTTTCGATCATTTCAATCTAATTAAAGACTCATTAAAACTCCACTTAGTTTTAATCTTTAATTGGGTTAAAGAATCAGTGTCATTTAAAACACAGTTCACGATAAACCCAAAATCACATTCCATTAATTATCGGGTTAAAGAACAAGTGTTATTTAAAACACTGTTCACGATAAACCCAAAAATCAATACCAATTCAATTCCAATTAAATATCATTTAATTGGTACACTTCATTAAATTTAAATAAAAAGATTTAATCTTTTTCTCAACTGGGTTCAAGAACAGTGTTAGTGAAGACACCATTCACGACAAACCCAAATCACATTTGATATTCAATACAAGGCTCTGAATAGAAAATATATCGGCTTATATTCAATATCGAATTCTACGACTAACAAATGTTGTATTGGAAATAACGATATAAATATATATCTTTCAAATTTCCATAACCACACCTGTATAATCACGAATTCCAACATCGAAATATTCCGAAGACAATTTCGATTCAAATCCACTCCAATGCAATCATTGGAAATTATGGTTATTTTCAAAACCATTTCAATTTCAATTTATTTATCTAAAAATAAATAGAACTACAATTCTAGTTCAAAACTAGCTCATTTCGATAAAAATCTATTTTTATCTTTTCAAATATGGAGTTTTTCATCCCAATTCTTTCTAAATCATTTCTTATGATTTTTCACAAATTATTACTATTTTTAATAATTTTATCAAGGCCCGTACAGTCGATTTCCAACAACGGCCATCGAACTGCACTTACAGCGACCTTTTTCAAATTTTGATTTGGACATAATTCCAAATCCAACCGTTAGATTTCTAATTTCTAACATTCGTTAGAAAGCTCTTTTCGATACGAACCCAACGGTTCCGGTTTTAGGAGAATCCGACGGTCGGATCTCCCGTAATGTCCGTTTGAAATAAATGGTCGAAATTCATGAACTGCCGCGGCGCGGCGCGTTCTATTCAGGCCATTATATTATATATATAATATATATATAATATATTTCGTCGATTTCTATTTAAAACAAATTATATAAATAGTTTTAAAATCGTTTCAAAAGCTATTTCAACTTCCATTTCAATTCAAATCAAAATTGAATTCTTCTTTATAAATTCGTTTTAAAATTCCTTTCTATTCCATTCAAGTTTCAATTCAATTTGAATTCATTTCAATTTACTTTCAATCCAATTCGAATTCGTTTTCAATTCAATTCATTTCGAAATCGTTTTCAATTCAATTCATTTCGAAATCGTTTTCAATTCAATTCATTTCGAAATCGTTTTCAATTCAATTCATTTCGAAATCGTTTTCAATTCAATTCATTTCGAAATCGTTTTCAATTCATTTCATTTCGAAATCGTTTTCAATTCAATTCGTTTCGAAATCGATAAAATCGATATAAATATCGATTCACGGCAAAATGGCGTCAATCTAATCAACACGGCTTCATAAATTTCTATTTTCAAATATTCTATTTCAAATATTTCTTTTTCAAAATAGTTGTTATTATCAAAATATTTCGTTCAACACATGACCAATCTCAATGAATGAGTACTGTCAACACATGAACTTTTATTTTATATCGATAAAGGTGCAAATTTTATTACTAAAATATTTCGTTCAACACATGACCAATCTCAATGAATGAGTACTGTCAACACATGAACTTTTATTTTATAATATTCTTTATTTTTCAAATTGGAATGAGGCCCAATCAATTACCATATAAAATTAATTATATGGATTTTCATACAACACATGTATATGATAGCATGGAAAAATAATCAACCATCAACCAAAGTGCAATACACTGTATAAGCATCAAATATAGATATCCAACGCTTAAAACAGCCTGTCAATCAACCGATCGACATATTCAATCAATCAGGATGAGTGAACTTCAAATTTCATCCTAACACCCGTGTGGGGTTTCAAACAATCAAACACAGATTTTATTTGTGCAGTTGGGCGATGTGTAAAATTTATCGACCCAAATCAATATCCTTCAAATAGGTGTACATAAACAAACCGTCGGGTTTGTAAATGAATATTTATTTACTCACTTTCACGTTAAAAATTATATTTTTAACGATAAAACATTTTATTTCAACATATGAATTTCAATTCAGTTCATTCTTTAAATAAAATGATAATTTTATTTTTCTAACATATTTTAGAAAATTTCGGCGGCATAACGGCACGATACTAGAAACGGGATAAGGCCTAGCCTAATCCCCGGTCTAGTGAAGGCCCACGCCATTCACACATCAATCAAATCAATTTCATCTCACCAAACAATTCAAACAAATAATCCAACTAATCTATGCAACCAAACAAACAAGTCCATGGTCTGTGGACGATTGTGTCGGGTGCTACTAAGCACCGTGTGCATCCTAGTATATATATAAAACTAGAAAAGAAATTGAAAGGTGAGAAATTCTCACATATAGCTATCCTAGCTCCACGGCACTTCATTGATAGAAATCTTCATTGCTATCGCATCTTCGTCATCTTCGTTGCCCGTAGCCACTACATATGTAAAAATCGAATTTTTACTATGCTATTCAATATATAAAAATCGAATTTTGATTTCGAAGTTCAATATATAAAAATTCTATTTTTAGTTCAAAGTTCAGTATATAAAAATCGAATTTTTATTTACATTAGAAATCAAGTCTTTTTCTATGAACTAGAAATCAAATTTTTCTATAAGTTTTTATTAGCAAATCATATATTTTTATAACATAAAAATCTAATCTTTCCATGTGTTCAAAAATCCAATCTTTCTCAGTTTTAAACTAAACAAAAATCAGTTTTTCATATTATCAAAAATCAGTTTTTTTCTTAATCAAAAATCAGTTTTTTACTTAATCAAAAATCAGTTTTTTTCTTAATCAAAAATCAGTTTTTTACTTAATCAAAAAATCAGTTTTTTACTTAATCAAAAAATCAGTTTTTTACTTAATCAAAAATCAGTTTTTTACTTAATCAAAAATCAGTTTTTTACTTAATCAAAAAATCAGTTTTTTACTTAATCAAAAATCAGTTTTTTACTTAATCAAAAATCAGTTTTTTACTTAATCAAAAAATCAGTTTTTTACTTAATCAAAAAATCAGTTTTTTTTTAATCCCTGTAAATAAAATAAATAAAATAAACAAATAAAATAAAAATAAACTTACAGCGAATCGGAGGGGAGGGGTTTCGTCAGCCGGAGACGGCGGCCTTTCAGTCAGAGGAGGGGGCGCCATTGGGGTTCAAGGGGTTAGGGTTGTTCGATTTGGCCAGAGGAGCGGGGTGTGGTGCCATCCGGTTTGTCAGGGGCCATCGGGACAGGCGGAGGTCAGGATCGAGGAGGAGAAGGGTTCGATTTAGGTGGCTCCTTCGTGATTTGGGTGCGGTAAATTCAGAAGAAGAGGGGGAGTTCGGAGAGAGGGAGCCACGCGAGAGGGGGGGAAGCTGGTTGCGCCTGAGGCAGCGCGAGGGGGGCGCGTCAGAGGTGGTTGCGCGACGAGGGGCAATGGGTGGTTGGCTAGGGCACGATCGATCCTCCCTCTTTTTTTTATTTATTTATTTCTGAGCGTTGACTTCAAATAGAAGGGAGGGGGTGAGGTAGGAGAATATATATAATTATTTAATTTTATTTTATTTAAATTTTAAAGTCCAAAAAGTAACTTTTTATTTTGACCTCAAAACGAGACCCACCGCCTATCGTCCATAGCTAATTACCCCCATTTCGAACACAATGGGATATGTATCGCAAGCTGATTTGATCGTTTCGATCAGTTTCCGTTGAATTTACATTTAAATCACTATATTGAATTTTAAACGTACATTTCGAATTACCGGGGTCACATACTAACTAGAAAAATTCCAGAAAAATATTTTCTAGCTTCGTATTGACGATACGGTCCTAACAAAACTAGTTTCGTCGAATTCTGAGACCGTTTGAAAAATGGCCAATTTCCAGTCGATTAAAATCAACTGAAACTGGTCAAACGCGTTTTCCTTTGCCACGCTCACATATTGAATCGAAAAATTATGAAATTTGAAATCTAGCAATAACTCGACATCACGGACCCAACAAAACTAGTTTCGTCGAAATCCGAGGTCATTTGCAAAATGTCCATTTTTAAGGGCCTGAATTCCATAGCGACTATTCAGAATTTTCAACTGGACATATCTTTTGATTCCTGATATGAAATCTTAATTTTCCGGATTCGTTGGAAAGATATTCACAACTAGATCCCAATGTTTTTGGTTTCACTAAAATCCGGATTGTTTTGCACCCGGTACATTCAATTGAAGTTTGAAATCGAATTATCGAACTACCGCGCCATTTTCAATTCTATTTATAATTATATATAATTATTTATATTCTAACTACGACGCATATAATATATACGTCGAATTCTATATTGAAAACAAATTTCTCGTCGATATTATTTAAAATAATTCATTTTAAATAATCAAAATTCGCTAAAATTGCCAAAATAAAAATTTTAAACTGGCCCAGATTTTCGGGTTGTTACATGAGCCAGTGCAATGGAGTCGTTATGACTTCAAGGGGCAGAGTGGACATAGCCAGGACTAGTGGCTATGGATCATTGCAGTGGAGTCTCCATGACTCCATGGGACAGAGTGATCATAGCAAGGATATGGGTGATCAAAGCGGTGGATATCGTATGCTTTACGCACTGAGTCAGAGATGTGAGGATGGTTGCTCTGCTTGATTGTTTGACATCATTATGACATGCACACCCCCACCCCCGTATCTTTACCCCATTTGTTAGTGTCACCATAGAGTATTGTGCATCTTGTTGTGCTAACTGTTTGGTTGCAGGTCCAGGTTCAGGTATGGTTTAGTATGCTTGTTATTGTTCTGTTTTGCTGCTTATCGCTTATACCAGACTTTTGTATGACCTAGAGTTTTATGTCTCTTCTTATTACTCTGGGTGCTCTTAAACGGGCAGATTAGAGACAGGTCAGGTGACTATGCACGAGTAGCTGTGCCGGAGACGAGCGGGAGGCTTCCACGTATGATATATATATAGATATTCTCCCTGTGTCGCTGCTGGTCACTACTTTGGGCATTAGTAGTGTACCTTTCTTATTTTGCTTTATAGACAGTTTTTAAAAGTTGTAATAACGATGATGTGGAACATAAGCTGTATTTGGATTTTCCGCTACTATGATGGTTTAGTTTTCAGCTTATGCATTGTCTCGCCGGTTTTATGTCAAGTATGTTATTATTATATTTTATTCCATGCGCTGTGAGACATTCTACAGGTTCCTTGCTAGTTCAAATTCCCTTCTTTCCTTTCTTTGGCGACCGTCTCGTGCTGGTTGGACATTGGCACAACGCACTTTCATTGAAATGTCGGCTGGTGCGGGGCAGGCCTTCACATTTGGTATCAGAGCTTTAGGTTGTGTAGTTAACCTAGGGAAGACACCAGAGGGAGATAGTACGTATATGAGAGCGCGTATTTGTGATATATTGGTTTTCAAAAGCTATATATATACTATTTGTATATTTAAGGATGAAGTCGCATTGCACTGGCACTGCTGAAGAGATGGTTATTCGTTTTCTCCTTACAGATTGAACGATAAGCCGATATACTAGGGGTACTAGTAGAGGAGCTAATAATGGGATTGCTCCTGATATGAGGACGATGTTCACTGACTTCATGAGAGAGATGCTTAGAAATGTGCAAGGAGCAGTTTCCAATGCTGCAAATGGTGGTTGTGCAGCGGTGCAGGTGCCTAGGGTCGATTTCGCCAAGCTATGCAAGGATTACACTAGTCTTGGTGGAAAGTCGTTCCACGGAATGGAATCGGCTACAGAAGTTCAGGATTGGTTGGATAGCTGTGAGCGTATCTTCGAAGACTTGGGTATTGAGGATGCGACGAAGAGAAAGCTAGCATCCCGCCAGCTGCAAGGACGGGCGATGAATTGGTGGAATGCTATTAAGGCAGCTACTCCAGAGGATCAAGTTACATGGGATTAGTTGAAGGCCCGATTCAGTGAAAAGTTTATCCCAGCTGCTCAGAAGTCAGAATTGTTTAGGAAGTTCTTGGAGCTTAAGCAGAATGGTAGGGCAGTCTTGTAGTATATTGCTGAGTTCGATACTTTATCGAAGTATGGATTGTCTCTTATTGACACTCCCGAGAAGAAGAATGAGAAGTTCATAACAGGCTTAGATCAGTACTTCGGGGAAAGGCTTATAAACCATATCGATGAGATGTTTGAATCGAGTGTGGGGAAAGCTTTAAGATCAAAGAATCTATACCCTAAGTCGAAGACTGAGGTTGCATCTGTAGAGGAGCCAAAACCGCAAGCAAGCGGTGGAGGCAAGAATGGTTCTCAGAATAAGAGAAAAGAGAATCAGACCAAAGGTGGCCAGAAGAAAAAGAATAAGAAAGATGTGGAGTGCTTTAGCTATGGCAAGAAGGGCCATTATGCTAAAGAATGTCGAGCGAAGCCAGCGGACAGGAAGTGCTCTAACTGCGGCCAAGTGGGACATCACAAGGATAAATGTCCGCAACCCCCTAAAGAGAAGCAGATTGTGAAAGAATATGCTCTTAATGCTGTTCCTTCTTCGTCAAATGCCCCATCCGCGGTAGAGAAAGGAAAGAATGTCATCATTCAAGGTATGCTTTCTGTTTATGATGTTCCTATTCAAGTATTGTTTGATACCGGAGCTACCCGTTCCTTCATATCTAGTGACCTAGTAGATAGGTTGGGATTGGAACCCGAGATAGTCGATAGACCTTTAGCAGTGACGAACCCGTGTAACAACCCGGAAAATCTGGGCCAGTTTAAAATTTTTATTTTGGCAATTTTAGCGAATTTAGATTATTTAAAATGAATTATTTTAAATAAAAACGACGAGAAATTTATTTTGAATATAAATCGATCGCATATATTATATACGTCGTCGTTAGAATATAAATAATTATATATAATTATAAATAGAATTGAAAATGGCGCGGTAGTTCGATAATTCGATTTCAAACTTCAATTGAATGTACCGGGTGCAAAACAATCCGGATTTTAGTGAAACAAAAAATAATGGAATCTAATAGTGAATATCTTTCCAACGAATCCGAAAAATCAAGATTTCATATCGGGAAGCAAAAGATATGTCCAGTTGAAAATTCTGAATAGTCGCTATGGAATTCAGGCCCTTAAAAATGGACATTTTGCAAACGACCTCGGATTTCGACGAAACCAGTTTTGTTGGGTCCGCAGTGTCAAGTTATTGCTAGGTTTCAAATTTCGTAATTTTTCGAATCAATATGTGAGCGTGGCAAAGGAAAACGCGTTTGACCAGTTTCAGTTGATTTTAATCGACTGGAAATTGGCCATTTTTCTAACGGTCTCAGAATTCGACGAAACTAGTTTTGTTAGGACCGTATCGTCAATACGAAGCTAGAAAATATTTTTCCGGAATTTTTCTAGTTCGCATGTGACCCCGGTAATTTGAAATGTACGTTTAAAATTCAATATAGTGATTTAAATGAAAATTCAAAAGGAAACCGATTGTAACGATCAAACCAGCTTGCGATACATATCCCATTGTGTTCGGAATGGGGGTTAAACGCTATGGACGACAGGCGGTGGGCCTCGTTTAGGGGTCGTACGTAAAAGGTCAACTCTTTGCTAAATATAATAATTAAATAATAAATAAAAAAAAAAAAAAAAGAAAAGAAACTCTTCCCTTCCCTCCTTATCTCCCGCTTGGCCCCCCCCTTTTTTTTTATTTCTATTCAGACAAGAGAAAAGAAAAAAAAAAAAAAAACAACAAAACCTAAATCGCCAGCCCCCCCCCGCGCACGAACTCCGACGAAGCCCCCCTGGAGCGCCGCCGCCCCCCTCAAGACCGCACCACCGATCGAAGACCCAAGCCGCCTCCATCGCTCGAAGCATCGCCTCCCAGTTCGACGCTGAAGCCGCCGCCCTCGAGAAGCCTTGCCGCCGCCGATCTGCGAGAAACCCCCCCCCCTCGGTACGTTTTCTTTCATTTTATTTTTTTAGTTTATTTTTGTTTTAAATTTTGATTTTAAAACATTTAAGAACTGATTTTGAAAATGATTTTTAAACTGTTTTTATAAAAGAACTTTAAAACTGAATTTTTAAAAGTATTTTAAAACTGAACTGAATTTTCTAAAAGAATAAAACTGCATTTTCTAAAAGAATAAAACTGCATTTTCTAAAAGAATAAAACTGTTTTTGAAATAAAAAAATAGAAAACTGATTTTATAAGCAAATAATAAACTGATTTTAAAAGCATAATAAAAACTGATTTTTATATGAAATTAAAACTGGGTTTTCTTATTAGGGAAAAAAAAGAAAAAAACTGATTTTATTTTGAACTTTAAAATAGGAAAAAGGTTTAATCTTTTAGTAGAAAAAGATTTGAACTTGCACAAATAAAAATCATATTTTTATATGTTGAAAGTCGAAATAAAAATCATATTTTTATATGTTGAAAAATCATATTTTTATATGTTGAAAGCAAAAGTAAAAATCATATTTTTATATATTGAAAGCGAAGTCAAAATCATATTTTTATATATTGAAAGCGAAGTCAAAATCATATTTTTATATATTGAAAGCGAAGTCAAAATTCGATTTTTATATATTGAAAGCGAAGTCAAAATTCGATTTTTATATATTGAATAGCGACGTCAAAATTCAATTTTTATATATTGAATAACATAGTAAAAATTCGATTTTTACGTATGTAGTGAAAGCAGCAACGAAGGTGACAAAGAGGCGAAACGACGAAGACTTCTGCAAATGAAGAGCCGTGGAGCTAGGATAGCTATATGTGAGAATTTCTCACCTTTCAATTTATTTTCTAGTTATATATATATACTAGGATGCAGACGGTGCTTAGTAGCACCCGACACCCGTCCACAGACCATGGACTTGTTTGTTTGGCTGTTTGGTTATTGATTGTGATATTGGTTTGAATGTGGTTTGTGGTGTGGAAAATCGAATCGATAAATTGGTTAGGAGTAGACGTGCGCCGTTATAAGGCGAAGGAGTAAGGCTAGGTTAGACCCTTACTCCAAATTTTGTGGTTTGCAAAATGAAATTGATTTGATTGATGAGTGAATGGCGTGGGCCTTCACTAGACCGGGGATAAGGCTAGGCCTTGTCCCGTTTCTAGTATCGTGCCGTTATGCCGCCGAAATTTTCTAAAATAAGTTAGAAAAATAAAAATAGCATTTTATTTAAAGAATGAATTGAATAGAAATTCATAGGTTGAAATAAAATGTTTTATCGTTAAAAATATAATTTTTAACGTGAAGTGAATAAAATAAATATTCATTTACAAACCAGACGGTTTGTTTATGTACACCTATTTGAATGACATTGATTGGGACGATAAATTTTACACATCGCCTAACTGCACAAATAAAAATCAGTGTTTGATTGTTTGAAACCCCACACGGGTGTTAGGATGAAATTTGAAGTTCACTCATCCTGATTGATTAAACATGTCGATCGATTGATTGACAGGCTGTTATAAGCGTTGAATATCTATATTTGATGCTTATACAGTGTAGTGCACTTTGGTTGATGGTTGATTATTTTCAATGCTATTATATACATGTGTTGTATGAAAATCCATATAATTAATTTTATATGGTAATTGATTGGGCCTCATTCCAGTTTTGAAAAAGAAATATTTGAAAAAGAAATATTCGAAATAGAATATTTGAAAATAAAGGAATATATGAAGCCGTGTTGATTAGATTGACGCCATTTTGACGTGAACGATATTTATATCGATTTTAGAAAACGAATTCAAAATGAATTGAAAACGAATTCAAAATGAATTGAAAACGATTTCGAAATGAATTGAATTGAAAACGAATTCAAAATGAATTGAAAACGATTTCGAAATGAATTGAATTGAAAACGAATTCAAAATGAATTGAAAACGATTCCGAAATGAATTGAATTGAAAACGATTTCGAAATGAATTGAATTGAAAACGATTTCGAAATGAATTGAATTGAAAACGATTTCGAAATGAATTGAATTGAAAACGATTTCGAAATGAATTGAATTGAAAACGATTTCGAAATGAATTGAATTGAAAACGATTTCGAAATGAATTGAATTGAAAACGAATTCGAATTGAATTGAAAGCGAAGTGAAATAAATTCAAATTGAATTGAAATTTGAATTGAATAGAAATGGATTTTAAAACGAATTTATAAAGAAGAATTCAATTTTGATTTGAATTGAAATGGAAGTTGAAAATGTTTTTGAAACGAATTCAAAACTATTTATATAATTCGTTTTAAATAGAAATCGACGATATATATATTATATATATTATATATAATATAATGGCCTGAATAGAACGCGCCGCGCCGCGGCAGTTCGCGAATTTCGACCATTTATTTCAAACGGGCATTACGGGAGATCCGACCGTCGGATTCTCCTAAAACCGGAACCGTTGGGTTCGTATCGAAAAGAGCTTTCTAACGAATGTGAGAAATTTGAAATCTAACGGTTGGATTTGGAGACACGTCCAAATCAAATTCGAAAAAGGTCGCTGTAAGTGCAGTTCGATGGCCATTGATGGAAATCGACTGTACGGGCCTTGATAAAATTATTAAAAATAGTAATAATTTGTGTAAAATCATAAGAAATGATTTGTGAAAGTTTGGGATGAAAAACTCCATATTTGAAAAGATAAAAATAGATTTTTATCGAAATGAACTAGTTTTGAACTAGAATTATAATTCTATTTATTTTTAAATAAATAAATTGAATTTGAAATGGTTTTGAAAATAACCAAAATTTCCAATGATTGCATTGGAGTGGATTTGAATCGAAATTGTCTTCGGAATATTTCGATGATTGGAATTCGTGATTATACAGGTGTTGTTATGGAAATTTGAAAGATATCTATATTTATATCGTTATTTCCAATACGACATTTGTTAGTCGTAGAATTCGATATTGAATATAAGCCGATATATTTTCTATTCAGAGCCTTGTATTGAATATCGAATGTGATTTGGGTTTGTCGTGAATGGTGTCTTCACTAACACTGTTCTTGAACCCAGTTGAGAAAAGATTAAATCTTTTTATTTAGATTTAATGAAGTGTACCAATTAAATGATATTTAATTGGAATTGAATTGGTATTGATTTTTGGGTTTATCGTGAACAGTGTTTTAAATAACACTTGTTCTTTAACCCGATAATTAATCGAATGTGATTTGGGTTTGTCGTGAATGGTGTCTTCACTAACACTGTTCTTGAACCCAGTTGAGAAAAGATTAAATCTTTTTATTTAGATTTAATGAAGTGTACCAATTAAATGATATTTAATTGGAATTGAATTGGTATTGATTTTTGGGTTTATCGTGAACAGTGTTTTAAATAACACTTGTTCTTTAACCCGATAATTAATCGAATGTGATTTGGGTTTGTCGTGAATGGTGTCTTCACTAACACTGTTCTTGAACCCAGTTGAGAAAAGATTAAATCTTTTTATTTAGATTTAATGAAGTGTACCAATTAAATGATATTTAATTGGAATTGAATTGGAATTGATTTTTGGGTTTATCGTGAACAGTGTTTTAAATAACACTTGTTCTTTAACCCGATAATTAATCGAATGTGATTTGGGTTTGTCGTGAATGGTGTCTTCACTAACACTGTTCTTGAACCCAGTTGAGAAAAGATTAAATCTTTTTATTTAGATTTAATGAAGTGTACCAATTAAATGATATTTAATTGGAATTGAATTGGTATTGATTTTTGGGTTTATCGTGAACAGTGTTTTTAAATAACACTTGTTCTTTAACCCGATAATTAATGGAATGAGATTTTGGGTTTATCGTGGATCGTGTTTTAAATGACACTGATTCTTTAACCCAGATAATGATTAAAACTAAGTGGAGTTTTAATGAATCTTTAATTAGATTGAAAAGATCGAGAATGGAGTATCACCAGTTTTGCTCCAGGCGATAGTTAAATCTTTAATTAGATTTGAATGTGAAATTTAGAAACTAACTGGCGGTTAGCCAAGCAGAATGGTTTTCTGGATATTGATCTGATGTTGGTTTCGGCCTTCGGGGTTAATATTTGGGGAGTTATTCTCTTGATTAATTTACGGTTAGTGACTAATGAATTGGAATGAGGCGTATGTTGTGTTTGTGTAACACTTACTTAAAATATACGCGAGTTATTCGGAAAGACCGGGTTTATCCCATTCTGAATAACTGATACGACGATAAGTCGAAGATGAAGACGATGGTCGAAGACCGGAAGTCTTCACGTCGTTTGGGTGATAACTGATGATCTTGATTGGGCTGTACACCCAAGAAGATGGAAACAGTTAGTGATCGTCCAGACGTACTTGGAGATCGATGGATATGCGGGGTACTAGGTGCCTCCGGTTTCGTTCAGACCCAGAACGGACTTGTAAATGGACTGTGTGTCTGACATCGGATTTCATTCTGTGTGACTGATATCGGTTGCATAGGATGGTTTGCCTGTGTGGCATGCTAAGATGCAAATGATCAAGGCTTCTGTTGAAAAGCAAAGTCTTGTGGTGATGATCAAAGCACGGCCTTTGTGGCGTAGCTTTGTGTAACGTTTACCTCGCGTGTTTCACACCAGGTATGAACCAAAAACGGGAGACGGACCTCAGGGAGGACTTGCGTTTCTTTCTAGCTAGAAGTGGCGTCAGTGGTTTTACACGCCCTGACGAGTTTGACTTATGTGGTTGTTGCTGTTGCGAGGCGCCTCGGTTATATCGGTTTCGGCCGAATGCATTCTGGTCGGCTGACGGACCAGACTTACACCCCATAGGGTGGGGAGACGTATTGTTCAGGCATAATAATCCACTCCGTGTGGACCGGCCCTGACGATCCAAGGCTTGCCTGCGCGCTTGCCTGAGACATGGGCTAGATTGTCTCGAATCGGTTGAGGACTATCTTTTGCCTCGGTTCATAGATGGAAACCCAATTTCCAAATACGAGACTTTGCGGTTTTGATTGTATATCCTATATATGGCGACATAGTGGGATGGGGCGCTCATGCCGCCTATGATTGATACTTATGATTTGAAGTGTTTTATATACTATGCACTTATAATAGTATCAAATGATTTGTTTTAAACGTATCAAGCATTCTTTGGCTGTTATAAGGGAAAACCCTATCCTCGACTGCGTTGCATTGTGTGATGGGACCTGGGTCTTATAACAGCTTCATTTTTCTTTATTTAGCATTGCGCTGTTGGTTTTATGCACTGGTATTCTTGGGAGGAAACCCGTTCCGTGTTATACGGCGTGGTCCCTTGATTTACCTAATGATTTGAAATAAAGATTAATAACTGTTTTAGTTCTCACACCAGTCACATGACTGACCTGGAGTTTATTGTTTTAACCTAAACTCTGGGTGCCCCTATTTTCGACACGGGCAGCTAGTAGTTTTGGTTTTGCAGATTTATATTCACAGGATCCTGGTTTACAGCTGGAACGATATCCGGAAAGCTTTGTATCCGTATATCTCATTCTAGTTGTGTATTGTATTATTTTCCGCTGCTATGTATTTAAATGTAATTTAAATCTCTGATATTTCTGTGTAATATTCATTTATACTCTGTATATTCTTGTAATCTGATGCATTGTTGTAATATACAATGAAATGTTCTTCTGTATGCGTTCTGTTTTGTCGTGTTCTCAAACGATAGGGCGTTTCGAACGGTCTGGGTCGGTTTAGCGACTGGTTCGGACCGAGCGAAGTTCCTTGCCGTCACATTTGGTATCAGAGCTTTGGTTTACAAAGCTCAGAGAACAAGGCACATTAGAACCATACGAAAGAATTCATCAGATATTGGATTAGCAATATCCAATGGAATGACTCGTTAGAGATAGGATCAGTAGTATCCTAGAACGGGTGTGAAGAGTATATTTTTCAAATGAAAACATTTTGTTTTGAAAATTTAAATCAACTATTCGTATTTGATTATTTGTTTATATTGATTTTGGGCAATTCAGTATATAAAGAATTTGCATATACGCCTTGCAAACGTATATTCAAAGTTTTAATATACTGGATAGATATGGAATCACATTCTAGTCGCCCGGAGATGGTACTGATGATTGTCATGACATCATCCGTATTTATATTCGTGTTTCGAATGTGTGATTTTCTATATATTTCCATTGGACTGGTGTGAGAACCAAAATTAGATAGGGCTTATTGTTGTGATTTGGCATCAAAAATCTGATTTTTGTATATGTATCAAAATTATGAATTTGATAATCTAATTCACTAATTGATTGATGTTTGGGTTGTTTGTTTATTTGGTTGCTAAATTTTAACCATTTTGCCTAATTCAACCAAATATTGAATTGTATTGGAATTTGGTCGCATCTACTTGCATATACATGTATATCATTGAACAGGTCATAGCAAGGAGGCTAGAGCCAGAGAATAAAATTTGTTTGCCCGACAAATAGGTACATGTTTACTACATAATTTCCTGTTTTGTTTGGGTGATGATGATTTTGTGAGCCTATTGGCTAGCCGTTTGGCTTTTTCTTTTTCTTTTTGAGATCTGAAGGACCGGGGAAGCTATTTGAAATTCCCCGATGCTCCCGGTGCAGGGGAGGTTATGGCGAAATTTTTCAAAAATTTAGGGTGTTAGCCAAATTTTTGAAATTTTGAAAATTCTCAGAAACTGAAAAGTTGGAGAATGGAAGCCAGATCGAGCGTAGAGTTGAATTATCAAACCACTTTCGACTTTGTTCCTTTTCGGGGACGAAAAGTTTTAAGTGGGGGAGATTGTAACAACCCGGAAAATCTGGGCCAGTTTAAAATTTTTATTTTGGCAATTTTAGCGAATTTAGATTATTTAAAATGAATTATTTTAAATAAAAACGACGAGAAATTTATTTTGAATATAAATCGATCGCATATATTATATACGTCGTCGTTAGAATATAAATAATTATATATAATTATAAATAGAATTGAAAATGGCGCGGTAGTTCGATAATTCGATTTCAAACTTCAATTGAATGTACCGGGTGCAAAACAATCCGGATTTTAGTGAAACAAAAAATAATGGAATCTAATAGTGAATATCTTTCCAACGAATCCGAAAAATCAAGATTTCATATCGGGAAGCAAAAGATATGTCCAGTTGAAAATTCTGAATAGTCGCTATGGAATTCAGGCCCTTAAAAATGGACATTTTGCAAACGACCTCGGATTTCGACGAAACCAGTTTTGTTGGGTCCGCAGTGTCAAGTTATTGCTAGGTTTCAAATTTCGTAATTTTTCGAATCAATATGTGAGCGTGGCAAAGGAAAACGCGTTTGACCAGTTTCAGTTGATTTTAATCGACTGGAAATTGGCCATTTTTCTAACGGTCTCAGAATTCGACGAAACTAGTTTTGTTAGGACCGTATCGTCAATACGAAGCTAGAAAATATTTTTCCGGAATTTTTCTAGTTCGCATGTGACCCCGGTAATTTGAAATGTACGTTTAAAATTCAATATAGTGATTTAAATGAAAATTCAAAAGGAAACCGATTGTAACGATCAAACCAGCTTGCGATACATATCCCATTGTGTTCGGAATGGGGGTTAAACGCTATGGACGACAGGCGGTGGGCCTCGTTTAGGGGTCGTACGTAAAAGGTCAACTCTTTGCTAAATATAATAATTAAATAATAAATAAAAAAAAAAAAAAAAGAAAAGAAACTCTTCCCTTCCCTCCTTATCTCCCGCTTGGCCCCCCCTTTTTTTTTATTTCTATTCAGACAAGAGAAAAGAAAAAAAAAAAAAAAACAACAAAACCTAAATCGCCAGCCCCCCCCCGCGCACGAACTCCGACGAAGCCCCCCTGGAGCGCCGCCGCCCCCCTCAAGACCGCACCACCGATCGAAGACCCAAGCCGCCTCCATCGCTCGAAGCATCGCCTCCCAGTTCGACGCTGAAGCCGCCGCCCTCGAGAAGCCTTGCCGCCGCCGATCTGCGAGAAACCCCCCCCCCCTCGGTACGTTTTCTTTCATTTTATTTTTTTAGTTTATTTTTGTTTTAAATTTTGATTTTAAAACATTTAAGAACTGATTTTGAAAATGATTTTTAAACTGTTTTTATAAAAGAACTTTAAAACTGAATTTTTAAAAGTATTTTAAAACTGAACTGAATTTTCTAAAAGAATAAAACTGCATTTTCTAAAAGAATAAAACTGCATTTTCTAAAAGAATAAAACTGTTTTTGAAATAAAAAAATAGAAAACTGATTTTATAAGCAAATAATAAACTGATTTTAAAAGCATAATAAAAACTGATTTTTATATGAAATTAAAACTGGGTTTTCTTATTAGGGAAAAAAAAGAAAAAAACTGATTTTATTTTGAACTTTAAAATAGGAAAAAGGTTTAATCTTTTAGTAGAAAAAGATTTGAACTTGCACAAATAAAAATCATATTTTTATATGTTGAAAGTCGAAATAAAAATCATATTTTTATATGTTGAAAAATCATATTTTTATATGTTGAAAGCAAAAGTAAAAATCATATTTTTATATATTGAAAGCGAAGTCAAAATCATATTTTTATATATTGAAAGCGAAGTCAAAATCATATTTTTATATATTGAAAGCGAAGTCAAAATTCGATTTTTATATATTGAAAGCGAAGTCAAAATTCGATTTTTATATATTGAATAGCGACGTCAAAATTCAATTTTTATATATTGAATAACATAGTAAAAATTCGATTTTTACGTATGTAGTGAAAGCAGCAACGAAGGTGACAAAGAGGCGAAACGACGAAGACTTCTGCAAATGAAGAGCCGTGGAGCTAGGATAGCTATATGTGAGAATTTCTCACCTTTCAATTTATTTTCTAGTTATATATATATACTAGGATGCAGACGGTGCTTAGTAGCACCCGACACCCGTCCACAGACCATGGACTTGTTTGTTTGGCTGTTTGGTTATTGATTGTGATATTGGTTTGAATGTGGTTTGTGGTGTGGAAAATCGAATCGATAAATTGGTTAGGAGTAGACGTGCGCCGTTATAAGGCGAAGGAGTAAGGCTAGGTTAGACCCTTACTCCAAATTTTGTGGTTTGCAAAATGAAATTGATTTGATTGATGAGTGAATGGCGTGGGCCTTCACTAGACCGGGGATAAGGCTAGGCCTTGTCCCGTTTCTAGTATCGTGCCGTTATGCCGCCGAAATTTTCTAAAATAAGTTAGAAAAATAAAAATAGCATTTTATTTAAAGAATGAATTGAATAGAAATTCATAGGTTGAAATAAAATGTTTTATCGTTAAAAATATAATTTTTAACGTGAAGTGAATAAAATAAATATTCATTTACAAACCAGACGGTTTGTTTATGTACACCTATTTGAATGACATTGATTGGGACGATAAATTTTACACATCGCCTAACTGCACAAATAAAAATCAGTGTTTGATTGTTTGAAACCCCACACGGGTGTTAGGATGAAATTTGAAGTTCACTCATCCTGATTGATTAAACATGTCGATCGATTGATTGACAGGCTGTTATAAGCGTTGAATATCTATATTTGATGCTTATACAGTGTAGTGCACTTTGGTTGATGGTTGATTATTTTCAATGCTATTATATACATGTGTTGTATGAAAATCCATATAATTAATTTTATATGGTAATTGATTGGGCCTCATTCCAGTTTTGAAAAAGAAATATTTGAAAAAGAAATATTCGAAATAGAATATTTGAAAATAAAGGAATATATGAAGCCGTGTTGATTAGATTGACGCCATTTTGACGTGAACGATATTTATATCGATTTTAGAAAACGAATTCAAAATGAATTGAAAACGAATTCAAAATGAATTGAAAACGATTTCGAAATGAATTGAATTGAAAACGAATTCAAAATGAATTGAAAACGATTTCGAAATGAATTGAATTGAAAACGAATTCAAAATGAATTGAAAACGATTCCGAAATGAATTGAATTGAAAACGATTTCGAAATGAATTGAATTGAAAACGATTTCGAAATGAATTGAATTGAAAACGATTTCGAAATGAATTGAATTGAAAACGATTTCGAAATGAATTGAATTGAAAACGATTTCGAAATGAATTGAATTGAAAACGATTTCGAAATGAATTGAATTGAAAACGAATTCGAATTGAATTGAAAGCGAAGTGAAATAAATTCAAATTGAATTGAAATTTGAATTGAATAGAAATGGATTTTAAAACGAATTTATAAAGAAGAATTCAATTTTGATTTGAATTGAAATGGAAGTTGAAAATGTTTTTGAAACGAATTCAAAACTATTTATATAATTCGTTTTAAATAGAAATCGACGATATATATATTATATATATTATATATAATATAATGGCCTGAATAGAACGCGCCGCGCCGCGGCAGTTCGCGAATTTCGACCATTTATTTCAAACGGGCATTACGGGAGATCCGACCGTCGGATTCTCCTAAAACCGGAACCGTTGGGTTCGTATCGAAAAGAGCTTTCTAACGAATGTGAGAAATTTGAAATCTAACGGTTGGATTTGGAGACACGTCCAAATCAAATTCGAAAAAGGTCGCTGTAAGTGCAGTTCGATGGCCATTGATGGAAATCGACTGTACGGGCCTTGATAAAATTATTAAAAATAGTAATAATTTGTGTAAAATCATAAGAAATGATTTGTGAAAGTTTGGGATGAAAAACTCCATATTTGAAAAGATAAAAATAGATTTTTATCGAAATGAACTAGTTTTGAACTAGAATTATAATTCTATTTATTTTTAAATAAATAAATTGAATTTGAAATGGTTTTGAAAATAACCAAAATTTCCAATGATTGCATTGGAGTGGATTTGAATCGAAATTGTCTTCGGAATATTTCGATGATTGGAATTCGTGATTATACAGGTGTTGTTATGGAAATTTGAAAGATATCTATATTTATATCGTTATTTCCAATACGACATTTGTTAGTCGTAGAATTCGATATTGAATATAAGCCGATATATTTTCTATTCAGAGCCTTGTATTGAATATCGAATGTGATTTGGGTTTGTCGTGAATGGTGTCTTCACTAACACTGTTCTTGAACCCAGTTGAGAAAAGATTAAATCTTTTTATTTAGATTTAATGAAGTGTACCAATTAAATGATATTTAATTGGAATTGAATTGGTATTGATTTTTGGGTTTATCGTGAACAGTGTTTTAAATAACACTTGTTCTTTAACCCGATAATTAATCGAATGTGATTTGGGTTTGTCGTGAATGGTGTCTTCACTAACACTGTTCTTGAACCCAGTTGAGAAAAGATTAAATCTTTTTATTTAGATTTAATGAAGTGTACCAATTAAATGATATTTAATTGGAATTGAATTGGTATTGATTTTTGGGTTTATCGTGAACAGTGTTTTAAATAACACTTGTTCTTTAACCCGATAATTAATCGAATGTGATTTGGGTTTGTCGTGAATGGTGTCTTCACTAACACTGTTCTTGAACCCAGTTGAGAAAAGATTAAATCTTTTTATTTAGATTTAATGAAGTGTACCAATTAAATGATATTTAATTGGAATTGAATTGGAATTGATTTTTGGGTTTATCGTGAACAGTGTTTTAAATAACACTTGTTCTTTAACCCGATAATTAATCGAATGTGATTTGGGTTTGTCGTGAATGGTGTCTTCACTAACACTGTTCTTGAACCCAGTTGAGAAAAGATTAAATCTTTTTATTTAGATTTAATGAAGTGTACCAATTAAATGATATTTAATTGGAATTGAATTGGTATTGATTTTTGGGTTTATCGTGAACAGTGTTTTTAAATAACACTTGTTCTTTAACCCGATAATTAATGGAATGAGATTTTGGGTTTATCGTGGATCGTGTTTTAAATGACACTGATTCTTTAACCCAGATAATGATTAAAACTAAGTGGAGTTTTAATGAATCTTTAATTAGATTGAAAAGATCGAGAATGGAGTATCACCAGTTTTGCTCCAGGCGATAGTTAAATCTTTAATTAGATTTGAATGTGAAATTTAGAAACTAACTGGCGGTTAGCCAAGCAGAATGGTTTTCTGGATATTGATCTGATGTTGGTTTCGGCCTTCGGGGTTAATATTTGGGGAGTTATTCTCTTGATTAATTTACGGTTAGTGACTAATGAATTGGAATGAGGCGTATGTTGTGTTTGTGTAACACTTACTTAAAATATACGCGAGTTATTCGGAAAGACCGGGTTTATCCCATTCTGAATAACTGATACGACGATAAGTCGAAGATGAAGACGATGGTCGAAGACCGGAAGTCTTCACGTCGTTTGGGTGATAACTGATGATCTTGATTGGGCTGTACACCCAAGAAGATGGAAACAGTTAGTGATCGTCCAGACGTACTTGGAGATCGATGGATATGCGGGGTACTAGGTGCCTCCGGTTTCGTTCAGACCCAGAACGGACTTGTAAATGGACTGTGTGTCTGACATCGGATTTCATTCTGTGTGACTGATATCGGTTGCATAGGATGGTTTGCCTGTGTGGCATGCTAAGATGCAAATGATCAAGGCTTCTGTTGAAAAGCAAAGTCTTGTGGTGATGATCAAAGCACGGCCTTTGTGGCGTAGCTTTGTGTAACGTTTACCTCGCGTGTTTCACACCAGGTATGAACCAAAAACGGGAGACGGACCTCAGGGAGGACTTGCGTTTCTTTCTAGCTAGAAGTGGCGTCAGTGGTTTTACACGCCCTGACGAGTTTGACTTATGTGGTTGTTGCTGTTGCGAGGCGCCTCGGTTATATCGGTTTCGGCCGAATGCATTCTGGTCGGCTGACGGACCAGACTTACACCCCATAGGGTGGGGAGACGTATTGTTCAGGCATAATAATCCACTCCGTGTGGACCGGCCCTGACGATCCAAGGCTTGCCTGCGCGCTTGCCTGAGACATGGGCTAGATTGTCTCGAATCGGTTGAGGACTATCTTTTGCCTCGGTTCATAGATGGAAACCCAATTTCCAAATACGAGACTTTGCGGTTTTGATTGTATATCCTATATATGGCGACATAGTGGGATGGGGCGCTCATGCCGCCTATGATTGATACTTATGATTTGAAGTGTTTTATATACTATGCACTTATAATAGTATCAAATGATTTGTTTTAAACGTATCAAGCATTCTTTGGCTGTTATAAGGGAAAACCCTATCCTCGACTGCGTTGCATTGTGTGATGGGACCTGGGTCTTATAACAGCTTCATTTTTCTTTATTTAGCATTGCGCTGTTGGTTTTATGCACTGGTATTCTTGGGAGGAAACCCGTTCCGTGTTATACGGCGTGGTCCCTTGATTTACCTAATGATTTGAAATAAAGATTAATAACTGTTTTAGTTCTCACACCAGTCACATGACTGACCTGGAGTTTATTGTTTTAACCTAAACTCTGGGTGCCCCTATTTTCGACACGGGCAGCTAGTAGTTTTGGTTTTGCAGATTTATATTCACAGGATCCTGGTTTACAGCTGGAACGATATCCGGAAAGCTTTGTATCCGTATATCTCATTCTAGTTGTGTATTGTATTATTTTCCGCTGCTATGTATTTAAATGTAATTTAAATCTCTGATATTTCTGTGTAATATTCATTTATACTCTGTATATTCTTGTAATCTGATGCATTGTTGTAATATACAATGAAATGTTCTTCTGTATGCGTTCTGTTTTGTCGTGTTCTCAAACGATAGGGCGTTTCGAACGGTCTGGGTCGGTTTAGCGACTGGTTCGGACCGAGCGAAGTTCCTTGCCGTCACAACCCGATTGGTGGTTCAACTAGCCTTAGCATGATTTGTCGTCATGTGGTCCTATCGAGTCTTTAGCGGTGACGAACCCGGTTGGGGGTTTAACTAGCCTTAGCATGATTTGTCGTAATACGGTCTTATCAAGTCATGGATGCATGTTTGTTTTTGATTGCTTTGTTTTTGGCTTTACTGGGTTTGGCATTATTTTTGGAGTCGAATGGCTCCAAAGATATGGGGTGGTGGCAGACTGTGAGGGCTTTTTGGCGACAGTTAGAGCGGATGATGGGCGGAGGGTAGTGTTTGGTGGTCTACCTAGTGATGGGGTAATGGCTAGTTTTCTAAATTCCCTCGACATCCCGCATGATGAGTTATCAGATGTGCCCGTGGCTGGCCAGTATCCGTACATCTTCAAGGAAGTGACCGGACTTCCACCACACCAAGAGATTGAGTTTCGTATTAACTTAGTGAAAGATGCCAGGCCTATAGTGATGCCACTTCGTCGTATGGCACCAAGGGAGCAACGAGAGCTTGGGGTGCAAGTAAGCTATCTGTTGAAGAAGGGATTTATCAGAAGAAGTGTTTTTAAGTGGGGGAGCACCAGTTGTGTTTGCTACCAAGGCAGATGGTTCCCTTCGAATGTGTGTAGACTACCACGAGTTGAATAATGTGACGAGGAAGAATAAGTATCCTCTACCGCAGATAGATGATTTGTTTGATCAGTTGAGTGGCGAGAGAGTGTTCTCCCAGTTGGATCTCGTGACATGTTTTCATCAGCTTAAGGTGGAAGCTGAGAGTATAGCTAAAACGTCCTTTCGGACGCCGTCTGGATTCTATGAGTGGTTGGTCATGCCATTTGGGTTGACCAACGCACTAGCATATTTTGTGGATCTTATGAATAAGGTATTCAGGGATCAATTGAATAAGTTTGTTCTTGTGTTCGTAGATGATATCTTGGTTTATTCGAGGACAGAGGAAGAACACAAGGAACATCTGAGGATAGTGATCGAGGTGTTGAGAAAACACCAATTGAAAGCAAAGTTTTCTAAGTGTCACTTTTGGAGGGGGGAAGTGAGATTCTTGGACCATGTTGTTTTAGAGAATGGTATTGCCGTGGACCCTGCAAAGGTGGCTACGGTACAAGATTGGTCTACGCCCAAGAATGCAATAGATGCAAGAAGTTTCTTGGGGTTGGCTGGATATTATCGTAAGTTTATCCAAGACTTCTCCAAGATAGCGGCACCGTTGACTCAGTTGACCAAGAAAAATCAAGCTTTTGTTTAGGACGAAAAGTGCAAGAATGCATTTAAGAGTCTAAAGGAAAAGTTGACATGTGCACCAGTGTTAGTCATTCCTAAAGGGAATGAAGAGAAGACGGTATACACAGATGCCTATGGTACCGGACTAGGTGCTATATTGATGCAAGGAGGTAAGGTTGTAGCTTATGCTAGTCAGCAACTGAAACCGCATGAGAAAAGGTATCTTACCCATGATTTGGAATTGGCAGCGATCGTGTTCGCATTGAAGATGTGGAGACATTATCTCTTGGGAGAAAGATTCGAGTTGTTTACCGATCATGAATCATTAAAGTTCTTTTCTCTCAGAAGGATCTAAATCTCCGACAGCGAAGATGGTTAGAATTCTTGGCTTCCTACGATTTCGATATCGCATATACACCAGGAAAGGGCAATGCGGTAGCTGATGCATTGAGCAGAAGACATGCCAGTTTAGGGGCTATGTTTCTAGAATGGAAGCAACTGGAGTACATCGCTGGGTATGATTTCAGACCAAAGTGCGAATTGGATCCAGAAGTATTAGCAAGTTTGATGATCATACCCACTTTGATTGAGCAGGTTGGCTCCAGTTAGAGGGACGATCCTAACTTATTAGAAATCATCTCCAAGTTAGAGATGGGTATCGATAGGGAGATGGACAAATATGGGCTTGATCGAGATGGATGGCTTAGGAAGAATGGAAGACTAGTTATGCCCGATGTCGATGGATTGAGAGATGAAGTGCTTAGAGAATGTCATCACTCAAAACTGACTATACACCCCGGTGGTAATAAAATGTATCGAGACATGAAGCAGACCTACTACTGGGAAGGGATGAAAAGAGACATTGGGAAGTTTATATCCAAATGCATGAACTGCCAGCTAGTTAAAGCCGAGCAAAAAAAACCTAGTGGTTTGTTGCAACAATTAGAAATTCCAAAATGGAAATGGGAACAAGTCTCAATGGATTTCATTGATGGGTTACCAAGGACTAGATCGGGCCATGATAGCTTTTGGGTGATTGTGGACCGATTGACTAAGAGTGTAAGGTTTATACCCATCAAGTCGAATAGAACGGCAGCTAAGTTAGCAGAACTATATATGAAGTGGGTAGTGAGATTTCATGGAGTACCTAAAAGCATTGTGAGTGACCGAGACCCGTTGTTTACTAGTGGGTTTTGGAAGAGCTTACAAGAGGCTCTAGGGTCAGAATTATATCTAAGTACCGCGTACCATCCTCAAACCGACGGTCAGACAGAGAGGGTGAATCGAGTATTAGAAGATCTCTTGAGAGCTTGCATATTGGATTTTGGTGGATCATGGGATGACCATTTACATCAAGTTGAGTTTGCATTTAATAATAGTTATCAGTCCAGTATTGGTATGGCTTCATTTGAAGCTTTGTACGGAAGACCGTGCAACTCACCGTCATGTTGGTTAGAAACTGGTGAGAAGTTTGTGCTTGGGCCAGATGTGATAAGAGATACCTCAAATAAAATCAAGGTTATCCGACAACGAATGAAGGCTGCCAAAGATAGGCAGAAGAGTTATGTTGATAAGAGGAGAAGAGTTTAAAATTCTCTGTTGGCGACTAGGTGTTTGTCAAGATTTCTCTATTAAAGAGCGTGATAAGATTTGGTAGAAGAGACAAGTTAACACCAAGATTTGTTGGTCCATTCCCAATCCTCAAGCAAGTTGGGAATTTGGCATATAAAGTTGAGTTGCCAAACAAGATGGGGGGAGTTTATAACGTATTTCATGTTTCCCAGTTAAGGAAATTCGTGCACAACTCCAATGTGGCTATTTCACTTGATCAGTTGGATGATATCGAAGTAGAACCCGAGGCGGTTGGGAACCGCAAGCTGATTCGTATTGTCGAGCACGATACGAAGCAACTACGAAGGAAAGCGGTGAATCTAGTCAAAGTTCAGTGAGGGCGAGAATGAGAATGACTGTACTTGGGAGACAGAGGAGAGCATTAGGAAGTCGTATCCAGAACTCTTTGCCTGGTAAGATTTTAATCGCAATTTAGTTTTCCGCATGATAGGATAAACTTGTTTGTTTTTTTGCATGTTTGATTGTTGTGAATGGTTGGTAGGCATGTGGGATCCTTTACTTGTTTCTTAGTTAAGGAATTTTGGGAGTGAAATTTATGTAACAACCCGCATTCTACGCATCGGGGGATCGTAGAATATTTATTTCTTTCTCATGCGAAGTTGTATAGCCATGTAACTTTTGGAGACGACTATTGGGATCACTTCCCACGTTCATGATTTTTGCCGATTTTTAAATGACCGTTTTGCGCCTAGCTGATATTGTTTTGGCCATAACTTCTGATTGGTAAGGAGTTTTGACCTAAAACCACTTCCATTAGATCCGGATGATGGTTTACATTTCCGTAGAGAGATCACATTAGCCAAACTGACTCACCGTTTGAGAGATATGGTTGAAACAAGATTTAGAAGGTGAAAAATAGCTTAACTGGGCCTAATTAATATGATTAGCAAGAGGGCCCATAACCCATTTCAGGATTAAGGTTATGGGGAGGCTGAGGATAGTAGGAAAACGAATTTTATTTCATTTTTCAGCCGCCTAAAACATTTCTCTAACCCTAGCCATGGCCTCCACCTTCTAATTTCATCCCAAATCGCTCCTAATCGCTTCCTAATTGAAGATTAAGCCTAGCTACATCAAATCAAGGCAAATTACCATCAAATTGGGAATAAAGCTGCTGTGTTGCATAGAGATTCAACCCAAATCAGATAATATTTCAGATCTATAGTTTGTTTGTGGCCAAGGTGAGTGATTAGCATTGTTTTTACACAAATTATGGTTAATTAGGGGTAATTAGTGTTAATTAGCGAATTTATGTATTAATAAATTCATGAAAAATGTTTAGAAATTCTTAACACTATTTCAGACCTCTGTTAGAAGTTTGAGTTAATTTGGTTAAGTTTTTCTAATCATATCATTAGATTTGCTTATACATGCTTAAGGGAAAAATATGGGTTTTGGGTATGTTTGATCCGTTTTGACATATTAGATTGTTGTTTTAGTGTTTGTGGTTGATCATACGTGTTGCTATTACTGTTTGGAACATTTTATGATTGTCCAGTGGAGTTAGATTGGTCGAAAACGCGGTCATGAGGCGTAAATAGTTGCTGGAAAAGTCATAGGAAACAGTGCAGAAAAGTGGACCGGATCGGATCGCTTGACCCGATTGTGACACCCCCTCACGAGCCGATCGGCTCATATCTGAAGCTCTCCGACCCGACCGGACAAGGTCGCACGAACCGCCTGAGGAAGCAAGCCACGACCTGATGCATGAAGAGGAGGACCAAACCGGAGTGCCACGATACCCGATCCGACTTGGAGTTCGCCACAACCCGACCCGATGGGATGACCACGAACAGAGCCATTCGTGACCAGGACATCCACGATCCGAACTGGAGCACCATGAGCTGCTCCATGCATCACGAACCGACCCGAACCAGATGGGGATCAAACCGATGGGTGACTACAATCCCAAGCAAAGTGAAGTGAAGGGCCAAACCGATCCGGAGGAGACCAAAACTCGAGATGCAAAGGTAGTCTAAATGGGAAGTGGAACTCAGGATCCAGTTGGGAACCAACGAGTTAACTTCATGAGTTGGGCTTTGCTGCGGGACGTGTGCTAATAAGTTGTCATTGTTCATTGCTTTGATTCATCACCGAGAGACGATTGTTAGGCTGCGGATGAGTGCAGTAGGGTAGTTATTACTCCATGGGGCAGAGTGATCGTAGCATGGCTATGAGCCAGTGCAATGGAGTCGTTATGACTTCATGGGGTAGAGTAGACATATCAAGGACTAGTGGCTATGGATCAGTGCAGTGGAGTCGCCATGACTACATGGGGTAGAGTGATCATAGCAAGGATATGGGTGATCAAAGCGGTGGATATCGTATGCTTTATGCACTGAGTGAGAGATATGAGGATGGTTGCTATGCTTGATTGTTTGACATCACTATGACATGCACACCCCCACCCCCGTATCTTTACACCATATGTTAGTGTTACCTTAGAGTATTGTGCATCTAGTTGTGCTAACACTTTGGTTGCAGGTCCAGGTTCAGGTGGTTTAGTATACCTGTTATTGTCCTGTTTTGCTGCTTATCGCTTATACCAGACTTTTGTCTGACCCAGAGTTTTATGTCTATTACTCTGGGTGCTCTTAAATGGGCAGACCAGAGACAGGTCAGGTGACTATGCACGAGTAGCTGTGTCGGAGATGAGAAGGAGGCTTCCACGTATGATATATATAGATATTCTCCCTGTGTCACTACTGGTCACTACTTTGGGCATTAGTAGTGTACCTTTCTTATTTTGCTTTAGAGACGTTTTTTAAAAGTTGTAATAACGATGATGTGGAACATAAGCTGTATTTGGATTTTCCGCTGCTATGATGGTTTAGTTTTCATCTTATGCACTGTCTCGCCTGTTTTATGTCAAGTATGTTATTATTATATTTTATTCCATGCGCTGTGAGACATTCTACAGGTTCCTTGCTAGTTCAAATTCCCTTCTTTCCTTTCTTTGGCGGCCATCCCGTGCTGGTTGGACATTGGCACAACGCACTTTCATTGAAATGTCGGCTGGTGGTGGGGCGGCCCGTCACAAAAAATAACTTTATTATTCTTTATTTTGAGAAAGATCATTCATACTCTAAATCGTAATATACTTAAAACGGAAATATTGTTAGACAGGAAACATTAAAAGGATCCAAAACATTAAAAAAATCAACATAAATAGATCATAAAATACAAAAATTCATAAGTAACATGTATGTAAAAAGACGAATATGAAAATCATAAGCATTGTAAAACATATACGAACATACAATATAGTCATTTTGCATGCAAAATGTAAAATAATAAAAGATTGATATGGCTAGATTTGAGTTTTTTAATTATAGTTCTTGTTCAGGCACAAATTTAAATTTTAACAAAAAAAACTAAGATCTCGGACGATATTCCAGTTTTTCGTCTCGGTCGATATATCGTTCGATATTGCAATATCTCGGGCGATATATTCGAAAGGAGATTTAGAGTGATATTTGCTGTTTCGTTTCGGAAGAAGCAAAAAAGAGATCTCGAAGGAGATCTCGGGCGATATTTGCGAGATTTGAAACAATGATCATACATCAAACATACAAAACATTTATCAAGTCAAGACAATGCTTGAACTTGACACTAGGAACCACTTTAGTCAACATGTCTGCGGGGTTCTCTTTTGTGTCAATCTTCACCAAGAGAATATGACCCTTAGCTAATACTTCTCTAATGAAATGATAACGCACATCAATGTGCTTTGTTCGGGCATGATGAACTTGATTCTTTGCTAGGTGGATGGCACTCATACTATCACAATGCACAAGAAGTTGATTTTGCACCACTCCCAAATCATCCAACCAACCTTGTAGCCATATAGCTTCTTTAAAAGCTACAGTCACTGCCATATACTCCGCCTTTGCAGTAGATAGAGCCACTGTCGACTGCAGAATAGACCTCTAACATATTGGACCTCCTGCCAAGGTAAACATATACCCTGTAGTAGAGCGTCTCTTATCCAAATCACCAGCATAATTTAAGTCTACATAACCAACACATAAATGACTGTTGTTCATATCCCTCACAAATTCTAAACCAGCATCAATAGTTCCCAAAAGATATCTCAGAATCCATTTGACAGCATTCCAATGCTCTTTTCCAGGAGCACGCATATAACGACTGACCATGCTTACAACATGTGAAATAGCTAGTCTTGTACAAACCATTACATACATAAGACTCCCAATAGCATTAGCATAAGGCACATGTGCCATAAATTGAATCTCATCATCAGAGGAAGGACATATAGTTGCATTCAATTTAAAATGAGCAGCAAGATGAGTACTTACCGATTTGGTTTCTTTAGAAATGCCAAATTTCCTTAATACCTTCTTCAAATAGTTCTTTTGAGATAAACACACCTTGCCCTTGATCTATCTCTCTGAGTCTCCATGCCAAGAATCTTCTTAGCATCTTCAAGATCATTCATTTCAAATTCAGCTGACAATTTACATTTCAGCTTCTCGATCTCAGACTTGCAAGTAGATGCAATCAACATATCATCTACATACAAAAGTAAATAAATAAAGGAACCATCACTTAGCTTCTTCAGATATACACAATGATCATGGTGGGTTCTTGTGTATGCTTGGCCTATCATAAAACGATCAAATCGTTTATACCACTGTCTCAGAGACTGTTTCAGTCCATACAACGATTTTTCAACTTACACACCAGATCCTCTTCACCCAGGGCTTTGAATCCACTTGGCTAAGTCATATAGATCTCATCATATAGATCTCCATGTAAGAACGTTGTTTTTACATCCATCTGAACCAAATTCAAGTCGTACTGCGCTAGGTAACAAAATACGAATAGAGGAGTGCTTCACAACTGGCGAGAATACTTCATTGTAGTCAATTCCCTCCTTCTGGGCATAGCCTTTTGCAACTAGCCTTGCCTTATAGCGAATCTCATTTTTCTTCACTCCTTGTTTCTTAGCATACACCTACTTACACCCAATTGCTTTCTTGCACTTAGGGAGCTTGGCAAGAACCCAAGTGCCATTCTTGTGAAGAGATGTCATTTCTTCACTCATAGCCTCTTTCCATTCCTCACACTCAACACTATGAACAACTTGTGTGTGCGTCTTAGGAATGCCTTCATCAGTAACTGGTAAAGCATAAGTAACGTAGTCTCGAAACCAACCTGGTTTCTTGATATCCCTTTTTGGTCTGCTAGAAGCAATTGACTCTGGAACACTCCTTTCAGCCTCTGCTTCTATTTCTAACCCATCTTCTGAATCATCCACACTGCCCCGGTCAATTGTAACTTCATCTGTTTCAATAACTAAATCTATCGCCTCTTCAGAAGCAGGTCCCACTGGTACAGTTTCATCTGGGACTTGTGTAACAATATCAAACTTCACACCCTATAGATTCTCACAATTACTGCTCTCATTCTCCACCTGATGAGAACCCATAGGCTTTAGCGTAGCAGCCTCATTAAACGTAACATCCCTGCTTATAATCAACTTCTTGGTAACGGATTCCAGAGTTTGAACCCTTTGACTCCAGTCTTCGTGCCAACAAATATTTCCTTAATAGTACAAACTCCAAGCTTATTGTCCTTCACATGATACCAAGCAGGACAACCAAATACATGAATCAACTCATAGTCATAAGCAGGCTTACCATATCGGATTTCCATTGGTGTTTTGCCTCCTAATGTAGATGAAGGCAACCGATTGATGAGAAAACATGCGTAAGTAACACCTTCATCCCAGAACGCTTTGCCTAATCTAAAATTAGATAACATACATTGTACTCTCTCTAGCAGTGTACGATTCATCCTTTCTGCAACTCCATTCTGCTGCGGTGCTTCTCTAACTGTGAAATGTCTCTTGATTCCCTTATCTTGACATACTTTGTGAAATGGACCACTTGTGTACTCTCCATCGTTGTCTGAACAAAGCACTTTGAGTTTTGTACCCGTTTGAGTTTCAACTTCTTTCTTCCATCTCAGAAATATTTCCAGAACATCACTTTTCTGTCTCATGACATACACCCATACACGCCTAGAATAGTCATCAATAAAAGAGACAAACCAATGCCTACCTCCCAAAGAAGCATTTCTGGAAGGACCCCATACATCCAAATGAACATAATCTAGGACTCCACTAGATTTATGGATTCCCTTACCAAAGAGAGACCTTGTCTTCTTGCATTTTACACAATGTTCACAGAAATCTAACTTACTGACAATAAACTCTTTCAACAGATTTTGCTGAATCAAAGCATTCAAAGATTTCTCACCTAGATGTGCAAGCCTCATGTGCCATAGCATTGCAGATTCCTTAGCAGCAACTTCACTCTGCTCAGCTATAGCTACATCCCCAATCACTGTTCTCCCATTTAAGTATTACAAGTTGTGATGACGTGTACCTTTCATAAGAACCATAGCTCCCGAAATCACCTTCATAACTCCATTTTGGCCATCAAATCTTAATCCCTTGGATTTAAGCATTCCTAAAGAAATCAGATTCTTTTTCGTACTTGGCACACACCTCACATTTTTTAGTTCTCTAATCGTGCCATCATGCAGTTTCAGGTGATGATTTCCCATCAATACTTCGTCCTCAAACTTTGTAAAATTTGAAAAAATTGAGTCACATGAAAGGCAGCACCCAAATCAAGTATCCACTCATCATCTTTTGCCTCAGAGTTAGAAGGTACCATGGTTAAAGAGAAATCTGACTCATTCCCTGTGTCTTTGCTAGACTAGACGACATTTGCTGCACTTTTTCCTTTCTTGTCCCGCTCCTTGGCCTTAGGGAAATCCTTAGCCCAATGGCCTTTTCAATTACCCCAAGCACATTCATACTTAGCCAACCGCCCTTTTGCTTTCGAGTATCCTCTACTCTTACCAGGATGTTGGCCAACATTTTTCTTACAGTCTGATTTTTTGCCTCTCACTACAAGAGCATCACCACTATCTTCTCTGGAGATATCATCCCTGTCCATCTTTTGGAATTCTTCACTGCGTAATGATGTAGCAACTTCATCATAAATCAGCTTGTCTTTGCCATGAATTAGCGACTTAATCATGGGTTCATATTTCTCCAGAAGAGAATTCACTAAGCACAAAGCTTACTCCTCGTCTGGAATGATCTCATCATAATTAACCAACTGGGTAAGGAGTTTGTTAAAGGAATCTAGGTGCTCAGTCAGAGCTACACCCTTCTTCATATTGAACCAATACAAATTTCTTTTTAGATGAATTTAGTTTGCCACATTCTTCACAAGGTGCTTCGCTTCAGGTTTTTCGCATAATTCTTTCGGCGATGTCTCATTTTGATAGTTCACTTTGATATCGGCTTCCAAGCAACCCCTGATTGTAGCTAAACAAAGCCTTTGATTCTTTTCCAACTGTTTGTCTGACCATTCTTCTAGTTTCTCTATTCTCAAACACGCTTCCAAATACATATGTTCAAGAGCATCAGGCACATCTGTTCTCCACAAACCAAGGTTATTGTTTCCATTAAATTTCTCTACATCTAACCTTGCTCTATGATACACTATTTTTTCAGATTGCTTTGATTCGTCCATTTTTGCAACACAAGCAACTTACAAAAGAGAAACAAACACAAATGGAAAATCTTCCTTCACAGGAATTTCGTCGAACACCTTCTGTGCACTAAACTGAACTCACAAATCCAAAGACTAAAACCGCAAGCTCTGATACTAGTTGTCGAGATTAGTGGAAGTGGAAGCCAACTCAACACATAACATCCCAATATAGTGCAGGAATTAATAGAGACGACAAAAAATAAAGAGAACACAATGGTTTAACGAGGTTCAACTGTAAAGCCTACGTTCTCAGGCAAAGAGAGTGATTTTATTACCTCACAATGGAGAACACACAAGAAAATAACTCATACAAAGCTTACACAAAAGACTCAGCTCCTTATTTTAGAATTTCAGTTTTGTGGCTGCTGCTCTCTTGTCTAAACCCTTACAACATGATGCTATATATATAGTGAGAGTGTTTAGGCTTCAGTAGGTAAAAGGCCCATAAAGCACCAACATAATAATATACTGAAATGTACGTAACTGCACTAAAAGTGCAGCAGTCTTCACAATGCATATTTAGATATGAAAAGAAGTTAATGTTTCAAGTTAATACTCTTGAAGCAGAATGCATGAGACCTTATTAACTAAGAATGCATGTGGATTTAGGAGAAAAGTGCATGGTGTTGAAATCATTTATAATTTGTTAACAGGTGTCTGGTTCAATGTAAATAATTTATCATAGTAGTCCTTTGTCACAAACACTCATTGAATATGATATTCCAAGAAGACTTGAACTGAAATATCCATATTAAGCAACAATACCCTTTTTGATTTAGTGATTTCTTCTTCAAAATCAAACTGTTTGAGAAATAGTTGTAAAGTAGGCTAGTGTTCCATTAATAAAATAGCTTATAGGCTCAAATATGCATGACCATAATGAACAACTCCCTCAGTATTAACATTCATGCAGCAATTTAGTCAACACAACAACTTCCATAAGCAATGTTAGCCATTACATCCAATCTTTCGCTTTTTCCATGCTCGATCTTTAGGGCTTTTGCCAACTTAGTTGAATCCTTCAAAAGTACATCGAGAAACTAATAAATAGAAAAAATCTATATAACTTCAGCATGAAGTAAAAGTTATACTATATATACAATGAAATTATGATTTCCAAGAGGTTACCTACAAGGCAATTTTCATAATATTGTTGGAGTAGATGAAATCTGATGTGCTTAAAACTTCATACTTCGGCACAAATTCCATTGGATCGTTCTACTTCTGGAAAAATAGTAGGTGAATACAGAAACGTAACAATAAACACAAGAAAAAAAGGACCACATAATGCATTCAATAATCTAAAGTAACATTTTCTAATCGATGTTAATTAATTTATTCAGCTTATAGCAGAAAATATAATACTGCTATAAACTAAAGATATAATCAGTGTATTCAATTTATAACCATATTATATTTTCATCGTTTGATTATAAACTAAAAATATATATGGTAATGGAAAAAATGTTTATAGTAGTATTATCTCTTCTTCTGAAGATATAATTCAATGTAGCAGTATTACAAACCTAATACGATTATATCTTTAGAAATTATAAATTGAATACAACGATAATATCAAATGATGAAGATATGCTACCAATTATATATTATATATAGGATTATATCCTCAAAAAGTATGGTATCATAACTGAATACATTGATGATAACTTCAGAAAATATTATATCTTTAGAAGATATATAGCAGTATTATATTTCCTAACACATGTTAATTATTTTCTCTGGTTAACAGATCTATTAAATAATAAAGTTGTGTAATATTAGGATCCAAGGACGGATCCAAGGCCAATGCAACCTGGGCTGCAGCTTGGGAGAGTTTTTGAAATTTTGTTTCATATTTACCAATATATCTCATTCAGTTGGATATAAAGCTAGTATACTCTTAACTCTTGCATTTTTTAAAATAGGCTAAACCTTCTCTCAAATCTAGTTTTTCTATCTTATTTTTCCTTAATAAAATAATTTGACTAAACTGATGATTTGGAATGACTAAAGTAAAAGATACATATTTAATTTCTTACTGTTATTTCTAGTTTTGCTTTTATCCTATTTATTTATTTATTTGTTTTAATTTATTTTTGAATATATCAAAATCCCTTACTGTGTTACATATTTGGTCAGAGAATAATATTGCATAGCCCTGGGTGATTTGAAATCCTAGCTCCGTCCCTGTTTGGATATGTAATATATTTATAATTTATAGATTATGATGGCAAGCGCCTCGCGTTATTTCTAAAATATTGTGTACTTTATGTATTTTTTTGGGTGTGAATTACATGAATGTCGCATAATTTATAAATTGTCATTCAAAAGAAAAAAATTAGAAATACTAGACAACAAATTGACATATGAATGACGTGAATAAAAGTAAAGTTTTAAATATAAAACAATCTATAAGTTAAAGCTATTTCATTTCAAATGAATTTTCTTCTTGAAGCAAATGCACACAAATATTCTTTTTTTCTTCTTGAATGATAACTATGTAAACATTTTTTCCAAAAATAAAACAATTCTTTCTATTTGAAACACTTGTGGGGAAAGTCGTTGGACAGCTCAAATATATAGACTTCTGCATAAGTTATTCCCGCCTTTTATTTTTCATAGAGAAGAGTTGAAAACCACATGCATCTCTCATTTTTTATTTCCATATCACTATTAAATAAAAGCTTGTTCCGCCAACAGTCCAGTTTGAAGGTTCCTCCTTTCCTCTCCTCTTTCCGCTTGGGATGAGATAAATTTCTGCATAGTAATTACGAAATGTTACACCATCTTGCACATTGTACAAATAAGAGAAGGAATGCATTGAATTACACTGAAAAAAGGAAAAGAGACAAAACATCCTCATTATACTATCAAATACGACAACTGTTTACATGAGAAGAGAATTTCTTACTAAAACTGAAAATACTTACACATGCAGAAACTATGGCACCCACAAAACCTGCAGCAAAAAGGCAATCAATATCGATGTAAGTTTTATAAGTTTTAATACTTAATTAAAAAATTATAAGAAATGTAAATGCATGTGAACCAATCTTAGATTCCCATAGTCTAATGGTTTCAACATAACTTTCTTAATTAATGATAGGAAAAATGGTCTTGTAAGTACTAAACTAATGGTATAATTGAGATCGGTTCAAAAGTTTTATCCATCAAAATTATTATACCAAAATTTCATATTATAGTCCAATTTAGAGAGTGCAGATTCATATTTTAATTTCACCATTTTTCCCCTAAAAAAATAGTTTGGACAACATATTATATGTTAAGAAATATGCATTAGAGCATGCATATCTGCCAGCATATTAAATGATTTTATAGAAAATATAATTACCTTATAATCGAAAAGAAGAATTTGAACCTGAAATATGGAAAATCAAAAAAAGTTTTGACTTTCATGTTGAAGCATTGGATAAAACATGTTATATGCAAAGGCGGAAATAACAAAATGAGATGAATTAATTTATAAAATATTGCATGAATTGTTCCAACTGATTACATAAAATAGAATAGCAAACCTGCATAGCCGATAGATTGGATGCAAATCCACCGGTACAAAGTATCATTTCCCTGAGCTTGCTGAATGAGAAACTATTTGAAAGGAAAAAAATCATCTATGATTATAGATCTCACGATTTATTCACATTATTAAAATAAAATAAGACCTGCACATTTTAAAATACCTCTCGTTCCACCTTTAGATAATTCATCCCCGCCTATTTCTTTGGCCCAGATTTGCTTAACTGGACCAATTCGATTGTCAGGTTTTGAAAGGTAGCATAAAAATTATGTAAGAAGAAAGAAGTAGATATGAGGAAGGAGGGATTTATGAAGAAAAAGGCGTTGAGATAAAAGCAACTGGCATTTATAGGTAACGTGGTATTCTCTAGAACATCAAATAAGAGCCTACAAACCCGATCTAAATTAAACGCAATTTCGAACGAAGATTATATGAAATAGTCAAAAGTTGTTAACTGCATTGCGCAGGTTTTGCAAGATTAAATAAATCATGCTTGGTCAAGATTATACGAAGGTATTTTTTTAGAATTATTAATAAAGATTGTTGTATTATTTTTTATTTAATAAAAGTATCTTTAGAGTTTTAAGGAGAATTTAAAAAATTGAGAGAATCAAGGAGAATTGAGAGAATTGAGAAAATTAAGGAGAGAGCTAGAAATTCTTCTACTTTACTGTTACTTAATAGATAGGTTCCATCCCTAATTCGTTTGACACAAACCAGTGCTGCCACACAACTCACAAGCGCTGCTACTTAAAAGGCTGAAAATTTAGCTTCCCTAACAGTCGCAAATTCTCCACCTAAGTCTAGCTCTATGCCAATGCCAATTGAAAGGAGAAATCAATCCAGTTTGTTACCCTACTTAATTCATTCAAAAAAATACTAACATATTAAAGGCTTGGTCAGTTAAGCTTCCTTAAGTAATTTCTATTGATGGTGAAGGTTTTTTGATGAAATAGGGCGATGGTATGGAGGCAATTTGAGATGTAGTGGAAGAAATTTAGCAAGAATTTTTAGAATGAATGGTATTAATGATATAATGAACCAACAAAATGATATAAGTGCCAGAATTTGAGGATAAATATTATAGGAATTTGTGGCGTTTTAGAGGCTAAATTGAATTTCATCAAGTGTTTGTTAGAATTATAGCAACAAGCCAGGGCAAGAAGGTTAATGCACAGATTTGTGCGTGTGCTGGTTTTATAAAGAATGAATTGCAAGATAGTTGATTCAATAGAGTAGATAAAATTGCTAATTTCAACTAGAATTAACAAGAAATTTTAAGGAATTATACGAGATGTGATTTGCTGGAATCTAATTAAAGTATACAAAGAGATTCATATGAACTGGAACTGGTACTGTAACCTTGATTTAATTGCTCCTCTTAGCTTCTTCTCAATCTTGGCCATCAAAATGAGGTTGTTAGAACATCTGAATAGATATTTTGATGAAGCTGATCTGATATCCTAATTTGATTTTTCAACAACATGTTAGAATAATGATTTTTCGGCAATAGGCAGAATATTCATTTGCTTGTTTATCGTGAAGTTTCAAAAACTAAAATATGTTAGATTATCATAAACTTAGCAGAAAATTGATTTATTATGAGTTCTTATATACCAATATTTATCAAAAAAAAGTATGGAAATAACCACTGAGTGCATGTATGGAAATAACCAATGCATTTTTAATTGAAACAACTAAAGAAGAAAGGGGAAGGAGCTATACCATAACACGCACACGCAAAAAATAACTAAATGAATGGTTGTTGCTAGCAACAGTCATATCCTTTTTTAATTTGATTTATGCCTCTTGAAATTGAACTGTTTTGTACACAATAGTTACGCACATTTTTCCAACAGTTGCTTCCCTCCATCGAGCATCTATTCGTATGCTATATAAACATCTTTCCCACCAACATTTGAATCAATTAGTTCTCATATTCTTCTTCCAATAAAATCTCATTGAATCCATAGACATTGCTACGTCTCTGGATTCTGATTTGTTGTATCCTGAGAAGCAATTTGCCATCAACCCGTTAATAAACTCTATACGAGTGGAGGCAAATATTGTTTTAAGGAAAATGAACATGTACCTCAAAACCTAATCCTATATGATGCTTGCAAAACTATTCAACAAATTAAAGCAATATTCATCATGGAGCATGGATCAGATTCTGCATTCAAACTGATGAACCAAGACTTTGTCAGGCTAGACAGACTTGATGGAACCAACTTCACCTATTAGAAAGACAAAATAAAGCTTCTACTTACCTCTCTAAATATGTAACAACCTGTGTATTTAACGATTGGATATTTAAATATTTTATTTAATAAATATTGTTCGTTAATCATTCAATTGATGGCTCAAAAGGTAGCTTCTCACAAATGATCGAATTAGGGCTCGACACTATTTCCATTGAGTTCGTATGATTCATTACATTAATAGAAAATATATGGATTGCTATATTTCGAGTTTGGACCATTTGCGATCATAACGACCTCGATATACGTGTAAAAATTTTGTTTTGGGCAGAGGTCTCGGATTTTGATGAAATTTGTAACATCATTACTGTATCGTTGTGGTGATGCACGCCGAAAAATTTGGTTGCATTTGGATGAGTCATTTGATCGTGGGCTAAAACGCATGTTGATTTTGTGAAGAGAATTTGAGATTAAATACATTAAAATAATAATAAAACCTAATTATGATGGGTTGTCCTTGTTCATTTCCTCCCTCGTTCGTATGTTTTACAGTTCCATTGAAAATGGAAGTCACCCCTTCATTGTGATATTCAAAAATCATAAACTCCTTATTTCCTCTACTATAAACCGCAAAACCAAATTCGTATTGCAAAGATCTTCAACCTCATACTCATATTGTAATGTGTTTAAATCTTTTCCATTGCCAAACCAAGTTCATCAACTAGGGTTGACTTTTGCACGATATTTGTGACAAGAATTACGACAATAATACCATTGTGTTTCTCATCACCACCTGCACGTTTCCACGAAGTTTCATCGTCATCAGATATCTGGAGCAAATCGCATCCGTATAAATAACGCACGCACAATAGTAGGTCGGGAATCAAAGGGGGTGCAAGTTTTCTATGGTGGTGACTGGGTTGTAGCTTGTCTGAAGAGGAGCCCAGTGCAATTGATAAATTTCAATTCAATGAAGAAACAAAGAGGGAATCGAAGAGAGAAGGTGCTTAGAAAGTGGGTTTGGATATAGGGGTGTGTGGCCTATAGATGGCATCGAGGAAAAAGGCTTTGGAGTGGGTAATTAGTTTAATTTAGCAACTAATTAAATTGCTAATTAACGAATTAATGCGTAAACTTATAATATATGTAACTTTTGCGTACGAGGTCAAATTCAGACGTGGTTTCTTCATATGGATTCATATTGACAAACTCTACATTTTATACCTAGTTTGGACTGATTTGGCTAAGATGAGTGATATTATCTTTCACTGGATTTTACTTGTTCGTAGTATAAATTTGATGTTTTAAACTGGTTGTTAATTATAAAGAATAATATTTAGGTTAAATGAACCTGGTAAGTAGTAAATAAAAAGATTAAATAGTGATTTAACTAGTTTTAACTTGATTATCACATTTTTACCTGATTGCACGCTATTGCGCACTGTTTTAACCACATTATTAGATATAGGTCATTTGGACACTTATTTTACTTTGACTGTTATAGATAGGTTCAATTTTATGATATTATGGATTTTTGTATGCTAGCTTAGGAATTTTATGACTTTTAGTTACATGGTTGACTTGTTTGCAAAGTTTAGCTTAAAACGTCGTTAATAGGCAATCTAGTATTAGGAAAATCTCGTATGTAAGAGTTTGGTATTTATCGAGTGAATGCACAAGTGGGTGTATGCTAATTCAACGCACAAGGATGGTAAACTCGAATGGATGAGGTGAATTCTCGATGGAGCTTCATAGCACTTGGATGAATTTGATGACTCAATAGCATCGGAACTCGATGATGGACTCGACGATAAAGCAACATTTGAGTGATACTAGATCTTGATAGTCGACCTAAAGATGATGGATGAACTTGACGATGAGCTGAACTTTGCGACAACTGCCAGATGTTTTCCTTAGATGAGTATTTAACCAATTTTGGTTAAATATGTGATCCGTGATGTCATTATCAGTTACTATGTAGTGGTCAATATCGACTACTATTGTTGTTTACCATTTTGGTCAATTTGACATGGACGGTGATGTGATTTCGAGGAGCAGGATATAATAATGGTTTATTCGATAGTGATTTCGACACAATGGCTCTTTGATTAGCGACTTTGGCTTAAGGAGAAGCTGTGGTGTTTATATCGATTCTTCATTCGACGACGATGATTCCAAGATGGAGACGTGGTTGCTGCGATGGATTGCTTTCTCCGAGATGTTGAAAACACGACATTAAGTCGTATTGAGTTGACTGCCGGATAGAGAGAGATCGGAGACAAACGATGATATCTTGCGACATAATGATCGTCGGGGATAGTTCCCATAGTGAGACGACTTCGAATGGGAGTCCTATGGACAGTCTAGTGATGGATTCTGCTGCGGAGAATGTGTGCAAAGGGGCTATTGATATTCATGACTTTGGTACGCCTTTGAGAGAGTGGCATAAGGATGGATTAGAGCCAATGCGGTGTGGACTGATCGGCTCAGACCCTAAAGCTAATGCAGTGTGAAACGATAGGGTTATCAGCTATAACTCATGCACTGAGGCATAGTGATAGTCCGGTGGAGCTCATACGACGGGGACTACCAGTGCACTGATTGATTTGGTGATCGAAGTACTAAATGTTATATGTTTTATGCACTAAGTGAGTGAATGTGAGGATGGTTGATAGATGTTATAGTTGTTTACTTATTTATCACCACTCAATACTTAAACGTCTATTATACCTTCTATATATGATATTTATCATAGCATAGCATATACCGACTGTTATGTGCTAACTTTACTGATGTAGGGGAAGGGAAGTTGATTCTCCATACCCTTAGTGTTATATATACTATTAAGACTTTTTTAGTACTTTGAGATTTATTTATTACTCACACTAGACTTTTGTCTTACCTAAGGTTTATTTCCCTCTTATTAACTTGAGTGTTCATCGACGATGCTGATAAACAAACCAGGTGGAAGGTATGAGTATATCTAGAGTTGAACAGGTGAATTTGTGGGAGGCGATGGTTTTTCTATTTATACTTGTATTATATCTATTTATTTCGGTTATATAGCACTATAGAGCCTTGAAAATGTTGTGTATTCTTGTTAGAGGCAGATTATCAGTTGGGTTTATTTATCTCATGTACTAACTCTATTACTGTTCTATATAACGGTGTGAACCTGTATACTTTGATTGTCTACTTTATATAGTTATCACTATCTCACCTGTTTTATATCTGTGATTTGATTATTATATGTTATCATATAGGCTCTGAGATATATGATAGATTTTATGGATGTGTTTATTTATGTTCTCCCCTTTCTCTTCTCTTCTATTTTCTTCGTTTCTTCCTCCTATCTCTTCTTTCTTATATTTCCTTCTTATATTTCTTCTTCCTATCTCTTCGTTACATCGGTCAGGTTCTTATATGGCTCGAATTTTTAGTTATGAGCACAGATGGTGTAAGGCGGGTCGTCACATTTGGTATCAGAGCATAGATTGCATTGTTTGACCAAAGCAGTACTGAATTCAAGAGTTAATATATATATATGAGAGTACATATTTGTAAATATTTTGATTTTCAAATCTGTATATTATTACTATGTATAGTATAGGTTGTGTTGCACACGGGTGCTATTTGAATGATTTTCTCTATAAGAAATTGAGCGTCCTAACCCCTTGTCTTGATTGATCGAGCAAATGATTAATACTTCTAATTACTTCATCTTTGGACTTGAGAGTTAGGCAGAATCAAGAATTACTAGCCTCGGTTTACAACTTTTGTTTTTAGTAATAGCACGATCCATTATTTGAGATTCCCTTTTATCTCTAATTAGTTATGACACTCAAATGCGAAGAGACAACTATGCCGCATTGTGTGACGCTTATGTGTCGATATGGCATACCAATTCTTGGAACGGAATCGAAAGTTGTGGTCTGAGAGTTGTTTGGGTTCTCATAAGGGCTTTCCACGATTACTTGGAGTTTGAGTTAAATGAATTAGGATTTTAGTCCTAAGAGACTCCATGGATAAGCCTAAATTGGTCGTGAGACTTTATCATTTTGAGATCTCGAAATTGATTCGCTCAAGACTTGTTCATGATTTTCTTCGAAGAGGTTTTGCATCGACTTCTTAGGAGTCGATGAGAGTTCGCCGAATTAGGCGATGTGTTTGTGTTAGAGAGTTTGACTGATTTTGATGTGATGTCGAAGAAAGGTTACTTCTCCTCCTAGTTACTCCAAAGTTTAAAGTTTGTGGTTGGTTTGTTAGATCAAATCGGAGGGTTGTTATTCCATTCCAAGGAAATGTTTGTTGGAGGATTCGATCGAGTAAGATCGTGATGTTTTAGCTTGCGCCCAATATAAAAGTTTGTCCTATTTGGTCAGGACAAATCATGGAGATGTATGTGTTGATTATCATTCTCATTCCGCCGAGTGCTCCTTCGATGAAGCGGAAAATAGCGACGTCATCGCTCGAAGTATGTTTCCATGAATGGTGTTTCTATATGTAATTTAGTTTGGCGTCGAGGTTTCGTCGTTCCATTTGATCGTGCAAATTCGATGGATGGGACGAGATTGAGGCTCGTGAATTAATTTGTTTCTCTCGATTGTGACTTATTGTGTTGAGGGCTCTGTTAAATTATATATGTAAGTGACATCCCATGTTTGATCACTAGAACTTAATGCCATGGGTGATTGCAGCGTCCACAATGATTAATTTCAGGCCTAGCTGTGGGGGAGTGTTATGACATAGTTAATTTATACTTTGTAGTATATATGATTCGTCAAAACTTAAATTCATTGAGTCATGGTTGCATGTTTGCTAAATTTTTCCTGTTGTTGATTGTTGAACTTAACTATACTTAATACTTAAGAAAAACTGTTCGATTACTAGGATGATATGGAATATCGGTGGCAGTGCGAGGTTGTTGGTGATGATAGCGGGCTAGGACAAGCTCTTAAGTAGTGATTCATCTTCACTTTAGCGATAGTGGACTGAGACTTATATCTTCTGTAATAACCCGGAAAATGTGAACCAGTTTAAAATTTTTAAATTAGGTTATTAACAAGAAATTTGAATGATTTAAATAGCCTATTTCCATAAAATATAGAATTGTGTATTATATGGTCGTTTGAAATTTTGAATACAAACTAAGTCTGACTGTGCAGGATGGAAAATATAACGGATTTTAGTGAGACCAAAAATATTTAAATCTATTAATCAATACCTTTCTAACGAATCTGAATAATCGAAATTTCATAACGAGAATCAAAAGTTATGGCCGAATGAATTTTCAGAAGAGTTGGTATATAGAATATATAGGCCTGGAAAATTGATATTTTGCATATGGCATCGGAATTCGACGAAACCACTTTTGTTGGGTCCGGGATGTCAAACTATTGTTAGATTTCAAATTTCATAATTTTTCGAATTAATATGTGAGCGTGGCAAAGGAAAACGCGTTTGACCAGTTTCTGTTGAATTTAATCGACGGGAAATTGGCCATTTTTCAAACGGTCTCAGAATTCGACGAAACTAGTTTTGTTAGGACCGTATCGTCAATGCGAAGCTAGAAAATATTTTGTGGGAATTTTTCTAGTTAGTATGTGACCCCGGTAATTTGAAATGTACGTTTAGAATTCAATATAAGGATTTAAATTGTAAATTCAACGGAAACTGATTGTAACGATCAAACCAGCTTACGACACATATCCCATTGTGTTCGGAATGGGGGTAAAACGCTATGGACGACAGGCGGTGGACCTCGTTTCGAGGTCGGATATAAAAGTCAACCCTTGTGCAAATTTAAATAATTAAATAATAAAATAAAATATATAAAAAAAATCTATTTCCCCCTTTTCTCTTCTGCTTGCCCCCCCCCCCCCCGATCATTTACCAGAAAAGCAAAATAAAAAAAAAAAAAACCTAAAAACTAATCGCCGCCGCCCTCCAGACCTCGACGCCGACGATCGAGCTGACGCCCCCACCACCCTCGCGACCTCCTCCTTCCAGCGAAGACGCCGCCGACATCGAATCGAAGCAGCCCCCCCAATCGGAGCCTCCACCATCGAACGCCTCATCGCGACACCACGAGCCACCGCCGACGTTCTTCTTCCCTCCTCCACTTCGAAATCTCGGTGAGCTTTTAAATTGTTTTGTTTTTGTTTTTATTTTTGTTTTACAGTAAAGTTGCAAAAAAAAAACTGATTTTTAAAAGGAATTATAAAACTGATTTCTTTTAATTTATAAAACTGATTTTTTTTAGTTAAAACTGATTTTTTTTTTCTAAAAGGCAAAACTGTTTTAAAAGAGTTATAAAAACTGTTTTAAAAAGAAGAAAATAAAAACGGAATTTAAAAAAGAAACTAAAAACTGATTTTTTAAAAGATAAAAACTGCATTTTTATAAAAGTTAAAAACTGCATTTTTATAAAAGAGAAAAACTGTTTTAAAGGGAATTATAAAACTGATTTTATTTTGAACTTTAAAATAGGAAAAAGGTTTAATTTTTTTTAAAAGAAAAAGGTTTAATCTTTTAATAGGAAAAGATTTGAACTTGCAAAAATAAAGATCATGTTTTAAAAATAGAAAAGACGGAGTTTTTGTTAGGTAGAAAAAGTAAGGTATGATTCTTATATTTTTAAAGCAATAAAAATATAATTTTTACATCATGAGAATAATAAAAATATAATCTTTATATTTAATAGCGAAGGCAAAATGCAATCTTTATTGAATAACATAGTAAAAATTCGATTTTTACCTATGTAGAGAATACAGGCAACGAAAGCAACAAGAAGGCGAAGTAGGCAAAGATTTCTATTAAGGAAGAATCGTGTTAGTGGATAGCTATTGGTGAGGATTCCTCACTTTTCAATTTCGATTTTTAAATAAATATATATGAGTTGAAAATGAAAGTGAATTGCTATATATTAATATCTATATATATATATACGCCCCTCGTCCACAAACCATGGACGATATTTATTGGTTGAAATTGTTGTGAGAATTGATTGATAGTTTGGGATTGTTTGTGATAAATATTGGTTGATTGCGGTTGAAAAATACCCGTTTGTGGTTGAAAAATATTTGGTTGAAACCACATAGGATTAGTTTGTGGAAATGGAAAAAAAAATATAAACATGCCGCCTGCGTGCGAATTAGATGCATGATTCCCATTGTCAAAAACCGCGAGGTTTTAAGGTAGAGCGAGGAGCCGTACTAGGGACGGTGCCGGTGTAACTACCCTGCCGTTATGCTGCCGAAATTTTGAATAATATTCTTGTGTTCGAATTATTTTCATATGCTTAAACTATATTTATTCATTGAATAGAAACATTCATGTGTTGAATTGATATTCATTCGTTGTTTAGAAATTCATGTGTTGAATGATATTCATATTTTGAAATAAACCGTTCGATAATAAAAATCACATTTTTAACTAACTATAGAAACATTCATGTGTTGAATTGATATTCATTCGTTGTTTAGAAATTCATGTGTTGAATGATATTCATATTTTGAAATAAACCGTTCGATAATAAAAATCACATTTTTATCTAACTATAGAAACATTCATGTGTTGAATTGATATTCATTCGTTGTTTAGAAATTCATGTGTTGAATGATATTCATATTTTGAAATAAACCGTTCGATAATAAAAATCACATTTTTAACTAACTATAGAAACATTCATGTGTTGAATTGATATTCATTCGTTGTTTAGAAATTCATGTGTTGAATGATATTCATATTTTGAAATAAACCGTTCGATAATAAAAATCACATTTTTAACTAACTATAGAAACATTCATGTGTTGAATTGATATTCATTCGTTGTTTAGAAATTCATGTGTTGAATGATATTCATATTTTGAAATAAACCGTTCGATAATAAAAATCACATTTTTATCTAACTATAGAAACATTCATGTGTTGAATTGATATTCATTCGTTGTTTAGAAATTCATGTGTTGAATGATATTCATATTTTGAAATAAACCGTTCGATAATAAAAATCACATTTTTATCTAACTATAGAAACATTCATGTGTTGAATTGACATTCATTCGTTGTTTAGAAATTCATGTGTTGAATGATATTCATATTTTGAAATAAACCGTTCGATAATAAAAATCACATTTTTATCTAACTATAGAAACATTCATGTGTTGAATTGACATTCATTCGTTGTTTAGAAATTCATGTGTTGAATGGTATTCATATTTTGAAATAAATTGTTTGACAATAAAAATCACCTTTTATTGACTATCTGAACTGTGAAAAATAATCTCGTCTTAAAAGAAAGTGTTTTATGATAAAAATCCCATTTTTATCACCAACTTGAACTATATAGAAGAACAGTGTTTTGAAATGAATTGTGTTACAATAAAAATCACATTTTTATTGTATGCATTAATCGTTGAAATGTGAAGTGTTAAAAATAGCCACTTGTTCAAAATAAACATATATGAGTTGAAATATTCATTAATTAGCTAATGAAATGATTTGCACCTATTTATGTAACATTAGAATGAATGGTGTTTTTAAACCAAATAGAAATCAAATATGAAGTTGAATAGAAAATGAAAAATGATATGAACTGTATATATATGTACATGCATATTCATTGAACAGGTTATAGCAAAGGGGCTAGAGAAGAGGAATAAAATTTTGTGCTCGACAAATAGGTACACATTTACTGATTTGTTTGGGTGATGATTTTGAGCCTGTTGGCTAGCCGCTTGGCTTTTTCTTTTCTTTTTGAGATCAGAAGGACCGGGACGCTATTTGCGATTTCCCGATGCTCCCGGTGCAGGGGAGGTTATGGCGAAATTTTTCCAAAATTTAAGGTGTTAGAAAAATATTTGAAGTGAAAAACGATATAGAAATCATCGAATGAACTATATTTATATAAATATATAAATATAAATAGAATTAAAACGAAACAAGGCCGTGCAGTTCGTATTTTGAAACCGTGATTTCAAACGCTAGTGCGGGGAATCCGACCATTGGATTTTCCCGAAACCTCAACCGTCGGGTTCGCCTTGGGAAAATCTTTCCAACGGCACCAACCTTGTAAAAATCCAACCGTTGGATTGTCTGGAATGTTTAATTCAAAATTAAGGAAAAACAGCGCCAGAAACGATTATATTTATATATATATATATATATAATTAAATTTAATCGAATAACGACGCTGCAGTTCGTAAATTGAAATCGTAACTTCAAATGGTTAGTGTGGAAGATCCGACCGTCGGATTTTCCCAAAACTGGAATCGTTGGATTCGTTTTGAAAAGACCTTCCTAATGATGTAAAATTTGTGAAGATCCAACGGTTAGATTTTCCGATATGTGTAAAACAAATTAAGGGAAAAACAGCGCCAGTGACACGAAACGACCTGAAACGTCGTTTAATTAAATATGGCCATTTTTAAATAAATAAAAATGGCGAAAAATCATTATAAAATATTATAAGCAACATAGGTTGCAAATAAACCAAGTGGACTTGAATTGTTTGATATTTGATGGTTGTATGTGTATGACATGAAAATAACACTAAATAACTGAAAGATGGATGTCGAATAATATAACCATATAAAGAATCGATTTAAATTCTAATGACGTGAATTATTTGAAAAGGCCGAGCTAACCCTCATTTCAAATAATTCATCGAGCGATTCGAATTGGAAAATGCAAAGACGATTCAAGACCGACGATCTTCGTATCGGTTGGATGGGCGCTAATGAGGTTCCTAACCGGAGTAGCTACCGGAAAGGGACGGAAGTAGTAGCCGTCTGAACGTATATGTTGATTGGACGGATATACGAGGAATTTGACGCCTCCGGTTTCGTTCAGACCCAGGACGGACTTGTAAATGGACTGTGTGTCTGACATTGGATTTTGTTCTATACTGATTGATCTCTGTTAAATATATATCTGTTGGCGGCGGAGAATTTATTCTCTTGCTTAACGCCCTTCTCTGAGACGTACGAGCTTAGAGGTTATATATCGATGGAAATCAATCGTATGGAGTGGACTGCCTATGTGGCATGCCAAGATGCTGTGATCATGGCTTCTGTTGAAAAGCAAAGTCTTGTGGATGATGATCAAAGCAAGGTCTACGTGGCCTAGCTTTGTGTATTTCGTAGATTCGCGAGCCTCACACCCCGGTATGAGTTAAAAACGGGATACGGACTGCAGGGAGAGCACGGCGTTTCTTTCTAGCTATGGTGGTGTCAGTGACTTACCAGCCCTGACATATATATCTACTTTTCACCTTTGTGGTTGTTGGAATGCGAGGCACCTCGATTTTAGGTCTGTAAGGACCGGGAAACGTGTGTTCAGGAATAACTAATCCTCTAACGTAAGTGAGGACCGGCCCTGAAGATCCAGGGGTTACCCAGTGTGCGTAATCCTGAGGCATTTGCTAGAGTGTCTCGAAGCGGAGAGGAGCTTGCCCCTTGCCTCGACTCATGACGGAAATCCAATTTCCAATACGAAATAACGGACTTAATTTTAGTACTAGTATGGTGACATAGTATATGGTAGCTATGCCGCCTATGATTGATATTTATGATGCTATTCGTTTTTGAAACATATATGCACTAGTAATAATATCAAATGATTTCGCTTTATACGTATCAAGCATATTTGGCTATTATAAGGTAAAACTCTATCCTCCGGCTTGTGTTGCATTGTGTGATGGGACCTGAGTCTTATAATAGCTTCATTCTTTCTAAAAGCATTGCGTTGTTTTAAAAGAATTTACCTGGTTTTAAATGCACTAGCAATCACTGGAGTAAACCCGTTCCGCGAAAATGGCGTGGTCCTATGATTTGCTATTACTATTGTTTAACTGTTAAATAGATTCCTCATACCAGTCCCCATGACTGACTCGTTGTTTGTTTCACTTTGCAAACGCGGGTGCCCTTATTTTCGCACGGGCAGCCTAGTACACAGGTGACAGGTGGTTTTTGGTTCTGCACAGCTGCTTAGCGTGCACTTTGGGCTCATGGCGAGGCTGACTTCATAGTGATGACTTAGATATTTTCCTCCATTCCTGTATTTATGTTATGATTCCGCCACTGGCGATGCAGATTGATTTACTTTCCGTATTTCTCACTATATGTATATGTATTCCGCCTTCGGCGATGTAGACTGATACTCTTATTATGTCACTGCATGTATGTATTCCGCCTCTGGCGATGATGACTGATCACTCCCCTTTCTTTTTACTAAGTATATCCCACGTTATGCTATTCTGATATTCCTACATGTTGTGATTCCGCTGTCATATCCATGTAAAATTATTTTATTTATTGTTTCTGCTATTATCTGTACTCTGCTATGATGATTAATGTGTTATTTCCTAATGATTATCCTTAATACCGCCCCTCGGATTTTGGGATCGTCACATCTTCAGTAGACGAGTCGCTCATGATTCGACGATAGCGGGCTGAGATAGTTCTCTAGCAGCAAGTCATCACCTTAGCTTGTAGCTTGAGAGTATCGGGATTCATTTGGTGTGATGACTAGGTTTCCAACTTGTTTGAGTCGAGTTCCGTATCAATCTAGTTGCGGATGTTCTTTTAGTTGGGAGTCCCAAAGGATTTTACTGATTGTTAGTAATTAGTTGGCGTATGCTGATTATAGTGTTTTATACGCTGCTTTGACTTTGATTGGTTGGTTGGGTCATTCAGGCTAATTAATAAGTCGGTATATTTTGTTAATTTCTCGGATCGTGTCCCGAGATATCACTTGGAAGAGCTGCACTTGTGTTATTCGGTTTTATTTTCTTTTTCCTATGGACGGAAAGAAAGCACAAGTCAAGAGTCGAAGGTGTTTTAGTTGTTGAGAAAACACTATCTGTTGGTTGGTTTGTTGGGATTTCACTTTTTGTAAGAAAAGTGAAGTGCTTAGGTTACATCGCCTCGAGTAGGATGTTGCTATGAGTCCTACGAGGGTTTGTATGGTTTGAAAGTTGGAGTTGACCCATAAGTGTGTTGATTTATCATTTCGATACGGAATGAGAGGCCGATAGTACTCACTAGGTTCAAGTACAGTTTGTTTCCAAATAGAGGGTTATCGTGTTTTAGTCAACAATCAAAACCGTGCAAGAAAGAGTACTCGACTCCCGATTTGGAGTCGATAGCGATAGAGTTTCTTTTAGTGAGTTGGAGGCACTATTTATTAAAGAGGGTTGGAGTCATTGGTGATGTTGCATCATCGAGATTTCTCTTCCCTAGAAGTATCTTAACCTTTGCTAGCGGCAATGGTTGGAATTCTTAGCCTCCTACGTATATGGGATTTCCTATAGTCATGTATAGGAACGGTAGTTGTTCATGTGTCGAGTTGGAGATGTACCAGTTTGGAAGAGATATTCCGTTAGTGAACATAACTTGTGTTATTACTGGTTTTAATTCCATAACTTGAGGTGTGGCAGTGCGGACTTGACCAAGGCAGTTGGATTCGTACTGAAGAGGTGTTGTTTGTTTCCCGCATCGTAAGAAAGAGCTGATTATGCATTTATTTTATAATAAATGTGATTATATCACCTCGCTATAGCTGAATAGGATGGATCTAATAGTTTTCTATAACTATTCGATATTTCCAAATGAATGCGGGAATATTTTTTGATGGTTTCCGTTGATAGGTTTCCCTAAAAAACAGGAATAATATGATAGCGCTCTAGTCATACTCGATTTATTGACGAGAGATGCTAGATTACCATTCCTTTTTTTTAACGGCAACCAAATTGTCAAGTCATATATGGATTAAATTTAATATTGGATGTATCATAGTAGTTAGGTTAGTATCCCACATGCTAGGATAGGTATAGATGTTATTTTCCTATGTTTGTTATTGTTTTGTTTATGCATGTTTGGTTGATGATGTTTGCATGTCTATTTATATTTATATGTTTGTTAAACACGCAATATAATTTTATTGTTATATTGTTTATTTGTTCGAAATAAAAATTCCATACATGGATTGACATGTTATGTTAGATAATTCTATTTATTTAACATATTTAATTCACTTTTTGCTATTTATACTATTGTGTTTAATCCTCTTTGTTGAGTACATGCCTCGGTACATAGAAGCAAGAATTGATTTGTTTGGGTGCTTATTCACTTTTATTGTCATCTAAATGCTAAGCTTGCTTAGAAAGATGTATTTTTTAGATGTAGAGTTGTGATTTTTTTCTATTTGATGCGTTTTGATGATTTTTGCTCTATGTATAGGTAACCACTTTTTGGATTTTGTTTCCTTTTGTTGGGATGTGTGCCTTGTATGGTGATTTGAGGATTTTATGGATCAAGCCGTACAGGGGAGATGCTGCTGAATTTTTTTATGAATTTTTCCTTATTTGGAAAGAAATCCAATAAGCGATGCTAAGTTGGATTGTCTCCAAATCGGTAAATTTTCACTTTTACTTTCCATTATCTCGTTATTTGGAAAAAAAGTATACAACTTAGGTGTTTGGCTTAGCTTCATTGATCCCGAATTGAATGGTGGTTGTATAAAGGAATGAGAATATTGGCTCCATGCCAAATTACATGTCTATTTCCTTTGTTATAGCCACTTTAATGGTTGTTGTTGAGAGCGTTAAGTGATGGTTTGTCTTGTATCGTGACTTGTTCGAGAATGTTGGGTTATGTTGTTTTTTCCATGAGGATTTCAGAGACGGAATCCTTTAAGTCAGGGAGAATGTAACAACCTGTATTTTTAACGATTGAATATTTAATTATTGATCTTTAATTTTTCAATTGATGGTTCCAAAAGGTGATTTATATTCAACGACGAATGTTCTACGAATTAGAAAACTGTTGTGAAGTGTAATAAACTGCAGGCGCATGATGTGCACTTGTAGTACGTTAGCGAGTACGAGTTGATCCACAAGGAAAGAATTAATTTTAATTATATCCAATCAAATTAAAACAAACTTTGAATTGATTTAGTTAACAAAAACTAATTAAAACTATAAACTAAGTTGAGAGCTAAATATGAAATGAAAGCAATTTAGAGGCAACTTCACCCTTATGACCATATAAAAATCAACATACAATGATTTCATGATCTCTCATTTGATCTTTGTGTAATTAGTTAGTGCATTTATCATAAGCACGAACTAATGTGTCAATAGAGAACACACTTAAACCATCAAACTCTAACACATTCTCTAATCCACAATTATACCTTCATGAAAGGACAACAAAAATTAAACTAAAATTTACTTTAAGCATATTCTATTTACTATTAATTTAGTAACATAGAATATCAAATTTTGAATTTCAATCACACTTTAATTACCATATTCATACGAAGATGAAGACACAACCTTGTATTTATGTTGACCAAGCATAACCTATTTTGTTGTCAACAAACATAGACTATCAAAACCAAAATTCAAACAACTATGTAATTACTACTTCAATCATTCCATTAAGCATAAAAAGAGATCATAAAAACCAAAATATGTTGCATCTACATAATCAAGAGGGCTTCATTACCCCTAAATCAATGGGATTAGCCTCTCATGTTTGTTCTTCTAACAACAAAAGTAGATTTCAACATAGAACAAAAACAAAAGAAAAGATAGCTAAATAAAGGAAAATCTATTCTAATTGCATAAAATATATCTATGCTACTTGCATAAAAGAAAAGAACATGTAAATAAAAGACAACTAATTAAAATTGCATTAAAAGGAGATATTACGTAAAAGAAAATGGCTAAGAAGCCATGGAAGAAAAAGAGAGATTTTTGATTTGAGCCTCTATTCTAAACTAGATAATCTCCAAGGATCCTTAACATGTACACAAGTGGATTATTTATACATGAGTAAACCATAGTTCAACATTTAGCATGCTACCAAAAATGCTCTTTAGGAAGTATGGCCACCAAGTAATCATTAAGCTTTAACTAGTCCATCATCGAATTTGCAAGAAGTTTTAACATCCACTTATTTGTCCATTAGCTTCAAAGTGTAGAATTATGTAAGTGGAAAGTAGGTGGGGTCCTCCATGATCATGTATGAGAATTATTTCCTCTTCATTCCTTTGTATGCATATATATCTTTATGAAGTCCTCTTCTACATGCATCAAATTTCTACAAAAACATGAAAAATGTCCAAGTAAAAATTCTCAAAATAGCATAAGCACAAAAATGACTATTTTTGCTCTATATGATGATGAATGCATGATGTTTTTAAATCAATTGAATTATGGTTTAAACATGATAAAAAAACCATATATGACATTTATTTAAACTAAACGAGAATAAATATGTGAATATAAATGTGCATTTTTATGTGCACATCAAATACCCCCACACTTATCTTTTTATTCACCCTCGAATAACTCAAAAACTAAGCTAAATCCATTTTCGTAGGGAGCACGATTGCATTGAGCATATGCAACAAGCTGTTAGACCTCTGTGTGTCCCCAGTAGGACGAGTGTTGTCTCGTAAGGGTTTTCAGCGGATACTACCCACAAAATCAAAAAGTTAAATGCAAAAAATATTTTCTAAGTGCAAGATTCGAAAATATCTACAAGATGAATGCAAATTTTCAAAAAATATATTTACAAATGGGTAATTTACTTTTAAATATGACTCGAACGAGTTAAACACAAGTTTGGGTCGTCACTATGAAATTTAAGTCCATTACTAATCAAAACTTCAAACAAAAGCAGGTTATCATTACAAAATCCCCCAGCTTGGCTAGTTGTTTCGGTTGAAAACATTATGCTAATACGAAATGAATTCTAAAATCGAAATCAACAATCATAAAATGTCATCTCAATTTCCTTTTGGTTAACATGTTAGGTCGAATAAGTGAAGATAGTGCTTGGAATTCAAGTGCTTACTCTCTCTTTATTATGAAAAATATTTACATTATTATTATTTAGAAAACACCTAGGTATAACACCCTACACAACATTACAACTTACGTGAGAGTCGGTAATCCTTAGGTTTCCAACTCATGAAATGAGACCAAGATATAACCAATGCACTGCATTATGACTTACATGGGAGTTGGGACAGATCTTGGAGAGTTTGCATACCAATGCTAGATGTACTAGCAATGTTGGTTACCCTTGGATTATTATTATATAAATATTCTTCTTCTTTCTTTATTTTTCTTTTTTCTTCTTCTTTCTTTTTCCTTTTTTTAAGAGAGAGGGAGAGAGAGTTAAGCGAAAATATTTTAATACAACTTCACTTAAAAGGTCTAAAATGTTATCGCAAGTAGTCTAAATCAGCCATTTATTTAATCAGATTACAATTTATAAAACATTTCATACTCATCACCTACGAATCTCCCAATATACAAGTTACACCAAATTTTCTCATAATTCAAACTTTTCTTCCATTATCCGTTAAGAGAAGTAAATCTCCAAACATTTTAATCGAACGACCAAAATCGTATGCTAACTCCATCATGTCTTATTTAAAAGTAAACAGAAGTGCGAAACTCTCTCTCTATATTTTTTTTTAAGAAAAAGGAAAAAAATGCAAACTTAAACTATACAAAACAAAATGAAAGTGTGACTCCCCCACACTTAGAAATAGACCGTGTCCCAACAATCGTCAATCCGGCATATATTAGTGAAAAGGAAAGAAAATAAGTGGGTAAGCGCGACTTACGGGATAAGCATGCAAAAAATATGTAGTCATCAAATAGATGAACCGATCCACAATGGACCAATGGATCAGCCTCATTAAGATTATGAGACACATCTTAAGCATAGAAAACCAAATCATAAAGAATTTTATATTTTGTTTCAGATTTGGAAAAACAAAATTTATTTATTTTCAAAAGTTTGAGTTGCTAAATTTAAAATTTTGAGCATACAATTGATCCTAAAATCGAATTGAATTTCTGTAGCAACTAAAGAGAGGTTAATGAGACAAGGTTCAGTAAAAGTTTCAAAAACAATGTTTGATTTGTTAAGATGATGTATAAATTGAGAGATGTGTGCATCATTCTCACCCCCAAACTTTTTTTGAGAAACATTGTACAGATTTTCTTTGATATTTTAAATTTTGTTGACAAAAAGATCATTCGTAAACCTAAAGTTAAAACCAAACAAATGAATTTTCAGTAAATTTCGATATTGCGTTTTCTCAAAAGCCATGTTATTCCAAAAAGAATTCATGTACTGCTGAAATTTATCATTGAAAAACAAGTGATCACAGTGAGATTCAGTTGACACTATTAAGTAACAAGGAGTTTCAACAGTTTTAGAAAAATCGTCATTGTATTCAAGATCACATTCAGCATTTTCGTTGTTTTCAACCTCAAAAATTTCATAGTTTTCGAATGTTTCATTTCCAATTTCAGACCCAACAATATTATCATCAATCAGTTTAAGAAGTTTTTTCTCATTAAATTCATCCTCACTTAAACAGTTGTTACCAACTTCATCATTTCTTTCAAGTTGACAATCTAAAGTTGCTAATTTTTCAAAATTTTTAGAATTTAAGAAAGGAAGATCAAATTGAATATTGACATCTTTATTTTCAAGAGAATTTGAATTCAAATCAATTACAGAGATTTCAACAACTTCATTAAAATTTTCATCAATTTCAAAAGTTGCTAGTCAAAAATCATGAATTGTGGGCAAAGTTGGATTATTGTTCAAATCGCCACACATTGAACCTTGATTTGTTGCTCATGTCGTTTCATGTTTGTTTCAAATAACAAATCTATGTGATTATCAAAAATTTCGTTCATTTGCTCAACAAAATCAAACATATAATTGTTAATTCGAGAAGTTTCAATTTGGAATTGTTGAGAACAAGAATCATTAATCGCACCATCATTGAACTGACTGCCATTGCCAAAATCATTTGTAAAGAGACTCACATTTCCATTTTGAATTTGAAATTCATTTTGGATTTCAAAATTGAATTGACAAGGGTTATAATCAAAATCATTTGAATTTGGAAGTGAACTCAAATTTTGATTATTTTGACTTTAATTGTTGCACAAGTATGAATTACACCATTCACTTATTCTTTGATTTTGTTGTGTGCTCATTTCAAGTAAAGATTCAATATTTGTTTCCAAAGTTGAGGGTTGATTGTTGAAATTATTCGAAAAGTTTTCAGCTTGAAATTCATTCTGATTTGAGTTATAACCAAAATCATTGAAATCTTGAAAAGAATACCAATTTTGGTTGTACATGGGGCAAGCGCGCACGTAGTAGAAGAGAGTTTTTCATCGAAAAATCAGTTGCAAAACTTTTGGCTCTAAAGAAGCTATTAAAAAATATGTTAAAATTAACAACTTCGGATTATATGAATACAAGTCTAGGCCAGTTTGGACAGAGGTTATCAGTGTGCCACGAATCACCGTAGAAACATGATTGAAGGTTTAAGAACATGTTTGAGTACTAAACTCTACTATTCCATAGACACCAAAGAGAGTATCAATCCTAATAGTCAATTTAACGAAAATTTTGTCCTATGAGCTTTGGGGAATCCTTGATTCGATTTCAAAAATAATTTATTTCAAAAAAAAACTTTTCAATTAATCCCACGTTCATTTTAAAATTTCGATCCACACATCAACAGGCAAAATAATCAATCGCAGAACAGTCACATAACAAGAAATTGCAGAAATAAAATTTTAACAAGTAAGCCGCGGCACCTACTAAAAATCTTTATAAGCAACTTTTATATATTTTTCAGGCAGTAGCAAACCCTGTAGAGTTTAGAAAATTTTACAGTGGGATATGGCTGTCCATCCAAAATAATTGAGTAGTGCTAGCTATTCAAGCCCACTATTTGCAAATTGCTTGACCTCTAAATTTTTGAGTTGTTGCTTGACTGTTTTGAACTCTTCACTTCAAAGCTGGCCATTGATTTGAAACATTGAATCTTTTTTTTTTGAAAAGAAAAGAAATGCAAACAAAAATAAAACAATCGAAAAGGAGAAAAATCCTAACAAACTAACTCGACTAAGAAAAATAATAATAAAAATTACTCGCTAAAACTAGACTCAAAGAAATGAGAAAATAAACTCACTCACTCAACAAAGAAATTAAATCATGCACCACTAACTAAGGAAGCAAGCTAAGTACCCTCTCCCAAAACAAATTTTCCAAAATATGAAACCCAAAAAAAATGATATTATTCACGCCCCTTTTTTTCTCAGGAAACCAAAAACAATTTGAAGGCAGACCCCACTGGAATTCATAAACCCATAGTTAAAACAACTTATCCCAAAACCCAATATGAAGGCTATAAATCCCTTCCTCTTTTGTTTCAGAAAAAACCCTCACAAAAACCTTTTTTTTTTTTGAATCAGCTTGGAATTCTGATTTGAGGGCTTTCGAATCAAGAATTGGGGTTGAGGTTTTTAATTTGGGAGGTTCTTGTTGTTCAGTGGTTCTGATGCTAACTTCGATCTACGGGTTCGGATTCATTGGTTCGGATCTGTGAGTTGCCGTAATGGTGATGAAGGCAAGAAGAGGTGATGATGGAAAGATGGTAGATCGTATGTTGGTCACGTTGATGGGGCAATGGGTAAAGGGAGGATGTTGCTTTGGGTTTGCGTGATTATGGAGTAGTGAAGATGTTTCAGGCTAATGCCAGGTGGAGCAATTGGGATGGTAATGAGCGGTGAAATTTGTTTGTGAAGAGAATATAAGTGGATGTTGTGATATAGGTGAACCAAAAAGGGAAACCGCAAAGTGGAGAAGCAAAGAGAATGAATTTCTATTATTTGCTATAAATAGAGGAGGGTCAAGTATTATGTGGTAAGAAGTTACTCAAGCAAGGGGGAAGAGCTAGTGGAAGGTGATGGGTAGATGTAGAAGAGTCGACAAGAATATAAGAAAGAAAATAGAAAGGAATTGAAAAAGGAGTTGTTTAAAAAGAGGAAACAAATTGTAAACGAAATTGGAAAGTAATAAATAAAAAAGAAATGCAACTTTTTTCTATTGTAAAGAAAGAAAGAATTTGCACAAAGAAGGGAAAGAAATAGACGGGAAAAGGGAAACAAAAAAGAAATTACACAAAAATTGGCAAGATTTTTTATTTGTTTTTTTAGAAACTTGTGAAATAAGAAAAGGGAAAGAAATTTGAAAAGAAAGGAAAAAAACAAGTAATAAATTGGGAGGTTATCGGAGATAAATGCAGGAGAAATATAGAGCAAGGATAAGAAAATTTGGAAAAATCTTCTTCTTTTTTTTAGAAATTTGTAAAGGAAGGATTGTAAGCATTAAAAAGACAAATGGAAAGAAATATATAATGTAAGAGGAAAAGAAATTAAAAGAGAAGGGAAAGAAAATTACAAAGGGAGGAAAAGGAAAGAAATAATATATGGGTTTATTTTTTTTTGTAAGAAAATTGTAAAAAGCAAAGTAATTTGGAGAAAATTTGGAAAGAAATAGATGAAAGAAAAGGAGCAAGTTGTAGTGAAAACAGGAAAGAAATTGAAAACAAAAGGCAAGTATTTATTTTTTAAAGAAAAAACCCAAATGCAATTACCAAGAAACAAACAATGCACAATTCAATACACATACAAACACAAGAAAATAAAAACACAAGTTTTTTTTTTCATGAAGACTAATGCAAAACAAACACAACTAAACTAAGACAAAACAAACAAACAAAACGCACACAATATTTTTTTGAAGAACAACAAAATTAATCCGAAGTATAAAATTGAAATTAATTAACTTTCCCCGGCACCGGCGCCAAAAACTTGTTCGACAATGAATATTCTATGAATTAGAAAACCATCGTGAAGTGTAATAAACAGCAACCGCACGGCGTACACTTGTAGTGTAATGACCCGTATTCTTCACATCATAGGATCGTAGAATATTTATTTCTTTCCCATGTGAATTCGTATGGTCATGTAACTTTGGGAAACATCCACTAGAGTCATTTCCCATGTTCATGATTTTTGTCGATTTTTAAATGACCATTTTGCCCCTAGTTGGTACTGTTTTGGCCATAACTTTTGATTGGAAAGGAATTTTGACCTGAAACCACTTCCATTTGATTCGTTTGATGGTTTACCTTTCCGTAGAGTGGTCATAATAGCCAAACGGACTTACCGTTTGGGAGATATGGCTGAAATAAGGTTTGGAGGGTGAAAAACTGCTTAACCGGGCCAAATCGGGTGATTAGTGAGTAGGCCCATAACCCATTTCGGGATTAGGGTTATGGGGAGGCTGAAATGAGATAGAGGATCATTCCATTTCAGTTTTCTAGCCTCCACTTATCACCAAGGAACCCTAAAAATGGCCTCCAACCTCTAAATCACCTCCAAATCACCTTTTGGTCAAGGATTTGGCTTAGCAACCCCTAATCAAGGAAGATCTACACCAAATCAACATTGGAGCTGCTGTTTAGCATAGAGATTCACATCAAATCAGAGATTTATTTCAGATCTTAGTTTATTTTGTGGCTAAGGTGAGTGATTTGCATAGTTTTGCACTAATTATGGCTAATTAGGAGTGATTAGTGTTAATTAGTGAATTTAAACATGATAAAATTCTGGAAAAATGTTTATAAAATTCGGAATGATGTTTTAGACCTCTGATGTGAATTTGGGTTAATTTGGTTAAGTTTTGTTAATCCTATCATTAGTTTCACCTAAATATGCTTAAGGGGAAATATGGGATTTTGGGTATGTTTGATCCATTTCTACCTATCATATTGATGTTTTGATGTTTGTGGTTGATTATGCATGTTGCTATGACTGTATGAAATGCTTTGTGACTGATTAGAATAGTTGGAATGGTCGAAAACGCCGTCGAGAGGCGTAAACAACTCGCTGGACAAGGTGCAGGAATTCAAGTCGGATAGGGGATTGAGGGTCGATCGGATCGCCCTATGGGATCGTGGGTCATCACCACGAGCCGAGTCGTCTCCTCCGAACCGAACCATCTGCGCAAGACCCACGAGCACCAACCGCGAACTGCCACCCAATCCGATCCACTTGTGCTTCGCGTCACGATCCGACTAAAGGAAAGCAGCATCCACGAACCGATGCACTACGAGACGCCGATTCGAACCAGGGGGAGCCACGAGCTGGAGGGGCGCGATCCGACCCGTTTGGGGTATTCCGATCCGAATCGAGGAGAGGAGCACGATCCGAAGCAGAGAGAAAGAGGACCGCGATGCGATCCGAACCGTGGCAATCTGGAGACCCGACCCGATCCGCCAGGGGTGACGGCGATGCGACCCGATCCAGTGAAGAAGGACCATTCTGATCCGAACCAAACCGATGAAGACTGATAACCCGAGATGCAAAGGTAGTCCAAATGAAGGGTATTGACTCAGGATTCAGATAGGAACCAATGAGTGGACTTCATGAGTTGGACTTTGCTGCGGGACGTGTGCTAAGGAGTTGTCGATGTTCATAACTTCGATTCACCACTGGAAATGGATGATGGGCTACTTATCAGTGCAGTAGGGTCATTATGACCTGAGGGGCAAAGTGATGGTAGCAAGACTACGTTATCAGTGCAGTAGGGTCATTATGACCTGAGGGGCAAGGTGATGCGTAGTAAGACTATGAGCCAGTGCAGTGGGGTCATTGCGACTCCATGGGGGCAGAGTGGACATAGTAAGGATTAGTAAGGCTATGAGCCAGTGCAGTGGGGTTCTTGTGACTCCATGGGGCAAAGTGGACATAGCAAAGGATTAGTGGCTACGTTATCAGTGCAGTGAAGCCATTTATGACTTCATGGGGCAAAGTGATCGTAGCAAGGTATGTTGGGTGATCGAAGTGGTGAATATCGTATGCTTTATGCACTGAGTGAGAGATGTGAGGATGGATGCTATGTTTGATTGTTTGCCATCATTATGACATGCACACCTCCCCCACCTCCGTATCTTTACACCGTTTGATATGATACCTTAGAGTGTTGTACAGTATGTAGTACTAACTCTTTGGTTGCAGGTCCAGGTTCAGGTATGTTTTAGTCTACCTGTTATTGTTCACTTTAGATGCTTATCGCTCATACCAGGCTTTATGTCTGACCCAGAGTTTTATGTCTCCTCTTATTACTCTGGGTGCTCACACGAGCAGACTAGAGACAGGTTAGCTGGTGATGCGCGAGTAGCTGATTCGGAGGCGGGCAGGAGGCTTCCACGTATGATATATATACACACATTCTCCCTGTGTCGTTGGTGGTCGCTACTTGGGCATTAGTAGTGTACCTCCTTTATCTTACTTTTGCTTTGAGACAGTTTGAAAGTTGTAATAAGCTGTATTTTGGATTTACGCTGCTATGATGTTTAGTTCTGATTTTCTGCTTATGCACTGTCTCCCTGTTTTATGTCAAGTATGTTATTATTATATTTTATTCTATGCGCTGTGAGACATTCTACAGGTTCTTTGTATGTTCATTTTCTTCTTCCTTTTCCTTCTGACGACCCGTTCCGTGCTAACTAGACATGTGTACAGCGCACCTTTGGAGTAAATGTCGGTTGGTGCGGGGCGGGCCGTCACATTTGGTATCAGAGCTCTAGGTTGCGTAGTTAACCTAGGGAAAGACACTAGGGAGAGTTAGTACGTATATGAGAGCGCGTATTTGTGATTACTTTGGTTTTCAAAAGCTATGTATATATATATATACTATTAGTAGTATAGGGATGAAGTCGCACTGCACTAGCACCACTATGGGGTCGTTAATCGTTTCCCTTTTTCAGATTGACGATGAGCCGAGACACGAGAGGTGCTGGTAGAGGGACCAACCAAGGGAATGCCGCTGACATGAGGGCAATGTTTACTAACCTCATGAGAGACATGCTTAGAGAAGTGCAAGGGGCAGTTCCCAATCGTGGAGTTGGTGTTGGCCCAGTAGTGCAGGCGCCTAGGGTCGATTTCGCCAAGTTGTGCAAGGATTACACTAATCTTGGTGGAAAGCCGTTCCACGGAACGGAGTCGGCCACAGATGTTCAAGATTGGATGGATAGCTGTGATCGTATCTTTGATGACTTGGGTCTTGAGGATGCGATGAAGAGAAGGCTAGCGTCTCGTCAGCTGCAAGGACGAGCGATGAATTGGTGGAATGCTATTAGAACAGCTACTCCAGAGGGTCAAGTTACTTGGGATCAGTTCAAGGCTCGCTTTAGCGAGAAGTTTATTCCAGCTGCCCAGAAGTCAGTATTGTTTAAGACACTACAACAAAACAGTCCTTTTACAACGGGCAAAAACCGTTGTTATATGCTTTTCACAACGGGCAAACGCCCGTCCTAATATGCGTCGTCGTCACTAAATTACAACGGTCAGTGACTGTTGTAAAAGACCGTTGTAATAACGTGCTCTGTCACGTGCAACAACTCTATGACAATGGCTACAAACCCGTTGTAATAGCTAACAAATTACAAGCGGCTTCTGCCCGTTGTAATACATTATATTACAACAAGCATAGCCCGTTGTAAAAAGTTTGTTTTGTTTTTTTTTTAAAAAAATATGATCGTAGTAATATAAAAATATTGCATAAATTAAAATATTGAACTCAAAATTTCTCTTATTTTAATATAAATATTTTATTACACTCTTGAACAATACATAGTTTTATTTCTTTCTATTACACAATTACTATACAAAATATGAAAATACTCATTTGTAAAAATATTATTTCACTACATACACTTAGTTACATTCACTCACACCCTCTCATGCTCAATGTCTTCGTCTTCGGTGATTGATCCAAAATGTGCATTAAAAGAACTGAATGAAGAAGAACAAACAAGTTAAAAAATGTGCATTGAGCAGGGCAACATACATTAAAAACTTGCAATAAAGTTTGTATAAGTGAATGTTCTAAGGAATAAAAACATGAGATACCTGATACCTTAATTAACCTTCTTCAAATTCACCTTAGATAAATACATAAATAGCATGCATATCTCAGCAAATAATAGAAACATCAACTAAAGCATACCATATAACTTCAAATGATTATCCTGCATATTTCATGTATTTCATGGGCTATGCATCTTTCCTGCATGTATGTTCAATTATGTAAATATGCATCATAAATGTACAAGTATTCTAGCTCAGATATCATACCTTTAGAGTAGCAATAAACGATAAGAAAATATCTCTTTGTAAACCACCTTCATAATGTTGTGTCCCACGAGTTTTTCGTTTCTTTTTCATATTTGGATGTAGTTAAAGTTGCAGTTTATTCTAAAACTGCTAATGAATCTGTCATCATGAATATCAAGTCAAATACTTTGAGGAATAGGTTAAGCAAGAAAGAAAATAGTTTCATAACCAAACCAAAGAATACTTTAAGAAATCAAATACTTTGAGGAATAGATTAAGAAAGAAAGCAGACAATTTCATAATCAAACTAATAAATACTCTAAGACATCAAACAATCCAAAACATAGCCAAGCAGTAATTCATCACCTTTAAAACTCATCCATCAAACACTCCAGAACCTCGCAGCTTAACCCTCAACCTCACCATGCAATAATAGAACAGCAAACCTTTTTTGTATCCTAGCGCAACAATCACTATCAAGGTTCCAGTTATTAAGAAGAGAACATCTGTAAGAAGCTATAGCTTCTTGGAACATTCCTGACTGTTTCCAAAGTTCTGGAAGAAGCTCTACTGTCTTTGCAACAGTTATTCGTAGCTTGGTATCTGCTGAAGTACCTGACATTCCATTTTGGAACATCTTCTCTATAGCATCCAGAACACTTTTACATTCATGAGCAGCCTCTGAAATAGTCCATAATCCTTTTTATGTCAGTAAAATACCTATACTATCATTATATTTGTAGTAGAATTTCGTACTCAAAACGTTTGGCAGTAATTAATTGTTCGCTATTTTCTTTCATAAGTCAAAATTTCTACCTATATCGTTATGAATTTTCATTGCACTTCTAAAAAAAGATGAGAACCACGCGACTAAGACCTAAACCATACAAGTCTTACAGTAGAACTTAATACTCAAAACATCTGTCATAGTAAAATATAATGTTCAACACATTTGCCGCTAATTAGTCATTTACTATATGCTTTCACAACTCAAAATTTCTACCTATATTACAGATTTACATTGTACTTCTGAAAATAGATAATAATTATATAATTTGGATCTAAGCCACACATTCAAATCCAAAGGTCGTACTACTTAACTAATAAATAATCAAATTATCAATACCACGATATGTAGGAAAAATTAGAGTATGCAGTATTTCAGCCTAAATCAAAGAGGGTATTCAATTTTGATTGTCCAACATAAATATAAAAGCAAGTAGTGTAGACTTGTACTCACCAGAGGCTTTGCCAAGTTTCTAAAGAGAAACCGCCTTCAAATAAATTGCCTCTAGTACAAGGCCAGCTGCATGTTGGGACTGAGAAATAGAGTTTACTGACTCGCTAGAACGACTTCTTCTAGAAGGTGGCGCAGGAGAAGATTGCAATCGTTGTATAGCAGCCTGGAAGTCTATACCATCAAATGCACGAAGTGCAGCTTCTACATTGCCTCTTTGATATTCTAGTCTTCCAAGTAGGGCCCTTGCTTCCTGTTCACATAGAGGAAGTTTGAGAGGCTGATATGCCAACATGCACGGTATATACTATATAACTGGCGTAGTTATGAAAGCAAAATAAATGTTGCATAAGTTATACTACATGTTGTTGAATATACTTGTACCAAAACAGGCTATCAGTGAGGGACTATGCACAACATTTCCAACTTTTTATTTATAAATATGTCCAAAATTGATGGTTTTGCTCTTGTTATGATTAACATACAGTGTAATGCAATGAATCATGCATGCAATATATCAACACTAATATGGTGTCCTGCAGAAGGGTAATCTTTTATATGTCGTGGATTCGAACATTACCGCAACTGACGTTTAAGATCAATGAAATATTAAAGTTTGCCATCATAACCATGTAGTTCTACTATTTATGTTTTCACGAACCTAGGCGCCGCCAGATGAAAATACATTTCAGAAGAAATCGCTTGTATGAAATTTTATGCATATAATTGTTCAAACCGTTTAGCTAAAATTATCCTTCGTCATCGCCTCACACAAATGTATACCACATTATATAACTAATATGAGCATATTATTAGCTGCACGTTAAATAATATCATACAATTGAATATCATATTATTTAATCTCTAATTTTTTAACATACCAAAATCAACTCAGTTCATTTCTTAAATAGCCAACCAAAATAAATGTCGGACTATTTCATATGAGGGTGGTTTCCTCCTTTATGCAAATCTAAATCACTTTACAATCTACTAAAACGTTTTTAATTAATAATATTGTTGCTTCCACTATTTTGAGTGATATTTTTATATTTTGCTGAACGAGTTGACAATCAAAGGCCACTCCAGAACCTCGCAGCTTAACCATAACTAATGTTCAAAAGATTAGCAATTGTGTTGTAGTCAAAAAATAAAAAATCAATAAATTGGGCACTTGTTTACTTTGTCTGTTGTCACTATAGAAATATAAAGAAAGTATGTTTAAATTTCTTTTACTTTTGTGGTGAGATGAAATTAGATAATCAGCTGAAAAATACGTTAGATTGTTCAGGAAATGATAATATTTTTATGTTAACGGTGGGTTGCTGCATGGATGTAGACAATTTCTAATGAATTACTAAAAGCTAAGGTTAGGAAGCTAATGCAACAAAGAGGGGCGTCATTCAGTTTTATACAGGCAATACATACATGTATAAAGAAACACATATAGTTTTTCTAATATGCTTTTCTGTTAATACAAACTATTTTTCATCGAGAACTTGTTATCATTATGTGTCTAACCAAAACTATCAAAACTTTTTATCGGAAAGTTTACTAATTCTTGCTTGCTAGTGAAAACGACAAAATAATATTATTTGCATCACGAGTTCCAAATCTTTCATCCCACCATCCACATGATTGCTATAAAAGTCAAAGTTTGTGAAGTCAACTAAATAAACAAAAGACAGCAATTTCAAGTGCAAACAAAGAATATGTGATCAATGAACTGCAAAAACAAGCATCATATGCAAAAGTGAGCATCCATAAATTCCTAATCATTATAAACATATGTAGAAAGGTTACTAAATGATCAATACCTTATCCTTCCCAAATACTTCATCATTATTCATGTCAAAAAACCTTTTATCTGCCATTTCCTTCAATCTCTTTTGAACTTCAGCAGGTTGAAGAATGGAAGAATGTTGTTGCTTAATATATATCAGATCCTTCCCTCCCATCTTTACACCAACAATAACATGTGTGCCAAATTTATCAATAAACCTGGAAGATTGGACACGTAAGCAATATCAAAACAAGAGAATTACAAGTTCAAAATGGAGTTTCACATGGCTCAAACACAATGGCATTCAAATTAATATCATACGGTTATACGACAACATAAAAATTAAAGGGTTTCTAGCTTAAACACTTTGTCAAACACTTTGTGAGCAAAAAGTCAAAACTGAAGTTTTAAGAGGAACAATGCATTTCGAACTCCTCAAATACAACCACAACGTCAAAACCCACTTCAGTCGAATACAAATCATTCCAATACCGAAGTTTAACAGTCTGAAGCCCCAAACATTCCAAATACTTGCCCCAACTTCAAAACCGAACTAATTCAAAACCTGAAATACCATATACCATGCAAGCTTCGAAAATAATTCATACCTACGATTGCTCGAGTTGGAATGATGAAGCACGACTTGAGATCAGAAGTTTTCGCAAATCACGGATTCAGGGGTTTTGACTTACTTGAAAGATCTGAAGAGAAGAAATGCGGTGGAAGAATGAATGCCGTCCCCATTAAAAAAATCAATAATTTATTGGTGAATTTCTCAAATCTTTTAACAATTTTACTTACTTGAAAGATCTAGAGCCTGTAGGTAATAATTTCAGAAGCCAGATACCATCATCAATTTCTTCTCTTCCTATCAGTCTTCGTCAACTCTGTTTTGATGATAATCTTCATTGTAGCCTAATTCCTGCATGCAAATATATCAAACCTTTTAAACCTTTAAATGTCTAAATTAATTTAATAATTAAATGGATCGATACCACCTGATAGATCAAAGTTGAGGAGATTGGAGCAATTACATCTTCTAGATGACTTTGCCTTTTTGGTTCGATGAGATTGAAACAAGAACGGCTTTTCGGTTAGGGTTTTGGAAAAATTAATTTTATCTGAAGAATGTGGAAGCGGTGGAGAACTTAATTATATGTCGTTGATTTAGAGTCTGATAAGCATTTTGATAGGATCCTGTTAAATAATTTGTCAAACGTTTACGGATTACAAATATTCACCGCTTGAAATTATCACCGCTTGAAATTATCAGTATTTACGGATTACAAATATTTATAGCAAAACGTTTTAGTTATCATTAGTTAACTATTATTATTTATTTATATTATTATTTAATTAATTACTATTTATTTAATTATTATTTATATTATTAATTATTTACGTATAAACACGTTGTAACTAGACTTGTTACAGAAATAATAAAAATAATAACCAAAATTGTAGTTAAATAAGACCTCAACATAGAAAGTGGTAGATACTAATATAGCTAAAGTTAGTGGAAATTCTAAAGAAAACAATAAAATGAAAAATCTTAAATAGAATATTTTCAAAGGATATACTATTTGGAAAAAAGTCAGTGGAAATAATGTTTTCTGAGGAACAAGTTCAAAAGTTCTATAGAAATTTAGAACAAACAGGCTACTCCTAAAATTTAGAAGGACTAAAATGACGGAGGAAAAATTATTAAATAATAATAAATCTTTGAAAGTTTTGAAAAATTGAGTTCTATCAAAAATTTCAAAAGTATTTACTATTAATTATTATTTATTTAATACGAATAAGTGTATATTATGAAAAAAAAAAACTAAAATATTACTTGTTAATTATTAAAAATATTAATCATAATTCAATATGTTATAAATAATTAGTTCAAATTATTAATCATAATTATGGATTATTAATTATGAATTATAATAAATTATTAATAACTAATTATTTAATATTAAGTATATGTTGTTATTTATTCATTTTTCTTAATTATTTAATCATAGTTATTAATTGGTAAAAATTATTGTTAAATGTTACTTCATATTTATTAATTATAATTTAATGTTAATTATTAACTGTTAATAATTGATATGTATATATTATTAATTTTTAATATTACTTATTAAATTTAATAGCAATTATTAACATGTCTTGTTAATTATAAATTATTGTATATTAAATTTAATTACTCGATATTACTTACTAATAACTAGAAAGTAAAATTAAATATGTTGGAATAATAACAATTAGTAGTTAATGATTAGTAATATAATATTATAATTAGTAATTAGAAACATAAGATTAATATAATATGATCAAAGATTAATTACGAAATATTAATAAATAATAAGTATTAGTTTTAAGATAACGCTGTGATTACCAATTATTGATTGTCACTTATTACAACGGGCATTTTTAGCCACTTGTAAAATTGGCACCTATTACAAGGGGCGTTTTTAGCCTGTTGTAAAATTGGCATCTGTTACAACGGGAATTAAATAACCGTTGTACTAGAATTCTATTACAACGGGCATTCATTGCCCGTTGTAAAAAGGACATTGTATGGGTATTTATTACAATGGTTCTTAAGGGACCGTTGTGATATCCTTCTATTACAACGGGCAATTAATGCCCGCTGTAAAATGAGCGTTGTAATAGGGTATTTTTGTTGTAGTGAGAGGTTCTTGGAACTCAAGCAGAACTGAAGGGCAGTTTCTGACTATATTGCTGAGTTCGACACTTTGTCGAAGTATGGACTGTCTCTCATTGATACTCCTGAAAAGAAGAATGAGAAGTTCATTACTGGTTTGGATGGATACTTGGGGGAAAGGCTTATCAACCACATCGATGAGACTTTTGAATCGATTGTGGGGAAAGCTTTGAGATCAGAGAGTCTTTACCCTAAGTCAAAGACTAAGGCTGCATCTGCAGAAGGGCCAAAGCCGCAAGCAGGCGGTGGAGGCAAGAATAAATATCAGAATAAGGGGAAGCAGGACCAATCTAAAGGTGGCCAGAAAAAGAGCAAGAATGATGTTGAGTGCTTCAGCTGTGGAAAGAAGGGCCATTATGCTAAAGAATGTCGGGCCAAGCCAGCGGAAAGGAAGTGCTACAACTGTGGTCAAATAGGACATCAGAAGGATAAGTGTCCGCAACCTCTTAAGGAGAAGCAGATTGTGAAAGCATATGCTCTTGATGCTGTTCCTTCTTCGTCGAATGCCCCAACTGCGGCGGAGAAAGGAAAGAATGTTGTTATTCAAGGTATGCTTTCTATTTATGATGTACCAGTTCGAGTTTTGTTTGATACTGGGGCTTCCCGTTCCTTCATATCTAGTGACCTGGTAGATAGGTTGGGACTGGAACCCGAGATAGTCGATAGACCATTGGTTGTGACGAACCCGATTGGTGGTTCGACTAGCCTTAGTATGATTTGCAGGAATTTGGTCTTATCGAGTCATGGATGTATGTTTGTATGTGATTGCTTTGTTTTGGGCTTTACTGGGTATGGCATTATATTGGGAGTCGATTGGCTCCAAAGATACGGGGTGGTGGTAGACTGTGAGGGCTTTTTGGTGACAGTGAGGGCGGATGATGGGCGGAGGGTAGTGTTTGGTAGTCTACCTAGTGATGGGGTTATGGCTTGTTTTGTAAATTCCCTCGACATCCCGCAGGATGAGTTGTCAGATGTGCCCGTGGTTGGCCAGTATCCGGACGTCTTCGAGGAGGTGACCGGGCTTCCACCACACCGAGAGATTGAGTTCCGTATTGATTTAGTGAAAGATGCCAGACCTATAGTGATGCCACTTCGTCGTATGGCACCAAGGGAGCAGAGAGAGCTCGAGGTGCAAGTCAACAATCTTTTGAAGAAGGGATTTATTAGAAGGAGTGTCTCCGAGTGGGGAGCACCAGTTGTGTTTGCCACTAAGGCAGATGGTTCCCTTCGTTTGTGTGTGGACTATCGCGAGTTGAATAAGGTAACGAGGAAGAATAAGTATCCTCTACCGCGGATAGATGATTTGTTTGATCAACTGGAAGGAGCAAGAGTGTTCTCCCAGTTTGACCTCGCGACAGGATTTCATCAGCTTCGAGTAGCGGATGAGAGTGTTCCGAAAACGGCCTTTAGGACGCCGTCTGGATTTTATGAGTGGTTGGTCATGCCATTTGGGTTGACCAATGCACCAGCCTACTTTGTGGATCTCATGAATCGAGTATTCAGAGATCAGTTGAATAAGTTTGTTCTTGTGTTCGTGGATGATATCCTTGTTTACTCAAGGACAGAGGAGGAACACAAGGGACACTTGAGGATAGTGATGGAGGTGTTGAGGAAACACCAATTGAAAGCGAAATTCTCAAAGTGTCATTTTTGGAGAAGGGAAGTAAGATTCTTGGGTCATGTTGTTTCAGAGAGTGGTATTGCCGTAGACCCTACGAAGGTGGCTACGGTACAGGATTAGCCTACACCCAAGAATGTAACAGATGTGAGAAGTTTCTTGGGATTAGCTGGATATTATCGTAAGTTTATCCAGGACTTCTCCAAGATAGCAGCACCGTTGACTCAGTTGACTAAGAAGAATCAGTCCTTCGTCTGGGACGAAGTGTGTGAGGATGCCTTCAAGGGTCTAAAGGAGAAGTTGACGCGTGCGCCAGTGTTAGTCATTCCTAAAGGGAATGAAGAGATGACGGTATACACGGATGCTTGTGGTACCGGACTGGGTGCAGTATTGATGCAAGAAGGTAGGGTTGTAGCTTATGCTAGTCGACAGCTAAAGCCGCATGAGAAGAAGTATCCTACCCATGATTTGGAATTGGCAGCGATTGTATTTGCGCTGAAGATGTGGAGACACTATCTCTTGGGAGAAAGATTTGAGTTGTTTACCGATCATAAATCGTTAAAGTATCTCTTCTCCCAGAAGGATCTGAATCTCCGTCAGCAGAGATGGTTAGAGTTCTTGGCTTCGTATGATTTTGATATCGCATACACACCTGGGAAGGGTAATGCGGTAGCCGATGCCTTGAGTAGGAGACGTGCCAGCTTAGGGGCAATGTTTCTTGAGTGGAAGCAACTAGAGTATATCGCGGGGTTTGATTTCAGACCAAAGTGCGAATTGGACCCAGTTATGCTAGCTAGTTTGACGATCAGACCCACTTTGATAGAGCGGATTGGCTCCAGCCAGAGGGACGATCCTAATCTATTGGAAATCATCTCCAAGTTAGAGATGGGTATTGATGAGGAGATGAATGTGTATGGGCTTGATCGAGATGGATGGCTTCAGAAGAATGGAAGACTAGTTGTGCCCAACGTAAATGGTTTGAGAGATGAAGTGCTTAGAGAATGTCATCACTCAAAACTGACTATACATCCCGGTGGTAATAAGATGTATCGAGACATGAGACAGACTTACTACTGGGAAGGGATGAAAAGAGACGTTGGGAAGTTTATATCCAAATGCATGAATTGCCAGCTAGTTAAAGCCGAGCAAAAGAAGCCTAGTGGGTTGTTGCAACCATTAGAAATTCCCGAATGGAAATGGGAGCAAGTCTCGATGGATTTCATCGATGGCTTACCAAGGACTAGATCGGGGCATGATAGCATTTGGGTAATTGTGGATCGATTGACTAAAAGCGCAAGATTTATACCAGTCAAATCGACCAGAACGGCAGCTAAGTTGGCAGAATTGTATATGAAGTGGGTAGTGAGATTTCATGGAGTACCCAAAAGCATTGTGAGTGTCCGAGACCCGTTGTTCACTAGTGGGTTTTGGAAGAGCTTACAAGAGGCTCTAGGGTCAGGATTACATCTCAGTACCGCATACCATCCTCAGACCGACGGTCAGACGGAGAGGGTGAATCGTATATTGGAAGATTTCTTGAGAGTGTGTATATTGGATTTTGGTGGATCATGGGATGACCATTTGCATCTAGTCGAGTTTTCATATAATAATAGCTACCAATCCAGTATCGGTATGGCTCCATATGAAGCTTTGTACGGAAGACCGTGCAACTCACCATCATGTTGGATAGAGACTGGCGAGAAGTTTGTGCTTGGACCAGATGTGGTGAGAGAAACTTCGGATAAGATCAAGATCATTCAGCAACGAATGAAAGCTGCCCAAGATAGGCAGAAGAGTTATGCTGATAAGAGGAGAAGAGACTTGAAATTCTCCGTTGGTGACTTGGTGTTTGTCAAGATCTCTCCGTTGAAGAGCGTGATACGATTTGGCAGGAGAGGCAAATTAGCACCAAGATTTGTTGGCCCATTCCCTGTTCTTGAACTAGTCGGGAATTTGGCATATAGAGTTGGCTTACCAGAGAAAATGGCGGGAGTTCACAATGTATTTCATGTTTCCCAACTAAGGAAGTGCGTTCACGACTCAAATGTGACTATTTCACCTGATCAGTTAGAGGACTTCGAAGTAGAACCCGAGGCGGTTGGGAACCGCAAGCCGATTCGTATTGTGGGGCACGATACGAAACAACTTCGAAGGAAGGCGGTGAAGCTAGTCAAGGTTCAGTGGGGCGAGGACGAGAACGATTGTACTTGGGAGACAGAGGAGAGCATTAGGAAGGCATATCCAGAACTCTTTGCCTGGTAAGATTTACTTTGCGATTTAGTTATTCCGCATGCTAGGATAGACTTATTTCACTTGTTTTGCATGTTTGATGGTTGTTTTATGGTTGATAGGCATGCGGGACCTTTGTGTGTGTTTGGATTAGGGAATTTCGGGGGCGAAATTTCTTAGGGGGGGGAGAGTGTAATGACCCGTATTCTACACATCATAGGATCGTAGAATATTTATTTCTTTCCCATGTGAAGTCGTATGGTCATGTAACTTTGGGAAACATCCACTAGAGTCATTTCCCATGTTCATGATTTTTGTCGATTTTTAAATGACCATTTTGCCCCTAGTTGGTACTGTTTTGGCCATAACTTTTGATTGGAAAGGAATTTTCACCTGAAACAACTTCCATTTGATTCGTTTGATGGTTTACCTTTCCGTAGAGTGGTCATAATAGCCAAACGGACTTACCGTTTGGGAGATATGGCTGAAATAAGGTTTGGAGGGTGAAAAACTGCTTAACCGGGCCAAATCGGGTGATTAGTGAGTAGGCCCATAACCCATTTCGGAATTAGGGTTATGGGGAGGCTGAAATGAGATAGAGGATCATTCCATTTCAGTTTTCTAGCCTCCACTTATCACCAAGGAACCCTAAAAATGGCCTCCAACCTCTGAATCACCTCCAAATCACCTTTTGGTCAAGGATTTGGCTTAGCAACCCCTAATCAAGGAAGATCTACACCAAATCAACATTGGAGCTGCTGTTTAGCATAGAGATTCACATCAAATCAGAGCTTTATTTCAGATCTTAGTTTATTTTGTGGCTAAGGTGAGTGATTTGCTTAGTTTTGCACTAATTATGGCTAATTAGGAGTGATTAGTGTTAATTAGTGAATTTAAACATGATAAAATTCTGGAAAAATGTTTATAAAATTCGGAATGATGTTTTAGACCTCTGATGTGAATTTGGGTTAATTTGGTTAAGTTTTGTTTATCCTATCATTAGTTTCACCTAAATATGCTTAAGGGGAAATATGGGATTTTGGGTATGTTTGATCCATTTCTACCTATCATATTGATGTTTTGATGTTTGTGGTTGATTATGCATGTTGCTATGACTGTATGAAATGCTTTGTGATTGATTAGAATAGTTGGAATGGTCGAAAACGCCGTCGAGAGGCGTAAACAACTCGCTGGACAAGGTGCAGGAATTCGGATCGGATAGGGGATTGAGGGTCGATCGGATCGCCCTATGGGATCGTGGGTCATCACCACGAGCCGAGTCGTCTCCTCCGACCCGAACCATCTGCGCAAGGCCCACGAGCACCAACCGCGAACTGCCACCCGATCCGATCCACTTGTGCTTCGCGTCACGATCCGACTAAAGGAAAGCAGCATCCACGAACCGATGCACTACGAGACGTCGATTCGAACCAGGGGGAGCCACGAGCTGGAGGGGCGCGATCCGACCCGTGTGAGGTATTCCGATCTGAATCGAGGAGAGGAGCACGATCCGAAGCAGAGAGAAAGAGGACCGCGATACGATCCGAACCGTGGCAATCTGGAGACCCGACCCGATCCGCCAGGGGTGACGGCGATGCGACCCGATCTAGTGAAGAAGGAGCATTCCGATCCGAACCGAACCGATGAAGACTGATAACCCGAGATGCAAAGGTAGTCCAAATGAAGGGTATTGACTCAGGATCCAGATAGGAACCAATGAGTGGACTTCATGAGTTGGACTTTGCTGCGGGACGTGTGCTAAGGAGTTGTCGATGTTCATAACTTCGATTCACCACTGGAAATGGATGATGGGCTACTTATCAGTGTAGTAGGGTCATTATGACCTGAGGGGCAAAGTGATGGTAGCAAGACTACGTTATCAGTGCAGTAGGGTCATTATGACCTGAGGGGCAAGGTGATGCGTAGTAAGACTATGAGCCAGTGCAGTGGGGTCATTGCGACTCCATGGGGCAGAGTGGACATAGTAAGGATTAGTAAGGCTATGAGCCAGTGCAGTGGGGTTCTTGTGACTCCATGGGGCAAAGTGGACATAGCAAAGGATTAGTGGCTACGTTATCAGTGCAGTGAAGCCATTTATGACTTCATGGGGCAGAGTGATCGTAGCAAGGTATGTTGGGTGATCGAAGTGGTGAATATCGTATGCTTTATGCACTGAGTGAGAGATGTGAGGATGGATGCTATGTTGATTGTTTGCCATCATTATGACATGCACACCTCCCCCACCTCCGTATCTTTACACCGTTTGATATGATACCTTAGAGTGTTGTACAGTATGTAGTACTAACTCTTTGGTTGCAGGTCCAGGTTCAGGTATGTTTTAGTCTACCTGTTATTGTTCACTTTAGATGCTTATCGCTCATACCAGGCTTTATGTCTGACCCAGAGTTTTATGTCTCCTCTTATTACTCTGGGTGCTCACACGAGCAGACTAGAGACAGGTTAGCTGGTGATGCACGAGTAGCTGATTCGGAGGCGGGCAGGAGGCTTCCACGTATGATATATATACACATTCTCCCTATGTCGTTGGTGGTCGCTACTTGGGCATTAGTAGTGTACCTCCTTTATCTTACTTTTGCTTTGAGACAGTTTGAAAGTTGTAATAAGTTGTATTTTGGATTTCCGCTGCTATGATGTTTAGTTCTGATTTTCAGCTTATGCACTGTCTCCCTGTTTTATGTCAAGTATGTTATTATTATATTTTATTCTATGCGCTGTGAGACATTCTACAGGTTCTTTGTATGTTCATTTTCTTCTTCCTTTTCCTTCTGACGACCCGTTCCGTGCTAACTGGACATGTGTACAGCGCACCTTTGGAGTAAATGTCGGTTGGTGTGGGGCGGGCCGTCACATGTAGTATGTTAGCGAGTACAAGTCGATCCATCGGGAAAGAAGTAATTTTAATTATATTCAGTCAAATTAAAAAAAATTGGACTGATTTAATTAACAAATACTAATTAAAACTATAAACTAAGTTGAGAGCTAAATATGAAATGAAAGCAATTTAGAGGAAACTTCACCCTTATGACCACATAAATCAACATACAATGATTCCATGATCTCACATTTGATCTTTTGTGTAATAAGTTAGTAAATTTATCATAAGCACGACCTAATGTGTCATTAGAGAACACACGTAAACCATCAAACTCTAACACACTCTCTAATCCACAATTATACCTTCATGAAATGACAACAAAAATGAAACTAAAATTTACTTTAAGCATATTCTATTTACTATTAATTTAGTAATATAGAATATCAAAATTTGAATTTCAATCACACTTCAATTACCATATTCATATGTAGATGAAGAGGCAATCTTGTGTTTATGTTGACTAAGCATAACCTATTTTGTTGTCAACAAACATAGACTATCAAAACCAAAACTCAAACAACAATGTAATTATTACTTCAATCATTTCATTAAGCATACAAAGATATCATAAAAACCAAAATATGTTGGATCTACATAATCTAGAGGGCTTCATTACCCCTAAATCAAAGGGATTATCCTCTCATGTTTGTTATTCCAACAAAAAAAGTAGATTGCAACATAGAACAAAAACAAAAGAAAACTAAATAAAGGAAAATCTATTCTAATTTCATAAAATAGATCTAAGCTACTTGCACAAAAGAAAAGAACATGCAAATAAAAAACAACTAATCAAAATTGCATTAAAAGGAGAGATTACATAAACGAAAATGCCTAAGAAGCCATGGAAGAAAAAGAGAGATTTCTGATTTGAGCCTCTATTCTAAACTAAATAATCTCCAAGGATCCTTAACACGTACACAAGTGGGTTATTTATACATGAGTAAAACCCTAATTCAACATTTCGTGCTACCAAAAATACCCTTTAGGAAGTATGGCCACCAAGTAATCATTAAGCTTTAATTAATCCATCACCAAATTTACATGAAGCTTTAACATCCACTTATTTGTCCATTAGCTTCAAAGTGTAGAATTATGTAAGTGGGAAGGTAGGTGGGGTCCTCCATGATGATGTATTAGAATTATTTCCTCTTCGTTCCTTTGTATGCATATATACCTTTATGAAGTCCTCTTCTACATGCAACAAATTTCTACAAGCACATGAAAAATGTCCAAGTAAAAGTTCTCAAAATAACGTAAGCACAAAAATGAAAATTTTTCCCCTACATGATGATGAATGCATGATGTTTTGAAATCAATTGAATTATGGTTTAAACATGATAAAATACCCACATATGACATTTATTTAAACTAAACAAGAATAAATATGTGAATATAAATGTGCATTTTTACGTGCACATCAATTTCTCACAAATGATCAAATCGAGACTAGTTCGTTATGTTAATAAAAAGTATAACAATCGCTATGTATTGAGTTTGGACCATTTAGTAGCCATAACGATCTCGATATACATGTAAAATTATCATTTTGAGCAACAATCATAGATTTAAATGAAACTTGTACCATAGGGACCATATCGTTGTAGTGATGCACACCAACAAGTTTCGATGTGTTTGGATGATCATTTGATCATGGCAAGCTAAAACGTCCATTGCTTTCGTAAAGAGAATTTTTTATTAAATAGATTAAAATAATAATAAAACCTAATTTGACGTGCCACTACTGTTCATCTCCTCCCCATTCCTATGTTTTACTATTCCATTAAAAATGGAAGAAGCCCCTTTTCCATGATCTTCAAAGTCCAAAATCTCTTGATTTACTCCAGTACAAATCGTAAAACCAAGTTCGTTGAGATCATATTGCAAAGATCTTCAACCTTATACTCATATTGTAACGTGTGGTTTGAATCCCTGCAATCGCTACACCAAGTTCGTCAACTAGGTTTGACTTTGGCAAGTGATTTGTGGCAAGATAGGTTACGAGGATGATTTCGTTGTGTTTCTCATCACCACCTGCACGTTTCCACCAAGTTTCATCGTCACTGGATCTTTGGGGCAAATCGTGTCCATATGGATGATGCATGCACAACAACAGGTCGAGAATCAAAGGGCGGTGCGAGTTTTCTGTGTTGGTGGCTTGGTTGTAGCTTGTTCGAAGAGGATCTCAAAGCAATTCACTGTTTCAGATATCGAAAATATAGCCCGAGATCTCGTCCGATCTCGTTTCGGGCTCCTCCCGAAACGAAACACTAAATCTCATTTCGAATATATCTCCCGAGATATTGCAATATCAAACAATATATCGATCGAGATGAGAAACTGGAATATTTTTCGAGATCATTGTTTTGACGATTAAAGTTTAAATTTGTTCTTAAACCAGAACAATAGTTAAAAAAACTAAAACCTTACCACGATAATTGTAACGACCTGCATTCTACGTATCGGAGATCATAGAATATTTATTTTATTTTCATACGAAGTCGTATAGTCGTGTAACTTTGGGAAACGACTATTGGGGTCATTTCCCATGTTCACGATTCTGGTCGAAGTTTAAATGACCATTTTTCCCCTGAAGAATCTTGTTTTGCCTATAAATTTTGATTGGTAAGGAGTTTTGACCTAAAACCACTTCCATTGGACTCGAATGATAGTTTACCTTTCCGTAGAGTGGTCACATTAATCAAACGGACTTACCGTTTGGAAGATATGGCTGAAGTATGATTTGGAGATGGAAAAAAATAACATATTTGGGCTTAACGGGGTGATTGGCAGCTAGCCCCATAATCCATTTCGGGATTAGGGTTATGGGAGCGCTTAAAGGGTTAGGAAAAACATTCCCTTTCATTTTTTTCAACCGCCACTAGCCTCCCTTGAACCCTAACAATGGCCTCCATCTTCTAAATCTCACCGTAATTGGTTTCTAATCACAAATTAAACAAAACTACACCAAATCAAGTCATACTAGTGTCAAATCAGAGATAGAGCTGCTGCTACACATAGGAATCCGTGCTATTATAATAAAATTTCAGATCTAAGATTTTATTTGTGGCTAAGGTGAGTAATTTGCACTTTTATACGCTAAGTACGGTTATTTAGGGGTGATTAATGATAATTAGTGAAATTACACATCAGAAGAATATGCACAAATATGTAGAAATTCTAAAATATTAGTTTATGTCACTGGTGAAAATTTGGGTTAATTTGGATTAAGTTTGCTGATCCTATGGTTAAAACATGCTTAAGGGGATTAAGGGGAAAATCATGCTTTTTGGGTATGTTTGATCTAAAATATTTCATGTGATTGATGTTTTAATGTTTATGATTGATTCTATGTGTTGTTACTACTGTTTGGTATGTTTTATGATGTCATAGAAAGATTAGAATGGTTGAAAATTCAGTCGTTTGGCAAAATTAGCTCGTAGGAAAAATTGCATAAATTCAATTCCTGATAGGGATCACGACCCGACCATAGAAGGGATCACGATCCGACCCAGGAGGGATCACGACCCAACCCCAGAAGGGATCACGACCCGACCCAAGAGGGATCACAAACCGACCCCAGAAGGGATCACGAACCAACCCCAGAAGGGATCACCACCCGACAGAGGGATCATGACCCGACCCTTATAAGGTGCCATGACCCGAACCAGGTGATGACCGCGAATCCGGATGATGACCACGAACCGGATTTGAAGCTTCTACCACGTGACGATGGTTGTAAACTCTTCTGAAGATCAACTCCAATCCGACCAAAACCCGAGATGCAAAGGATGTCCAAATGGGAAGTCATCACTCAGGATCCAGATGGGAACCAACGAGTTAACTTCTAGAGTTGGGCTTTACCGCGGGACGTGTGCAAAGGTGTTATCGATATCTATAAATTTGGTTCACTATTGAGAAAAGGGGCATATAGACGAACCAGAGCCAGGTAAGTGTCGACTAGTTGATCTGTATCCCAGAACCAGGGCAGTGTGGACCGGGTAAGGGTTATTAACTATAAACCAAAAGGGCATGGTCATAGCGATAGTTGTACGGAGTCCAGAAGGGTATGGACCCGTCATGGCCCAAAATGGATTCGGTGATCAAAGCGGTGGATATCGTATGCTTTACGCACTGAGTGAGAGATGTGAGGATGATTGCTATGTTTGATGTTTATTATCACCATGACACGCACACTCCCATTTTACACTCTATTTTAGAGTTTACCTTAGAGTACTGTACATCTTGTTGTGCTAACTCTTTGTTTGCAGGTCCAGTTTCATGTATGATTATTTATAACTATTATTGCTTCATTTTGTTGCTATCGCTCATACCAGACTTTCGGCTGACCCAAAGTTTTATGTCTCTTCTTATTACTCTGGGTGCTCCTGAACGAGCAGACGAGGCAGGTTAAGTGGTGATGCGCGAGTAGCTGTCCGCAGACGAGCATGAGGCTTCCACGTGTTATATACATATATTCTCCCTGTGTTGTTGATGGTCACTACTTTGGGCATTAGTAGTGCACCTTCTTTATTTCCTTTTTAGAGACAGTATTTTGAAGTTGTAATAATGATTTGGATCATAAGCTGTATTTTGGATTCCGCTACTCTGATGGTTATGGTTTAGTTTCAGCTTATGTACTATCTCGCCTGTGTTATATCAAGTTATGTAACTTTTATATTTTATTCCATGCGCTGTGAGATATACTACAGGTTCTTGGTGATTCATTGTTCCAACCCCTTTCTTTTGACGACCATTCCGTGCTAGTCGGGCATTGGTAGCACATTCATGAGGGGAATGTCGGCTGGTGCGGGGCGGGCCGTCACACTTGGTATCGTAGCGTAGGTTGCGTAGTTAACCTAGGGGAAGACATCAGGAAGAGATAGTATACGTGTATGAGAGCGCGTATTTGTGATATTTTGGTTTTCAAAAACTATATATATACTATTAGTATTTCTAAGGATGAATTCGCACTGCACTGGCACCACTAAGGAGATGGTTAATCGTTTTCTCTTTACGGATTGAACAATGAGTTGAAATACGAGGAGTACGGGTTCAAGAACCAAGATTGGGAATGTCTTTAATATGAGGACGATGTTTACTACCTTCATGAGTGAGATGCTTAGAGATGCTCAGGGACCAGTTCCAAATGCTACTAACACTGGTGGTGCAGTAGAGCAGGCGCCTAGAGCCGATTTCGCCAAGCTATGCAAGGATTATAATAGTCTTGGTGGGCAGCTGTTCCACGGAACAGAGTCAGCTACAAAGGTTTTGGATTGGCTTGATAGTTGTGAGCGCATCTTCGAGGATTTAGGGATTGATGATGCGATGAAGAGAAAGCTTACATTGCGTTCAAGGACGAGAAATGAATTAGTGGAATGCTATCAAAGCGGCTACTCCCGAGGATCAAGTTACTTGGAATCAGTTTAAGACCCGATTCAGTGATAATTTTATTCTAGCTGTTCAGAAATTAGATTTTTTCAGGAAGTTTTTGGAGCTTAGGCAAAATGGTAGGGAAGTCTCGGAGTATATTGCTGAATTCGATATCTTATCGAAATATGGATTGTCCCTTATCGATACTGTTGAGAAGAAGAACGAGAAGTTCATGACTAGCCTGGATGAGTACTTGGGGGAAAGACTTATAAACCACATCGACGAGACTTTCGAGTCTGTTGTGGAAAAGGCATTGAGATCTGAGAGCCTTTACCCTAAGTTGAAGACCAAGGTTGCTATTACATCTGCAGTGGAGCCAAAGCCGTATGCGAGCGGTGGAGACAAGAATAATTCCCAGAATAAGGGGAAACATGACCAAACGAAGGATGGTCAGAAAAATAAGAAAGAAGTCGAGTGCTTTGGTTGCAGCAAGAAGGGTCACTATATCAAAGATTGTCAAGCAAAGCCAGGTGAAAGAAAGTGCTTCAACTATGACCAAGTGGGACATTTCAAGGATAAATGTCCACAACACCCTAAGGAGAAGCAGATCGTGAAAGCATATGCTGTCAACGTTGTTCCTTCTTCGTCAAATGCCCCAACTATGGCGCAGAAGGGAAAGGATGTCGCATTCAGGTTATGCTTTCTATTTATGATGTTCCTATTCGAGTATTGTTAGATACCGGGGCTTCTCATTCCTTCGTATCTAGTGACTGGTAGATGGTTGGAATTGGAACCCGAGATAGTCAATTGACCTTTAGTTGTGATGAACCCAATCGGTGGTTCGACTAGCCTTAGTATGATTTGCCGTAAATTGGTCTTATCGAGTCATGGATGTATATTTTCTTGTTATTGCTTTGTTTTGGGCTTTACTGGGTTTGGCATTATTTTGGGAGTCGATTGTCTCCAAAGGTATGGGGTGGTGGTAGACTGTGAGGGGTCTTCGGTGACCATTAGAGCAGATAATGGGCGAAGGGTGGTATTGGGTTGGCTACCTAGTGATGAGGAGATGGCTAGTTTTCTAAGTTCCCTCGACATCCCGCATGATGAGTTATCAGATGTGCCTATCGCTGGCGAGTATACGGACAACTTCGGGGAAGTGAACGGACTTCCACCACACCGAGAGATCGAGCTTTGGATTGATTTAGTGAAAGATACTAGACCTATAGTGATGCCACTTCGTCGTATGGCGCCAAGGGAGCCGCGAGAGCTCAAAGTGCAAGTGGGCAATCTTTTGAAGAAGGGATTTATCTGAAGAAGTGTTTCCGAGTGGGGAGTACCATTTGTATTTGCTACTAAGGCCGATGGTTCCCTTCTCTTATGTGTGGACTGCCGCGAGTTGAACAAGGTGACTAGGAAGAATAAGAATCTTCTTCCACGGATAGACGATTTGTTTGATCGGTTAAATGGAGCAAGAGCGTTCTCCTAGTTGGATCTCGCGACAAGTTTTCATCAGCTCCGAATAACAGCTAAGAGTGTACCTAAAACGACATTTCGGACGCCGTCTGGATTCTATGATGGTTGGTCATGCCATTCGGGTTGATCAATGAAACCGCATATTTCGTTGAACTTATGAATAGGGTTTTCAGGGATCAATTAAAAAGTTTGTTCTTATGTTTGTGGACGATATCTTGGTTTACTCGAGGACAGAGAAAGAACTAAAGGAACATTTGAGGATAGTGATGGAGGTTTTGAGGAAACACCAATTGAAAGATTTTTTTTTTATAAGTATCACTTCTAGAGGAGGGAAGTGAGATTCTTGGGCCATGTTGTTTCAGAAAATGGTATTGCTATGGATACGGTGCAAGATTGGTCTACGCCTAAGAATGCAACAGACGTAAGAAGTTTCTTGGGGTTAGCTGGATATTATCGTAAGTTTATCCAAGACTTCTCCAAGATAGCGACGCCGTTAACTCAGTTGACCAAGAAGAATCAAGCTTTTATTTGGGACGAAAGGTGTGAGAATGCATTCAAGAGTCAAAAGGAGAAGTTAACATGTGCACCAGTGTTAGTTATTCCTAAGGGGAACGAAGAGATGACGGTATACACGGATGCCTGTGGTATCGGACTAGGTGTTGTACTGATGCAAGGAGGTAGGGTTGTAGCTTATGCTAGTCGGCAACTAAAACCGCATGAGAATAGATATCATACCCATGATTTGGGGTTGGCAGCGATCATGCTCGCATCAAAAATGTGGAGACACTATCTCTTGGGATAATGATTCGAGTTGTTTACTGATCATAAGTCATTAGAGTATCTTTTCTCTCAAAAGGATTTAAATCTTCATCAGCAGAGATGGTTAGAGTTCCTGGCTTCATATGATTTCAATATCGCATACACGCCCGGGAAGGGCTGTGCGGTACTTGATGCATTGAGTAGGAGACATGCCGATTTGGGGGCTATGTTTTTGGAATGGAAGTAACTGGAGTATATCGCAGGATATGATTTCAGAACTAACTGCGAATTAGATCCAGAGATGTTAGCAAGTTTGGCGATCAGATCGATTTTGATTAAGCGGATTGGTTCCAGTCAAAAGGACGATCCAAACCTATTGGAAATCATCTCCAAGGTAAAGAAAGATTTCGATGGTGAAGAAATGAACAAGTACGGACTTGATCGAGAAGGATGGCTTTGAAAGAATGGGAGACTAGTTGTACCCAATTTTAATGGATTGAGGGATGAAGTGCTTAGAGAGTGTCATCACTTGAAACTGACTATACATCCTGCTGGTAACAAAATGTATCGAGACATGAAGCAAACCTACTACTAGGAAGGGATGAAGAGAAACGTTGAAAAGTTTATATCCAAGTGCATGAATTGCAGTTAGTTAAAGCCGAGCAAAATAAGCATAGTGGTCTGTTACAACCATTGGAAATTTCCGAATGGAAATGGGAACAAGTCTCAGTGGATTTCATTGATGGTTTACCAAGAACTAGATCAGGTCATGATAGTATTTGGGTGATTGTGGATCGATTAACCAAAAGAGCAAGGTTTATACCGGTCAAGTCGAATAGAACGACAACTAAGTTAGTGGAATTGCATATGAAGTGGGTAGTGAGATTTCATGGAGTACCTAAAGGTATTGTGAGTGACCGAGATCCATTATTTACTAGTGGGTTTTGGAAAAGCTTACAGGAGGCTTTAGAGTTAGAATTACATCTCAGTATCGCATACCATCCCCAAACTGATGGTCAAACAGAGAGGGTGAATCGTGTCATAGAGGATCTCTTGAGATCTTGTATACTGGATTTTGGAGGGTCGTGGGATGACCATTTACATCTGGTTGAATTTGCATATAATAATAGTTATCATTCCATTATTAGTATGGCTCCATTTGAAGCTTTGTACGGAAGACTGTGCTGCTCACCATCATGTTGGCTGGAAAATGGTGAGAAATTTGCGCTTGGGCCAGATGTAATAAGAGAAACTTCAGATAAGATCAAGGTTATTCAACTGCGAATAAAGGCCGCCTAAGAAAGGCAGAAGAGTTATGCCGATAAAAGGCGAAGAGATTTGAAATTCTCCATTGGAGACTTGTGTTTGTCAAGATCTCTCCGTTGAAGAGTGTGATTCGTTTTGGTAGGAGAGGTAAGTTGGCACCAAGGTTTGTTGGCCTATTTTCAGTTCTCGAGCAAGTTGGGAGTTCGGCGTATAAAGTTGAATTACCTGACAAGATGGCAGGAATGCACAACATATTTCATGTTTCTCAGTTAAGGAAGTTAGTGCATGATTCTGATATGATTGTTTCACCAGATTAGTTGGATGATATCGAGATAGAACTCGAGGCGGTTGGGAACCGCATACCAATTCTTATTGTCAGACACGATACAAATCAACTTCGGAGGAAGACGGTGAGACTAGTTAAGATCCGGGGGGCGATAATGAGAACGACTGTAGTTGGGAAACCGAGGAAAGCATAAAAAAGTCATATCCAGAACTCTTTACCTGGTAAGATTTTTAGTCGCGATATAGTTATTCCGCATGCTAGGATAGACTTGTTGTGTTTATTATATATGTTTGATTGTTTGTAAATGGTCGATAGGCATGCGGGACGCATTGTTGTTTTCTTAGTTAAGGAATTTCGGGGGCGAAATTTCTTAAAGGGAGGAGAGTGTAACGACCCGCATTCTACGTATCGGAGGATCATAGAATATTTATTTTATTTTCATACGAAGTCGTATGGTCGTCTAACTTTGGGAAACAATTATTAAGGTAATTTCCATGTTCACGATTTTTGCCGAATTTTAAATGACCATTTTACCCCTGGTCAATCTTATTTTACCTATAACTTTTGATTGGTAAGGAGTTTTGACCTGAAACCACTTCCATTGTATTCAGATGCTGGTTTAAATTTCTGTAGAGTGGTCACATTAATCAAATGGACTTATTTTTTGGGAGATGTGGATGAAATAAAATTTGGAGATGGAAAGAAACAACATAATTGGGCTTAACGGGGTAATTAGCAGCTAGGACCATAACCCATTTCGGGATTAGAATTATGGGAGGGCTGATAGGGTTTGGAGAAACATTCCCTTACATTTTTCCAGCCGCCACTAACCTCCCTTGAACCCTAACAATGGCCTCCATCTTCTAAATCTCACCCTAGTTTCTTTCTAATCACTAATTAACCAAAACTACACCAAATCAAGTCATATTAGCATCAAATCAGAGATAGAGTGGCTACTATACATAGCAATCCGTTTCATAACAAAAAAAAAATTCAGATTTAAGATTTCATTTGTGGCTAAGGTGGGTGATTTGCACTTTTATACGCTAATTACGGCTAATTAGGTGTCATTAGTGATAATTAGCGAAATTACACATCAGAAAATATGGAAAAATGTGTAGAAATTCTAAAATATTATTTTATGTCACTGGTGAAAATTTGGGTTAATTTCGATTAAGTTTGTTGATCCTATGGTTAAAACATGCTTAAGGGGATTAAGGGGAAAATCATGCTTTTTGGTTATGTTTGATCCAAAATATTTCATGTGGTTGATGTTTTAATGTTTTCGATTGATTTTATGTGTTGTCAATGTTGTTTGGTATGTTTTGTGATGTCATAGGAAGATTAGAATGGTTGAAAATGCCATCGTTTGGCGAAATTAGCTCGTAGAAAAAACTGCAGAAATTCTGTTCCTGAAGGGGTAGGGATCACGACCCGACCCTAGAAGGGATTACAACCCGACCCCAGGAGGTATCATGACCTGAACCTAGAAGAGATCACGACCCGACCCAGTAGGTATCATGACCCTACCTTAGAAGGGATCATGACCCGACCTTAGAAGGGATCATGACCCGACCCCAGGAGGGATCACGACCCGACCCCTATAAGGTGCCACGACTCGAACCAGGCGATGACCGCGAACCGGGATGATGACCACGAACTGGATTTGAAGCTTCTACCACACAACGATGATTGTAAACTCTTCTGAAGATCAACTTCATTCCGACCAAAACCCAAGATGCAAAGGAAGTCCAAATGGGAAGTTATCACTTAGGATCCAGATGGGAACCAACGAGTTAACTTCTAGAGCTGGACTTTGTTGCAGGACGTGTGCATAGGAGTTATCGATATCTATAACTTTGGTTCACTATTGAGAGAGGGGGCATGTAGATGAACCAGAGCCAGGGAAGTGTGGACTGGTTGATCTGTATCCCAGAGCCAGGGCAATGTGGACTGGGTAAGGGTAATTGACTATAGACCAGAATGACACGGTCACAGCGATAGTTATACGGAGTCCAGAAGGGTATGGACCCGTCATGGGCCCAAATGGATTTGGTGATCAAAGCGGTGGATATCGTATGCTTTATGCACTGAGTGAGAGATGTGAGGATGATTGCTTTGTTTGATGTTTGTTATCACCATGACACGCACACTCCCATTTTACACTCTATGTTAGTGTTTACGTTAGAGTACCGTACATCTTATTGTGCTAACTCTTTGGTTGCAGGTCTAGGTTCAGGTATTATTATTTGTACCTGTTATTGCTTCATTTTGTTGCTATCGCTCATATTAGACTTTCGTCTGACCCAGAGTTTTATTCTCTTCTTATTACTCTAGGTGCTCCTAAACGAGAAGACTAGAGGCAAGTTAGGTGGTGATGCGCGAGTAGCTGTCCGGAGACGATCAGAAGGCTTCTGCGTATTATATACATATATTCTCCCTGTGTTGCTGATGGTCACTACTTTGGGCATTAGTAGTGCACCTTCTTTATTTCCTTTTTAGACACAGTATTTTGAAGGTGTAATAATGATTTGGATCATAAGCTGTATTTTGGATTCTGCTACTCTGATGGTTATGGTTTAGTTTCAGCTTATGTGTTGTCTCTCCTGTGTTATATCAGGTTATGTTACTTTTATATTTTATTCCATGTGCTTTGAGATATACTACATGTTCTTGGTGATTCATCGTTCCAACCCTTTTCTTTTGATGACCGATCCGTGCTAGTCGGGCATTGGCAGCGCATTCATGAGGGAAATGCTTGCTGGTGCGGCGAGGGCTGTCATAAAAATCTCCTGCTATTTTATATTTTGCAAGTTAAAAAATCATAATGTATATTCATATATGTTCTACAATGCTTACGATTTTCATATTCATCTTTTTTTACAACACGTTACCTATGGAAATTATGTATTTATTGTTCTATCTATGTTGAACTTTTTAATGTTTTGAATACTTTTTTTGTATTATGTCTAACAATAATTCATGTTTGATCATATGTTGTAAGCAATAATCTATTTGCATTGCGTTGTTTTTCTATTTAAGCATATTACGATTTATTATATGAATGTTCCTTGAAATAAAAAACAATGAAGTGATTTTGCAATTAAAATATAAGTTACTACGTTTATATTAATATTCATAAAAATTATTGTGTAAGAATATCATTTTTTAACATATATCATATATCCCGAGATTGTTTTGATATGAGTTTTTAGACCCGAGATAGAAATATGAGACAAGCTCTCGAGTTAATATTATATCATCTGAGATCTCCCCCGATATGAGGTCAAGTCTTTAAAATCTTCGAGACGAAACGCGACTGATGTCGAAGATTTAAGACCTTGATGCAATTGAAGGATTACAAATCAATGAAGAAACAAAGCAGGAATTGAAGAGTGAATGTGCTTAAGAAGAGGGTTTGGATACAAGGATGTGTGGCCTGTAGATTTCATTGAGAAGAAGGCTTTGGAGTGAGTAATTAGTTTAAACTAGGAATTAATTAAGGTGTTAATTACCGACTTATTACATAAATATATAACATATGTAACTTTTGCGTTCGAGGTCAGATTCAGACGCGGTTTCTTCCTATGGACTAGTATTAACGAGCTCTACATTTTAGAGCAAGTTTAGGCTGATTTGGCTAAAATAAGTGGTGTTATCTCTCACTGGATTTTACTTGTTTGTATAGTATAGATTTGACGTCTTAAACTGGTTGTTAATTATAAAGTACTACTTAGGTTATATGAACCTACTAAGTAGTAAATAAAAAGATTAAATGGTGATTTAAGTAGTTTTAACCTGATTACCACATTTTTACTTGATTGCACACTATTACACGTTATTTACCCATTTACGCGCTATTTCACATTTTTTTGACCATATTATTAGAAATATGTCATTTGGACACTTATTTCACTTTGAGTGCTATAGATAGGTTCAATTTTACTTGTTATCGCTACTACGAATGTTTATATGATAACTTAGGGATTTGTATGATTTTGGTTGCTTGGTTGACTTGTTTGGATAGTCTAGCTTAAAACATCTTTCGTAGGCGATCTACTATTAGGAAAATCTCGTTCGTAAGAATTTAGTATTTATCGATTGAATGCACAAGTGGGTGTGTGCTGATTGAGCGCACAAGGATGGTAAACTCAAATGGATGGGGTAAATTCTTGATGGAGTTTCATAATACTTAGATGAATCTGACGACTTAGCAGTAGTGGAACTCTACGACAAATCAACGATGGAGCATGAATTTGTAGATGGAGCGATACTAGAGTTTGATGGCCGACCTAAAGACGATAGATGGACTTGGCAATGAGCTGGACTTCGCGATGAATGTCAGACATTTTCGCTGGATGGGTATTTAACCAAATTAGGTTAAATACATGATCTGGGTGGTTGTTATCGGTTACTATGTAGTGGTCGATATCGATTACTATTGTGGTTGACCATTTTGGTAAATTTAACATGGAAGATGATGTGATTTCGAGGATCATGATATGATGGTTCGTTTGATAGTAATTTCGACGCGATGGCCCTTCGATCAGTGGATTTGGCTTGATGAGAGGCCGTGGTGTTTCTATTGATTCATTATTCGACTACGATTATTCTAGGATGAAGACGAGGCTTCTACGATGGATTGCTTTCTCCCAAATGCAGAAAAGATGATATTAAGTCATATTGTGTAATGACCCAACTTTTTTGTACCATTTAAGCTGACATTTAACTGCACCTGTCCAACTCAAAAGTCATAGGAAAGTGGGTAGTTACGGGAAAGAAGTTAGAGGGTGAGCAAAGAAAAGACAAAAATGTAAGAATATAAGAAGAAGAAGAAGAACATAAACACTACAGAACCACAGTAGAAAAGAATCTCACAGCAGAACGAATAAAATATAATATTTCAATACTCTTTACACAAAGAGAAAACTATATATATATACACTTACACAATTAGAGTACACACTAGATCATTTTATAAAATCCGATAAATACAATACAACATAACAGAAATAAATTAATACTAGAAAATACGGGAATATGTCTCGATTCCAGCTCCTCTCCTAAAGCTCGAATAAATTCAATGCAACTTGAAATTTATACTCAGTTTGGCCCGAGCACATTTTGAGGAAAGCTAAATCACCTGGATCAGTCTGGAATATTTTCACTGATAAAACTCACCACAAACAACTTTCTTAACTTTGAATAATCCTTTGAAAGAGTGGAACTCTCGTAAGACATGACCACACATAAACATGGCATGTGTTTTTTCCTTACGATAACAAAATCCATTTCATATGAAAAATTAATTGATATTATAATAATGTCTATCAATCCAAAAATAAAACAGGAATATAGCTAAAAAGCTTGCATCTCACTTTTCAACATACTTGGTTTACAACTAAAAATGTACTACACATATTGGATTTTGAATTTCCAATATGACTCGGCATGGAACCACCTTCTGATTAATATTCTCTTAAGAGAAAACAGTAGGGTTCAGTAAGAACAACTTGCAACCCAGCCACACAGAACCGACCACTATTTCAACTTGAGTGTACATAATATATCATCACTATGGCTGGGATCGGCAACCGTATCATTTTGAAGCATACAAAAAAGGAAAACCAATTTCTATGGATTAGGTGATGATATACCCTAATAGATATGACTAATATATCTCTGCTGCCTACCCGATTTTAGTCATTTTCGGATTGATAAGGGTTGACGTCACGATTACCTTTTCAGACATCACATCAAACTTTGAATGTCATATTGTCAAATCCTCCAATCAGTAATTGATTTATACAAATATACTCTAGGTGTTAAGGTAAAGGATGCTTCTTTCTCCGCCACCATGCTTAGTATATTTGTATACAACAAGGTACGTGATTTTAGGAAAATCTCTGTTAGGCATTCATCCATACAAGTTCGTTCTAGGTTTGAACAAAACCAAAGATACCCTAAAACATAGGGATTGCTGCTACAAATTTAATCCTTGTGGTCAATTAGAGACATCAGCGAGCACCCCTATCGCTATGAAGATCCATGTCTTCAAATCATCTTAAATCGAATAAATATCCCTTCAAATTAGTTTTCGAATACAAATTCGGTTCGAAGTGGTTATGGGTCCAGTTCCCATTCCGGTCTCCTCAAACTTACACATCAAAATTAGCAAGGGAATCCATTGATAGTTGGTTCATTAGATATCAAATCAAACAGTACAGTTAAGTACATCGGGAGCTCAGACTCTTTAAATTAAAATCATTTATTAAATCCTTTTGTCGATTCTTAAAATCTTATCTCAACAAATCTCTTTTGTTTTTGTTACTTTGAAAACGATATCCAACACATATCTTTAGAATAAGTTTATTCACCAAAACACCTCTTTATTTCCTTTACCTCTAAAAATCCTTATTTATTCGCCAAACCCCTTTTATTTCCTTTACTTTGGAAATATCATTATATATATTTAACCAATTGGTATAGGTACTGTAACAACCGGCCCGGAATGGGCTTAAATTCCGACCTAGAAAAGGCTCATCTTATCTTAGAGTCACTCTAAATGGATCATTGGTTCACATAAGGATTAACTTAAACAGATATGTAGAGCAGTCTAAAACAGAAATCAGATTCTCACACAGCGGAATAGACAAAATGTAATAGCATAAACATATGATGTACCATTATTTAAAAACCAGAATTTTCAATAACAACATGTCTCATGGAATAAAAAGGTACATCATCATTCATCCCAATTAGAATAGCAATAATAATAATTATAGTAATAAAGAAATAGCCATAATAACTAGATCTTCAAGAGGCTCTTCTCCAAGAGAATGTTCGCCATCCTTGGTCACCGGTCTCACCTATTGTATTGTTAATATTAAGAGGAGGGAGGTAAGAATATAAATTTTTGGTGAATGAAATACATGTAAGTTAAGAAGGCTATTTCCTATATTTGGTAGTTATAAACTTTTCAAGTTATGTCTATGTAACAAACACACAACACAAACATATGAGGTAGACGTCCTAAAAGTCACTTAATACCCCAAAACAAAATTAAAGGGCGGGCACTCCTATGGTCACTTAATACCATATTTTAAATTATTTAGGGCAGACATCCCTCCAGTCAATTAATACGCAATGGCAGACCCCAAGCCACATAAGACCCTGTTCTAACCTTATGATAACTCTCTTTGTAGGGAAAGAAATAGTAACGGCTACTTACTACCAGGCTTTGGGTCAGGAACACGCCCGGAGAACCCTCTTGTCACTATCTAGATGTCCTTACGGGTGAAATTCTAATCACTTAATACTTCCCATAGATGGTGGTTCCTTAGGCCATGTATACATAATCCGTTTCTACGTCAGCTCTCTCTACCCCTTAGATAAGACACAGACATTACTTGGAGAATTATCCTATACACATAATCATCTAATAGGACCATTTATTACCTTATAGGAGAAAGGCAGACTCAATAACCAATTAATTCTCGAACGACGGACCCAATGACTTGGGTTCTGAACTAAGGAGTGAACCTTAGGAACGAAACTAGTCCTAACCACTTACTACCCAATAAGAGATAGGATGGTCATATTTCCCAAGGCTGGCCTACTCCACACACAACACACACACATGCATATATATACACACACACACACACACACATATATATATATATATATATATATATGCACACTAGACATCACATATTAGACCTACCACGTGTAGATGCTGGATTTGTTGGGCGTTCAGGGCAGACTTCTACTAAAAGTTGGGCCTACCCCACATCACATTATATCGATTATAATGGCCCATGACACCTAGACCTCTCACATTAACCAAATTTACTTGTGGATGCTGTATACACCGGTTGAGGATTTGGCAACGGGATTTCACCAATTGAGGGTGTCCAAGGATAGTGTGCCGAAGACTGCTTTTAGGACACCATCCGGATTCTTCGAATGGTTGGTGATGCCGTTCGGGTTGACTAACATGCCACTGTATTTTGTGGATTTTATGAATAGGGTTTTCAGAGATCAGTTGAACAAGTTCGTGTTTGTGTTTGTGGATGACATTCTGGTTTACTCTCGGAATGAGGAAGAGCCTTAAGTGTTTGGCGAGGTTTAATTTCAGGCCAAAGTGCGAGTTGGAACCTAAAATGCTGGCAAGCTTGTAACACCCCACCTCTGCTAGGGTCACTCACAAAGGGAATGCACTAGTTTTGGAGGAGCGTTATCGAGGTAAACAAACACATAAATATAACAAGACAGAACATAAATAAAACAGCAGAAGAATCAAAAGCTAAATTTCATTACTTTCAAGAAGAGTCAAAACCTTTTACATCCAAAGTACCAAATAGCCAAAGACATTATTTTCCATTACAACAAATTCTGTCTTGCATAAATAAAGAAGAATAAACTTAAAACAACAAAAGTAGCTTAATTCCCCAAAGGTAGCAGAAATGCAGCCATAGCATAGCTCAAGATCAAACCATACATGAGCTGAACCGAAAGCAAGCGAAATCCAAGCTAAGTGCTAGAGTTTCCTCCCTAAGAACCTGGGGGGGGGACGAAAGAAAAAGAGGCGAAAGAAAACGGGTCAGTTATAAAGACTGGTAAGTCCTAGCGACTTTCAGCATAAAAATAGGTAAAGGTAACATGACATGTATAAACTGAAAGTAAACATAAGGATGATGACAAGATGGGCAAGATAGACTAAGATAGCATGATAATTCAAGTATAAATCAAGTATAGCATCGCACGTTCAAGGTTCGCTGCACCAACTGTACTAGTATCCCAAACCCATGTCATATATTTACCATGAAATGATTCCTTGGCCCAATATCATGAAATGACTCATTTCGGGGTGTAACGGAACGATCCATTAATCGATCGGCTCCCTACAAGTTCTAGCTCGTCATGTGTCTGTGTCATACAGCCCTATCACGAATGTAGTTACCTGTGCTAGGTCCACCGTAGGGTGTATCAAGCCCTAGGGTGCCAACCACCGACACGAATCAACCATGCACAGTGTAAACCTACTGATGCCCGATGCCTGCTTTTTCAATTCCGGACTACGTGCACGACCATAGTCCGCCTGAACCTACACAAGCGCACCAACTCAGCCGTCGTTCTAGTCGCTTACAATCAGCCCAGTAATCGTGCCCCACCCTGCCTAGTTCCAGGGTACCATGATACATCTAAGTGGGATGATGCTGAAATGGACCGCGTAACTAGGGTTTCGTTCAGCAGGTTAAGTGTTTTCATTTAAATTCGTGACTTAACCCTTATTAGTCTAGCATGTCAAGTTGGTTAAGTGTTGTCTTTCAATTTCATGACTTAACCCCACTAATCACGTGTCAAGTTGGTTAAGTGTTGTCTTTCATGTTCATGACTTAACCCTATCATGTGGCATTAATTCATTAATGCACCCCAACCTCTCACATAAGGCCTGTTGTTGTGGTCACTGGATAAGCCGGGCAGAATTACACCACAACTCAGTCTGACCTCGGGTTTCAAGCGCGATATGACCAACTACCCACATTGGATCCTATTGATTGCAGTCACTGGATTTGTTGGGCGGTTCCGGGCAGAATTACACTGCAAACTCATCCCAACCTCGAGTTGGCCATTTTCAAGTTCATTCTAGTGTCATGTCCATGTTCAAGTTTCATGTCAAGTTCGTGCCAATTTTCCTAGCAAGTTTCATGTCAAGTTTCATGTTTCAACTTATGCCTATTATCAAGTTCATGATTCATGTTCATAACCAATTCATGTTTTGCCTAATCTACCCAAATCATATTCCCATCGCACGTAAACGTGAATCGATCTAAATTACAAGTAAATCCAGATCTAGAAATAAAGGGAATAACATCAAAACTATGATAGGCAAAAAGGACGAGCATAAAGTGATAAAAGGGATTACAAGTCTAGCATGACATAACTTGAGATAATTGGTTACAACATCACTAGCATATAGAAAATAATAGGATCTCAATTCTAGTATAATAAGGTGATAGTCATGGCATAAGGTGATAGTCCCAAACTTGTAAATAATAGACTGATTCAACATCAAAGGCATGATAATGTTATGGACATGAAAGAGTTTGATTTACAATAAGAATAGGTCCAAACAGATTTCATAGCAATATTCCCAAATGTCAAGATCCAAGATGGAAACTAGAATAGATGTGATTCGATTATCATACTTAAGTCCAATTTCACTTTATCTCATGTCCAAATTACAATTAACAAGTTTAAATCTCAAAGTAACTAGAACTTACAGATCGTGATCTAAGAAATTGAGATGCAGAAGTCAAGTCAGAAACTAGTCGTCGAATTGTTGAATCGTTGAATCTTGATTTGATTGTAGAAGCAAATCCCCAATATGCAATTCCTAGCCGTAGTCTTCAAGAAATAGTCTTCGTGTTTTAATTTAATTTTAATTTAATTTAAAAGAAGCCATGCCCATCAAGAATTTGTGCAGCATAAGGTTAGAGAAGAATGGTGTAAAGAAAATGAGGCTAGGAGGCTGCTTATATAGGATTAGGCGGACGAATCTAGACTGAAAACGAGACCAGATACATCAGAATGAACTCAGGCTCAAAACTGAGCTTCAGCACCAGGTCGACCCCCAGGTCGACCATAGGGTCGACCTGGTCCCTAGGAGGTCGACTATAGTGTCGACCCCCAGGTCGACCTAGTCCTGGGCAGGAAAATTCACGCCCAGTCTGCGCTGGGGTTTGAATTCGAATTCCGAATTCGAATTTCAAGCTGTTTTTTATTCTGAAAATTCCTGAAACTTCAGAGGGTCATATCTCCCTCATACGGACTCTGTTTCTCGAAAACTCGGACTCGTCTCCAAGATGAATTTCGAGATGAACGTAATGGCGCAACCCGTTTCCCTTGATTCTTATTTTAAAAATTAATTCTGCCTTGATTTATGGTTTTAACATGTTATAAAAATTCGGGTCGTTACATTCTCCCATCCTTAAAGGATTTCGTCCCCGAAATCTTCAAGTTAAGAAGAATGAATCCTATCATCCAATTAACCATCTACTCAACCATCATCCTCATGCAACCATTGTCCTCAAAAGATTTCTAATGCTGCATGAATTTATGCAAGAGTGTGTGTATATGTACTTATCTAATGCAAAAGATCAGGCGGTTACTGATTCAGTAAACCTCCTTAATGCAAAATATGTTAGTGTAATGAGTCCAACATGTATGCAAATTCCTAACATATTTTATAATCTCTACATGAGTGCACAAACATTCATTCATATGCAGCATCCAAATGATAGCATATCAAGTTTCCATCCACATACAAGTATGAGCACCCATGCATATGCAATATGAGATATGTGACTGAGCCGATCTAGTTCCTAATGTGTGTTATGCAACCACGAGCAACCACTTGCAATCATCAACCATAACATGTTTCAATCACATGTTTACATCCAAAAGGGTTCTACCTAAGGTTCTTAAGATAAGATCAAGAAGATAACAAGACAAACATGGATAGCAAAAGCATGTACATGATACGAAGGTATGTAAACTTATAGGAAAAAGAGATCGAGAAAGTACCCTAAAAAAGAAATGGGTATAGCGAGCGTATCTTCTCTTCGGTTTCCCAAGTTGCATCTTCTTGGGCTCCACTCCACTGTACTTTAACTAGCTTGACTTCTCGATTCCTTAGCTTCTTGATTTCCGTTCCTAAGATACGAATCAGAACTCGCCTCAATGTTGCTTCCTTTTCCACTTCTACGCCTTCAAGGATGCTTGGCTCAACCACTTCGGTAGACTCATGTAAGCACTTCGGAGATGCGAAACGTGGAAGACATTGTATACTCCGGCCAGCCTCTCGGGTAACTCTAACTTATAGGCCATCTGTCCAATCCTCTCGATGATAGGGAACGGTCCTACGAACCTCGGTGCTAACTTTCCAACCGCTCCAAAGCGAACCACATTGCGTAAAGGAGAAACTTTTATAAAGACCATATCTCCGACTTCGAACTTTAGGTCTGTCCTTCTCTTGTCTGCGTAGGATTTCTGTCTATCTTGGGCCGTTTTCATCCGTCTTCGTATCAACTCAACCTTCTTGGAAGTGTCCCTTATCATGTCAGGTCCAAGTATGAGCTTGTCTGTCGACTCCCACCAACAAGTTGGTGACTTGCACGGTCTTCCGTATAAAGCTTCGAATGGTGCCATTCCTATGCTAGCTTGGTAACTATTATTATACGCGAACTCAATGAGAGGTAGGTGGTCTTCCCAAGTGCCACCAAAGTCAAGAATGCATAGTCTTAGAAGATCCTCTAGTACCCTATTTACCCTTTCGGTTTGTCCATCCGTCTGTGGGTGATAGGCCGTGCTTAAACTTAGTCGTGTACCCATTGCTTCTTGTAAACTATTCCAAAATTCGCTAGTGAAAATCGGGTCACAATCGCTAACTATACTAGAAGGAACTTGGTGCAATCGTACTATTTCCCGAAGGTATATAGACGCTAGCCATGATGCGGTCCTCTTGCTCTTCACAGGAATGAAGTGAGCGCTCTTTGTGAGTCTATCTACTATAACCCATATGCTAGTATCGCTCTTCCTTGACCTAGGCAATCCATCCATGAAATCCATCGAGACACTCTCCTATTTCCACAGCGGAACCTCCAAAGGATGCAATAGCCCACCGGGCTTTTTCGACTCGGCCTTTACTTGTTGGAACACCATGCACTTAGAAATGAATTCCGCCACGTCCTTTTTCATCCCATTCCAAAAGAAAATGCGCTTCATATCCTTGTACATTTTATCCCCTCCGGGATGTATAGTCATCTTCGAGTGATGCGCCTCTTCGAGAACTCTCTTTACTAAACTTGTGGGACACATATTCTACCATCATGCCTTAGCCATCCCTTGTCATCTGTGGCATACCTACTGAGGTGACTTGACATCTCACCTCTAATCAACTTGCCCATGATCTCGACTATTTGTGGGACTTCCTTCTGTGAAGTCCCTACTTGTTCTAGAAGTGTAGGCCTTAACTCAAGAGATGCTAACGTGCTAGCCAACGACTCAACAACAGTTGTGAAATCAAAGGTTGCTATAAACTCTAGACTTTTCCTTTCAACAAACAAAGGAATCAAGGTTAACCTTTTCCTACTTAGTGCATCCGCCACCACGTTACCCTTGCCAGGGGTATAAGCTATATCGAAGTCATATGATGCCAAGAATTCCATCCACCTCTGTTGCCTTAGATTCAAATCTTTTTGTGAAAAGAGGTACTTAAGCGATTTATGATCGGTATACAACTCGAACTTCTCACCTAGAAGATAGTGGCGCCAAGACTTAAGCGCAAAAACAATCGCGGGAAATTCCAAGTCATGTGTGGGATAGTTTTTCTCGTGAACTTTAAGTTGTCTACCCCCGTAGCATATTACTTTCCACTCTTGCATTAGGACAGTGCCTAATCCCGATCCGCACACATCTGTGTACACCGTAAACATCTTACATCCATCGGGTAATGCCAAAACAGGAGCTGTGGTAAGGGCTCTCTTAAGCCTTTGAAAAGCAATTTCACACTCTATGTCCCATGCAAAAGCTAGGTTCTTCTTCGTTAACCTAGTAAGAGGGGCTGAAATCTTAGCGAAGTCCTTAATGAACTTCCTATAGTAGCCCGCCAACCCGAGAAAGCTTCTCACTTCCGTTGCGTTCTTAGGGACTTTCCAGTCTTGCACCGCAGCTACTTTTGCAGGGTCCACAACTATACCTTGCTTAGAAACTACATGTCCAAGAAACCGAACTTCTTTTCTCCAAAAATGACACTTAGAGAACTTAACCTTTAACTCGTGTGCTCTAAGCGTATCCATGACTTCCTTGAGATGTCTAGCATGTTCTTCCTCATCCTTTGAGAAGACCAAAATATCATCCACGAAAATCACCACAAACTTGTTAAGGAACTCTCGGAACACCCTGCTCATTAAATCAACGAAGTATGCAGGTGCATTCGTCAAACCAAACGGCATGACGAGCCATTCGAAGAATCCATCCGGAGTCCTAAACGCGGTCTTGTCAATGCTATCCTCAGCCACTCTAAGCTGATGGAATCCTGTAGCTAGATCGAGTTGAGAGAAAACAGACGCTGCTACAAGCTGGTCGAACAAGTAGTCGATTCTCGGTAGTGGGTGCCTATTCTTCTTAGTCAGCTTGTTTATCTCATGATAATCTACGCATAGATGAACCGAACCATTCGCCTTAGTAGCGAATACCACCAGAGCACCCCATTCAAAAATGCTTCGCCTACTGAAATTTTTCTCAAGCAACTCCTTAACTTGCTTACTAAGCTCTTTTCTCTCTCGCGGGGCCATGTGTCTAACGGGCAATGCAACTGGCTTAGCATTATCAACAAGATATATATGGAAATCTATCTCGTGTTTAGGGGGTAACCCCTTAACCTCATCAAAGACACCGGGATATTATCGGACTACCCTTACTGATTGCAAATCATCGATAGACGAGTCAAGAGATTCTAGATAACATAACATGACAGGACCTATAGGGTTACAAGATATTTCAAGGGTATTACCAAGGCGAGTCACGAGCCTAACAACCCTTCGTTCACGATCGAGAATGACTCCATTATTGGACAGCCAATACATTCCTAGAATCAAACCGTATCCCATAAATCCGAGAACATAAGCATTACACGTGAATTCTACGCTTAAGATAGAAATCCACAAATCCACACAAATCATAGATAAATGAGCGGAACCACCAATTTGATTTGAAACAATAACGGGATCCTCAACTTGACTAGTACTTAGGTGTAGAGTTTCAACAATATCAGAAGAAATAAAAGTATGCGATGCGCCAGAATCAAACAAGGTTCGAACAGGATGATAAAAAAGATAGACTAAGCTATAGACAGAAATATTTCTACCTCATTCTTGCGGAGGTACCGTGAGAGCGTGGACTTGTCCTCCAGAAGAAGGTCCAGCTCCCTGCCCTTGCTTCCTTAGGCAGACCTTAGCCATGTGTCCTGTTTCACCATAGTGGAAACAACCACCCACCTTCCTTTTCTTCTTCCTGCAGTCTTTGACCAGATGTCCAAGAATGCCATAGAAATCACACTTTCTCTTTTCACGGGATTTGTTGTTCTTCTCGCCTTTCTTTGGATCAGTCTTCTTGTTCTGTGACCCTTCCCCCTTCTTATCTTGTGGCCCTTCTTCTTTTGTCTCATTCTTGCCCTTGTCTTCCTCACTTAAGAGTGCCATGTCTACTAACCTTTCGTAAGTAGCCCCCATAGGTATGTGGGTCATAGCCAAGCTGTAGAGTGGCTCATTCAACCCCTTGACAAAACGGAGAGCCTTCTTATGAGGAGTATTCACTAAGTCCAGTCCAAACTGGGCCAGCTGATTGAATTGATTGACGTACTCCTTGACCGTCATACTTCCTTGCTTAAGAGATAAGAACTTTTCCAGCTGTAGACTTCGTTCTGCTTGTGAGAGGAATTTCATCTCAAACCTTATCCTGAAATTCATCCATGTGTCAACATGCCTTTCAGCGTTAGTGACTTCCCACCAATAGGAAGCTTCTTCTTTGAGCAACCATACTGCCAACTGTACCTTCTGCCTATCGTCCACTTCGAAGATAATGAACAGATCCTGAGTTTCTTTGAGTCAGTTCCTCGCTCCTACGAATAATTCAGTTCCCTTGAAATCCTTTCCACCCATGGCCTTAAAATATCTACAGATCTTTGAGAAAGCATTTGCACGAGGAGGGGGCGGAGGAGGAGGAACCGCTGCAGCTGGAGGAGGAATATCTGCTGGGCCTGCATCGTTGGCCCTAGCCTCTAAGTACCTCCTGAACCAGCCAGGTATTGGCACGCCCTCTGGAAGGTTAAGATTCCCAGACATGCTGAAATGAAAAAGAAGAGATTCAAAATGAGGAAACAAAGGATAGTGCTAATGGCTTTTGGGGAATAGCCTTTAAATAAAACAAGACTTTTCTTGAAAAATGCTTCTTTGTAAAAGGTTTTGAAAATAGTTTTAGAAGGTTTTAAGAAAAAAACTTTTGCCCAGTCTGGTAAGCTTCTGCTCTGATACCAAGTGTAACACCCCACCTCCGCTAGGGTCACTCACAAAGGGAATGCACTAGTTTTAGAGGAGCATTATCGAGGTAAACAAATACAGAAATATTACAAGATAGAACATAAATAAAATAGCGGAAGAATCAAAAGCTAAATTTCATTACTTTCAAGAAGAGTCAAAACCTTTTACATCCAAAGTACCAAATAGCCAAAGTCATTATTTTCCATTACAACAAATTCTGTCTTGCATAAATAAAGAAGAATAAACTTAAAACAACAAAAGTAGCTTAATTCCCCAAAGGTAGCAGAAATGCAGCTATAGCATAGCTCAGATCAAACCATACATGAGCTAAACCGAAAGCAAGCGAAATCCAAGCTAAGTGTTAGAGTTTCCTCCCTGAGAACCTGGGGGGAACGAAAGAAAAAGAGGCGAAAGAAAATGGGTCATTCATAAAGACTGGTAAGTCCTAGCGACTTTCAGCATAAAAATAGGTAAAGGTAACATAACATGTATAAACTGAAAGTAAACATAAGGATGATGACAAGATAGGCAAGATAGACTAAGATAGCATGATAATTCAAGTATAAATCAAGTATAGCATCGCATGTTCAAGGTTCGCTGCACCAACTATACTAGTAACCCAAACCCATGTCATATATTTACCATGAAATGATCCTTTGGCCCAATATCATGAAATGACCCATTTCGGGGTCTAACGGAACGATCCATTAATCGATCGGCTCCCTAAAAGTTCTAACTCGTCATGTGTCTGTGTCATACAGCCCTATCACGAATGCAGTTACCTGTGCTAGGTCCACCATAGGGTGTATCAAGCCCTAGGGTGCCAACCACCGACACGAATCAACCATGCACAGTGTAAACCTACTGATGCCCGATGCCTGCTTTTTCAACTCCGGACTACGTGCACGACCATAGTCCGCCTGAACCTACACTGGCGCACCAACTCAGCCATCGTTCTGGTCGCTTACAATCAGCCCAGTAATCGTGCCCCACCCTGCCTAGTTCCAGGGTACCATGATACATCTAAGTGGGATGCTGCTGAAATGGACCGCGTAACTAGGGTTCCGTTCAGCAGGTTAAGTGTTGTCATTTAAATTCGTGACTTAACCCTTATTAGTCTAGCATGTCAAGTTGGTTAAGTGTTGTCTTTCAATTTCATGACTTAACCCCACTAATCACGTGTCAAGTTGGTTAAGTGTTGTCTTTCATGTTCATGACTTAACCCTATCATGTGGCATTAATTCATTAATGCACCCCAACCTCTCACATCAGACCTGTTGTTGTGGTCATTGGATATGCCGGGCAGTTCCGGGTAGAATTACACCACAACTCAGTCTGACCTTGGGTTTCAAGCGCGATATGACCAGCTACCCACATTGGATCCTATTGTTTGCAGTCACTGGATTTGTTGGGCGGTTCCGGGCAGAATTACACTGCAAACTCAACCCAACCTCGAGTTGGCCATTTTCAAGTTCATTCTAGTGTCATGTACATGTTCAAGTTTCATGTCAAGTACGTGCCAATTTTCATGGCAAGTTTCATGTCAAGTTTCATGTTTCAACTTATGCCTATTATCAAGTTCATGATTCATGTTCATAACCAATTCTTGTTTTGCCTAATCTACCCAAATCGTATTCCCATCGCACGTAAACGTTAATCGATCTAAATTACAAGTAAATCCAAATCTAGAAATAAAGGGAATAACATCAAAACTTTGATAGGCAAAAAGGACGAGCATAAAGTGATAAAAGGAATTACAAGTCTAGTATGACATAACTTAAGATAATTGGTTACAACATCACTGGCATATAGAAAATAATAGGATCTCAAATCTAGTATAATAAGGTGATAGTCATGGCATAAGGTGATAGTCCCAAACTTGTAAATAATAGACTGATTCAACATCAAAGGCATGATAATGTTATGGACATGAAAGAGTTTGATTTACAATAAGAATAGGTCCAAACTGATTTCATAGAAATATTCCCAAATGACAAGATCCAAGATGGAAACTAGAATAGATGTGAATCATTATCATACTTAAGTCCAATTTCACTTTATCTCATGTCCAAATTACAATTAACAAGTTTAAATCTGAAAGTAACTAGAACTTACAGATTGTGGTCAAAGAAATTGAGGTGTAGAAGTCAAGTCTAGAAACTAGTCGTCGAATCGTTGAATCTTGATTTGATTGTAGAAGCAAATCCCCAATATGCAATTCCTAGCCGTAGTCTTCAAGAAATAGTCTTCGTGTTTTAATTTACTTTTAATTTAATTTAAAAGAAGCCATGTCCATCAAGAATTTGTGCAGCATAAGGTTAGAGCAGAATGGTGTAATGAAAATGAGGCAATGAGGCTGCTTATATAGGATTAGGCGGACGAATCTAGACTGAAAACGAGACCAGATACATCAGAATGAACCCAGACTCAAAACTGGGCTTCAGCACCAGGTCGACCCCCAGGTCGACCATAGGGTCGACCTTGTCCCTGGGAGGTCGACCATAGTGTCGACCCCCAGGTCGACCTGGTCCTGGGAGGGAAAATTCCCGCCCAGTCTGCGCTGGGGTTTGAATTCGAATTTCGAGCTGCTTTCGATTCTGAAAATTCCTGAAACTTCGGAGGGTCATATCTCCCTCATACGGACTCCGTTTCTCGAAAACACGGACTCGTTTCCAAGCAGAATTTCAAGACGAACGCAATGGCGCAACCCATTTCCCTTGATTCTTATTTTAAAAATTAATTCTACCTTGGTTTATGGTTTTAACATGTTATAAAAATTCGGGTTGTTACAAAGCTTATCTATAAGACATACTCTCATTGAAAGGATTAGCGATAGCCAAAATCAAGATGCAAAGCTTATCGAGTTTATCTCAAAGTTGGAACCGAAAGACAAAGAGTTTGAAGTCAATCGAGAAGGTTCGCTTCGAAAGCATTAGCGATTAGTTGTTCCTAATATTGACGGATCGAGAGATGAGGTTCTGAGAGAATGTCATCACTCGAAGTTGACGATTCATCCCGGTGGCAATAGGATGTATCAAGAAATGAAACGAATTTACTACTAGGAGGAAATGAAGTGAGATACTGGAAAGTTTATTTCCAAGTGTATGAATTGTCAGTTGGTGGTCGGTCCATCAGGGGTGGATTGGGTCGGTCATGCTTGGACCGAGTCAGTTGATTGAGGGAGGTGGCTGGTCGGGTCAGTTGGAGAATAGTGGATCGGGTCGGTCTGTACCCTAGTCGGTCAAGATGTTTTTAAGCAGCGCTTCTAAAACGTTGTAGTGGGCGGCTTAAGTTCTTTGGTTTGTCGGAATGTTTCTGATAGTCGAGCGAATTGGAAGGCTCGCATATCGATCGGAGTACCCGAGAAGATGTCGAGTATGCATAATGTTTTCCATGAGTCGCTTCTACGAAAATGTGCGCATGGTCCAGATGTGGTAGTACCTCCGAAGTAATAAGTTGACCTCGTAGTTGAGTTTGTAGTTACGAAACCCTATAAGCCGCTTCGTGTTATGACGAATGACACGAAACGACTTAGGGAAATGACATTTTATTTAGTTAGGATATAATGGAGTAGAGATGGCAACGATGGTACGTGGGGGACGATGGAGAGTATAAGGAAGACCCATCCAAAATTCTTCGTCCATAAGACCCATTGATAAAGCACCATCATTATTACTTGTGGTCATTATTGTTACTTGATGAGATTGTTGTTATCTTGTTGTTGTTTGATAGAATTCTGCATGCTAGGATAAGGCAATGGATGCATGGCTTAATGATTACTAGTTTGGATGATAGAATTGGCTTCTCATGGATGACAGACATGCAGAATTATTGTGGTTGCTTGGAATTTCGGGGGCAAAATTCTTAAGGGGGGAGAATGTAACAACGTGCATTTTACGTATCGGAAGATCATAAAATATTTTTAGTTTATTCCATGAGGGTCGGATCATTCTCATCTTTTAATATGTTTCTTATGGGGATGTGAGACATGTCCGTAATTTTTACCGATTTTGTTTGTGACCATTTTTCTCCTATCAGTCTTGTACAGGGCATTACTTTTGACTCAGGTCGAATCATAAGGTGAGACCTATGCCATTAGAAAGGAATTGACATTTTCCTTTCCGTAGAATGGTTACATTAAGGATTTGGCTCAGCGGTTTGGGAGAAATCGCTATTTTAAGGTTTTTCAATTGGATGTTCAGGTTTGGAGAGCCTAATGGGGTGAATTGAGGAGGCCCATTAGTGGGCTGGTGGAATCCTATAAATAGGGGATGAGAGTGGAGGGAAAAGGGTTACTTTCCCATTCTCTCATTTGGAGGCATTGATCTCCCTCTTCCTCTAACACCTTTCCACCATTAAAAATCCAAATCTAAGGGGAGAAATCGTAGATCCACACCATTGGAGGCTAGATCTATATCATTTCAAAGGTGAATTCATCGGATCGAGGCGTTTGGATTGAATTGCTCGCTATTCGGATTCATAATTCTGTCATTTTAGCTTGTTTTGGAGAATCGTTGAGTGGATTACATCTCTCACATGGATTCAATAAAGTGTATGGGTAGTAGATCATGTTTTTCATCAAATTCGAGTGTTTTTCCTTAGATCCATGCATTGGTGAGTTCATTTTCGCATAGATTACCCTATGACCTAATTTAGCAAGTTTAACCGATTAATTCCATGTCATTTCATATGTTTATGTAAGTTAGATCTCTCATTTTGATCATATGTTCATTTTAATGGTTTTTGGTGAGATTTACATCATTTTTGTGGTAATCGTCGTATTTATGTGGTTAGTAATGTTATGATATGTTTATGATTGTGTTTAATGATTTTGGTTGAGTTGGTTTCGTACGATTCGTCGTTTAGCGAAGTTTTGGTCGAAATCGGAGTAGAATTGGAGAAGTGCAGGTTTTGGGTTGGGTCTTCCCATTCATAAGAGGTCGGGTCTTCCCATTCATGAGGGGTCGGGTCTTCCCATTCAGGAGGGGTCTTCCCATTCATGAGGGGTCGGGTCTTCCCATTCATAAGGGGTCGGGTCTTCCCATTCATGAGGGGTCAGGTCTTTCCATTCAAGAGGGGTCTTCCCATTCATAAGGGGTCGGATCTTCCAATTCATAAGGGGTCGGGTCTTCCCATTCATGAGGGGTCGAGTCTTCCCATTCAGGAGGGGTCTTCCTATTCATGAGGGGTCTGGTCTTCCCATTCATAAGGGGTCGGGTCTTCCAATTCATAAGGGGTCGGGTCTTCCCATTTAGGAGGGGTCTTCCCATTCAGGATGGTTCTTCCCATTGAGGAGGGGTCTTCCCATTTAGGAGAGGTCTTCCTATTCAAGAGGGGTCATCCCATTTAGGAGAGGTCTTCCCATTCAGGAGGGGTCTTCCCAATCAAGAGGGGTCTCCCCATTTAGGAGGGGTCTTCCCATTCAGGAGGGGTCTTCTCATTCAAGAGGGGTCTTCCCATTCAGGAGGGGTCTTCCCATTCAGGAGGGGTCTTCCCATTTAGGAGGGGTCACGTATTCCCATTCATGAGGGGTTGGGTCTTCCCATTCAGGAGGGGTCTTCCCATTTATGAGGGGTCGGGTCTTCCTATTTAAGAGGGGTCGGGTCGGACAAAAGTGGCTTGGGTCGGGCTATTCTGGACAGCCATTTCTGATCAGCCATTTTTTGCATTTCTGGGCAAGTTTTTCTGATTGGACATTTCCGGTGATGATGTGACTTCAAAGTAAATTCAATTGGGAAGTTAGGAAGTGCTGAAATAGTGCTATGGACCGCATTGAACCTTATAAAGATGTTGATTGGATCAACGATTGTGGTGGTTTCGACAAGAGTGCAGAAGGGGATGTTCGAAGTTATGTGATATGTTTGTTGATCAGTGAAAAGCAACGAATAGGCAGACAACTCAAAAGTCGTGCGTTGGTGGATAATGGTTGCTCGAGAAGGTCGCTTGAGCAGTAAATAACCGTCAAGGTTGGACGACTAGAGATGCGAAGGCCGAGAAGTCATCATTGTCATAAGTTCTAGCAGGCTGAAACCAGGGGTACAATGGGGGAACCCAATAGACTAGAAGGTTGCTGGTCGAGTGCCTTGGGTATCGTTGAAAGGCCTAGTTGTCAAGGTTGGACATTGTTAAGGTTGGACATATGGAGTTTATGCTAGAACAAGGTTTACCATTAGCCCTTGACATATGGCAAGGTTGGCCGTCATACGATTAACGATGGTTCCAAAGCAGGATTGGCGGTGACAGCCAGAGTCAGTCATGGATGATTGGTTGTTCTATGTGAGACTTATATAATCTGGATGTTATGTGTGTTTTCCACGATTGAATGGTTGCTCTGGTTTCCATGTATGAATTGTTATTCCTTTGGTTGAATGGATTGTAAAAGCTATCACTGTCTGATGTGGGGAAGATAAGGTTGAGTTCTTCTTTGGTGTCGTGGGTAGATTAGTATGTTTATCTATCCGCTCTCATACACTTTATTGTTGAAGTTTGTTAGCTGTTTTATCGCTCACTATGACTGTTGTCTGACTCAAGGTTTTATGTTTCCTCTTATTACCTTGGGCTGTTCATGCGATTGTTGGATGGGCAGACTAAGTAGCAGGTAACAAGTAGCCTAAATGAGGACGGTGTTGCTGTTCGGAGGCGAGCAGGAGGCTGGCGTACTATCTTTACTACTATTTGGTATTTGTTTCCGTTGTGTGCTATTTCTGAGTGATGTAGTGGACAACTCTGTATAAACACTATTTCCAAGTTTGTGGATCCTACTTTCTAGTTGTATGGAAGTCCAGTGTTTCTACTTCACTATTACTACATGTTTTATATGTTCTATTATATTGTATCCTTGCGCTGTGAGTTTACGACAGATTTCGCTTATCTACCATACCTTGATGATCGTCCATAGCTGCCTGGCACACTTTTTAGTGCATTATTCCTCTTATATAGTGCGGGGGCTGTGGGCGGTCGGCACAAAATTCATTCCTTCGCTATGTCTCATTGGGCGCATCTCAAATATTAAATTCTGGATTTTTATTCAAAATTTTAAAATTTTATTATTATTTATGATATATCAGTTGTCGCTATCGCAAATCAATCGTCAAAAATCAATTCAAACGGAGTGAACGAACCTTGACTTTTTGACATAAAATTATTATGTCACTTCTATATGAGATAATAATTTTTAAAGATCAATGTTTCATTATAAATCGATTTCATGTTTTAATTATCAATTAAGTACATTTTAAATTAAATTTGTCATTTAATTCATATTTTAAAATCATTTTAAATTCAATAATTAAATTAAATTCCATAACTTAAATGGTCGAAATTTACGAGATGTTACAATCTCCCCCACTCAGAACTTTTCGTCCTTGAAAAGGAATAAAATGAGCAACTTGTAATTAAATGATATACCATTCATACGCATATCAACTCCAATTGCTTGTTCAAACATAAAATTTTGCTTCCAATTAGTATTGGTAACCCGATCACTTTAGTGCAGACTTCTGATTTGACTTCTTGAGTAGAACCTTCCATTCTCCGACTTCTGATTTGACTTCTTAACTAGAAACTTCCATTCTCCTTGTATAGCAATAAACTATGATAGAGAACTTCAGATTCTTGTCGAAAACTCTTATCACTGTTCGTCGTCGAGAATCGAGCGAACAATTCTATTTGGAATCAAAATCGTATATTCAACTAAATCTATACTGTTATGCGACTAGAACGATTTTGCGCACTCACCCATTATAGTCATTTTTAGTTGTATCAATGTATTTAATTCAAGTACAATCGATTTATATACAAATATTAAAGTTTATAAGTTCTTTTATATCAAAAATAGTTCTTTGATAAGTCGATATTCTCACAAGTTTATCATCGTTCTTCTAGAATCTAATAATGCGTTGATCATGCTCAAAACTAAAAATCTCGAAGTGCTAAGTAAACTCGTTTCAACGTCCAGTAAAAATACTTGAAAAACATTAAAATAGATAAAAGAAGTATAATCCAATAAACCAACCGATGAAACTATTCACGCATCGCGTATACACAATGATTACGCCTGGGTCCCTAGGAAGCAACTGTGCCCATCGAAAATCTCTTCTCTTCGAATTTCGTCATGAACAAATCAACGGAATGAATCAATAAAATAGAATAACCTGAGATCATCATGGAACACTTCCCCTAAGGTCGCTCTATCACCAGGTCAAGAGGATAAAGTGCCATGACCATAGGTGGCTGGACAATCACTGCCTTGCGCATTTCGCCATAACATCTCAAAACAGCGCTTGGATCGCGGTCTTCATCTAGTAACACTAGTGGTTATGTATCTATCACCCATAGACTTTGGGTAATCACTACCCTATGAATTACGCCATGTGGACCGTAGATACACCATGGTTGCGCATGGATCCCATAGGAAACATCTATACCCATACGCCTTCACAGCCCTGCGGATTTCACCATTGTATAACAACCATAGATCGCAGCAGACACAATCGTTATGCCTGGTTCCCCCAATAAACATCCGTCGCTGTAGGCCTTCGCGGTCCTATGAATTTTGCTATGTAGCCAAGTTCAAAGGAAAACTCATGAATATTACCTTTGGACAACCACAATCAAAGAAATAATAACAAGAGTTCCTACCGAGTAGGATCTCGATTTTCAATGGAAGGTACTTCCCGTATCTTCGATTTGAAATCATACGGTACAATACATAATATTCGTTTCACTTCGCATATATCACACTTATATAAAATTTCATTTACATAAGATTTCTCAAATTATGTTAGCATGTCATTTTTCTACAAATTCCAACATGTATAAGATTTTATTTCATATCAATTACCTTTGAAATTGATAGTTTGATTTCACTATATTCTTGTATAAATCTTTCATATATAAGTTTCAAAACTTTCATATCAAATATCCAAAAATCGAAGATTCTGGGGATTCCATTTCAATACAAAATTCTATTTTGATTTAGAAATTAAATATCATTTCAAATTCAATTTTTTATCCACAAATCAATTAATTATCAAAACTTCACATACGATTTGGGTTACACGTCACGAACACCGTTATTCTATTAAATCTTTACATTTAATCATTTCGGATTTAAATTGCATGGATCAGAAATGTATACTCTTATCTCTAAAACAGTTAAGATAAATTCAAAATAGTTTAAATAAGATAATAAACTTGATATAAAATAGGTTTGAATTAAAAATAGGCTGGTTTTATTATATAACAGTTCAAATAAAACAATAAGCTTGGTTCGAATAGAGTAAATAAGTTTTATATAAAATAGTTTAAATAAAATAATAGGCTTAACATAAATTAGCTTTGAATTAATTAAATAGTTTAAAAAGAACCAAATATGTTTGTTATGGAATAGTGGAATAAGAAAGATAAGTTTATATTCAAAGTAGTTTAAATAAGGTAGATAAATAATATATTAATAGTAATACTAATTTTAGGAAAAATAATCCAATTTGAATCAATTAATCCGACATTTCAATGCTAATTCAACTTTGATTTCATAATATGATATCAATAATCATTTCTTAAATGGAACATCATTCACAAAATATAAACCTTTTTAAAAGCTTCTGAAATTAGCTTATAACCCACACAGTTGAATTTACAAAAAATAACCTTCTCAAAATATTCCTTGATCAAATATTTCCAACACAATTCATATAAGTTCGATTTAATATATTTCAAAATAATTAAGAAATCTATTTCAATCCATTTCAATTATCTTTTACATCTCATTTTCAGTATTCCCATTAACATAGTATATAATCAATACTTCAAATATTCAATTGTTTTGTCATAATTCAAAATTCAAATATTTGTTTCAATTCCAAAATTATGTCATTAATCCAACTTTATTTTAGACTTCTTCCGATGCATGGTAAACGAAAGGGTACAAGGATATGAATTGAGCAGAAACGAAAGCTCAAGCATGAATAAAACAAAGGTGAGCAGGTCAAACAGCAAAAAGTAAAGCTAAGTGAATGAATCAAAATGAACAATCTTTTCTCAAGGCCAAGAGGGTAAGCGGTGCAGCTATGAATTCCGTTCTTTTCCTATTTCAAATAGGGTTTGTGTAACAACCCACGTTCGTTAATGTCACTCGCTAAGGGAATGCATTAAGTTTCGTGAAGCGTTATAGGTAAACTGACACAGAATATTACAAGACAAATATAAATAAGATAGCAGCGGAAATTCAAATTTTTATTTCAAACATAAATTAGAACATCATGGTCCAAAAACCATTACAATAATATAACTTCTGTCATATACCATCATAATACATAAATATATAAAAAGCATAATCCCCTTAAAAAAAAGAGCTGAGCCATAGTAGAGATAAGAACTTGAGCTATACTTAAAAGTAGCTCCAATAAGATGATAACCGAGACAAAGCCCGAGGATTCCCTCCCTGCGAACCTGAGGGGGGGAACAGAAGAAAGAAGAGGGAACAAAAAGGATCAGACATAAAGTCTGGTGAGTCCAGTTACTTTTAGTTAGTAAATAAGCAAAAGTAGCATGGCAGGCATATAAGATGGATAAGAAAGACAACATCATATAAGGTGATCTTGGAAAAGTAACATGATGGAGTATATACGCTTCACTAATGATTACTCTGCACTATTACTGGTATAACCAGAATGAGATGATCCCTTCCACACTAAAATGGTAGACTTAGGCATACGTCCAGATGTACCCTAACTGCTACCCTAATTGATCGGCTCCTTAATCCACGTAGATACCTTGTGCTGGCCCACAGTAGGAGGAATCACTTCCTAAAGTGGAAACCCCTCATCTTAATCATGTGCACAACCATATCTACATGTGTCATAGTCGTCTTATCTCCTTCTTCCTGGCTCATGCGCGCATATGGCCCGGTTGGTTTGCGCCGCCCACACCATCCTCCACGTTTGGATCTCTTACAATAAGTCCAGTAAGCGTTCCCCTTCTCCGACCTAGTTCGGAGTACATGTTTGATACCAACCCTGGGTTACTGGCTGAAACAGGTCCTACACAATATGTTACAAGCTCTCCCCTTTATCTTGTTCCCCCACTAAGTTTTCATTCGTTATGTATACCACTAGGTCTCTGTAATTATATAAGCTTATTATTTCTGCAAGTTAAGCTTACCCTAAAAGGTGTCTTTAATTACATAACTTTATTATTTCCTCCGGTTATGTATACCACTTAGTGTCTTTAATTACATAACCATATTGGGTTATGTTTGTGGGCTTATATGTAAATATTACCCACCCCCTCAGATTTACTTGACCCACCCCTATTCAACCAAATTTACTTAATCCCAATTTTAGTTCATATTCATACAATCCCTATGGATTCAACTAGGTTAAGTATTACAATTTGTTACCATGTCCATTTATGGTTATAATGGGCTAGACCTCCCACATTAGGCGTACAACTTGTGGATGCTGGATATGCCGGTCGGGACCGGAAAGACTTCTTCCACAAGTGAGGCCTAACCTCATGTTTAGCCCATCTCATATTTGTGCACTTAGACCCCTCACATTAGATTCAACATTTGCGTTTACTGGATACGCCGGTCGGGTCCAGGCAGACTTCCACCATAATAGCAGTCTAACCTCGTGTCATAAGTGTTGTTACAGTTTTCTAATTACCGTAATCCTAGGCATTTTAATTATTAACCAATTAGTTATACCTATGCCTTTATAGGTGTTCACGCCCGTTTACCCAATTATATTCATAATGGATAGTATGTCAAAATTCATGTTCGTCATTCAAGTTATGTGAATTCTAATGTTTTCCCCCATTCCCTAACTAATGCATTCACATATAATTCATGGCATACCTAGGCTAGATAATAGCCTAGTCATAAACTATAAAAGGGAAAGGTGATGGGAATATGACAAAAGTGATCGTTCTAACATAAATGGCATAATCATATATTGACATAGTGTTAAGGTGAACGTATAAGCATAGATCCAATGAAATGGTGACGGTTAACTAGTTTTAACATAGCAAAGATGTTAAGATGAGCATGACAAGATCAAGCATAGGATTTCTTCCTATCTTGAGATGTCTTCATTCGTCGTCGAATAAGATCAATTTTATTGGATGTTTCCCTAACCATATCACGTCCAAGTAATAATCTTTCTATAGATTCCCACCAGCAAGTTGGTGATCTACTAGGTCGTCCGTACAATGCTTCAAAGGCTGCCATGCCGATGCTAGTTTGATAACTGTTGTTATAGGCAAATTCTACTAAAGGAAGGTGCTCTTCCTAAGTCCCTCCGAAGTCTAGGATATACAGCCTTAAAAGATCCTCTAGAATTCTGTTCACCCTCTCCGTCTATCCACCGGTTTGAGGATGATAAGTGGTGCTCAAACACAACTGTGTGCTTAATACTTCTTGCATGCTCCTTCAAAATTCTCTGGTAAAGATGGGGTCACGATCGCTTATGATGCGGGAAGGTACTCCATGATGATGGACTATCTCACGAACATATATTGTTGCCAACCATGATGCCGTCCTCTTACTCTTAACTGGAATGAAATAAGAGCTCTTAGTCAGTCTGTCCACTACTACGCAAATACTGGTATTGCCTTTCTTTGATCTAGGCAAACCATCTACGAAGTCCATGGAGACGCTCTCCCATTTCCACTGTGGAACCTCCAAAGAATAAAGTAAACCACCGGGCTTCTTTTGCTCAGCTTTAAGTTACGGGTAAATTAAACATTGAGAAACAAATTCTGTGACATCTTTCTTCATCCCGGCCCAAAAGAAAACCCTCTTCATGTCTCTGTAGATCTTATCACCACCTGGATGAATAGTCATCTTAGAATGGTGAGATTCTTCTAGGACTGCCTTTATCAAGCTTCCAGTTTGAGGAACACAAAGCCTTCCATCTCGTCGCAACCACCCCTTTTCATCCATGGATTATCTACTGAGGTGACTGGAAGTCTCCCCTTTTCTTAGCTTATTCATGATGTCTAAAATCTGTGGGTCACCTTGCTGCGAAGCTCCTATCTAATCCATAAGTGTTGGTCGTATTTCTAGTGATGCAAATGAATCAGGCAAATCTCGATGGAGGGTCTAAAGTCAAAAGTTGATATGAACTCCAAGCTCTTCCTCTCCACAGACAAAGGACTTAAGGCCATCCTCTGCCTACTTAGTGCGTCGGCCACCACATTACCCTTGTCAGGGGTATAAGCGATTTCAAAATCATAAGAAGCTAGAAACTCCATCCACCTTTGTTGCCTTAAATTAAGATCCTTTTGCGATAACAAGTACTTAAGAGATTTATGAACGGTGTATAATTCGAACTTCTCTCCAAGTAAATAACGACGCCACGTCTTAAGCGCAAATAGTATGGCAGACAACTCTAAATCATGGGTGGGGTAGTTCTTCTCATGAACTCTCAACTGTCTACCCCATTACACGCTACCTTTTCTTCTTGCATCATAACTGCACCAAACCCTGTACCACATGAGTCGGTGTAAACCATAAAAACTTTGTTCCCATCGAGCAATGTCAAGACTGGGGCTGTTGTCAGAGCCCTCTTCAAGCGTTGGAAAGCAACATCACATCTACATTCCATGAAAATGCCAAGTTCTTCTTTGTCATCTTGGTGCGAGGGGCAGATATCTTTGAGAAGTCCTTAATGAACTTCCTATAATAACCTGCCAATCCCAGAAAGTTTCTCACCTCTATTGCATTTTTCGGAATTTGACAATCCTGCAATGTAACTACCTTCGCGGGATCCACAGCTATCCTTTCTTTGGAGACTACGTGCCCTAGGAATCTCACTTCTTTTCCCAAAAAATGGCATTTGGAGAACATTGCCTTAAGCTGATGCACACAGAGAGTTTTCAAAACTTCCTTCAAATGTTGGCATGCTCTTCCTCACTCTTTGAGAAGATCAAAATATCATCAACAAAAACCACAACGAATTTATTTAGAAACTCCTGAAACACCCTACTCATCAGATCAACAAAATAGGCGGGTGCATTCGTCAACCCAAAAGGCATTACGAGCCATTCAAAGAAACCATCTGGAGTCCTAAAAGCGGTCTTGTCTATACTGTCCTCAGCCACCCTCAACTGATGAAACCTCATGGCCAAGTCAAAATGAGAGAATAACGAGGCAACAACAAGCTGGTCAAACAAGTCGTCTATCCTCGGAAGTGGGTGCCTATTCTTCTTTGTGAGTTAGTTCAACTCTCTATAGTCCACACACAAACGAAGCGAACTATCCGCCTTAGTTGTGAATACAACTGAAGCACCCCATTCAGATATGCTTTGTTTGATATATCCTTTCTCAAGTAGCTCCCCTACTTGCTTACTCAACTCCCTACTTTCCCTCGGAGCCATATGACGCACTGGTAATGCAACTGGCTTTGCATTGTCCACCAGATATATACGAAAATCGATCTCGCACCTCAGAGGTAAACCCCGTACCTCATTAAAAACATCAAAATAATCTCGGACTACTGGAACAGATCGCAAATCATTGATAGATGCACCAAGAGAATCAAGTAAACTAAGCATAACAGACCCTTAGGGTTCACAAGAAATCTCGAGGGTCCTCCCATGACAGGTCAGAAGCCTAACGACCCTTCTCTCAAAATCTAGAATGGCACCATACGTGGCTAGCCAGTCCATTCCTAGAATCAACCCTAGCCCATGAACCAGAGCACATACGCGTCGCATTTAAATTCAACTCATAACACATATATTCTCAAACCCCTACAATTCATAGATAAATGAGCCGAACCACCAATGGGGTTTGAGACAACTACGAGATACACTACCATACTAGTATTTAAGTGCAGAGATTCAACCACAAAACTAGATATAAATGAATTTGAAGCACCAGAATCAAAAAGTGTTCTAATAGGAAGATTTGAAAGAGAAATTAAACCTTTCACAGAAATTTTTCTACCTCTATCAGGAGCACTGATCACGAGGGCATGCACCTGCCCTCTAGAAGTTCCTGCTCTTTGACCTTGTCCCTATTTTTTTGGGCACTCTTTAGCAAAGTGTCCAATCTCTCTGCAATTATAACAAGAATTCTTTCTTTTTTGCAATCCTTCACCAAGTGACCCTCACGCCCACAACTATGACACTTCCTCTTATCCTTAACCCTGTCTTTCTTCCCCCTTTCTTCTGTTGCTGTTGTTGTCCTTTCTTGGGCCATATCTTCTTGTTTTGCGTTGTTTCCTCAGGTTTAACCTCCTTTTTTTCTCCTTTCTCTTCCTCATACATCAAGGCCATATCAACAAGTCTTTCAAAGGTAGCTTCCATTGGAATATGAGACATGGATAACTCATGAAGGGGTTCATTTAGCCCTTTAACAAACCACAAAGCCTTCTTATGCGGAGTGTCTGCCAGTTCCATTCTAAATCTTGCCAGCTGGTTGAATTTGTTCACATACTCTCTAACCATTAAGTTTCCTTGTTTGTGTGCTTAGAACCTCTGCATTTGCATGTTTTTCTCAGCTTGGGAAAGAAATTTAATTTCAAATCTCTGTTCAAAATCATCCCAAGTTTCCACTGGACGACCTGCTTGGGTTACATCCTACCAAAACGAAGCTTCATCCTTCAGTAGCCAAGCAGCTAACAGAATCTTCCTTCGATCCTCTACTTTAAAGATTACAAACAAGTCCTCAGTCTCCTTGAGCCAATTCCTTGCCTCTACTAATGTCTCGGTTCCATGGAATGGCTTCCCTCCAATAGCACAGAAATCTTTGCAGATCTTAGAGAAGTTGTCTGCACGCGGAGGAGAAGGAGGAGGAACAATGGGTGCAGCTGGGGGAGGAATATTTCCTTGGCCTTCGGCAGGCACCGTGGCCTCCAGATTCCTACAGAACCAGCCTGGTATCGTAATGACCTCTAGAATGTTAGGTTCCCCAGATATGCTGAAAAGAAAAGGAAAGATGTTTAGACAAAGGACCAAAGGGTATTACATATGGCTTTGGGGAATATGTTTTTCAAAGCAGACTTTTCTTTTTGAAAATGCTTTCTTTTAAAACCTTTTTGAAAACAGTTTTCAAAAACATTTATCTACTGTGGCAACCTTCGGCTCTGATACCAAGTGTGACACCCCACGTTCATTAATGTCACTCACTAAGGGAATGCATTAAGTTTCGTGAAGCGTTATAGGTAAACAGATACAGAATATTACAAGACGAATATAAATAAGATAGCACCGGAAATTCAAATTCTTATTTCAAACATAAATTAGAACATCGTGGTCCAAAATACCATAAGTGACAAAAACCATTACAATAATATAACTTTTGTCTTGTACAATCAGAGTACATAAATATATAAAAAGCATAATTCCCCAAAAAAGGAGCTAAGCCATAGTAGAGATAAGAACTTGAGCTATACTTCAAAAGTAGCCCCAACAAGATGATAACCGAATCTTGACTAAGCCTGAGGATTCCCTCCCTGCAAACCTTGGGGGGAAGGGAGGGACAGAAGAAAGAAGAGTAAACAAAAAGGGTCAGACATAAAGTCTGCCGAGCCCAGTTACTTTTAGTAAGTAAATAAGCAAAAGTAGCATGGCAGGCATATAAGATGGATAAGAAAGATAACATCATAAAAGGTGAGCTTGGCAAAGTAACATGATGGAATTATATATGCTTCGCTAATGATTACTCTGCACTATTACTAGTATAACCATAATGAGATGATCCTATAACGACCCGAGGTTTTTGCGACCTACCTAATCGACATAAACTCGATGTCGACTATCCAGAATAAATAAGATAGAAAAATAGAATAGAAGAAGAAGAAGAACACAACAACAGAATTAGAGTAACACGAATCTCACAGTGGAACAAATAAAATATAATAGAACTTTGAAATAAAACCAGTATATGTATACAATAACATTTATCAGAGTTCACCACTTACAACACAACGGAAATAAACAATTACTATAAAATCCTAAAGCCTCATGTTCTAAGCTCTCAGTATACCTGTAAAATCCTGACTACTTGACTGCCTATACAAATTTGGGCACCCAAAAGTTTAGGGAAAACAAAACAAAATAAACTCCGGGTCAGTCATGGGACTGATGTGAGTAAACAATTTAAAACAGTTTGAGAAAATAAACGATATCTCATAAGACCATGCCGTATAACATGAAATGGGTTTTTCCCTTATGAGAATCCAAAACACTTGATTCAACATTCAAAATCCTTTTGCAAGAAACGATAATATTTATATTGACATGACCCGAACTTCCCCGTGAAGGAAAGCACGGATTGAGTTGAGAACACGACGAACCAGAACATAAACAGAAGGACATTTCATTGCTTATTACAACAATTCCATCAGAATACAAGAATATACAGAGTATGAATAAATATTATACATAAGAAAAATATCAGATATTACAATACATTACATCGCAACAGAAAAATAATACAATACACAACTGAAGGTGATATACGGATACAGAGCTTTCTGGATTTCGTTCCAGCTATAAATCAGGATCTTGTGAATATAAATCTGCAAAACCAAAACTACTAGCTGCCCGTGTGGAAAATTGGGGCACCCAGAGTTTAGGTTAAAATAATAAACTCCAGGTCAGTCATGCGACTGGTGTGAGAACTAAAACAGTTATTTAAAAATTTACTTAAAAAGAGAGTAAATCAAGGGACCACGCCGTATAACACGGAACGGGTTTCCTCCCAAGAATACTAGTGCATAGAATAAACAGCGCAATGCTTTTTGTAAAAATGAAGCTATTATAAGACTCAGGTCCCATCACATAATGCAACGCAAGCCGGAGGATAGAGTTTTACCTTATAATAGCCAAACATGCTTGGTACGTTTAAAACAAATCATTTTGATACTATTACAATGTAAAGTGTATGAAAACAACTTCAAATATAAATGTATCAATCATAGACGGCATAGTGACCCATCCCACTATGTTTCCATACTAGGCTCTACAAATAAAACTGAAATATCACGTATTGGAAATTGGATTTCCGTCATGAGTCGAGGCCAGGGGCAAGCTCCTCACCATTTTAAGACACTCTAGCAAATGTGTAACGACCCAGATTTCCGTAACATCAGAGTTGACTATATACATCATACGTCCAACCCAAATATCACGAAAATACGAGACATTTTTTTTTAGAAGAAAGAGGTAGAAGAAGAACAGAAATAACAACACCGAATCTCACATCGCAGCGGAACAAAATATAATATATCACATCTTTGAAATACAAAATCTTAACTGTATAACATACACTTATCAGAGTACAACACTTACAACATAGCGGAACAAACTATAACTAGATAACGCTGAAGCCTCCTGCTCCAAGCTCCTTTAGATATATCTGAAAAATCCTGAACTACTTGACTGCCCGTACAAATTTAGGCACCCAAGAGTTTAGGTAGAACAAAACAAATAAACTCCGGGTCAGTCATGGGACTGGTATGAGTAAACAGTTTCAGAAAACTAAATGATATCTCATAAGACCACGCCGTATCACGGAACGGGTTTTTCCCTTATGAGAATCCAAACACTTGACTTATCTTTATATCAAAACTCTTTTGATATTATAATAATGTCTAAATCAAGTAAATAACAATCTAGTGGAAACGCTTGCATCTCACGTTCCACATATATAATATACAATCAAAACCGCAAGCACGTATTGGGTAATGGATTTCCAACTATGACAAGGTATGGAACCACCTTCCGCTGGTATATCTCTAGAGGAGAATACACCGAGTTCAACAAGAACATCTTGCAACTCAGCCACACATGACCGACCACTCATTTCGCTTGAGTGTATCGAATGTATATCACCAACGATTGGGATCAGCAACCGTTTCCCGAATGGGTCAGCATCGACAATAGATTTTTAGAAGTAAATGAAACTCTAGATCAGGTGATTATACACCCTAATAGGTGCGACCTACATAGCCATGCTGCTTGCCCGATTTCTGTCATTTACCGGTTGATGAGGCTAGAAGCTACGCTTTATCATCACACCAGATTCACTTCGAATGCCACATCGTCAAATCCATCAAATCACCGATTGACGTCCTCAACAGTACATTACGTGTTAGCTAAAAGAAGTTTCCTTCTCCGCTTTCACTCTTGGTACGGTTGAAGAAATAAATGTACGTGATCGTCTGGAAATACTCTGTCAGACATTCATCCATACAAGTCACCCAGGAACAGGATGAACTGAAGGCACTATTTCTATTAATAGAAAAAGTCCTTGCACTCTACTCCGTCTTCGATTATCTTTATATAATCTGATTCGCACGCTACTGCCGATATGGAGTGGTTCTTCGGATAATAATCCAACCGGTCTCTCCATATTGACAACGATGGTCAAAACTTCGATAGTCTGTGATTTAACTATCGAATAAAAACAAGTGTTTCGATAGTCGATGATTTAACTATCGAATAAAACAAGTGTTCATCCAAACAACCAACAATCACTGAGCCTTATTTAATATTCCATTAATTAAATCTCTTCTCTATTTCTTATCAATATTTGTTAACAAAATATTCTCAATAACCATGTTGGCCCTTTTGCGTTATTTGGAAAACATTTCCGAATATCACCTTCTTTTATTTTCTAGCTTTAGAAATATTCATTATTCTATTCCCAAGCTTTGCACATATTTGGGTTAAAACAGATGTTGTGTAAAACATCGTTACGACAACCCAAATACAGTATTTAACTAATTCTCATTTCACATTGATCTTCGAGCCTGAATCTTGCTGCTTATCGGTATATCATGAAATCAACCAAGTTGGGGTATAATTACCTCTCAGACCTTGACTGAATAACATTTAACGTCAAAACAGACAAGACTACTTACTCGAACAAATCAATTCCATACAACTACTGATTTACTTTTAACCACGTATACACTTCCCTTTTCTATTCTTACTAGATTTTATTCTTATACTTCCTTTTTGATTATACTATTCTATTTCTAAGTTCGTTTTCTTATTGACTTCTATATATTTTGATACGTTGCTTTCTAACTATCAAATTATCTTAAAAATATTCTATCTCCTTAAATTCCCGGAAAAATTCGCCATAACCTCCTTTGTACCGGGAGCATCGGGAAATTTCAAATAGCTTTCCCGGTCCTTCTTATCTCAAAAAGAAAAAAAGAAAAAGCCAAGCGGCTAGCCGATACGGCGCATAAAATCTCATATGGAAATTAAATACGTACCTTTTTGTCGGGCATTCTATTTATTTCACTTCTATACTTTATTCCATACCTGTCTCCTGTATGTCTATACCTGTCCAATCTATTTTAACTATACCAATCGTTTTAACTCAATTTGTTAATTAAATCTGTTAATTAACTTCTTAGTCTAATCCACTTCTATTTATCCAAATCTATTTATTTTAAATCCCATTTGAATTTCTATATTCAAATTCCATTAGAAATACTATGTTCAAATTCTATAGTTAAACTCCATTTGAATTCTATTATTCAAATTCTATTTCAATTCCTTATATTCAAAGTCCATTTGAATTCTTTGCATTATTTATAAACAACGTTTATAACTTCAATTCAAATCCCACATTTGCATTATTTACAACGTTTATAAATTCAATTCAAATCCCATATTTTCATTTATAAACAACTTTATTAATTCGATTCAAAACCCACCTTTCATTTATAAACAAAGTTTATAAATTTCGATCACTTGTTTTATATACCTTCAAAACAAGTTAATATTTTCTATAGTTTAAAGTCCATTTGAATTCTATATTCAAATACTATCGTTTAAAGTCTATTTGAATTCTATATTCAAATACTATCGTTTAAAGTCCATTTGAATTCTATATTCAAATACTATCGTTTAAAGTCCATTTGAATTCTATATTCAAATACTATCGTTTAAAGTCCATTTGAATTCTATATTCAAATACTATCGTTTAAAGTCCATTTGAATACCTCTGCATTATTTATAAACAACGTTTATAACTTCAATTCAAATCTCATCTTTTCATTTATAAACAAAGTTTATAAATTCGATTCAAAACCCACCTTTTCATTTATAAACAAAGTTTATAAATTCAATGTTCGTTCATATATATTCAAAACAAGTTAATGTTTTCTATAGTTCATTTAAAATTCAAATTCTATTTATAAAAATAGAATTCCCCCTTTGAATTTCAAATACCCTTTTCGATATTTTTATAAATCAATATTCAAGCCCCATTGATATTTTAAACAATCAAATCAGCCAATTTTCAATTATTTGATTTTTAACACATCATATATGAATATATATGAAACCAAACAAACAACAAACAGATAATATATTTTTGAGGAATCCAGTTGGATTCCTCCAACCTGTTTCCCTGCATCCACAGACGTTAGTCAACATAGTAATACCCATCCTGCTTCGAGGCAGGATATCGCGGTATGAAGGTCATCCACTAATCATAGCGTGGGGCGTATAGGGTAATCATCCGCTATGGTACCGCGGGCATCCGCTAATGAGACTGCGGGAATCCAACCAATCAACCAACCCAATATATATATAATAGTCCTAAATAACTAATATATATTTTAAATCAACCAAACAATATTCAAACAAGCATAGCAATTATTTTTAACAACTAGAAATAATTTCTAAATAAGTGGTGAGCGAGGTTTACTCACCGTGGTTTTTATCGTGATCTAATCCAAATTGTTTCCCTTGTAGGAGACGACAACACGACTTCAATAAGACAAATCTCGTTTGCTTGAATCTGATTTTGATGTTATCTTTAACGTGACTCCACACACGTTGGTTTGTCAAAATCTGTTATTATGCGAGTAATGAAATTGATTTGTACGAAATCTATTTATTATTGAACATGTGAACACTAATTAATTTAATAACTTGTTAATTAAATTTAAATGGATAACTTAATTTACCTTAATCCATTTCCTCTCATCACTTTGGTTTTCATTGCAAGCCTTGAACCATAGAGTTTGGCTCCTTCCCAAACATCAACACTGCCAGGTACTCGCCTTGCTAAATGAAATGGCGACAGTAGCAAAACTCACTTCCCTCTCATCCAGCGCCTACGCACCTCAAAACATCAAACTCCTGCCTATCGCACCATCCCCAACAAATCATTAATGTTTCCTTCCAACCATTCACGTTTTCCAGCGCAACCAGGCCATCGTGCTTTGCTTCCAAACACAGACCCCCTTTTTGACCTCGACTTCCATCACCGAGCACCTATCGCGGTTGCTTCCAGGTCGAGCTCGACCTCGAGATGCCCTAACCCACTGTCAAGCTTGCGGTCTTCTGATGATCACGACCCCCCAAAAGACGATGAAGACCTCGAACGACGGTGCCCCTCCCTACTTGAACGCAGAAAGGTTCATATTCCTCACGTCGCTCACGAACCCTCAATCTGAACTCAAGAATTTAAATCGATCCGTCCCTAATTTGCTTTGAAGGTGGAGCGCTGCCATTTAATTTAAATTGAATGTTTTTAGTTGGATTGAATTGAATGGGGAAAGTTCGGTTTAATATAGAAGAGGGGTGGTTGCGAATGGTGGTAATAAGGATGGCATGGTATTTGTTTTGTTTGTGGACTATAAGGATGCACAGATTGTTTTTGAATTGTGGTGATGAAAGGGCCAACAAGTAATTTCACTTATTACATTTAATTTGATATTTAAACGGGTATCAAATTTAAATCATCACGTTTATTCCGAACTCCTTTCTGAACCTAACAACTGTCAATTCTAAGGTAAACCACTATTCTGAACCTACTGGGATAGGTCACGAAGTCCAATTCGATCATCTGAAGGAGATATTAATTTAAATCAATATAAATTAATTTCAGACAATTTATTCTTCTCGAAAATAAATAAATATTATTATCGTTATAAATTCAAATAGAATTTCATATTAATTATTTGAACTGTTTTCAATTCAAATTAAAATTTGAATTCAACTAAATCCATTTTCGTATTCTGTTATTTAATATATTCGATTTTAAATCGAAATTGATTATTAAACTAATAACATAATATAAAATTCCATTTATATTATCCACCCAATATTTAAATTAAATATTAAATATTCAAAAATTAACCCCTAAGGATCCGGGTCATTACAATCTTCCCCACTTAAAATAATTTCGTCCTCGAAATTGCTAAGGTAGAAAAAGGTGCTACAAACCCATTTTTTTTTTAACTTATTTATGTTGATACTCAACATTTCAAACTTCAATACGTAACTCTCTTGTCGAATAAATCCCTATTCGATAACTCCTCCATTCGAATAACTATATTCGATATTCTCTCTATCGAATAACTAGATTCAAAAAACTTCCTTCGAATAAACTATATTCGATTTACTCTATTCAATTTACTCTTATCAATTACTCTATTGGATTTAACTCTTTTCGATTAACTCCATCGAATAACTCAATTCGATAACTCCTTTGAATGACCAATATTCTATAACTCACTTCGATTAAACTAACCGATAACTCTTTCGATTAACAAATAATCGATAACTCCTTCGATTAACAAATAATCGATAACTCCTTCGATTAACAAATAATCGATAACTCCTTCCGAATAACCAAATTCAATAATTCCTTTAATTCTATTGGAATAAACTAATATTCAATTTAACTCCACTCGCTTGACTCTAGATCGCAGCGATCACAATGGTTACGCCTGATTCCCCCAGGAAACATCCGACCGCCCTAGGCTATCTGCAGCCTTGCGAATTACGCTAGCAGTCATACGAAATGGCAACTTATCAGTAACGATGTTTGACTAACTCTATCTAAATAACTATATTCGATCAACTTTAATTGAATAACTAACATTCAATTAAATTCTAATTCGATTAGCTATGTTCAATTAACTCTATCTGGTTAACTCTTACTCAAATCGATTTATTCTAACTCTAATCGACTTCTCCTATTCGAATAACTCCTGTTGGATACATTTATTCATTTATAAAGATTTACTTTTAGTAACGGTTCTTCACTTTATAAATGTTCTCTTTAATAACGTTACTTCACTTATACAAGTGTTGTGTACCCCTTCTATTTAAACTATCGGTGTTAAAAACCAATATCTCTTCTCTATATAAGTTCAGACTTATATATTCCATTTTATCGAATGATAAATATTTAATTTAATTTATAAACTGTTATTTATAAATTTATCTCTTCTATTTATCTGTTAAAAACAGATTTTCATTTTCTATTCATCTTCTAAATATTCCTTTGATTAAATTCTATTTATTTAACAAATCAATATCTCATCTATAACATTCTATTTATTTTCTATAAATAAATATTTCCATTTAATCTATTTGTAAATGTTTTACAAATATTTCCTTTTAAATTCTATTTGTAAATGTTTTTACAAATATTTCTCCTTCTATTTGTTTACACATAACTTCCTTTGTATTTGTGTTACCAATACATTTCCTTTAACTCTTTTGGTTTCTCCTTTATTCAAACCCAATTCATATTTCATTCACATTGATTTTACTCAATTTATTCGTTTCGATCCATTTAACTTACTTAAGTTAAATTTTATTTCAACCATTCAAATTCCCATCAACTAGTTGCTAATTAACCGTTTTGCCTATTTCATCCTTTTTATTTGAATATCACTTGTTCAAATGTATGTCAACTTAATGATAGACTAATCTAATTATATTTTCAACTCGAGTTATATTTCGATTTCGAATATAAATTCTCAATCTCTTTCACTTATCAAAAAACCCAATTTCGATTCAAATTTCCTTTAACTAATTATTCTCCAATTTAGTTAATTCTATTTAATAATCAGAAATATGATCATTGTTTCCCAAATCATTTTATCTACTTCACTTGAGTTCATATTTATTTTATATTTCCAGTCTGGATTTTTCTAATGCCAATTCGGATTTTATTTATTTTAAAAATCCTTTTACTTATATATATAAACCATTGTGGTTTTTTTAATGGTTTCTGGCGCTGCTTTTCTAAAAATTTGATTTTGACATACCTCAAAATCTACACGACGAAATCCAGATTTTTCTCTTTCATTTGAAAACTATTGTTCAACCGGTCCCGACCATTCTTGTTTCAAAGAATTCCGACTTCAACTGCGTTCTGTATACTAAATTGAAGTTCGAATCGTCAATTTACGAACTACCGCGCTATGGCGAGCTCGTTTTAATTATATTTATAAATATAAACGTTTTAACTTCGTTTATAATAAATTCAACTCCATTCTGATATATTTTTAATATATATCCAATCCATTCCAACATAATATTCCCAATCTATTTCTCTTCAAATATTCAAATCCTATATATTTACAATATTCAAATTCCATTTGAATTTCTTTATTCAAACTCTATATTTGAATTTCCTTCTATTCAATTTCTATTTGAATTTTCCTTGATTCAAATTCTAATTTGAATTTTCTTATCTTCAATTCCTATTTGAATTTCCTTATTCCATTTAAATTCTATTTTAACTCCTTTGAATTCAAATTCTATTTTAACTCCTTTGAATTCAAATTCTATTTTAACTCCTTTGAATTCAAATTCTATTTTAACTCCTTTGAATTCAAATTCTATTTTAAACTTTATATTTTCTTTGAATTCTATTTAACCATTCTCCATTTGAATTCTAATATTCAAATCTCTATTTGAATTTTCTTTATTCAAATCCATTTGAATTCCTTTGAATTCAAATTCAACAACAACAACAACAAAGCCATATATTTCTATTTGAATTCCTTTGAATTCAAATTCCATTTCAATCTTTCTTATACAATTTCTATTTGAATTTTTCCTTTATTCAAACTCATTTGAATTCCTTTGAATTCAAATTTTTATTTCACTTCTATTTGAAATCTATATTCCAATTCCTTTTTCAAAATTCCTCTGAAGTAATATAAATATATACATATATTTATATCTATCTCAAATTCAAAACATTTGAATTTTCAAACAACTTGTTTCTTTTCAAACAAATTTCCATCAAAACTTTTCTAAGGCAGCAATTCGTCACTTAGAAACTCGAAAATGAACACTGGTGATGTTGCGACCATCATCAGAATTATTTCCCAGCTACTGAATGAGTTCAGTGCTTTATTTCTTTCAAACTCCATTTAGAAAAATATTTTCCAAACTCCCAGGATTTTAAATTCTTAATTCTGGTTGGAATTCAATTTCAATTTATCACATTTGTATATTTGATTCTATATACAAATTCCATTGGTTATATATAACTATTTCAGTTTTATAATCTAATTTGATTATAATCCTAACAATCAACTTAACTATTTGAAAACAATATCGTGTCCAATCTTCTGTTCAAGTGTTCATAAATTCCTATCGACTTCGTGGCGTCCCACGATTCGACCAAAATTTATAATCCACTCAACAGACTAGTCAACACAATATAAAACGGTTTTTATATCAAATAACAAATACGCTCTCTCGTATATATATACGCTCAACTCATTCTAGGATACTGCTAATCCTATCTCTAATGAGCACATTTCCACACAGCCTAGGTATTCGCTAAACCTAAGCTCTGATACCAACTGTAACGACCCAGATTTCCGTAACATCAGAGTTGACTATATACATCATACGTCCAACCCAAATATCACGAAAATACGAGACATTTTTTTTTAGAAGAAAGAGGTAGAAGAAGAACAGAAATAACAACACCGAATCTCACATCGCAGCGGAACAAAATATAATATATCACATCTTTGAAATACAAAATCTTAACTGTATAACATACACTTATCAGAGTACAACACTTACAACATAGCGGAACAAACTATAACTAGATAACGCTGAAGCCTCCTGCTCCAAGCTCCTTTAGATATATCTGAAAAATCCTGAACTACTTGACTGCCCGTACAAATTTAGGCACCCAAGAGTTTAGGTAGAACAAAACAAATAAACTCCGGGTCAGTCATGGGACTGGTATGAGTAAACAGTTTAAAACAGTTTCAGAAAACTAAATGATATCTCATAAGACCACGCCGTATCACGGAACGGGTTTTTCCCTTATGAGAATCCAAACACTTGACTTATCTTTATATCAAAACTCTTTTGATATTATAATAATGTCTAAATCAAGTAAATAACAATCTAGTGGAAACGCTTGCATCTCACGTTCCACATATATAATATACAATCAAAACCGCAAGCACGTATTGGGTAATGGATTTCCAACTATGACAAGGTATGGAACCACCTTCCGCTGGTATATCTCTAGAGGAGAATACACCGAGTTCAACAAGAACATCTTGCAACTCAGCCACACATGACCGACCACTCATTTCGCTTGAGTGTATCGAATGTATATCACCAACGATTGGGATCAGCAACCGTTTCCCGAATGGGTCAACATCGACAATAGATTTTTAGAAGTAAATGAAACTCTAGATCAGGTGATTATACACCCTAATAGGTGCGACCTACATAGCCATGCTGCTTGCCCGATTTCTGTCATTTACCGGTTGATGAGGCTAGAAGCTACGCTTTATCATCACACCAGATTCACTTCGAATGCCACATCGTCAAATCCATCAAATCACCGATTGACGTCCTCAACAGTACATTACGTGTTAGCTAAAAGAAGTTTCCTTCTCCGCTTTCACTCTTGGTACGGTTGAAGAAATCAATGTACGTGATCGTCTGGAAATACTCTGTCAGACATTCATCCATACAAGTCACCCAGGAACAGGATGAACTGAAGGCACTATTTCTATTAATAGAAAAAGTCCTTGCACTCTACTCCGTCTTCGATTATCTTTATATAATCTGATTCGCACGCTACTGCCGATATGGAGTGGTTCTTCGGATAATAATCCAACCGGTCTCTCCATATTGACAACGATGGTCAAAACTTCGATAGTCTGTGATTTAACTATCGAATAAAAACAAGTGTTTCGATAGTCGATGATTTAACTATCGAATAAAACAAGTGTTCATCCAAACAACCAACAATCACTGAGCCTTATTTAATATTCCATTAATTAAATCTCTTCTCTATTTCTTATCAATATTTGTTAACAAAATATTCTCAATAACCATGTTGGCCCTTTTGCGTTATTTGGAAAACATTTCCGAATATCACCTTCTTTTATTTTCTAGCTTTAGAAATATTCATTATTCTATTCCCAAGCTTTGCACATATTTGGGTTAAAACAGATGTTGTGTAAAACATCGTTACGACAACCCAAATACAGTATTTAACTAATTCTCATTTCACATTGATCTTCGAGCCTGAATCTTGCTGCTTATCGGTATATCATGAAATCAACCAAGTTGGGGTATAATTACCTCTCAGACCTTGACTGAATAACATTTAACGTCAAAACAGACAAGACTACTTACTCGAACAAATCAATTCCATACAACTACTGATTTACTTTTAACCACGTATACACTTCCCTTTTCTATTCTTACTAGATTTTATTCTTATACTTCCTTTTTGATTATACTATTCTATTTCTAAGTTCGTTTTCTTATTGACTTCTATATATTTTGATACGTTGCTTTCTAACTATCAAATTATCTTAAAAATATTCTATCTCCTTAAATTCCCGGAAAAATTCGCCATAACCTCCTTTGTACCGGGAGCATCGGGAAATTTCAAATAGCTTTCCCGGTCCTTCTTATCTCAAAAAGAAAAAAAGAAAAAGCCAAGCGGCTAGCCGATACGGCGCATAAAATCTCATATGGAAATTAAATACGTACCTTTTTGTCGGGCATTCTATTTATTTCACTTCTATACTTTATTCCATACCTGTCTCCTGTATGTCTATACCTGTCCAATCTATTTTAACTATACCAATCGTTTTAACTCAATTTGTTAATTAAATCTGTTAATTAACTTCTTAGTCTAATCCACTTCTATTTATCCAAATCTATTTATTTTAAATCCCATTTGAATTTCTATATTCAAATTCCATTTGAAATACTATGTTCAAATTCTATAGTTAAACTCCATTTGAATTCTATTATTCAAATTCTATTTCAATTCCTTATATTCAAAGTCCATTTGAATTCTTTGCATTATTTATAAACAACGTTTATAACTTCAATTCAAATCCCACATTTGCATTATTTACAACGTTTATAAATTCAATTCAAATCCCATATTTTCATTTATAAACAACTTTATTAATTCGATTCAAAACCCACCTTTCATTTATAAACAAAGTTTATAAATTTCGATCACTTGTTTTATATACCTTCAAAACAAGTTAATATTTTCTATAGTTTAAAGTCCATTTGAATTCTATATTCAAATACTATCGTTTAAAGTCCATTTGAATTCTATATTCAAATACTATCGTTTAAAGTCCATTTGAATTCTATATTCAAATACTATCGTTTAAAGTCCATTTGAATTCTATATTCAAATACTATCGTTTAAAGTCCATTTGAATTCTATATTCAAATACTATCGTTTAAAGTCCATTTGAATACCTCTGCATTATTTATAAACAACGTTTATAACTTCAATTCAAATCTCATCTTTTCATTTATAAACAAAGTTTATAAATTCGATTCAAAACCCACCTTTTCATTTATAAACAAAGTTTATAAATTCAATGTTCGTTCATATATATTCAAAACAAGTTAATGTTTTCTATAGTTCATTTAAAATTCAAATTCTATTTATAAAAATAGAATTCCCCCTTTGAATTTCAAATACCCTTTTCGATATTTTTATAAATCAATATTCAAGCCCCATTGATATTTTAAACAATCAAATCAGCCAATTTTCAATTATTTGATTTTTAACACATCATATATGAATATATATGTAACACCCCACACCCGCTACGGACACTCACTAAGGGAATGCCATAACATTGGTGGAGTATTTTAAGTGAATATAGAACAGAAAAATTACAACAAGACAGATATAAGTAATACTTGAAAATTTAAATCATCATTTCATTTCAGCGGAAAGTAAAACATGTTTGGTTACATCACAAAACCATAACAAGAGTCAAGTACATAATATCCATCCTGATAAAATAGAAGTACATAATCCCACTACATAGACAATAGCCATAATAGAAAAGATAAACCGAGCTTTACTTCTACGATCCAAGCCCAAAAGATAGATATAGCGGTCTGATCCAAGCCCACTAGTGCTAGGCCCACTCTGATAACCTGAGGGTTGGGAAAAAGATAAAAACAACGGGGTCAGACATAAGTCTGAGTGAGTCCTATAACCCTAACAATACAACCATTAAAGTAATTAGGGTATGACATAAATAAGGTACGGTACCTCCGGGGATAATGACTACGTTAAGTAGCCCACAAAACACAGGATGTACTACGATAACCGCAACAACGTATTTATCCACCCAAGGATAATTACTAGCTTACACCACCCCAGACCTACCCACCCAAGGGTAATTCCTACACTGCACCACACCAGTTCTACCCACCAAGAGTAATTCCTACTTAAAGGTTGATCCCATCTAAAGACTTAGAAAATATAATTAGTAGTTTCTGGTACTTCTATCTGACCACGTAGGTGCCGTCTGCCCCTACCTCCACTAGGTGTACCTAGTAATCTTACCCAGTAGTTTCGTGTACCCCTACATAGGTGCCGTCTGCCCCTATCTTTACTAGGTGTACCCACTACTCCCAAGCGATCGGCTCCCTAACGTAGATACCCGTGCTGGTCCCACAGTGGGGTGTATCACTCCCCTAAAGTGGCCACCTGATAATATCAATGGTGCACGGCTTTATATCTACACGATGCAACAACGGCTTATCTACCAGCCCGGGCCCACACACGCATATGAAACCCGTTGGACTTGCGTTGCCACCGCTACCCCGTTTTGGCCTCTTATAATCAAGCCCAATATGCGTGTCCCGTCACTCGACATGGGTCGAGCCCACAAAGATACGTTTGGGATATTGGTTGAAATGGGCCCCCACAAGCTACTACTTAAGCTTGCCGTTTAATCTAGTGCATCCCACTTAACCCCTTTTTATAATCATGCCCCCTTACATGTTAAGGTTTGGTTAAGTCATCTAATTATATTTCAATTGCCACTTAAGGCACCCACTAGATTTCCACATGCCACCCAAGGCACTTACTTGATTCCCACATGCCACCCAAGGCACTTACTTAACCCTTTAATCATGTTTAATTACATGTTCCACTTTGGTTAAGTATTCTAATCGTATTTTCTATTGCCACCCAAGGCAACCCACTAGTTTCCTCATGCCACCCAAGGCACCCCTACTAGTTACTACATGCCACCCAAGGCACCCACTTAACCCCTCATGTCCCACTACATGCTAATATGGTTAAGTGTTTCTTAATTAATTAAGACCGTGATCTCCCATAAAGACCTCCCACATTAGACTGGCTGTTATGACCGCCTGGTTAAGCCGGTTGAGTCCGGGCAGTCTTACGTCATAACAGAGTCTAACCTCGTGTCTTTACCTTAATCACGTATTTAATTTATGGCTAAGACCTCCCACATTGGGCTAACATTTGTAGCAACTGGTTAAGCCGGTCGGGTCCGGGAAGTTTTACACTACAAATGAGTCCAACCTCGTGTCTTAGTCGATTAATTACACCTAATTAATCACCCCCATATTAATTATCCCTAATTAATATCAAGTTTTCCATAACATGGGTAGACCTAACTCAATAGGTAAATTCCCATGGGGTAGACCTAACTCAATAGGTAAATTCCCACTTATGGTAATTTATTTTTTTATGGTATGCTTAATCATACCCAACCATACTTTAACTAACATATTTACCAACCCCATCGTTCCCCACGTAAATCGTTCTCATTTCATGCCATAAATAAGGGGAAGATCATCACAAATATCATGGGTTTAGCATACAACTTTGTCATGGGTTAAGAGGATGTCAACTTGCATATATGAACATATATTAACCCAACTACATATAACCCAAACTTGCATATAAGCATTCTCATAACTTGCATAACATATTAAACATGCATTTAAGCATACACATAACTTGCATAAGCATTCATATACTTGCATATGCATTCACATACTTGCATGAGCATTCACATACTTGCATGAACATGCATAACTTGCATATCACATTAAACTTGCATTTAAGCATATACATAACTTGCATAACATCATGCACATAACTTGCATAATCTCATACACATAACTTGCATAACACCATTCACATAACTTGCATATGAACTTGCATCTTAAAGGAGGGTAAACATGCATAGCATATAAGGGTATCATCTTGCATATGTACGCATCATATTTAAAAGGGTAAACTTGCATGTTATGATTTATGCATAATACCAAACACTTAGCATGCATAAAACCACTTACTTATCATGCATGAAATCAAATACTTATTATGCATAAAACCCACCACTTAACTTGCATAAACCCAATACTTAGTATGCATACAATCAAATACTTAGCATGCATAACGTCAAATACTTTAGCCTGCATAACATCAAATACTTAACATGCATAACACCAACTACTTAGCATGCATAAAATCACATGCATAACTTGCATATCATGTTACATATAACTTGCATATATTCTCACATATAGTTTGCATAACATGTCACATATGCATAAATGTTTAACATGGTGTTTTGCATCATAAAACATGGCCTTAAACTTGCATTTAACATAAAACTTGCAAATCACATATCATACAAACTTGCATAAATACATTTATCCACAAACATAGCCATGTCTTATCACATCCTACCATAATCAATTTAACAATTGATTATTAAAGCCATAGAAACTCACCAAAACTAAGATTAGCAAACTTATGAAGTAAAACTAGTTGCCAAATATGAAGAAGAAGATGATTAGGGGTTGATTAGCTTGCAACTCTCTTCATTGATTTGTGGAGGCCATGACCAAGTTTCATTTTGCCATAGTTTAGTTACTAGATTTAATTATGAATGAATTAGGGTAGGGTTAGGGTCTTATTTATAGGATTAGGTTGCATTTTAGACCCTTAGATTAACCCTAGATTGGATTAGGACCCTTAGATTTAGGAAATCTCTAGAACCAGCCCTCCAAGCCAGCCTAGAACCCAACCTGGTGCAACCTGGTGCACCCAGGTTCTCTGGACGGCGCACCCTGTCGACAGGCAAGTCGACACCCCCTGTCGACAGGCCTGTCGACAGGCCTGTCGACAGCCCTGTCGACATGGGTAGGGCGGGATTTTTCCCGCCTGACCCCACTAGTCCAATTTAAAATCTGAATTTTAAATTCTTAATTCTGTTTTTAGTTTTGAATTTTCTGCAATCTTCATCGGGCCATAACTATGCCATACGGACTCCGATTCTCGAAAACTCGGACTCTATTTTGCATATTTTTCCAAGACGAACGCAATGACGCAGCCCGTTTCCCCCGATTCCCACATCTGAGATTATTTATTCTGCAATTAGTGAATTTTAGCATTAACCCAAAATACGGGGTGTTACATTCTCCCCTCCTTAAAGGATTTCGTCCCCGAAATCTCTAAGCTAAGGAGAATGCATATCCTACCATCCAAACAACCATCTACTCAAATCATCAACCACGGGCATCCATTGTCCTTAAACAGTTTCTAATGATGTATGTGCATATGCAAAAAGTGTGTGTATATGTTCCCTATCTAACGTATGAACATATGCAAACCATGATAGTGCCATGCATCCATTATGTATGCGAGAGAACCTTATCGACACATACAATATCTACATGAGTGCACAATCATTCACCAAAATGCATCATCCATATGATAACACAATCATTATACATCCATAATATAGCTTCCTACACACAATTTTATGCAATATGCAATATGAAGTGATTGAGCCGATCTAGTGCCTAGAGTGTGTGTATATGCATCCACGAGCAACCACTAGCAAACACTTGCATCCACTTGCATCCATCATACATAACATGTCTCAAACACATGTTTCAACCATAGGACTATCCTATCTGAAGGTCAAAAGTATTAACGAGAGGACATACTAAAGATAAGATAAGCACAAGATATGCGATGAAGGAGAAGCAAAAGGACATACCCTCCGAAAGAAAAGGGTACCTCGAACGCATCTTCGCTTCCGTCTCCCAGGTAGCGTCGCTCTCTTCATCTCCCCTTCGTACTTTGACTAGTTGAACCTCTCTGTTTCTCAACTTCCAAATCTCTGACCCAAGGATGCAAGTAGGAGCTCGTCGAATCGTCGCATCACGCTCTACTTCCACTTCTCTAAGCAGGCTCGGCTCTACCGCCTCTGCGGTCTCATGTAGGAACTTCCTCAAATGTAACACATGGAATATATCATGTACACCACCACGCCTGTCGGCCACTCCACTCTATATGTCATCTGTCCAATCCTTTCCTTAATAGGAAACGGTCCAACAAACCTTGGTACTCACTTCCCAACAGATCCAAAGTGAACCACATTCCGTAACGGAGATATCTTGATAAAAAGCATGTCCTAATATCAAACTCAAGCTCTGTTCTCCTCTTGTCCGCATAAGATTTCTGTTTATCTTGCGTCGCTTTCATCCTTCTTTGAATCAAATCAATCTTTTCCCGAAGTTTTTCTAACCTTATCGGCCCAAGCAAGATCTCATCCGTAGATTCCTACCAACGTGTAGGTGATCGACAAGGCCTTTCATAAAGAGCTTCGAAAGGTGCCATACCAATACTGGACTGAAAGCTGTTATTATATGCGAACTCCACCAATGGAAGATTCTCTTCCCATGTACCTCCAAAATCTAAGATACAAAGCCTCAAAAGGTCTTCTAGGACATGATCCACCCTCTCGGTCTGGCCGTCCGTCTGAGGATGATATGCGGTACTCAAACACAACTGAGTCCCTACCGCCTCTTGCAAACTCTTCTAAAACTCGCTAGTGAAGATAGGATCTCGATCACTTACTATGCTAGAGGGTACCCCATGTAATCGAACTATCTCTCGAAGATATACTGAAGCTAGCCATGGAGCAGTCCTCCTTGCTCTTCACAGGTATGAAATGGGCGCTCTTAGTAAGTCTATCTACCACCACCCAAATTCCTGTATTACCCTTCCTCGACCTGGGTAACCCGTCAATAAAATCCATCGAGACGCTATCCCACTTCCATTGCGGAACCTCCAATGGGTGAAGCAACCCACCTGGTTTCCTTTGCTCCGCCTTCACTTGCTGGCACACCAAACATCGAGCGGCATACTCGGCCACATCTTTCTTCATACCGGCGCAGAAGAAAACCCTCTTCATGTCTTGGTACATCTTATCCCCACCGGGATGAATGGTCATCCTAGAACGGTGTGCATCATCAAGAATAGCCTTCCTCAACCCCTCGTCTTGCGGTACACAAAGTCTACCGTCTCTACGCAAACACCCCTATCGTCTAGGGTGTTTCTACTCAAATGGCTGGACGACTTCCCCCATTATGAGCTTCTCTACCAACTCAACCAACTGTGGGTCGTCCCTCTGTGCTCTTCCAATCCGCCCCAAAAGAGTAGGTCTAACCTCCAAGGAGGCTAGCAAACCGGGTACAAAGTCAACGGAAGGTCTAAAGTCAAACTTAGAAATAAACTCTAAGCTCCGTCGTTCAACGAACAATGAACTCAAGGACAACCTTTTTCTACCTAAGGCGTCCGCTACCATGTTACCCTTACTCATAGGATGCTAAGGATCCCATCCACTTTTGCTGTCCTAAGACTATGCACTCGAAGAGTCTCCAACACTTCCCTAAGATGTAGGGCATGCTCTTCTCCACCAGGATATCATCCAAAATTATCACAACTGTCTCCCACGCAGACCACCCTAGTCGAATTCGGCATCCCCCAAATGCAAGCCCCAAAGGCCTAAACCAATATCAGAAAAACACCCAAGGGATACCTCCTTCGAATTCAGACGACCTACGTGAGATGATACTAATAAAAATGGCTAAATAATTAAGCCCTTGACCAATTCTGGATGTTCTCGCCAGTCTCGCTCCAAAACCGTCGTTTATCCTATACTGGCTCTGCTCAGCATATTGAGCACATACGAAAACTTATTTCACTCCTAGAAAAGACCAAAATGTCATCCATAAAGACCATCACAACTTATTTAGGTACTCCTTGAACACCCTTCTCATCAAATTAACAAAATATGCGGGGCGTATGTCAAACCAAATGGCATCACCAGCCACTCATAAAAAAAACATCCGGAGTCCTAAAGGTAGTCTTTTCTATGCTATCCTCAGCCACTCTCAACTGATGAACTTCCGTGGCTGAGTCCACTACTAAAACACTGAGGCGCCCACCAACTGATCAAAGAGATCATCAATCCTTGGCAATGGGTGTCTATTCTTCTTTGTGAGTTTCTTTAGTTCTCTTTAGCCTACACAAAGTCTGAGGGACCCATCCGCCTTCATAACAAAAACTACTGGAGCGCCCCACTCCGATGTACTTCGTCTTATGAACCCCTTCTCAAGCAAATCGCCTACTTACTTATGGAGTTCCCTCCTCTCACGAGGAGCCATGTGGCACACTGGCCAAGATACTGGTTTAGCATTATCCACCAGGTATATTCGGAAGTCAATCTCCCGCTTCGGAGGTAAGCCCTTCACCCCCCCCCCCCACACACACACATCCGAGTATTCCCGGACCGCTCTAACTGATCGCAAACTCTAGACCGACATGTCAAGCGATTCTAGATAACTTAGCATAACAGATTCTATGGGATTACAAGAGATCTCGAGAGTGTTACCCAAACGGGTCATAAGCCTAACAACTCTCCCTTCAAAATCAAAAACGGCACCTCTACTGGATAACCAGTCCATGCCCCAAAACTAACCCATAGCCCGTGAAGCCCAACAAGCATCACCTCTAAACTCAGTGCTAAGTATAGAGACTTTCAAACCCAAACACATCATGGAGCCCCAATTGGGTTTGAAACAACTAAGGGATCATCTACCAAACTGGTGTCTAAGTGCAGTGACTTCAACTAACAATGATGAGATAAACGAACTCGATGCATCAAATAAAGTTTGAACCGGATATCATAGAAATCCAAATTCCAACCTAGACGGTCCTATCCCCATCTGGTACCCTAGTCGTGAGGGAATACCACTACCCTCCATACCTTGCCTTTGCTTCTTTGGACAATCCTAATAAGGTGTCCTATCCCTTCAAAAAGGATAACTACCAGCCTTCTTCTTCCCTATTCTCCACTCACAACCTCCCACCAATGAGGTTTCATCTTTCATTAACCAAACAACTATTTGAGCCTTCCTCCCATCGTCTATCCAATAGATACCTACCAGTCCTCCTCCTTCTTGAACCAACTTCTAAACCGACTAACGTCTAAGTCCCTTGAAGTGGTTTTCCATCCTTATCTATCTTAGAAAGATCATCTATGCGCGGAGGGGAAACTCAAAACGAGAGAAAGGAAGAGATTCAAAATGGAGAATTCGAAAGATATAAATATGGCTATTGGGGATTATGCTTTTCTTTCAAAAACTTTTCTCTTAAAAGACATGTTTTTGAAAATACTCCTTTCCAAAAATATTCTTAGAAAATAGTTTTTCTAAAAATTTATCTGTTCCGGTAACCTTAAGCTCTGATACCACGTGTAACACCCCACACCCGCTACGGACACTCACTAAGGGAATGCCATAACATTGGTGGAGTATTTTAAGTGAATATAGAACAGAAAAATTACAACAAGACAGATATAAGTAATACTTGAAAATTTAAATCATCATTTCATTTCAGCGGAAAGTAAAACATGTTTGGTTACATCACAAAACCATAACAGGAGTCAAGTACATAATATCCATCCTGATAAAATAGAAGTACATAATCCCACTACATAGACAATAGCCATAATAGAAAAGATAAACCGAGCTTTACTTCTACGATCCAAGCCCAAAAGATAGATATAGCGGTCTGATCCAAGCCCACTAGTGCTAGGCCCACTCTGATAACCTGAGGGTTGGGAAAAAGATAAAAACAACGGGGTCAGACATAAGTCTGAGTGAGTCCTATAACCCTAACAATACAACCATTAAAGTAATTAGGGTATGACATAAATAAGGTACGGTACCTCCGGGGATAATGACTACGTTAAGTAGCCCACAAAACACAGGATGTACTACGATAACCGCAACAACGTATTTATCCACCCAAGGATAATTACTAGCTTACACCACCCCAGACCTACCCACCCAAGGGTAATTCCTACACTGCACCACACCAGTTCTACCCACCAAGAGTAATTCCTACTTAAAGGTTGATCCCATCTAAAGACTTAGAAAATATAATTAGTAGTTTCTGGTACTTCTATCTGACCACGTAGGTGCCGTCTGCCCCTACCTCCACTAGGTGTACCTAGTAATCTTACCCAGTAGTTTCGTGTACCCCTACATAGGTGCCGTCTGCCCCTATCTTTACTAGGTGTACTCACTACTCCCAAGCGATCGGCTCCCTAACGTAGATACCCGTGCTGGTCCCACAGTGGGGTGTATCACTCCCCTAAAGTGGCCACCTGATAATATCAATGGTGCACGGCTTTATATCTACACGATGCAACAACGGCTTATCTACCAGCCCGGGCCCACACACGCATATGAAACCCGTTGGACTTGCGTTGCCACCGCTACCCCGTTTTGGCCTCTTATAATCAAGCCCAATATGCGTGTCCCGTCACTCGACATGGGTCGAGCCCACAAAGATACGTTTGGGATATTGGTTGAAATGGGCCCCCACAAGCTACTACTTAAGCTTGCCGTTTAATCTAGTGCATCCCACTTAACCCCTTTTTATAATCATGCCCCCTTACATGTTAAGGTTTGGTTAAGTCATCTAATTATATTTCAATTGCCACTTAAGGCACCCACTAGATTTCCACATGCCACCCAAGGCACTTACTTGATTCCCACATGCCACCCAAGGCACTTACTTAACCCTTTAATCATGTTTAATTACATGTTCCACTTTGGTTAAGTATTCTAATCGTATTTTCTATTGCCACCCAAGGCAACCCACTAGTTTCCTCATGCCACCCAAGGCACCCCTACTAGTTACTACATGCCACCCAAGGCACCCACTTAACCGCTCATGTCCCACTACATGCTAATATGGTTAAGTGTTTCTTAATTAATTAAGACCGTGATCTCCCATAAAGACCTCCCACATTAGACTGGCTGTTATGACCGCCTGGTTAAGCCGGTTGAGTCCGGGCAGTCTTACGTCATAACACAGTCTAACCTCGTGTCTTTACCTTAATCACGTATTTAATTTATGGCTAAGACCTCCCACATTGGGCTAACATTTGTAGCAACTGGTTAAGCCGGTCGGGTCCGGGCAGTTTTACACTACAAATGAGTCCAACCTCGTGTCTTAGTCGATTAATTACACCTAATTAATCACCCCCATATTAATTATCCCTAATTAATATCAAGTTTTCCATAACATGGGTAGACCTAACTCAATAGGTAAATTCCCATGGGGTAGACCTAACTCAATAGGTAAATTCCCACTTATGGTAATTTATTTTTTTATGGTATGCTTAATCATACCCAACCATACTTTAACTAACATATTTACCAACCCCATCGTTCCCCACGTAAATCATTCTCATTTCATGACATAAATAAGGGGAAGATCATCACAAATATCATGGGTTTAGCATACAACTTTGTCATGGGTTAAGAGGATGTCAACTTGCATATATGAACATATATTAACCCAACTACATATAACCCAAACTTGCATATAAGCATTCTCATAACTTGCATAACATATTAAACATGCATTTAAGCATACACATAACTTGCATAAGCATTCATATACTTGCATAAGCATTCACATACTTGCATGAGCATTCACATACTTGCATGAACATGCATAACTTGCATATCACATTAAACTTGCATTTAAGCATATACATAACTTGCATAGCATCATGCACATAACTTGCATAATCTCATACACATAACTTGCATAACACCATTCACATAACTTGCATATGAACTTGCATCTTAAAGGAGGGTAAACATGCATAGCATATAAGGGTATCATCTTGCATATGTACGCATCATATTTAAAAGGGTAAACTTGCATGTTATGATTTATGCATAATACCAAACACTTAGCATGCATAAAACCACTTACTTATCATGCATGAAATCAAATACTTATTATGCATAAAACCCACCACTTAACTTGCATAAACCCAATACTTAGTATGCATACAATCAAATACTTAGCATGCATAACGTCAAATACTTTAGCCTGCATAACATCAAATACTTAACATGCATAACACCAACTACTTAGCATGCATAAAATCACATGCATAACTTGCATATCATGTTACATATAACTTGCATATATTCTCACATATAGTTTGCATAACATGTCACATATGCATAAATGTTTAACATGGTGTTTTGCATCATAAAACATGGCCTTAAACTTGCATTTAACATAAAACTTGCAAATCACATATCATACAAACTTGCATAAATACATTTATCCACAAACATAGCCATGTCTTATCACATCCTACCATAATCAATTTAACAATTGATTATTAAAGCCATAGAAACTCACCAAAACTAAGATTAGCAAACTTATGAAGTAAAACTAGTTGCCAAATATGAAGAAGAAGATGATTAGGGGTTGATTAGCTTGCAACTCTCTTCATTGATTTGTGGAGGCCATGACCAAGTTTCATTTTGCCATAGTTTAGTTACTAGATTTAATTATGAATGAATTAGGGTAGGGTTAGGGTCTTATTTATAGGATTAGGTTGCATTTTAGACCCTTAGATTAACCCTAGATTGGATTAGGACCCTTAGATTTAGGAAATCTCTAGAACCAGCCCTCCAAGCCAGCCTAGAACCCAACCTGGTGCAACCTGGTGCACCCAGGTTCTCTGGACGGCGCACCCTGTCGACAGGCAAGTCGACACCCCCTGTCGACAGGCCTGTCGACAGCCCTGTCGACATGGGTAGGGCGGGATTTTTCCCGCCTGACCCCACTAGTCCAATTTAAAATCTGAATTTTAAATTCTTAATTCTGTTTTTAGTTTTGAATTTTCTGCAATCATCATCGGGCCATAACTAGGCCATACGGACTCCGATTCTCGAAAACTCGGACTCTATTTTGCATATTTTTCCGAGACGAACGCAATGACACAGCCCGTTTTCCCCGATTCCCACATCTGAGATTATTTATTCTGCAATTAGTGAATTTTAGCATTAACCCAAAATACGGGGTGTTACAATATATGAAACCAAACAAACAACAAACAGATAATATATTTTTGAGGAATCCAGTTGGATTCCTCCAACCTGTTTCCCTGCATCCACAAACGTTAGTCAACATAGTAATACCCATCCTACTTCGAGGCAGGATATCGCGGTATGAAGGTCATCCACTAATCATAGCGTGGGGCGTATAGGGTAATCATCCGCTATGGTACCGCGGGCATCCGCTAATGAGACTGCGGGAATCCAACCAATCAACCAACCCAATATATATATATAATAGTCCTAAATAACTAATATATATTTTAAATCAACCAAACAATATTCAAACAAGCATAGCAATTATTTTTAACAACTAGAAATAATTTCTAAATAAGTGGTGAGCGAGGTTTACTCACCGTGGTTTTTATCGTGATCTAATCCAAATTGTTTCCCTTGTAGGAGACGACAACACGACTTCAACAAGACAAATCTCGTTTGCTTGAATCTGATTTTGATGTTATCTTTAACGTGACTCCACACACGTTGGTTTGTCAAAATCTGTTATTATGCGAGTAATGAAATTGATTTGTACGAAATCTATTTATTATTGAACATGTGAACACTAATTAATTTAATAACTTGTTAATTAAATTTAAATGGATAACTTAATTTACCTTAATCCATTTCCTCTCACCACTTTGGTTTTCATTGCAAGCCTTGAACCATAGAGTTTGGCTCCTTCCCAAACATCAACACTGCCAGGTACTCGCCTTGCTAAATGAAATGGCGACAGTAGCAAAACTCACTTCCCTCTCATCCAGCGCCTACGCACCTCAAAACATCAAACTCCTGCTTATCGCACCATCCCCAACAAATCATTAATGTTGCCTTCCAACCATTCACGTTTTCCAGCGCAACCAGGCCATCGTGCTTTGCTTCCAAACACAGACCCCCTTTTTGACCTCGACTTCCATCACCGAGCACCTATCGCGGTTGCTTCCAGGTCGAGCTCGACCTCGAGATGCCCTAACCCACTGTCAAGCTTGAGGTCTTCTGATGATCGCGACCCCCCAAAAGACGATGAAGACCTCGAACGACGGTGCCCCTCCCTACTTGAACGCAGAAAGGTTCATATTCCTCACGTCGCTCACGAACCCTCAATCTGAACTCAAGAATTTAAATCGATCCGTCCCTAATTTGCTTTGAAGGTGGAGCGCTGCCATTTAATTTAAATTGAATGTTTTTAGTTGGATTGAATTGAATGGGGAAAGTTCGGTTTAATATAGAAGAGGGGTGGTTGCGAATGGTGGTAATAAGGATGGCACGGTATTTGTTTTGTTTGTGGACTATAAGGATGCACAGATTGTTTTTGAATTGTGGTGATGAAAGGGCCAACAAGTAATTTCACTTATTAAATTTAATTTGATATTTAAACGGGTATCAAATTTAAATCATCACGTTTATTCCGAACTCCTTTCTGAACCTAACAACTGTCAATTCTAAGGTAAACCACTATTCTGAACCTACTGGGATAGGTCACGAAGTCCAATTCGATCATCTGAAGGAGATATTAATTTAAATCAATATAAATTAATTTCAGACAATTTATTCTTCTCGAAAATAAATAAATATTATTATCGTTATAAATTCAAATAGAATTTCATATTAATTATTTGAACTGTTTTCAATTCAAATTAAAATTTGAATTCAACTAAATCCATTTTCGTATTCTGTTATTTAATATATTCGATTTTAAATCGAAATTGATTATTAAACTAATAACATAATATAAAATTCCATTTATATTATCCACCCAATATTTAAATTAAATATTAAATATTCAAAAATTAACCCCTAAGGATCCGGGTCATTACAAAATGCCTCAGGACTACACACTCTGGGTAGCCCTTGGAATCGGCTGGGCCGGTCCACACTTACGTTAGTGGATTAGTTATTCCTGAACACACGTTTCCCGGTCCTATCGGACCTATATCCATCGGCTCCGAAGAGACCGATATATTCGAGGCGCCTCGCATTCCAACATCCACAAAGGTATAATAATCAACGATGTCAGGGCTAGTAAAACGCTGACACCACCCATAACTAGAAAGAAACGTCGTGTTCTCCCAGCGGTCCATATCCCGTTTTTAACTCATACCGAGGTGTGAGGCTCGCGATTTAACGCCATACACAAAGCTACGTTGTATTAAAGCCGTGCTTTGATCTTCAACCACAAGGCTCTGCTTTTCAACAAAAGGCTTGATCATTTGCATCTCAGCACGCCACAAAGTCAATTCATGCGACTGATATCTATCGATATATAACCTCTAAGCTCGTACGTCTCAGAGAAAGGCGTTAAGCAAGAGAATAAATTCTCCGCCGCCAAACATATATATATTTAATAGAAATCAATCAGCACATAATAAAATCCAATGTCAGACACACAATCCATTTACAAGTCCGTTCTGGTTCTTAACGAAACCGGAGGTACCTTATACCTCGCATATCCATTGATCTCCAAATACGTCTGGACGATCACCAACTATTTCCCTCGTCTTGGGTGTACAGCCCAATCAAGATCACCAGTAATCGTTCAAACGATGTGAAGACCTCCGGTCTTCAACCACCTTCTTCATCTTCGACTTATCGTCGAATCAGTTATTCAGAATGGGTATAAACCCGGCCTTTCCGAATAACTCGCGTATATAATAAACAGGTGTTATAAAAACACAACATACGCCTCATTCCAATTCTGAATATCCTTTTTTTCAAATATTCACATTCTTTGGGAAAGGTTCCCATTAATTTTATCAAAGATAAATTCTTTTAAATTTATTCTTTAATCTCCCTTTGGATGTCATTTCAAATCAAACTATGGTTTTCCAAACTAGTCGGGATTAACGAACCATACCGAAGTAATCATTTATTTTATTTCCTAATCCCAACCTATTCATCCCATGGAGCAGATCTGTTATTACCCCATAACTAACACCACAGTGTTGTCGGTAAATTTAATTACCATTTTCCGATCAAATCTAATTAAAGATTTAACTATCGCTAGAAACAAAACTGGCGATACTCCACTCTCGATCATTTTCCAAATTTGATAATTATAAATTATCAATCCACCTTTCAATCTAATTAAAGATTCATTAAAACTCCACCTAGTTTTAATCTTTTCAAGAATCAATATTAATGATTATTTAACTTTGGAAACACAAACATGCCGCATCGACAATCTACACCGTACTATTGATTTCTGCCGATATATAACCTCTGAGCTCGTACATCCCAGAGAAGGGCGTTAAACAAGAGAATAAATTCTCCGCCGCCAAACAGATATATATTAAGAAGAGATCAACCATACAGTTCGAAATACAACGATAGACATGTAATCCTGTCTTTTACTGGGTTAAAGAACTAATGTCATTTAAAACACAGTTCACGATAAACCCAAATCACATTCCATTAATTATGGAATATTCATAGAAAAACAAATCAATATATAATCGATATCAATTTCCGTATCTAACCAATAATATAAATGAAATAACGGCAAAGCCTTTTAAATTCCATATGTATTAACAGCCTTCCTCCACAGAATTTCATTTCAATTATTATCAAATCGAATTTCTTCAATTCCAATTCAATATATTAAACTGGAAAACGTTACTTTGGATAATCCCATTAAATATAAATAAAAAGATTTATAAATTCCAAATCACATTTCACTGTAAATCGGGTTAAAAAACGAATGTCGTTAAAACACAGTTCACAATAAACCCGATTCACATACTATTAATTATAGGGTTAAAGAACAAGTGTTATTTAAAACGCCATTCACGATAAACCCCAAAAATCAATTCTAATTCAATTCCAATTAAATATATTAATTAATTGGTATACTTCATTAAATGTAAATAAAAAAATTTAATCTTTTCTCAACTGGGTATAAGAACAGTGTTGATGAAGACACCATTCATGACAAACCCAAATCCCATTTGATGTTAAATATAAGGCTCTGAAAAGAAAATATATCGGCTTATATTCAATATCAAATTCTGAAACCAACAAATATCGCTTTGGAAATAACGATATAAAATATATCTTCCAAATTCCCATAACAATACCCATATAATCCTGAATCCAACATCGAGATATTCTGATGATAATTTCGATTCAAATCCATCCCAATTCATATATTGGAAATTCTGGTTATCATTAAAACCATTTCAAATCCATTTTATTTAATTTTAAAAATAATTGAATTATAATTCTAGTTCAAAACTAGTTCATTTCATATATTTTTATCTTTTCAAATATGGAATTTTTTATCCCAATTCTTTCCAAATCATTTATTATGATTTTACACAAATTATTGCTATTTTTAATAATTTTATCAAGGTCCGTACAGTCGATTTCTATAAACGGCCATCGAACTGCACTAACATCGATCTTTTCCAAATTTGATTTGGACATAATTCCAAATCCAACCGTTAGATTTCTAATTTCTCATATTCTTAGAAAGCTCTTTTCTATACGAACCCAACGGTTCTGGTTTTAGGAGAATTCGACAGTCGGATCTCCCGTAATGTCCGTTCGAAGTCAATGGTCGAAATTCATGAACTGTCGCGACGTGGCGCGTTCTATTCAGGCCATTATTTATATAATATATATATTACATATATTTTGTCGATTTCCTTTCAAATCGTATTTTATAAATCGTTTTAAATTTGTTTTCAAAACGATTTCAACTTCATATTCAATTTCAAATCAAAATTGAATATTCCATATCATCGATATATAAATGATAATATTTTCAAAACGTTATATTTTGAAATCATTCATTTTCGATATTCATTATAAAAATAAATAAAATCGATATAAATATCGTTCACATCAAAATGACGTCAATCTAATCAACACGGCTTTATATATTTAAATATATTGTGTCCATCCCAAATCGGACATCAAAATCAAAATTTGATCTTTTACTGAATATTATTTTAAAATATTCGTTATTTTAAATATTCAATATTTTCTAAACTGGAATCAGACCTAGTAAAATACAATATAATTTGATTATATGGATTTCATACACACATGTATACAACAACAATCAAATACAGTCATCCATCATCCATAGTGCATTCTACACTGTATAAGCATCAAATATAAATATTTAACGCTTATAACAGTTTGTCAGTCAATCGATTGACATACAACTAAACATCGGGATTAGTGTATGTCCAATATCATCCCAATAAACCCCTTTTCTCATTAAAAAAACCTCGCCTTTTCTCAGTAAAACCTCATCTTTATACACATGCAAGATAGTTTCTTTTGTAAAAAAATTGATTTCTTTCTATAAATGAAAATCTTATCATTATATAAATTAAAAAACGTAACATATATAATCCTCAGATTGTTAACTAATTAAAATCAATGTTAAAAAAAAACAAAATAAATGAATAAATAAAATTATAAAAATCAGAGGACTTACAGTTAATCGGAGGAGTGGGAGCGGGGTTTAAGGCGCGCAACAGGTGGTCGAGGCGACAGAGTGGGGCAGACCTCGGCAGTGGGGCCCCCTTCTGGCGTGGCAGCGGTCTCGTTTTGATTAGAAGAGGAGGGAGAGCGAGAATGAAGAGAGGATGAAGAAGGATGGGGATCAGAGCGGTGAGGCGGAGAGGGGTGCGCGGTCGGGTGGTAGATGGCGGCGGCGGTGCGTTCGATGGAGGCTGGAGGTGTCGCGATTTTTGTTTTAGGGTTATTTATTTATATATTTCATTTCTGCGTTGAACGACAAAAAGGGGGAGGGGCTGTTGACCACGGATAAGGGAAAGGAGAAGGGCTTGGGCCCAATTTACTTTATTATTTAATTTAATTCCAAACCAAAAAGTCTCTTTTTGATTCGAACCCCAAATCAAGCCCATTGACTGTCACCCCTAGCTAAATACCCTTATCCCGGACACAATGAGATCTGTCTGGTAAGCCAATTCGACTGTTACGATCATTTTTTGCTGAAATTAAAATATAAATCTATATATTCAATTTTAAACGTACATTTCAATTTACCGGGGCCACATACGAACTCTAAAAATTCCCGAAAAATATTTTCTAGCTTCGTATTGACGATACGGTCCTAACAAAACTAATTTCGTCAAATTCTGAGACCGTTTGAAAAATGGTCATTTTCTGGTCGGTTAAATTTGACTAAAACTGACAAAACATGTTTTCCTTTGCCACACTCACATATTGACTTCAAAAATTATGAATTTTGGAATCTAGAAATAACTTGACACCCCGGATCCAACAAAAGTGGTTTCGTCGAAAACAGAGGTCGTTTGCAAAATTTCCATTTTTAAGGGCCAAAATTCCACAGCGACTATTCCGAATTTACAACTGGGCATAACTTTTTATTCCCGCTATGAAATTTCAATTTTTCGGATTCATTGGAAAGACATTTTTAAATAGATACTAATATTTTTGGTTTCGCTAAAATCCGGTTTATTTTGAATCCTGTACATTCATTTAAAATTTGAAATCAAATTTTCAAACTACCGCGCCATTTCTAATTCCTTTTATAATTAAAAATAAATAATTATATTCTAACGACGATTCATATAAATATATACGTTCTAATTCTATTCAAAACAAATTGCTCGTTGTTATTATTTAAAATAAATCATTTTAAATATTCAAAATTCATTAAAATTGCAAAAATAAAAATTTTAAATTGGTTCGGATTTTCCGGGTTATTACATATATCAAAACTCTTTTGGTATTATAATAGTGTCTATCAACCACAACTAAATAATCATCTAGCAAAACGCTTTCATCTAATGTTCCACATACATAATATATAATTAAAAACCGTGGGCGCTTATTAGGTAAAGGATTCCAACTGGCAAGGTATGGGACCACCTTCCAACAGTGTATCTCTAGAAAGGAATACACCGAGTTCAATAAGAACTTCTTGTAACCCAGGCTAAACATGACCGGTCACTCATTTCGCTTGAGTATACTGAATGTGTTATCACCAACGGTTGGGATCAGAAACCATTTCTCGAAAGGGACAGCATTGAAATAGATTATAGAAGCAAATGGAATTTCTCTAGCTCATGTGACAATACACCCTAATTGGCAGCTAACCACTTAGCCATGCGACCTACCCAATTTTATACCATTTCCCGGATTGTGAGGCTAGAGGCCATAATGTATAGATCGCACATTTATTTACTTTGAATGTCACATCGTCATACCCGCAAAATCACAAATTGATTTCCCTAAAAATAACATGGGTATACAGCTAAGAGAAACGAATTCCTCCGCCACCAAACGTAAATATGTTTGAAGAGATCAACTTACGTGATCTGTTAAATACTCTGTCAGACATTCTTCCATACAAGTTGTCTAGGACTGGACAAGCGGAAGGCACTATTCTGTAAACCCATCATAGGAAATTTCAACCTATGATTTGCAAGAACAGCCCTTGCACAAACTCCGTCTTCAATTATCTTCATCATATTTGATTCGCAACACAAATGCCCATACGGAGGGGTTTTCAGATAATAAATCTGATCTCGGTCTCTCCGTATTGACAATGGAAAATTTGTCAAAAACTTTGATAGTTGATTATTTAACTATCAAAGGAAAATATGTATACAAACAACAGTCGTATTTCCAAATAGAAATCTTACCGAGCAGATCATCAATCAACACTGATCCCCGTTAATTTAATTTGTCATTCAATTATTCATTTCCCTATTCTCGTTTCCATATATTCGTAAATTCTTATTTTCTAAATTTAGAAAATATACGTTATTAATCATTGGAAAACATTTCCATATTTACTCTCATTTCTCATTTTCTATATTTGAAAACATTTCTGATTCTTATTTTGAAAACATTTCCAAAACTCCTACATTGGATTTTAAACAGATGTTTAAATAAAACATCGCTATGCCAACTCGAACCCTTATTAAGTAAATTCAATTAAATAACCATCACTATCGAACTTTAACCATTTCTTAGTTAAAAGTGAAATCAATCAAGTTGGGGTATAACTACCTCTCAGACCTTAATTGAACAACTTTTGTAACCTCGAAATAGACAAAGTTCACCTTTTAAACCTTTAACAAACTTCCTTATGTATCTCTCAGATTCTATTTATGAATCCACTTCTTTTACAGAAATAATTTGATTACAACATACTGTTATAATCGCATGCTTCCAAAAAATAGTAACTTAAATATAACTTTTATTTGTTAATTTGGATAAATAACAAACAACTAATTTATTAATAAATTAATAAATCTTGATTAAAAACGGAAAGTAAATAGTGCTTTCCCGAATTCGATAAAAATTGAATTTCAACGTATAATACTCTCTCGAGTAATCTCTATTCAATAACTCTCTTTCGAATAAACCCTATTCGATAACTCTTTTCTTCGAATAAACTATATTCGATAATCTCTCTTTCGAATAAGCTATATTCGATAATCTTTCTTCGAATAATTATATTCGATAACTCATTTCTTCAAATAAACTATATTTGATAATCTTTACTCGAATAAACTATATTCGATAATCTCTCTTCGAATAATTATATTCGATTAACTCTAACTCGATTAACTCTATTCGAATAACTAATATTCAATTAACTCTAATTCAATTAACTCTATTCGATTAACTAATATTCGATTAACTCTATTCGAATAACTAATATTCAATTAACTCTAATTCGATTAACTCTATTCGATTAACTTATATTCGCTTAACTCTCTTCGAATAAATTATATTCGATTAACTCTCTTCAAATAAATTATATTCGATTAACTCTCTTCGAATAACCTATATTCAATTAACTCTCTTCGAATAACCTATATTTGATCCACTCTCTTCGAATAACTTATATTCGATTAACTCTCCGAACATCTAAAATAATTTACCATTTCAGGTCAACTCATTTTCTAAATTCATTTTTGAATTTAGTACTTCCCATCAATTTCCCATTTCCTTTTAATAAATGTTTTATTAGAAATACATTTACGTTAAAAACCATTATTCACTTTAAAACGTGAACATTATTTCTTTACAGAATTCTGGACTTGATTTATCAAATCGAAACTTGATTTCAATTTATAAATATTATTATAGGTCCAAACTTTGTTAATTGAATATTTTATAAATTCATATTTATATTTTACTTCATAAACTCCTCTTGCGAATCGATTCCTAGTTAATCATATATCAAGTGTACAGCTTCATTTTGATTTTATAATCGATTATCAATTATTGATTATAAACCAATTATTTATTTATCTTGCCAAATTCTGGATTTATATAATGTATAACTTCTAAAAATAAATACATCCATTTTTCCTACAGAATCCACTATTTTTTTTCAACGAAATTTCCTATCTCCTTCAAATCCCATTTTTTTTTCATTCTATTCCCAAATCAAATCCCCTTATAAATGTTTTTACTTGCAAAACATTTACTTTAATCCATTATTCACATCGAACGTGAATAATATTTCTTTTATCCAATCAATTTAGTTTGATTTCACATTCACAAATAATATCCCATTTCCAATATTCTATTTATACTTCTATTTATAGAATTTATTCATATGAATTCTCACTTTTTTACTTCTAACACTTGTAATCTCATTTAAAATTCCCTTTATAAATGCTGAGTTCAAATTCTATTAAAAATATCGGTGTGAACCGGTTTCTATTTCTATATATAAGTTCACTTATATTTTCAATTTATCAAATGACAAATATTTTACTTAATTTATAAAACATTATTTATAAATTAATCTTCTCCATTTATCTGTTAAAAACAGATTCTGTTAAATATTTATTTTACATCAATTTTCCCTTTAATTCTTTTATATCTCGCAAATTCCCTCTTTATAATTCTATTTATTTCCCAAATATTTCCTTTTATAATTCAATTTATTTTTCCAAATATTTCCTTTTATAAAATTATTTGATTTTATAAATATTTCCTTTTATAAAATCCTTTGATTTTATAAATATTTCCTGTTATAAAATCCTTTGATTTTATAAACATTTTATTTCCAAGATACACTTTGAAAATTTCCTCTTCACATTCCAGTATTTCTTATGGTATGTAAAATGTAAAATAACAATACCAGTGTCATCATAATCAATCACAGATTATATATCACGCCATATATCACAACATATAAAAAAAACAGTATTATAAATATTGAGGAATCTAGTTGGATCCCTCCAACCTGTTTCCCTGCTTCCATAGATGTTAAACAATATAAATAACATCGATTTCATTTCAATATGAAATATACATCGATTTCATTTCAATATGAAATATTTTGATAAACAGAATCAATATTTGATTATATATATATCGTTATCTATAATTTCAACCAAAAATCAGCAATTCAACCAAACAATCATCACACAACAATCAATCATCATTTATCAATATTAGATTATATTTATAGAAATATAAACTAGCAGAGTTAGTGAGTTTTACTCACATTGGACGTTCGTCGTTAAATAACGATAACTGTGGTTGATTCAGGTAGACAATTTATTTCACTATAAATTGTAACGAGCTTTAATTCACTTCTAGTCCGTTCCATTGTGAATTCGTCGTCCGTACTATCCCAACGAATCCGGTTTTGTCCAATTCTGATAAGATATGCAGAATTACATATTTTCTAAGTTTTGTCATACACTAAAATAGTTTAAATTATTTAATGTACACTAATTATTTGATTAATCATAAGTCACATGATTAACCTTATAGACCGCCCTGCTCATCACTCTTTCTCTCCCGATCAATACGCCTGCTTCCAGAAACCATCCAACACCATTTCTGCTACTTCACTTCTTATTTCCTTATTCATCTCTCCATGGATTTACATTTAAAGACCACCATTGCACTCTCCTCCACATTCTTCACATCCTCCACCCAAAAACTAGGAGCTCGCGTGTTGTTCAAAAATCGCGACTCCCAGGTGTATCGATCTCGTACAATGCAGGATGCGACAAACATCATCACCGAATTCCGCCCAACTCCATCGATCGATGCGCTTACTCTTCCCGAACATTTTGCAATCATCCTCTTGACCTATCTCTCTCTCAGGCGCTAGTCAAAGTTTGCCTAAGTCGGCTGTGCGATTTGGAGCTTCAGTGAATTCGTGACGTAGGGTTCAACATGGGCATTAACGTGAAGTTCTGCTCCTCACGATTCCAACAATATAACTTTCGCGATTTATAGAATTTTACATGAATTTCTCTTGATTTTTTGAAGATTGTTTGCTCACGTTTCGATCCCTTGTGTGGCAGCTTAGAAAACGAAAGAACGTTAACTAGAGAAAATGAGTTTAGGGTTAGAAGTGTTAAGGTATTTATAGAGAAGGTATAATATTTTTTTATCGATTATTTTATTGAGTTTTAATCAATCGCTATTTGTACTCGTCGTTTAAAAATCCATATGAACACACACAATATCCAATTTTGATGAAAATGCAAGTACAGTTTGACATTACGGACCCAACGAAACTGGTTTCATCAAATTCCGAGTCTATTTGCTCACACAACATATTTTTAAAGTCAAATTATTGACTATTTTTCACATTAAAATCCTATATAGCCACATACTGATTTAAAAAATCACAAAAATTGAAATCTAACAATAATTTAATATTCCAAATCCAACAAAATTAGTTTCATCAAAAACGGAGGTCGTTTGCAAAGGTAGCTAGTTTTAAAGCTCTAAATAAACCCATTTAAATATTAATATGTTTAAAAATTATTAAATTTAATATTAATATTATCGTATATATTCACATAGAATATAACACAGCTCCAAAATATTCCTATCTAAATTTATAACTCGACATTTCAAATCTAGATTAAATCAGTATTCAGTTTATTTTGAAAATCCATTTATTATATAAATAAATCGTTATAAATTATAAAGGATTTCCATAGCGACTTTTTGAAAATTTGATTTGGACATTACTCACAATCTACACGACAAAATCTCGATTTTTCTATTCCATTAGAAAAATATACTTCACCAACTCCGAACTTTCTTGTTTCACAGAAATCCGACTTAAAACGGATTCCGTATATTCGTTTAAAGTTCGAATCGCCAAATTACGAACTGTCGTGCCATTTTGAACTCGATTATAATTATAATATAATTTATACGTTCAACCATCATTAATTAAATATATTTGTTATTATAATTCAATTCTAAACTGAATTATATCTTACAAATAATCCAATTCACATAATATTACGAATTCCACTATTTCCAGCTATTTCGAAAATAAATATATTATTTTATTATTTATATTAATTAAATATTCAACATTATTTAATTAATCAACCATTTAAATCTCTAAGTCACTATTTAAATAATTAAATAAATTAATTATTATACCGCAAAAATACGGGACGTTACATTCTTTCACCCTTAAAATAATTTCGTTCTCGAAATTGCTAAGTAGAATACAAACCCTATTAACTGGGTTAAACATTATTTGTTTACTTCTTTACTTCAGTTTCAACTGAACCAATTAATTTCAATTAAAATATTAATTCATTCTTACCAACAAAAATTTTCAAAAATTCTGAAAATTTTATAACACCTTAAATTTTCGAAAAATTTCGCCAGTACCTCCTTTGAACGACTCAATCGGTACAACTACAACTAGCCACTCTAGGCCTTCTCCAATCCAAAAGAAAATCAAACAGCCAAGCGGCTTGCCAAATAGGCTCATAAATCACCAAACTCATAAAAATAATAATCTTGTACCTCTTTGTCGGGTATTTCATTATATCATTTCCATCTGCTACCAATTCAGCATATACCTATATCGTCCCAATCAAACTCCGATCAATTTAACCTCAAACCCAATCATTCACTTGTATCTAGTCGAATTCCATTCTCAATCTCAAGTACCATTCTAGATTTTCAAATTCTTAACTCGCCAATCCAATATACTTAACCTCGTTAAGTTCTATCCACATATTTCATTAACTAATTAATTTCTCTAATCAGTTATCTTTATCTCATAATTCAATTTTGAACTTTATTTCAAAAATCAACTCAATTCACATGGGTCCAATTTTATTCAAGAATCCAATTTTCTTGACATCGTTCTATTTAATTCCATTTCCACTTAATTGACTTTATTTAAATTTCAAATTTGCTTTCACAAATTTCTATTTAATTTTTTTTATTTCAAACAATCTTTACCTGGGAGTTTCAAATAGATTAGCTTTTCCAAAAATCAAATATCCTTTTCTGGAATTTCAAAATAACTTGTTCTCTCATAACATTTCCAAAAACAAATTTTTTGGCAGTAATCCGTCACTTAGAAACTCGTAAATGAATGTCGATGATGTCCGGATCATCATCGGAATTATTTCCCAGTGACCGACGTGAGTTCAATAATATATCACTTTCAAAATCATTTCTAACCGTTTCCATTTTGAAATACATTCAAAATATTATTCACAATGCTTGAAAACCATTTAAAATCTCCCAGGAATTTAAAATTCTCATATATTAATTCCAAATCCATCTACAAACACCTTTCCAAATTTCCACGGTTTTAATTTCATTTCTGATTTAAATTCAGATTTAATTCATTTCGTAACACTTATATGAATTTTGATTGGTTATTTACATAACCGTTTCAATTATAGTCTTATCGGATTATAATAACAACCAATATATCCAATATACTATAATACTTCAAATATCTATATTTGTTTATATCAAAATATATTTTGCGTAAAATTATTTCAATTACCCTCTTTTCAAAACATACAATGTCGGTTCATCGTATTCGAGTGCTTATCAACTCTTACCGATATAGTGGATCAAAATGATCGACCAGAACTCATAAACAAATCAACCAATAAATCTCCATAATATAAAACAATTTTTATAAAATCTACAAATACGTTCACTTGTATATATACACTCAAACTCAATCTGGGGTATTGCTAACCCCATCTCTACTGAGTCACGCCACAGAGCCAAGGTAATTACTTAACCTTCTTCTTTGATACCACTATAACGGCCCGAGGTTTTTGCGACCTACCTAATCGACATAAACTCGATGTCGATTATTCAAGCATCGCAAATACCGGATAGTTAATAGAAAGAAGTTAGAGGGTGAGGATAGATAAGATAGAAAATTAGAATAGAAGAAGAAGAACACAACAACAGAATCAGAGTGACACGAATCTCATAGTGGAACGAATAAAATATAACATAACTTTGAAATAAAACCTGTATATGTATACAATAAGATTTATCAGAGTACAACACTTACGACACAGTGGAAATAAACAATTACTATAGAATCCTAAAGCCTCTTGCTCCAAGCTCTCAGTATATCTGTAAAATCCTGACTACTTGACTGCCCGTACAAATTTGGGCACCCAAGAGTTTAGGGAAAACAAAACAAAATAAACTCCGGGTCAGTCATGGGACTGGTGTGAGTAAACAATTAAAAACAGTTTGAGAAAATAAACGATATCTCCTAAGACCATGCCATATAACACGGAACGGGTTTTTCCCCCATGAGAATCCAAAACACTTGATTCAACATTCAAAATCCTTTTGCAAGAATCGATAATCTTTATATCAAAACTCTTTTGGTATTATAATAGTGTCTATCTACCAAAACTAAATAATCATTTATTAGGACGCTTTCATCTCATGTTCTACATACATAATATATAATTAAATACTGTGGGCGCTTATTGGGTAATGGATTCCAACTCGCAAGGTATGGGACCACCATCCGACAGTGTATCTCTAGAGAGGAATACACCAGGTTCAACAAGAGCATCTTGTAACCCAGGCTAAACATGACCGGTCTTTCATCTCGCTTAAGTGTACCGAATGTATTATCACCAACGGTTGGAATCAACAACTGTTTCCCAAAAGGGGCAGCATCGAAATAGATTATAGAAGTAAATGGAATTTCTCTAGATCAGGTGACAATACACCCTAATTGGCAGCTAACCACTTAGATATGCGAATTACCCGATTTTATACCATTTCCTGGATTGTGAGGCTAGAGGCCATAACGTACAGATCACACCTTTATTTACTTTGAATGTCACATCGTCATACCCGCCAAATCACAAATTGATTTCCCCAAAAATACCACGGGTATACAGCTAAGAGAAACAAATTCCCCTGCCACTAAACATAAATACGTTTGAAGAGATCAACTTACGTGATTTATTAAATACTCTGTCAGACATTCTTCCATTCAAGTTGTCCTTTAACTAGACAAGCCGAAGGCACTATTCTGTAAACCCATCTTAGGCAATTTCTACCTAGGATTTTCCAAAACAACCCTTGCACAAACTCCGTCTTCAATTATCTTCATCATATTTGATTCGCAAAGCTAATGCCCATACGGAGTGGTTTTTAGATAATAAATCTGATCCCGGTGTCTCCGTATTGACAACAGAAAATTTGTCAAAAACTTTGATAGTCGGTTATTTAACTATCAAAGGAAAATATGTGTACAAACAACGGTCGTATTTCCAAATGGAAATCTTACAGAGCAAATCATCAATCAGCACTGATCCCCTTTAATTTAATTTGTCATTCAACTATTCATTTCCCTATTCTCGTTTCCATATATTCGTAAATTCTTATTTTCTAAATTTAGAAAATATATGTTATTAGTCATTGGAAAACATTTCCATATTTACTCTCATTTCTTATTTTCTATATTAGAAAACTTTTCTGATTCTTATTTGGAAAACATTTCCAAAACTCCTTCATTGGATTTTAAACAGATGTTTAAATAAAACATTGCTATGCTAACTCGAGCCATTAACTCTTATTAACTAAATTCAACTAACTAACCTTCACAATCGAACCTTAACCATTCCTTAGTTAAAAATAAAGTTAATCAAGTTGGGGTTAACTACGTCTTTGACCTTAACTGAACAACATTTGTAACCTCGAAATAGACAAAGTTCACCTTTTAAACCTTTAACAAACTTCCTTATGTAACTCTCGGATTCTATTTATGAATCCACTTCTTTTACAGAAATCATTTGATTACAACAATAGTGTTATAATCACATGCTTCCGAAATATAATAACTTAAATATAATTTTTATTTGTTAATTTGGATAAATAAACAAACAACTAATTTATTAATAAATAAATTAATCTTGATTAAAAACGGAAAGTAAATAGTACTTTCCCGAATTCGATAAAAATCAAATTTCAACATATAATTCTCTCTCGAATAATCTCTATTCGATAACTCTCTTTCGAATAAACTCTATTCGATAACTCTTTTCTTCGAATAAACTATATTCGATAATCTCTCTTTTGAATAAACTATATTCGATAATCTTTCTTCGAATAACTATATTTGATAACTCTTTTCTTCGAATAAACTATATTTGATAATCTTTCCTTGAATAAACTATATTCAATAATCTCTCTTCGAATAATTATATTCGATTAACTCTACTCTAATCGAATAACTAATATTTGATTAACTCTAATTCGATTAACTCTATTCGATTAACTTATATTCGTATAACTCTATTCGAATAACTAATATTCGATTAACTCTAATTCAATTAACTCTACTTGACTAACTTATATTCGATTAACTCTCTTCGAATAAATTATATTCGATTAACTCTCTTTGAATAAATTATATTCGATTTACTATCTTTGAATAAATTATATTCGATTAACTGTCTTCGAGTAAATTATATTCGATTAACTCTCTTCGAATAACCTATATTCGATTAACTCTCTTCAAATAACTTTTATTCGATTAACTCTCCGAACTTCCAAAACAATTTACCATTTCAGGTTAACTCATTTTCTAAATTCATTTTTGAATTTAGTACTTCCCAACAATTTCCCATTTCCTTTTTATAAATGTTTTATTTGAAAAACATTTACTTTAAAAACCATTATTCACTTTAAAACGTGAATATTATTTCTTTACAGAATTCTGGACTTGATTTATCAAATCCAAACTTGATATCAATTTATAAATATTATTATAGGTTCAGATTATGTTTACTGAAAATTTTATAAATTCATATTTTACTTCATAAACTCCTCTTGCGAATCCATTCCTTGTTACTCATATATCTAGTGTATAACTTCATTTAGATTTCATAATCGATTATCAATTATTGGTTATAAACTAATTATTTATTTATCTTGCCGAATTCTAGATATATATAATGTATAACTTTAAAAATAATTACATCCATTTTTCCTAAAATAGAATCCACTATTTTATTTCAATGAAATTTCCTATCTCCTTCAAATCCCATTTTTTCATTCTATTCCCAAATTAAATCCCCATATAAATGTTTTTATTTGCAAAACATTTACTTTAATCCATTATTCACATCGAACATGAATAATATTTCTTTTATCTGATTAATTCGGCACGATTCCCCATTCACAAATAATATCCCATTTCCAATATTTTATTTGTACTTCTATTATAGAATGTATCCATACGAATTCTCATTTTTTTACTTCTAACACTTGTAATCTCATTTAAAATTCCCTTTATAAACGCTGAGTTCAAATTCTATTAAAAATATCAGTGTTAACTGATTTCTACTTCTCTATATAAGTTCGGACTTATATTTTCAATTTATCAAATGATAAATATTTTACTTAATTTATATAACATTATTTATAATTTAATCTTCTCCATTTATCTGTTAAAAACAAATTTTTGTTAAATATTTATTTTACATCAATTTTCCCTTTAATTCTTTTATATCTCGCAAATTCCCTTTTATAATTCTATTTTTTCCCAAATATTTCCTTTTATAATTCTATATGTTTTTCCAAATATTTCCTTTTATAAAATCCTTTGATTTTATAAATATTTCCTTTTATAAAATCCTTTGATTTTATAAATATTTTATTTCCAAGATACACTTTGAAAATTTCCTTTTCACATTCCGGTATTTCTTATGGTATGTAAAATGTCAAATAACAATACCAGTGTCATCATAGTCAATCACAGATTATATATCACGTCATATATCACAATATATGAAAAAAACAGTATTATAAATATCGAGGAATCTAGTTGGATCCTTCCAACCTGTTTCCCTGCATCCACAGATGTTAAACAATATAAATAACATCGATTTCATTTCAATATGAAACATTATGATAAACCGAATCAATATTTGGTTAACGATATATATATATATAAATCGTTATCTATAATTTCAACCAAAAATCAGCAATTCAACCAAACTATCATCACACAACAATCAATCATCATTTATCAATATTAGTTTATATTTATAGAAGTATAAACTGGCAGAATTAGTGAGTTTTACTCACATTGGACGTTCATTGTAACGACCTGGCATTTTGACCGCCCCAAGTCAGAAATTAAACCAACTCGAATCGTTCAAAACGACAGATTGTTATTTCTAATGAACTTAAAATATAAATCATCACAGAATCACAGACGCATAACACAGAATATCTCACAGCGGAAACAAAATGTATACAGTAATACAAAACCTTTTAAAATATTTTACACGATATCAGAGTAAAAAAATAAATACAGATATAGCGGAAGATTGAATACATAATCATGCTGATATATGAATATACTGACAGCAGTGCGGGTAACTGCATAACAATAAGTGGATGATTAGATCTCCAACAAATCTCAAGCTCCAACAGATAAATCTCCGAACTGAAATACTCGGTCTGACCCGGGCATTTTGCAAGAAATAAAACAAATAAAATACTCGAGTTAGGACTAACATTCTCATATAAGTGAATCAACACAAATGACATGTTCATAGAAATGTACAGTAACATAAAGAATGTTGGGATTTCCATTCTCTAAGGATCCGTATAACTAATACATGTAATAGTACACTATTATGATAATGTCTATTCAGTAAAGTAAATGTAATGAAAATAGCGTAAGCGGGATTACATTTTTACCCGTACACCATTTATAATACCGTATTCTATACAGTACCGTAAACCCAACCTAACACGGATGGCATCAGAGGGCACTCCATAGGTACGATACAAATCAAAATCGTATGGGGCTCGTTAGGGTAAATGAAAAGGCACTCGAGGCAATACAAGGGTAGGATTCTACGAATTGCACTCCCGGACTGGTGGTAACACATAGCAACCACTACTGCCCACCTTGGAACACACTCCCAAATCAAAGGGCCCTAATCATCATCATAGTCATAGAAATAGTATCGGAGAAGTGCGTCCGATCAGAGGTGCTACCTATATTAGTCACGGTATAGCTCCTGTTTTAGTCATTTTAATTCTGACCCGAAGGTCAGGGCTATTTCGTCATCATTCGAATTCCCCGATTCAATTGTTGCCTCCAAGTCATCATGCTTCATTTTGGATACGTCATCACCTACACAGTTGATAAAGTGGTATCAGCACTGATAGAGAGTATACCACTTACCGACTCCGGTCTCTTTAATAACTGACACTTAATTTTCCACACCGTGGTCATTAGATTTGAAATCATATCTCGAGTATCATCAAATTGATTTATTTCAAGTATCGCCCAAAACCGATTTATCAAAAAATTTGTTATTGACTTGGTCGAGATTTCAAATCCAATACTTACAAATATTCCTTGTCAACCATTCGAGTTTACAACTATTTCATTTCATTTGGTTTCATGTGCTCGGATTGGACATGGATTCATCATACATATATACCAAAATATTTAGAATACATTTAGAAAAGTTAAGTTTTGAAAATATTATATGTATGTTGAAAGCAATGTATAAACATATATATATAGTTGGAAAAGTATATGTATATTAAATTTAAATTATTGCATAAACAAATATATATAGTTGTAAAAGTAATATAAAACTTATATAGTTAAAGTAATCAAACGATTTTATAGAAAAGTATTTATAAAACCAAGTAATGAGGAAAAATCTACTTCTATGAAATTGAAATTTTATTCAAATAATATTGATCCAATCCCAATCCAAATCCATGTATCAGAATTTCTTTTCCCATCAAAATTACATCTTTAAAAAAAAACCATTTACTTCATTCAACTTCAACACTTAATGGTTAAACCCATTTTCAAACCAATGCTTACTTTGGATTAGGCATATCCATTTCATATAATAAATTCCCAAATCTCCTTTAGCATCGACTATAAATCAAAATGTGATTTGTTAAGTTCTAGCTTGTTATTAAACTCAAATTCACCATGACTTGGCTAATTATATTTCTTTATACTTGAACTTAAACACTTTACATTTGACAAAATAATTCTTACATTTACATGGAGAAATTTCATTTGACAAATCATATAAATAAATAAGTTTTTGAAAATATTTATCAAGTCTTTGCAAATCCTTTACATAAATCATTAAATTCTAAAATTGTCATAATAAATTCATTATATGACATAAAGTTATGGAGATTTATCTAAATAAATTAAAATTAAGTGTTAACTAGCAAAACCACTTTAAAACTTATTTTCATGCAAATTGGATTTCTTCACACAATTCGAGTAAAATTTGAATAAAATTCCTTTCAAACTTTCTTTATGCTATATAGAAAATTTCACAAAAATTTCTACTTACAAAATCAATAAAATATTTTAAAATATTTTGTTCTATTGACCATGGTTTCCGTATATAATTTTCTACCCTATGGTCAAGTGATACGGATATTTATCATTTCACACCGTTCTTTAAAATATTCGAATCCCAGGTATATATCATTTCAACCCTCACCCCAAATCGATTCGAGTACACAGGGGTTCGGGTATGCATCATTTCAACTGTAATGATTTCTAATCTAAGGGGGACTTGTATGGTGAGAAAATAATCATAGCATGTCAAGCATACATCCATATGTGTCATATGAAGTAACAGTGTGTGTCGCACGTGCACAATTACAAGCAAACAAATCTACAACATCCTAACATTCCATTCAACATCTCAATTGTTTAATTCACTTAATAATTAGTTAGTCGCTAGTGAGAAAAAACATCTTTCTAAGTTGAGAAGATGATTATGAAATCGACAAGGACTGAAAGCCAAGTCAGACAACCAAACGACGAACGTACTTCAATCGATTTATGTACATACATATATGTACATATGTACACAAATGCGACTGGAAAATACATGAGTACTGCTCCCTCGCTTCACCATGACAAGCTAAGCAAGATGACAATCTTAATTCAAATCCAAGCAAAACCTAACAATTACTTGAATCCAAGCGCTACAAATCCAAACGACTAACAGTGACCACAACATCTAACTTTCTATTGCAACTATACATTAAATTATTGCCAAAATCGTTGTTAACACAATCTAATCAGATCTATGTACCACTTTAATTTGATTTATTTATATAATTGAAACAATAGATTACCTCCCTCTCCAAAACGAATTTTCCATTCACTGCCCTCCATTGTAATGGTTGTAGACTTCCAAAACAGAAAATCTTGCTGCTCTAGTCTAACCCTAAAGATAAACTCCTTCGGTTGCCCTCGATGAACGTGGTCGCCTGACTTAGGATTAACGACGGTAGCACGACAAATGGAGGTAGAGGCGCAACAAAACTTAGAAGGCAGTAACTGGCAACGCGCACGAGAGTTGCAGGTTCGAAGCTTCGAGAATTGCTTGCGTGAGTTCGTAGGGCCATTTCTCGATTTGTGCGAGATTGGGAAAACATGAATCGAAGAGGGCAGATTATCTGAAATCGCGCAAATCAAGGCGAATGTCGATGTCAGGAGTGGTGGGGATCAGAATTACCAGTCAGATGTATGAAGGCGGGACTCTAGGATCATGTGGATCGTTGCGACTTCATTCCTAGGAGGGGCTCGATGGTTGCATACTTCAAAGGGTGGCGGCAATTCAGTGAACGATGAAGGAGGAGGCGCCTTGCCCCTTTTATTCGCTACCATTTTCTTGACATCAAATTTTTTCGATTTGATTTCAATTTCAGAATGAACGGAGAAAAAGGGGGAACAAATAAAAGGAAATCTGTAAAAGGAAGGGTAATGAATGAGAAGGGGTTACCTTGTTTGGAGAAAGCAAACAGCGGGTGATACACGTGTATCGTTTTTCTCTTGGAAATTTTCCTACACGTGGAGAGAGATGTGAAAATACAGTATATGCGTGTTATCATTTCCCTGTCAATCTAAAACGTGGAGGAGTTTTCAAAGAAGGTTGAACAAGTGTTTGTTTATATTAATATTGAATTATAAGTGTCCAGTTCAATCTAAATAAATCTTTAAATGGATTTAATAAAATATAATTTGAAACCTTTTTTCCTAAATGACACACGGTTGCTATTGATGTTCGTTAACACTCAACGAGGAAAATAGAACGACAGAAATAAACAAGCGTTCTTTGTTTTTGCGCATTCTGACTTAAAATTAAAGACCCGAGACATCAAAATTCTGAATTTCACGAAACGAAAAATACCGTTATTTTTAGAATTTGATCTAATATCGTTAGTTTGATTCCGCCTGAATTCTAATGTCGTTCAATTCTTGATGATTTATGAATGTTTACTATCATAACGCGAATCAAACGAATTCACGTATTATATTATGAAATGTATTCCTCCGTTATATCCAGCTAGACGCATCTCAATTATTAAATTTAGTAATTAAATTCAACTTTTAAATTTTACCGTCAACAATACATCGATTATAGCTACTGTATTGATCAGGTAAATCGACTCAACAGAGAGAGCGTACTTAGGCGTCTTGATTACACAATTAACTATACTAGTTCTATGTAATTTATCAAATTTTCGAGGACTAACGTGTTTATATTTTATCTGTCTCATGTTTATTTCGATGGGTAAATACAAATGTAACTTATCGTTTTAAGTTAAATATTTCAATACAGAACAAAAATTCAAATATATGTCAGAGATTCAAACTCATACTTCAACGTAAATCAAGATTCTAAGTTTAAAACCAAATTTCGATTGCAAATTTTCTCTTAAAAATTAAACCATTAATTAACTTTGCATCTTAAGACGTCAAAATTATCGGTTCGTTACATTTTCCCTCACTTAGCGCTTTTCGTCCTCGAAAAGGAAACATCATATAACTTTAAGTCTATATATATAACTTTACAAATAACTTTACTTACTTTAAAACTCATTAGATTGAAAATAAGTTGTAGATTTTTACGACTCAAATTTTTTGTAACAACCTGAAAATCTAGGCCAGTTTAAATTTTTTATTTTGGCAATTTTAGCGAATTTTGATTATTTAAAATGAATTATTTTAAATAATATCGATGAGAAATTTATTTTGAATAGAATTCGAACGTATATATTATATACGTCGTCGTTAGAATATAAAAATTTATATATAATTATAAATAGAATTGAAAATGGCGCGGTAGTTCGATAATTCGATTTCAAACTTCAATTGAACATACCGGGTGCAAAATAAACCGGATTTTAGTGAAACCAAAAATAATAGGATCTAATTGTGAATATCTTTCCAAGAATCCAAGAAATCAAAATTTCATAGCGGGAATCAAAAGATATGTCCAGTTGAAAATTCTGAATAGTCGCTATGGAATTCAGGCCCTTATAAATGGGAATTTTGCAAACGACCTCGGATTTCGACGAAACCACTTTTGTTGGATCCGTGATGTCAAATTATTGCTAGGTTTCAAATTTCATAATTTTTCGAATCAATATGTGAGCGTGGCAAAGGAAAACGTGTTTTGACCATTTCAGTTGATTTTAATCGACTGGAAAATGGTCATTTTTCAAACGATCTCAGAATTTGATGAAACTAGTTTTGTTAGGACCGTATCGTCAATACGAAGCTAGAAAATATATTTCTGGAATTTTTCTAGTTAGTATGTGACCCCGGTGAATTTAAATGTACGTTTAAAATTCAATATAATGATTTAAATGTAAATTTGACGAAAACTGATCGAGACAGTCGAATCAGCTTACGATACATATGCCATTGTGTTCGGAATGGGGGTGAAACGCTTTGGACGACAGGCGGTGGGCCTCGTTCCGAGTTGAAAATAAAAAGTTGCTTTTAAAATTTAAAAATAATTAAAAATATATTATAATATATAACTCAATTCCTCTCTCTCACTCTCTTATTTCTCAGATAAAAAAAAATCCGCCCTAGCCCTCGATCCCGTCGCCCCTGGATGCCACCGCCCGACGCCGCTCCACCTCCGCCTCCCCTCCACGCAGTCGCCGTCCATCCCCGACCCTCCTCCCTTGACCGCGACCCTTCCCTTCCCCTCTCTCCTCCGTTCTCTCTTCTTCCCGCTCCAGCACCCAAATCCTACACCCGAGCGCCGCCTCATCGGACCCCCACCTCCGTCGCTTCTCCTTCTCCCCCTCCCCCTCCTCAGGCTATTGCGCCCCCTCCTTCTTCCCCCTTTTCTTCAATTTTAAAACCCATCGCCGGAAAACCCAAAGCGCCGCGCCTCCGACCAATAGAGCACCACCAGACCCCCCCCTCTGAAAATCCGATACAATGTAAGTTTATTTTATTTTTTATTTTTATTTTGGTTTATTTAGTTGTCTAGGTTATTTATTTATAAAGTAATTAGTTCATTAGAGATAAAAATATGATTTTGATATTAGTAGACGATTAAAAATATGATTTTTCTATGATAGGCGTAGGAAAAATATAATTTTTACATGATAGAAAAAAATAAAAATATGATTTTTATCATATGTGAAATATAAAAATATAATTTTTATAAAATAGAAGTTATAAAAATATAATCTTTTATGTTGTAGAGTTATAAAAATATAATCTTTTATATTGTAGATGTATAAAAATATAATTTTTATAAAGGTAAGATAGTAAAAATATCACCTTTATATATGTAGTGAAATAAAAATTAAATCTTTATATTTGAAAAGGCGAAATCTTTATATAGAGAATAGCGGTGTGAAAATAGAATTTTTATCTATATAGTAGCGGTGTGAAAATAGAATTTTTACCCATATAGCGTGATTATAAAAATTCGATTTTTATATATTGAATAGCAAAGTAAAAATTCGATTTTTATATATTGAATAGCAAAGTAAAAATTCGATTTTTATATATTGAATAGCAAAGTAAAAATTCGATTTTTATATATTGAATAGCAAAGTGAAAATTCGATTTTTATATATTGAATAGCAAAGTGAAAATTCGATTTTTATATATTGAATAGCGAAGTAAAAATTCGATTTTTATATATTGAATAGCGAAGTGAAAATTCGATTTTTATATATTGAATAGCGAAGTAAAAATTCGATTTTTATATAGGTAGTGAAAGCGGACAACGAAAGTGACGAAAGGCGAGAACGACGAAGATTTCTATAAATGAAGTGTCGTGAAGTTGGGATAGCTATCGGTGAGAACTCCTCACTCTAAATTTCTTTATTTCTAGTTATAAATATATACTAGGATGCAGACGGTGCTTAGCAGCACCCGACACCCGTCATCCACAGACCATGGATGGCTTGTTTGTTTAATTGTTTGGTTGTGTAGTTGGTTAGATTATTTGGTTTGAATTGAATTGTTTGGTGAAATGAAATTGATTTGATTGATGTGTGAATGGCGTGGGCCTTCACTAGACCGGGGATAAGGCTAGGCCTTGTCCCGTTTCTAGTATCGTGCCGTTATGCCGCCGAAATTTTCTAAAAATAAGTTAGAAAAATAAAGATAGCATTTTATTTAATAAATGAACCGAATAGAATATTCATAGGGTTAATAAAATAGTTTGATCGTTAAAAATATAATTTTTAACGTGAATGTGAATAAATAAATATTCATTTACAAACCGGACGGTTTGTTTATGTACACCTATTTGAAGGATATTGATTGGGACGATAAATTTTACACATCGCCCAACTGCACAAATAAAAATATGTGTTTGATTGCTTGAAACCCCACACGGGTATTGGGATGATATTTGACGTACACTAATCCCGATTGTTTAGTTGTATGTCGATCGATTGATTGACAGACTGTTATAAGCGTTGAATATTTATATTTGATGCTTATACAGTGTAGAATGCACTTTGGATGATGGTTGATTATTCATCGTTGTTGTTATATACATGTGTTGTAGAAAATCCATTTAATTAACATTATATGGTAATTGATTGGGCCTCATTCCAGTTTTAAAATAGAAATATTTGAAAAAGAAATATTTGAAATAGAATATTTGAAAATAGGAATATATGAAGCCGTATTGATTAGATTGACGCCATTTTGACGTGAACGATATTTATATCGATTTTATTCATTTTATAATGAATATGGAAAGTGATTTCAAAATCTGATATTTTGAAAAGAATTGAATATAAATAAATTCGAATTGAAATTGAATATAAATAAATTCGAATTGAAATTGAATATAAATAAATTCGAATTGAAATTGAATATAAACGAATTCGAATTGAAATTGAATAGAAATGAATTCGAATTGAAATTGAATATAAATGAATTCGAATTGAAATGGAATAGAAATGAATTCGAATTGAAATTGAATTGAATTGAAAACGAACTGAAATTGAATTAGAAATCAATTTGAATTGAAATGAATTTAAAATGAATTTAAAATGAATTTAAATTGAAATATTCAATTTTGATTTGAAATTGAATATGAAGTTGAAACCGTTTGGAAAATGAATTTAAAACGATTTATGAAGCACGTTTTGAATTGAAATCGATGAAGTATATATTATATATATAATATAATGGCCTGAATAGAACGCGCCGCGGCAGTTCGCGAATTTCGACCATTGACTTCGAATGGATATTGCGGGAGAACCGACCGTCGGATTCTCCTGAAACCGGAACCGTTGGGTTCGTATCGAAAAGAGCTTTCTAACGAATATTAGAAATTAGAAATCTAACGGTTGGATTTGGAATTATGTCCAAATCAAATTTGGAAAAGGTCGCTGTAAGTGCAGTTCGATGGCCATTTATGGAAATCGACTGTACGGGCCTTGATAAAATTATTAAAAATAGTAATAATTTGTGTAAAATCAAAAGAAATGATTTAGAAAGAATTGGGATGAAAAACTCCATATTTGAAAAGATAAAAATAGATTTTTATCGAAATGAACTAGTTTTGAACTAGAATTATAATTCTATTTATTTTTAAATAAATAAATTGAATTTCAAATGGTTTTGAAAATAACCATAATTTCCAATGATTGCATTGGAATGGATTTGAATCGAAATTGTCTTCGGAATATTTCGATGTTGGATTTCGTGATTATACAGATGTTGTTATGGAAATTTGAAAGATATAGATATATATATCGTTATTTCCAATACGATATTTGTTGGTCGTAGAATTTGATATTGAATATAAGCCAGGATATTTTCTATTCAGAACCTTGTATTTAATACCAAATGTGATTTGGGTTTGTCGTGAATGGTGTCTTGACTAACACTGTTCTTGAACCCAGTTGAGAAAAGATTAAATCTTTTTATTTAGATTTAATGAAGTGTACCAATTAAATAATATTTAATTGAAATTGAATTGATATTGATTTTTGGGTTTATCGTGGAAAGTGTTTTAAATAACACTCGTTCTTTAACCCGATAATTAATGGAATGTGGTTTTGGGTTTATCATGAACCGTGTTTTAAATGACACTAATTCTTTAACCCAGTTAACGATTAAAACTAAGGGGAGTTTTAATGAATCTTTAATTAGATTAAAATGACCGAGAATGGAGTATCACCAGTTTTGCTCCAGGCGATAGTTAAATCTTTAATTAGATTGGAACGTGAAATGGTAATTAAATTTACCGATAACACCGTGGTGTTAGATATGAAGTATAACCAGTTTTACTTCATGGGATGAATAGGTTGGGATTGGGAAATTAAAACAAATGATTACTTCGGTAAGGTTCGTTAATCCCGACTAGTTGAATCGAAATTCAAAAGATGATTAAAGAATAAATTCAAGGAATTTATCTTGGATAAAATTAATGGGAACCTTTCCCTATGAATGTGAAATTTAGAAACTAATTGTCGGTTAGCCAAGCAGAATGGTTTTCTGGATATTGATCTGATGTTGATTTCGGCCTTCATGGTTAATATTTGGGAAATTATTCTCTTGATTAATTTACGGTTAGTGACTGATGAATTGGAATGAGGCGTATGTTGTGTTTGTGTAACACTTATTTAAAATATACGCGAGTTATTCGGAAAGACCGGGTTTATCCCATTCTGAATAACTGATACGACGATAAGTCGAAGATGAAGACGGTGGTTGAAGACCAGAAGTCTCCACATCGTTTGGGTGATTACTGATGATCTTGATTGGGATGTACACCCAAGAAGATGGAAACAGTTGGTGATTGTCCAGACGTACTTGGGGATCGATGGATATGCGGGGTACTAGGTGCCTCCGGTTTCGTTCAGACCCAGAACGGACTTGTAAATGGACTGTGTGTCTGACATTGGATTTTAGTCTGTGTGATTGATTTCTATTAAATATATATCTGTTTGGCGGCGGAAAATTTATTCTCTTGCTTAACGCCCTTCTCTGAGACGTACGAGCTCAGGGGTTATATATTGATGGATATCAATCGCATGGAGTGAATTGCCTGTGTGGCATGCCTCAGTGGCAATTGATCAAGGCTTCTGTTGAAAAGCAAAGTCTTGTGGATGATGATCAAAGCAAGGCCTGTGTGGCATAGCTTTGTGTAGCGTTGATTCGCGAGCCTCACACCCCGGTTGTGAACCAAAAACGGGAGAAGGACCTCAGGGAGGGCATGCGTTTCTTTCTAGTTAGGGTGGTGTCAGTGACCTACCAGCCCTGACATTTATATACTTTTCACCTGTGTGGTTGTTGCTGTTGCGAGGCGCCTCGGTTTGATCGGACGATCCGGGTCCGATCTAGTCATTCGTTGGCTCACTTACGCCCCAAAGGGCGGGGAAACGCAGTGTTCAGGATTTAAGTTTAACCCACATCGGTGGACCGGCCCTGTCGCTCCAAGGTCACTCGAGCTCTGACCTAAGACATGGGCTAGATTGTCTCGAATCGGTTGAGGACGATCCCTGGCATCGGTTCATAGATGGAAACCCAATTTCCAAATACGTGACTTTGCGATTTTGATTGTATAACCTATATATGGCGACATAGTGTTATGGGGCATTCATGCCGCCTATGATTGATACTTATGATTTGAAGTTGTTTTATACACTATACACTTATAATAATATCAAATGATCTCTTTTAAACGTATCAAGCATTCTTGGCTTTTATAAGGTAAAAACCCTATCCTCCGGCTTGCGTTGCATTGTGTGATGGGAACTGGGTCTTATAATAGCTTCATTTTTCTTTATTTAGCATTGCACTGTTGTTTTATGCACTGGTGTTCTTGGGAGGAAACCCGTTCCATGTTATATGGCATGGTCCCTTGATTTACCTTACTTTGAAAATAAAGATAAACAACTGTTTTAGTTCTCACACCAGTCACATGACTGACCTGGAGTTTATTGTTTTAACCTAAACTTTGGGTGCCCCTATTTTGACACGGGCAGCTAGTAGTTTTGGTTTTGCAGATTTATATTCACAGGATCCTGGTTTACAGCTGGAACGATATACGGAAAGCTTTGTATCCGTATATCTCTTCTAGTTGTGTATTGTATTATTTTCCGCTGCTATGTATTTAAATGTAATTTAAATCTCTGATATTTCTGTGTAATATTCATTTATACTCTGTATAACTTGTAATATGTGCATTGTTGTAATATACAATGAAATGTTCTTCCGTCTACGTTCTATTTTGTCGTGTTCTCAAAACAATCCGCGCTTTCCCTTCTCTTCGGAGATCGGGGAAGTTCAGGTCGTCTCAATTTTTCTAACACCCGGATTTACGAAAAATTTCGGTAGCATCTCCCCTGCATGGTTCGATCGGGAAATTTTCTCGTACACAAAAATACAAAATATACATCTCATCTATACGATGAGGCATCCCAAATTAGGGGAACCAAAACAAAACAACCCAAAAGCGATAAATAATGTGAGGCACATACCTTTTTATAGCGTTTTAAAGCATATTTTCTTATTTTTCTTAGCATTTTGCGCAAAAGCGAGCTTCCATAAGCAAAGCGCGCCATTTCAACCTACTAAGATACTAAACAAAAGAGAATCAAACATATATATATATATATATATATATATATGAGAGTAAAGTAATATACATAGCAATCCGCAAAACATGATATGATCTTAAAATAGCATTTGACAAAAATGGAAGTGAACTAAACAATGTACATAATCTTATTAATATGTAACATATGTTTTATGTTTATTAACATACCTCTTTTTCCTCATATCTAAGCTCATTTTTTTGATTTCATTAACTGACACCTTGCTTTCGTGGAATTTTTTTATTTCTGAATTATTGATTTCATTTGGGAGTGAGCGAGAACAAAACAAAAGTAATATATGAACATATGCAACCAAATGTAAAGGTTTAACATAAGTCTCAAAAGTCCAACATACATGTCATTAATTCGCTTCCGATTTTTTTTCACTATGTCAAATTTCTTTATCCAATTCATTCATTCTTGTTTGTTGCATTTGATAACAAAACATGTAATTCAAACGATTTATAAATTTTCATGCTACATATTCCATTTTATTCTTATGTGCATGCTTATTTTATTCACATTCGTTCACTGACAACAATTTGTTTGTTCCCATTATTTATGTCAAACTTATCATAACTTAACTTACAAATCCCCTTAACCTGTTTATAATTATCTTTTTTTTTTAATTTCCATTCAAACTCTATATTAATTTACTCGCCTTATTTTATTTGGTTTTATTTTGTCATTCCATCAAAAATTTCTTTTTGAGTAGAATTAATGATTAAAAAATTCATTTCACCATTTAGTGAGTGATAATATTTGTTAAGTTCAACGAATTTGTATCCAATTCATTTTATTTAAAAAAAAATTCAAACGGGGAAAATTTGTTCTCTCCCCCACTCGAATCTTTAGTTCCGATTGAAGATGTAATTGTATACCAATCCAAAAATTTAAGAATATAGAATGATACATACGACTTTTAGCAAAACTCAAATTTTCATTAATGTTTCATAATTTCCTTAAGTATACTTCAATTTTAACATTTAAGTTTTCGACAAAATGGTTTCGTTTGCTCTTATCACTAACATGTTTATTAAGTATGTTTTTATTCAATCATGTTATAAATTTCATTTGTATCACTTCCAAGATCCATTACTTCTATAAAGTACAGCAATACATAGGTTGTTTTAATTATACTTATAAGATCCATTGAATTTCATAGGTTCGGAATATATATAAACTTACATGCAACTGCTATTTTACTTTATTAATTCAAACCCAACTTTTATTTCTAATTTCTTATTAAATTTCCACATTCTTTCAAAATAAGGTTTCAAGTATAAATTCGACGTCTTAACTGGAATTACATAAATTTATCTCACTTCCGTAACATAAAAATAAATACTGATGATGCTGCAGTCATCGCCATAATTATTTTCAAGTGACTGAAGTGCGCTTTTGTATCTATCTAGTATATCTTGGATTCAGTGCATACGCTGGCCCGACGTATATTCGAAATCTTGATGTACCCAATAGTCCAATCTTGACATTTAATTAAACACTTAGAATTCTCATTTTTTTTTTCTTCAAAGATGTACACTAATGACAAAATAGTATATCTCAAAACGTTTCTTATTCTAAGATTTCAAATAAGGAAATTTATACCTTCCCCACTTATTGTTTTGTCATATTTTGATAATAACTGTTCATTTATTTATATACTATCTTATCATTTTTTCTAAGAATACTCAATTTAATACATTTACTTAAAAACAAATTTATATTAACACACTTACAATCTAGAATAGAATTTTAAAATTCCAAACTATTATACTTATCATTTTTTGGGTTTTGACAGTTATTAGGAGCTTAACCAAGTTTTCTAATTCCATTTAAAAGTTCTAAAATACAGCTTTATAGATTCGCAAATGGTTTAGTTATTTAAATTTCATAACCTAGTGTTATAAATTCACACATCACTCATCACTATTGGATTATCCAATTTATTTAGTTCAATCCTTACTACCAAGTGTTTATTTCCTATTCACGCACAAGTCATGTTTAAGTTCTTAGGCATTGTTTAATTAACCAAGTTCAAGTTCCGCAAGGGCTTTAGTTTAGAGGTTGATCCAACGATCAAATTTAATCGATAGGGAATTTCGATGATAATAATTAAATTAGAGAAGACAAGGATTTTCGAAGTGATAAATTTAAGACTTCCTAAGATGGGACAAAGCAAGATCGAGAACTAGATAAGGAAAATCCTAACTTGAGAGAGACCTAGCTAAAGGTATGAGTTCGAAGGAATGAAATTTAAACAAGGATATATATATTTTTAAAATGTGGCTAAAATTTTAAATTATATATATATATATATACTTATAGAGAAAATTCTTTTAAATCCCTTAAAATCATTAAAATATTTTTATTTTTCAAAATACGCTCTCTCAGGTATGATTCTAAGATGATTTCACTCATTCTGAGGTATTACTACCCTATCTCTAATGAGTGTTTCAACCTCATAAGCTAAGCTTTGTTGAACCAAAGCTCTGATACCAACTGTAATGACCTGGCATTTTGACCGCTCCAAGTCGGAAATTAAACCAACTCGAACCGTTCAAAACGACAGATTGTTATTGCTTATGAACTTAAAATATAAATCATCACAGAATCACAGACGCATAACATAGAATATCTCACAGCGGAAACAAAATGTATACAATAATGCAAAACCTTTTAAAAAAATTCACACGATATCAGAGTACAAAAATAAATATAGATATAGTGGAAGACTGAATACAGAATCATGCTGATATATGAATATACTGACAGAAGTCCGGGTAACTGCATTACAACAGATGGATGATTAGATCCCCAACAAATCTCAAGCTCCAACAGATATATCTCCGAACTGAAATACTTGGTCTGACCCGGGCATTTTGCAAGAAATAAAACAAACAAAATACTCGAGTCGGGACTAACATTCCCATATAAGTGAATCAATACAAATGACATGTTCATAGAAATGTACTGTAACTTAAAGAATCTTGGGATTTCCATTCTCTAATGATCCGTATAACTAATACATATAATAGTACACTATTACGATAATGTTTATTCAATAAAGTAAATGTAATGAAAATAACATAAGCAGGATTACATTTTTACCCATACACCGTTTATAATACCGTATTCTATACAGTACCGTAAACCCAACCTGACACGGGTGGCATCAGAGGGCACTCCATAGGTACGATACAAATCAAAATCGTATGGGGCTCGCAAGGTTAAATGATAAGGCCCTCGAGGCAATATTAGCGTAGGATTCTACCAATTGCACTCTCGGACCGGTGGTAACGCATAGCAGCCACTACCGCCTACCTCGGAACACACTCCCAAATCAAAGGGCCCTAATCATCATCATAGTCATAGAAATAATATCGAAGTAGTGCGTCCGATCAGAGGTGCTACCTCTATTAGTCACGGTATAGCTCCTGTCTTAGTCATTTTAATTCTGACCAAAAGGTCAGGGCTATTTCGTTATCATTCGCATTCCTCGATTCAATCATTGCCTCCAAGTCATCATGCTTCATTCTGGATACATCATCACGCACACAGTTGTTAAAGTGGTATCGACACTGACAGTGAGTATGCCACTTACCGACTCCGGTCTCTTTAACAACCGACGCTTACATTTTCCACACCGTGGTCATTAGATTTGAAATCATATCTTGAGTATCATCAAATTGATTTATTTTAAGTATCGCCCAAAACCGATTTATCCAATAATTTGTTATTGTCTTGGTCGAGATTTCAAATCCAATACTTACAAATATTCCTTGCCAACCATTCGAGATTAGATTTCAATTTCCGCAAAATATCAATTTCTTGAAATTTTCGTTTTAATCACCTATCAACTATTCAGGTTGAGATTACACTTTTTTCTCAAAATATTATTATCATCCTCAAATCTTCACTCATTTCGTTTGATTTCATGGGCTGGTATTGGACATGGATTCATCATATATATATACACCAAAATATTTAGAATACATTTAGAAAAGTTAAGTTTTGAAAATATTATATGTATGTTGAAAGTAATGTATAAACATATATATATATATATTTATAGTTGGAAAAGTATATGCATATTAAATTTAAAGTATTGCATAAACAAATATATGTAGTTGGAAAAGTAATATAAAATTTATATAGTTATAGAAAAGTATTTACAAAACCAAGTAATGAGGAAAAATCTACTTCTATGAAATTGAAATTTTATTCAAATAATATTGATCCAATCCCAATCCAAATCCATGTCTCAGAATTACTTTTCCCATCAAAATTACACCTTTAAACAAACCCCCATTTACTTCGTTCAACTTCAACACTTCATGGTTAAACCTATTTTCAAACCAATGCTTACTTTGGATTAGGCATATCCATTTCATATAATAAATTCCCAAATCTCCTTTAGCGTCGGCTATAAATCAAAATGTGATTTGTTAAGTTCTAGCTTGTTATCAAACTCGAATTCACCATGACTTAGCTAATCATATTTCTTTATACTTGAACTTAAACACTTTACATTTGACCAAATAATTCTTACATTTACATGGAGAAATTTCATTTGACAAATCATATAAATAAATTAGTTTTTGAAAATATTTATCAAGTCTTTGCAAATCCTTTACATAAATCATTAAATTCTAAAATTGTCATAATAAATTCATTATATGACATAAAATTATGGAGATTTATCTAAATAAATTAAAATTTAAGTATTAACTTGCAAAACCACCTTAAAACTTATTTTCATACAAATTGGATTTCTTTACGTAATTCGAGTAAAATTTGAACAAAATTCCTTTCAAACTTTCTTTACGCTATATAGAAAATTTCACAAAAAATTTCTACTTACAAAATCGATAAAATATTTTAAAATATTTTGCTCAATTGACCACGGTGTCCGTATATAACTTTCTACCCTATGGTCAAGTGATATAGATATTTATCATTTCAATCCGTTCTTTAAAATATTCGAATCCCGGGTATATATCATTTCAACCCGCATCCCAAATCGACCTGAATATACAGGGGTTCAGGTTTGTATCATTTCAACCCGTAACGGTTTCTAATCTAAGGGGGACTTGCATGGTGAGAAAATAATCGTAGCATGTCAAGCATACATCCATCTGTGTCATATGAAATAACAGTGTGTGTCGCACGTGCACAATCATAAGCAAACAAATCTACAGCATCCTAACATTCTATTCAACATCTCAATTGTTTAGTTCACTTAATAATTAGTTTGTCGCGAGTGTGAAAGCTCACCTTTCAAAGTTGAGAAGACGATTATGAAATCAACAAGGACTGAAAGCCAGGTCACACAACTAAACGACGAACGTACTTCAATCGATTTAAGTACATACATATATGTACATATGTACACAAATGTTACTGGAAAATACACAAGTATTGCTCCCTCGCTTCACCATGACAAGCTAAGCACGATGACAATCTTAATTCAAATCCGACAAATCCAAGCAAAACCTGACAATTATTTGAATCCATGCGCGACAAATCCAAACTACTAACAGTGACAGCGACATCCAACTTTTTATTGCTACTACACGTTAAAATATTGCCAAAATCGTTGTTAACACAATCTAATCAGATCTATGTACCACTTTAATTTGATTTGTTTATATAATTGAAACAATAAATTACCTCCCCCCTCTAAAATGAATTTCTCATTCACTGCCCTCCATTGAAATGGTCGTAGATTTCCAAACAGAAAATCCTGCTGCTCTAGTCTAACTCTAAAGCTAAACTCCTTCGGCTACCCTCGATGAACGTGGTCGCCTAACTCAGGATTAACGACGGTAGGACGGCATATGGAGGTGGAGGCACAACAAAACTTGGGAGGCAACAACTAGCAACGTGCATAAGAGTTGCATGTTTCCAAGCTTCAAGGATTGCTTGCATGAGTTCGTAGGGCCATTTCTCGATTTGTGCGAGATTGGGAAAACATGAATCAAAGAGGGCAGATTATCTGAAATCGCGCAAATCAAGGCGAGCGTCGATGTCAAGAGTGGTGGGGATCAGAATTAACAGTCAAATGTTTGAAGGCGGGACTCTGGGCTCACGTGGATCGTTGCGACTTCATTCCTAGGAGGAGCTCGATGCTTGTAAGATTCAAAGGGTGGCGGCGGTTGAGTGAACGATGTAGGAGGAGGCGGCTTGCCCCTTTTATTCACTGCCATTTTCTTGACATCAATTTTTTTTATTTGATTTCAATTTAAGAATGAACGGGGGAAAAAGGGGGAAAGAATAAAAGGAAAACTATAAAAGGAAGGGTAATGAATGAGAAGGGGTCACTGGTTTGGGGAAAGAAAACAGTGGGTAATACACGCATATCGTTTTTCCCTTGGAAATTTTCCTACACACGAAGAGAGATGTGAAAATATAGTAAACGTGTGTTATCACTTCCCTGTCAATCTAAAACGTGGAGGAGTTTTCAAAGAAATTTGAACAGGTGTTTGTTTATATTAATATTGAATTATAAGTGTCCAGTTCAATCTAAATAAATCTTTAAATGGATTTAATAAAATATAATTTAAAACCTTTTTTTTTCTAAATGATACCCAGTTGCTATTGATGTTGGTTAACACTCAACGAGGAAAATAGAACGAGAGAAATAAGAAAGCATTCTTTGTTTTTGTGCATTCTGACTTAAAATAAAAGATTCGAGACATCAAACTTCTAAATTTCACGAAACAAAAAATACCTTTATTTTTAGGATTTGATCTCATATCTTTAGTTTGATTCCGCTTGAATTCTAACGTCGATCAATTCTTGATGATTTATGAATGTTTACTATCTTAACGCGAATCAAACGAATTCGCATATTATATTATGAAATGTATTCCTCCGTTATATCCAGCTAGACGTATCTCCATTATCAAATTTAGTAATTAAATTCAACTTTTAAATTTTAACGCCAACAATACATCAATTGTCGCTACTATATTGATCACGTAAATCGACTCAATGGAGCGAGCGAACTTAGGCGTATTGATTACGTAATTAACTATATTAATTCTATGTAATTTATTCAAATTTTCAAGGACTAACGTGTTTATATTTTATCGATCTCACGTTTATTTCGATGGATAAACACAAATGTAACTTATCGTTTTAAGTTAAATATTTCAATACAAAATAAAATTTCAAATATATGTCAGAGATTCGAACTCATACTTCAACGTAAATCTAGATTCCAAGTTTCAAATCCATATTTCGATTGCAAATTTTCCCTTAAAAATTAAACCATTAGTTAACTTTGCATCTTAAGACGTCAAAATTATCGGTTCATTACATTCATCGTTAAATAACGATAACTGTCGTTTGATTCAGACAGACAATTTATTTCACTATAAATTGTAACAAGCTCCAATTCACTTCGAGTCAGTTCCATTGTGAAGTCATCGTCCATACGATCCCAACGCATCCGGTTTTGTCCAATTATAATAAAGTATGCAGAAGTTACATATTTTCTAAGTTTTGACATACATTAAAATAGTTTAAATTATTTAATGTACACTAATTACTTGATTAACCATAAGTCACGTGATTAACCTTATAGGTCGCCCTGCTTATCACTCTTTCTCTCCTAATCAATACGCCTGCTTCCAGAAACCATCCAACACCATTTCTGCGACTTCACTTCTTATTCCCTTCTTCATCTCTCCATGGATTTAAATTTAAAGACCACCATTGCACTCTCCTCCACATTCTTCACATCCTCCACCCAAAAACTAGGTGTGATGACCCCAAACTTCCGTAGAACGAAACCAAGGATAATCATTTGGAATACGACATATTTACAACAAAAACTGATCTCAGATAATATCATAACACATAAACCATTGCAACGGAAATAAAATGTCATCAGCATCATGATATCCAATACATCATAGAAACCGAGCATCAGAGTACGCAGTTATAGTCTACACTTAGCAAAATAGGAAGTCTAAATAAAAGGAAGTAAGTCTCAACTCCAAAACGTACATCAAAATTCAATGATGAAATAAAGTCTCTAAAGCAGAAATAAAGATAAAAGAGAGGTCTTCGTCTTCTTTCTCAATAGCTCCAATCCAGAATGTGTCTCCCTAAAACCTGTCACTTGGCTGCCCGTGTAAAGAGTGGGCACCCGAGTTCGCAAAGTGAAATAAACTTTGAGTCAGTCATGGGACTGGTATGAGAAATCTTTCTATACTAACTGACAATATGGCAAATCACAGGACCATGCTGCTAAGGCGGAACGGGTTTACTCCATTGGATTGCCAGTGCATAATTAAATAAGTTTATTCAAAAACAACACAATCTTTTTGGAAAAATGAAATCATTATAAGACTCAAGTCCCATCACACAATGCAACACAAACCGGAGGATAGAGTTTTACCTTATAATGATCAAACATGACTTGATACGTATAAAATAATATTTTACTATTATTATTAGTGTCTAATCAATATTAAAATACTTCAAAGTAAATGTATTAATCCTAGACGGCATAGGTACCATATACTATGTCGCCGTATATAAGTTTACAATCAAAACCGAAATGTCGTATTGTAGATTTGGTTTCCATCATGAATCGAGGCGAGGGATCGTCCTCCCCGATTCAAGACACTCTAGAAATTGCCTCAGGATTCCCCGCAGTGAACTCTTGGATCTTCAGGGCCGGTCCACAAATTATGTTAGTGGATTAGTTATGCCCGAACACACGCTTCCCGGTTCTTTTGAACCTCTATATGGCCACTGACAACCTATAAAACCGAGGTACCTCATAATCCAACATCCACATAAGTAAAAATGTCAGGGCTGGTAGGTCACGGACATCACTTCTTAGCTAGAAAGAAACGTGTGCACTCCCTGCAGTTCTAATCCCGTTTTTGACTCATATAGGGGTGTGAGGCTCGCGAAGTCACGCTATACACAAAGCTACGCCTAAACAGGCTATGATTTGATCATCAACCACAAGGCCTTCTTTTCAACAAAAGCCTTGATCATTTGCATCTTAACGTGCCACATTGACAATTCACGCCATGCGACCAACCACTATCCATATATACCCTCTGAGGGTGTTAAGCAAGAGAATAAATTCTCCGCCACCAAATGGATATACATTAGATAGAAATCAATTTAATTACATGGAATGAACTCCAACGTCAGACACGCATCCATTTACAAGTCCGTTCTGGGTCTAAACGAAACCGGAGTCACCTGATTTCTCGTTGGTGCTTGCATATCCGGACAGTCAACAAGAACGTCTGGCCAACTACCACTGTAACCCTTTCCTAGGAGCAAATCAGTCTAGGGCATCAGTAGCCATCCATTCGATGTTGAAGATCGTCGGTCTTCAATCACCGTCTTTTATTTGTTCGATTCAAATCGTCGTATGATTATTTGAAATGAGTTGAACTCAGTCTTTTCAAATAATTTTTCGAATAATTATCATTTGAATCATTTCATGTCGCTAATATCTATTTATAACGATTTATTGCTATTTTTATTTATTTAAAATAGCTCAATTATAATTAAACGACGCTTCGGGTCGATGGGCGGCCCTGGCGCTGTTTTTACCAAAATTTGATTTACACATATCTTGAAATCTAACTGTTGGATTTTGGCAAAATTTATATCGTTGGAGAGATCTTCCCAAAGCGGTCCTAACGGTTCCAGTTTTGGGAAAATCCGACGGTCGGATCTTTCGGTATAATCACTAGAAGTTACGATTGTCGAAACACAAACTACCGTGCGCGATTCGTTTTAATTATAAATTATATTTTAAATATAAATATAAATCGTTGGTGATTTCAACTATTAAAATCCATTCTTTTTAGCACATCTAAAATGACGATAAAAATGTTTCATTTTAAATCTACTCTTTCCATCGCATCTAAAATGACAATGAAAATATCACTTTTATTTCTACTCTTTTCATCGCATCTAAAATGATGATGAAAATATCACTTTATTTCTATTCTTTTCATCGCATCTAAAATGACGATGAAAATGTAACTTTTATTTCTATTCTTTTCATCGCATCTAAAATGACGATGAAAATGTAACTTTTATTTCTATTCTTTTCATCGCATCTAAAATGACGATGAAAATGTAACTTTTATTTTAACTCTTTTTATTGTCCTTAGACTATCAATAAAAATGTAACTTTTAATTCCATTCTTTGTATTTCACCAAACATGACATTTAAAATCTACTCCTTTTATTGTCTCTAAAATGACAATAAAAACGCTTCTTTTAATACCATACTTTTTCTTGTCAATGAAAATGTCGCTTTAAATCTACTCTTTTTATTTATATCTAAAATGTAAATAAAAGTATTACTTTTTAATCTATTCATTTATTTACATCTAAAATGTAAATACAAATATAAATTTTCAATCTAATCCTTTATTTACATCTAAAATGTGATAAAGATGTAATTCCAAAGTTTTATTTATTTATCTACATCCAAAATGTAGATAAAGATGCCAATTTAAATCTAAGTTTCTATTTACCTCTAATATGTAAATAAAAATATTCTCTTTAATTCTATGTTTTTATTCACATCTAACATGTGAATAAAAATACACTTTTTTTAGTTCTATGTTTTTTTTATTTGCAACTAAAGATACCGATAAAATTATAATCCCTTTTTCTATGTTTCATTTGCATCTAAAAATAAAAATGAAAAATGTAATCTTTTTCTATATTTCATTTGCATCTAAAAATACAAATGAAAAATGTAATCTTTTTTCTATATTTCATTTGCATCTAAAAATACAAATGAAAAATGTGATCTTTTTTTCTATAGTTCATTTGCATCTAAAAATACAAATGAAAAATGTAATTTTTTTTATATCATGTTTGCAAACACAAAATGTACTTTTTCCTATTCAACATAACAAATACAAATAAAAAATGTAATTCTTTACTACGGTTTATTTGCATATAAAAAGGCAAATAAAAATGTACTTTTTTTTCTTATGTTTTTATTTGCATAAAAATGATGCAAATAAAAAGTGATTTCTTTTCTTATGTTTTTATTTACATGTAAAGATGCAAATAAAAAGTGATTTATTTTCTAATGTTTTTATTTACATGCAAAGATGCAAATAAAAAGTGATTTCTTTTATTATGTTTTTATTTACACTAAATTGCAAATAAAACGTACTTTCTAAATTCAGATTTTTTATTTACATCTACAATGTGAATAAAATGTACTTTTTGATTTCATGTCTTTTTATTCCCTTTTAAGATGCCATTAAAAAGGTACTTTCTAATCCTATATTTTATTTCACATCTAAAATGTAAATATAAATTTCACTTTTTTTATTATACTCTTTCATTTAAGTTTGAAATGTAAATATAAATTCACTTTTTAATTCATCGTTCTATTTACATCTAACATGTAAATGTGAATTTACCCCTTTTTAATTCATTCTTTTACATCTAAAATGTACATGTACGATGTCACTGTAAATTTGTTCTTTTTATTTACTTTATAATGTAAATAAAGTTGTCATCTACAATTTGTTCTTTTTATTTACAACTATAACGTAAATAAAGGTGTCATTAACCACAATGTAACAACAAATGACAAATCTTGTTGGGACCTAACCTTATAATTAACATAGGTGTCAATCATCATGATATAATAACAAGTGACAAATTTGATTTGGGTTGACCTTGTAATTAATATCTCTAGATTTGAAATGGAAGGTAATTTCAGATCTGAATTCCAACACAACCAGAAATTCTACAAATATGAGGTTTCATCGCATATCTAATAAATCAGAATATCCCACAAACAGCGATAAATAAATACTAATTTAACAATCATCGTAGATCTATAACATTAATATACTTACAGCTATTCAAAAACGAAAAGAATAATTAAATTAATTATTTATTTAAATCAAAGATCTCACCTCGATTCAAATTCAGATCAAAAATTCAAAAGATCCAGAATCCGTCCTAGTCAGTTCTGAAGCATAGTATTTGGCTTCACGATCACAATGCTTCGAAAATCGTATTATTCTGAGTTCGAACGAATAAGATACGATTTAATTAAGGTTGGAAACATTTTAAAATTAGATAAATAAATTAACAAAAGGTACAATACCCTTCTTCTTTAACTACAGACAACAGCTGTTGGTTTTGCAAATTGACCGATTCTAGGGTTGCACTTTTCACTAAATCAGACGCACCGGAGATCGATCAGGTTGTTCAGGGTTGAGGGGTCCGGGGAGGCGCGTCGGCCTAAGGTGGCGTTGGCCAACTCGGCGGTGGCCCAGGGGGGTTACGGCGATTGAAAGTGGTCTGGTTCAGGGAGTTGTAGCGCGAGCTACAGGTGATGATTCGGGGTGATGGCCGTATGGATGGAAAGGTGGAAGAAATCTCTAGAGAAAAGTCCAAAGGGGTGTAGGGAATTACTGAGAGGAGGAGGAGATCTTAGAGGGAGAAGGTAGGAGCTACGGTGGCCATTGAAAAGGGGTGGCGGCGGTAGAAGACAATGAATAGTAATTAGGGTTTTTTTGATCTTCTATTTTTATAATATTAAATTGTTACATTTACAAAAATCCCATAACTTCTAATCAATACCAATCCCAGTCCAGCAGAAGTTGGTCGTAGCCAATAACCCCCATTCCAGATCCAACGGGCTAGGCCCCGTCAGCCCAAATGGTTGTCTGTAGCCTGAATTATTTAATTTAATATTTAAATCATTTATTAAATTAATTCGAACATATAATTAAATTCACCAAGGCCACATACGGACTCAGAAAATTCCAGAAAAAATAATTTTGGTTTTGTTATGATGATACGGTCCTAACAAAATTAATTTCGTCGAATTCTGAGACCGTTTGAAAAATGCCTATTTTTCAATCGATTAAATTTGACTGAATTGAACAAAACACATTTTCTTTCGCCACGCTCACATATTAATTCAGAAAATTCTGGGAAATTAAACTTAACAATAATTCGACATTCTGGTTCCAACAAAAGTGGTTTCATCGAAAACAGAGATCGTTTGAAAAATGGCCTTCTATACGGGCTATCGATTATACTATAGCGACTATCCTGAATATTCAACTGGCCATAACTTTTGATTCCCGCTATGAAATTTCGATTTTTCGGATTCGTTGGAAAGATATTTACAAACAGATTTAGATATTTTTGGTTTCACCAAAATCCGTTAAATTTTGAATCCGGTATATTCAGTCAAAGTTCAACTTTGACTTTTCAAACTGCCATGCTAATTCCAATTCTTTTTGGAATTAAAATAAATATATTCGTTCTATCTTCGATTAAAATAAATTTTTAATCGTTATTATATAAAATAAATATTTTACTATTCCAAATTCATCGAAATAGCCAAAATAAATTTTTTAAATTGGCTCTAATTTTCCGATTTGTTACACTAAGAGCTTGCGTGTTGTTCAAAAATCGCGACTCCCAGGTGTATCGATCTCGTACAATACAGGGTGCGACAAACATCATCACCGAACTCCTCCTAACTCCATCGATCGATGCGCTTGCTCTTCCCAGATGTTTTGCAATCATCCTCTCGACCTATATCTCTCCCAGGAGCTAATGAAAGTCTACCCTAAGTCGGCTGTGCGATTTGGAGCTTCAGTGAATTCGCGACGCAGGGTTCAATATGGGCATCAACGTGAAGCTCTGCTCCTCATGATTCCAACGTTATAACTCTCGTGATTTATAGAAATTTATATGAATTTCTCTTCATTTTATGAAGATGGTTTGCTCACATTTTTCCTTTGTGTGGCGGCTTAGAAAACAGAAAGAACGTTGACTAGAGAAAATGAGTTTAGGGTTAGAAGTGTTAAGGTATTTATATAGAAGGTATAATTTTTTTAATCAATTATTTTATTGAGTTTTAATCAATCGTTATATGTACTCGTCGTTTAAAAATCCATACGAATACATACAATATCCAATTTTGATGAAAATGGACATGCAAGTATAGTTTGACATTACGGACCCAACGAAACTGGTTTCATCGAATTCCGAGTCCGTTTGCTCACACAGCATATTTTTAAAGTCAAATTATTGACTGATTTTCACATTAAATTCCCGTACGGACACATACTGACTCCAAAAATCACGAAAATTGAAATATAACAATAATTTAATATTCCAGATCCAACAAAATTAGTTTCGTCAAAAACGAGGTCATTTGCAAAAGTGGCTAGATTTAAAGCTCTAAATAAACCCATTTAAATATCAATATATTTAAAAATAATTAAATTTAATATTAATAAATTAATATTATCGTATATATTCACATAGAATATAACACAGCTCCAAAATATTCCTATAAGAATTTATAACTCGACATTTCAAATCTAGATTAAATCAGTATTTAGTTTATATTGAAAATCCATTTATAATATAAATAAATCATTATAAATTATAAAGGATTTCCGTAGCGACTTTTTGAAAATTTGATTTAGACATAACTCACAATCTACACGACGAAATCTCGATTTTTCTCTTCCATTAGAAAAATATACTTCACCAGCTCCAAACGTTTCTTGTTTCACAGAAATCCGACTTAAAACGGATTCTGTATATTCGTTTAAAGTTCGAATCGCCAAATTATGAACTGCCGCGCCATTTCGAGCTCGATTATAATTATAATATAATTTATACGTTCAACCATCATTCATTAAATATATTTGATATTATAATTCAATTCTAAATTGAATTATATCTTATAAATAATCCAATTCACACAATATGGTGAGTTCCACTATTTCTGACTATTTCGAAGATAAATATATTATTTTATTATTTATATTAATTAAATATTCGATATTATTTAATTAATCAACCATCTAAATCTCTAAATCACTATTTAAATAATTAAATTTATTAATTATTATATCGTAAAAATACTGGATGTTGCAGATCCCTTCCACTCTAAAGTGGTTGACATAGGCATACGTCCAGATGTACCTTAACTGCTACCCTAATCGATCGGTTCCCTAATCCGCGTAGATACTTTGTGCTTGCCCCAAGTAGGAGGTATCACTTCGTAAAGTGGCAACCCCTCGTCTTAACCATGTGCACAACCATATCTACAGGTGTCACGGTCGTCTTATCCCCTTCTGCCCGGCTCATGCACGCACATGGCCCGGTCCGTTTGTGCCGCCCACACCGTCCTCCACGTTCGGAGCTCTTGCAATCAGTCTAAGCGTGCCCCTTCTATGACCTAGTTCGTAGTACATGTTTGATACCAACCCTGGGTTACTGGTTGAAACGGGTCCCACACAATATGATACAAGCTCTCCTCTTTATCTAGCATCCCCCACTAAGTTTTCATTGGCTATGTATACAACTAGGTGTCTTTAATTACATAAGCTTGTTATTTCTACAAGTTATACTTACCCTAAAAGGTGTCTTTAATTACATAACTTTATTATTTCCTTTGGTTATGTATACCACTAGGTGTCTTTAATTGCATAACCTTATTGGGTTAAGTTTGTGGGCCTATATGTAAATATTACCCACCTCCTCAGATTTACTTAACCCACCTCCTGTTCAACCAAATTTACTTAACCCCAATTTTAGATCATATTCATACAATCCCTATGGATTCAACTAAGTTAAGTATTACAATTTGTTACCATGTCCATTTATGGTTATAATGGGCTAGACCTCCTACATCAGGCCTACACCTTGTGGATGCTAGATATGTCGGTCGGGTCCGTGCATACTTCTTCCATAAGTTGGGCCTAACCTCGTGTCTTAGCCCGTCTCGTATTTGTACACTTAGACCCCTCACATTAGATTCAAAATTTGCGATTGCTGGATATGCCGGTCGGGTCCGGGCAGACTTCCACCACAAATGAAGCCTAACCTCGTGTCATAAGTGCTATTACAGTTTTCTAATTACTGTAATCCTAGGCATTTTAATTATTAACCAACTAATTATACCTATGCCTTTATAGGTGTTCATGCCCATTTACCCAATTATATTCTTAATGGATAATATGTCAAAATTCATGTTTGTCATTCAAGTTATGCCAATTCTAATGTTTTCCCCCATCCCCTAACTAATGCATTCACATATAATTTGTGGCATACCTAGGCTTGATAATATCCTAGTCATAAACAATAAAAGGGAAAGGTGATGGGAATATGAAAAAAGTGATTGTTCTAACATAAATGGCATAATCATATACTAACATAGTGTTAAGGTGAAGATATAAGCACAGTTCCAATGAAATGGTGATGATTAACTAGTTTTAACATAATAAAGGTGTTAAGATGAGCATGACAAGATCTAAATATTAATTTAGATGTCCAACAGGTTCAGATCTAATACGATAAGCACAAGGAGATCTAAATAATAAACTAGATCTGATTAATAATTTAGATGTCTACATAATTTGGATCCAATAGTTAAGAGTATATCTGATACAAATAAGGTTTAAGATCCACATCAATAAAATGTCACAGAAGTTATAATATATCCGACTAGATAGAGATTTAGATCCAAGTAATAACCAGTTTCGGAATGTCATATGTTTACAATTTACAATAGGTCCAGTATAATTTAGTCAGAGGAACAAATCCAAACTATAGATATATCAGGTTTACTTTTAAATATTTAAATCTAAAAGCAATTAAGAACTCACAGTGTTTGTATTAGAAAATAGAACTAGAAAAGAAGCTTGTTGAGATGCGGATGTACACTTGAATCTTTAACTGATTAGCCTTGTTTGATTGTTGTAGAAGATAAAGGATCCAGTTTAGTTCAGACATCGACAGCGTTTGGCCTCCATTGAATTCCAGTGAAGAAAACAAGAGAAATGGACCTCTATATATAGCTGCCAGCCTCCAGAAACCGATTGCCACCTCAGCCCTAGGGGGGTCGATGGTTCGACACTCCCCTTGAGGGGTCGACACCCCTCTTATGGGGTCGACTCCCCTAAGAGGGATTTTTCCCTCTTCCCCGAATTTCTCTAGTTTCGAATTTTGAACTGAGATTTTTGAATTCCTGGACCCTATATATATATATATATGTATGTATGTATGTGTATATATATATAATTCTTCTATGTGTATACAAACTTCAAACAATCATAACTTCTTCATACGGTGTCCGTTTTATGCAAACCAATTGTCTATCTGGACCAAAATTTTGAGACGGACGCAATGGCGTAGTTCGTTTCCCTTAATTATGAATATTAGACTAATTATTATTTAATTTATGCTCTTTTGGTGTTAAAATTACGGAGTGTTACTGTTTTCTTTAGTTTACATTTCTAAAGTATTCACTTGGCATAATTTTTTCTGTTTCACTTAAGTCATTCACCATTAACTAGTTACATTTACAATTTTGTCATGAACATTCATATGTAAATTCTACTTATACTCCACAACAGCATAACCGTATTTAAATTTTGATCACTTACCTAAGTTCACATAAATTTTACCAAAGCATTTTCATTCAAATTTATCCAAATCGTATTCAAATATTTATCGAAATAATAAATCTAAATATTTCTCGATGTTTCAATTGGAATCATGTAGTCATCCGACATTCGAAACTTGAAAGTAAACATTGGTGATGTCGCGACAATATCCAGAATCATCTCGAAGCGACTGGAGTGTGATTCCATATCTATCTAGTATAGATAAGACTTTGTATATATGTTATCCAGTTGTATATTCAAAATCTTACAGATTTAATAGTCTAACTATGACATCGAACAAATACTCAAAATTCTTTTTATACGATACACCATCTCCAAATATATATGACAAAATGATATATTTTGAAATAATCTATTAGTTTCAAAATAAATTTGCTTCAACATTTATTAATTTCAAAATGCTTTCGTTGCGCAACTCTTTCAAAATTTTAGTTTCAAAACAATTTACATTTCAAATTACACTCTTTTATGTAATTTCTAGTGATCGATTCTTATTAAACACCATAAGCTAAGCTTTGTGTAAACCAAAGCTCTGGTACAAACTGTAACGACCTGCCTTTTCGGCCACTTCGAGTCGGTAATTAAACCAACTCAAACCATTTAAAATGAAAGATTGTTATTGCTTATGAGGTTTAAACAGAATCAATCACAGAATAAATAAACTACAATATTTCACAACGGAAGCATTTTGTACAAATTAACGGAGTTAAACAAAAATTTACAATAGAATTTAAATACATAAATTTTAAAAGTAAATAAAATTACAGATTTTGATTTGGAGCATGCATTGCTTCACTACTCTTTAATAAATAGCTGAAATCTTTAAATCCGCAACACTCGGGTCTGACCCAAGCATTTCATGGAAAACACAAAACACTCGAGTCAAGATTAACTTTATTCAAGAATGAAAACTTCAATCAAACATTGAAATGCAATAGCTAATCCAAGCATAGATTTTAAATTTGTTAAGTGAATTAGTGCCAAATATCAAAGAGAAATCTGTTGAATACATTTGACAACCTAAAGTAACCTAGAACAGACGAACAAGGCAGTGTGTATACATGCATTTTCGAAGCATGTGTGTATAAATAATCAAAGTGTGTCTCAAATTCATAATAGGTAAAACCATGTTATCACTTTTTCCAATATAGGATGGAGGTTAAACTTACAACTGCTTTCAAATCTAAATAAATAAATATATACATATACATATGTATAAGTATCACCATTAAAATATTATATATACATATGAATCTAAATTCTAGATTAATCTTAAATCTATGATAGAATAACATAGAGAAGATAGAATAGATTTAGTGAAAATAGAAGAAACCTAAATCCTTTAATCTTTTGGAATTAAAGACAGAAGAAAGGCATCATAGAGGCACTAAGAGAAATGGCTATAGGGTTAAGAATGAGGGTCTATTTATAGTTGCTATCATGTGTATGAACCGTTAGATTAGTTTGATTAATAGTTTATATGATATAATTCACAAATAAGCCCTTATATAAAACAACCCTTATTGGGTTTCCCTACAGAAAGGTGGTCGACACCCTCTAGGAGGGCCGTCGACATAGGTGGTTGACACCCCTCCTAGAGGGGAGGTCGACCCCCTTCTAGGGTCAAGCTGAAGAGGAATTTTCTACAGAACATTACTTTTTTATCATTCGTAAATTAATTTAGTTTATTTCTTATCTTAATTAATTTATTCGTGTCCCCTACCGTGTCTGAATATATACACACAAGTTTGAAATTAAAAGGAGTATTCTTTTCATGCTTATCCAATTTAATATATTCCTAACTTGTATATATATTTATTTGAAATTCAAACTTTTTACGTTAATATATATATATATATACATGACTTAATTAATTAATAACTTTTGCAAACGGACTCCGTTTTCAGCAAAAAAATATGAAAACGAATCAAAATCTCGCCACGAACGCAACTACAATACTTTCACGGCCAAATTCCCAATTGTCCAAAGTTCCTTTTTCATCTTTTTAATATATTATTAATTATATATGTCTAAATTAAGTATATTTACCAGGTGTTACAGGTTTCATCACCAAATCTTATATGGGACAAAATAATGTCATGCAACACATTTTTATTATGTAAACTAAACGGATTTACTTAACTTTAGAACTTTGCCAATTGAAGTTTACAATAATGTTTTTGGAAACAATAATTAAATTTCCAATATCCACTTCTATTTTAAACCCATATAAACTGTTGTTTCGTTTCTTCAAAAACCCTAACCATTTACTTATTTCTTGGAGTAAGTGTATTTGCAAAACATACCATTTTCATTACTTAGACAATAGTGCTATATACTTAACCAAATGGTATAAGTATAATCACACTTCATATCTAGGCCAACAATGTTAAGTAACACATTTTTTACTAGAAAACCATTAGTTTTTATTAAATTTTAAATCATGCAAAACAAAGTTGCAATATTTTTTGTGACTATAGTATTTTTTGTTACAAACTAGTATCATCCCTTGGATAATCAAGTTGGAGTATTCTATTTACCTCTCAGACCTTGACTCGACAACATTCATATGTTAAGATAGATAAAAGTTTTAAACTCAAAAACTGATATTAATTATAATATCATAAAAATCCCATTTACTATTTCATTTAAAATATGGTTTTATAAACCATTCCTTGCATTTGAACTCTTCTTCCAATTACATTTACCTTAACTTAATTAGTTTATTAAGTAAATACTTACTAAAACTCAACCTTTAGCTTAAACCTCTTTAATATAATTATTTTACAACGTGGATTTACAAAAATCCATTTATCGTGTACTTTACACTAATCCATTTTAGCTTCTTATTATAACTTAATTTGGATTTATTTCAAAAGTCCATTTTACCTTATCTTTTACCGAAAACCATTAAGCACCCTTCCTTGGAATTTTTGAATTCTTCTTTTAAATTACACTCTTTTTTATTAAGTAAACGCGCATTTAAAATCATCGCATTAGCCTTAAATCTCTTTTATAAACTTGGATTTGTTAAAAATCCTTTACAAAATTCATTTTTACATTCAACTCATCTTATTACAAACTAGGTTTTTCCTTTTATTGAGTTATAACAGAAAAGATACCCCTTTGCATTATTATTAATTAAAATAATAATCAATTTCAACATTAACTACAATAAAAGTTGTTCATTTCATTTTTAACTAAAATGAAATAGTTAATTCCTTCTAAGATGTTATTAGAAAAATAACTAATTTCATTAAAAACTTGATAATTATCTTTGTACAAGTTAATTAAAAGATTAATTAACTTCAAGAAATCTTATTCAGTTTAAATGATTATTTGCCAAAACAATATCTATTATGTTAATTTGAAAATAGATAAATTTAATAACCATTTCCAATTAAAAACAGTTGACTTAGTCAACTTGGACACATCTGTGAATTCGTTAACTGATTTTCACTAATCCTTTCCCTTAAATTAATTAATAATTAATTAATTTCATAATATTGTATAAGTTGTTTCATAAAAAAATCATTCCAAATTATTAACCCTTAGGTTAATTTCTGACTTCACTACTTATAAAACTTATTAAAAACATAAGAATTTACTATACAATATATTTTATAACTATTATATAAAAAATCAATTACAAAATATTAATTTATTTATAGAACTTATATTTTAAATAAAATATAATTTAAAACCTTGCTTTAGTTATAAAAATAAATTTTATAACTTCAACTTTGTTAATACGCCTGACAGTAAATCAACGTCTTAAAAAGATGGATTTTAGGCCATCTACTACCAATCATTTAATTAATAGTGTCTATTGATTAATAACATATCGAACATTGAATTCAATTCAGCAACCAATATCCAAACAGAATTTAATGTTACTGGGGTTAAACAGTTCATATATGAATAATATACAATCAAATAACATACAAAATGTTTGAGGAATCCAGTTTGAACCCTCCATCCTGATTTTCCTGCATCACAGCTCATATTATAATTTGATATATGCATATAACATAGATATCTAATCTAAGTCATCTAAATGACAGACATATAGATATCATCAATCAACAATCAAACAATAATTGTAACACCCCACACCCGCTAAGGTCACTCACTAAGGGAATGCCTTAACTTCGGTGGAGTATTTTAAGTGAATATAGAACAGAAAAATTACAACAGACAGATATAAGTAATACGTGAGATTTAAAACATCATTTAATTGCAGCAGAAGGTAAACATGTTTGGTTACATATCAAAAACCAACAAGAGTCAAGTACAAAATATCCATCTCGTTAAAACATAAGTACATAATCCCACTACATACTAATAGCCATAATAGAAAAGATAACCGAGCTTTACTTCAAGAGTCCAAGCTCCAAAAGATAGATAAAGCAATCTGATCAAAGCCCACTAGTGCTAGGCCCACTCTGATAACCTGAGGGTTGGGAAAAAGATAAAAACAACGGGGTCAGACATAAGTCTGAGTGAGCCCTATAACTTTAACAATACAATCATTAAAGTAATTAGGGTATGATATAAACCCGGTACGGTACAATTGGGGATAAATGACTACACTAAGCAGCCAACTAGACTTAGGATGAACTAAGATAACGGTAAAGACGCGCCTATCCACCCAAGGATATATACTACACTGCACCACACCAAATCTACCCACCTAAGGGTAATTCCTACACGGCACCACACTAGATCTACCCACCCAAGGGTAATTCCTAACTTAAAGATTGATCCCACTAAGTGTACTTAGTAATCTTAATAGTAGTCTCGTGTACCCCTAGCTGACTACATAGGTGCCGTCTGCCCCTATCTCCACTAGGTGTACCCACTACTCCCATTCGATCGGCTCCCTAACGTAGATACCCGTGCTGGCCCCACAGTGGGGTGTATCACTCCCCAAAGTGGCAACCCGATACAATCAACGGTGCACGGCTTATACCTACACGATGCAACAACGTCTTACCTACCAGCCCGGGTCCACACACGCATATGAAACCCGTTGGACTTGCGTTGCCACCGATAACCCGTTTTGGCCTCTTATAGTCAAGCCCAGTACGCGTGTCCCGTCCTCGACATGGGTCGAGCCCAACAAGATACATATGGGCTACCGGTTGAAATGGCCCCCACAAGCTACCCACCTAAGGTTGTCCCTTCTAGTGTATCCCACTTAACCCTTTTTAATAATCATGCCCACTTACATGTTTAAAGTTTGGTTAAGTCATCTAATCATATTTCAATTGCCACTCAAGGCACCCATTAGATTTCCACATGCCACCCAAGGCACTTACTTGATTTCCACATGCCACCCAAGGCACTTACTTAACCCTTTAATCATGTTTAATTACATGTTCCACTTTGGTTAAGTATTCTAATCTTATCTTCTACTGCCACCCAAGGCAACCACTAGATCTTCCCCATGCCACCCAAGGCACTTACTTAACCCTTTAATCATGTTTAATTACATGTTCCACTTTGGTTAAGTATTCTAATCGTATTTTCTATTGCCACCCAAGGCAACCACTAGATTTTTCCACATGCCACCCAAGGCACCCACTTAACCCCTCATGCCCCACTACATGCTTATCTGGTTAAGTGTTTCTTAATTGATTAAGACCGTAACCTTTGCAAAGACCTCTCACATTAGACTATCTTTTATGGCAGCTGGATTTGCCGGTCGGGTCCGGGCAGCCTTACGCCATAACCGAGTCTAACCTCGTGTCTTTATACTTGTCACGTATTTAGTTCATGCCTAAGACCTCTCACATTGGTCCAATCATTTGTAGGCACTGGATTTGCCGGTCGGTTCCGGGCAGTCTTATGCTACAAAAGGGTCCAACCTCGTGTCTTAGTCGATTAATTACACCTAATTAATCACCCCCATAATTTGTATTAATTATCCCTAATTAATTACAAATTTAACGATGTACATAATTGACTCAATTATGTCCATCCACTTTATGGTATGCATAATCATACCAACTTCACACCATTTCATTAACATGAATATTAACCCCATCGTTCCCCACGTAATTCGCTAACATGACATACTTAAAAGGGAAGATTCATCACACATACAATGGGTTCAACTTGCATAACATTAGCATCAACATGGGTTTAAAAGGTGTCAACATGCATATAGCATCAAACCCAACTAGCATGAATAATCAACCCAAACTTGCATGAATCACATATGTCATAAAGAGGGTAACTTGCATAAGCTACTTATGTCATACAAAGGGGTAAACTTGCATATGTATGTATGACATACAAAGGGGTTAACTTGCATATGTATGCATATCATACAAAGGTGTAAACTTGCACATGTTACTTGCATATAATCAAACACCAAACTTGCATAACATGTCATATATGAACTTGCATATAATCAATCACCAAACTTGCATAACATATCATATATGAACTTGCATATAATCATACACCAAACTTGCATAACATATCATATATGAACTTGCATATAATCATATACCAAACTTGCATAACATATCATATATGAACTTGCATATAATCATATACCAAACTTGCATAACATGGTGTCATAATGGATCAATGTTTATCATAGCGATTTGCATAACTAGCATCATGAACACATAGCCTAAAACTTGCATAACATCATGATCACATAGCATATGACTTTCATAACTTGCATAACATCATGAACATATAGCATATGACTTGCATAACTTGCATAACATCATGAACACATAGCATATGACTTGCATAACTTGCATATCCACATTCATAGCCATAACCTCATTATATCCTATCATAATCATTTCAAAAATTGGTCATTAAGGCTATAGTACTCACAATTTGTTGATTAGCACTCCTAAGAAGAAGATTAAGTTGCTAAAGTTGATTAGAAGTTGATTTGAGAAGCTATCTTCCTCTTTAATTTGATGGAGGCTCCTTCAAGTTGCATTTTGACGGCATAACGACGTTGTATCTATTTTTAGTATGAATTAGGGTAGTCTTAGGGTGTATTTATAGATTAGTTAAGTGTTTTAGGCCATTAGATTAACCCTAAATCAGATTAGAGCCGTCGGATCTCGTCACTAGCCACCAAGCACAGCCCAAAAGCCAAAATGGTGCACCCAGGTCACACAGACCGACAGGGGGGGTCGACCCCTGGGTCGACCCCTAGGGAGGGGGTCGACACCCATGTCGACCCTAGGGTCGACACGCTCTGCCTGGCGGGAATTTTCCCGCCTCTTGTGAAATGTGAAATTTTTATATTTAAATCTGTTTTGAATTTTCTGAAAACTTCTTCGGGCCTTAACTGGGTCATACGGACTTCGATTTTCGAAAACTCGGACTCTATTTCACGTATTTTTCCGAGACGAACGCAATGGCATAGCCCGTTTCCCCTGATTCAGATTTTTAAATTTAATTCTGCCCTGATTTATATTATAACAAGTTATTCAACATACGGGGTGTTACATTCTCCCCTACTTAAAGGATTTCGTCCCCGAAATCTCTAAGTCAAGAAGAACGTATCCTACCATCCAAACAACCATCTACTCAAACCATCAAACACTGGCATCCATTGTCCTTAAAGTTTCTAATGCTATATGAACATATGCAATGAGTGTGTGTATATGTTCCCTGTCTAATGCAAAATCAGGCGGTCTACTGATTCAGTTGACCTCCTTAATGCAAACCATGATAGTGCCATGCATCCAATATGTATGCGAAAGAACCCTATCGACACATACTATTTCTACATGAGTGCACAATCATTCACAAAAATGCATCATCCATATGATAGCACAACCATTATACATCCATTAATATAGCTACCTACACACAATTATATGCAATATGCAATATGAAGTGACTGAGCCGATCTAGTGTCTAAAGTGTGTGTATATGCATCCACGAGCAACCACTAGCAAACACTTGCATCCACACGCATCCATCAATCATAACATGTCTCAAACACATGTTTCAATCATAGGTTTATCCTATCTAAAGGTCAAAGGTACTAATGAGAGGACATACTAAAGATAAGATAAGTACTAGACAAACGATAAAGGAGAAGTTAAAAGACATACCCTCTAAAAGGAATGGGTACAGTGAACGCATCTTCGCTTCTGTCTCCCAAGTAGCCTTGCTCTCATCTACTCCCCATTGCACTTTGACTAGTCGAACCTCTCTGTTTCTCAACTTCCTAATCTCTGACCCAAGGATGCGGGTAGGAGCTCGTCGAATAGTCGCATCACGCTCTACCTCCACTTCTCTAAGCAAGCTCGGCTCTACCACCTCTGCGGTCTCATGTAGGCACTTCCTCAAATGTGACACATGGAATACGTCATGTACCCCACTAAGTCTCTCGGGTAAATCCACTCTATATGCCATCCGTCCAATCCTTTCCTTAATAGGAAACGGTCCTACAAACCTTGGTGCTAACTTCCCAACGGACCCAAAGCGAGCAACATTCCGAAATGGAGATACTTTGACAAAGACCATGTCCCCAACATCAAACTCAAGATCCGTCCTCCTCTTATCCGCGTAAGATTTCTGCCTATCTTGCGCTGCTTTCATCCTTCTTCGAATTAAATCAATCTTTTCCGAAGTCTCTCTAACCATATCAGGCCCAAGCAAGATCTTATCCGTAGATTCCCACCAACATGTAGGTGATCGACAAGGCCTTCCATAAAGAGCTTCGAAAGGAGCCATACCAATACTAGACTGAAAGCTGTTATTATACGCGAACTCCACCAATTGAAGATGCTCTTCCCATGTACCTCCAAAATCTAAGATACATAGCCTCAAAAGGTCTTCCAGAACACGATTCACCCTCTCGGTCTGGCCGTCCGTCTGAGGATGATATGCGGTGCTCAAACACAACTGAGTCCCTACCGCCTCTTGCAAACTCTTCCAAAACTCGCTAGTGAAGATAGGATCTTGATCGCTCACTATGCTAGAAGGTACACCATGCAACCGAACTATTTCTCGAAGGTAAACTGAAGCTAGCCATGTAGCAGTCCTCTTACTCTTCATGGGTATGAAATGGGCGCTCTTAGTAAGTCTGTCTACCACAACCCAAATTCCCGTATTACCCTTCCTCGATCTCGGTAACCCATCAATAAAATCCATCGAGACGCTATCCCACTTCCATTGCGGAACTTCCAATGGGTGAAGCAACCCACCGGGTTTCTTTTGCTCCGCTTTTACTTGTTGGCACACCAAGCATCTAGCGACATACCCGGCCACATCTTTCTTCATACCGGCCCAAAAGAAAACTCGCTTCATGTCGTGGTACATCTTGTCCCCACCGGGATGAATGGTCATCTTTGAACGATGCGCATCATCAAGTATAGCCTTCCTCAAACCCTCGTCTTGCGGTACACAAAGTCTACCGTCTCTACGCAACCATCCACTATCATCTAGGGTGTACCTACTCAAATGGCTGGACGACTCCCCCCTTATGAGCCTCTCTACCAACTCAACCAACTGTGGGTCGTCCCGCTATGCCTCGCCAAGCCGTCCTAAAAGAGTAGGTATGACCTCTAAGGATGCTAGAAAACCGGGTAAAAAGTCAACGGAAGGTCTAAAATCAAACATCGAGATAAATTCCAAGGTTCGTCGTCCCACGAACAATGGACTCAAGGACAACCTTTTTCTGCTTAAGGCGTCCACCACCACGTTACCCTTGCCAGGGGTATACGCTATCTCGAAATCATAAGATGCTAAGAACTCCATCCACCTTTGTTGTCTTAAGACTATGCGCTCGAAGAGTCTCCAACACTTCCCTAAGATGTAGGGCATGCTTTTCTCCACTTCTAGAGAAAACCAGGATATTCTCCCATGCAAAATCGTCACAACTATCCATCTCTCACGCAGACCATCCTAGTCGAACTCGACATCCCCCAAGTGCAAGCCCCAAAGGCCTAAACCAATATCAGACAAACACCCAAGGGATACCTCCTTCGAATTCAGACGACCTATGTTAGATGATACTAGTAAAAACGGCTAAATAATTAAGCACTCATCCACTCTGGATGTCCTTGCCAGTCTCGCTCCAAAACCACCGTTGATCAAATAACTGGTTTGCTTAACCTATTAAGCACATACGAAAACTTATTTCGCTCTTAGAAAAGACCAAGATGTCATCCACAAAGACCACTACGAAGTTATTTAGGTACTCCCTGAACACCCTACTCATCAAATCAACAAAGTATGCGGGGGCGTTCGTCAAACCAAATGGCATCACAAGCCACTCATAGAAACCATCCGGAGTCCTAAAGGCAGTCTTCTCTATACTATCCTCAGCCACTCCCAACTGATGAAACCCCGTGGCCAAGTCCAACTGAGAAAACACTGAGGCGCCAACCAACTGATCAAAGAGATCATCACTCCTCGGCAATGGGTGTCTATTCTTCTTCGTAAGCTTGTTGAGTTCTCTATAGTTTACACAAAGTCTGAGGGACCCATCCGCCTTCGTGGCTAAAATTACCGGAGCACCCCACTCCGATATACTTCGTCTTATGAACCCCTTCTCAAGCAACTCCCCTACTTGCTTATGGAGTTCCCTCATCTCACGAGGAGCCATGTGGCGCACTGGCAAAGATACTGGTTTAGCATTGTCCACCAGATATATTCGGAAGTCTATCTCCCGCTTCGGAGGTAAGCCCTTCACCTCCTCAAACACATCCGAGTATTCCCGGACCACTCTAACAGATCGCAAACTCTCGACCGAAGCGTCAAGCGATTCAAGATAACTTAGCATAACAGAATCCATGGGATTACAAGAGATCTCGAGAGTGTTACCCAAGCGGGTCATAAGCCTAACAACTCTCCTTTCACAATCAAGAACGGCACCATTACTGGATAACCAGTCCATGCCCAAAATCAACCCATAGCCCGTGAAGCCCAAAACAAAAGCATCACATCTAAACTCAACGCTAAGTATAGAGATCTTCAAACCCAAACATATCATGGACAAATAAGTGGAGCCCCCAATTGGGTTTGAAACAACCAAGGGATCATCTACTAGACTGGTGTCTAAGTGCAGTGACTCAACTAATGATGATGAGATAAACGAATGCGATGCGCCAGAGTCGAATAAAGTTTGAACAGGATGCTCGAGAGAACCAAATTTCAACCTAGACGGTCCTACCCCCATCAGGTATACCAGCCGTGAGGGAATACATCTACCCTCCAGAAGATCCTGTACTTTGTCCTTACCTCTTTGGACAATCCTAATAAGGTGTCCTATTTCTCCAAAACAACTAGCCTTCTCCTTCACATTCTCCTTTCGTGACTTCCCACCACGATGAGGTTTCGTCCTTTATTTACCTAATAGCTATTTGAACCTTCCTCCCTCGTCCATCTTAAAGGTACCCACAAGCCCTCCACCTCCTTGGACTAACTTCTTAGCCCGACAAACGTCTTAGTCCCTTGAAATGGTTCTTCCGTCCTTCATACGGAAGTCCTTATTTATCTTAAAAAGACATATATACGCGGAGGGGGAAATTCAAAAAGAGAAAGAGGAAGAGATTCAAAACGGAGAATCGAAGGAAGGATATATGGCTCTTGGGGATTATGTTCTTTTCTTTCAAAAACTTTTCTCTTAAAAGACATGTTTTTGAAAATACTTCTTCCAAAAATGTTTTTAGAAAAATAGTTTTTCTAAAAGTTTTATCTGTTCTGGTAACCTTCGCTCTGATACCACGTGTAACACCCCACACCCGCTAAGGTCACTCACTAAGGGAATGCCTTAACTTCGGTGGAGTATTTTAAGTGAATATAGAACAGAAAAATTACAACAGACAGATATAAGTAATACTTGAGATTTAAAACATCATTTCATTGCAGCAGAAGGTAAACATGTTTGGTTACATATCAAAAACCAACAAGAGTCAAGTACAAAATATCCATCTCGTTAAAACATAAGTACATAATCCCACTACATACTAATAGCCATAATAGAAAAGATAACCGAGCTTTACTTCAAGAGTCCAAGCTCCAAAAGATAGATAAAGCAATCTGATCAAAGCCCACTAGTGCTAGGCCCACTCTGATAACCTGAGGGTTGGGAAGAAGATAAAAACAACGGGGTCAGACATAAGTCTGAGTGAGCCCTATAACTTTAACAATACAATCATTAAAGTAATTAAGGTATGATATAAACCCGGTACGGTACTATTGGGGATAAATGACTACACTAAGCAGCCAACTAGACTTAGGATGAACTAAGATAACGGTAAAGACGCGCCTATCCACCCAAGGATATATACTACACTGCACCACACCAGATCTACCCACCCAAGGGTAATTCCTACACTGCACCACACCAGATCTACCCACCCAAGGGTAATTCCTAACTTAAAGATTGATCCCACTAAGTGTACTTAGTAATCTTAATAGTAGTCTCGTGTACCCCTAGCTGACTACATAGGTGCCGTCTGCCCCTATCTCCACTATGTACCCACTACTCCCATTCGATCGGCTCCCTAACGTAGATACCCGTGCTGGCCCCACAGTGGGGTGTATCACTCCCCAAAGTGGCAACCTGATACAATCAACGGTGCACGGCTTATACCTACACGATGCAACAACGTCTTACCTACCAGCCCGGGTCCACACACGCATATGAAACCCGTTGGACTTGCGTTGCCACCGCTAACCCGTTTTGGCCTCTTATAGTCAAGCCCAGTACGCGTGTCCCGTCCTCGACATGGGTCGAACCCAATAAGATACATATGGTTTACTGGTTGAAATGGGCCCCCACAAGCTAACCATCTAAGCTTGTCCCTTCTAGTGTATCCCACTTAACCCTTTTTAATAATCATGCCCACTTACATGTTTAAAGTTTGGTTAAGTCATCTAATCATATTTCAATTGCCACTCAAGGCACCCATTAGATTTCCACATGCCACCCAAGGCACTTACTTGATTTCCACATGCCACCCAAGGCACTTACTTAACCCTTTAATCATGTTTAATTACATGTTCCACTTTGGTTAAGTATTCTAATCTTATCTTCTATTACCACCCAAGGCAACCACTAGATTTTCCCCATGCCACACAAGGCACTTACTTAACCCTTTAATCATGTTTAATTACATGTTCCACTTTGGTTAAGTATTCTAATCGTATTTTCTATCGCCACCCAAGGCAACCACTAGATTTTTCCACATGCCACCCAAGGCACCCACTTAACCCCTCATGCCCCACTACATGCTTATCTGGTTAAGTGTTTCTTAATTGATTAAGATCGTAACCTTTGCAAAGACCTCTCACATTAGACTATCTTTTATGGCAGCTGGATTTTCCGGTCGGGTCCGGGCAGCCTTACGCCATAACCGAGTCTAACCTCGTGTCTTTACACTTGTCACGTATTTAGTTTATGCCTAAGACCTCTCACATTGGGTCAATCATTTGTAGCCGCTGCATTTGCCGGTCGGTTCCGGGCAGTCTTATGCTACAAAAGGGTCCAACCTCGTGTCTTAGTCGATTAATTACACCTAATTAATCACCCCCATAATTTGTATTAATTATCCCTAATTAATTACAAATTTAACGATGTACATAATTGACTCAATTATGTCCATCCACTTTATGGTATGCATAATCATACCAACTTCACACCATTTCATTAACATGAATATTAACCCCATCGTTCCCCACGTAATTCGCTAACATGACATACTTAAAAGGGAAGATTCATCACACATACAATGGGTTCAACTTGCATAACATTAGCATCAACATGGGTTTAAAAGGTGTCAACATGCATATAGCATCAAACCCAACTAGCATGAATAATCAACCCAAACTTGCATGAATCACATATGTCATAAAGAGGGTAACTTGCATAAGCTACTTATGTCATACAAAGGGGTAAACTTGCATATGTATGTATGACATACAAAGGGGTTAACTTGCATATGTATGCATATCATACAAAGGTGTAAACTTGCACATGTTACTTGCATATAATCAAACACCAAACTTGCATAACATGTCATATATGAACTTGCATATAATCAATCACCAAACTTGCATATAATCATACACCAAACTTGCATAACATATCATATATGAACTTGCATATAATCATATACCAAACTTGCATAACATATCATATATGAACTTGCATATAATCATATACCAAACTTGCATAACATGGTGTCATAATGGATCAATGTTTATCATAGCGATTTGCATAACTAGCATCATGAACACATAGCCTAAAACTTGCATAACATCATGATCACATAGCATATGACTTGCATAACATCATGAACATATAGCATATGACTTGCATAACTTGCATAACATCATGAACACATAGCATATGACTTGCATAACTTGCATATCCACATTCATAGCCATAACCTCATTATATCCTATCATAATCATTTCAACAATTGGTCATTAAGGCTATAGTACTCACAATTTGTTGATTAGCACTCCTAAGAAGAAGATTAAGTTGCTAAAGTTGATTAGAAGTTGATTTGAGAAGCTATCTTCCTCTTTAATTTGATGGAGGCTCCTTCAAGTTGCATTTTGACGGCATAACGACGTTGTATCTATTTTTAGTATGAATTAGGGTAGTCTTAGGGTGTATTTATAGATTAGTTAAGTGTTTTAGGCCATTAGATTAACCCTAAATCAGATTAGAGCCGTCGGATCTCGTCACTAGCCACAAAGCACAGCCCAAAAGCCAAAATGGTGCACCCAGGTCACACAGACCGACAGGGGGGGCGACCCCTAGGGAGGGGGTCGACACCCATGTCGACCCTAGGGTCGACACCCTCTGCCTGGCGGGAATTTTTCCGCCTCTTCTTAAATGTGAAATTTTTATATTTAAATCTGTTTTGAATTTTCTGAAAACTTCTTCGGGCCTTAACTAGGTCATACGGACTCCGATTTTCGAAAACTCGGACTCTATTCTGCGTATTTTTCCGAGACGAACGCAATGGCATAGCCCGTTTCCCCTGATTCAGATTTTTAAATTTAATTCTGCCCTGATTTATATTATAACAAGTTATTCAACATACGGGGTGTTACAATAATCAACCAAACACATAATTTATACTAACAACAATATATATTAATTTTATGAATTTTACCACATCATAGTATTTAAGATAGCGTGAGAGTAATTCACACTTCGTTTTCGATCGATAATTTTAGGTTGATTTATCTAAATTCAAACTAGCATTTAAAATTAGATAAAATTTTGATTAGCTCCAAATCATACCATTCCAGCTCTCATGCATAGCCGTTGCAAATACAATTCCAATGCTTTTTGTTTCCTCAAATTCAGTTCACGTATGAACACGTTATCATCATTACAAGTTTGAATAAATTGAACGATCATTAGTCATTTAATTAAAAATTAGTTCACCTTAATTATCCTTTCTTAATCCTTCTTCCATGACTAAAAAGTACGACCTCCCTGAAGCAATACGAAAACCATGGCTGAACTTCGCATACTCATTTCTTCCTCCATCAACAAATCCAACAACCGGGTCCACCAATCTTTTCCTCTTCGCGAAAGCTTCCTGAACATCATTAGCAGTTCAAGCTTGATCGCATCCAACCGATTGTGTTCTCGACCTAGCGCACGCATGCTACAGGAAGTAGCAACACTTTCCGACTTTGAATCCTCCGGAAAAAAAATTACGCTGGTGCCAAACAACTAATCGAGCTTCAATTCAACCTTGAATTATCAAACGAACCCCCTGTCCCCCGAAAAATCCGAGCCCTAGGCTGTTGTTCAAAACTTGTGTTCCACGAATTGCGATTGAGCTGTATAAAAATCACAAAAGGTTGAAGCTCACAAATTATTGAGTTCAACAAATCAAATTCGTTCGATTTCACTGTGAATTTGATTAAATATAAATTTTTGAAGATTATCAGAAATGACAGCTTATGATTTTATGGTTAAAAATAGTCAATATGGCTTTTACAGTGGTGAGGGGTTATTTATAGGGAAAGATTTCATTATTTTATCAATTTATTTTCATGCTTTTGCATTGAAAGTTTTACGTTCGTATGACCACATATGAGCTCTGATTTCGACGAAACTTGAAATCTTATAGTAAATTAATATTCCAGACTCGATGATACTAATTTCACTGAATTCTAAGACCGTTTGAAAATTTCTTATTTCGCGGACGATCACATTATAACTCCAGTTGATACGAAGCTTATTTTTTTTGAATAATTCATCATTACGAATTTCATAAAATTGGTTTCATTGAAATCCGAGGTCGTTAGAAAATTTGGCTATTCTTTGTGTTAAATTAAATTGATAAAATATAAATCGATTTCAATATAATCAAGTTCGTTGAAAATAAATTATTATTATTGCACTAATTCACATAGAATTTATATTAATTATTAGAATCATTTTCGATTCATTTCTAACTTATAATTCAATTATTTCTCGTTTTCATATTAGGATAATTTAATATATTCGAAATTAAATCCTAATCCGTTTATTAAATTGATAAATTCCATATAAAAATCTATTTATATTTCCAATACAACATTTAAAATCAATTTTAGACGTTTAAAATTAAATAAATAAAAATACTGGTCGTTACGTTCATCTCCCTTTACAAGAATTTCGTTTTCGAAATGGCTAAGGTAGAAATAAAATGCTTCAAACTCATTAACTTTTCAAAAACCTACCTAGTTGAAACATGACACTTCACATTTCCATAACTTCCTATACCAAAACTTTTAATTTCTATGCAAATAATTAATCCCCATTTTTAATTCATTTTTTTTAAGTTTCACATAATCTAAAAATCATGTCCTTTTGCTTTCAAAATATTTTGAATTTTTTTCTAACTCTCTAAATTTTTGAAATTTTTTGACAGAGTTCTTCCTGTACGGAGGGACTTTGACAGTAAAACGAGAGAGATAAATATGTAAACATCGACCTACACGGTCGGAATACAGAAAGCAAAAAAATTCCTATATCTATTTTATATTTTTGCATAGGCGTCCCTTATATAAGCATTATTTAGCGTGTTCACTTAATATTTATGCGTTTTGCTCAACCAGTATCAAGCCGTATAGCCTTCTGACACCTGTACTTACTCAATTTAAACACATAAGTAGCAATATATATGAAATTTACCGACATTTCGTACATGTAGATAATGTGAATATCATATTGACATAAACCAACGTGTTTTCATATGGATTTATCAACTATCACTTGGTTTCAACCTTTTGGTACCATTTCAATCGATTTATACATGATTTCATTTATTTTTAAAAGATTCACAATCGATATTTTTTACATTCAATCCATATTCCTCAAACATACGTTCACATTCATCCAAATCGACTCCAAATCAATTTATTCGCTTATAATTACAAAGTGCACAATAAAATCCTTTCTTTTTATTTAATAAATCATTATAGTTAATAAATGACCATGCCACGGTTTTTCTAGAAATTTGATTTTGACATAACTCAAAATCTATAATGTGAAATCTTGATTTTTCTCTTCCATTAGAAAATTATGACCCAATAGATCTGGTAGATTCTTGTTTTGAAGAATTCCGACTTATGTTGGACCCTATACACCCGTTTAAAGTTTAAATAGTAAACTTATGAACTATCGCGACGCGGCGAGCTCGTTTTAATTTAATTTAAATTTATATGTTCAAACTTCGTTAATTACTAAATTTCAACCCTGTTATCTACTGTTAAAATATAAATTAAGCTAGGTTTTCAAATTAACTTGAAATTTTTGACTATCCAAAATCATCAAATATTCATCCAAAATTCGTAACTAAGTTATAAAATCGTTTACAACTCAATTTCCTATATATGATTCTGCTCGATATTATTTCTAATCCAATACAATTTCATTTAACTTAACTTAAGTTGAATTTTAATCCATTTGATTTCACTCTTATCATTTCAATCTATTAGACTTGCTAAAGTTAAATTTAAATTTCAAAATTCAAATTTTCGGCTTTTGTTTCAAATCCTTTAAAATAATATAAATATTTGCATATATTTATAACCATTTGCAAATTCAAAACATTTGAATTTTAAAACTTGTTTTTCTCAAATAATTTCAGTTTAGCAATTTATTATAGTAGCAATCTGTCACTTAGAAACTTGAAAATGAATATCGATAATGTTGTTGGCATCATCAGAGTTATTTTCTAGCGACTGAAGTGAGTTTCGTACTTTTTCACTTTTCAAAATGCATTTAAAACAATTATCGTTCACAAATTACTTCGAAGTAATGTTATATACTTTATAATACTTTAGAAAATAATTTCTAAACATCTAAGATTTAAATTCTTAACTCCGGTCCGAATTCAATTTAAATTTAACTCATTTGTATGTTTATTCTTATAAAATTCTATTTGGTATATATAACTATTTGAATATTATAATCTCATTTGAATATAACAATAACAACCAATCACATCAATAATTTCAGAATATTATTCCTTTATATCAAAAATATAATTACGGGTAAAATTATTTCATTTATCCATTTTTTAAAAACAATACTCAATCGAATTGTTCTGTTCAAGTGTTTAGAAAGACCTATCGATACAGTTGTTCCTTCTATATCAACCAAAATTCATAATCCCTTAAAAAATATATCAAAAAAGGCAATATAAAAACAATTTTTATACACAAAGAAGTACGCTCTTTCATATATGTATATATGCACACAGACACGCTCAAACTCAATCTAAGGTATTACCAACCCCATCCCTATTGAGTTACGCCACAAAGCAAAGGTTATCACTTAACCTTCAGCTTTGACACCAAACTGTAACACCTAACTTTTCCGTACCATTTAAGCTAACATTTAACCACACCAGCCCAACTCAAATGGCAAAGGAAAGCAGATAGTTAGAGCAAAGAAGTTAGATAGCAAGAAAAGAAAAGAAAGAAATGTTAGAATAGAAGAAGAAGAACATCAATACTTATAATCAATGTAGAATAGAGTCTCACAGCAGAACGAATAAAATATAATATCTCAATAATCTTTACACAAAGAGAAAATTATATACATATGATTACATAATTATAGTACGCACTAGATCAGATTACAAAATCTGATAAATACAACACACACAGTTGAAATAAATCAGTACCAGAAAATACGAGAATACCTCCCGACTCCAGCTCCTCTCCTGAAGCTCCACGAAACTCAATGCTACATGGAAATTACACTCGATCTGTCCTCGAGCACATTTTAAGGAAAGAAAAATTACCCGGATCAGTCTGAAATATTTCAGTGATAAAACTCACCAAAAATAACTTTCTTAACTCTAAAAAGTCCTTTGAAAGAATGAAACTCTCATAGGACACAGCCACATATAAACGTGGCATGTGTTTTTCTTGACGATAACCAAATCACTTTTTATATCAAAATATTCAATGATAATATAATAACGTCTATCAATCCATAAATAAAATAGGAATATAACTGAAAAGCTTGCATCTCACTTTCCAACATAGTTGGTTTACAATTAAAAATGTACGACTCGTATTGGAGTTTGGATTTCCAACATGACTAGGTATGGAACCACCTTGCGATCAGTGTTCTCTTAAGATAAAACATGAGTGCACCGAATATATCATTACCACGATTGGGATCAACAACCCTATCATTCCAAAGCATACAAAAAGGGACAATCAATTTCTCTAGAACAGGTGATAATATACCCTAATAATCGATATAACCCACATATCCCTGTTGCCTACTGATTTCAATCATTTCCCGATTGATGAGGCTTGAGGTCTCGATTACCTTTTCAGACATCACATCAATCCTTTATGCCATATCGTTAGATCCGCCAATCACTAGTTGATTTACACGAATATACTGTAAGTGTTAAGCTAAAAGAGTTTCCTTCTTTGCTAACATAATTGGTATATTTGTAGAAAGAAATGCACGTGAATTTAGGAAATACTCTATCAAACATTCGTCTATACTAGTTCGTTCTGGGACTGAATGAAACCGAAGATACCCGAAACGTAGGGATTACTGCGACAAGTTTAAATTTAGCAACGAAGGACATTAGGGAGCACCCCTCTCACTTTGAAGATCCATGTCTTCCAATCATCTTAAATCGCATAAGTATCCCTACAAGTTCGTTTTGGAATGCAAGGTCAGTTTAAAGTGCTTTTGGGTCCAGTTCCTATCCCGGTCTACTCGAACTTACAAGTCAAAATTCTACAAGAGAACTCATTGATAGTCGGTTCTTTAACTATCAAATCAAATAGTATAGTTATGTACGTCAGCAATCAGGCTCTATAAATTAAAACCATTTATTAAATCCTTTATTGGTTCCTAAAATCTTATCTCAAAAATTATCTTTTGTTGTCGTTACTTTGAAAACCATATCCAACACCTATATCTTTAGAATAAGCTTATTCACCAAAATACCTCTTTATTTCCTTTACCTCGAAATATTGCTATATATTCATAAAACCCCATTTTATTTCCTTTACTTTGGAAATATCGCTATATATACTTAACCAGTTGTATAGGTTTCATCACCAAATCTTATATGGGCCAAAATAATGTAATGCGACACATTTCTTATTATGTAAACCTAAATTGTTTTACTTAACTTCAAAACTTTTCCGGTTGAAGTTTATAGTAATTTTTTTGAAAATAATAATTAAATTTCGAATATTCACTTCCATTTTAAACCGGTATTACCTATTGTTTCATTTCTTCAAAAAGCATAGCCATTTACTTATTTCTTGGAATAAGTGTATTCACAAAACAAACTATATTCATTACTTAGAAAATAGTGCTACACACTTAGCCACATGGTATAAGTATAATCACACTTCATATCTAGGCCAACAAAGTCAAGTACTACATTGTTTACTATAAAGCCCAATAGTTTTTTTATTAAATTTATAAATCTTTCAAAACAAAGTCGCAATATTTCTTACGAAGATAATATTTTATTTTCAACATCATTACCACTACAAATTAGTACCATCCCTTGGATAATAGTGAAATCGTTCAAGTTGGGGTATTTTATTTACATCCCAGCCTTAACAAGACAAAAATCTTATCTTAAAAATAGATAAAAGTTTGTAACTCAAAAAATGATATTAATTATAATATCATAAAAAACCCGGTTACTATTTGATTTAAAATATGGTTTTATAAACCATTCCTTGCATTTGAGCTCTTCTTCCAATTACAATTACCTTTACTTAATTATTTCATTAAGTATATACTTACTAAAACTCGACCTTTAGCTTTTACCCTCTTTAATAGAATTCGTTTACAATGTGGATTTACAAAAATCCATTTATTGAATCCTTTACACTAATCCATTTTAGCGTCTTATTATAATTTAACTTAGAACCATTTCAAAAGTTCATTTACCAACTCTTTTACCCAAAACCATTAAGCACCCTTCCTTGGCATTTTTGAATTCTTTTTTCAAATTACACTCATTTTTACTTAACTCAAATTGTAACATCTCGGATTTTTAATGATTTAATAATTAATTTAATTAATTATTTTAATGTATTGGCTTGGTAATTTAAATGATCTGAATTCAAATGTTTTAAATATTTGATAAATATAAAAAGTGGAATAATAAAATTTAATTTCTAAAATAGTCAGAAATAGTTAAATTGGCAATTTTGTGTAAATTGGATTATTTAAGGAATTTAATCGTGTTTATATTCAAATTAAAATAAAAAATATATTTATATAATCGATGTTTGAACGTATTAATTTTAAATGAGCTCATAACGTCATGGTAGTTCGTAATATTACGTTCTAAAGTTTTAATGAATATACAGGGTTTATTATAAGTCAGATTTTGTCGAAACAAGAAACATTCGAATCTGTTTAACTATATTTTTCTAATGGAAGTGAAAAATCAGAGATTTTTTTCTTATATATTGTAAGTTATGTCCAAATCAAATTTTTAAAAAATCGCTATGGAATCATTTATAAACCGTAATGATTTATTAATTATAATAAAATATTTGCTTTGGATTTGGATTATATTTTTATGATGTATTGTTAATTTAATTTATAGAATTTTTCTATAATTTTTAATTGGAAAAGTAAACAACTTTTTGGTTTGAAGTATTTTACACCCTATAACTGCATTTTTAGAATTTCACAAGATAAGTTATCTTGTCTATTTTATTATACTTTTAGGGTCATGGTTCATTGCTCATCACAACTGTATTTTTATTTTTGTCGATAGCGTTCCTTAAATGATAAAAATTTGTTCTCTTACTAATTTACGGTTAGGGACCGATGGAGGTGGAATGCTAGTGATGCGTGGAGATAGGAAATGGAAATGTTTTTCAATGATAACGTTATTTTCTAAATTTAGCGAATAAGCATTTGTGAATATATGGAAATGTTTTACCACTGTGAATAAGAAATATTTTCTGGAATATAGAAAATAAATAGTTTAAAATAGATGAAAACGTTTCCCAAGAATCATGGGAGGCTAAACGATTTGGAGAAATAATTGGGTAAAGGCACTTAGAGGAAATTGGGGAATGACTAAATTATTGATAGATTAATTTAAAGGGGCTCAGTGTTGATTAATGGTTGATAGATATATTTTCCATTTGGAAATAGGATCATTGTTTGTATGGATGTTTTCCTTTGATAGTTAAATAACTGACTATCAAAGTTTTGACCATTTCCGTTGTCATTCCGAAGATACCGGGATCAGATCTATTATCTGCAAACCACTATGTATGGGCATTAGCGTTGTGAATCAAATATGATGTAGACAATTGAAGATGGAATTTAGCAAGGGCTATTCTGATGTTCCTAGGTAGAAATTGCCTAAGATGGATTTATAGAATAGTGCCTTTGGTTTGTCCAGTCCTAGGACAACTTGTATGGACGGGTGTCTGACAGAGTATATCTAATAGATCATGTCAGTTGATCTCTTCAAATGTATTTACGTTGGTGGTGGAGGAATTCGTTTCTCTTAGCTTTATGCCCATGGTATTTTTGGGGAAATTAATTTGTGACTTGGAAGGTATGACGATATGCCATTTAAAGTAAATGAAGGTGTGATTTATCGGATCGTACATTATCACCTCAAGCCTCATCAACTAGGAAATGACTAAAATCGGGCAGGCAACATGGCTAACTGGGTCACTCCCAATTAGGGTATATTGTCTCCACCTAGAGAATATTCATTTTTGTTCTTCTTTCGCTTCTGTATCTCCCAGGAACGGTTATGTTGGTATATTAACCGTAAGGTGATAATATATTCGGAACATTCAAGCGAAATGAATGGTCGGTCATGTGTGGCTGAGTTGCAAGATATTCTTGTTGAACTCTAGTGCATCCCCTCTAGAGTACATGGAACGGAAGGTGGTTCCATACCTTGTCATTGTTGGAAATACATTCTCCAATAAGAGTACATGATTTTGATTGTATACCATGTATGTAGAGCGTGAGATGCAAGCATTTTACTAGATTGCTATTTACTTGACTTACACACTATTATAATATTAGAAAAGTATTAATTTTAAAAAGAATGTTTTGGGTTATCGTAAGGTAAAAACCATCCGTATTTATATGTGGATTGGTCTTACGATTATCATTTCGTTTAAAAGGATTTTTAAAAGTTAAACCAAGTGATTAGAGTTAACTCACACTAGTCCCATTTCTGACCAAGAATTTGTTTTGTTTTACCCTAACTCTTGGGTGCCCAAATTTGTACGAGAAGTCAAGTAGTCAGGATTTTATAGATATACTTGGAGGAGCTTGGAGCTGGAGGCTTCAACATTGATAACTACTGTTTATTTCCGCTATGATGTTATATGTTGTACTCTTATGATGATATGTAAGTACAAATATAGTTTGGTTTCAAAGTATGTTATATAAATGTTTGCAAAACAACCACGTTGTTTTGAAATGGCTTGAGCTTTGAAAATCAAATGGATTTACAAATTCTAGTTTGTCAAATATTTTGGATTTTGAACTTATACAAATCTTGACGATAAGAAGAGTTTTATTGGTTTGTGTTCAGAATTAGTGTTACAGTTGAATATCGTTTTCAGTTATGAAACAGATATTCGAGAATGATTTCGACTCAAGGTCTGAGAGGTAATTAAAATACCCCAACTTGATCGATTTCACTATTATCCGATAGATTGTATTTGTTTGTGTTAAGAATGAGTGTTAGAGTTGAATATCGTTTTCAGTTATGAAACAGATATTCAAGAGTGAGATTATCACTTAAGATTGATAAGAAGAGTTTTATTGGTTAATTAATAATTATGTTTTTAAATCAATAAATATACACAAATTTAATATTTGAATGTATATAATTAAAGATTATTTATATAAGACCTAGTAGATCTAATGGAGTTAAATCTTTTTATTTTGTTGTATATTTGATAGTTAAATAACTGACTATCAAATCTAGATCTTTTACCTCATTGTTATCGTTTCAAAGAGATCGGGATCTAAATTCCATTTTGATTCGATTTATACGTAAGGGGTTAGAGATTACTGAAGACCATTGAAGGTGGAGTTATACATGGGATGTTCTGTAATCCTAGGTAGAAACTGTCTAGGATGGATTACAGGATAGTGCCTTCGGTTTGTCCACTCCCAGGACAACTTGTACATACGAATGTCTGACAGAGTATGCCTAATAAATCACGTAAGCTGATCTCCTCAAATGAATTTACATTGGTGGCGGAGGAATTAGTTTCTCTTAGCTTTATACCTGTGGTATTTTTGGGGAAATCAATTTGTGATTTGGCAGGTTTGATGATGTGGCATTCAAAGTGAATGAGGACATGTTATATCCAATGGTCAGTTCAGCCTCAAGACCCATAACCAAGAAATGACAAAAAAGGGCAGCCAACATAGCTAAGTGGGTCGCTCCCAATTAGGGTGTATTGTCACCTATCTATAGACCTTCCATTTGCTTCTTTATTCTTTTATGCTGTACCTTTCAGGAAATGGTGGGTCACACAATCATTGGGGGGCAATATATTCGATACACTCAAGCAAAATGAGTGGTCAGTCATGTGTAGCAGGGTTGTAAGATGCTCTTGTTGAACCCAATGTATTTTCCTTTGAAAATACACTATCGGAAGGTGATTCCATGTCTTGTCATAGTCGGAATCCAATCTCCAATAATCGCCCCCTTTTTTGATTGTATACTATGTATGTAGAGCGTGAGATGCAAGTGTTCTATTACATTGCTATTTATTTTATTTAGACACTATTATAATATCAGCAGTGTTTTGATATAAAAATGTCTTGGGTTAACGTAAGGTAAAAACCATCCGTGTTTATGTTTGGATTGGCCTTACGATTATCTTTTCTTTCAAAATGTTTATGAAAAGTTAAACCGTGTATTCTGGATTCTCATAAGGGAAAAACTCGTTCCATGTTATACGGCATAGTCTTATGAGAAGTCTTTTATTTAACAAGATGTTTTAAATTGCTTACTCACACCAGGCCCATGACTAACCTAAAGTTTAATTTTCTATTTTTTTCCTAAATTCTTTGGTGCCCAAATTTGTACGGGCTGTCCAATAGTTCAGGATTTACAGATATTTTCGAGGAATTTGGAGCAGGAGGCTTTACTGTTAGATATTTGAAGTTTTATTTTGTTGTATTGTATATGTGATGTACTCTGATGATGAATGTATGTGTAAATGCAATATTGTATTTCAAAGATGGTTATATATATTATATTTTATTATGTTGCGATTGTGATATTTTGTGTTGTTGTTCAGTTATATCTTCTATCTAGTTTCTTCTATTCTAATTTTCTATCTTTCTATTTCTCATCCTCTAACTTTTTTCTATTAATGATTCGTATTTTTGTGCAATTTGGGTTGGATGTGAGTTGTATTTAGTTAGCTCAAATGGTAGGATTTGTGGGCCATTACAATAGTGCATATGGACGTATGTGCTTTTTTTATTTTTCAGTGGATGAAAATGATTGAATATTCACATGAATGTTGCATTTAGCTGAATGATTGTGTACACATATAGAACTTAAATGTACTAGTAGGATTTTTTTGCATACATATTGGGTACATAGCACAGACATATACTGTGTTAAGGAGGTCAACTGAATAGTAAATCGCTTGATTTTAGCATTAGCATTGGGACAAATACACAACAACTTTATATATGTTCATATAAAGCATTAGAAGTTTTAAGGAAAGTGGATACCGGTGGTTGATGGATGAGTAGACGGGTATATGTAGTTATTAATAACATTAATAAAATTCTTCTTAGCTTGGAGATTTTGGGGAAGAAATCCTTTAAGGAGGGGAGAATGTAATACTCCAAATTTAATACACTGTAATAAAACGAATATTAAATAATTATATATATATAGAATTAGGTAAAATGGACTTTACCGTTGCGTTCTTTACGAAATTTGGGTTTAGATAGACTCTTGGTTTTCATAAATAGGATTAAGTATGAAGAAGTTATCAACTAAAGAAGTTTGAACTAAAATATTATATAGTATATAAAATAACTGAACGTAAAAAACAATGGCCACTAGGCCACCCAACAACACATGGGTCGACCCATATGTCGACCCATGCTGAAGGTGGGTCGACCCATGCTGAAGGTGGGTCGACCCATCCGCATGCAGGTCGAATTCCTATACCTGAACCTGGACTGTTTTATATATTTTATTCTTCGCTGACTCAGCTTGACGTGCATGGTTTAATTTGATAACCTAATATCCTATGGTTTAGGTTATCCTAACAAATCTATAAGTAAGCTAGCAGTCTCACCATTTTCTTATACACAAACAAACTTCATCTTCTTCATCCTCTAAGCTATTTCTGAGTAAAATTAAGAAAATGTCGGGGTATTGCTGGAACGTAGATTGAAGGGATAAATCTTGCTTTTCTACAACAACTATTTTAAAGGATTTTCCGAATCTAACACAAGTCACTGTGAGTTCTAGTTATTTCTAGATCTAATTTAAAAAAGTATTTTGATAGTAAATAATTTGGATCTGAAAAGCAATAATGCTTATAAGTTAATATATTATTGCTCTCTTTTATGTCACTTACCTATTTCAGTTTTTAGTTATTACCTATTACATGTACATATTTCTTATCCTTTTTCTCTCTTAGTTTTATTTACAGTCTTATGCCTATTCATTTAGTTTACCTATTTCTGAGTTGGATTTATTTTCTCCTTTTCCTTTTTATTTTACGTAGAGCCTAGGCCATCGAGAGCCTAGATCATTTCCATTAGAATTGCGCAAATTTGGGATAAATTGGAATAACTTGTGTTAACAGTAAAAATAAGATTTAGGCATATTGGAACATGATAACCATTGACTTTATAATTGGGACAATATGGAAAACATTTTAATATGAATAGGTTAAACTTAATTTCTTATTTAGTATAACATGTTATGAAAAGATATGTAACAACCCGGATTTTTAAAACCAATTTAAAATTTTTATTTTAGCTATTTTATGGATTTTGAATATTTAAAATGATTTATTTTAAATAATAACGATTGAAAATTTATTTTAATGAATTCCATAGCGACTATAACGAATGTGAAAAATCCAGATTTCATAACGAGAATTAAAAGTTATGTTCAGTCTAAAATTCAAAATAGTCGCTATGGAATATATATATATATTAATATAATATATAGCCCTTAAAATAGCTATTTTGCAAATGACCTTCGTTTTCGATGAAACCACTTTTGTTAGATCCGGAATGTCAAATTATTACTTGATTCCAATTTTCATAATTTTTGGAATTAATATATGAGCGTGGTGGATTTAAATGCGTTTGGTACTTTCAATTTGAATTTAATCGACTGGAAAATGACCATTTTTCAAACGGCTTCCAAATTCGACGAAATTAGTTTTGTCAGGACCGTGTCAACAAAAAATAGCTAGATTTATTTTTCTGGGATTTTTGGAGTCAGTATGTGGCCTCGGTAAATTTAAAAGTACGTTTAAATTCAATATATATTGACTTACATTTTTTAATTCTGATAGAAACTGATCGAAACGACCGAATTGGATAACGAAACATAACCCATTGTGTCCGGAATGGGGGTGTTTAGCAAGGGGCGACAGTCATTGGGTTTCATTTAGAGTTCGAACGGATTAACATGTATTTTTGGAAATTTAATTATATAAAAAAATACATAAATATGGGGTCAAAGAGGTCAAATCCCTCAAAATTTCTCAACCGTGGTCAACTCCCTTAACAGCGCCTCTCCTTTAAAATCAATGGCAGAAATGATCTGAAATTCCCATCCATTTTTCTTGCAATCCATTAAACATTTCAAAAATTTCCAAAGGTAAACACGTTCAGCACTTCGAGTTCTTGAATTTCAATGGTGGTGATCGTGAATGGATTAACGGGTGGCCGGATTTGCTGCTCAAAGGAGCACTGTTCGAGATAAAATTACGGCTGACTGGGGGAGCAACGGCGTGGCGGGCACTGGATGCTGGCGCAACGGCGGAGGTCAAGGTGACGTCCGATCTGGTGACGGAGAAGCCTGGCGGTGGCGGCAGCGAGCCTTAGAGGCTGACGACGTTTCAGAGAGGTTTCAGAAATCAATTTGAGTAGATAACATTTTAAAACGTTGTGGTTAAGGTTAGGGTAATTATAAATTAATTAGTTTGATTTAATTTCTCGTATAAATAATCAAATGTATAAAAATTCATATCTTTTCCATATGAGGTCCAAATCCGACGATTTCACTTGCATTGGAATCGTGTTGAAGAGCTCTACAACATGAAACTGACTGGGACAAAAACAGAGAATATTTGAATTTCAGGAAAATTTAAATCAGATCAATTCAAAAATTAGGAATGGCGGAGTGGAAACGAATGTGAGAGCTCTCTCTCACTCTCATTATTTTACATTTATTATATAATAGGTTGCAGTCGAGACTTAGTAGCTCCTGACATTATTTCTGTACAAACCATGGATGATTTGCGTGTGGTTTGATTGTATCATGGTGAAATTGACTGTACTGTGTTGTGATTGTGATGTAAATAAAAAAATGTATATGAGATGTGAATAATATATATATATGAGATGTATATAAAATTATTTATATAAAATGTATATAAAAATTATAATGGAAAGGAATTAAATTAAATATTTATTTACAAATTGGACGGTTTGTTTATGTACATCTATTTAACTGATATTGATTGGGATGATAATTCTTACACATTGCCTAACTGCACAAATAATAATCGATATTTGTTGTTTGAAAACCCCACATGGGTATTAGGATGATATTTGCCGTACACTCATCCCAATTGTTTAGCAGTACGTCACTCGATGGGTTGACAGACCATATAAGAGTTATTTATTTATTTTAATGCTTATACAGTTGTAAAATGCACTCTGGACGTTGTATGAATTTGTAATGATTTTTTATCATTATTGTTGTATACATGCGATGTATGAAATCCATATAACTGAAACTATATGGTAATTGATTGAGTCTGATTGCAGTTAAGAATTAACGAATATATTATGGAATATTCAATTTTGATTTGGAAATTGAAATGAATTGAAATCGTTTTAAAATGAATTTAAAACGAATATATTAAGGAATATTATATTTTGATTTGAAAATTGAAATGAAATTGGAATCGTTTTAAAATGAATTTAAAACGAATATATAAAGGAATATTCAGTTTTGATTTAAAATCGAAATGAAGTTGGAATCGTTTTTAAAACGAATTTAAAATGATTTATAAAATATGTTTTAAATGGAAATCAACGAAATATATATAATATATATTATATATTAAATGGCCTGAATAGAACGCGACGCGCAGCGACCGTTCGCGAATTTCGATCATTGACTTCGAATTGACGTTACGGGAGATCCGACTGTCGGATTCTCGTAAAACCGGAACTGTTGGGTTCGTATCAAAAGAGCTTTCCAATGGATATAAGAAATTTAAATTTGAATGGTCGGATTTTAAGATGAGTCCAAATCAAATTCAGAAAAGGTCGCTATGGATGTAGTTCGGTGTCCGTTATTGGAAACCAACCAAAATGGCGATATTAAAATTATTAAAAATATGGGAAAATTATTGTAACGACCCGCATTCTATGAATCGGAGGATCGTAGAATATTTATTTCTTTTTCGTGTGAGGTCGTATAGTCGTGTAAATTTGGGGAACGACTATTGGGGTCATTTCCCATGTTCACGATTTTTGCCAATTTTTAAATGACCGTTTTGCCCCTAGATGATCTTTTTTCAGCTATAACTTTTGATTGGTAAGGAGTTTTGACTTGAAACCACTTCCATTAGATCTGGATGATGGTTTACCCTTCTATAGAGTAGTCACATTAGCCAAACGGACTCACGTTTGGCAGATATGGCTGAAACAAGGTTTAGAAATTGAAAGACTGCTTAAGTGGGTTGATTAAGGTAATTAGCAAATGAGCCCATAACCCATTTCAGGATTAGGGTTATGGGGAGGCTGAAATGAGTTTGGTTTTCATTCTATTTCAGTTTTCTAGCCGCCATTTACCTCTTAGAAACCCTAACAATGGCCTCCACCTTCTATTTCATCCAAATCGCTTTCTAATCAAGGGTTAAGCTAATTAGCATCAAATCAAGGAAATCAACATCAAATTAGAGGCGAAGGCTGCTGTGTGCATTGAAATTCATGTCCTTTAAAGAATCATTTCAGATCTGAGTTTATATTGTGGCTAAGGTGAGTGATTTGCATTGTTTCTCACTAATTACGGCTAACTAGGGGTGATTAGTGCTAATTAACGAAATTATACATTATTAAATCATGGAAAAATGTTTAGAAAGTCTTAAATATTATTTTAAGCATGTGTTAGAAATTTGGGTTAATTTGGACATGTTTTGCTAATCGTATAGTTAAACATGATGAAGGGGAAAATATGGGTTTTGAGTATGTTTGATCTGTATTGACATGTTAAATTGTTGTTTTGGTGTTTATGGTCGTTTCTATATGTTGCTATGTCTGTTTGGAATGATTTGTGACTGCATAGAAAAGTTAGATTGGTCAAAAACGCCATCGTATGGCGTAAATTGCTTGCTGGAAATGTTGCAGAATTTGGTCAGGACCCCTGTTCGTGAAGCACCTATGCGACCCGATCGTGACACCCCTCACCACGAGCCGCCTGTATCATCACGAAGCGATCCACTTCGAGAATCACGAGTTGAGCTGGAGTTTGGAGCCACGAACCATCTTTCACGAGCCGCCGTGTCCTCCACGAATTGAGCCACTATATCACGACCCAGATGGAGTCCACGAGCCGGTCACGAGCTGGAGAGGACATGACCACGAGCCAATGCAGGGAAGGAGGATCACGACCTGGAGTTGGAACCATAATCCAATGCCAGGGGAGAGCCACGAACTGATGACCAGGGAGAATCACGAACCGATCTCCAAGTCTGGACAACGAATGAACTGAATGGAAACTGAAGTGCGAACGGGATGATGACCAAAACCCGAGATGCAAAGGTAGTCCAAATAGGAAGTAGAACTCAGGATCCAGATGGGAACCAACGTGTTAATTTCATGAGTTAGACTTTGCTGCGGGATGTGTGCTAAGGAGTTATTGACGTCCATAACTTGATTCACCACAAAGACGGATGTTAGACTGCAGATCAGTGCAGTGCAGTAGTTATTACTGCATGAGGCAAAGTGATCGTAGCATGGCTATGAGCCAGTGCAGTGAAGTCGTCATGACATCATGGGGGCAGAGTGGACATAGCAAGGACTAGTGGCTATGGATCAGTGCAGTGGAGTCGCCATGATTCCATGGGGCAGACTGATCATAGCAAGGATTTGGGTGATCAAAGCGGTGGATATTGTATGCTTTACGCATTGAGTGAGAGATGTGAGGATAGTTGTTATGCTTGATTGTTTGATATCACTATGACATGCACACCCCTCCCCCGTATCTTTACACCATATGTTAGTGTCACCTTAGGGTATTGTACATCTTGTTGTGCTAACTCTTTGGTTGCAGGTCCAGGTTCAGGTATGGTTTAGTATACCTGTTATTGTTCTGTTTTGCTGCTTATCGCTCATACCAGACTTTTGTCTGACCCAGAGTTTTATGTCTCTTCTTATTACTCTGGGTGCTCTTAAACAGGCAGACTAGAGACATGTTAGCTTGTTGTGCACGAGTAGTTGTCCGGAGACGAGCAGGAGGCTTACATGTATCATCCTCTCTATATATATTCTCCCTATGTCGCTGCTAGTCACTACTTTGGGCATTAGCAGTGTACCTTTCCTTTACTTTGCTTTAGAGACAGTCTAAAAAGTTGTAATAATGATGATGTAGAACATAAGCTGTATTTGGATTTCCGCTACTATGATAGTTTAGTTTTTAGCTTATGCACTTTCTCGCCTGTTTTATGTCAAAGTTATTTATTATTAATTTTTATCCCATGCGTTGTGAGACATTCTACAGGTTCCTTGTTAGTTTAAATTCCTTTCTTTTCCTTTCTCTGGCGACAGTCTCGTGCTAGTCGGGCATCGACACAACGCACTTTCATTGGATATGTCGGCTGGTGTGGGGCAGACCATCACAATTATCTAAAATCTTAATAAATGACAAGGAAAGAATTTGGATGAAAAATTCTAGTTTTGAGAAGATAAAAAATATTTTTTTTATCGAAATGAACTAGTTAATACTAGAAAAAAAATCCAAACAATTTTTAAGTAAATAATTTGGATTCGAAAAAGGGTTTTAAAATAACAAGAATTTTCCCGTGAATATATTGGAATGGATTTGGAATAGAGATAATTTTCGGAACGTTTCAATATTGGATTCCATGATTATACAGATATTATTGAGTAATTTGGAAGATATATATATCGTTATTCCCAATACGATATTTGTTGGTTTCAGAATTTGATATTGAATATAAGCCGATATAATTTCTATTCAGAGCCTTGTATTTAATATCAAATTAGACTTTGGGTTTATCGTGGATGGTGTCTTTATTAACACTGTTCTTAAACCCCGATGAGAAAAGAATAAATCATTTAATTAAGATTTAGAGAAATTTACCAATTAATTAATATTTAATTGGAATTGAATTGAAATGGGATTTTGGGTTTATCGTGAACTGTGTTTTAAATAACATTTGTTCTTTTACCCAATTAACAGCGAAGAGATGATTTGGAATTTATAAATCTTTTTATTAGGATTTATCGGAAATTTTCCAAAGTAAAATTTTCCAATTTAATATATTAAATTGGAATTGAACGGAATTCGATTTAGTAATAATCGAGATGAGCTTTTGTGAAGGAGGACTGTTAATATATATGGAATTTAAAAGGCTTAGTCGTCATTCCATTTATATTATTAGTCGGATACGAAAATTGATATCGATTATATATTGATCTGTTTTCCGTGAAGATCCCATAGTTAATGGAATAGGATTTTGGGTTTATCGTGAACTGTGTTTTAAATGACATTGGTTCTTTTATCTAATTAAAGATAGGACTACATGTCTAACATTGTATTTCGAACTGTATTATTGATCTCTGCTGAATATATATCTGTTTGGTGGCGGAGAATTTATTCTCTTACTTAACACCCTTCTCTGAGACGTACGAGCTTAGAGGTTATATATTGGCAGAAATCAGTGGTACGGTGTAGATTGTCGATGTGGCATGTTTGGGTTTCCAAATTTAAATAATCATTAAATAATGATTGTGGGAAGATTAAAACTAAGTGGAGTTTTAATAAATCTTTAATCAGATTGAAGTGGGAATTTGATAATTTAAATTAACAAATTTGGGAAATGGTCGAGAATGGAGTATCACCAGTTTTGCTCCAGGTGATAGTTAAATCTTTAATTAGATTTGAACGTGAAATGGTAATTAATTGTACCGATACCACCGTGGTGTTAGATATGGAGAATTACCAATTTTGCTCCATGGGATGAATAGGTTGGGATTGGGAAATGAAATAAATGATTACTTCGGTAAGGCTCGATAATCACGACTAGTTTGGAAAACCTTAATTTTGTTTAAATTATGAAAAGAATATTTGCATAAAAGAATATTCTAAATTGGAATGAGGCTTACAATGTGTTTTTATATCACTTGATTATAAGATACGCGAGTTATTCGGAAAGACCGGGTTTATCCCATTATGAATAATTGATATGGCAATAAGTCAACGGTGATTGAAGACTGGAGATCTTCACATCGTTTGGATGATTACTGTCTTGATTGGGATGTACACCCAAGGCAAGGTAATAAGTGGTGATCGTCCAGACGTACTTGGAGATCGACCGGATATGCGAGGGCCTCTCTCCTGTATTGGACATATGAGACGAGGAATAAGGTGCCTCCGGTTTCGTTCAGACCCAGAACGGACTTGCAACTGGATGGTGTGTCTGACATTGATTCCTTTATATTGTATTCATTGATCTCTGCTAAATATATATCTGTTTGGTGGCGGAGAATTTATTCGCTTGCTTAACACCCTTCTCTAAGACGTACGAGCTTAGAGCTTATATATTGTTGGAAATTAGTGGTACAGTATGGAATGACAGTGTGACATGCAGAGATGCAAATGACTAAGGTTTTTGTTGAAAAGCAAAGTCTTGCGGTTGATGATCAAAGCACGACTTTAAATAGCATAGCTTTGTGTAGCGTTAATTCGCAAGCCTCACACCTGGGTAGGAACCAAAAATGGGATAGTAACTGCATGGAAATGGACATATGTTAGTTCTAGCTACGAGTAACATCATGGTATGGAGCCCAGACAGTTTACTCATGTGGATGTTGCATACTATTATTACTGGATGGAAGGCGAGGTACCTCGGATATATCGGTCACTACGGGGCTGATGGGTATGGTCGACTTGATTGGCAATTTTGGAGGTTCGATAGAACCAGTTAACATATAGTTTATGGTATAACTAATCATCGACGGATGACCGGCCATGAAGATCCAAGGGGTTCACTATGGGGGATCCTAAGGCACTTGCTAGTGTGTCTCGAAATCGGTGAGGATGATCCCTTGCCTCGATTCATAGATGGAAACCCAATTTCCAATACGTTGTTTTTCAATTTTAGTTGTAAATATATATTTGGCGACATAATATATGGGTACCTACGCCGCCTATGATTGATACATTTATATTTGAAGTTGATTTCTTCACTTATAGTAATAATAAAATATGAAATTTCACATGCCAAGCATTTTTGACTATTACAAGGTAAAACTCTATCCTCCGGCTTGCATTGCATTGTGTGATGGGACCTGGGTCTTATAATAGCTTCATTTTTCCAAAAAAGCGTTGCGGCATTTGTTTTATGCACTAGTATTCTTGGGAGGAAACCCATTCTGTGTTATACGGCGTGGTCCCTTGATTTACTCTTTTTTAAAGTAACGTTTTAAAGAACTGTTTTAGTTCTCACACCAATCCCATAACTGACTCGGAGTTTATTGTTTCTACCTAAACTCTGGGTGCCTCTATTTTCCACACGGGCAGATAGTAGTTTTGGTATATGCAGATATTATTTTCTTAGCATCCTGGATTTACAGTTGAAGCTATATTCGGAAAGCTCTGTATCCGTGTATTTCTTTCAGTTGCGTTATGTATTATTTTTCCGCTGCTATGTATTTAAATGTAATTTAAATCTCTGATATTTTTTGCTGTATATTATTTTTGCATACTCTATTGTATTCTTGTACTCTGATGTAAATGTTGTAATAGCAATGAAATGTTCCATTGTTCATGTTCTGATGCATCATGTTCTCAATTCAATCCGACCTTTCCCATAAGGGTGAGTTCGGGTCGTGTCAAGATATGTGAACTGAATGTAATTAAGTTAAACACGTAACTTAATATATACATCTGAGCAGATGCTTGTATGACTTGGGGAAGGGTTGTTACATTTAATTAGAAATGTCATTTACAACCAGAAAATATAACTTAGGGTTATATGTTGCTTATTAATAAACTTAAATCTGTTATGTTAAACCTATTAATTAATAAGCTAAGAGGTCACATGTCTGATGTTTATATTTGATTTTGGGACACTTAAAAATCTTAGTTTATTTGGGGGACCAAGCCTAGGGGGTGGCTAGTGTCAATTATAATTTTGTCTGGAACTTGTATCAGTCAGTATCCCTATTGGTATCGTATCAGGGCATCGCATTTTGTAGAGGTCAGGTCACGCTTTACTGATCTAGGTTGTAAAAGGTTCAAAATCTTAGAGGTGGGTACAGGCGCGTTCCAGCTTAGTCATGAGCGTGCATGGGTCCGATGGGGAAACTAAGACGATGTAACACCGACGAACAGGGCTGTGTCTTTAAAGTTGACGGGTTAGGGACTGATATCCCCTTTTTCCATGGCTGGCACAGGTTATTCGAGTTTGTAGGGAGCAAACTGCTAGGTAGTAATTAGCGTAAAACCTAATCATGTTATTTTGACTGTTGGTGCAGAAATTTGTTCTTGGGATATGAATTTAGAAGTTTACTTGATCTTTACCTTGTATCGTTTATCTGGTACTTATATACTTTGTTGTATTTTCTTATCCAGTATCGTTTATATGTCTTGATAACTCTTACCTTATACTTATGCTAAATATCACTGGAATTCGCCAAAGTTATGTCTGACCTATTTTGTTTTTTTCCTTCCCTTAATTCCTTCCCCCCTTCAGGCTCTTAGAGTGGTGGACAGTAGCAATGACCGTGCTTTCTTCACTCTGCTTGGACTCAGATTACTTCTCATTCTATGTATTACTTCAGTTTCTTTTCTATGTTTATTGTTATGACGTATGAGGGAGGTTATTTTATGTTTTGTACTCTGATGGTTTATATGACAGATGATTATAACTTTATGACAAATGTTGTATTTGATTTGAAATAAAAGCTTGAAATTTTTTTCTGCTGACTTCTTTATTCTATCTTGTAAGATTAGCCTCTGTATTATTATTGTGCTTCACAGAACTTAGTGCATCCTCATATGGGTGACATTAAGGGATGTGGGATGTCACAGTTTCATTTTTATATAATTCTCATTTCCGAATGTCAATATTTCAATTTATTATATCTTAATTTCTATCAGTATTCAATCAATTTTACATTTATTCACTGACATTCATTTTTATTAATAATTATATAAACTTACATTCAATTCGTTCTCATTAGCCTATTCCATTGGATTTCATTACCTAAGTTTAAGTTGATTAGAACTCAAATTCATATATAATTCAATTACAATCGATTTGATTCTACATTTCTTAAGTTAACTCCTATTTCGTAGTTCCTCTTATTTATTTTACTTAGGTTGTAATTTTTTATTTTCCATTTAACTAATTCAATTTAAATTAAAGTCCATATCTTATTACTTAAGTTTTATTCATTTTTATAAACCATCAATTTAACTTCACTTTCATTATTCATATTAATACTTGTATATCATTAAATTGCTTATTCCTATAACATTTTAAACTTGTTAAATATTTGGTAAGTTATAATTATGCTATAGAAAAGATTTATTATTATACAAGTTCAACAGTTTCCAGTTTATTACAAATTCACTATTTCAAATTTTGAAGAGTTTATACTTCAATCTATTTCTCTTATGTTCATTTTCTATTCCACAATTCAGAAGTTTCTAGTTTCAGTTCATTTCAATAATTTGAAAATTACTAATTATTTGAGAACTTAATAATTCAAACTCTAGGTCCATCCAAATCAGCTATCAAAATATATATGTTATACCCTTTTATATCAAACCATACTTTAAAAGATTAAAATTCAATTTTCTTAAAAGAAGCTATAAAAATTCTAAGTAGTCTCCCCTACTCATACTCTCTCAAATAAATGTCGATGATGCATGCACTCATCACTTAAGTCATTTTCCAGAGACAAGAGATGAATATACACTTACTTCTAAAAATTCATTTGGAAACAATTTCAATTCAAAACTACTTCCATATTATACTTATATTATTTCAAAACCATGAAAATAAATATTTCAAACACACCCGAATTTAAATTCTCAATTCCATACTCAAATTCGTTTTATTTCATTATCAATTAATTTACAATAATTCATTTTTCTTAAAATCGTTCAATAGTCAATACTTTAGAAATATATACTGATCAAATAATAAACGATGATAATCTAATATTATCATATATTAAGAACCACGAAATCAAAGTTAATAGATTTTCAAAATAATTTATTACATATAAAATATAATCTAAAATGATATTTTGCCAATTAGTTCTAATGGAGTGTTAAAAATACCTATCGATACCTTAGCATCCCAAGTATCAACCGGAATTCGTAAATACTCGACAGAACAAATTAACACAATACAAAACCATCTTTATATCAAAATTACAAATACGCTCTCTCATTTATATCAAACTCATTCTAGGTTATAAGTACCTTATCTCTAATGCGTTAACCCCAATAGAGCCAAGGTTATTGCTAAACCAAAGCCCTAATACCAAGTATAACAACCTGCATTTTTAACTGTTTGAGTCGACAATAACCCACACATGTTGACTTAAACAAATCAAAAGTACAGATAGTTATTAGGGTAAATATAAAAAAAACATTCATAGAATCTCATAGCGAAAGGACAAATACAACAGATAAAATAATAGTTCATGAAGATGTCAAAACATACATTTGATTATACTTCACAAAAATCATCAAAGTTAAACTATTACAAAACATACCAATAAATGTAGCAGAATAATATCAATAAATACTTCTATCAAGCTCCATCTTCATAACGATGTCTTCACTAACTAAAAAACTCAGGGTGATATGAGCACAAATGAAAACACAAAATACTCGGGTTAGAAATATAATATACTCATATTATTCAAATCAAAACCTTGCAACAATATGAGTGTCACAACGTCAGAGATGCTTATGCTAATTCACACCTTATATCCAATGTGTTCGTGAGTGAGGTAACTTAAGAGATGTTACGGAAATTTCCATCTCCTAAAGACCCATTAAACTAAATATTATATAATAGAATATGCTATTACAATATTGATTATTCAGTAAAATAAAATATTAAAATAGCGTAAGCGTGATTACATTTTTACCATTACATCATTCATAATACCATAGTCTATACAAATACTGTAAAGTCCATTGTAACTAATAACTATTAGAGAGCACTCCATAGGTACAACACAAATCAAAGTCATAGGGGATTGATTAGTATAATATGACAAGGAACAAGAGGCAATATCCAAGGTAGGAATCTAGCGGTTGCATGCCCAGATTGGGGGTAATGCATAACCGAAGCCACCGCCCACCTCGGAACAACAATCCCAATTCAAGGACGCATATCAAATCAAACAAAACCAAGGAACTATAGTAATAATGGAAGAAGTGTTGCCAAAAGGGGTAGCTAATCCAATTAGTCACGGTATAGCTCCTGTTTTAGTCATTATTATTATGACTCGATTGTCAAGGATATGCGTCATCGCTCTCTTATTTCATTCCAATAGTGTTCACCAAACCATCCTACTTCATTATGGATTATCCACCGCGTATACAGTTGTTATAGTGATTTTCGGTATTGGCAGAGAGTATGAAAATATTTGATCCCGATCTCTTTAACAACCGAATGCTTATTGGACACCGGATGGTTCTTTTACATTTAAAGATGGTCCATACTTCATATCGAAATATCTAATTTTTCATTAAAACCATTTCATATCGAAAATAGAATATACTTTCATATCAAAATCTTTATTTAAACCAAACTTAGAATATTGAAATAATCCCAAATTTTAAAACAATTTGAAATTTTAAAACAATTAAATTTGTTTATATATTGTTTAAACCAAAATTGGTCTAAACACCAAAGGTACTTCGAAATACTTCACTAAATAGTTAGAAATGTAAAAAAAGGAGCCACAATCACAAATTAAGCAGGAAAAAGTAATAAATACAAAGTTTAAAGTGGTTCGGCTAAGGAAATGCCTACATCCACTATGAGAATAGCTTCCAGTATCATATTCAAATTTACAAAGAGTGAACACTCTATCATTACATTCATTTTCTCTCTCATAATCTCTTCTCTTTGATTTATACGATTTAGCCAAGGAAATTGATAGAATTATCTGAGTGCAGGAAGGAGTGGTTTAGATCTATGATTCTTCGAGCACTTGAGTGAATTTCAATGATTCCATGGAAAATCGGATGTTAGATCTTTGTTTGGCGATGATTGGAGGTGTTAGAATCACTTAGAATGGTTGAAGAAATAGCTGGGCAGCCCAACGGGATCTTAAAATTTGGTCCCCATTAATAGAGAGGTCATGGGGTATTTATAGGAGTGTGTGTGGAGTGGAAATATGAAGTGCAGGCATCCATGTCGTTTGAACGACATGGTTCATGTCGGTTGGGAGCTAACTGCCAACAGCCTGGCATAAGACAGCTGGCAACACCCTGCATACAACTGGTTGCGGCATGGCGCATTTCGGCTACGGCATGACTGGGGATGTCATGGGGATGCATGTGAGCTATGACATGGCTGATCACGGAATGACGTTGAACCGGTCTTGGCGGCATGGAGACACCTTAGCATGAATGCGGCTTGACTAAATGCGGCATGGTTCTGGTTTTGTGCTACGCGTTTGCTATCGAGCGAAATGGTATTCTCGGGACGCCATGGTATGAAAACATAATGGTGGTTAAACTTGGCTCTGGCGTTGTGAACTGAAGGCAGCATGACTCGGGGGCAACTTGATGTCCTCAGAACGACTTGCTGAAGGACGGCATGACACAAGAACAACTTGGTTTGCCTTCCCTCTACGATATGACCTAGGAACGATATGGTTTCCTTAGGACGACTTGAGGGAAAGTGACATGACAAAAGAAACATCAATCCCATATTTTTATGAGTTAACATTTTTCTCCTAGAAGTTCGTATTATTAAAGAAGATGCGGGCTTCGAATTACAATTCTTTTGATGTTATTTGACATGCGCCTTTAATAAGTCATTATTATTTTTCATGGGAAACCATTCCGTTCAGATTGTAATGTCGCAAGTCATTCGAGCAACATCATCATGTCATAATCTGCATTGGCCCCTATGTCGCTCTGGACCCTTTAGTCTTGTCGGGCTTTAAACCAACTTGTTGTGGCCCAACTACCTTCTACACCTTTATATTATACTTTTACCCGCTTGTCCATTCATCTTCCATTCACACTGAAGCTCTTATCCTGTTAATGGTGGCTAAGCTTTGAAAGAGAACATCGCTCTTCACTTGATCAATTCACATTGTTGTTGACTCGATTCCGATCAAAACCAAGCTCCTACAAGTCAATGGAATCAATAACCAAGGCCGACTAACTTCAACCCAAAACCAATTTCTCCAAATTCGGATTATCCCTTCATTACCGATTATTTAAAGGCCATCGTAACTGCTCAGAGTTCTGGTTTGAGCTTTGTTTTGCCTCCTTTGTTTTTAGGGGTTCGGAGTGTAAATTTGCCATTGACACCTGAGTGTAATTGTCAATTTGATTTGGCGATGATGATTAGGACCAATTTTGGTTATTTGTTTGTGTTGAAATGACGTGAATTGGGATTGAATTGGATTGTAATGGGTTCGATTGTGCATGAGGGATTTGGAATACGCTGGTCCTTCTTAAAACTCGATTTCGACGAGATGTATATAAGATGTTTGCTGAAATGATCCTAATAATGCTTTAAACTTTGATCGTTAATGATAAAATTTGTTTGCCTTTATCACATTTGAATTGGCTTTCCATTTTTAAGCCGTCGGTCCGGCTTTGCAAATCATAACTCCATGCCGTAGAACCAATATAGGACCTTAAGCTGATGGAATGAATTAAGTCATCAAGTAGTAGGATCTGCCCAAGTTGTAGAAACAAGGTGAATTTTCATGTAGTACCACGACTTAAGTCCAGAACGTCTTGAGTTTTGAATGACCTAAGCCTTAAACCACTTGAGTCTTGAATTATTTGAGCGACTTGACTTTTAAATCCGTTACACACCTTGTCTTAACTTGCAAATGTAGCTTTAGGCCAATTGCACATCATTGTTTGAACTGATTAATCATAATTTTGTGTATAATGATCGATGTTGAATGCTTGCTTTTTCTTTAAGCGATGTTAAGTTGTGTTTGCTTGACCACTACTACCCCAAGTTGCTGAAATAACCTTAAAACCCCATGCCGTTGTGATGACTTGAGTTATCAAGTCATAGCCGAGATGTAAGTCATACGAGATGCCATGTCGTGTGAATGACTTAAGTTCCTAAGTCGCTTAGAATGACTTAGTGCTCTGAGGATGTTCAAACGACTTGACTCTCTAATGACTTAAGTCCACAGTTGCGACTTAGTGATCATGTCGTCATGTGATATTAACCATAAGATGTCTTGAAACTTAAATGACTTAAGCCTTTTTTAATGACTTAAGTGCGTAACGACTTAAGTATGAATGGCTTAAGTGCTTAATGACGTGAGTCTGAATGGCTTAACTCTTGAACGACTTAAGTCTTATTATGACTTAAGCCTTGCTATAACTTGATTCGTACTGCGACATAAGTCATTTAACGACTTGAGTCTTTTGTGACTTAATAACTGTATAGCTTAAGTTTTATGACGACTTATGTCTTGAACGACTTAATGGTTAGGTCGATATAAGATCTTAAAATTTATATTGTTCAGCAATATTTGAGCACTCCGGAATTTGAGTAGCCCATAACTCTTATTTTGAAGTTAAGAATTTTTCTGCCAAGTTTCCTGCAATATGTTTATGAACAAGTATATTTGTGTAGATTGACTACTAGGCAGAGCTCTCGCCTTTGAACCGAAGGAACTTCTTCTGCTCAAATCGACACTTCCTCTTCTCCTACCTCTGAAACTATCACAACCACAGCTTCTAGTCAAGCTCTTCCATAACCATTCCCAGAGCTTTACTCAATTAATGCCAGAGATCAAGAGAGTTGTTCTACTACATTGAACCAGGATCAATTTGAACAATTATGTGGTTGATACAGAATTCCTATTATAGATGCAACATTGCCGGATGAGGGTGTATTTTCGGATAGGCCCCTGGCTGGTTATGTGGCTATGAATCGTCAAATGCTCGCTAGCGGTGCCATCCCTCCATTTAACCTTTTCTTGGAATGAATCCTGAATCACTTAGCAATTGATCACTTTCAGCTTCACCCAAACGGTTATATAGTCTTGTTAGGGTTTTATATTCTTGCGATGGGAAGAGAGGGATGCGAGCCTACTTTCTAGGAGATTCATTATTTATGCTCATTTAAGACTAGAAAAGACACCTCTTCTATCATTCGCATTGAAAGAGCTTAGAATCGGAAACTTATACTCGATTTACCAAACAGTGTTTCAGGATTCTTCACTCAATTCTTTTTTGTTAGCTATCCTGAAACTTTTTGCAGGAGATGGACAGAAGGAGGTGAATTTTATTTTTTGTAGAAGATCTTTGTCTAATTTCATTATGGGTTTCGATTACCGAAATTTATTTCTCAATTCTTCAGTTACTCAGCTCTTACCAAGGATAAAGATGGTGCCCCTTATAAGCCACATTATGAATCCATTCACAATGTCATTGAATCACAGAGGTTCGGATGGTATGTGATAACAGAAGATTCTCTTGAAAGCACGGTACTCCATTTTTCTATGAAATATCCTTCGGAAGGAACACCTTAAACTCCCAAAACTAAACGTGCGGAACTAAATATTGGTACTTCTGTTGGTGACAACTTAACAGAAGGACAAGCTGATACATCTTTACTGAAAAAGTGTTCCGAGTCTTCTAGTGGCAACTCGTCGCCTTCTAAGTCTAAGTTGAATCCTACTGAGGAGAAAGCATTTAAACAACGTAAGGGAAAAGGCCTTATATCTTATATTGAACAAACTGAGGAAGAAGGCACCGCCCCAAATCATTCACATGAATCTGAGGATATCGGGGAAGATGAAACTACTTTAGAAGTTGATCCGAATACTGAGACGAGGGCTGAGGATCCTCTTGTTCAAAATGCACCAGAGGAAAGCTCTACACGTACCTTTGAGGTTTTAGGTGACAACTCAGCTAAGTATCTTATCCAGGGTGATACGGTTACCCAATCACTTGAACCTCAAACCATAAATATAGGTACTAACATAATGGATGCTCCCATCACTTGGCAAGGAAAATTTCTTGCAGCTCTAGGAATTTCTTTAGAACCGGCTAAAAAGATTGGTTCATTAACAGATGAGTTTTAGAAAATATTCCTAATACACATGTACTTCTTGAATCTCTTTATAACTTTCACAATCTACCTTGGCACTTTCCAGTCTAAGCACTGAAAATCTGTTTGATCTTATTTCAGGTTCAGAAATGCATAGGCAACAATTGCTAGACTTTCGGCAAAAAAGTACTGGCTACAATCCAAAGAATCTCTTGATACCCTATCAATCACGACAATCACGACATTCCCAGCAATCTTACCATCCTCAACATAAGCAATCCTCTCACAAGCCTTTGCAAGTATCTGAGCATGAATTGACTGATGAGCAGAGGCGAAAGAAGCATGAGGAAGACGAGGAAGAAAGGAGGTGTCATGCTTGGCTTGGGGATGAATACGATGATGTTTATGATGACGAGAGTCATGGAAGGAAGCGAGGCAAAGATGATCAGGGCATGGATAGTTCTCACAAGCATCCTCGGTTGGACAAGTTTCCTGTTGTTCCCAGATCAATTCCACCTACTGGTCCTCTAGGCCCATTTGCGGAAATTCATTCGATTATTCACAAGCCCCGCAATGAACCCGAACTGGAAAATTCTGCTCTTACGGGACGATTTCAGGGTTGGAATTTGGAAGGGTTACTCTTTGACCATGGCATAAATCCATCTGATAGTGAGGACATAGCTAAGGAAATAGATACTGTAACAAGTCAAATGCATACCCAACTTGACACTGCTAAAAGTCAGCTCGACACGAAGATCGGTATTGTCAAGGGCCACGATGTAAAGCAGTTGAGTAGATGGCATAAATCTGGCGATGATCTCCAAAAGCATAATGATGTTAATCTTGCCAAGATTGCTGCTTTGGAGAGTGACAAAGCTAAGTGGGAAGAAGTTCTGGATTCTCGGGAGGCTACTATTCCATTCCTTACTAAAAGAAATACAGAATTGGAGGGGCTAAATGCCGAAAACAAGAGGCTTGAAGAGGAACTTGCAACTGTTATGCAAAGAGAGAAAAAAGCTCAAACTGCCAAACACAATGTCGAAGTCATATTATCTGTAGAGAAGGATGTCTCTAAACAATACCGGTATGAAATTGCCCAACTCCGTGAGACGAACACCTCTTTGAAAACTTCCAATCTCATATTAATAGCTAAAGTTGAATCTCCTGAGAAGGATAAAGAAGGTGCCAAAGAAGCTCTTAAGAAGGCTATGGATGACGCTAATGTTGATCTTTTCAGATTTTATGTTTTCAGCCTCATGAGCCAAGGGAGTTTGCATTATTTGGAGGAGAACTTTTCAACTACATTGGCTCTTGTTTGAGAATAAGTGCTTGAGATTTCCGACAACGATCATAATGAAGGTGATCTTATTAAAAAAATTCTAGATCAAGAGTCCCGCGAGGCCTTAGCTAAAGGCAAGAAACAACTTATGGAACAACGAGACGAATCCTCCGGGGAGAAAGTAGCTACTACCGATGCTTCTACAAGCTTTGTCAATATTGAGGCTTCAGTTTCTCAAACTCCCGTTAACCTTGTAGTTGATCATTGTACTATTGACAAAGAGAAGACAACAACTACCAAAAAGCATATTGTTGAGGAAGCCATTGTTGAGGAACATGATAAAGACGGTGAAGGGGATGATAACCTCAATAAAAAGGAAACTGAGCATAGAAATATTCAAGAGAATCTTCTATCTGTAGGTAAATCAAGATTGATTATACTGTGTCAATCCTAGATTCCCTTTTTAGTTTGCATGTATCCCTTGCCTTCCAAGCTCGTTATTCATTTGCTCTAGGTTTAATCTCACCCCTATCTTCTCCTGATATAGGTGAGGCAACGACAACTGAAGCTGTTATAACTGACTCAACTCTGATGATGGTTCCTCTTACCTCAGTTATCACCCCTCCCCCCCCCCACCTGGTGACATGTTCCTACTTTCCGTTACAGCTCCTGGGTCACAAGGTGCTACAATTAGTGCACTTTCGGACTTGGAGGATGTCGATTACACTCTTAGCGATGATTCTGAAGCCACAGAAACATATGAAAGCCTAGGAGATACTGCTAAGGATTTGGGAAAAAAGAAAGCCAAGTCCTCATCATCTTTGAAACGCAAGAGAGGGAAGCATACTATTTAGAAGAAAGGAGTTATTACTTTGTCTTCTTAGGAAAGTCCAAGTGGCGTGGCAGATACTCCTCCTCCTTCTAACAAACCAACTATAAGGTCCAGTGATAAGATGAAGAAATAGTGCTCAGCACAAGCTTGTTTTACTTCCTGACTACTCCTTTTTATGTGTTCCATTCAGATCGGTTGTATATACAGGTGTCGGTCCCTGCTTATTACTCTGTGTTACTCTACATCTGAAACTTTTGTACTTGACTTGTGATTCTGTGATTTGACTTTGTGTTGTTGTAATGAAAATGTGTTCTATGTTCTGCTTGTTATACTTAAGCTTTTTACTTTAGCTTTGTTGTAATTTCTTGTTTTGCGATCCACACTCGTTTTCTTTACATGATTACAACACAGGTTTTCTATATTATAAGTCCTTTGTTGTTGCAATGTCTAGTTTTATAATGACCTTGTGGTACGTTTCCGTAAATAATGATTTTTTCAGTTGTAGCCACAGGTCATTACTAGCTAGGTCTACTTGATCAACTTTATTGAATTCTTTTAATTTTGATTGGGGCGATACTCAAGACTTATTTTATGTGAATAACCACTTTTTGCATTTACCACTATATCGAAGTCCTCGAGCTTGCCTTAACCATTTCAAGGGATTCAACTTTGTTGATTGGAGTAGTCCTTGCAAGCCTCGAGCCTTTGGTTTGGTGTAAAGTTGTGACGAACTTTTGTTATGCTTTAATGAGCATTATTAATTTATCTTAATGCAGTGGTGATGCCCCCATACCAAAGTTCATCAACTATATTTAGAATCTCTTGGTTATGATTAAGGCACTGAAAATTCTTGTTGTAGTGGCCAAGTATATTGCTTTTTCCATTACATTCGAGATTTCCTAGTTTGTTCATGACCCAAGAGATTTTTAACTTAGTCGACCAGGCTCATTCCCTTTAATGAAGAGGAATTTTTGTTTTTGTGCCCTGCTTGAGTGGTCTTATATTTTTTTGTATATTCAATCATGTTTCTCGTCAACCTGAAAGTACAGGACATTCAGAGATTATATTTGAATACATGCCCTGGGGGGCCTTGGATTTTGTGTCTCCGAAGAGGTCTTTGTAAATCCATTGTTCATTATGACTGAACAATTCAGCCACTTGTAGAATTTTGCCAGACGCCTTCAAAAAAGGTCTTTCGAGTCCGCCAATAACCAAATTTGGAAGACTCGACTTATGGTCGGATAACCCCGCAGAGGTCTTTGGTCCGCTAGTTACTGAATTTGGAAGACCCGACTTATAGACAGATGCCCCTGCAGAGGTCTTTTGTCCGCTAGTAACCGAATTTGGAAGACCCGACTTCTAGATGGATGCCATGAAGAGCTCTTTTGAGTCCACCAATAACCGAATTCAGAAGACCCGGCTTATGGTTGAATGCCGCCCTAGAGGTCTTTGATCTGCCAGTAACCGAATTTAGAAGACCCGGCTTATGGTCGAATGCCTTTGAAAAGGTCTTTTGATGCCTAGTATTTTTCGCAATCGGCTCAGGTATTACTGACACTAAAAATCGACTAGGTGCCCATGGAGAGGTATTTGTTGTGGGGTTGCATCGTTTCACGAGGCGAATGCTAGTTTGTTTATCGGGTTTTACCACGATTTATAGAAGTGGGATCCTGGACCTTGCAATTAAGAAGTTTCCCCTACGGTGAAACTTACAATTTTGTTTGTAGTCTGAACATTGCATCATTTGACCATTCGGCAACTGGTGTCCCTCATTTGCAAGGTTGTGCTTCACACGTTCGTAATTATTGCAAATGTTGTTTTGAGCACTAGGCGCTTGAGTTGTCCTAATCGGGATATGATGTAATGGTCACCAGGCTTTACTAGGTTATGGATGTCAATGCTCTTTTAGGAGACCTGCAATCAAAATCGAAGTTTAACAACTTGTAAATAATTAACAAGAATTTGCAAATGTACGATTTAGGCAAGGAAGTTTCTTTCATTAATATGTACAAAGTTTGTCTACTATACTTGTAGAATATTTACAACTTTTACAAAACATATGAAAGAAATTTCAAGGAATGTATCGGTAGAGGTTAATGCTATTCCAGGCTCTAGGAATTTCAACTCCATCCATCGTTCTTATCTTGAAGGTGCCATCTAAGAGCTTTTGGCTTATTATGTAAGTTCCTTCCCGATTAGGTCCGAAAACGCTAGTCCCTGTTAAGACTCTTTTCAGAACAAGGTCCCCAATTTCGAGTGTCCTTTGAGTGCCCGGCAACCCTTTTTAATGAGCGGCGATTTGAGTTTTGCTTCTCGCCTTCTTTCTTCGAGCAAATCCAGTGCTTCAAGTCGTAGCTTCTCGTTCTCCTGTTGGTTTAAGTGAATTCTGCGGTGAGTGGGAACTTCCAATTCTACTGGAATCATAGCTTCGGATCCAAATGCGAGGGAGAATGTAGTGTGCCCGGTCATAGTTTTATGAGTTGTACGATATGCCCACAATGCAAATGGAATCTCTTCTACCCAACCAGCTTTAGCTTTCTCAAGGCATTTCTTGATGGTTGACTTTATATTTTTTTTCACTGCTTTAACTTGCTTGTTGGCCTGCGGATGAGCAATGGCTAGAAAACTCTTTTTAATCTTGTATTGGGCAAAGAAACTCTTGAACTCGTCACTTTCGAGTTTAGTCCCAATGTCCATGATTATTTTCTGTGGCACACCAAATCTACAAATGATGTTTTTCAAGACAAAGTTGATAACTTTCTTCGAGATGATGGTGGACAGTGGTTCCACTTCAGCACACTTAGTGAGATAATTGAAGGCTATAATGGCGTACTTCATGCTCGACTTGGCTATAGGTAGAGCTCCGATCAGATCGATGCCCCAAATAGCAAATGGCCATGGGCTAACCATTTGGGTCAATTCTGTAGGTGGTGCTCTCAGAATCTTCGCGAATCTCTGACATTTGTCACACTCTTTAGCATAGGTCATAGCATCTAGGTTCACATCAGGCCAGAAGTTGCCATATCGTAGAACTTTCTTGGCCAACGTATGTCCGCCTGTGCGTCCCCCACATTCACCCTCATTTAATTCTGTCAAGATTGCTTTGGACTCTTCTTTAGTCACACACTGAAGTAGGGGCCTGGAAAAGCCTCATTTATACAATCTTTCATCTTGGATGAGATATAATGGAGCTTTACGCAAAAAAATTCATCGATTCTTAGAATCCTATGGAAGTGTCCCGTTGAGGAGATACTCTTTGATCGGGGTTGTCAATGAGATTGGATCTTCATCAGTTTGCATGACCTAGTCGACATAAGCATCTTCTATGCTGGGATTTTGAAAGAACTTCAATAAGCACTAATCCCAGTATCTGAACATCTCCGGAATTGGAACACTTGGCGAGTGAATCAGCTTTCATGTTTTCCTCCCTTGGAATATAGGATTTGCTGTAGTAATTGAGGTCATCGAGTAATTCCGAAGCTTTGGAAAGATAAGGAGGAAGATTTTCGACCTTGGCTTGGAATTCTTGTCAAACTTGATAAACTACTATCTGAGAGTCGCTGAGAATTTCCAGGGATTTTAGGTTCGATTCTTTAGCTAACTTCAATCCTGCAATTTGAGCTTGATACACGGCTTCGTTGTTGGTTGATGAGAATTCCAATCTTAAAGCATACAATATAGGGTTGCCTTCAGGAGTTTCCAAAACTACCCCTGACCCCGAGCAATAAACACTTTTGGACTCATCAATGAACAATTTCCATCTCATGATTGCTTCAACTGGTTCCTCCTTCTGTTCCCTCTATTAGTGAATTCCGCGAGGAAATCGGCTAAAGCCTGCCCATTTATAGCTCTTCAACGGTGCTAAGTGATGTCATATTGGCTAAGCTCAATATTCCACTTCAACAGTCTTCTCAAAGTTTCTGGGTGAAAGAGAACTTGCTTTAGCGGCTGATCGGTAAGAACTTTGATAGAGTGGGATTGGAAGTATGGCCTTAGCTTCTTTGAGGTGATGAACAGACAATATGCAAGCTTCTCCAACTTGGGATAGTTCAGTTTTTCCCTTGCAAGCCTTTTGTTGATGTAGTACACTGGTCGTTGAACCTTCGTATCCTCGCGAACAAGTGCAGCAATTAATGCGTGAGATGAGACAGCCAAGTATAGGAACAATTCTTCTCCATCTTTAGGCTTTGATAGCATTGGTGGTGACTCCATGCGTTTGATCATCTCTTCGAAGGCTGTTTGGCATTCAAGAGTCCATTGGAAATCTTTCTTTCCTTTCTTCAAAGCATCAAAGAGTGGAATGCACCGATCCATGGCCTTAAAGATAAATCGATTAAGCGCAGGTACCTTCCCATTAAACTTTGGAGTTCTCTCTTCGTTTTGGGCGTTTGCATTTCTCGCAAAGCTATAACTTGAGTGGGATTGGCCTCTATGCCTCCGGCATTGACAATAAATCCGAGGAACTTTCCCGAGGCGACTCCAAATGGACATTTTAGTGGATTCAGCTTCATTCCAAATTTCCTGTGGATACGGAACATTTCCGCCAAGTTTTCTAAGTGGTTGTCAGCTTTCTTTGATTTTACCAGTTATCATCTACATAGACTTCCATTGTTTTCCCAATTTTTGATTCGAACATGGAATTCACAAGGCGCTGGTAAGTTGCTCCTACGTTTTTAGTCCAAATGGCATGATCTTGTAGCAATATAAGCCTCTATCTTTTATGAAACTTGTGTTTTCTTTATCTGGCTTATACATCTGTATTTGATTATATCCGGAGTAGGCATCCATGAAGGACAAAAATTCATGCCCAGCCGTCGCGTCAACAAGTTGATCAATTCTGGGTAGTGGAAAATTTTCTTTGGGACACGCCTTATTCAGGTCTGAATAATCGATGCATACCCTCCATTTTCCGTTGTACTTTTTTATAAGGACTGGATTAGAGACCCAATCAGGATATATGGATTCTTTAATAAAGTCATTTTCCAGTAACCTTTCTACTTCTTCTTTTAGTGCTTTAGATCTTTTGGGTCCTTGAGTTCGTCTTTTTTGTTTTATTGGAGTCATACTTGGATTAATATTCAATTTGTGTACTATTACATCCACACATATCAGAATGATTCCAAGGAAATACATCCAAATTCGCTCTTAAAAACTTAGTCAAATCATTTTGCAACTTCAGGCCCAGTTGAGAACATATTTTCAATACTTTGTATGGATCTTTATCGTGGACTGGAATCAGGATTGTGGCTTCAGATGGTGCTGCTCTACTCTCCCCATACTGGCTTTTCTTGGATCCATTTCTTTTTTAGCTCCGATGTGCTCGCCAGTGCAAGGGCCTCGCCCTAGTTAAGGCGGTGTCACGAATGCGTGGCGGAGCCTCCGCTTTCTTCCCTGTCTTCTTTTTCTTGACTTCGACTAGCTTTGCCATGTAGCACTTTCTTGCTGCCTTTTGATCTCCCTTTATCACGCCAACTCCATTTTATTTTGGAGATTTCATGGTCATACACCATGGAGCTAGCGCAATTTTGAATCCAACCAGAGTGGGCCTTCCAAGAAAAGCATTGTAGGCGAAAGCTCATCTACCATTACAAGGGTTTGCATCATAGCAACCTTTCATTCTCCTTCACCAAGTTCAACTAGCAGATCTATCACACCAATTGGTTGTGTTGGTTTCCCTGTGAACCCGTGAATCTTGTTCTGAAATGCACGGACGTCTGACATGGGGATATTCATCTTATTGAAAGAATTAATGAAAATCAAGTTAACAGACGCCCCACTGTCCCCCAGAACCCTCCTGACCATAGATGGCCCTATGCCAATGGGACCACCATTGGATAAACCGTCGGTGTTTATAGTCCATCCGAATCCCTGTCTCTGAACACTACGTCTTCTCCTGACATCTTTGGCAATTTGACAGGGAATGAATTGTTGAGGACCACATAGCCTTCTTCCCATAGAGGATTATTCAGCTCATCAGCATATTTCACGTAATCCCCCCAGCTTCTTCCGGCTGGGCGGGGACCACCTGAAATAGTGTAGACGATTGTCTTTGGGTTTACATGAGTTGGAGCTTTCTCCATTAGGGGACTGCTCTACCCTTGTGCAGTTTGAGAATTCTGATGGTTTTTTTACATACTGCTGCAACCTGTTCTTCCTTATTAGTTCCTCAATCAAGTTCTTTAAATGTTTGTACCTGTTAGTGTTGTGGCCTGGTTGGTTGTGGAATCTGCAAAACCTCTCTGAATTTATGCTAGCATCGATGACTTTCATAGGCTTCGGCATTGGGAAGATTTCGATGTCCTTTGTAGACATGTAGATATTGTCTACGGTGTCGCTGAGTGGGTTCAACTTCGAGTTCTTAAAATAGTGGAACTTCTTATTGCTCTTGTTATCCTTTTTATCATTACCCCTCTTCTAGCCCCCAGAATTCTTTTGGCCAATCTGCACATTATTTTCTTTCTTTTCCGGATGCTCACTTCTTTCAGGAAAATCTAGGGCATAGGTTGGATCTTCTTCGCACTCATATACTCTTCAGCTTTATCGAATGACTGCTCGAGCATTCTTGGCTTCTTTTTCTTGATCCATCGCCTAGATTTAGTCTTTTTACTTATGGCTCCCTTTAACGCTATCAATACTAAGCGAGGCTCGTGATTTCCAACCTCGGCTACATCAACGTTAAATCGAGTGAGAAAGGCCTTGATTGATTCTCCTGGCCTTTGCTCTAGCTCGTTCAGGTTCATAACATCTCATACCATAGTAGCTTGGACCCTGAACTGTTCCCTAAACAGCGTAGCTAGAGTAGCGAAATCATCCATAGATTTTAATGGTAACTTAGTGAACCAAAGGGAAGCGACCTCTCTACATAAGTTGGGAAGCATGACACTTAAGCTCATTTATGGCACGTTTCCCGTCCTTATGTTGGTCATACTTAAACAGGAACACGTTGGGATCGCTAGTCCCATTGTAGGCCTGTACCATCGGAGGTTTGAACTTATTCAACTACGGAGCCATTTTGATTCTCTCAATGAGTGGGGTCTTGGTAGGAGTGAATCCCCACTCCTTCTCGTAATCTTCTTTTTTCAAGCTTTCCTTCATAATCTTGCAAACCATTTCAGATAGGCGTTCCTCATCGTTGTGCTGGTCCACAGGGCGGACGCTGTTTCCCTCGCTGGATGTTTTCCTAGGAAAACAGTCACGGTTTGGGTTCTGGCGTCCTGGGCCACCCTCTTGGGGAGGTGACCCTTTAGTGGAGCCATGTGCTTATCGAGAGGTTGCTTCCTCATAATGGTTGCGTGCAGGTGATTTTGCCTCTTCACGATGAGGATTATTAGGATCGGCAATCTCTTGAATGGATTTTCCCCAACTCGGACAAGAAGAGGAAGAACCTGCATTTTCTATATGAGCAGTTTGAACATGTTTGGTACAGGTGACATTAGCTATAATTTTTGTTTTGCGGCTTGAAGAGCGAACATGGCTTCAAGCTTCTTCATCATGGCATTTGAAGAGATTTCCATCTAACTCGTCAATCCTGCGACAACCTCATCCAATTCTTTCCTACTTACGGCAATTATAGCTCTAGAGGTTTCATCTGCTTCAAAATGGTTGGTAAGCGGTGTGGTTTCATTGGCAAGATTGTCGGGCTCTTCAACGGTCTTACTAGCGATTTTCTTCGGTTTACCCACAATTTTGGACAAGGCTTTGGATTTGGAAGAAAGTTTGTTGATTAGCTCGAACTCTAGATTTGGAAGATCTATTGGATGGACGAGCCCCAAACTTTATCTCCACAAATGACTTAGAGAATGGAGGTGCGAACATGGCCCCATGGTAAGCACCAAATGTTTAAACCGAAATTGGTCTAAACACCAAAGGTACTTAAGAAGTACTTCACCAAATGGTTAGCAATTTAAAAAAGGAGCCAAAATAAAAAATAAGTGGGAAAAAGTAAGGAACACAAAGTTTAAAGGGGTTCGGCCACAGAAATGCCTACATCCACTATAAGAATAACTTCCATTATCATATTCACATTTACAAAGAGTGAACACTTTCTAATTACATTCATTTTCTCTCTCACAAGCTCTTCTCTTTTATCTATACAACTTAGCCAAGGAGCTTGATAGAATTCTCTAAGTGTAGGAAGGAGTGGTGTAGATCTATGATTCTTCGGGCACATGAGTGAATTTCAATGATTCCATGGCAAATCAGATGTTATATCTTTGTTTGGCAATGATTGGAGATGTTAGAATCACTTTGAATGGTTGAAGAAATATTTGGGCAGCCCTTTGGGATCTTAACATTCGGTCCCCATTGATGTAGAGGTCAAGGGGTATCTATAGGAATGATTGTGGAATGGAAATATGAAGTGCAGGAATCCATGTCATTCGAATGACATGGTTCATGTCAGTTGGGAGCTAACTAGCGACAGCCTGGCATAAGACAGCTGGCAACAGCTTATACAAAATTGGTTGTGAAGCGGTGCATGTCGGCTACGACATGACTGGGGACGTCATGGGGATGCATGTCGACTACGAGTTAGCCGATCGCAGAATGACATTGAACCGGTCTTGGCGGCATGTAGACACCTTAGCATGAATGCAGCTTGACTAAATGCGGCATTTTTCTAGTTTTGTGCTACGCCTTTGCTATCGAGCGACATGGTCTTCTCGGGACGCCATGGTATGAAAACGGCATGGTGTTTTGACTTGGCTATGGCATTGTGAACTGAAGGCGGCATGACTTGGGGGTGACTTGATGTCCTCAGAACGCCTTGCTGAAGGACGACATGACATAAGAACAACATGGTTTGCCTTTCCCCTGCGATATGACCTAGGAACGGTATGGTTTCCTCAGAAGAACATAAGGGCAAGCGACATGACAATAGAAACATCAATCCCATAATTTTATGGGTTAACATATATTAAAATAGTTTAGATATATTTGAAAGAGTTTGAAAAATAAATAGTTAGTACATAAAAAGTTTATGTATATAAATAGTTTGAATTTAAAAATAGGATTTATCAAATTTAGTTAAACACACACGTATATATATGTAGCGACAAATTAAAATAGTTTATAAAGTAAATAGTTGATCGGTAAAGTAGTTTATTAAAATAGTTAATATATATAGTTTTAAAATAAAATGTTTTGTAAAATAAAATAGTTATTTGAAGAAAAAGTTTATATAACAGGTTAAAATACTATAGTTTGACTTAGAATTGTTTCCTCCAAATTTTAAATAGACCAGAAGTTATATTCCAATTTCAAATCAATTCATCTTCTAGTTTGAGTCAACCTTCGTGTCAAATTCTATTCCATTCAAACACCTCAATTCAAATATTTAAAGTTTCCAATTAGAATTCTCAATTTTGAATCATTTCAATTTATAATAATCTCAAGTTCATAATTCAAATATCACATTAAATGAAGTTAATTTAACGTAGAGTTCAAATATGGATAAAACAATTCAATTTCAGTAGATTCAGTTCATATTTTATCTAAAATTTTTAGATTTAGTTTACAATATTAAATGATTTCCTTTAACCTTAAAATTCAAAATGCAAAGATCAAATCAAAAGGAGATCAATTAAACATCATTTATATTCCATATAAAATAATATTTTAAAATGCAAGGTTAAAACAAATTTAATTTAGCCAACTAATGTCCGTATATAATTTTTTATCCTATGGCCAAGTGATACTTAAATTTTATTTTTAGTATTTCAAGAATGAATATATATATATATATGTATATATATATATATATCATTTCAATCCAAATCAGGGGTCATAGGCATTTATCATTTTAACTTATGTTCTTAATTCATTTCAATGATTAATTCCAGGTTTATTTGATACCCATAAAATCTAGGGTAAATGGTTGGGATTAATCAACACAACAAATAATCATATATAATTAAGGTGAATTACATGGTAAATCTACACAACTAAACATTGATATATCAAACAAGTCAATCCAAGGAATCCATAAAAATCAATTTATCCAAACAGTTCAATATCACTTCAATTTACTAGTTATCAGATGTTGGGTTTAACTAACAATTAATTACAATTTAATATAACCGTAAAATTTAAATTAACAGTTAAACTAAATTATACTATCAATGCAAGTCAACATAAATATGCATTTTTTAACTACAAAAAAAAATCAATACAATCATACCATAATATGATTTTTATCAAAATGGTAATCAAATATTTTAGTTAAGTGCGAGTGAGTTTAATCACTCACCTTTTGTTTTGAACTCGTTGGATATCCAAATAAAGCCCCTAATTTTAACTATCTTAGAATTCATCCAAACAAGTGTATCGTTCAAAATTTCGATATGATCGCAATGAAGAAAACCGCGCATTAGTTTGAGTTCGTGTGTTAACGTTATTCACTTTTTAAGGTTCGAATTCAAAGTAAAATGATTCTCACCCTATCCATACCCACGTTGCATCATTTACTTCTCCCTCCCGCTTCTCTACAGCATGCGACCTAACCCAAACTTATCCACTCCTTCTACCAGTCATATCTTCAGATAGCCACTGGACCACGATCAGATATCACCACCTGCTCTGTCTTTCAATGCTCTCCTATCGACAAAAGATCAGCCCCCTCGGGTGATCTCGTCGACCTTCGATGAACCTAAATTATTCGACGATGAATATTTTATCAATTAGAAAATCATCGCAAAGTGTATTAAATTGCAAGCACACGGCGTACACTTATAGTATGTGGCGAATACGGGTCGATCCATGGAGAAAGAAGTAATTATAATTCTATTCAATCGAATTATACCACTTGAGAATTTGATTAACTAAAAATTATAAAATAAACAAAAGAGAACAAGTTGAAAGTTAACAAATGAAGTGAGAGAAATTTAGAAGCAACTTCTTCCTCATGACCCAATAAATCAACATATAATGATTTTAGTATCTCTCATTCGATCTTTTGTATAATTAGTTAGTGAATTTGTCATAAGCATGGCCTAATTGTGTTATTAGTTAACACACATAAACCGTCAAACTTTAATACACTCTCTAATCCACATTAATACTTTCATGAAATGATAACAAAGGTTGAAACTAAAATTTACTTTAAGTATACTCTATTTACTATTAAATTAGTAACATAGAGTATCAAATTCGAATTTCAATCAAACTTTTGTTACCATATTCATATGTAGTGTGCTTATGTTAACTAAGCATGGCCTATGCGTTGTTAACAACATAAACTATCAAAATCAAAACTCAAACAGCAACGTAATTACAACATCAACCATTCCATTAAGCAAAGAAATAAATCATAAAAATCAAAATATGTTGCATCTACATAATCAAGAGGGCTTCACTACCCCTAAATCAAAGGGATTAGACTCTAAAATATGTGATTATGCCAACAAAAGTAAATTGTGACATTAAACAAAAGCAAAAGGAATGAGAGAACTAAAGAACAAGAATAAAATAAACAATTCTACTTGCATGAATGTAAATCTACACTAATTTCATAAAATAAATCTAATTTATAAACAACAAAATGAAAGCATAGAAATTAAAATATGCATAAGAATGACATAGGAGAAAGAGGCTTGAAAACCATTTTTATTAACTTGAGCAACTTACACTTTCATATGATAAAATCCTAGAACCCTAATCACTCTTCTTGGGAATTCCCCAAAATGCCCACTTCATGAAGCTTCTAATTTTCTCTTTAGCCACTAATTAATCATGTAGAATGCATGAAGCCTTTTTTGTCTCATCAAATTAATGATTATTCTCCAATATGAAGCCTTAAGAGTAAGTGAGTTATTTGAGAGGTGGGGTCCTTCACTTTCCATAGAATGAATTATTTATTTCCCTCCTCTAGTGTATGTGCATTCCTTTCTTCATATCTTCATGTGCGTACTTCATTTTTGCTCCTAAATTCCTATAAGAGACAACCACAAGGAACAAGTAAATGATATCACAAATTAGAACATGCACGATTGGTCGTTTTACCCTGCAAATAAGTGATGATTTTCTAAACATTTGAATCATGGTTTGATCATATAAAATACCCAAAATGTTCATTTATTTAACTAAAACAAGACTAAATATGTGAGTAAAAATGTGTATTTTTATATGCACATCAAATACTCCCACACTTATCTTTGTATTCGTCCTCGAATAAAGTAAAAAAAAACTAAGATAAATCCACTTTCGTAGGGAGAACGATTGCATTGAGCTTATGCAACAAGCCGTTAAACCATTGGGTGACCCCAGTAAGACGAGTGTTGTCTCCTAAGGGCTTTCATTCGATACTACCCTCAAATTCCAAATGCAATATAGAAAATTCAAAAATGCAAATTTTACTTACAAGATTAGTACAAATTTACGAAAGAATATTTGCAAATGGGTGATTTACTTTTAAATCAGACACGAATGAGTTAATACAAGTTTTGGTCATCACTATGAAATTTTAGTCCATTACTAATCAAAACAACAAACAAAAGTCTGGTTATCGTTATAATCAACTTTAGCTTGGCCATTTGGTTCGGTTGATAACAAAGTACAGCCATGAAATAAATTCTTGGTTTGATTGCCACAGTTTGCAAAGTGATATTCTTATTTCCTTGTGTATGACCAGTTAAATCAATAAGGTCAAGAAGTGTGTAGGCATCATTGCTTATTCTCTATCTTTATAAAAATTAAAATTTATAACTAATTACACACTTAGCTAAAAAGACCAGTGTATACCGCCCATGCACTGCCTCGCGAACTGACTTTAGGACAGAGCTTGGTGGATTGTGCAGACCGACGCTAACTTTGTCAACAAGATGTCGGTAATCCTTAGGTGTCCAACTCATAAAATAAGACCAAGATATCCCACCCATGCACTGCCTCGCGGACTGAGATGTGACTTGGGACACAACTTGGTAGGTCTGCACACCAACGCTAGATTTGCAAGCAATGTTGCATACCCTTGGTTTATTATTATTATTGAATATAAGAAAAAAAGAAAGAGTTATGCAATTTTAGCTTAACTCAAATTATTAAAAACCTGAAAAGACAACACATGTACTTTTATGTCCTCCACTCACCAAACAAAGACTACAATTTAGAATAGACTTCATGTCCATCACCCACGGATATCCCTATATATCAGTTACACTAAAGTTTCTCATAATTCAAACTTATATTTCGTTATCCATTAAGAGAAGTAATATTCCAAGCATTTTAATCGTACGACCAAAATTGCATGCTTACTCCATCATGTCTTATTTAAAAGTAAATAAAAATGCAAATCTTTTTTTTTTTCTTTTGATCTTGAATTTGTTTTAAAAGAAAAGTAGAAAAATGCAAAGTTAAATTATGCAAAACAAGATGAAAATGAGACTTACCCCACACTTGATTTCGACTGTGTCACAGTCAATGCATGACACAATGAGTGAACGGAAGAGAATTATTTACAAAGTAGGGTTAAACTTTCTTACTTAACCTAGCATGGCTCATGAAGAGTCATGAGCCCCCCCCCCTCGGATCAGTGGGCAATTCCAAGAATGGTTTAAGACGTTGACCGTTGACTTTGAAAATGGATCTGTCCCTCTGGTTTTCTATTTCGATGGCACCGAGTGGGAAAACATTTCAAACGACATAAGTTCTGATCCGTCTCGACTTTAACTTCCCAAGGAATAAATGAAGTCGTGAGTCATATAATAAAACTTTTCGATTTGGCAAAAACTGTTTTCTTAGGATTAACTTATCACGAAAAACTTTGGTTTTTTCATTGTAAATGTTTGAGTTTTTGCATGCGTCATTCCTAATTTCTTCTAATTCATTAAGTTGCAATTTTGGTTTTTGCCAGCTTGTTCAAGATCAAAGTTCAAGTTCTTTATTGCCTAAAGCACTACATGTTCAAGTTCAATGGATAAATAATAGGCTTTACCGTAAACCAATCGGAAAGGGGACATCCCAAGATTAGTTTTAAAAGTAGTACAGTAATCCCAAAGTGCATCGGTTAATTTCTATGACCAATCTTTTCAATTTTTATTTACAGTTGTCTCCAAAATTTGTTTTACTTGACGATTCGAAACTTCGACTTGACCACAAGTTTGCAGATGATAGGGAGTGGATAACTTGTGGGTTATCGAGTATTTTTTCATTAATGATTCAAAATATCGATCGCAGAAATGCATTCAAAATTGATGCTTATTATTGTGCAAGGTGTGTCGAAACTCGAAAAGATGTTTTCATTTAGAAATTTCACAACAATTTTATGATCATTGGTTTGACATGGAACGGCTTTGACCCATTTCGAAACGCAGTCGATGGCAAGAAGAATATACAAATCTCCAAAAGAGTTTGGGAACGGTCCTATAAAGTCAACACCCCAAACACCAAAGATTTCGATCGTTAAGGTGGGGTTCAAAGGCATAATATTTCATTGAGAAATCTTTCCTAGAATTTGGCGACGATTGCAAGTTTTACATAATTCAAACGAATCTTTAAAGAGCGTAGGCCAATAAAAACCACACTGAAGCACCTTTTCAGCGGCTTTCCTAGGACCAAAATGTCCACCGCATGCATGATCATGGCAGAATGAGAGAACACTCCTAATTTTGCTATCAGGAACGCATCGATGAATGATTTGGTCTGGACAATACTTAAATAAGTATGGATCGTCCCAGTAGAAGTATTTCACTTAGGAAAGAAATTTGTATTTATCTTATTTAGACCAAAAAGAGGGAGCTTCCTTAGAGACTAGATAGTTCACTATGCCGGCGAACCAAAGATCGATTGAAATCGAAAGGAGTTGTTCGTCAGGAAAGTTTTCGTTGATTAGCAAAGAAGACGGTGCGTTCGAGAGACGAGATAAGTGATCATCTATGATGTTATGGGATCCTTTTTTGTCTTTGATAGTAAGATCAAATTCTTGAAGTAAAAGGATCCATTGAATTAAGCATGATATAGCATCCTTTTTAGCAAAAAGGTGCCGAAGAGCAGAATGGTCAGTGTAGACTGTGATATAGGAACCAATCAAGTAACATTGAAACTACTCGAGCGCAAAGGGGATGGCTAAAGTTTTTTTCGGTGGTCGTATAATTTGGTTGAGCATCGTTCAAGGTCATACTCGCGTACTAAATTACATGGAGGATTTTTTTTGATGCGTTGTCCTAAGACAGCACCAACTGCGTAGTTAGAAGCATCACACATGATTTCAAATGGAGGTTACGAATTGAGCAAGCAGACTATCGAGGATGAAATGAGTTCGTTTTTCTGACATTCAAAGGAAGAAACACAATCAGAGTTGAAGTCGAATGGGATAACCTTTCCCATAAGAGTAGCCAAAGGACGAGCGATTTTGCTAAAATCTTTCACAAAGCGTCGGTAAAAGCCAGCATACCCAAGAAAGGAAAGAATGTCCTTAATGCATTTTGGAATGGGTAGTTTTGAAATAACGTCAACTTTCGCTTTATCTACCTTAATGCCATTATTTGAAATTACATTTCCAAGAATTATGCCTTTTTTGACCATAAAGTGGCACTTTTTCCAATTCAATGTTAAGTGTTCTTCCTTACATCGATTTAAAACAAGCTGAAGATGATGTAAGCAAGAGGAAAAAGAATTTTCAAAGATCAAAAAATCATCTGTAAAAACTTCAAAAAAGCATTCGATCATATCGGAAAAGATGCCAACCATACATCGTTGGGAAGTCGTAGGAGCGTTATAAAGACCGGAAGCCATACATCGATAAGCAAAGGTACCGAATAGACATGTTAAAGTCGTTTTAACGTGTTCTTTGAGCCGGAATAACCATCAAGAAAGAAGTAGAATTCGTAGCCGGCTAAGCATTTGAGCAATTGATTGATGAAGGGAAGAGGGAAGTGATCTTTACATGTTGCAGCATTTAATTTGCGATAATCAATGTAAACATGCCAACCCGCTTGAGTACAAGTTGGAAGAAGTTCGTTTTTTTTCGTTTGTGACAACGGTGACTCCGGAATTTTTGGGAACAATGTGAATGGGTTGACCCATAAGCTATCAGAAATGGGGTAAATTATACCGTTGTCAAGGATTTTGAGAATTTCTTCGCTAACTACCTCTTTCATCCTAGTGTTAATCCTACGTTGCGCTTTGCGAGTGGGTTTGGCTTCGTTAGTTAAGTATTGAAGGATTGTGGGGATATTCCCTTGATGTCAGAAATGAACCAACCGATTACGTCTTTGATTTTAGAAAGAGTAAAAAGAGGAGAAATTTCTTGATTATGAGTTTAATTTGAAGTAATTATGATAGGACAAGTTTCGTTATCACCTAAGTAAACATACTTGAGGTGATCGTGAAGAGGTTTAAGATCCAACTTTGGTGGTTCCTCGATCAAAGAACTTAGTTGAGATTCGGACTCAACTAAAAGCGATTCAAATGGAAGCGTGTATTCAATTTCGTTAGGAGCGTCATAGAATAATTTTTCGTACTTGGCCTCACGTTCATCATTAAGATCAATTGATTCATTTTTGAAATTTTCGTGAATGGCATTAACTTCTAACGTCTGGTCACATGATTCATTCGAATGACTTTCGAGATTGAAAATATTAATAACTAAAGTTATGTTTCCAAAAATTTCATTGAACCATTGTGACAATTTGTTAGAGCATTTGAAGTGGCCAAAAACGGTCATCCTAAAATCAATGGAATTTAACTCAATGGATTATTCACGGGTTGAGTCTCCAAAATGATGAAATCGACAGGAAATATGAATTGACCAACTTTGATGAGTGCATCCTCGACTTCTCCAACAGGTTTCTTAATTGAATGACTAACAAATTGAAGAGTTACTTTCGTTGGTTTAAGTTCAACCAAGCCAAGTTGTTGGTAAACTAAATATGGAATCAAATTGACACTCACACCCAAATCAATTAGGCATTTGTTAATTTTTTAATCTCCTATCGTGCACGAGATCGTAGAACGTCCATGATATTTGTATTTGACGGGGATCGATTGGGTCAAGACTTTCCTATGTCCGCCGACTAAGAAGGATTTCTTGGGCACATGAGTGTGTCGTTTTTGGGTACACATGTTCTTAAGAAATTTAGTGTAGGCGGGGACTCATTGAACAATGTCAAGAAGAGGAATGTTAACTTTCACTTGTTTGGAAATTTCTAGCATCTTTTCCATTTGGTCAGAATGTTTCTTTGGTCGAAGATGATGTGGAAATGGAATTCGAAACACTGTTGGTTGGTCTACTTGAGTTGGAGAAGAGTTATACTTAGAATTAGGATCAAGGTTAGATCATCGTTTGGATCGAGATTATCTGTGGTTTGGAAGAGTCAAGAGGAACATCCGGCAAGTTATTTGGATTTACAACTTAATTATCGATTTGCCTACCGAGTTGTAAGTGGTAACAACATTCAGTTAAGTCTAACTGCAATCTTGGACGATGTGGGTTTGATTCGAACTTGTGTTTTGATTCTTGGGGTTTGGAATGGGTTGACTAGGGAAAGTGTCCCGTTCACTTACGGAAGTGGCAAACTAACTCATTTGCATTTCGAGTTTAGTGATTGATCGACTCGTGTTTTGCATGTATGAAGTAAATAAAATTTTCAAATTGCTATTTGATTGGACAGTTCGAGTGATTGCTTTAGTTAATGTTTCAAGGCTTTTCTCAAGTAAAGTTAATCGATTATTGTCTTCGGGAACAAAAGATTATTGAGGTTTGACTTTGAGAAGGTGGCGCAAAATTTTGGAATTAATTTTGTTGAAAGGGAGGATTCGAAGGAACATTCATAAATGGTTGAAAAAGGGGTCGAACCAAATTTGAATTTGCATTATTTTAGGCCTAAGAGAAGTTAGGATGGTTTCTCCATCTCGGATTGTACGTTGGAGAGAATAGGTCGTTCCTAACTTTATTGAACGCATTGATTTGTTCTAATGAGTCTAGGCATTGGCCGACGATATGACTAGGATTATTACATTTGTAACATGTGACTTGAGATGCTTGGTTCATTTGATTTTTATGAAAGAACGTTATCAAATTTGGCTGTCATCGCGTTCGCTTCTAAGGCTAAAGAGGATCCTACTAAAAGAGCGTTTAACCGGGAATAAATCGATTTCTCGTTAGATCGTTCCTATTGAGACGATTTTTCAGCCAAGTTTTCTAGAAATTGCCAAGGGCATCATGGTTTTGGGCTAAAAAGTTTCCGTGGCACATTGATTCGAGTATGGTTCGAGAGTTGTTTTCAAGTCCAAATATAAAATTTGGCAAAGAGTCCATTTTTCGAAATTGTGGTGTGGACATTTGACTAAAGTTCTTTAAATCTCTCAAAATATTTTTAAAAGGGTTCACCCCCAAATTGATGAAGAATTAACGATTTCGTTTCGAATTTTGGATGTTTTTCCAAGGGATAAAATTTCTTTAGAAAAACTTTCACAAATTCCTCTCGTATTCCAATCGAATTTGAAGGCAAGCTGTACAACCATTTTTGGCGTAATCGGTCAGTGCAAATGGAATTAATCTAAGTTTGATTCCATCGTCACTTAATTGTTTAAATATATGGTTGCACAAACTTGTTCAAATTTGGTTAAGAAAATGTAAGGGTTGTCATGTTCAAAATTACCGAATTTTGGAAGAGTGTTGATGTAATAGGAAGAATTTCAAAGTGATTACCCCTTGAGGCGGGCAATATGATGATGCAAGGAGGAATAGAAACTCAATCGAGGATGATTCTATCCATAAGAGTTTGAGGGGGATTTTCATTAGCCATAGTTGAAGGATATTTTTTTTGAACTAAACGATTAGTGGAATGGCCACGAGCCCAACAATTCGTAGAAGTGTCATGAGTCCAAATACTTATGCTTTAGCAAGAAGATTAAGGGAAGAAAAGAAAAAACAAAGTTGAGAAGAGAATAGAAGCAATTTTTTTTTTACAAAACAAGAATTGTTTTGATTTGATTTTTTTGAATTTTGAAATTTTTTTGTTTTTTGTTTTTGTTTTTTAACCAAAAAAAAGAAAGAGAAGAGAAGTAAATCTTTTTACAAAAGGATTTTTTGCTTCTTATTTTTGCTTTTTTTTCATTTTAAAGAGAAAGGAAAGTTGATTTGTACTAAATGTTTTTTATTTTTGATTTTTCTAATTTTTTGTTTATTTTTTATATATGCATGAACCTAATGCAACTAAATGAATGCAAGGAGTAACTACAAATTTTCTGTCCTTAGTGGCTCCTAACCCAAAATTATATAGTGACACGTTTGATTAATTAAAACAAAATATTTCTCAGCCAATTAACGGACATGAGCTATCGATGCACTAGGAATCACCCTAGAAATGCAGCCGAAGGTTTAAATACCAACTATCAAAATATAATTGAGCCCTAGATGAGCCCATGACTCCCTTAAGTCCAACGTCTAACTATTATTATTAGTCAAATTCTACGATGAAATGCAATTTCTGGGATGAGGAAGGGTAATGAACTCTCCACCTTATGTGAATTTAGGTGTGCCCTTAAGAAAAGAAAATAAGATGAGATGAATGCAAAACAAAATTAAACGTGTATTAACAATGTCACTACGAATGAACATTTATTTTATTTTGGATTTTTTTAATGTAAATGCAAGCAATCGACAATGCGATTAAAATAAAGGGGTTAAAACACGATAATTAAGCAGGCTGAATTTATTAGTAGGCTTTTTTAGTGCCAATTTTTAGTAGCAAGCAAAGCGGTTTAGCAAATCCAAGCAAGCAGTTTCCTAACTACCGAAGCAAAGCAATTCCTCTTTGTGCAACCAAAAAAGTGAAGACGATATATAAACAATTGAAAGGAAAGCGATGTGATTTTTTTGAATGAGTGAAAAACAAAAGAAAATTAAAAAAAACAAAAGGCAAAGGAAATGATCTTTTTTTTTGTAAACAAAAGAAACTAAAAATAAAAATAAACTAAAGAGTTAAAATGCAAACAAAAAAGAAAAGAAAGAAATAAACAGGCCCAAAATAATGCAAGCCCAATAAAAAGGGAACGGAGCCTCTTCCTTGAAATAAACCCGCCCTTCTTCAAATCAACCAAATATAGTGCTGCCATGTTTCCATACTTGTAGAATACAAACACCAGCCTCCCCTTTTTTAATTAACAAAGAAACTTTTCCTCAAAATGAAAAAAGAAAAGAAAAAAAACAATGCACAAAAACTTAAAAAGAGAATTAAAAGACGTGATTTTGCAAATCAACTTAGATTGTGTTTGTTTTGGGGAAAAAGCGCTTTTTAAGTGCTGAATCAAAATGCTAAATCTATTCAGTGGTATTAAGAACGTTTGGTTCGAACCCTCAATCAGCAAAACTCGGTCAAACAAGAAAAATATCATTAAGCTCAAATTTGGAGCTTTTTGAGTTGCTGAATCGGTGATATTTCTACAACGAATATTTCCTATTTCTTTTAAATGCTGGAGGAACTCGCAAAACATAGCCTTTATCTCTGCACAGCTTCTTCAGTCTGCACTGCTTTACCTTTCTGTCGTACCCGGTAACAATATTCTTCTTTAAGTAGGATTTTTTTTTTTTGAATGGTGGTCTAGTTTTCCTCCCCGCATTTTATATATTGCTTGGATTCTGGAAGAAAGAAGAATATCCTATTGAGTTATCAAAACTAAAAACACCGCCCTTTTATAGTTGATTACGCTGGAGCATCTTATTATATCTGAATTGTGGTTCTCATCACTGATTTCAACACATGACGTGGTGATCTCTTTTATGGTGTTAATTATTCTACTAAACTAGGAAAAAGTGGAAGCATGGTCATCTTATTACCACTTCATTTTAGAACAACAGTCCTTTAGCTTCTTATTATGTGTTTCATGTATGGTAATGTACATAAGAAAACCTTTGTAAACGGTACAGCTAGCAGTTTGTAGTCACTGCATGAATTGTTTAGGTATATGTCAAATTTGATCATGTTTCTATATTCATTTCCCTTGTAAGGGATGAAAGACAGTATATGATTTGTCCTTGTATTTGCTGCTTTTTGAATTGGTTGGTTGATTTTGTTTTCACTAATGTTGGTTGAGAAGTAACCAGTTTTTTGCAACTTTTACCGATGTCTAATCTTTAATTGGCTATTATATGGTTCTGTATAAATGTGCGGATGTACCAGGCTTTGTCTTAAATATTTCTTTAAATAGACGGCTTAATTTTAAGGAAATGTGTATGAAAATGCAGCTTTAAAGCTAAAAAGCTAGGACAGCTAAAGATTATATCAATATATGGTGACAAAGTATAACATGCAATATTATATTTGATTATTTGTATGGGACACCTTGAACTCAAACTTCCTAGCTAGATAACAGCATTAAAAAAGTAGTAAGTTTCATTACAGTAAAGTTTAGCTTCAAAGATTGTTATGTTCTTTCCCTGAAGGACACAAAGGAAACCTAGTAATATGGGGGCATATTTATCCTGTGAAGCCTTTCTGTAATGCACAATTTAAACAACAAATTAGCAATGTATGTTGCATTAAGAACAAATTCTCTATAAGATTGATTTTTCATTAACAACATATATTGCACGAAGAACATATTTTCACATTAACATGCATTAGCTATTATTTTTATTATGTATTTGTTGAGAACAATGTGTTTGAACATTTACTTGAAGTGTCCACGTGCAACTTCTGCATAAATGACATGTTTTAATTTTTAAATATCCATGTGCAATTTGTAGGAATGACATCACGTAGGAACTCTAAAAGCAAAATATACGAGCAACGAAGCAAACAAAGCTTCCAAGAGCAGGGCCACATTTGCATTAAATCCTGAAATGGAAAAATATTTTCTTTAGTTATGTGTACAAGAACTCACTAAGCAAGGATATAAATGTGCTTTGACTTTAGATTCATGGCAAAAAATGGAGAAAGACTTTAATACATAGTGTAATGTCAATTACGAACATAAGCAATTCAAAAATCATTATGAGTATTTAAAAGAAGATTATTTATTATGGACTAAAATAATTGGGCTGTCTAGACATGGATTAAATAATGGGACGAATACCATACATTGGCCGCCGGAAAAATGGGATGATGTCATTCAGGCAAGTTCATCATTTTTTAATACTAATTTTATTATTTTTTTGACACTTTGAAAATGATTTATCTTGTTTACTGCACTTAACAACAACATCCTAAAGCACGGAAATTTAGAAATAATCCTTTAGAAAATGTTGACATGTTGAAGGAGATATTTGATAGTACTATTGCAAAAGGAGGAAACGCATGGTCATGTGCATCATCTGATCCACCTCCTGATACAGACAACGCTCAACCAGAAGATGAAAATAGAAATGAAGCTAATGCAGAGGAAGAAGAAGAATGTTTGCCTACTTATGTGGAAGATGAGTTTTTTGAAGGTGTCGCAGTAATTGAAGCACAAAATAGTCCACCTATTTGACAGGCAGATGATAATGACTCACCTAACTTCAAACCTAGTTCGTCTACGAGAAGAAAACGCAACAATTCAAGTAGTGAACCAGTGGATAAAAAAATTAAAGATTTAATTGGAGCTATTAAAGGCCAATTTGAAAAGGAGAAAGCTGTAAATGGACGATCAATCGATGCTGTAATTGTTGCATTAAAGGAATTAAGGGACATGAATGTTATACCCCAACAGGAGTATATGAAATCTAAGATATTATTTAGTGACAAACAAGAGTTGAGGGTAGCTTTTTTGGATGAGGAGAGCATAGTTAACAGACTTGAAATTTTAAATTATTTATTAGACGTTTAAAAACGATTTGCTTGTTATGGTGGAGATGATGGACTTTGTAAGTTTTATTTCGAAATGAATAATTGTTTAGAGTTGAACTAGTTATTTATGTTTGCTTAGCATGTTGTATTTAGGTATGTCTTTGATATTTTCGTGAATAAATTTAAAGTTCTGTTTGGTTTTTATTTCATACATATTTCATTTTGGATATGATGCTTATATGGTAATAAGTAGTGATGATATTTAGTTATATTATGATTGTCTTTCATCACTTTAATATATGACCTTTAAGTAATACAAATATGTTATAAATTGTTATTGCAGGATGATGTCTAAAGAAAGGCTCTTAATGATGTTGTTAGCACTTTCAGTATTACTTAAGAACAAGAAAAGTAAAAATGCTAGACAAAAGGTTCTAACTTCATCCCTTTCTGGAAAAGAGTACATGAAAGAGCTCTTGAATGGTCCTTTGGCTATGATGTATGATAAATTTAGAATGGATAAACCATCATTCATGAAGCTGTGTTGTTACTTTCGAGAGAAGAATTGGCTTCAGGATAGTAAATATGTTGATGTTGAAGAGAAAATGGCAATGTTTTTATCCACCATATGCCATAACATTAGAAATTGGATTATTAGATATCGTTTTCAACATTCAGTTCAAATGGTTAGTAAGTATTTTCATGAGGTATTGACGGCTATGAGAGACTTTGCTCGAGAAATGATGCTTCCGCCAGATTTTGACAAACCAATTGAATATATACAGTCTCATGTACAACTAAGAGAAGGTCCTTTCAAAGGTGCAATCGGGGCATTGGATGGTACATTAATAGATGCAAATATTCCAACACATGAACAAATTCCTTTCAGAGGAAGATGCCGGGGTAACTGCTATCAAAATGTTATGGTCATATGCGATTTCGATATGAAATTTGTCTATGTGATGACAGGATGGAAAAGAGTAGCTCATGATTCAAGGGTGCTCAATGAAACAATTTATAATCATGCTAATAACTTTCCTATACCTCCATTATGTAAGAAAATTAGACAAGTTTACGTTTAAAATGAACTGATGTTGTATTATGCTTATTTTTTCCTCTTCTGTTACAGATAAGTATTAACTTTATGATGCAGCTTATGCGAATACCGGAGGATTTCTATCGCCTTATCGGAACACACATTATTGGTTGAACAGTTACAGAAACAACTCTATGACAAATAAAAAAGAAAAATTTAATCTTGCACACGCGCGATTAAGAAACGTCATCAAACGAAGTTTTGGTGTTTTGAAGAAAAGATTCCCCATTTTAAGAAAAATGCCTCCTTACAAATTTTCTGACTAAAGAGATATTATTATCGCATGCATGGAAATACACAACTTTCTACGTCGTGTCTCGCTTGATGATGAATTGTTTTTGGAAGCTGAGCAAGAAGAAGATGCCACAAATGAGGAAACAAGCAATCGAATCGATAATTAAGAACCACCACAGGCTCCACCAACTTACAATGAAGTGTTTTCATCCGAGTCACAATCTTTTATGTCAAATTTGCATGATCAAATTGCAGATCTTCTCTAGTTTTTTACTCTAGTTGTACTGTTAATAAGTTGTTTTGATTTTAATTTCGTGAAGGCATTCAATGAAAAATATTTCCATTTGTAGTTTGTAATAACTCAAGACTGGTAATTTCATTGGTCATGTCGAATAACACACGAATTAACCAAGAAGGGAAAAATCTGTCATCTAACAAGTTATTACAAAAAACCAAATTTACAATTAGCTTATAATCAAACAACATTTTCACAATTAGCATTCAACATTCATCAATCAAAATTCAGCATTCAGCAATCAGCGTTCAGCATTCAGCAATTTTAACAAACGATACCTTAGATTTTGGTTTCAATCGAGGGAGAGTCGCGGATTCTTGAGCCTGCGTGAAGGAAGTGGGGAGTTGGTTGAATTGATTTGTGGAATTGAGGGAGGTGAAGTGAAGGATTCAGGTGATTGCGAATTTTAGGATTTATAGCAGTAAGTGGTGAAGAAAAGAAGTTGACAATATTGGAGGAGTGTTAATGATTTGAGGAGCTCGGCTCGATGAAGTTTCTGTTTGTGGTTGTGGTGATGGATTTTGAATTAAGTAGGGCAAGTTGAGACAGTTGACGGTCACTACTGTTAGAGGAGTAGTAGCAAAGAGGTGTAGAAGCAGTAAGGCAGTGTTGGTGTTCAGGAAGTGGTTTAGGATTGTTGAGTTCGGACTTGTTTAGGAAGTGTTGGTGTTAAGGTAAACTGGAGTTTAAAGAGGAGGCAGTATCGGTCGGTGGAGTTGAACTGATGGTGGTACGGGTTAGTTGAGGCAGGTCGGTGTACTTGCAGTGGTGAAAGGTTGTTGTGAGTTGTGGGATGGAGGAGTTTGTGATAAAGAGTGTGGTTTTTTTTTATGAATGACGATGGTTTGTGGTAAGGGAGTATGGTGTGGTCTTGTTTGGAGCAGTCGAAATGTGTATATGTTGATGATGGGGAGGTATTGCATAGGTATGGTCGTGGTGGAGAAAATGAAGTTGTATAAGGCTGGAGGGGATGTTACAGTGAGTTTTTTGGTGAGGGTAGAAGTATGGATATGCTATGTTTGTGAGGTGGGAAGGTAGTAGTAGTAGTAGTGACAAAGGTTAGGGGAGGTGGATGTACGACAGGTTGGTGTTGTTGTAGACTGTTATTGAAAGCGGGGAGGTGAAGTTGAACGTTGTGGTGATGGAATGAATGTTGCTGCAAGTAGATGCTAGGTCTAGTGTTGCTATAGGTGAAGACTAGTATCACGAGTTGGTATAGGTAAGTGTTGTTGGATGTTGTCAGTGCTAAAGAATTTGAGTGATAATGAAGTGGAATGTAGAAAGATTCTTGGTCGTAGCGGCTGATGGTTGTAGAGGAAAATGAGTGGGATGTTTTGTGATGATGAGGTTGTATTGGTTTGAAGAGGGGAGATGTAGCAATGGCTTAGATGTGTGGACGCAGTGTGGTTTTGTTGGCTTTTGGCTGAGGGCGTAAGTTGAAGTAATAGGAAGACAATTTAGTTGCAGAAGTAGTTTGAAAGGGAAGCTTGTAGATGTGGGTTTTGCAGTGTTTTGTGAAGAAATGGATGGTCTAGAAGCTTTTGATGGTGTGATGGTATGAGGGCCTGAGATAGTTGAAAAGAGAAATGAGTTGTTTTGTGAAGTACATTTTTGTTTTGTTCAGGGGTTCTGAAGGCTTTATATTTATGCAAAGTAGAGATGGTTGTTAGTGCAGAAACACAAAGAAGGATCAAATGAACATGTAATGGTTTGGAGACAAAATAAAATTGAAATTCATGCAAAGCTAAATATTCCTGTTATATTATGAAATTGTTCGGAACCAGAAGGGAATGCACAAAAACACAAATGCAGTGATTGAACAAATAAAACAGAAGATGCTAAAAATCGAAGAAGCACAAGAATAGAAGGAATAAAAGCAAACACAATAAATAAAAATGGTGATCAACAATTGTAGTGTTTTTACTAAATGAAAACTAACAAAGAACAAATTAAAAAGGCACACACAAAATAAAAAGGAATCGCAAACAATCAAAACAAAACACACTAACAATTGAACAAGCACAATATAAAACTAACTTAAGTGAACAAATAATACATACAATGAAATAAAACAACACACAATTTTATTTGTAATGACAAACAACAAGAAAATTAATTCAAAGAATAAAATCAAAATTAAATTCCTTCCTCGACAACGACACCCAAAAACTTGTTCTACGACGAAAATTCTATCAATTAGAAAACCACCGAAGTGTACTAAACTGCAAACGCACGACGTACACTTATAATATGTGGCCAATACGGGTCAATACACGGAGAAAGAAGTAATTCTATTTCTATTCAATCGAATTATACCACTTGAGATTTTGACTAACTAAAAATTACAAAATTAACAAAAGAGAACAAGTTGAAAGTTAACAAATGAAGTGAGAGCAATTTAGATGTACCTTCTTCCTCGTGACCACATAAATCAACATATAATGATTTCATGATCCCTCATTTGATCTTTTGTATAATTAGTTAGTGTATTTATCATAAACACGACCTAACTGTGTTATTAGTTAACACACGTAAATCGTCAAACTTTAATACACTCTCTAATCCACATTAATACTTTCATGAAATGATAACAAAAGTTGAAACTGAAATTTACTTTAAGTGTACTCTATTTACTATTAAATTAGTAACGTAGAGTATCAAATTTGGATTTCAATCAATTTTTTTTACCATATTCATATGTAGATGAAGAGGAAATCTTGTGTTTATGTTGATTAAGAATAGCCTATTTGTTGTTAATAACATAGACTATCAAAACCAAAACTCAAACATCAATGTAATTACTACTTCAACTGTTCCATTAAGCATAGAAAGAGGTCATAAAAATCAAAATATGTTGCATCTGCATAATAAAGAGAACTTCGTTACCCCGAAATCAAAGGGATTAGCCTCTAATATATTTAATCATGCCAACAAAGTAGATTGCAACATTAAACAAAAACCAAAGGAATAAGAGAACTAAAGAACAAGAATAAACTAAACTAATCTACTTGCATGAAATATAAATCTACACTAATTGCATTATATATATCTTATTTATAAACAACAAAATGAAAGCATAGAAATTAAAATAAGTATAAGAATGACATAAGAGAAAGAGGCTTGGAAGCCATTTTTATTAACTTGAGCAACTTACACTTCCATATGATAAAAAGAAGATGAAAATTACATGAAACATGGTGTATATATACATGATCTAAAACCTAATCACTCTTCTTGGGAATTAGCCAAAAAGCCTACTTCATGAATCTTCTAATTTTGTCTTTAGCTACTAATTAATCATGTAAAATGCATGAAGCCTTTTTTATCTCATCCAATTAGTGCATTTGTTTCTAATATGAAGGTTTTAGAGTAAGTGAGTTAGTTGAGAGGTGTGGTCCTCCACTTTCCATAGAATGAATTATTTCATTCCCTCCTCTTGTTCATGAGCATGTCTTACTTCATATCTTCATGTGCATACTTTATGTTTGATCCTAAATTCCTACAAGAGATAACTACAGGGAACAAGTAAATGATATCACAAATTAAAACATGCACAATTGACCGTTTTACCCCCAAAACGAGTGATGATTTTGAAAACCTTTAAATCATGGGTTGATCATATAAAATACCCAAAAATAATAATTTATTTGACTAAAACAAGACTAATTATTTGAGTAAAAGTGTGCATTTTTATGTGCACATAGTGGCTTCAAGGCTAATTCTTGTGTTTCTAGATCCAAACAACTACGAACCACCGTATGGATGCAACGATATCGCGAAGTGCTACAAATTTTGGTTTTGTAACTTCTTCTAATTGATTCACGGATGGGGAGAAACTGAAGAAGGAAATGAGGAAGATTTTCAGCCATTGTAAATTATTTACAAGCGGATACCATGAAACTAGGGTTTAGAGGAATGTTTTATTAATATAGTGTTTCAAATTTCGTATTTTTAAGCTATGAACGAGCTGGAGTTCAAGTCAGACCTGCTAACAGGAGATCTGTAGGATTAAAGACCTCCTAAATGCAATGGGACTAGCGCCATGGTCCAATTCTAAAGTCTACATCAGCTGTTTTTAAAAATTTAATTATTCTAGTTAAATTGCACAAATAATTTCCAATGTGTTTTAGATTCGCACCACCAAACTATAAGTCTGATTGACACAGAATTTGAAAACTTACAATAATTTAATATTTTGGACAAAATGAAACTAGTTTCATCAAAATATTAGATTGTTTGTAAAATGGCTATTTCAACAGGTTGATTAATACATATTATATTCAGTTTTCATTTAGTGAATATTAGGCACACATCCCTAAAACCAAACTTAGTTAGGTTCAGGTCCGGTCATAAAGTTATTGTAAAATTAGTCCCTATTTTTTGAAAATAGGTCAAAAAAATAAAAAAATTACGTAAACTAATATTAAAATAAAGTATGCATTTGACAAAAAATTCAGTCCAAAAAACATCATAAAACACGCCAGAAACAAAAAATAACAGAAAACAGTGAAAGGGCAGTTAAATGCATAATATTATGCACATATACGAATTTTCTTGCAATATGTGTGTGTGTGTGTGTGTGTGTGTGTGTGTGCGTGTGTGTATGCGCGTGCGAGTATTCAAGTTTTGCATCTGCATTGATTTTCTTGCATATTTCAGTGCAATTATTGCATAATTCTTCCATTTCATTTTTATTTGCATTCAAGTGTGCAAATTAAACCGAAAACATGCACACATGTGTGCAACATATTTGTAGGTAAAATTTAACTAAATTTTGTTTATGCAACAGTTGCGTACATATATGCAACTATTGGCAATAGTTGCATTCATATATGCAACTTTTTTTTAAAATTGGCGTGGACTTCTAGGATTATTTCCATATTTTAGAATTATTATTTTTTAACTGAGTGGCGCATTTTTTTTGGCCACAAAATGAAGGAGGAATTTTTTTTCAAAGTAGGAGGCGAAAGTCTAATACAGAGACCGGGTTTACATTTGAAAAAAGGGAGGGACATGGCTTATATTTCAAACTGCAATAGGGACGTGGCACAAAAGTACCCTTCCATTTATTCACTTTCAAATTTAATTCAATAGTTTATAAATTTATTCAAAACAATTTTTTTTAAATAACTTAATTAAATAACTTTTCGTTTACAAATTCCTATTTTGATTATTTATCAACTTCATTATAATTTCGATTATAAATTTGTTAATTCAGTTTCATTCACATACTTCAATATTAAATTTCAAATTTCAATATCTATCAATATAAAACAAATCATAGTTGTATTTACAATCGATACAAGTTATTATTGCTATAACTAGTTGAAATTCATTACATACTCAATTTAATTTAGTTTACATCATGAATTTACATAATTAAATCATCAAAATTTTATTTCTAACCATAATAAGAATCAAAATCATGTTAGATTCAATAATTTGAATAATGGAAATATATGGGTTGTTACAAACAGGTCATCGATCTTTCACTATCGAGACTCTGGATGAGGTAGTGATGCCAACTGGATGCTTAGTTTATTTATTTATGGCATAACCTTAATCCACTAGTGTGTTGTTCCATTAGAGAGGGGTGGCTGCATGGGGCCTTGGCCACGATAAAAAGTATAGATTTAGCTGACAATCTACAGGCCTAGTTATGTCATTTTGCAAATTGTAGTAAATCCCTTATTGAGTTCTGTATTGAGCCCAGTCCGCCCCTTATAAGCGAAGCTTAGAGATTAGTCGGTACAATTATATGAATCCTCCAAGTATGCACAGAATAGTGCATAGTGGATATCCAAACATTGTAAATTCTAATGCAGACAGAGTCGCAAATTTTCTTATTAGAAATCTGTATTGTAGGCCTAATGAAGCAGTCCTTTACATTTGCAACAGCAATACAATTTCGTAATGTAACGACGGAAACCTCTCGAGGAGGGTACTATGGGTAATTCCTAGGTATATTGGCCATATAGCCATACATACATTATTAGGTATGATCAGAGGTAAGAGTATTGTAAACTATAATAACCTAATAAAAGTAAATCAGTGATAAAATGATATATATATATATAGTGTTATTCTTAAAAACTTTAATTTGTCCATTCACCAGAACTTTATTTCATATCCTTCCTCATAAAAAAATTTCACATTAGACATATGGTAGAGATTTTACATCTTAAAGAAACTTGCTAACCAGTTTCATTATTATGGTAAATATTTACTTATTATCAAATTTTACTAAGTTCCCTGGTGAGATGTAAATTTGAGCTCTAATATATTTTATCTTTGTCTTTCTACAGGATAACAGACAATCAACTCGAGGTTCTGCGGACTTGAATTTTGCCAATTGCAAAAAATACGAGCTCGTTGGAATTCGAGTCGTTTTGTTTGGTATTAATGCTTAGGTTTATGATTCCTACATAAATAGTGAGTGGATGTGTTTGTATTTTTAAAATATAAATATTATATATAATATATACCTAGATCCATAAAGAATCCCAATTAAAAGGTGAAAAGACATATGGAAGAATTTTGAATAACACCTTTGTACAATAAAAGAATGGTTTATGGTCATTTAATAACAGCACAACTAGAATGGCTAGAGTTAAAATTATACAATAAGTTTTAGAATAAAAGGAGAATTTCAAGGATCAAAACCTGAGATTTTAATTAATGGGTGGGGCCGTAGATCCTTAAAAATATAAGGAGGCATAAGATGGGAAAAATATATATCAGGAATATATTGATATTGGGTGCAAAGACAGTGCTAGAATAAGATTCCAGTTTGGATGGCATTAAGGGAACTTCATGAAAGAGAAATTTGATAAGGAAAATTAATTTTGTGCAAAGGATTCGAAAACGGAAAATTAAGGAAGCACTTTTTATTTACCCCCACAATTAAACTTTTATTGAACTTGAAAAATAAATAGAAGAAAAGATTTTTGGTAGAAATTTTAAGTTTTAAATTAAAATGTTTACAGTTCTCAGAAATTTAGTAGCTTGAAATATTGGGACTAGCATTAAAATAAATTTGAAAAAAAATGCACATATTTTTTTAAAATAAAGTAAGTTGTGGGTTTAAGCAATATAAGTGGTTTGGATAAAAGCGAGAATATAAATAGATTAGACATGTATATATTATGCACGGATATGCTAAGGGAAGTTTCCATGCAGAAATAGACAATCTTGAAGAAAATAGACATTCAGAAATCGGCCAAGGTAGTTAAGAAAACTTTGATATTAGACCTGTGTTAGATTTTTTTTGGGACCTAGAAACAAAATACATTTTTGAAGTTTTCAAGTTAAAAAATTTGTAGTTTTAAAATGATTATTTATTTAAAAATAAACAAAGGCACAAGATAATTTTTTTTATTGGAAAGTAGGTTTGTTTTGAAAACACATAAGTGGGATTAGACAAAAAAACAATGAATAGAGATTTTCAGGGACAATGATGCTCTTTAATTCATTAGGACAAGAAGAAGTGTAAGATGAAATTTTTTGAATCAGAAAATTCAAGCAAATGTATTTTGTTAAAAGTAACATGGAATGTAGAGTGAAAGAGGTATACAAAATATTGGCAAAGTACCTTATTGTGCAACCTATTTCAAGAAAAAATAAGGGAAAAATTAAAGTATTCTCGTTACTTTACAAAAAAGTAAAATTATGCCTTAGTAAAGATTCATAGAAACTTCATCTTAAAATTCACTTGAAAAAAATTATAGATCCAATAAATTAGAGTGCATAACCCTTTGCGACGACAAGCCATAGCCAATAAATAGAAACTAGGCAAGTTTAGTTGCTCCGTTTTTTTTCACTTTCGAAGAAGATAAATTTTAGAGAATTGAAGATGATTTGGTGAATGATTAAACTTTTGAAAAGAGGGATTATCTTGGTATGTGAGTAGACCATAAAACTTGGGTAGTAATTATTGAAGATTTTAAAAAGAAAAGGTGGGAAATGGTTAATATTCATAGTTTATAGAATAGTATAAAGGGTTGAGAAAAAGAAAATTTTGGTAATGATGTCTCCCAGGAAATGGTCATTATAAATTAAACAAATTTAAAGGAAATTTCAAAACTTGTATATTTATGTGGAAAATGATAGAGAAAGAGGGATTCCACATAAACTCGAATTTAATAAACAATTAGATTGGAAAAGACTTGTTAATCCACAAGAGAGTTTAGCTCCCATGAAAGTTGATAATACAATTCCAAAGGGTTAAATTTATGTGGAATGGCCTAAATCCTGTAAAGTTGCAATATATAGGTAATAGACCGTAAGAACAAGCTTAGGTTTTTGCAAGAAAATTACTTCATGGATTTTGATTACTGGAAACCTTTTTCTTTTCTTTATAAAGAAGTAGAAAATTTAATGTGTTATCTTAATTTATGGTTGTAACAACCTGAGTTTCGAGAGACCGATTTTTTTCTTCAAAAAACCTAATCTATCGAAGCTAGAGTCGGCTTATCCCTTATCCTACAGAAAAGACAGAGATAATAAATATATCAGAGCTGGGTAAACATCTCACAATGGAATGGATAAAATATAATATAATCAAATATAGCCTTACCGAAGTAATAATATTGTCTATCCAACATCCAAAGCTATCAAATCTCTGCCATAAACCTAACCTGTGAGTGTGTTATGAGGAGAGGGTTAGAACATGGAGTTTTGGTGACTTGACAAACTATACATTCTGAAATTATCCTACATATACCGTTCAATTATGTTTTATTTATTTATTAGGTAACAAGTGTGTGGCCCGTGCTACACACACGGGCACTTGAGTTGGTATAGTTTTTGAAATACGTTCAAGATTCTACTTTTTATTTTATGGAATTGCAAATGGCTATTATCTTAGGATATTGTTGAGATTTAGGTAGCTGACAGAGTGAATAAATTCACAAATAAATTAAGATGTCGTTAGTGTTAATATTTCTACCTGTTGTATAGTTAGAATCCTACGCGTTGAGCGGAGTTAAAGGAGCATGCAGATGAACGAAAATGCTTTGTATAAAACATGAAGGAGATAATAGCAGTGTAGGGTAGTATTAGTACATCTCAACCTTAAACACGAAAGATTTTTCTCTTTTCTTTGCTACACAAAAGTATGCTTATCCCATTTTACTTACGTACATTAGTATTTGTGCATCTCAGCCGGAAACACGAACAGATTTCCCCTTTTCTTTGTTACACAAAAATATGCTTATCCAATTTTATTTAGGTACGTTAGTATTTGTACATTTCATCATGACACATGAATGATATTCTAACAGCTGAAGTTTACCTGGTTATTTATTTTTTAAATCAAGTATAGCAACAATTGCTGCATTGGATTGCAAATAGAAAAAATATGCAATAATCGAATCAACGAAACAAATCGAATGACATATAGTATCAGTAGGTACAACAATTTTATACTTCTATTTTAGCGTCGATGCAAATAGCTAAATTAACAGTTGTAACGCTATGAACAAAAATCCACTTTATCAATGGTCTTGCTATCTGAACGGTATGGTTTTGGATTTTTAGTTTAAAGAACTATGCTTTTTACCTCTTTCTCCTCCATTTTTCTTTCACGTACTTGATTGAAAGCAGTGAAAACACCGATATATATAGAGCGATGAGAACATAAACTACGGAAAAAAAGTTTGCAAAGCAAACCTGTCCACAAAATTAGCTTTTCCTTGTGCAAAGTGCATAATACATTAGTGTAATGTCCCGTATTTTTACAATATTATAAATAATTTATTTAATTATTTAAATAGTGATTCAGAGAAATAAATGGTCGATAAATTAAATAATATTGAATATTTGATTAATATAATTTATAGAATAATATATTTATTTCCGAAATAATCAAAAATAACAAAATTCACAATATTGTGTGAATTGGACAATTTAGAATATATAATTCAGTTTAGAGTTGAATTGTATTAACGAATATATTATATAAACGACAGTTGGACATATAATTATATTATAATTAAAATCGAGCTTGAAATGGCGCTGCAGTTCGTAATTTGGCGATTCGAACTTCAACTGAATATACAGAATCCATTTTAAATCAGATTTCTGTGAAACAAGAAACGTTCGGAGCTGGTGAAGTATATTTTTCTAATGGAAGAGAAAAATCGAGATTTCATCATGTAGATTTTGATTTATGTCCAAATCAAATTTTCAAATAGCCTCTATGGAATTCATATATAATTTATAACGATATATAAAGGGATTTCATTATAAATCGAATATCGATTTGACCCAGATTTGAAATATCGAGTTATAACTCCATATATATTTATTTTGGAGCTGTATGGTATTCTAGTCAATATATATACAATAACATTTATTTATAAATACTTAATTTAATTGTTTTTAAATATATTTATATATTTAAATGGGTTATTTAGAGCTTTAAAAATAGCCAGTTTTGCAAATGGCCTCCGTTTTCGACAAAACTAATTTTGTTGGATCCGTAACATTAAATTATTGTTAGATTTCAAGTTTCATGATTTTTGGAGTCAGTATGTGGCCATACCCATTTTAAATGTGAAAATAGTCAGTATTTTAACGATTAAAAATACGCTGTGTGAGCAAAAGGAGTCGGAATTCGACGAAACTAGTTTCGTTGGGTCCGTAATATCAAACTGAAGGTGTATGTGCATTTTCGTGATTTTTGGATATAATGTGTGATTATTGGAATTTTTAACAATAAATACAGATAGCGATTGCTTAAAAATAAATATAATAACCGAATAAAAAATTATTTAAGCCTAACCCCCCTCCCTAAACCCTAAAACTATTTTCCCATAGTCAACAGAAATCCGCTGTTGTCTATTTCTTTCCCAACGTAAAGTTTCCCTCTTTGAAAAATCAAATGAAAATCAAAACAATTTATATAAATCGATATAGTTATATATATGTGTTCACTGAAGGAAGAGCTTGATATTGAAGTGAAAATCGTGAAGCTCGATGCATTCCCTGGAGTTGTACGCACCATAGACGAGCTAGGGTTAAGTGTTCTTGAAGATTGAAGCTGTGATTCGAGTTTTTGATATTTTTCTTGGATTCCTGGGATGAAATAGCACTCGGTTGCAAATTCTTAAGGCAAACGGTGATAAAACATTTCGGATGAATACTGTTTGTAACTGAAATGGTTGCTCGTCGGATTTCATTTGAAGGGTGCGAACTGAACAAGGATAGGAAGAGCAGATGGAGTTTTCGAAAAGAGGAATTTTAAGAATTTTTGTTGGATTTTAAATAAGGAAATGGAGGAGAGAAAGGGGTTCAAGAATTCAAAAATGACATGTTTTATTTTCGGTGCCTGTTGAGTGACGAGGGAAGAAGGGTAATGAGTATGGGGGTTAAGAGTTAAACGTGATTACTGGTGTAATTAATGGTAAAGTTGGTTTTTCATTTTCATGGAAGGATCGGAGTAAGGAGTGGAAATACAATATGCAGGAGGATGCGTTCTTTGTCCTGGGAGGAAGAAGGTGCGGAACAGTAGTGGGCGTGGATTTCTGAGTGGGTATCGGCCGATTTCAAAGAGGGTGAGCCCAATATGGTTTTAAATAAATATAATTTGTGTATATAAAATATGTATTAACTTAAAGGTATCATAACTTCGTCATACTGTATCAGAATCTCGAACGGTCAGATCCGTTGGGATCGTATGGACGGCAGCTACACAATGGAATTGACTGGAAGTGAATTGGAGCTCGTTATAATTTAATGCAAAATAAAACGTCCGTTTGAATCAAAGATAGTTAATCGATATTTGACGATGAACAACCAATGTGAGTAAATCTCACTAACTCTGTACAGTTTATATTTTTATAAATATAATCTAGTGTTGATAAATGATGATTGATTGCTATGTGTTGATTGTTTGGTTGAATTGCTGATGTATTGGTTGAAATTATAGATATCGATATATATACAAATCGTTAATCAAATATTGATTTTGTTTATCAGAATATTTCATATTGAAATGAAGTAGATGTTAATTATATTGTATAACATCTGTGGATGCAGGAAAATAGGTTGGAGGGATCCAACTGGATTCCTCAATATTTATAATACTGTTTATTTACATATATTGTGATATATGATGTGATATATAATCTGTGATTGATTATGATGACACTGGTCATGTTATTTGGTATGTTAAAGACCATATGAATAGAATTTTATAAAAGGATTTATATAGAGTAAATAGAATTTATAAAAGGAATATAATTAAGGAATATTTATTTAGAAAATAAATAGAATTTTATAAAAGGATTTATATAGAATAAATAGAATTATAAAAGGAATATTGGTTTAGAAAGTAAATGGAATTATAAAAGGGAAATATTTGGAAAATGATTATAGTTTTATAAGAAGAGAATTTTACATTTGGAAGGTTTAGACCCGTTCTTCGCACATGGGTGTAACATGATATTGATTTAAAGTAAATATTTTGCATATAAAACATTATAAAGGAATTTGGGGTTTGAATTAAGAATTTAAATGGAATTACTGAAATTAGAACTGACTGGAAATTAGTTGAATTTTATGACTTTCTGGGTATCGATCTGATGTTGGTTTCGGCCTTCGGGGTTAATACGTAAGGGGATGTTCTCTTACTAGTTTACAGTTAGACACTGATAGAGGTGGGAAGACATTTATGCGTGAATCAGAAATGGAAACGTTTACATTTTCCAAAGTTAATAACGTATATTTTCTAAAATTAGAAAATAAGGATTTGATGAATATATGGAAATGAGAAATGGGAAAATGAATAAATGTTGATTGATGATTGATCGATAGAATTTCCATCTGGAAATAATATCATTGGTAGCACACATGTTTTCCTTTGATAGTTAAATCGCCGACTATCGACGATTTTGACCATTTCCGTTGTCAATACGAAGAGACCGGAATCAGATATATTATCTGAAAACCACTCCATATAGCATTAGCGTTGCGAATCAAATATGATGAAGATAATTGAAGACGGAGTTATGCAAGGGTTGTCCTGTTTATAGAATAGTGCCTTCGGATTGTCCAATCCCAGGACAACTTGATTGGACGAACGTCTGACAGAGTATATCTAGTAGATCGCATAAATTGATCGTTTCAAACGTATTTACGTTGGTGGTGGAGGAATTCGTTTCTCTTAGCTTATACCCGTGGTATTTTTGGGAGAATCAATTTGTGATTTGATGGGTATGACGATGTGATATTCAAAGTAAATGAAGGAGTGATCTGTTAAAAGATATGTTATGACCTCAAGCCTCATCAACTGAGAAATGACAGAAATCGGGCAGGCAGTATGGCCAAGTGGGTCGCACCCAAGTAGGGTATATTGTCACCATCTAGAGAATATTCATATATGTTACTTCTTTCAATTCTGTATCTCCCGGGAATGGTTATGTTGGTGTACCAACCGTAAGGTGATAATATATTCGGAACTTTCAAGTGAAATGAATGGCCGGTCATGTGTGGTCGAGTTACAAGATGTTCTTGTTGAACTCCAGTGTATCTCTTCTAGAGTACACTAATCGGAAGGTGGTTCCATACTTTGTCATAGTTGGAATCCATTACCCAATAAGAGCCCGAGGTTTTGATTGTATATCATATATGTAGAACGTGAGATGAAAGCGTTCTACTAGATTGTTATCTACTTGATTTAGACATTATTACAATATCAGAAGAGATTTGATATAAAGAATATTTTGGTTTGTCGTAAGGTAAAAACCGTCCGTGTTTATGTGTGGATCGGTCTTACGATTACCCTTTGTTTCAAAAGGATTTTTAAAAGTTAAACAAATGATTTGAGTTTGCTCACACCAGTCACATGACTGACCCAGAGTTTCTTTTGTTTTGTTTTCCCTAAACTCTTGGGTACCCAATTTTGTACGGGCAGTCAAGTAGTCGGGATTTTACAGATATACTAGAAGGAGCTGGAGCAGGAGGCTTCAGCAGCGCTTTTATAACTATAGTTATTTCCGTTGTGTTGTAAGTGTTATACTCTGATAATGTTACTGTATACGTATACTGATTTTATTTCAAAATTATGTATCTGTTATATGTTGTTCGTTCCGCTGTGAGATTCGTATTTACTCTGATGTTGTATGTTCTTATTCTTTTATTCTATGTTTCTATCTTATCTATCCTCACCCCCTAATTTCTTTCATGAACTATCTGGTGTTTCCGATGCTTAGGTAGTCGACATTGAGTTTATGTCGATAACCAGGATCCTGAAAACCCGGGTCGTTATAGTGGTATCAGAGTTGAAGGTTAAGTAATTACCTTGGTTCTGTGGTGCGACTCAGTAGAGATAGGGTTAGTAATGCCCTAGATTGAGTTGAGTATGTATATATACGAGAGAGCGTATGTATAGATTTTATAAATAATTGTTTTATATTGTGGAGATTTATTGGTTGAGTTGTTTATGAGTTCTGGTCGATCAATTTGATCCACTGTATCGTAGGGGTTTATAAACAGTCGAATACGATGAACCGACACAGTATGTTTTGAAAAGAGGGTAAATGAAATAATTTTACCCAAATTATATTTTGATATAAAAGAAAGTATAGATATTGGAAATACTATAGTATATTGGATGTGTTGGTTGTTATTATAATCGGACAAGATTATAAAATGTGAAATGGTTATGTAAATAGCCAATCAGAATTCATATAAGTGAAATACGTGAAATCAGATGAAATAAATCTGAATTTAAATCAGAATTGGAATTGAAGCCCTGGAAGGTTATACGGGTGTTTGTAAATGAATCTGGGTTAAATATATGTGAATTTTTAAATCTTGGGAGATTTTAGGAATTTTTTCCAAGCATTGGGAATAGTATTTTGAAATAAATTTCAAAATGGAAGTATTTAGAAATGGTTTTAAAAGTGATATAGTATTGAACTCACTTCGATAGCTGGGAAATAACCCTGATGATGAATCGCGACATCATTAGTGTTCATTTTTGAGTTGCTAAGTGACGGATTACTACCAAAGATTTTGTTTTTGAATAGTTTTGTGAAAAGCAAGTTGTTTTGAATTCCGAAAAGGAAAGAAAAGCTAAGTTATTTAAAATTCACAGGGAAAGATTTTTTGATTTGAAACAAAATAATAAAAATTTGGGAAACCAAATGGAAATTGAATTGGATTAAAGTGATATCGAGACAAATTGGATACGTGAGATAAGGAGTTGAAATAGAATTGGTTTGAAATAAAAATTTGGCTTAGGTATAAGCGGATGGTTGGGTTGGAGATAAAAGTGATTTGAGTTTGATTGGTATGACATTGTTATATGCTAAATTGATAGCAGATGCAAAGGATATAATGATATGCCCGACAAAAAGGTACCAGTTTATATTATATATGGGTTTGAGATTTTGATGAGTCGAATTGGCAAGTCGCTTGGCTGTTTGATTTTCTTTTGGGTTGAAGAAGGCCAGAGAGGCGAGTTGGAGTTTGATCTATTGACCAGTACAAAGGAGGTGCTGGCGAAATTTTTCGAAAAGTTAAGGTGTTAGAAAATTTTCAAGATTTTTGAAATTTTTCGTTAGTAGGAACGAATAAATATTTAATTGAAATTAAATTGGTTCAGTTGAAACTGAAGTTAGTAAGTAAACAAATAATTTTTACAAATTAATAAGTTATGTTTTCTACCTTAGCAATTTCGAGGACGAAATTATTTTAAGGGGGGAAGAATGTAATGTCCCATATTTTTACAATATAATAATTAATTTATTTAATTATTTAGATAGTTATTCAGAGAATTAAATGGTCGATAAATTAAATAATATTGAATATTTAATTAATATATTTTATAGAATAATATATTTATTTCTGAAATAATTTGAAATAACAAAATTCACAATATTGTGTGAATTAGAAAATTTAGAATATATAATTCAATTTAGAGTTGAATTATATTAAGGAATATATTATATAAAAGACAGTTGAACATATAATTATATTATAATTAAAATCGAGCTCGAAATGGCTCTGTAGTTCGTAATTTGCCGATTCGAACTTCAATTGAATATACAAAATCCGTTTTAAATTGGATTTCTATGAAACAAGAAACGTTCGGAGCTGGTGAAGTATATTTTTCTAATGGAAGAGAAAAATCGGGATTTTGTCATGTAGATTTTGATTTATGTCCAAATCAAATTTTCAAATAGTCGCTGTAGAGTTCATATATAATTTATAATGATATATATAAAGGGATTTCATTGTAAATCGAATATCGATTTGACCCAGATTTGAAATATCGAGTTATAACTCCATATATATTTATTTTGGAACTGTATGGTATTCTAGTTAATATATATACGATAATATTTATTTATAAATATTTAATTTAATTGTTTTTAAATATATTTATATATTTAAATGGGTTATTTAGAGCTTTAAAAATAGACAGTTTTGCAAACGACCTCCGTTTTTGACGAAACTAATTTTGTTGGATCTGTAACATTAAATTATTGTTAGATTTCAAGTTCCATGATTTTTGGAGTCAGTATGTGGCCGTACCCAATTTAAATGTGAAAATAGTCAGTATTTTGATGGTTAAAAATACGCTGTGTGAGCAAACGGAGTCGGAATTCGACGAAACCAGTTTCGTTGGGTCCGTAATATCAAACTAAAGGTGTATGTGCATTTTCGTGATTTTTGGATGTCATGTGTGATTATAGGAACTTTTAACAATAAATACAGATAGCGATTGCTTAAAAATAAATATAATAACCGAATAAAAAATTATTTAAACAATGCTATAAATAGCCTAACGCCCCTCCCCCCCGAAACCCTAAAACTATTTTCCCATAGTCAACAGAAATCCGCCATCGTTTATTTCTTTCCCAACGTAAAGTTTCCCTCTTTGAAAAATCAAATGAAAATCAAAACAATTTATAAAAATCGATATAGTTATATATATGTGTTCACTGAAGGAAGAGCTTGATATTGATGTGAAAATCGTGAAGCTTGATGCATTCCCTGGAGTTCGTATGCACCATAGACTAGCTAGGGTTAAGTGTTTTTGAAGATTGAAGCTGTGATTCGAGTTTTTGATATTTTTCTTGGATTCCTGGGATGAAATCGCACTCGGTTGCAAATTCTTAAGGTAAACGGTGATAAAACATTTCAGATGAATACTGTTTGTAACTGAAATGGCTGCTCTCGGATTTCATTTGAAGGATGCGAACTGAACAAGGATAGGAAGAGCGGATGGAGTTTTCGAAAAGAGGAATTTTAAGCATTTTTGTGGGATTTTAAATAAGGAAATGAAGGAGAGAAAGGAGTTCAAGAATTCAAAAATGGACATGTTTTATTTTCGGTGCCTGTTGAGTGACGAGGGAAGAAGGGTAATGAGTATGGGGGTTAAGAGTTAAACGTGATTACTAGTGCAATTAATGGTAAAGTTGGTTTTTCATTTACATGGAAGGATCGGAGTAAGGAATGGAAATACAATGTGCAGGAGGATGCGTTCTTTATCCTGGGAGGAAGAAGGTGCAGAACAATAGTAGGCGTGGTTTTCAGAGTGGGTATGGGCCGATTTCAAAGAGGGTGAGCCCAATAAGGTTTTAAATAAATATAATGTGTGTATACAAAATATGTATTAACTTAAATGTATCATAACTTCGTCATACTATATCAGAATCTCAAACGGTCAGATCCATTGGGATTGTATGGACGGCAGCTACACAATGGAATTGACTGGAAGTGAATTGGAGCTCGTTATAATTTATTGCAAAATAAAACGTCCGTCTAAATCAAAGATAGTTAATCGTTATTTAACGATGAACTACCAATGTGAGTAAATCTCACTAACTCTGTACAGTTTATATTTTTATAAATATAATCTAGTGTTGATAAATGATGATTTATTGCTGTGTGTTGATTGTTTGGTTGAATTGCTGATATATTGGTTGAAATTATAGATAACAATATATATACAAATCGTTAATCAAATATTGATTCTGTTTATCAGAATATTTCATATTGAAATGAAGTAGATGTTAATTATATTGTTTAACATATGTGGATGCAGGAAAACAGGTTGGAGGGATCCAACTGGATTCCTCAATATTTATAATACTGTTTGTTTTCATATATTGTGATATATGATGTGATATATAATCTGTGATTGATTATGATGACACTGGTCATGTTATTTGGTATGTTAAAGACCATATGAATAGAATTTTATAAAAGGATTTATATAGAGTAAATAGAATTTATAAAAGGGATATAATTAAGGAATATTTATTTAGAAAATAAATAGAATTTTATAAAAGGATTTATATAGAATAAATAGAATTATAAAAGGAATATTGGTTTAGAAAGTAAATGGAATTATGAAAGGGAAATATTTGGAAAATGAATAGAGTTTTATAAGAAGAGAATTTTACATTAGGAAGGTTTAGACTCGTGCTTCGCACACTGGTGTAACATGATATTGATTTAAAGTAAATATTTTGCAAATAAAATATTATAAAGGAATTTGGGGTTAGGAATTTAAATGGAATTACTGAAATTAGAACTGACTGGAAATTAGTTGAATTGAATGACTTTCTGGGTATCGATCTGATGTTGGTTTCGGCCTTCGAGGTTAATACATAGGGGGTTGTTCTCTTACTAGTTTACAGTTAGATACTGATAGAGGTAGGAAGATATTGATGCGTGAATCAGAATTGGAAACGTTTTCCAAAGTTAATAACGTATATTTTCTAAAATTAGAAAATAAGGATTTGATGAACATATGGAAACGAGAAATGGGAAAATGAATAAATAATGATTGATGATTGATCGATAAATTTCCATTTGGAAATAATATCGTTGGTTGCACAAATGTTTTCCTTTGATTGTTAAATCATCGACTATCAAAGATTTTGACCATTTGCGTTATCAATACGGAGAGGCCGGGATCAGGTATATTATCTGAAAACCACTTTGTATGGCATTAGCGTTGCGAATCAAATATGATGAAGGTAATTGAAGACGGAGTTATGCAAGGGCTGTCCTGTTTATAGAATAGTGCCTTCGGATTGTCCAATCCCAGGACAACTTGGATGGACGAACGTCTGATAGAGTATATCTGGTAGATCGCGTAAGTTGATCGTTTCAAACATATTTACGTTGGTGGCGGAGGAATTCGTTTCTCTTAGCTTATACCCAAGGTATTTTTTGGGGAATCAGTTTGTGATTTGACGGGTATGACGATGTGACATTCAAAGTAAATGAAGGAGTGATCTTTAAAAGATATGTTATGACCTCAAGCCTCATCAATAGGGAAATGACAGAAATCGGGCAAGCAGCATGGCTAAGTGGGTCACACCCAAGTAGGGTATATTGTCACCATCTATAGAATATTCATATATGCTACTTCTTTCAGTTCTATATCTCCCGGGAACGGTTATGTTGGTATACCAACCGTAAGGTGATAATATATTCGGAACATTTAAGCGAAATGAATGGCCAGTCATGTGTGGCCGAGTTATAAGATGTTCTTGTTGAACTCGAGTGTATCACTTCTAGAGTACACTGATCGGAAGGTGGTTCCTTACCTTGTCATAGTTGGAATCCATTACCTAATAAGATCCTGCGGTTTTGATTGTATATTATATATGTAGAACGTGAGGTGAAAGCGTTCTACTAGATTGCTATCTACTTGATTTAGACATTATTATAATATCAGAAGAGATTTGATATAAAGAATATTTTGGTTTTTCGTAGGGTAAAAACCGTCCGTGTTTATGTGTGGATCGGTCTTACGATTATCCTTTGTTTCAAAAGGATTTTGAAAAGTTAAGCAAATGATTTGAGTTCACTCACACCAGTCACATGATTGACCCAGAGTTTCTTTTGTTTTGTTATCCCTAAACTCTTGGGTGCCCAATTTTGTATGGGCAGTCAAGTAGTCGGGATTTTACAGATATACTAGAAGGAGCTGGAGCAGGATGCTTCAGCAGCATTTTTATAGCTATAGTTATTTCCGCTGTGTTGTAAGTGTTATACTCTGATAATGTTACTGTATACATATACTGATTTTATTTCAAAATTATGTATCTATTATATGTTGTTCGTTCCGCTGTGAGATTCGTATTTACTCTGGTGTTGTATGTTCTTCTTCTTCGTCTATTCTAAGTTTCTATCTTATCTATCCTCACCCTCTAATTTCTTTCATGGACTATCCGGTGTTTCCGTCGACATTGAGTTTATGTCGATAACCAGGATCGTGAAAACCCGGGTCGTTACAGTTAGTATATTTATTTTTTGTTTGTTTCAATATAAAGAAATTTTAGTGTTTTATCATCACAGATGCAAGTTTTACAGGATACTTCTAGAAACATTAAAATTGTATACTCTTATAACTACATATGCACAGTATGTATCTCTCTAGATCCTAACTGGTTTGATTTTATCTAAAAAATGATTGGTTTCAAAAACTATAGTTGGTTTAGAGGTTTATAAAGGCACATAAAAATTATGAACGTGTATATAGAAAAAGTGGAACTTCTGATCCCTTGAAGAAAAGAACAAAGATCACTGATGCACAGAGCAAAGTTGCTTGATAGCATCCATGGAGTGGCTATCCATGCAACCATCACAGCAATCTCTTTATACCAGTATGTACGCATATCAGATGGATGGATGCATATGAACATTTGTGTTTTATAGTTGGGTATAAGAATCGGCCTTCATTTATATATTAAATGGTGAAGCAATTCAGTAAATACATAAAAAATATTTTCACTAAGGGACTTATTAGACTGCATGTTGATTGCATGTGACAATTGGTTTATGCAAAATGTAACAACCTCAATTTTTAGAGTATATTTTATTTAATGATTTAATTTAAATTTTGTTTTATTTAATTTATTTGTTTGGATTTTTTTTATTTCGTCTATTATTTATTTTATTTGTAAAAAAAAAAATTTATATCATTCCTTTATTTGCCAACACCGTTTACATTTTTAAAGTTAAACATCTATTCCTTGATATTATTCCTTTCCTTACATGGTTGTTAATTTCAAAAAAAAAAATTAAACATTCGTTTTCCTTCCATTTATTTCCCTATATTCATTCATTTTGATTCCAAAAGCCATGCATTCCCAAAAGCATGCGTTACTTTATGTTTTCTATTTCTAATCCATGCGTTGGTTTCCTTTTCCATTCCTAATGCCATGCACGTTTGATTTCCTTTTTACTTTTGAACCATTAATTTAGTAAGCATTAATGTGTTCATTTCCAATGCATGCGTTCACACTTTGTAATTATGTTCTAAAACTAATGCATGCATTCATGTTGCTTTTATTTCCAAATTAAATGCCATGCATTACTTTTTTTGTTCCCTTTCACATACCATTCTTTTACAAGCCATGCGTCCTCCTTTTCTTTTTATATTTGCATACGTTGCACCTTCTATTGTTTCTTTCTTGATCCATTGAACCGCACTCATTTATTTCTGAAATTCAAACCAAACGTTTCTTCTATATGAATTGGAAACGGTCTAATTTGAATTGTTAAACGCCAACATTAATGTGGAGCAAGTTTCGAGGATTTTACCCACCCACTATCTTCTCTCTCTATTTTAAAATTCACTACTTTGCCAGTATAAAATAAATAAACAGCACAAATAAATGAAAAGCCATCCGCTCCTTGATTTCTTCCTTTATTTAAGCTACCTGTACGTTTTACCAATTTTACCCCTTTCTCTTTTGATCTGCTCATTCTCAAACCATCCCACATGTTTCTCTCGCTCATGTCAACACCCTTTTCTCATCAGTTTCCCATCGCAACAGCTGCTTCACCGACCTTTTCTCCAAGTCTCCGACAACCAACCCCGCCTGCTCCATCCGCAGATCGCCCGACCCGAACCCGAAGCCGCAGGTGACCTCGCCATCTTCTCCAAGCCCAAGGTCTTCCCTCCATGTCCAACTTCTTCCCCTCGCCTCGACTCCAGTTGCCCACGCCTTCCCTACTGAGCCTCCTGCCGCCTACCAGATCCGACCAAACCCCAGTCCAGTATGCGTGATTTTATATTTTTTTATATTGATGTATATTTGTGTTATTACTAAAAGGAAAAACATGTTTTTTTTTCAAGGACAAAAATCATATTATTATTTTTTTTATTTTTATTTTTTCTGGTTTGCGTTGTAAAATGATGGCATCATGCATACTATGAGATTGTTAGGGGCAAAACTCATTTTACTTCTCAATTATTCAGCAAAAGCTGTTAACAAATTGAATTTTCTTGAGGTTTTCTTCAGTAGTTCAGACAATTTTGAGTTATCTGTAGCTTAAGTAACATTTTGATCTTTATTAAATTTTCTTTTGTCATATTTTATTTTGAAAATATCGTATTCCTTTATAAAACATTGGTCTTTAGGCTGAGTTAAGTTATTTCTTCTGATGTATGCACTTACGATTTGAAGTAGAAACTGTCAAAAGACAAATATGTAAATTATTAAACTTCTAAACACGCGTTGTTTCTAGTGTGATTTCTTTTATGTGACAAGGAGTCGTTTGTGTCATTATAAGTGTGTGTGGGGGTTTTACATTTGTGTTTTATTCATGCGTGTGTGTTGATTTTTAAATATATATATATATATATTTTCAGTGTGTATATATATAAATGAATATATATATATGTATATTTGTTGAATTTTTATTTTATTATTAATATGTATGTATATATATTTTTAACGATTGTCTATATATAATATATAGTTGCGAAGGTATATATATATTTAATTGATTTTGTGTATTTTTTTGTGTGTGAGAATGTTTGCGTGAGTTTTGTTCTTTTGTTCGTGTGTGAGTTTTAATTAGTATGTGTGGTATATTTCCTGTGTGGTGATGTGTTCGTGTGGGAATATGGGTTGAGTAAAAGGGTGCATAAATCTACGTTTATTTAAAAAACAAACATATATCTTGGGTTTTATATATTTATATGTGTTGAAAATTTTATGTACATATGTAAATATTATACTTCCTCCGTTTCTGAATATAAGATGTTTACTTGTTTGCAAAAGAATTAAGGAATCGATTAATGATGTTTTAATTCATACTTAAGTTAAGTTTCTCTCTTAAATTTGCTATTTTTCATGCATAGCTATTGGTTGAAGCATGAATAAATACATAAAAAGTCTCATCATCTATTATGAATCATGCATAAAGAGGGTATTAAAACCTTAAACGTCTTATATTTTGCAACACAACAAACTTCTTAAAACATCTTATATGCAGGAAAAGAGGGAGTATATAATTTTATATGTGTGTGTTGTGTTGAGTGCGTTTATGGGTGTATTGCGTACCGTTGAGTTTCTTTGAAAATTTATTTGTTTTAAAATATATGTACATATATACATAATTGTTTAAATATTTATATATATATATATAGTTTTATGGTTTTATTTGGGTGTTTTTGCGTTGTATGTTATTTAAACATATATATGGTTTGGAGCTATATAATTTAATATATATATTTATATAAGTGATTTGTAATGTGTCGAATTTTAAATATATAGGTATATATAAATTTTACTGTGTTTACGTTTATATTATATATATATATATATACTATTTTGAAAAAGGATTTGTTGTGTGTTTATGTATAATTTATAATATATATATTGTTATAATTTGTGTTGTGTGTATGGTATGTGTGTGTGTGAGTCTATGTGTGTGTTTCAAATTATATATTATATATAAGTGTATATGATTTAGTATGCATTAGCATTGTGTTTTATTTAAATGTATAATGTATAAAATATATTTTTGTGCACCGAATTTTAAATATATATATATATGTATGTAAAAGAAAATTTGTTCATTTGTATATATAAAAATATATATTTTTTGTGTAAAGAATTTATTGGGTTTATTTTGAGTCAAGTTTGGTGTTGAGTTTGAGAACCTTTCCAAAACCCAAATACCATACCGTCCAACACCAAATTGTTGTACCAATCAATATAGAAATTCCATTATCGCCTCATACAAAATAAAATAAAAGTATATTGAGTGGTTGCTATAATCGAATCTATTTTGGAACATGCCTTGAAATTGCTGTTTCAATTCGGTGTCAAATTCGTCTGTTGTTTCCAATCTATTCCATGAAAGGTGAGTTTATCTCACACCTGACTCACATCATTTCATAGATGTTAGATCAACTAAATGAACTGTTATGAAATGTATAGGATTGTCAGTAGAGATTGTTTGTTTAAATTATACACTTTCATATGTGACACGATATTCATATGACATGTATGTACACTGATTATATATGACTATGATGTGATTGATGACATGTGATGGTTTGTTATGTTGTAGATACCCATAGTTTAGGAAAAATCACTAAGGGTTGAAATGATACATACCCGAATGGACATTAGATTAGGGAAAAATCGTTATGGGTTGAAATGATAGACCTGAACGATTTTACTGAATTTGGGATTGCGGGTTGAAATGATAAACCCGTAGAAATTTTATAAATTATGGGTTGAAATGATAAATATCCGTATCACTTGACCATAGGGTAGAAAACTATATATGGACACCGTTGGTTATGTTTTCGAATTAAAATGAGTTGGAAATTTTGATTGTAATAATATTAATTTAAGATATTATATTTATATTTTAAAGATTTATAATTAAATTTTGTAAATTTTAAATTATATGTTTTAAAATGATTTTATGAGTAAAAATGTATTTAAATGCTTATTTAAGATTTTAGTTATAATTAATTTATTTTAAATTATATAATTTAATCATATATGTATTTTTAACTATAAATTAATATATTATAATAAATTATTCTTTTAAACCCTATTTCTACATTAATTTAAACCTATATATGTTATAAAGCTATTTTCTATATAAATTTATAACTAATAAATAATATTTTCAAAGCTTATTTTATATATGTTTCATAAACTTTAATAATAAACTGAAAAAGTGGATAAGTTTTGTTTTGCGATTTAAATTCATGGTTTATAGATTTAAATTTATAAAATGATTACTTGATTCAATGAATTTGATTTTAAATCAACTAAATGCTATTTTGGGTTGACTTAAAAATTGAACTGTACAGGAAAAGAACGTGAATTGCGTAATTTATTGGAATTTGAATTTATAATTAATATGAATATATGAATTCGATTATAAATTGAATGAATATGAATTGAAATAATACTATATATGGAATTGATTCATAAAATGTTTGGTTTGAATTAAAGAAATTTCTTAAATCAATTTATTTCAAGATATGATTTTATTAAAATGGCCACGGTGTGAAAAATGTAAATGTTTGGTTGTTAAAGAGACCGGGATCGGATATTGTCATACTCTCTGCCAATACCGAAAACCACTTTAACAACTATGTATGCGGTGGAGTTCCAGAATGAAGTAGGATGGTTTGGTGGCGATTACTGGATTGAAGAAAGAGAACGTTGATGGATAGCCTTGACCTTCGGGTCATAATTAAAATGACTAAAACAGGTGCTATACCGTGATTAAGTGAGGTCGCACCTCCATCGGACACACTTCTTCGAACCGTATCTATTACTTTGTGATTTGATTGGTGGCCACCCTTGATTATGGGAGTGTTGTTCGAGGTGGGCGGTAGTTGCGGCTATGCGTTACCACCGGTCCGGGCGTGCATCGGTAGAATCCTACCGTGGGTATTCCTCGTGTGCCTTGTCATATTATCCTGATCGAGCCCCCCTACGATTTTGATTTAGCGTTGTCGTATCACGGCGCATCCCTATCCGCCGACGTACTGGTGTGTTATATGCAAACTGTACGATAACGGTATAAACGGTGTAAGGGTAATAATGGTAATCCCGCTTACACTATTTTCAATAGTATATTTAAACAAAGACACTATTATAATAGCGTATTATATTATATGATATTAGTTTAACGGATCCTTAGAGGATGGTGATCCCAAACATCCTCTAAGTTACTGATGCATTTCATTTAATATTTCATTTAAGTTGGTTTACTTCCATGAGAATGTTAGTCCTGATCCGAGTTGTTTTGTTTTGCATTATTGCTCGGGTCAGATCGAGTATTGCAGTGTTGAGATTTCACCTTTTAAAGCTGGGGACGGTTGAAGATATCACCTCTACCTGTTGATTCTGGCTATTTCTTCTATGTATTAGAAATTCTTGTATTTAGACTTCCGCTGTATTTAATTTTGTAACTCTGATATTATGTATAAACTTTGATTTTATTCAGTAGCTTCATGAACTACTATTGTATACTTTATTTATTCCGCTGCGAGATATTCTGTTTTTCTGTGTCTGTGATTCTGTGATTTATTCTATTTACCTCAGAAGCTAATAACATTCTGTCATTTCGGACGGTTTGAGTTGGTTTAATTACCAGCTTGAAGTGGACGAAAGACGGTATGTTACATTTGGTATCAGAGCTTTGGTTTATCAAAGCTTTAGCCTATGAGGTAAAAGCTCATTAGAGATAGGGTAGTGATACCCTAGAATGAGTGGAATCAGTCGTTGAATCCTTCTTGCGAGAGAGCATATTTTTAAAGTATAAATGGTTAAAATAGTTTTAAATGTTTTAAACAAATATTTTTTCATATAATTTGTTTTTTTATATATTTAAATTCTTTTTGTGAAATTTCCTTTCCATCGAATCTATCTTCCTTCGTAGATCCTCTTCGATTAGGTTCTTTCGTTCGTTTAGCTTTTACCTCGAATTCTATAACTTATCCTTGTATATAACAAGGTCAGAAGTTGAAGAAGAGTATTCTTATTTAATATTGATGTGAAATTTTGATATATATATATATATATATATATATATATTCGTAAATAATATTATGTTTTGGTAATACCAATATTTTGAAAGGATTAGATGTTTATACTTTAAGACTTTATATTTTATAAACTATACATTTTGAATAAGAGGTAAAGATGTAGATTTTGTAAGAAAATGATATTATCTTAGTTGAAATCTATAACGATATAGTTATAAAGTTATGCATATATCGAAATTTATAAATTTAAATAGATTATAAAGATTTTAATTTGTGATATATATATATATATATGTGTGTGTCTATATATATATAGGTGTGAATATAAATATGAACCTTTGGTTTAAATACATTAATTATTTAATTACTATTTCTCTACCTCGTTCCTTTTCGGGGACGAAAAGGTTTGAGTAGGGGAGATTGTAACAACCTTAAATTTTAGAGTATATTTTATTTAATGATTTAATTTAAATTTTGTTTTATTTATTTTATTTGTTTGGATTTTTTTTATTTCGTCTATTATTTATTTTATTTGTAAAAAAAAAAATTATATCATTCCTTTATTTGCCAACACCGTTTACATTTTTAAATTTAAACATCTATTCCTTGATATTATTCCTTTCCTTACATGGTTGTTAATTTCAAAAAAAAAAAATTTAAACATTCGTTTTCCTTCCATTTATTTCCCTATATTCATTCATTTTGATTCCAAAAGCCATGCATTCCCAAAAGCATGCGTTACTTTATGTTTTCTATTTCTAATCCATGCGTTGGTTTCCTTTTCCATTCCTAATGCCATGCACGTTTGATTTCCTTTTTACTTTTGAACCATTAATTTAGTAAGCATTAATGTGTTCATTTCCAATGCATGCGTTCACACTTTGTAATTATGTTCTAAAACTAATGCATGCATTCATGTTGCTTTTATTTCCAAATTAAATGCCATGCATTACTTTTTTTGTTCCCTTTCACATACCATTCTTTTACAAGCCATGCGTCCTCCTTTTCTTTTTATATTTGCATACGTTGCACCTTCTATTGTTTCTTTCTTGATCCATTGAACCGCACTCATTTATTTCTGAAATTCAAACCAAACGTTTCTTCTATATGAATTGGAAACGGTCTAATTTGAATTGTTAAACGCCAACATTAATGTGGAGCAAGTTTTGAGGATTTTACCCACCCACTATCTTCTCTCTCTATTTTAAAATTCACTACTTTGCCAGTATAAAATAAATAAACAGCACAAATAAATGAAAAGCCATCCGCTCCTTGATTTCTTCCTTTATTTAAGCTACCTGTACGTTTTACCAATTTTACTCCTTTCTCTTTTGATCTGCTCATTCTCAAACCATCCCACATATTTCTCTCGCTCATGTCAACACCCTTTTCTCATCAGTTTCCCATCGCAACAGCTGCTTCACCGACCTTTTCTCCAAGTCTCCGACAACCAAACCCGCCTGCTCCATCCGCAGATCGCCCGACCCGAACCCGAAGCCGTAGGTGACCTCGCCATCTTCTCCAAGCCCAAGGTCTTCCCTCCATGTCCAACTTCTTCCCCTCGCCTCGACTCCAGTTGCCCACGCCTTCCCTACTGAGCCTCCTGCCGCCTACCAGATCCGACCAAACCCCAGTCCAGTATGCGTGATTTTATATTTTTTTATATTGATGTATATTTGTGTTATTACTAAAAGGAAAAACATGTTTTTTTTTCATGGACAAAAATCATATTATTATTTTTTTTATTTTTTTTGTTCTGGTTTGCGTTGTAAAATGATGGCATCATGCATACTATGAGATTGTTAGGGGCAAAACTCATTTTACTTCTCAATTATTCAGCAAAAGCTGTTAACAAATTGAATTTTCTTGAGGTTTTCTTCAGTAGTTCAGACAATTTTGAGTTATCTGTAGCTTAAGTAACATTTTGATCTTTATTAAATTTTCTTTTGTCATATTTTATTTTGAAAATATCGTATTCCTTTATAAAACATTGATCTTTAGGCTGAGTTAAGTTATTTCTTCTGATGTATGCACTTACGATTTGAAGTAGAAACTGTCAAAAGAATGTAAATTATTAAACTTCTAAACACGCGTTGTTTCTAGTGTGATTTCTTTTATGTGACAAGGAGTCGTTTGTGTCATTATAAGTGTGTGGGGGGGTTTTACATTTGTGTTTTATTCATGCGTGTGTGTTGATTTTTAAATATATATATATATATATTTTCAGTGTGTGTATATATATATATGAATATATATATATATATATTTGTTGAATTTTTATTTTATTATTAATATGTATGTATATATATTTTTAACGATTGTCTATATATAATATAAAGTTGCGAAGGTATATATATATTTAATTGATTTTGTGTATTGTTTTGTGTGTGAGAATGTTTGCGTGAGTTTTGTTCTTTTGTTTGTGTGTGAGTTTTAATTAGTATGTGTGGTATATTTCCTGTGTGGTGATGTGTTCGTGTGGGAATATGGGTTGAGTAAAAGGGTGCATAAATCTACGTTTATTTAAAAAACAAACATATATCTTGGGTTTTATATATTTATATGTGTTGAAAATTTTATGTACATATGTAAATATTATACTTCCTCCGTTTCTGAATATAAGATGTTTACTTGTTTGCAAAAGAATTAAGGAATCGATTAATGATGTTTTAATTCATACTTAAGTTAAGTTTCTCTCTTAAATTTGCTATTTTTCATGCATAGCTATTGGTTGAAGCATGAATAAATACATAAAAAGTCTCATCATCTATTATGAATCATGCATAAAGAGGGTATTAAAACCTTAAACGTCTTATATTTTGCAACACAACAAACTTCTTAAAACATCTTATATGCAGAAAAAGAGGGAGTATATAATTTTATATGTGTGTGTTGTGTTGAGTGCGTTTATGGGTGTATTGCGTACCGTTGAGTTTCTTTGAAAATTTATTTGTTTAAAATATATGTACATATATACATAATTGTTTAAATATTTATATATATATATAGTTTTATGGTTTTATTTGGGTGTTTTTGCGTTGTATGTTATTTAAACATATATATGGTTTGGAGCTATATAATTTAATATATATATTTATATAAGTGATTTGTAATGTGTCGAATTTTAAATATATAGGTATATATAAATTTTACTGTGTTTACGTTTATATTAAATATATATATATATATATACTATTTTGAAAAAGGATTTGTTGTGTGTTTATGTATAATTTATAATATATATACTGTTATAATTTGTGTTGTGTGTATGGTATGTGTGTGTGTGTGAGTCTATGTGTGTGTTTCAAATTATATATTATATATAAGTGTATATGATTTAGTATGCATTAGCATTGTGTTTTATTTAAATGTATGTAAAAAATATATATATATATGTATGTATGTAAAAGAAAATATATATATATATGTATGTATGTAAAAGAAAATATAAATGTATTTAAATGTGTGTTTCAAATTATATATTAAAATACTTTTATTTTAATGTATAAAATATATTTTTGTGCACCGAATTTTAAATATATATATATATGTATGTAAAAGAAAATTTGTTCATTTGTATATATAAAAATATATATTTTTTGTGTAAAGAATTTATTGGGTTTATTTTGAGTCAAGTTTGGTGTTGAGTTTGAGAACCTTTCCAAAACCCAAATACCATACCGTCCAACACCAAATTGTTGTACCAATCAATATAGAAATTCCATTATCGCCTCATACAAAATAAAATAAAAGTATATTGAGTGGTTGCTATAATCGAATCTATTTTGGAACATGCCTTGAAATTGCTGTTTCAATTCGGTGTCAAATTCGTCTGTTGTTTCCAATCTATTCCATGAAAGGTGAGTTTATCTCACACCTGACTCACATCATTTCATAGATGTTAGATCAACTAAATGAACTGTTATGAAATGTATAGGATTGTCAGTAGAGATTGTTTGTTTAAATTATACACTTTCATATGTGACACGATATTCATATGACATGTATGTACACTGATTATATATGACTATGATGTGATTGATGATATGTGATGGTTTGTTATGTTGTAGATACCCATAGTTTAGGAAAAATCACTAAGGGTTGAAATGATACATACCCGAATGGACATTAGATTAGGGAAAAATCATTATGGGTTGAAATGATAGACCTGAACGATTTTACTGAATTTGGGATTGCGGGTTGAAATGATAAACCCGTAGAAATTTTATAAATTATGGGTTGAAATGATAAATATCCGTATCACTTGACCATAGGGTAGAAAACTATATATGGACACCGTTGGTTATGTTTTCGAATTAAAATGAGTTGGAAATTTTGATTGTAATAATATTAATTTAAGATATTATATTTATATTTTAAAGATTTATAATTAAATTTTGTAAATTTTAAATTATATGTTTTAAAATGATTTTATGAGTAAAAATGTATTTAAATGCTTATTTAAGATTTTAGTTATAATTAATTTATTTTAAACTATATAATTTAATCACATATGTATTTTTAACTATAAATTAATATATTATAATAAATTATTCTTTTAAACCCTATTTCTACATTAATTTAAACCTATATATGTTATAAAGCTATTTTCTATATAAATTTATAACTAATAAATAATATTTTCAAAGCTTATTTTATATATATTTCATAAACTTTAATAATAAACTCAAAAAGTGGATAAGTTTTGTTTTGCGATTTAAATTCATGGTTTATAGATTTAAATTTATATAATGATTACTTGATTCAATGAATTTGATTTTAAATCAACTAAATGCTATTTTGGGTTGACTTAAAAATTGAACTGTACAGGAAAAGAACGTGAATTGCGTAATTTATTGGAATTTGAATTTATAATTAATATGAATATATGAATTCGATTATAAATTGAATGAATATGAATTGAAATAATACTATATATGGAATTGATTCATAAAATGTTTGGTTTGAATTAAAGAAATTTCTTAAATCAATTTATTTCAAGATATGATTTTATTAAAATGGCCACGGTGTGAAAAATGTAAACGTTTGGTTGTTAAAGAGACCGGGATCGGATATTGTCATACTCTCTGCCAATACCGAAAACCACTTTAACAACTGTGTACGCGGTGGAGTTCCAGAATGAAGTAGGATGGTTTGGTGGCGATTACTGGATTGAAGAAAGAGAACGTTGATGGATAGCCTTGACCTTCGGGTCATAATTAAAATGACTAAAACAGGTGCTATACCGTGATTAAGTGAGGTCGCACCTCCATCGGACACACTTCTTCGAACCATATCTATTACTTTGTGATTTGATTGGTGGCCACCCTTGATTATGGGAGTGTTGTTCGAGGTGGGCGGTAGTTGCGGCTATGCGTTACCACCGGTCCGGGCGTGCATCGGTAGAATCCTACCGTGGGTATTCCTCGTGTGCCTTGTCATATTATCCTGATCGAGCCCCCTACGATTTTGATTTAGCGTTGTCGTATCACGGCGCATCCCTATCCGCCGACGTACTGGTGTGTTATATGCAAACTGTACGATAACCGTATAAACGGTGTAAGGGTAATAATGGTAATCCCGCTTACACTATTTTCAATAGTATATTTAAACATAGACACTATTATAATAGCGTATTATATTATATGATATTAGTTTAACGGATCCTTAGAGGATGGTGATCCCAAACATCCTCTAAGTTACTGATGCATTTCATTTAAGTTGGTTTACTTCCATGAGAATGTTAGTCCTGATCCGAGTTGTTTTGTTTTGCATTATTGCTCGGGTCAGATCGAGTATTGCAGTGTTGAGATTTCACCTTTTAAAGCTGGGGACGGTTGAAGATATCACCTCTACCTGTTGATTTTGGCTATTTCTTCTATGTATTAGAAATTCTTGTATTTAGACTTCCGCTGTATTTAATTTTGTAATTCTGATATTATGTATAAACTTTGATTTTATTCAGTAGCTTCATGAACTACTATTGTATACTTTATTTATTCCGCTGCGAGATATTCTGTTTTTCTGTGTCTGTGATTCTGTGATTTATTCTATTTACCTCAGAAGCTAATAACATTCTGTCATTTCGGATGGTTTGACTTGGTTTAATTACCAGCTTGAAGTGGACGAAAGACGGTATGTTACACAAAAGATCGCCCGGATGACTTTCATAGAGTTTAAGACTGAATGATTCCAGACAAAAAATGAGATATTGTCAAGTCATATATTTTCATGATTACTACTAATCCTATGATAAGTAATGACCTGCTCAAATTGTAATCAATCTCATTGAAATGTCAAAATCTGTTTCAGTAATTCAACATATGCCAGTTATAAGGCTTTACATTGTGCAGCAACTACGACTTATCCAACTAAGCACAGTTGTAATGTAATGTTACAACCATTTATTCATTATTATTCCAGAGCCCCATGAGCATACAGTTCATTTATTGGCATAAAATTATGGTCTTGTTTATATGGTTTACATTGGAATATATTTGGCCATCTAGATCTAACAAATTATAGCAGGTTGTACCTGAATGAAATATAGTCAAAATACCTGGTTTATACCATAATACCTATTTATAAATAGCTTGGCTGATGAGTTCAAACAATGAAAATTTGATGATATGATTGGATTAAAAAAAGCCAAAATCAAAATTTTATTGATTTAACTTTAATTGCGCAAAGCTTTGTTATGAATGATGAACAACCCACTCTAGAATCATGTAAAAGAAGTATTAAATGCCTTTATATATGTTTAAAGCCTATATATGCACAACATCCATGGTATAAGAACTTTTATATTGACCAGAGTCAATAATATTAATCATGGATACATGTTAACTTAAAGAAAAATAAGGCAACTGGCAATCTTAGATAGTATACCACATGAAATACATATAACAAATTTTTAGGCAACTTATTGAAATTAGTAGCTTGATCTGCATCTAAACTTGTAAAAGAGTCACAGATATTGGTCAATGCATTATCATCGTAATAAATTTGGATATTTCTTAAGATAGTTGATTCATGTACACAAAACTTAATATAAGAAAAAAAACAGGGAAAACAAATATTTTTTTTTGTTTAATCCTACTAACCTGATTTTATGTTGAAACATAAAATATCGTTGCTCATCATCTAGTCCAATTAAATTAATGATAACAAATAGTTGTAAATTAAAATAATTGAATGTAGCTCTTCAATTATCTTAAGCTTTCAAATTTCAGTTAACGCAATCAAAGTTGCAAATTGTACTTGTAATTATATATATTTTATCAGTTATTAGATTACTGCACATGCTATATAATCAAGTTAGGCTATAAATAAGCAATAGTAGAAATATTACTTAAACTATTTGTACTAGTAAGTGTCATTTAATAATCACATTAATTAATGAAAATTAGAGCATTGAAGGTAAATGAAACTGAACCATAGTCAGGATTATTGATCTTTGCACAATAGCGTTGAATTTTTTTTATCTTAATATATATGTTGTTGTGATGATTAATTATTTCTATTATAGATTAGAGAAGATACTGGCTTTAGGAATTATGGTAATGCATTCAAGAAGAAACGATGAGTCTATATTACTGCAAACATAATTTCATGTTTTTTAAATGTTTCACTAACCCATGAGTGCAGGTAACACATTTAGTGCAAATAGTAAAAATATGTTGGATAAAAATAATTAACAATGCTTGAAATTCATGCTAATGTTTATGATGATTTTTAATGGGTAATGAAAGAACGGGCAATCAATAAATTCGGATCGCCTTACATGTGTTAAGCAAAGTACAACTGAGTTAGTATTATAAACTGAACCTACTTACAAAGCGTGTACGAATGTGGCCTTTTATGTTATGTTGGTTGGAGAAGAATGTATTTTTGCACTAATACCTCACAATATTTTAGTGTTTGTAAACAATAAAACAACCCCGCTTCTTTTGTTCGAAAACTAAATATGCAATGAAGTTGATTTAAACAACACCATACCAATTTTTCATACAGAAAAGCTTTGTACAAATGTTACATGGAAGTGCATAAATGCTAATTGTCACATTCCGTCAAAAACTGGCCTCTATAGTTAATATTTCTAAGGCATGAATTAGTTTACAGTAACTATGAAAAACACATCCACATGTTCTGATATAGTTGTAAACATGTAAAACTCCTCAGCTTCCAAAGTACAGACCTGGTATTCTTCAAGAAAGTTTCATATGTTGGATTTTGGTGTTGCTACTTGAGTATTAATAGAGATAAATTAAAAGCAAATAAGAACAGTGTTCAAATTGTTCAAGTTTGTATATGAACATAAACAAATGCATATATTCAATATGTCAAACACATAAAATGATAGTAAACAGTAAGTAGTATCATAAAAAAATGATTTTCCAAGTAATTGGATTATTATCTTTCTTATGTACAGATGCTTTTAGTAACCACTGAGAACATAAAATAGATAAATGTTACATGATGAAAATCATAATAAATTCGTTAAGGATTTAAAGGCCGTAATTTGGCCATTAATAAGCTAATAAATCAATGCATACGAATATATGGTAAAATTAAAAGGGATGAAGAAGTAATGCTTGAAACTCGAGATTGATGAAGTTGAAAAATTAATGGAATCAATGTAGATGAAGGGAAATAAGGGTTGAGATATTATAGATTACGAAATAAAATAAAAAATAGCAAATTAGGGTCTAGAAATAAAAGGTTGTTGAATGCTTAAAAATATGGCAAATAATGTTTCTGTATTTAAATTGATACTGAAATAGTTGGTACGTTAGTACATAAATTAAAGTCAAAATGATGTGTAGTGATTTATATTAAGGTGCATAAGAAATAATATTTAGTTAAACTGTTAACAAAATGTGAAGAAGTAAATTTGATTAGTTAAAATAAAGCAAAATATAATTTTGTAACAAAAAAATAGTTAGAAAAATGTTGTAGCATGATATATTTTTCGGATTAGGTCTACGATTCATAACAGTTGAAAATATAAAGCGATGATAGTTCATATCCTCTGTGGTTACAGGAAGAAGAAATGGAATATATATATAGTTCATCATCCACCGACCTAGTGCTAGGTAATTACGCAGAGCATAAAACAATATTCTTTGGTAACAGGATAAATACCCGTTGTATGTGTTATTAATCAAATAGTAAAGAAGATATGATTTATTTTTCAGAAAAAAATGTACAAAATATTATACCATAAATTTGCAGCAAGCATTACCGAGAGATTAAAAAAATTATATAGGTAGCAAATTAGTAAGTTTAATCATAAGGGATATGCTTCCCCCATTATCAACAATTATTTTTGTTGCTAACGCCAATGACCAACCCGAAAGGATCAATGAGAAATTGGAAAGCTAATTGGAAGTTGGACGGATGATTAGAAATTGAACTTATAATACCAACAATTTGATAATTTGCATTTACAATTAAAAAAATTACAGATTAATATAAATATTTCTGAATGTAAAAATTTGGATAGTTGAAATTAAACCATTGAGCATAAGTAGAACCTTGAAGAAAACCTATAAACTTCATGTTCCAATTTATGCACGATATTAAGTATGAAGAAAAGAAAACCATACATGACCTAACATGGAAGTGACAACAGATCATAAAAATATTTTTTACAGCACATCCTACCCCGCAAACCTTTAAAACTATAAAATGTTAGACCAAAATATGGTTCTGACACCCAAATAATCTTGATTCGCAGAGGATTAAAACTAGAAATGAAAGGAAAAGTAGAGCCTACATCCACTTTATATGACTTTGAGTATACGTTTGAATGCAAATACAATCAAAATATTCTCTCAATCTCACTTTTACAATAGTTATTCACTCAAAAATTTCGAAATATCTCTGATTGGAATTAATGGAGTTTTGATAATGGTGGTATCAGAGCTCTGAATTGCCAAAAGATCCTGAAAAATGCCAAATATTGGGCTATTTATAGGTGATTTCTATAGGTGGTTCATGAAGACACGTGGCACCAATCCTGAGGATCTCATTCGTGGCTTGATGGAGAAATGGTCAATATGGCGGTTATGGACATGTGTCATAAGATCCTTTAAATTTGGTTCGTGGGTGACCGGGTCGTGGTTACCATTCTCAGGATATGGGGTCGGTTCGTGATCCTTCATCTCGAGCGGATCGTAGAGCTTCCATGCGAGCAGGTCGAGGAGTGAGGTCACGAACGGGTCGTGATTGGATGACCATGAGCGGATTATGCACTCTTCTTCACAAGCGGGCTCACGAGGTCCATCATGAGCGGATTCCTGAAGTTGGTCATGAGCAAAGGGTGTGTTTGCACTGAACTTGGATGTGTAAGTCTTTGCCCGTCTAATTACTAATATTTGCACTCTTGGTGGCTTGATCAAAAAACTAGCCAATATTTTGCCCTCTCAAAGTATGTTTCATCGGGGATGGAACGTGCTTTGAAATTGCTTATATACTTGTTCCCAATACGGTGAACGCCACCAGTCATATATACTTGTAAGGTCGCGATGTTTCAAAAGACTGTATCCTTTGACAAGCATAAATAGTGAATCGAGTTTCCAATTATTCTCTATTTATCAATCGATCCCTCAACTTTGAAGTTCGAAGTAGACTGCGAGTGATTTTTCAGGTAAAACTTCAAATTTTCTTAGCTAGAGTCAAAGGTCTGCTTTTTTCTAGTTTTTCCATAATCATGTATGGAAAGTTTCTCATACTGATTTTAATTTGACTTGTCTTCGGCCGACCATGAAGTGTCTTGATTGGGTTGAATAACGTCATCTGTTTGAGGCCAACTAGAGTTCCTTCCGCGCTAACCATTACGCAATTGGTCCAAAGAATGAAACCTCCCCCCTCTCCGACTCATCTACACAATAATGGGCCGAGGTCGGGTTGCCTTGAGGCCCGCATTCTAACATATATTACCTTATTTTCATCCCTTCTCATCCTTCACCTTTTTATTGCGGTAGTTTCCAATTTCCTGAGCTTGAAACCCTAATTTGCCACCTTGCCTAAATTCAGACAATCCCGAACCAGATTCTACAAATAAAATAGGTAATGAAATTTTTGGCTTTCGAGTTCTATTTCACTGTGAACTTGCGCTCCCTTTTTTTGCTTCATTGATTTCTTTGGGTGATCTCTCCCCCACTGCTCCTGACATCGGCGCCAGCAGCGACAGCGATGGCAATGAGGATCCGTAGAGGCTCAGCAGCGTCGCGGAAGAAGGAAGATATTGTGAGGAGATCGTGAAGTCTGGAGTTGAGGAGAACATTTGGGGAACTTATAGATGATTTTACTGTGGGGATCGGCTCGCGGTGGTGGTTAAGTAGACGCGTGGATGAGATAAGAGTTCCTGCATTAGCGGGTCGTGAAGAGGTACTGGCATTGGGTTGGATCGTGGGTCGTGGCCACAGGCTCGTTCGTGAAGAGGTGTAAAAACCCGTAACTTCCCCGTAAAGGAAAGTGTCGGATAGTTCGAGAACAAGCCACAACAGAACGCATACAGAAGAACATTTCATTGTATATTACAACAATGCATCAGATTACAAGAATATACAGAGTATAAATGAATATTACACAGAAATATCAGAGATTTAAATACATTTAAATACATAGCAGCGGAAAATAATACAATACACAACTAGAATGAGATATACGGATACAAAGCTTTCCGGATATCGTTCCAGCTGTAAACCCGGATCCTGCGAATATAAATCTGCAAAACCAAAACTACTAGCTGCCCGTGTCAAAATAGGGGCACCCAGAGTTTAGGTTAAAACAATAAACTCCAGGTCAGTCATGTGACTGGTGTGAGAACTAAAACAGTTATTAATCTTTATTTTAAATCATTAGGTAAATCAAGGGACCACGCCGTATAACACGGAACGGGTTTCCTCCCAAGAATACCAGTGCATAAAACAAACAGCGCAATGCTAAATAAAGAAAAATGAAGCTGTTATAAGACCCAGGTCCCATCACACAATGCAACGCAGCCGAGGATAGGGTTTTCCCTTATAACAGCCAAAGAATGCTTGATACGTTTAAAACAAATCATTTGATACTATAATAAGTGCATAGTGTATAAAACAACTTCAAATCATAAGTATCAATCATAGGCGACATGAGCGTCCCATGCCACTATGTCGCCATATATAGGTTTACAAATAAAACCGCAAATGTCACGTATTTGGAAATTGGATTTCCGTCTATGAACCGAGGCAAAAGATAGTCCTCAACCGATTCGAGACGCTCTAGCCCGCCCCTCAGGAACAGCCGCAACTGCCCCTTGGATCGTCAGGGCCGGTCCACACGGAGTGGATTATTATGCCTGAACAATACGTCTCCCCACCCTATGGGGTGTAAGTCTGGCCCGTCAGCCGACCAGAATGCATCGGCCGAAACCGATATAACCGAGGCGCCTCGGAACCGCAACAACCACATAAGTCAAACTCGTCAGGGCGTGTAAAACCACTGACGCCACTTCTAGCTAGAAAGAAACGCAAGTCCTCCCTGAGGTCCGTCTCCCGTTTTTGGTTCATACCGGGTGTGAAACTCGCGAAGCAAACGTTACACAAAGCTACGCCACAAAGGCCGTGCTTTGATCATCACCACAAGATTTTGCTTTTCAACAGAAGCCTCGATCAGTTGCCACTTAGGCATGCCACACAGGCAATTCACTCCATGCGTTTGATATCCATCAATATATAACCCCTAAGCTCGTACGTCTCAGAGAAGGGCGTTAAGCAAGAGAATAAATTCTCCGCCGCCAAACAGATATATATTTAATAGAGATCAATCACACGGACTAAAATCCAATGTCAGACACACAGTCCATTTACAAGTCCGTTCTGGGTCTGAACGAAACCGGAGGCACCTAGTACCCCGCATATCCATCGATCTCCAAGTACGTCTGGACGATCACTGACTGTTTCCATCTTCTTGGGTGTACAGCCCAATCAAGATCATCAGTAATTACCCAAACGACGTGAAGACCTCCGGTCTTCGACCATCGTCTTCATCTTCGACTTATCGTCGTATCAGTTATTCAGAATGGGACAAACCCGGTCTTTCCGAATAACTCGCGTATATTTTAAATAAGTGTTACACAAACACAACATACGCCTCATTCCAATCCATTAGTCACTAACCGTAAATTAATCGAGAGAATAATTCCCCAAATATTAGACCCGAAGGCCGAAACCAACATCAGATCAATATCCAGAAAACCATTCTGCTTGGCTAACCGACAGTTAGTTTCTAAATTTCACATTCATAGGGAAAGGTTCCCATTAATTTTATCCAAGATAAATTCCTTGAATTTATTCTTTATTCTATCCTTTTGAATTTCGATTCAACTAGCCGGGATTAACGAAACTTACCGAAGTAATCATTTGTTTTAATTTCCCAATCCCAACCTATTTATCCCATGAAGTAAAACTGGTAATACTTCATATCTAACATCACAGTGTTATCGGTAAATTCAATTACCATTTCACGTTCAAATCTAATTAAAGATTTAACTATCGCCTGGAGCAGAACTGGTGATACTCCATTCTCGATTATTTCAATCTAATTAAAGATTCATTAAAACTCCACTTAGTTTTAATCGTTAACTGGGTTAAAGAATCAGTATCATTTAAAACACGGTTCACGATAAACCCAAAAAATCACATTCCATTAATTATCGGGTTAAAGAACGAGTGTTATTTTAAAACACTGTTCACGATAAACCCAAAAATCAATATCAATTCAATTCCAATTAAATATTATTTAATTGGTACACTTCATTAAATCTAAATAAAAGATTTAATCTTTTCTCAACTGGGTTCAAGAACAATGTTAGTGAAGACACCATTCACGACAAACCCAAATCACATTTGATATTCAATACAAGGCTCTGAATAGAAAAATATCCCGGCTTATATTCAATATCAAATTCTACGACCAACAAATATCGTATTGGAAATAACGATATATAAATATCTTTCAAATTTCCATAACAACACCTGTATAATCCCGAAATTCGACATCGAAATGTTCCGAAGACAATTTCGATTCAAATCCATTCCAATGCAATTATTGGAAATTCTGGTTATTTTCAAAACCATTTCAATATTCAATTTATTTATTTAAAAATAAATAGAATTATAATTCTAGTTCAAAACTAGTTCATTTCGATAAAAATCTATTTTTATCTTTTCAAATATGGAGTTTTTCATCCCAAATCTTCACAAATCATTTCTTATGATTTTACACAAATTATTGCTATTTTTAATAATTTTATCAAGACCCGTACAGTCGATTTCCATCAATGGCCATCGAACTGCACTTACAGCGACCTTTTTCGAATTTGATTTGGACATAATTCCAAATCCAACCGTTAGATTTCACATTTCTAATATTCGTTAGAAAGCTCTTTTCGATACGAACCCAACGGTTCCGGTTTTAGGAGAATCCGACGGTCGGATCTCCCGTAATGTCCGTTTGAAATAAATGGTCGAAATTCACGAACTGCCGCGGCGCGGCGCGTTCTATTCAGGCCATTATATTATATATATAATATATATTTCGTCGATTTCTATTTAAAACGAATTATATAAATAGTTTTAAATTCGTTTCAAAAGCAATTTCAACTTCCATTTCAATTCAAATCAAAATTGAATTCTTCTTAATAAATTCGTTTTAAAATTCATTTCTATTCAATTCAAATTTCAATTCAATTTGAATCCATTTTCAAATCATTTCATTTTGAAATCATTTTCAATTCAATTCATTTCGAAATCGTTTTCAATTCAATTCATTTCGAAATCGTTTTCAATTCAATTCATTTCGAAATCGTTTTCAATTCAATTCATTTCAAAATATTTGATTTCGAAATCACTTTTCAATATTCATTTCAAAATGAATAAAATCGATATCAATATCGTTCACGTCAAAATGGCGTCAATCTAATCAACACGGCTTCATAAATTTCTATTTTCAAATATTCTATTTCAAATATTTCTTTTTTTCAAAATAGTTGTTATTATCAAAATATTTCGTTCAACACATGACCAATCTCAATGGATGAGTATTGTCAACACATGAACTTTTATTTTATATCGATAAAGATGTAAATTTTCTTACTAAAATATTTCGTTCAACACATGACCAATCTCAATGGATGAGTACTGTCAACACATGAACTTTTATTTTATAATATTCTTTATTTTTCAAATTGGAATGAGGCCCAATCAATTACCATATAAAGTTAATTATATGGATTTTCATGCATTACACACATATAATAGCATTGAAAAATAATCAACCATCAACCAAAGTGCACTACACTGTATAAGCATCAAATATAGATATCTAACGCTTATAACAGCCTGTCAATCAATCGATCGACATATTTAATCAATCAGGATGAGTGAACTTCAAATTTCATCCCAACACCCGTGTGGGGTTTCAAACAATCAAACACAGATTTTATTTGTGCAGTTGGGCGATGTGTAAAATTTATCGTCCCAATCAATGTCCTTCAAATAAGTGTACATAAACAAACCGTCCGGTTTGTAAATGAATATTTTATTTTATTCACTTTCACTATATTCATATTCACGTTAAAAATTATATTTTTAACGATAAAACATTTTATTCTAACATATGAATTTCTATTATTCATTTACACAATAAAATGATATTTTTATTTTCTAACATATTTTAGAAAATTTCGGCGGCATAACGGCACGATACTAGAAACGGGACGAGGCCTAGCCTTATCCCCGGTCTAGTGAAGGCCCACGCCATTCACACATCAATCAATCAATTTATTTCACCAAACAGTTCAATTTCAAATCAAATCATCCAACTAATCTACGCAACCAAACAAACAAGTCCATGGTTTGTGGACGATTGTGTCGGGTGCTACTAAGCACCGTCTGCATCCTAGTATATATATAACTAGAAAAAGAAATTGAAAGGTGAGAAGTTCTCACATATAGCTATCCTAGCTCCACGACTCTTCATTGATAGAAATCTTCATCGCTATCGCATCCTCGTCGTCTTCGTTGCCCGTAGCCACTACATATGTAAAAATCGAATTTTTACTTCGTTATTCGATACATAAAAATCATATTTTTATTTCGAAGTTCAATATATAAAAATCATATTTTTATTTCGATGTTCACTATATAAAAATCATATTTTTATTTCGAAGTTCAATATATAAAAATCGAATTTTTATTTCGAAGTTCAATATATAAAAATCGAATTTTTACTTCGCTATTAAATATAAAGATTATATTTTTATTATTCCCATGATGTAAAAATTATATTTTTATTGCTTTAAAAATATAAGAATTATATCTTACTCCTTCTACCTAATAAAAATCCCGTCTTTTCTCTTTTTAAAAAATATGATCTTTATTTTTGCAAGTTCGAATCTTTTTCTATTAAAAGATTAAACCTTTTTCTATTTCAAAGTTTAAACCTCTTTTTTTTCTATTTTAAACCTTAAAATAAAATCAGTTTTCTTCTCCTTATCAAATCAGTTTTTTCCATCTTTAAAAATCAGTTTTTGCATTCTTTAAAAAAAACAATTTTTAAATCTAATAAATCGGTTTTTAAATTCTTTATAAATCAGTTTTTATATTTTCTTTTAAAATCAGTTTATAATTTCTTTTCAAAAAAACAGTTATTAATCCTAAAAAAATTCAGTTTATATAATAAATAAAATTCAGTTTATATAATAAATAAAATTCAGTTTATATAATAAATAAAATTCAGATAAATAAAAAAACTTACAGTATTTGTCGCTTAACGGGGAGGAGTGGGCGCTGCTGCCTTGGAGATGCTCGGAGGGCGAGCAAGAGGCGATGGTGGGGCTTCAGGTGGTGGGGAGGCGGTGGAACCAGGTCACGGCGGCTAGGATTGGGCTGTGGGAGGTTAGGGTTCGGGTTTTACGGGGGAGAGAGGGGGTGCAAGGCTAAGGGGAGGTCGACTCAGCAAGAGGCGACGGTGGGAGGAGGTGCGCCCTCGATGGGCGGCGCGTTGATGCCCGGACGGTGGCGATTTGGGTTTCCGTCTTTCATTCGTTTCTTTTATTTTATTTTTATTTTTCTTTAAAGTAAACGGGGGCCTGATAAGTTATAGAGGGAAGCGTTTTTTATTTTATTTTATTTTATTTTAATTATTTTATTTGCTAATAGTTGACTTTTACATACGACCTCGAAACGAGGTCCACCGCCTGTCGTCCATAGCGTTTTACCCCCATTCCGAACACAATGGGATTTGTATCATAAGCTGATTTGATCGTTTGAATCAGTTTCCGTTGAATTTACATTTAAATCGCTATATTGAATTTTAAACGTACATTTCAAATTACCGGGGTCACATACTAACTCTATAAATTCCATAAAAATATTTTCTAGCTTCGTATTGACGATACGGTCCTAACAAAACTAATTTCGTCGAATTCTGAGACCGTTGGAAAAATGGCCAATTTCCAGTCGATTAAAATCAACTGAAACTGGTCAAACGCGTTTTCCTTTGCCACGCTCACATATTGATTCGAAAAATTATGAAATTTGAAACCTAGCAATAACTTGACATCACGGACCCAACAAAACTGGTTTCGTCGAAATTCGAGGTCATTTGCAAAATGTCCATTTTTAAGGGCCTGAATTCCATAGCGACTATTCAGAATTTTCAACTGGACATATCTTTTGATTCCCGCTATCAAATTTCGATTTTTCGAATTCATTGAAAAGATATTATCTATTAGATTCCATTATTTTTGGTTTCACTAAAATCCGGATTGTTTTGCACCCGGTACATTCAATTGAAGTTTGAAATCGAATTATCGAACTACCGCGCCATTTTCAATTCTATTTATAATTATATATAAATATTTATATTCTAACGACGACGTATATAATATATACGTTCGATTTATATTCAAAATAAATTTCTCGTCGATATTATTTAAAATAATTCATTTTAAATATTCAAAATTCGCTAAAATTGCCAAAATAAAAAAAAATTAAACTGGCCCAGATTTTCGGGTTGTTACAATCTCCCCCACTTAAAACTTTTCGTCCCCGAAAAGGAACAAAGTCGAAAGTGGTTTGATCAATCAACACTATGCTCGATCAGGCTTCCATTCTCCAACTCTTTAGTTTCTGAGAATTTTCAAAATTTCAAAAATTTGGCTAACACCCTAAATTTTTGAAAAATTTCGCCATAACCTCCCCTGCACCGGGAGCATCGGGGAATTTCAAATAGCTTCCCCGGTCCTTCAGATCTCAAAAAGAAAAAGAAAAAGCCAAGCGGCTAGCCAATAGGCTCATAAAATCATCATCACCCAAACGAAACAGTAAATTATATAGTAAACCTGTACCTATTTGTCGGGCAAACAAATTTTATTCTCTGGCTCTAGCCTCCTTGCTATGACCTGTTCAATGTAAGTATATGTATGCAAGCAAACGCAACCAATTTTCAATATAATTCAATATTCGGTTCAATTAGGCATAAAGGTTCAAAATTAGCAAACAAATGAACAAACAACACAAACATCAATCAATTAGTTGAATTAGAGTTTCAAATTCATAATTTTGATACATATACAAAAATCATGTTTTTGATGCCAATTCACAACAATGTATTCTAGCTATATATAAGTTTTGGTTCTCACACCAGCCTAATGGAAATATATAGAAAATCACACCTTCGAAACACGAACATAAATACTGATGATGTCATGACAATCATCAGTACCATCTCCGGGCGAATAGAATGTGATTCCATATCTATCCAGTATATTAAAACTTTGAATATACGTTTGCAAGGCGTATATGCAAATTCTTTATATACTGAATTGTCCAAAATCAATATAAACAAATAATCAAATACGAATAGTTGATTTAAATTTTCAAAACAAAAATGTTTTCATTTGAAAAATATACTCTTCACACCCGTTCTAGGATGCTACTGATCCCATTTCTAACGAGTAATTCCCGTTGGATATTACTAATCCAATATCTGATGAATTCTTTCGTATGGTTCTAATGTGTCTTGTTCTCTGAGCTTTGTAAACCAAAGCTCTGATACCAACTGTAAAAACCCGTAACTTCCCCGTAAAGGAAAGTGTCGGATAGTTCGAGAACAAGCCACAACAGAACGCATACAGAAGAACATTTCATTGTATATTACAACAATGCATCAGATTACAAGAATATACAGAGTATAAATGAATATTACACAGAAATATCAGAGATTTAAATACATTTAAATACATAGCAGCGGAAAATAATACAATACACAACTAGAATGAGATATACGGATACAAAGCTTTCCGGATATCGTTCCAGCTGTAAACCCGGATCCTGCGAATATAAATCTGCAAAACCAAAACTACTAGCTGCCCGTGTCAAAATAGGGGCACCCAGAGTTTAGGTTAAAACAATAAACTCCAGGTCAGTCATGTGACTGGTGTGAGAACTAAAACAGTTATTAATCTTTATTTTAAATCATTAGGTAAATCAAGGGACCACGCCGTATAACACGGAACGGGTTTCCTCCCAAGAATACCAGTGCATAAAACAAACAGCGCAATGCTAAATAAAGAAAAATGAAGCTGTTTGTAACACCCCACGCCCGCTAAGGTCACTCATACCAGGGGAATGCCTTAGTTTCGGTGAAGTATTTTAAGTGAATATAGAACAGTAAAATTACAGCAAGACAGATATAAGAAATACTTGAAAATTTAAATCATCATTTCATTGCAACGGAAAGTAATACATGTTTGGTTACATCACAAAACCATAAACCAGAGTCAAGTACATAATATCCATCCTGATAAAATAGAAGTACATAATCCCACTACATAGACAATAGCCATAACAGAAAAGATAAACCGAGCTTTACTTCTACGATCCAAGCCCAAAAGATAGATATAGCGGTCTGATCCAAGCCCACTAGTGCTAGGCCCACTCTGATAACCTGAGGGTTGGGAAAAAGATAAAAACAACGGGGTCAGACATAAGTCTGAGTGAGTCCTATAACCCTAACAATACAACCATTAAAGTAATTAGGGTATGACATAAACAAGGTACGGTACCTCTGGGGATAATGACTACACTAAGTAGCCAACTAAACACTGGATGTACTACGATAACCGAAAAGACGCATTTATCCACCCAAAGATAATTCTTACCCCACCCTAGACTTATTCACCTTATGGGTAATTCCTACACTGCACCACACCAGTTTCACCTACCTAAGATTAATTCCTACTTAAAGGTTGATCCCACTAAACGTACTTAGTAATTTTTACCCAGTAGTTTCTAGTACCCCTACATAGGTGCCGTCTGCCCCTATCATTACTAGGTGTACCCACTACTCCCAAGCAATCGGCTCCTTAACGTAGATACCCGTGCTGGTCCCACAATGGGATGTATCATTTCCCCAAAGTGGCAACCTGATAATATCAACGGTGCACGGCTTTATATCTACACGATGTAACAACGATTTACTAACCAGCCCGGGTCCACACACGCATATGAAACCCGTTGGTCCTACGTTGCCACCGCTAACCCGTTTTTGGCCTCTTATAGTCAAGCCCAATATGCGTGTCCCGTCACTCGACTTGGGTCGAGCCCACTAAGATACGTTTGGGATATTGGTTGAGATGGGCCCCCCCACAAGCTACCACTTAAGCTTGTTAATTTATCTAGTGTATCCCACCTAACCCCTTTAACCATGTCCACTTACATGTTATAAATACTTTGGTTAAGTCATTAATCATATTTTAATTACCTTTCAAGGCACCCACTAGATTTCCACATGCCACCCAAGTCATTTACTTAATTCCCACATGCCACCCGAGGCACTTACTTAACCCCTTAATCATGTTTAATTACATGTTCCACTTTGGTTAAGTATTCTAATCGTGTTTTCTATTGCTACCCAAGGCAACCCACTAGTTTTCTCATGCCACCCAAGGCACCCACACTAGTTACTACGTGCCACCCAAGGTACCCACTTAACCCTCATGTCCCACTACATGCTAACTTGGTTAAGTGTTTCTTAATTAATTAAGACCGTGATCCTCATAAAGACCTCTCACATTAGACTATCTTTTATGACCGCTGGTTAAGCCGGTTGGGTCCGGGCAGCCTTATGTCATAACCGAGTCTAACCTCGTGTCTTTACATTAATCACGTATTTAGTTTGTGCCTAAGACCTCTCACATTGGGCTAACATTTGTAGCAACTGGTTAAGCCGGTTGGGTCCGGGCAGTTTTACGCTACAACTGAGTCCAACCTCGTGTCTTAGTCGATTAATTACACCTAATTAATCACCCTCGTAATTTATATTAACTATCCCTAATTAATATCAAGTTTTTCATAACATGGGTAGACCTAACTCAATAGGTAAATTCCCATGGGGTAGACCTAACTCAATAGGTAAATTCCCAATTATGTTAATTTATTTTTATGGTATGCTTAATCATACCCAACCATACTTTAATTAACATATTTATTAACCCCATCGTTCCCCACGCAAATCGTTCTCATTTCACGACATAATAAAAGGGAAGATCTATCACAAATATCATGGGTTTAACCAAATCTTAGAATATAACTTTGTCATGGGTTAAGAGGACGTCAACTTGCATATATGAGCATATATTAACCCAACTATATTTAACCCAAACTTGCATATTTTCATACACATATCTTGCATAACATGTTGAACTTGCATATAAGCACTCACATAACTTGCATAAGCACACCTAACTTGCATGACATGTTGAACTTGCATATAAGCATTCTCACAACTTGCATAACATATCTTGCATATTAACATACATGTAACTTGCATATTAACAAACATGTAACTTGCATAGCATATCTTGCATATTAACATACATGTAGCTTGCATATTAACAAACATGTAACTTGCATAGCATATCTTGCATATTGACATACATGTAACTTGCATAGCATATATTATCATACATGTAACTTGCATATGAACTTGTTAAACATGCATAAACCCACTTGTTAAATATGCATAAAACAACTTATTAATCATGCATATTATCACATACTTAGCATGCATAGAATCACATACTAAACTTGCATAATATCATATACTTAGCATGCATAGAATCACATACTAAACTTGCATAATATCATATACTTAGCATGCATAGAACCAATTTCTTATTATGCATAAACATACCACTTAACTTGCATAAACCCAAACACTTAGCATGCATAAAACCCAATACTTAACATGCATACAATCAAATACTTAGCATGCACAACATCAAATACTTAACATGCATAACACCAACTACTTAGCATGCATAAAATCACATGCATAACTTGCATATCATGTTACATATACTTGCATATATTCTCACATATAGTTTGCATAACATGTTACATATGCATAAATGTTCAACATAATATTTTACATCATAAAACATGGAAATAAACTTGCATATGGCATAAAACTTGCAATTCACATATCATACAACTTGCATATAACTCACTTATCCACAAACATAACCATTTCTTATCACATCCTACCATAATCAATTTAACAATTGATTATTAAAGCTATAGGAACTCACCAAAACACAATTAGCAAGCTAATGAAGAAGATTAAGATACTTAGAATGGATTAGAGATTGATTAGAGCTTGCTTTCCTCTTCATTGATTTGTGGAGGCCATGACCAAGTTTCATTTTGCCATAGTTTAGTTACTAGGTTTAATTATGAATGAATTAGGGTAGGGTTAGGGTGTTATTTATAGGATTAGGTTGCATTTTAGACCCTTAGATTAACCCTAGATTAATTTAGGACCATCAGATCCAAGAAGCTTCCAGAACCAGCCCTCCAAGCCAGCCCAAGACCCAACCTAGTGCAACCTGGTGCACCCAGGTTCACTGGACGGTGCCACCCTGTCGACAGGCAAGTCGACAGGCATGTCGACACCCCTGTCGACAGGCCTGTCGACAGCCCTGTCGACATGGGTTAGGCGGGAAGCTTCCCGCCTGACCCCGCCTGGCCCATTCCAAATCTGAATATTTGAAATTATTAAATCTGTTTTAGTTTTGAATTTTCTGCAAACTTCATCGGGCCATAACTGGGCCATACGGACTCCGATTTTCGAAAACTCGGACTCTATTTCGCGTATTTTTCCGAGACGAACGCAACGACGTAGCCCTTTTCCCCCAATTCTCACATCTGAGATTATTTATTCTGTAATTAGTGAATTTTAGCATTACCGAAATTCGGGGTGTTACATTCTCCCCTCCTTAAAGGATTTCGTCCCCGAAATCTCTAAGCTAAGGAAAATGCATATCCTACCATCCAAACAACCATCTACTCAATCCATCAAACACAAGCATCCATTGTCCTTAAACAATTTCTAATGATGTATGAGCATATGCGAAAAGTGTGTGTATATGTTCCCTATCTAATGTACGAACATATGCAAACCATGATAGTGCCATGCATCCAATATGTATGCGAGATAACCCTATCGACACATACAGTATCTATATGAGTGCACAATCATTCACCAAAATGCATCATCCATATGATAACACAATCATTATACATCCATAAATATAGCTAACTACACACAATTTTTATGCAATATGCAATATGAAGTGATTGAGCCGATCTAGTGCCTAGAGTGTGTATATATGCATCCACGAGCAACCACTAGCAAACACTTGCATCCACTTGCATCCATCAACCATAACATGTCTCAAACACATGTTTCAACCATAGGTTTTCCCTATCTAAAGGTCAAACAGCACTAATCGAGAGGACATACTAAAGATAAGATAAGTACTAGGCAAGCGATAAAGGAGAAGTTAAAAGACATACTCTCCAAAAAGAAATGGATACAAAGAACGCATCTTCGCTTCCGTCTCCCAAGTAGCATTTCTTTCGTCATCTCCCCATTGCACTCTAGCTAGCTGAACTTCTTTGCTCCTCAACTTCCTAGTCTCTGACCCAATGATGCGAGTAGGAGCTCGTCGAATCGTCTCATCGCGCTCTAACTCTGTTTCTTTAAGCAAACTCGGCTCTACCACCTCAGCGGTCTCATGTAAGCACATCCTCAAATTGGACACATGAAATACATCCGGTACACCACTAAGTCTATCAGGCAACCCCACTCTATATGACATCTGTCCAATCCTTTCCTTAATAGGAAACGGTCCAACAACCTTGGTACTCACTTCCCAACAGATCCAAAGTGAACCACGTTTCGTAACGGAGATATCTTGATAGAAAAGCATGTCCTAATATTAAACTCAAGCTCTGTTCTCCTCTTGTCCGCATAAGATTCTTGTTTATCTTGCGTCGCTTTCATCCTTCTTTGAATCAAGTCAATCTTCTCTGAAGACTCTCTAATCACATCGGCCCAACCAAGATCTTATCCGTAGATTCCCACCAACATGTAGGTGATCAACAAGGCCTTCCATAAAGAGCTTCGAAAGGAGCCATACCAATACTGGACTGAAAGCTGCTATTATATGCGAACTCCACCAATGGAAGATGCTCTTCCCATGTACCTCCAAAATCCATAATACATAACCTCAAAAGATATTCTAAGATACTGTTCACCCTCTCGGTCTAACTGTCCGTCTGAGGATGATATGCGGTGCTCAAACACAACTGAGTCCCTACCGCCTCTTGCAAACTCTTCCAAAACTCACTAGTGAAGATAGGATTTCGATCACTTACTATGCTAGAGGGTACCCCAGTAATCAAACTATCTCTCGAAGATATACTGAAGTTAGCCATGGAGCAGTCCTCTTGCTCTTCTCAGGTATGAAATGGGCACACTTAGTAAGTCTATCTACCATAAGCCCAATCCCCGTATTACCCTTCCTTGATTTCGGTTATCCAACGAGGCACTATCCTACTTCCTATTTCGGAACTTCCAACGGGTGAAGCAACCCTCCGGGTTTCTTCTGTTCCGCTTTCACTTGTTAGCACACCAAGCATCTAGCGACATACTTGGCCGCGTCTTTCTTCAGATTGGCCAAAAAGAAAATTCGCTCTATGTCTTGGTACATCTTGTCCCTACCGGGATGAATGGTTATCTTCGACCGATGTGTATCATCAAGTATAGCCTTCCTCAAACTCTCATCTTGCGGTACACAAAGTCTACCGTCTCTACACAACCACCCCTTACCATCTAGGGTGTACCTACTCAAATGGCTGGACGACTCCCCTCCTTATGAGCTTCTCTACTAACTCAACCAATTGTGGGTCGTCCCGCTGTGCTCTGCCAATACGCCCCAAAAGAGTAGGCCTAACCTCCAAGGAGGCTAGCAAACCGGATATAAAGTCAACGGAAGGTCTAAAGTCAAATATAGAAATAAGCCCTAAGCTCCGTCGCTTAACGAATCAATGAACTCAAGGACAACCTTTTTCTTCTTAAGGCGTCTGCTACCATGTTTCCCTTGTTAGGGGTATACGCTATCTCAACTCATAAGATGCTAAGAATCCTATCCAAAATCGTCACAACTGTCCATCTCTCACGCAGACCACCCTAGGCGAATTCGACATCCCCCAAATGCAAGCCCCAAAGGCCGAAACCAATATCAGACAAACACCCAAGGGACATCTCCTTCGAGTTCAGGCAACCTACGTGAGATGATACTAAAAATAATAATAATAATGGCTAAACAATTAAGCCTTTGACCAACTTTGGATGTCCTCGCCAGTCTCGCTCCAAAACCACCGTTTATCCTATAACTGGCTTTGCTCACCCTATTGAGCACATATGAAAACTTATTACGCTCCTTGAAAAGACCAAGATGTCATTTACAAAGGCCATCACAAACTTATTTAGGTACTCCCTGAACACCCTTCTCTTCCAATCAACAAAGTATGCAGGGGCGTTCGTCAAACCAAATAGCATCACCAGCCACTCATAAAACCATCCGGAGTCCTAAAGGCAATCTTCTCTATACTATCGTCAGCCACTCTCAACTGACGAAACCATGTGGCTTAGTCCAATTGCGAAAATACTGAGGCGCCAACCAACTGATCAAAGAGATCATCAATCTTCGGCAATGGGTGTCTATTCTTCTTTGTGAGTTTATTTAGTTCTCTTTAGCCTACACAAAGTCTGAGGGACCCATCCGCCTTCATGGCAAAAACTACTGGAGCACCCCATTCCGATATACTTCCTCTTATGAACCCCTTCTCAAGCAATCGCCTACTTACTTATGGAGTTCTCTCCTCTCACGAGGAGCCTTGTGGCACACTGGCCAAGTCACTGGTTTGGCATTGTTTACCAGATATATTCGGAAGTCAATCTCCCGCTCCGGAGGTAAGCCCTTCACCTTCTCAAACATATCCGAGTATTTCCGGACCACTTCTAACAGATCGCAAACCCTCGACCAACGTGTCAAGCGATTCTAGATAACTTAGCATAACAGATTCTATGGGATTACAAGAGATCTCGAGAGTGTTACCCAAGCGGGTCATAAGCCTAACAACTCTCCCTTCAAAATCAAGAACGGCACCCCTACTGGATAACCAGTTCATGCCCAAAACTAACCCATAGCCCGTGAAGCCCAACAAGCATCACATCCAAACTCAATGCTAAGTATAGAAACTTTCAAACCCAAACACATCATGGAGCCCAATTGGGTTTGAAACAACTAAGGGATCATCTACCAAACTGGTGTCTAAGTGCAGTGACTCAACTAACAATGGTGAGATAAACGAACTCGATGCGTCAGAATCAAATAAAGCTTGAATCGGATGATAAAGAAATCTAAATTCCAACCTAGACGGTCATACCCCCATCTGGTACCCTAGCCGTGAGGGAATACAACCACCCTCCAGGAGATTCCGAACCTTGCCTTTGCCCCTTTGGATAATCCTAATAAAATGTCCTATTCCTCCCAAAAGGATAACGACTAGCCTTCTTCTTCCCATTCTCCACTCGTAACCTCCCACCAATGAGGTTTCGTCCTTCATTAACCAAACAACTATTAGAGCCTTCCTCCCATCGTCCATCCAATAAGTACTGACAAGTCCTCCTCCTTCTTGAACCAACTTCTAACCTGATTTACGTCTAATTCCCTTGAAGCGGTTTTCCATTTTTATCTATCTTAGAAAGATCATCTACACACGGAGGGGAAACTCAAACCGAGAGAGAAAGAGATTCAAACGGAGAATTCGAAAGATAAAGATATGGCTATCGGGGATTACGCTTTTCTCTCAAAAACTTTTCTCTTAAAAGACATGTTTTTGAAAATACTCCTTCAAAAAATTTTCTTAGAAAAATAGTTTTTCTAAAAATTTTTATCTGTTCTGGTAACCTTAAGCTCTGATACCACGTGTAACTCCCCACGCCCGCTAAGGTCACTCATACCAGGGGAATGCCTTAGTTTCGGTGAAGTATTTTAAGTGAATATAGAACAGTAAAATTACAGCAAGACAGATATAAGAAATACTTGAAAATTTAAATCATCATTTCATTGCAACGGAAAGTAATACATGTTTGGTTACATCACAAAACCATAAACCAGAGTCAAGTACATAATATCCATCCTGATAAAATAGAAGTACATAATCCCACTACATAGACAATAGCCATAACAGAAAAGATAAACCGAGCTTTACTTCTACGATCCAAGCCCAAAAGATAGATATAGCGGTCTGATCCAAGCCCACTAGTGCTAGGCCCACTCTGATAACCTGAGGGTTGGGAAAAAGATAAAAACAACGGGGTCAGACATAAGTCTGAGTGAGTCCTATAACCCTAACAATACAACCATTAAAGTAATTAGGGTATGACATAAACAAGGTACGGTACCTCTGGGGATAATGACTACACTAAGTAGCCAACTAAACACTGGATGTACTACGATAACCGAAAAGACGCATTTATCCACCCAAAGATAATTCTTACCCCACCCTAGACTTATTCACCTTATGGGTAATTCCTACACTGCACCACACCAGTTTCACCTACCTAAGATTAATTCCTACTTAAAGGTTGATCCCACTAAACGTACTTAGTAATTTTTACCCAGTAGTTTCTAGTACCCCTACATAGGTGCCGTCTGCCCCTATCATTACTAGGTGTACCCACTACTCCCAAGCGATCGGCTCCTTAACGTAGATACCCGTGCTGGTCCCACAATGGGATGTATCATTTCCCCAAAGTGGCAACCTGATAATATCAACGGTGCACGGCTTTATATCTACACGATGTAACAACGATTTACTAACCAGCCCGGGTCCACACACGCATATGAAACCCGTTGGTCCTACGTTGCCACCGCTAACCCGTTTTTGGCCTCTTATAGTCAAGCCCAATATGCGTGTCCCGTCACTCGACTTGGGTCGAGCCCACTAAGATACGTTTGGGATATTGGTTGAGATGGGCCCCCCCACAAGCTACCACTTAAGCTTGTTAATTTATCTAGTGTATCCCACCTAACCCCTTTAACCATGTCCACTTACATGTTATAAATACTTTGGTTAAGTCATTAATCATATTTTAATTACCTTTCAAGGCACCCACTAGATTTCCACATGCCACCCAAGTCATTTACTTAATTCCCACATGCCACCCGAGGCACTTACTTAACCCCTTAATCATGTTTAATTACATGTTCCACTTTGGTTAAGTATTCTAATCGTGTTTTCTATTGCTACCCAAGGCAACCCACTAGTTTTCTCATGCCACCCAAGGCACCCACACTAGTTACTACGTGCCACCCAAGGTACCCACTTAACCCTCATGTCCCACTACATGCTAACTTGGTTAAGTGTTTCTTAATTAATTAAGACCGTGATCCTCATAAAGACCTCTCACATTAGACTATCTTTTATGACCGCTGGTTAAGCCGGTTGGGTCCGGGCAGCCTTATGTCATAACCGAGTCTAACCTCGTGTCTTTACATTAATCACGTATTTAGTTTGTGCCTAAGACCTCTCACATTGGGCTAACATTTGTAGCAACTGGTTAAGCCGGTTGGGTCCGGGCAGTTTTACGCTACAACTGAGTCCAACCTCGTGTCTTAGTCGATTAATTACACCTAATTAATCACCCTCGTAATTTATATTAACTATCCCTAATTAATATCAAGTTTTTCATAACATGGGTAGACCTAACTCAATAGGTAAATTCCCATGGGGTAGACCTAACTCAATAGGTAAATTCCCAATTATGTTAATTTATTTTTATGGTATGCTTAATCATACCCAACCATACTTTAATTAACATATTTATTAACCCCATCGTTCCCCACGCAAATCGTTCTCATTTCACGACATAATAAAAGGGAAGATCTATCACAAATATCATGGGTTTAACCAAATCTTAGAATATAACTTTGTCATGGGTTAAGAGGACGTCAACTTGCATATATGAGCATATATTAACCCAACTATATTTAACCCAAACTTGCATATTTTCATACACATATCTTGCATAACATGTTGAACTTGCATATAAGCACTCACATAACTTGCATAAGCACACCTAACTTGCATGACATGTTGAACTTGCATATAAGCATTCTCACAACTTGCATAACATATCTTGCATATTAACATACATGTAACTTGCATATTAACAAACATGTAACTTGCATAGCATATCTTGCATATTAACATACATGTAGCTTGCATATTAACAAACATGTAACTTGCATAGCATATCTTGCATATTGACATACATGTAACTTGCATAGCATATATTATCATACATGTAACTTGCATATGAACTTGTTAAACATGCATAAACCCACTTGTTAAATATGCATAAAACAACTTATTAATCATGCATATTATCACATACTTAGCATGCATAGAATCACATACTAAACTTGCATAATATCATATACTTAGCATGCATAGAATCACATACTAAACTTGCATAATATCATATACTTAGCATGCATAGAACCAATTTCTTATTATGCATAAACATACCACTTAACTTGCATAAACCCAAACACTTAGCATGCATAAAACCCAATACTTAACATGCATACAATCAAATACTTAGCATGCACAACATCAAATACTTAACATGCATAACACCAACTACTTAGCATGCATAAAATCACATGCATAACTTGCATATCATGTTACATATACTTGCATATATTCTCACATATAGTTTGCATAACATGTTACATATGCATAAATGTTCAACATAATATTTTACATCATAAAACATGGAAATAAACTTGCATATGGCATAAAACTTGCAATTCACATATCATACAACTTGCATATAACTCACTTATCCACAAACATAACCATTTCTTATCACATCCTACCATAATCAATTTAACAATTGATTATTAAAGCTATAGGAACTCACCAAAACACAATTAGCAAGCTAATGAAGAAGATTAAGATACTTAGAATGGATTAGAGATTGATTAGAGCTTGCTTTCCTCTTCATTGATTTGTGGAGGCCATGACCAAGTTTCATTTTGCCATAGTTTAGTTACTAGGTTTAATTATGAATGAATTAGGGTAGGGTTAGGGTGTTATTTATAGGATTAGGTTGCATTTTAGACCCTTAGATTAACCCTAGATTAATTTAGGACCATCAGATCCAAGAAGCTTCCAGAACCAGCCCTCCAAGCCAGCCCAAGACCCAACCTAGTGCAACCTGGTGCACCCAGGTTCACTGGACGGTGCCACCCTGTCGACAGGCAAGTCGACAGGCATGTCGACACCCCTGTCGACAGGCCTGTCGACAGCCCTGTCGACATGGGTTAGGCGGGAAGCTTCCCGCCTGACCCCGCCTGGCCCATTCCAAATCTGAATATTTGAAATTATTAAATCTGTTTTAGTTTTGAATTTTCTGCAAACTTCATCGGGCCATAACTGGGCCATACGGACTCCGATTTTCGAAAACTCGGACTCTATTTCGCGTATTTTTCCGAGACGAACGCAACGACGTAGCCCGTTTCCCCCAATTCTCACATCTGAGATTATTTATTCTGTAATTAGTGAATTTTAGCATTAACCGAAATTCGGGGTGTTACACTGTTATAAGACCCAGGTCCCATCACACAATGCAACACAGCCGAGGATAGGGTTTTCCCTTATAACAGCCAAAGAATGCTTGATACGTTTAAAACAAATCATTTGATACTATAATAAGTGCATAGTGTATAAAACAACTTCAAATCATAAGTATAAATCATAGGCGACATGAGCGTCCCATGCCACTATGTCGCCATATATAGGTTTACAAATAAAACCGCAAATGTCACGTATTTGGAAATTGGATTTCCGTCTATGAACCGAGGCAAAAGATAGTCCTCAACCGATTCGAGACGCTCTAGCCCGCCCCTCAGGAACAGCCGCAACTGCCCCTTGGATCGTCAGGGCCGGTCCACACAGAGTGGATTATTATGCCTGAACAATACGTCTCCCCACCCTATGGGGTGTAAGTCTGGCCCGTCAGCCGACCAGAATGCATCGGCCGAAACCGATATAACCGAGGCGCCTCGCAACCGCAACAACCACATAAGTCAAACTCGTCAGGGCGTGTAAAACCACTGACGCCACTTCTAGCTAGAAAGAAACGCAAGTCCTCCCTGAGGTCCGTCTCCCGTTTTTGGTTCATACCGGGTGTGAAACTCGCGAAGCAAACGTTACACAAAGCTACGCCACAAAGGCCGTGCTTTGATCATCACCACAAGACTTTGCTTTTCAACAGAAGCCTTGATCAGTTGCCACTTAGGCATGCCACACAGGCAATTCACTCCATGCGTTTGATATCCATCAATATATAACCCCTGAGCTCGTACGTCTCAGAGAAGGGCGTTAAGCAAGAGAATAAATTCTCCGCCGCCAAACAGATATATATTTAATAGAGATAAATCACACGGACTAAAATCCAATGTCAGACACACAGTCCATTTACAAGTCTGTTCTGGGTCTGAACGAAACCGGAGGCACCTAGTACCCCGCATATCCATCGATCTCCAAGTACGTCTGGACGATCACTAACTGTTTCCATCTTCTTGGGTGTACAGCCCAATCAAGATCATCAGTAATTACCCAAACGACGTGAAGACCTCCGGTCTTCGACCATCGTCTTCATCTTCGACTTATCGTCGTATCAGTTATTCAGAATGGGATAAACCCGGTCTTTCCGAATAACTCGCGTATATTTTAAATAAGTGTTACACAAACACAACATACGCCTCATTCCAATCCATTAGTCACTAACCGTAAATTAATCGAGAGAATAATTCCCCAAATATTAAACCCGAAGGCCGAAACCAACATCAGATCAATATCCAGAAAACCATTCTGCTTGGCTAACCGACAGTTAGTTTCTAAATTTCACATTCATAGGGAAAGGTTCCCATTAATTTTATCCAAGATAAATTCCTTGAATTTATTCTTTATTCTATCCTTTTGAATTTCGATTCAACTAGCCGGGATTAACGAAACTTACCGAAGTAATCATTTGTTTTAATTTCCCAATCCCAACCTATTTATCCCATGAAGTAAAACTGGTAATACTTCATATCTAACACCACAGTGTTATCGGTAAATTCAATTACCATTTCACGTTCAAATCTAATTAAAGATTTAACTATCGCCTGGAGCAGAACTGGTGATACTCCATTCTCGATTATTTCAATCTAATTAAAGATTCATTAAAACTCCACTTAGTTTTAATCGTTAACTGGGTTAAAGAATCAGTGTCATTTAAAACACGGTTCACGATAAACCCAAAATCACATTCCATTAATTATCGGGTTAAAGAACGAGTGTTATTTTAAAACACTGTTCACGATAAACCCAAAAATCAATATCAATTCAATTCCAATTAAATATTATTTAATTGGTACACTTCATTAAATCTAAATAAAAGATTTAATCTTTTCTCAACTGGGTTCAAGAACAGCGTTAGTGAAGACACCATTCACGACAAACCCAAATCACATTTGATATTCAATACAAGGCTCTGAATAGAAAAATATCCCGGCTTATATTCAATATCAAATTCTACGACCAACAAATATCGTATTGGAAATAACGATATATAAATATCTTTCAAATTTCCATAACAACACCTGTATAATCCCGAAATTCGACATCGAAATGTTCCGAAGACAATTTTGATTCAAATCCATTCCAATGCAATTATTGGAAATTCTGGTTATTTTCAAAACCATTTCAATATTCAATTTATTTATTTAAAAATAAATAGAATTATAATTCTAGTTCAAAACTAGTTCATTTCGATAAAAATCTATTTTTATCTTTTCAAATATGGAGTTTTTCATCCCAAATCTTCACAAATCATTTCTTATGATTTTACACAAATTATTGCTATTTTTAATATTTTTATCAAGGCCCGTACAGTCGATTTCCATCAATGGCCATCGAACTGCACTTACAGCGACCTTTTTCGAATTTGATTTGGACATAATTCCAAATCCAACCGTTAGATTTCACATTTCTAATATTCGTTAGAAAGCTCTTTTCGATACGAACCCAACGGTTCCGGTTTTAGGAGAATCCGACGGTCGGATCTCCCGTAATGTCCGTTTGAAATAAATGGTCGAAATTCACGAACTGCCGCGGCGCGGCGCGTTCTATTCAGGCCATTATATTATATATATAATATATATTTCGTCGATTTCTATTTAAAACGAATTATATAAATAGTTTTAAATTCGTTTCAAAAGCAATTTCAACTTCCATTTCAATTCAAATCAAAATTGAATTCTTCTTAATAAATTCGTTTTAAAATTCATTTCTATTCAATTCAAATTTCAATTCAATTTGAATCCATTTTCAAATCATTTCATTTTGAAATCATTTTCAATTCAATTCATTTCGAAATCGTTTTCAATTCAATTCATTTCGAAATCGTTTTCAATTCAATTCATTTCGAAATCGTTTTCAATTCAATTCATTTCAAAATATTTGATTTCGAAATCACTTTTCAATATTCATTTCAAAATGAATAAAATCGATATCAATATCGTTCACGTCAAAATGGCGTCAATCTAATCAACACGGCTTCATAAATTTCGATTTTCAAATATTCTATTTCAAATATTTATTTTTTTCAAAATAGTTGTTATTATCAAAATATTTCGTTCAACACATGACCAATCTCAATGGATGAGTACTGTCAACACATGAACTTTTATTTTATATCGATAAAGATGTAATTTTTATTACTAAAATATTTCGTTCAACACATAACCAATCTCAATGGATGAGTACTGTCAACACATGAACTTTTATTTTATAATATTCTTTATTTTTCAAATTGGAATGAGGCCCAATCAATTACCATATAAAGTTAATTATATGGATTTTCATGCATTACACACATATAATAGCATTGAAAAATAATCAACCATCAACCAAAGTGCACTACACTGTATAAGCATCAAATATAGATATCTAACGCTTATAACAGCCTGTCAATCAATCGATCGACATATTTAATCAATCAGGATGAGTGAACTTCAAATTTCATCCCAACACCCGTGTGGGGTTTCAAACAATCAAACACAGATTTTATTTGTGCAGTTGGGCGATGTGTAAAATTTATCGTCCCAATCAATGTCCTTCAAATAAGTGTACATAAACAAACCGTCCGGTTTGTAAATGAATATTTTATTTTATTCACTTTCACTATATTCATATTCACGTTAAAAATTATATTTTTAACGATAAAACATTTTATTCTAACATATGAATTTCTATTATTCATTTACACAATAAAATGATATTTTTATTTTCTAACATATTTTAGAAAATTTCGGCGGCATAACGGCACGATACTAGAAACGGGACGAGGCCTAGCCTTATCCCCGGTCTAGTGAAGGCCCACGCCATTCACACATCAATCAATTTATTTCACCAAACAGTTCAATTTCAAATCAAATCATCCAACTAATCTACGCAACCAAACAAACAAGTCCATGGTTTGTGGACGATTGTGTCGGGTGCTACTAAGCACCGTCTGCATCCTAGTATATATATAACTAGAAAAAGAAATTGAAAGGTGAGAAGTTCTCACATATAGCTATCTTAGCTCCACGACTCTTCATTGATAGAAATCTTCATCGCTATCGCATCCTCGTCGTCTTCGTTGCCCGTAGCCACTACATATGTAAAAATCGAATTTTTACTTCGTTATTCGATACATAAAAATCATATTTTTATTTCGAAGTTCAATATATAAAAATCATATTTTTATTTCGATGTTCACTATATAAAAATCATATTTTTATTTCGAAGTTCAATATATAAAAATCGAATTTTTATTTCGAAGTTCAATATATAAAAATCGAATTTTTACTTCGCTATTAAATATAAAGATTATATTTTTATTATTCCCATGATGTAAAAATTATATTTTTATTGCTTTAAAAATATAAGAATTATATCTTACTCCTTCTACCTAATAAAAATCCCGTCTTTTCTCTTTTTAAAAAATATGATCTTTATTTTTGCAAGTTCGAATCTTTTTCTATTAAAAGATTAAACCTTTTTCTATTTCAAAGTTTAAACCTCTTTTTTTTCTATTTTAAACCTTAAAATAAAATCAGTTTTCTTCTCCTTATCAAATCAGTTTTTTCCATCTTTAAAAATCAGTTTTTGCATTCTTTAAAAAAAACAATTTTTAAATCTAATAAATCGGTTTTTAAATTCTTTATAAATCAGTTTTTATATTTTCTTTTAAAATCAGTTTATAATTTCTTTTCAAAAAAACAGTTATTAATCCTAAAAAAATTCAGTTTATATAATAAATAAAATTCAGTTTATATAATAAATAAAATTCAGTTTATATAATAAATAAAATTCAGATAAATAAAAAAACTTACAGTATTTGTCGCTTAACGGGGAGGAGTGGGCGCTGCTGCCTTGGAGATGCTCGGAGGGCGAGCAGGAGGCGATGGTGGGGCTTCAGGTGGTGGGGAGGCGGTGGAACCAGGTCACGGCGGCTAGGATTGGGCTGTGGGAGGTTAGGGTTCGGGTTTTACGGGGGAGAGAGGGGGTGCAAGGCTAAGGGGAGGTCGACTCAGCAAGAGGCGACGGTGGGAGGAGTTGCGCCCTCGATGGGCGGCGCGTTGATGCCCGGACGGTGGCGATTTGGGTTTCCGTCTTTCATTCGTTTCTTTTTTTTTTCTTTAAAGTAAACGGGGGCCAGATAAGTTATAGAGGGAAGGGTTTATTTTTATTTTATTTTTTATTTTAATTATTTTATTTGCTAATAGTTGACTTTTACATACGACCTCGAAACGAGGTCCACCGCCTGTCGTCCATAGCGTTTTACCCCCATTCCGAACACAATGGGATTTGTATCATAAGCTGATTTGATCGTTTGAATCAGTTTCCGTTGAATTTACATTTAAATCGCTATATTGAATTTTAAACGTACATTTCAAATTACCGGGGTCACATACTAACTCTATAAATTCCATAAAAATATTTTCTAGCTTCGTATTGACGATACGGTCCTAACAAAACTAATTTCGTCGAATTCTGAGACCGTTGGAAAAATGGCCAATTTCCAGTCGATTAAAATCAACTGAAACTGGTCAAACGCGTTTTCCTTTGCCACGCTCACATATTGATTCGAAAAATTATGAAATTTGAAACCTAGCAATAACTTGACATCACGGACCCAACAAAACTGGTTTCGTCGAAATCCGAGGTCATTTGCAAAATGTCCATTTTTAAGGGCCTGAATTCCATAGCGACTATTCAGAATTTTCAACTGGACATATCTTTTGATTCCCGCTATCAAATTTCGATTTTTCGAATTCGTTGAAAAGATATTATCTATTAGATTCCATTATTTTTGGTTTCACTAAAATCCGGATTGTTTTGCACCCGGTACATTCAATTGAAGTTTGAAATCGAATTATCGAACTACCGCGCCATTTTCAATTCTATTTATAATTATATATAAATATTTATATTCTAACGACGACGTATATAATATATACGTTCGATTTATATTCAAAATAAATTTCTCGTCGATATTATTTAAAATAATTCATTTTAAATATTCAAAATTCGCTAAAATTGCCAAAATAAAAAAAATTAAACTGGCCCAGATTTTCGGGTTGTTACAATAGGAATGGGGTATCGATTCGTGATGGGTGATAGTGAGGCGGGTCATGACGGTGGTTGGTGAGCCGCCCAATCACGAGATGATAAGTCTTACATTTCCGCCTATGGAACAAGCCCTTCTCATGAGTCGGTCTCCCCTCCACGAGCCATATAAGGCAAGCCGGGATGGCGTCCATTAAAATGCTCAATCACAAGCCGTACCATAATCACGAATTGAAATCTTTTCAACGAGCCAATTCCTTTATCAATAACTGCATCAAAAATCTTTACTAACCAATCTAACCAGCGAACCGACACATATCTTGATTGAAATTTAATGTAACTTTAACATATCAACGAACAGTTAGGATAGAGTCTTCAAACAAGTAACTTCGGACTGATCAAAGACTTAGCTTAAAAGACCTATGACGGCCGATTATTCTTTCATCTGCTTGTACTTCATGCTTTTCTTTTCAGCATTACACATACTTGTACACAATAGCACTCGCATATACACGGGATTCACAGCTAACTACCTTCTAATCTCTTATGCTTGTTCAGCACCACCGCAGACATGTCTGATAGACGCTCGGCGAGATTATCAGAGAAGAGTGCAGATCTAGAATCATCAAGCTATTACAATCTTGATGCACTTCCATCAGACACGGAATGGGATAACTCTGGATCTGATTATGAAACAGATATAGATACGGAATCAACATCTTCTGAAAGCACATCGCTTGAGGACGAAGAGGATGATCGGGCTCCCGACGAAATTGAGGGTGTTAAGAAATTGGACAAGCCAAGTGATACCATAGCTTCCAAACTGGATGATTTAAAGTTAAAGAAAATTTGTTTCAGGCATGGGAACCCCTGGGATGATGTGAAAACCCCGGAGAAAGAGGACAGACCCCACTATACACCGGAAGGGTACATGGTTATTAGCAAGGTCATGTGCACAGGAGGTGCTATTACTTCTTTTCCTCCGACCTTTGTCGATCTCCTGAGACGGCTACATATTGCTCCCATGCAACTCCATCCCAATGCATACACTGCTTTGTACACCTTGTATATTGCATACGCAAAAATCCTGGAGAGCGAGCTCGTTTTCAAAGATTTGAATTTCTATTATTATTTCAAGCATCGCTCCACAGGGACCCCGAACTTTATTTTCTTTGAATCAATCCCCTCTAAGAAGGTATTGTTGGACGGGCACAGTAACTTAGGCGATGCCAAATCCGAATGGTTTTACATAAAACATCAAGCTGGATGTGCGAGGAGGTGGTTACAGTCAAGTAGGTTATGAATCTTTCAGTTTATGTCCCAAATGCATGATTAAAGTGCTAATATCTTCTTTTTCTGTACGGCTCATGATTACCAGAAACAGGAAGGTGAAGTATACGAAGATCGTCTGTCCCGGCTTGTAAAAAACAACTCTGAATTCTGCAAAATCAAGAAGTGTATAACCAATGATAATCTTCACAAACATCATCTTCACGATATAAGATTTGGGCTTGGACAAGGCGGTAAGCCTTATAGATATGTGCCCCCAACTTTAACTCCCGGGGAGTCGAGTAGCATGCCCCCAGCTAAGGGGCAGGTGACAACGGAAATCAGGGCATTACCTGGTCTACCCAAAGGTCCTTCACCGATGATTGACCAGGATGACAAAGATTTGAATGTGTACACTGGAGGTGAAGTTAGAAATGACGAATGATGCATCCAACCCTAAGGTGAGACTCTTCCAAGAAACCACCGCCAATTAAACCCTCAACTCATGATTCTTTAATGGAGGAGGAAATATACGGGCATTTAGAAAAACTTCCACTACCGGATAATATTTACACATCTGAGGAATGTGGAGCGGAACCGTTCTTCCCTATCTCCAAGGAAGAATCCACTCCAGTCAAGGAAAAGAAAGCCGCACAGACAAGCCTAGCTTCGGGCCCTGGTCTGTTAGGGTGATCACACGGGACACACACATCACATACACCACACATTATAACATTCATAAATTGTATGTACTCATGGTCCTTATTCTTGCTTATAATTTTTGCAAGAAAGATGCCTCGTCGCCGCTCCTACTCTCATCGTGAACTTCATGAGTGCACGCCTAGACTCACTCCCGTACTTAAGCATGATTGCATTGATAATCGGGGAAGAGATAGTAAGAAACACTATGATTCCCATCTGCCTCATCCTACATGCTCTTGCTCTCCTTCAAGACAAGATCTCGAGAAGCACCATATTCGTCAAGTGCCACATGCGGCGAGCAAACAACTTCCCAAAGCCCCGACTCCCCCGAAGGGTATAACCCCTCAGGACAAATCCTCCAAAAAGCACCATGAACCCAAGGACAAGCACAAGGATCCAAGCAAAGGTTTGGAAAAAGAGAAGACAGCTCTTCTCCCTTCTGGTCAGCACAAATGGCCCTTACTTCTGAAAATAAGGCAAAGCTGGAGCGTTTGCGAAAGCAGTTCCCCGACATCTATTTTGAAAGGATGCTTTTTGTTCTAGATCATGAACCGGTTCCTGGCGAATGGGATACAGAAGTCGTGGACTGAGTCAGTCATCTGGCTAAACAATATAGGACAATGAGAAAGCATGCCAAGAATCTTTCAGAGGTTATCCGCCGTTTGGAAGTAGATGCGGCCAAAGCTGAAGTGAAAATCGAACATGACATTAAGGCCAGAAACAAGGCTGAGAAAGAACTTGAAGATACTCAAGCTCTTCTTGCCTTAGCTCAGAAAGATGCCAAAAACTACAAAATGGAATTAGAGGACGCGAAGAAACGTTTTCACTATGAGCTCGACTCAAACAACCAAGAGCGTGTGGCCCTGAAAAAGGAGATAGAGGATCTCAAGTCGATTAATACTGGATTGAAGACATCACAGGACCGCTTTGTTGTGGAAAAGCTGCTTGGGAGAAAGAAATGACAAGCTTAAGGGATAGACTTGCCCATGTTGAGGAGAGAGCATCTCTTGTTGAAGGATATGCCAACAAAGCCCTCGATTCGCCTCGAATGCTACCACTAAACTTGATGCGGCTGAACATGAAATAGAAGGGTTTGACGAGTTTTTAATATACCTTTTTGCTCAGGTCATTTGAACCCGAGACATCTCCTGGATCAAGAACTATCCCACCACCTTGGTTGATGTGTGGAACCAGATTGTCGAGAGTGAAACGTAACGCTTAAAGGTTGAGGATCTCGATGAGAACCAGCTTATGCAGACCTTTCTCAGAGGTGGAGAGCCTGAGGCTTTAACAGAGGGTCGATGTTAAATTAAAGAGTCTATGGAGGAAGAGAGGCTTAAGGTCAAAGGCAAAAACAAAGTTAATGAGGGTTCAAGCTTAGCGATGGAGCCTAAGTCTTCTGGGGCCGAAGAGTACAACCCTGATGACCCACTAATCTTTGAAGTTCCTGTTTCCCAATCTGCTTGGGCTTCTATTACAGCTACAAACGAGCTGTCAACAGAAGGTATCTCCATATTCTCTCCATAATTCGTCAAAGCTATCATAACTTTTGCCTCATTGTGGAGCAAACAGTTGAGGAGACCGCATTCTCTTCTAAATTAATAGCTATTCCTTCTCATCATGCAGGTGCCAAGCCCATCGAAGGAACTGGAGAAAAGCAAGTGGAGCCTGAGGTGGCGAAGAAAGCCATAGTCCCATCAAGTGCCGACATCCCTAAGGATGTTGAGATCATCGAAGCCTTACAGGACACTGAGTGTGACAAGGGGGATAAAGAGGGAGATGCCACTATTATTGGGGAAACAAAGGAGGGTGATGACATGACATTAGCTAAGATGAAGGCTACGCAGGATGGGCTCTTGAAGACTAAGGTTGAGGAAGAGCCTTTAAATGTACCACCTATCTCTGCAGCCACTCCTGGATCTGGAATGATTATAAAGCTCTCCTCCAAGTAGATAACAACACAACTCGCATCCCAATCTATTGGTGTTCAACAGGATCCTTCCTCAAGGAAGAAGCATGATTCTCCTGATGCTAGTAAGGAGGTTCCAGAAAAATAGAATAAGGAGAAGAAGCCGAAGTCATCCCTGAAGTCCAAATAGGGCTCGTTTGTATGTGTTTTTTTTTCAGATTTCCCACTGGCCCTTTGTAGTTGTTGCGGGTGCGTCCCTCGCATTTTGTCCAGCTTTGTTTTGTGAACTTGCATCTAGTAAATGAAATTCAGTTTCTTTTTTTTGTCGTGTACCTACGAACATCTAATATTTAGTCATGTATTTAAACATTTGAATCGTAAATGAGTCATGAATGAATCAACAACATAAGTTGTCACTGCAGGCATGACATAAAAATTTCGTAGCATGTTATCCTGTTGCTATCATAAAGTGTGGTCAAGCAGTATATATATATATATATATATATATATATATATATATATATATATATATATATAAGTATGCCCCCAATTAATCATTGATGTGATGCCTGGCCAGGGCTTGTCGGTGATTGATTAGGACCGACACTGCACTGCCCCCCCTCCCATGTCCGGACACGAAGGGCTCGGGCTCAGCTTTCACTCTTACCCCTATACTATAGCAGCTTTTTTATGGCATTTAACCAACATGCCTTTATACTCTCTTGTCATATGCCCAGGATAGAGTTCGAACTCAGCTTCCAGTCTTCTTCCCGATCCTTCAGCGAGGTAGGAGTTCATTAGCAGCACCAGTTCCTGGCGCCTTTATACTCTCTCGTCGGATGCCAAGGGTAGAGTGGTGTTGAGCCTGTCTTTTACTCACGGTGCACCTTCACGCCTTGTAGACAATTTGCTTTCTTGTTCTATGCACTCCTTCCCAAGTCGTGGGAGTTAGAGTATTCGACGTTGTGTCATTTGCTGCATTGCTTCATCGATGATCCATACCTGGTTGTTTTTCAAATTCGTAAGATCTTTTGAATTAGGTGTTTCTGGGGGTCATCAAGAGATTTATGTTAAATGTCCCAACCGTGACAGCTTATATGAATAAAAGCGAAAGAATAATCACAAAATGGTACGGTAAAGTAAATGACACATGAGGTTTCATAATGGTTCGGTCGAATCATGACCTACGTCCACTTTATAATCTTTTGCTTATGTAACCGGACTATTCTAGTCAAGTCGTGCCTTTTTACATAGTCCTAAAAACAAAAGAGTAAAAAATGACAATTTCATGTCAAGTAATGCCGCAAATGCTGGGCGTTCCACACTCTGGGGATTTCATCTCCACCGAGGTCACTAGCTTGAAGGAACCATTGTCAGGCCTCTTTAGGATGGTATAGGGTTCTTCCCATTTTGGACCCAAATAGACTTGGGGTAGAAAGACACGCTTTAGAACCAACTCTCCGGGTTGGAAGGTTCGAGCTCGGACCTTTTTATTTTAATACCGAGCGATCTGTTGCTTGTGCCTCAAGGCACGCAGTTCTGCCTCGTCCCTTTTTTCTTCAATCATATCTGGGGATTCGAGGAGCAGTTCATTATTAGTCATCGGATCGTAGTAAGTAGTTCTATGGGATGGTACTTTTAATTCGACCGAGATGACCGCTTCTGACCCAAAAGCAAAGGAGAAGGGGGTGTGCCCCGTGGCTGATTTGTATTGTTCTATAAGCCCATAAAGCTAAGGGTAATTCATCGACCCATATGGGTCTGGCTTGCTTCAATCGCTTCTTTAGAATGGACCTAATCACTTTGTTTGCTGCTTCTACATGTCCATTTGACTGCAGATGTGCCACAGCGTTATATCTTTTCTCGATGTGATATTTCTGGCAAAATCCCGAAATTCCATACTATCGAATTGGGACCTATTGTCTGTTATAATGGTTTTTAGGATCCCAAATTGGCATATAATGTTCCTAACGATAAAGTTTATCACTCATTTGGTTGTGATCGTTGTTAGCGGCTCAGCTTCAACCACTTTGTAAAGTATTCCACAACCACAATGGCTAATTTAGCTCTGCCCTTTGCAATGGGGAGGCTTCCAATAATGTCAATTCCCCAGACAGTGAAGGGCCACGGGCTCATCATCATCTTTAATCAACTAGGGGGTGCCTTGGGGACCTTATAAATTTTCTAGCATCTGTCGCAATGTCATGCATATTTAGCCGCATCTTTATTCATGGTAGGCAAGCAATAGCTATATCGTAGTATCTTCTTAGCCGATGTTTGACCTCCAGTGTGATCCCCACATTCGCCCTCGTGTACTTCACATAGTACTCATTCGATGTCGTCATAGGCTATACACCTGAAGAGTGGCATCGAGAATCCTGTCTGTAGAGGACTTCGCCTTGCATGACATATCTAGAGGCCTTTCGAATAACAACATGCCTTTCGCTTTTCTTGGTTAGAAGTGTTCCATTCATCAGGAAGTAATTTAGGGGTGTCATCCACGACTCCCTTTCCGGTTCAGTTTCTAATACCGGATCGATTTCCATCTGGTCGATACTTGGAGACTGCAATATTTCAATGGGGACCATCTTTGTATCCTCAGGATTGTCTGAACTAGCCAACTTGGCCATTCTATCTGCCTTCAGATTCTCTGATCGAGGAATATAGGTTAGGATGTAGTGTTCAAAACCTTCAAGCAATTTTCTCACTTCTTTAAAATAAGATACAAGTCTTAGCCCCTTAGTTTGAAACTCCTAATTGACCTGGTTTACAACAATCTTGGAATCACAAAAGATATCCAACCTCGTTATCCTTAACTCCTTTGCAAGCCTTAGCCTGACAATCAGGGCTTTGTACTTTGAATCATTGTTCGTGGCATGGAATTCTAACCTGAGAGTGTAGTATATTGACCATTTCTTAGGAGTTATTAGCACAACTCTGGCGCCGAACCGTCTGTCATTCTTGGCACCATCGGTATATAGCTTCCAGGTATTAGGTTCGAATGGTTATGTTGAGGGACCACCTTCTTCGTTCGCTATATCTTCCTCAGGAATAGTAAATTCTGCTATGAAGTCTGCCAATACTTGCCCCCTTATCGATCTTCGGGGCTGGAAATTCAAATTGAACAGACTTAACTCTATGTTCCATTTGAGTAGTCTTCCTGACACCTCTGGTCTCTGCAAGACTTGTCACAGCGGATGCTCAGTGTACACGGTGATGGGATGAGCTTGGAAATTATGGAGAAGCTTTCTAGATGCGATCAACAAACTGTACTTAAGTTTTTCTATTCTAGGATAGTTTCGCTCGGCTGCCGCTATTTTTTTACTTACATAGTACACCGACCTCTGGACTTTAACTTCCTCCCTTACCAGGGATGAACTTATTGCATGAGATGACACGGCTAAGTATACGAACAAGTCCTCGTGGTCGACTGGTTTGGAAGTATCCGGGGTCTTGCCAGGTGAGTCAAAAGGTTTTGAAATGTTTCCACACAATTAGGAGTCCATTCAAAATTTCACTTTCCTCTCTTTATCAAATGGAATGCACTTATCTGTAGCTTTAGAAGTAAACCTACTTAATGCGGCCACTTTTCCAGCGAGGCTTTGCACATCTTTAATCTATCTTGGTTCTTGGATATTCCTGATAGTCGCTATCTGATCTGGATTAATTTCGATTCCACGTGAGCTGACGATAAATCCCAAGAACTTCCCAAAGGCAACTCCAAATGAACACTTCAGAGGGTTGAGCTTCATTCCGTATCGCCGAAGAATATCGAACGTTTCTGCTAGGTCAGCTGTATGAGTAGAAGACTGTCGGGATTTTACAAGCAATCGTCAAGGTACACTTCCATTGTCTTCCTGATCTGATTGTAGAACATTCGATTCACTAGTCGTTGATAGGTTGCTCTGCCATTCTTCAAACTTAAGGGCATCACCACATAACAATATAGTCCTAAATCCTTGATGAAGCTGGTGTGTTCCTGGTCTAGAACATGCATGGGAATTTGATTGTATCCTGAGTATTCATCCATGAAAGAGAGAAGTTCATGACCCGCTGTTGAATCTACCAATTAATTGATTCTAAGAAGTGGAAACTGTTATTTGGGAAAGCTTTATTCAAATCTGAGAAATCAATGCAAGTGTATCATTTTCCGTTGGCCTTCTTTACTAAAACGGGATTTGATATCCATTCTGGATAAGTCGAATCTCTAATGAATCAATTGCTCCTCAACCTCTCAACTTCCTCCTTCAAGGCAGCTGACCTCTCTGGGCTGAGCATTCGCCTCTTCTACATAACGGGCAGATGTTTGAGGTTGATACTCAATGAGTGGCTCATAACTGAGGGTGATATCCCGTACATATCGGCGCGGGTCCAAGCAAAAACCTCCAAGTTTGCCTTTAAAAATCATCAACCCCTTTGCCCGAAGTGGATCTAGCTGAGATCCGATCTTTAAAACCCTCGTTGAGTCTTCATTGTCAATCGGGATATCCACTGTTGTTTCATTGGGCCTCACCGTTATGCCCCCAAGTCAGGGACCTAAACAGAGCTTCCTTGACCCCTATGGCCACGGTCAATCACGCGGCAAGGGGGTAGTACTGGTTGATCCCGAGCAAGGTCATCAGCACTCTGACCCTTAAGTAGTATGGTAGGTCCTCCTACAGGCAGAAAAGCAGGATTATTCGAGTTACGGTTGTCATGTCCCAGATTAAGTGTCGTTTCTTCTCGAGAAGGAATGGATCCAAACCGAAGTTGCGCTATGTTCTCTGGCCTTTCATATTGTCGTTGTGGGGGTCTAGGAGGTTCTTCTGACGAAGAGGTATAGTTGGGAGTCAAGCGATGAATCGGTGAAGGTGTCCTTCGTTTTGGAGTTCATTGATTTGTCTGCTCATCTCCGTCATATTCTGCCACTGTAGAGAACTCTCGTGCCTTTGAGCTGCCAGCTCATCATTTTTCCTTTCCAACATGTCGAGTACACAAGAAAAATCTCTTTCTGTTACTGGGGCAGAGGCAGGTAGCTGATCATTAACATTCACAGTTGGATAAGGAGCACTTGAGCAAGGTCGAGCGGAAGCTTCAGTGTGAGTGGAGCGAGCCATAACTTCCTTCCCAGGTCGAGTTGTTGTCCCTTGGTGAGGGCGGTTTGTGACCCCCTCTGGGACGTGGCTCATGGCACCGCCCCCGGGCCGGCTCGTGGTGCCCCATTGAAGGCGGCACATGACTTGATCCTGGGGGCGGCTCGTGATAGCCTCCTGTGATCTGGTCACCTCTTCGGGTCGATTCGCCCCCTGCGAGCTGCGAGCCGAGGAGACCACCTCGGCTTGCTCCTGAACGTTCTGCTCGTTAGCTTCATTTGCTCGAGAGGCTCGTGAATCCTTGGATTTCTTTGCGGCCATAACTTCTAGGCTTTGCTGGAATCTTCAGAAAAACGAAACAGTGGAGATATGGACTATTTTCTTCGGACTTGAAAATCCAAACAGAAGAGCAATATTCCGATAGGTTGAGAATTCATTTCTCAGTGAAAGCACCAAAATGTTAGACCAAAATATGGTTCTAACACCCAAATTATCTTGATTCGCAGAGGATTAAAACCAGAAATGAAAGAAAAAGCAACAAACACACCAAATTTATAGTGGTTCATCGTTAAAGAGCCTACGTCCACTTTATATGACTTTGATTATACGTTTGAATCCAAGTACAATCACAATATTCTCTCAATCTCACTTTTACAACAATGATTCACTCTAAATTTCGAAATATCTTTGATTGTAAATAATGGAGGCTTGATAATGGTGGAATCAGAGCTCTGAATTGCCAAAAGATCTTGAAAAATGCCAAGTATTGGACTATTTGTAGGTGATTTCTACAGGCGGTTCGTGAAGACACGTGGCCCCAATCCCGAGGATCTCGGAGCCGTTCGTGGCTTGATGGAGAAATGGTCAATATGGCGGTTATGGACATGTGTCACAAGATCCTTCAATTTCAGTTCGTGGGTGACCGGGTCATCGTTACCGTTCTCTGGATATGAGGTCGGTTCGTGATCCTTCATCTCGAGCGGATCGCAAGCTTCCATCGCGAGCGGGTCGAGGAGTAGGGTCACGAACGGGTCGTGATTGGATGAACACTTGCGGATCATGCACTCTTCTTGATGAGCAGGCTCACGAGGTCCATCACGAGCGAATTCCTGAAGTTGGTAACGAGTAAGGGGTTTGTTTGCACTGAACTTGGATGTGTAAGTCTTTGCCCATCTAATTACTAATATTTGTACTCTTGGTGGCTTGATCAAAAAGCTAGCCAACATATAAAGAATCCCATATTTTATTAACAAACAGAGGCACCAAATCACAAACCTGAGAAAATCCTAGTTTCCAGATTAGCCATATTTGTAGTTTGACTAATGGGTAGAAACCGCTAATGCAGACATTGAATCATTTACGAAAGCCAACAAGGTGAGAACATGATAGAAGTCAGTAATAACTGAAGAAGAAACCAGTTTAATGAAATCGTTGCTCATCCCGTGTTAAAAATAGATACAGTAGGACAAAAAAGAGTAAAAACAAGTTCATAGGAAAAAGGACAAAGAGTAAATACCTTGATAGGATGTATAAGTCATCATTCTTCATCACACACTTTCATCCGAATTGATTTCCTTAAAAAATTAGCATAGTATGTAACATGGTTATATATATTATTCAAATAATTTAAACTGTTTATAATTTATCCGCACTCCCAATCTGAGATTGTAACATGGTTATACTTTCATACTAGTAAACGTGTTTTGTAAGCCGAAAAAGGAAAAAGTTGAACATTATACTACAAATGCGAGTTCAACAATTATTGGTGACAAATTGTTTTTATGTTCATTACTTTTTACTTTTTTTTTTTTTTTAGATGGAATGTCAATTATATAGTCCTAAATTTCAAAGTCCGGTCCAGGCAATTTCAATTAGGAAAATGCTTCGAATTATTTAAACTCTGAATTATAAATGCACTTCATTTTACTTTGTATATGCATGTATGCACGAAGCACCCAAGGGAATTTAATCTAATGATATACAATGCACTTCAACTTTAACTTGATTTGCTAAAGACTGTTCAGGGGAATGAAGGAATCTGGCTGGGCGGTAAACAAAAGACTTCTCATATATTGAATCAGCCAACGCAGCAGCTTTAAGCCTTGCTTGGTGTTGGGATAGTTTTTCATTTTCAGACCTCTGAGCGTTTATGTTTTCTACTGTAGGCCTGGCTTATGATACGGATGCAGCACTTCCACTGTCAGGAGGAATAACCAAAGCCCTACATGTAGGGCAATTATTTTGGTGCTCTAACCAAGAACGCAAACAGTGAAAATGGAAGAGATGTGCACAATGCATCTTTTTGGCTGCAACCATTTCTTCAGGACAAATAATCCATGTTGCATCATTTGTATTAAGTTCCTCAGGGGTTGCACCTGAAACCGTTCATCAACGTTTGAAGTTAGTTTCTGGGATCGAATACAATTGGCAATGCGCATTCTGAAGCTACGAAACGTCTCATAGAGTTCCCGAATCAAACGTAATGGCGAACCATAGTTCACAAATATGAGGGAAATAAATTCTTATGATCCATTAGTCGCCTTCCAAAATCTTTGTTGGTATCAGAGAAAGTGTTTGTCAAGTTGTTAATTAAATTAGATCACAGACTCGCTACTCATTTACAGTCAATCAAAATGGTTCGAAAGTAAATAACCATAGATAAAAAAATTTGTCTAAACTTTATGGAAGTGAAATATGCAATAACAGTAACAGAAGTACATATCTGAATTCATTTTTATCACAGTTAAAACTCTTCATTTAAAGTTTCTATGATCCGAGTTTACTTGAAATGAATTGCAAAAAATGAAAAAAAATAGTTAAAGAAGTCAGAACTAGTTGTGGTGAAGCTGTGCATTTAAAGCGCTCAGTGGATCCAATGCGGTAGAGGTGCAAAAAGTTGTAGCGGGAATAAATCGAGGAAATAGCTAAATATAGCGGATGAGTTTTAATAGCATATAAAACTCATATTTAATGCTTTTACGAATATAAAAATGATAAATAAATGAAAAATTAACATTTAACTTAATTATAATTTGTGGATTCTTAACTTTAAAAAAAAAGCATAAGCAAATATATGAAAATAAATAGGGGTGACCAATATTCGGTTCAAACCGAATTAACCGACCAAACCAGTTCATTTCGGTCGGTTCAGTTCGGTTTCAAAACTAAATCGGTTTGGATTCGGTTTGTAAAATATTTATTTTTGGTTATCGGTTTAACCGAATTAACCGAACTTTTAATTTTTTTTCTAATTTTATGGTATTGTAGTACTTTAAATAATTAGTTTAGCTATATAATATCAATGCATTTATTGCAAATAGATCAAATCTTATCATAAACTTAAAATTTACTATATAAACTTTCTCCAAACATGACTTTATGGTTTACTTTGAGTGAATGTATCATTTGAATTATAATACATCCTTCAAGTTCGGTTAAATCGGTTACCGACCGAATTAACCGAAATTAATTTGGTTCGGTTCGGTTTGGAAAATTTTCGGTTTTAATTCGGTTTGAGGATTTTTGCGTCCAAACCAACCGAACCGACCGAACGCTCACCCCTAAAAATAAATGTAAACTTTTGCTCAGTTTGATTATATTTAATGAAATATTGTAGTATTTTATATTCAGAAAAATATATGTTAAAAAATGATATCAAAAAGGTAATTTTATAAAATTTATAATGTCCTAATGTCATTTTAAAATTCATCTCTTTAATAGAAGATATAGCGAAAATAGCGGAATGTAGCCGAAATAATGGGATATATCAGGAATATCGGAATATAGCGGGGATTAAAGAAGAGAGGACCGAGAGGCTATTTCAGAGGCTATTTAGAAATAGTGTAGGGGTAGAAATCCACTGTACAATATAGCGGAGATATTGTGGGTTAATAGCGGAGCATAAACTGAACAGTGGTGAAGTATGTATAGAAAAAGTCATCAAAATTCCAATATCTTGATTTACCATTGTTTGTTTCAGGTAACCTACCAGATGGAAATAAAATTGTTGAAAATTACACACATGGTATGTATGCTATATTTCCGTATAAGGTTGACTTATATGGAACGCAAAAGGGTGACATAATGAACCTGAGTTGTTAGCAACTCATAATGCAATTTAGCAATAAGGACAGATCAACCAGTCAAAAACAAAACAAAACAAAGATGAGTTGAAGTAACGTCCGAGTGATCTTAAAATACTGTCGACCGCCGTAGGAATTTAAATTAAGAATAATACATAAACCATAGCAAGAATTACTGTACATAAATTAATAAAAGATGATATGTTTTCTATGTCAAATGAGAAGCATACAGTGAAAGCCGAATATAGCATAAGAAACATGTGTATAATATATGTCGAAGTAAATAGCCAGATCATAGAAATTAATTAAAAAATGCTGAACAGTTCTATGAATAATGACTCTATGTTGTATCAAATAAGAAAATGATCTATATATTGTTTGGCCGAAAAATACCACTGGCTCATTAGTCACTGACAATCAATCAATGTGGTTCGACTGCAAAGATGTTGGAAAATTTGTGTTGCTCTGATACCACTTTGTTGGAAATTTTAGAGGAGGAAGATGAATTGTAAAAAGAGGAATAATTTCTTTTTGAGGAGAAGGAAAAACTTTTATTGCTTGATATAACTTGATTACATAATTTGCTTCATACTTGCTTGATTGATACAACAAATGAGGGAGTAGACCATATTTATAACATAGCCATGCTTCTACATTTTTCTGCTTTTAGAGTTTTCTTTTTCTACACTTCTCTTTTCTCTAGGTCTTTCCTTAATTCTCTTATTTTCTAGAATTTTCATTCTCTAGAATTTTCAAATTACATAATTAAGAAATCTAGATTTACATCCACTAATTTAGACCTTTCCTAATACAAGAATTTAATAGTTATATAATTGATGTTATAAAACCAAGTTTATTTGTTTCCTTTTATTTTCAACATCCCCCCGTAAACTTGGTTTTATTACTCCAAGTATATTTCTTTGTATCTTACGTGTTTTGCCAGAAATGAAGAAATTATCCAAATTTTCTTTTTTCGTTTCTTCCTCTTTCCCAATATGAAGATCTTCAATGCAATTTCTTCAACGGTGCTCCATTCTTTTTGTTCTCCTCCATTCGCACAAGAAATTCCAAAAAGTGTGTGTTCTAGCTTCCATCTTGTTCCGGTTTCATAAACTTTGAATGAGCCATATATGGTGTCTTTGAATTCTTTCAAAAAATCACTTTTACAATCTTTGACCAATTCGATTTCTTTATTTGTTTTCCAAATCTCTTCAAAATTTTGTTTGTGCTTCAAATTTTCACCAAGCTCTTCAATTTCTCCTTGTTTCATCTGTTCTTCATTTTCGGTACCTTTCCATTCATACTTTTTGTCATTGGCGTCATCTTCATATACTTTATTTCCTTTCATATTTAATTCTTTGGCGTTCTCTTTATTCACTTCATTTGTTTTGGTATGCTCTTCAACTTGTTGATCTTTGACTTTCTCTTTGATTTCTTCTTCGATTACTAGAGACTTCTTACTTTTAATTTCTTTAATCACGATTTCAGCTCTCTCTTGTCCATCTTTGAAGTCTTCTTCGTGGTTTTCTTCCCTATTGATAGTCTTTGTCTTTTCTTCTCTTTTGTTCTCTGCTAGTGCCACATCAATATGGTTAGCGGTATTCTCCACTATAGCTCCTTGCTTTTCTTCAGCAATTGCATCTTCTTCTTCTTTATTCTCTAGAAGTTTTTCTTCATCCAACTTCTCTTCCTCTGTCTCATCCATCATCTCTTCTTTCATAGGCTCTGGCACAGTCTCTTCTTTCTTCTCCTCTTGCACCTTCTCATTCACGCTCTCACTATCATTCTTTTCATCTTTCTCATCAATCAACTTGTAATAACCCGGAAATCTGGGCCAGTTTAAAATTTTTATTTTGGCGATTTTAGCGAATTTTGACTATTTAAAATGAATTATTTTAAATAATATCGACGAAAAAGTTATTTTGAATAGAATTCAAACGTATATATTTATATAGATCGTCGAGAGAATATAAATATTTATTTATATTTATAAAAGGAATTGAAAATGGCGCGGTAGTTCGATAATTCGATTTCAAACTTCAATTGAACGTACTGGATGTACAATAAACCGGATTTTAGTGAAACCAAAAATAATGGAATCTAATAGAGAATATCTTTCCAACGAATCTGAAAAATCGAAATTTCATACCGGGGATAAAAAGATAGGTCCAGTTGAAAATTCTGAATAGTCGCTATGGAATTCGGGCCCTAAAAAATAGCCATTTTGCAAACGACCTCGGATTTCGACGAAACCACTTTTGTTGGATCCGTGATGTCAGGTTATTGCTAGGTTTCAAATTTCATAATTTTTCGAATCAATATGTGAGCGTGGCGAAGGAAAACGCGTTTGACCAGTTTTAGTTGATTTTAAATCGACTGGAAAATGGCCATTTTTCAAACGGTCTCAGAATTTGACGAAATTAGTTTTGTTAGGACCGTATCGTCAATACGAAGCTAGAAATAATTTTTCTGGAATTTTTCTAGTTAGTATGTGGCCCTAGTAAATTGAAATGCGCGTTCAAATTCAATATATATAGTTATATTTTGATTTTGAAGAAAACTAATCGAAACAGTCGAATCAGCCTGCGATACATATCCCATTGTGTTCGGAATGGGGGTAATTAGCTATGGACGACAGTCGGTGGGCCTCGTTTAGAAGTTGAAATAAAAAGTTACTTTTTAGAATTAAAAATAATAAAATATATATATATATATATATAATTATATATTCTTTCCCTCATATCCTCTCCCCTCTCTCTCTACTCTCAGTCAAACCGAAATCGATCAGAGAAAAAAAAAAATTAAAACCCGAGCCTAATCCGACGCGACCCACCCTACAACCGCCGCCGTTCACCGAGATTCCCCCTCCCTCCGATCAGGCGTCGCACCCCCTTCCTCCTCCCCACCTCCTCTGACTTAGGCCGTAGACCCCCAAACCCCGTTTAACCCAATCGATGTGAGCCGCTCCTCCCAGGTCCGCCGCACTCCACCACGCCGCGAGCACCCCCCCTCTCCAGTCGGTCAACACAGCGCAGAAACCCCCCCTCCTCCTTCGAATGGATGTAAGTTTTTATATTTGTTTTATTTATTTATTTAAGCATTAAAAATCTGTTTTTTTTTTTTGCATTGTAAAATTCTGATTTTATTAATATGGAAGCTAGGATTCTTCCTTTATTTTAATGTGATAAAAATCGGATTTTTATCAAATGAGAGACGTGATTTTTCATGTTAGAAAAGAATATGATTTCAAATTAAAAATAGGATTTTTGTAGAATAGGAAATATAAAAATATAATTTTTAAAAATATAATTTTTATACAAGTAGAGTATTAAAAATATTATTTTTATATTAGTAGAGTATTAAAAATATGATTTTTATAAAGTAGAAGTAATAAAAATTCGATTTTTATAAAGTAGAAGTAATAAAAATATGATTTTTCTAAAGTAGAAGTAATAAAAATATGATTTTTATAAAGTAGAAGTAATAAAAATATGATTTTTATAAAGTAGAAGTAATAAAAATATAATTTTTATATAGGCAAGCTTGTAAAAATACCATCTTTATAAATATAGCAAAATAAAAATCTGATTTTTATTGTATATATGTTGAAATAAAGAGGTGATTTTTATAGTGATGAAATAAAAATTAAATCTTCATATTTGAAAAGGCGAGATTTTTATATATTGAATAGCATAGTAAAAATTCGATTTTTTATATATTGAATAGCATAGTAAAAATTCGATTTTTATATATTGAATAGCATAGTAAAAATTCGATTTTTATATATTGAATAGCGAAGTAAAAATTCGATTTTTATATATTGAATAGAGAAGTAAAAATTCGATTTTTATATATTGAATAGCGAAGTAAAAATGTGATTTTTACATATGTAGAGAATACGGGCAAAGAAAGTGACAAGAGGCAAGAACGACGAAGATTTCTACATAAGAAGAGTCGAGGCATTGGATTAGCAATTCTGTGAGAACTTCTCACCTTTAATTAAATTTGTAGTTATATAAATATATACTAGGATGCAGACGGTGTTTAGTAGCACCCGACACCCGTCGTCCACAGACCATGGACGGCTTGTTAGTTTGTTTGATTTTGATGTGTAGTTGATTGTGTGTTGTGATGTGAAATGAAAATAAAATATTTATATAGTTAAAAATGTTTTATAGTTAAACATAGAAATTTTAACGTGTATATGAAATGAAATAAAAATAAACAAATCGGATGATTTGTTTATATACAAACATTTGACTGATATTGATTGGGACGATAAATTTTACACATCGCCCAACTACACAAATAAAATATGTGTTTGATTGTTTGAAACCCCACACGGGTATTGGGATGATATTTGACGCACACTAATCCCGATTGTTTAGTTGTATGTCGATCGATTGATTGACAGGCTGTTATAAGCGTTGAATATTTATATTTGATGCTTATACAGTGCAGAATGCACTTTGGATAATGGTTGATTATTCATCGTTGTTGATATATACATGTGTTGTAGAAAATCCATATAATTAACATTATATGGTAATTGATTGGGCCTCATTCCAGTTTCGAAAAAGAATATTTGAAAATAAAAATATATGAAACCGTGTTGATTAGATGGACGCCATTTTGACGTGAACGATATTTATATCGATTTTATTCATTTTATAATGAATATCGAAAATGATTTCAAAATCTGATAATTTGAAAAGAATTAGAATTCAAATTGAAATTGAATATAAATGAATTCGAATTGAAATTGAATATAAATGAATTCGAATTGAAATCGATTTGAAATGAATTTATATTGGAATATTCAATTTTGATTTGAAATTGAATATGAAGTTGAAATCGTTTTGAAACGAATTTAAAAGGATTTATAAAATTTGTTTTAAATAGAAATCGACGGAATATATATTATATATATATTATATATAATATATAATGGCCTGAATAGAACGCGCCGCGCCACGGCAGTTCGCGAATTTCGACCATTGACTTCGAACGGATATTGCGGGAGATCCGACCGTCGGATTCTCCTGAAACCGGAATCGTTGGGTTCGTATCGAAAAGAGCTTTCTCATGAATATTAGAAATTTGAAATCTAACGGTTGGATTTGGAATTATGTCCAAATCAAATTTGGAAAAGGTCGCTGTAAGTGCAGTTCGATGGCCGTTGATGGAAATCGACTGTACGGGCCTTGATAAAATTATTAAAAATAGTAATAATTTGTATAAAATCATAAGAAATGATTTAGAAAGAATTGGGATGAAAAACTCCATATTTGAAAAGATGAAAATAGATTTTTATCGAAATGAACTAGTTTTGAACTAGAATTATAATTCTATTTATTTTTAAATAAATAAATTGAATTTGAAATGGTTTTGAAAATAACCAGAATTTCCAATGATTGCATTGGAATGGATTTGAATCGAAATTGTCTTCGGAATATTTCGATGTTGGATTTCGTGATTATACAGATGTTGTTATGGAAATTTGAAAGATATAGATATATATATCGTTATTTCCAATACGATATCTGTTGGTCGTAGAATTTGATATTGAATATAAGCCGATATATTTTCTATTCAGAGCCTTGTATTTAATATCGAATGTGATTTGGGTTTGTCGTGAATGGTGTCTTCATTAACACTGCTCTTAAACCCAGTTGAGAAAAAGATTAAATCTTTTTATTCAGATTTAATGAAGTGTACCAATTAAATAATATTTAATTAGAATTGAATTGGAATTGATTTTTGGGTTTATCGTGGACAGTGTTTTAAATAACACTCGTTCTTTAACCCGATAATTAATGGAATGTGATTTTGGGTTTATCGTGAACTGTGTTTTAAATGACACTGATTCTTTAACCCAATTAAAGATTAAAACTAAGTGGAGTTTTAATGAATCTTTAATTAGATTGAAATGATCGAGAATGGAGTATCACCAGTTTTTCTCCAAGCGATAGTTAAATCTTTAATTAGATTTGAACGTGAAATGGTAATTGAATTTACCGATAACACTATGGTGTTAGATATGAAGTATTACCAGTTTTACTTTATGGGATGAATAGGTTGGGATTGGGAAATTTAAACAAATGATTACTTCGGTAAGGTTCGTTAATCCTGACTAGTTGAATCGAAATTCAAAAGAAGATTAAAGAATAAATTCAAGGAATTTATCTTTGATAAAATTAATGGGAACCTTTCCCTATGAATGTGAAATTTAGAAACTAACTGTCGGTTAGCTAAGCAGAATGGTTTTCTGGATATTGATCTGATGTTGGTTTCGGCCTTCGGGGTTAATATTTGGGGAATTATTCTCTTGATTAATTTACGGTTAGTGACTGATGAATTGGAATGAGGCGTATGTTGTGTTTGAGTAACACTTATTTAAAATATACGCGAGTTATTCGGAAATACCGGGTTTATCCCATTCTGAATAACTGATACGACGATAAGTCGAAGATGAAGACGGTGGTCGAAGACCGGAGGTCTTCACGTCGTTTGGGTGATTACTGATGATCTTGATTGGGATGTACACCCAAGAAGATGGAAACAGTTGGTGATCGTCCAGACGTACTTGGAGATCGATGGATATGCGGGGTACTAGGTGCCTCCAGTTTCGTTCAGACCCAGAACGGACTTGTAAATGGACTGTGTGTCTGACATTGGATTTTAGTCTGTGTGATTGATTTCTATTAAATATATATCTGTTTGGCGGCGGAGAATTTATTCTCTTGCTTAAGGCCCTTCTCTGAGACGTACGAGCTCAGGGGTTATATATTGATGGATATCAAACGCATGGAGTGAATTGCCTGTGTGGCATGCCTAAGTGACAAATGATCAAGGCTTCTGTTGAAAAGCAAAGTCTTGTGGTTGATGATCGAAGCACGGCTTTGTGGCGTAGCTTGGTGTAACGTTTTCTTCGCGAGCCTCACACCCCGGTTGTGAACCAAAAACGGGAGAAGGACCTCAGGGAGGGCATGCGTTTCTTTCTAGCTAGGGTGGTGTCAGTGACCTACCAGCCCTGACATTTTTATACTTTTCACCTGTGTGGTTGTTGCTGTTGCGAGGCGCCTCGGTTTGATCGGACGATCCGGGTCCGATGGAGTCATTCGTTGGCTCATTTACGCCCCAAAGGGCGGGGAAACGCAGTGTTCAGGAATTTTAATCCACATCGGTGGACCGGCCCTGACGATCCAAAGGCTTGACTGAGTACTTGCCTGAGGCTCGGGCTAGAGAGTCTCAAATCGGTAGAGGACTATCTTTTGCCTCGGTTCATAGATGGAAACCCAATTTCCAAATACGTGACATTTGCGGTTTTATTTGTAGAGCCTAGTATGGCGACATAGTGGGATAGGGCGCTTATGCCGTCTATGATTGATACTTATGATATGAAGTTGTTTTATACACTATGCACTTATAATAGTATCAAATAATCTGTTTTAAACGTATCAAGCATTCTTGGCTATTATAAGGTAAAAACCCTATCCTCCGGCTTACGTTGCATTGTGTGATGGGAACTGGGTCTTATAATAGCTTCATTTTTCTTTATTTAGCATTGCGCTGTTTGTTTTATGCACTGGTATTCTTGGGAGGAAACCCGTTCCGTGTTATACGGCGTGGTCCCTTGATTTACCTAACTTTGAAAATAAAGATTTATAACTGTTTTAGTTCTCACACCAGTCCTATGACTGACCTGGAGTTTATTGTTTCAACCTAAACTCTGGGTTCCCTTATTTTGACACGGGCAGCTAGTAGTTTGGGTTTTGCAGATTTATATTCACAGGATCCTGGTTTACAGCTGGAACGATATCCGGAAAGCTTTGTATCTGTATATCTTCTTCTAGTTGTGTATTGTATTATTTTCCACTGCTATGTAATGTATTGTAATCTCTGGTATTTTATGTGTAATATTTATTTATTTATACTCTGTATATTCTTGGAATCTGATGAATTGTTGTAATTAACAATGAAATGTTCTTCCGTTTGCGTTCTATTTTGTCGTGTTCTCAAAACAATTCGTTCTTTCTCTTCTCTACGGAGACCGGGGGAGTTCGGGTCGTTTCAGCGTGGTATCAGAGCTTTGGTTTACAAAGCTCAAAGAACAAGATACATTAGAACCATACGAAAGAATTCATCAGATATTGGATTAGTAATATCCAATGGGAATGACTCGTTTGAGATAAGATCAGTAGTATCCTAGAACGAGTGTGAAGAGTATATTTTTAAGTGAAAACAAATTTTGTTATGAAAATTTAAATCAATTATTCGTATTTGATTATTTATTTGTATTGATTTGGACAGTCCAGTATATAAAGATTTTGCATATACGCCTTGCAAACGTGTATTTGAAGTTATAATATATTGGATAGATATAGAATTACACTCTAATCGCCTGGAGATGATTTTGATGATGGAGCTCCATCATTAGAATTTATATTCGAGTGACGAACGTGTAATATCTATATATTTCCTATTGATTGGTGTGAGAACCAAAATTAGATAGGGCTTATTGTTGTTATTTGGCATCAAAAATCTGATTTTTGACTATATATCAAAGTTATGCATTTGAAATGATAACCAACTAATTGATTGATGGTTGTGTTGTTGATTATTGGTTGATTAATTAAAATTTGTACCATATATCCCAATTGTATCAAATAGTGAATTGTATTGAAATTTGGTCGCATTTGCTTGCATATACTTCTACTTACATTGAGCAAGTCATAGCAAGGAGGCTAGAGCAGAGAATAAAATTTGTTTGCCCGACAAATAGGTACATGTTTACTATAATTTACTGTTTTGTTTGGGTGATGATGATTTTATGAGCCGATTGGCTAGCCGCTTGGCTTTTTCTTTTTCTTTTTGAGATCAGAAGGCCTGTATGGCAATTTCGGGATTTTCCCGTGGCTCCCGGTGCAGGGGAGGTTATGGCGAAATTTTTCGAAAATTTAGGGTGTTAGCCAAATTTTTGAAGAATTTGAAAATTCTCAGAATCTGAAAAGTTGAAGAACTTAAGCAGTAATCAAAATAATGGAAGTTGAGTTGATTTGTGAAACAACTTTCGACTTTGTTCCTTTTCGGGGACGAAAAGTTTTAAGTAGGGGAGATTGTAATAACCCGGAAATCTGGGCCAGTTTAAAAATTTTATTTTGGCGATTTTAGCGAATTTTGACTATTTAAAATGAATTATTTTAAATAATATCGACGAAAGTTATTTTGAATAGAATTCAAACGTATATATTTATATAGATCGTCGAGAGAATATAAATATTTATTTATATTTATAAAAGGAATTGAAAATGGCGCGGTAGTTCGATAATTCGATTTCAAACTTCAATTGAACGTACTGGATGTAAAATAAACCGGATTTTAGTGAAACCAAAAATAATGGAATCTAATAGAGAATATCTTTCCAACGAATCTGAAAAATCGAAATTTCATAGCGGGGATAAAAAGATAGGTCCGGTTGAAAATTCTGAATAGTCGCTATGGAATTCGGGCCCTTAAAAATAGCCATTTTGCAAACGACCTCGGATTTCGACGAAACTACTTTTGTTGGATCCGTGATGTCATGTTATTGCTAGGTTTTAAATTTCATAATTTTTCGAATCAATATGTGAGCGTGGTGAAGGAAAACGCGTTTGACCAGTTTTAGTTGATTTTAAATCGACTGGAAAATGGCCATTTTTCAATCGGTCCCAGAATTTGACGAAATTAGTTTTGTTAGGACCGTATCGTCAATACGAAGCTAGAATTAATTTTTCTGGAATTTTTCTAGTTAGTATGTGGCCCCAGTAAATTGAAATGCGCGTTCAAATTCAATATATATAGTTATATTTTGATTTTGACGAAAACTAATCGAAACAGTCGAATCAGCCTGCGATACATATCCCATTGTGTTTGGAATGGGGGTAATTAGCTATGGACGACAGTCGGTGGGCCTCGTTTAGAAGTCGAAATAAAAAGTTACTTTTTAGAATTAAAAATAATAAAATATATATATATATATAATTATATATTCTTTCCCTCATATCCTCTCCCCTCTCTCTCTACTCTCAGTCAAACCGAAATCGATCAGAGAAAAAAATAAAATAAAATTAAAAATTGAAAATTAAAAATTAAAACCCTAGCCTAATCCGAGGCGACCCCCCTACAACCGTCGCCGTTCACCGAGATTCCCCCCTCCCTCCGATCAGGCGTCGCACCCCCTTCCTCCTCCCCCCCCCCTCCTCTGACTTAGGCTGTAGACCCCCAAAACCCGTTTAACCCAATCGATGTGAGCCGCTCCTCCCAGGTCCGCCGCACTCCACCACGCCGCGAGCACCCCCCCTCCAGTCAGTCAGCACAGCGCAGAAACCCCCCCTCCTCCTTCGAATGGATGTAAGTTTTTATATTTGTTTTATTTATTTATTTAAGCATTAAAAATCTGTTTTTTTTTTTGCATTGTAAAATTCTGATTTTATTAATATGGAAGCTAGGATTCTTCCTTTATTTAAATGTGATAAAAATCAGATTTTTATCAAATGAGAGACGTGATTTTTCATGTCAGAAAAGAATATGATTTCAAATTAAAAATAGGATTTTTGTAGAATAGGAAATATAAAAATATAATTTTTATAATATAGAAAGGTTAAAAATATTATTTTTATATAAGTAGAGTATTAAAAATATTATTTTTATATAAGTAGAGTATTAAAAATATGATTTTTATAAAGTAGAAGTAATAAAAATTCGATTTTTATAAAGTAGAAGTAATAAAAATATGATTTTTATAAAGTAGAAGTAATAAAAATATAATTTTTATATAGGCAAGCTTGTAAAAATACCATCTTTATAAATATAGCAAAATAAAAATCTGATTTTTATTGTATATATGTTGAAATAAAGAGGTGATTTTTATAGTGATGAAATAAAAATTAAATCTTCATATTTGAAAATGCGAGATTTTTATATATTGAATAGCATAGTAAAAATTCGATTTTTTATATATTGAATAGCATAGTAAAAATTCGATTTTTATATATTGAATAGCATAGTAAAAATTCGATTTTTATATATTGAATAGCGAAGTAAAAATTCGATTTTTATATATTGAATAGAGAAGTAAAAATTCGATTTTTATATATTGAATAGCGAAGTAAAAATGTGATTTTTACATATGTAGAGAATACGGGCAAAGAAAGTGACAAGAGGCAAGAACGACGAAGATTTCTACATAAGAAGAGTCGAGGCATTGGATTAGCAATTCTATGAGAACTTCTCACCTTTAATTTAATTTTCTAGTTATATAAATATATACTAGGATGCAGACCGTGTTTAGTAGTACCCGACACCCGTCGTCCACAGACCATGGACGGCTTGTTTGTTTGTTTGTTTGATTTTGATGTGTAGTTGATTGTGTGTTGTGAAATGAAAATAAAATATTTATATAGTTAAAAATGTTTTATAGTTAAACATAGAAATTTTAACGTGTATATGAAATGAAATAAAAATAAACAAATCGGATGATTTGTTTATATACACACATTTGACTGATATTGATTGGGACGATAAATTTTACACATCGCCCAACTGCACAAATAAAATCTGTGTTTGATTGTTTGAAACCCCACACGGGTATTGGGATGATTTTTGACGCACACTAATCCCGATTGTTTAGTTGTATGTCGATCGATTGATTGACAGGCTGTTATAAGCGTTGAATATTTATATTTGATGCTTATAAAGTGTAGAATGCACTTTGGATGATGGTTGATTATTCATCGTTGTTGATATATACATGTGTTGTAGAAAATCCATATAATTAACATTATATGGTAATTGATTGGGCCTCATTCCAGTTTCGAAAAAGAATATTTGAAAATAAAAATATATGAAGCCGTGTTGATTAGATGGACGCCATTTTGACGTGAACGGTATTTATATCGATATTATTCATTTTATAATGAATATCGAAAATGATTTCAAAATCTAATAATTTGAAAAGAATTAGAATTCAAATTGAAATTGAATATAAATGAATTCGAATTGAAATTGAATATAAATGAATTCGAATTGAAATCGATTTGAAATGAATTTAAAACGAATCTATATTGGAATATTCAATTTTGATTTGAAATTGAATATGAAGTTGAAATCGTTTTGAAACGAATTTAAAAGGATTTATAAAATTTGTTTTAAATAGAAATCGATGGAATATATATTATATATATAATATATAATGGCCTGAATAGAACGCGCCGCGGCAGTTCGCGAATTTCGATCATTGACTTCGAACGGATATTGCGGGAGATCCGACCGTCAGATTCTCCTGAAACCGGAACAGTTGGGTTCGTATCGAAAAGTGCTTTCTCATGAATATAAGAAATTTGAAATCTAACGGTTGGATTTGGAATTATGTCCAAATCAAATTTGGAAAAGGTCGATGTAAGTGCAGTTCGATGGCCGTTGATGGAAATCGACTGTACGGGCCTTGATAAAATTTTTAAAAATAGTAATAATTTGTATAAAATCATAAGAAATGATTTAGAAAGAATTGGGATGAAAAACTCCATATTTGAAAAGATAAAAATTGATTTTTATCGAAATGAACTAGTTTTGAACTAGAATTATAATTCTATTTATTTTTAAATAAATAAATTGAATTTGAAATGGTTTTGAAAATAACCAGAATCTCCAATGATTGCATTGGAATGGATTTGAATCGAAATTGTCTTCGAAATATTTCGATGTTGGATTTCGTGATTATACAGATGTTGTTATGGAAATTTGAAAGATATAGATATATATATCGTTATTTCCAATACGATATCTGTTGGTCGTAGAATTTGATATTGAATATAAGCCGATATATTTTCTATTCAGAGCCTTGTATTTAATATCGAATGTGATTTGGGTTTGTCGTGAATGGTGTCTTCATTAACACTGCTCTTAAACCCAGTTGAGAAAAAGATTAAATCTTTTTATTTAGATTTAATGAAGTGTACCAATTAAATAATATTTAATTAGAATTGAATTGGAATTGATTTTTGGGTTTATCGTGGACAGTGTTTTAAATAACACTCGTTCTTTAACCCGATAATTAATGGAATGTGATTTTGGGTTTATCGTGAACTGCGTTTTAAATGACACTGATTCTTTGACCCAGTTAAAGATTAAAACTAAGTGGAGTTTTAATGAATCTTTAATTAGATTGAAATGATCGAGAATGGAGTATCACCAGTTTTGCTCCAGGCGATAGTTAAATCTTTAATTAGATTTGAACATGAAATGGTAATTGAATTTACCGATAACACTGTGGTGTTAGATATGAAGTATTACCAGTTTTACTTCATGGGATGAATAGGTTAGGATTGGGAAATTTAAACAAATGATTACTTCGGTAAGGTTCGTTAATCCCGACTAGTTGAATCGAAATTCAAAAGAAGATTAAAGAATAAATTCAAGGAATTTATCTTTGATAAAATTAATGGGAACTTTTCCCTATGAATGTGAAATTTAGAAACTAACTGTCGGTTAGCTAAGCAGAATGGTTTTCTGGATATTGATCTGATGTTGGTTTCGGCCTTCAGGGTTAATATTTGGGGAATTATTCTCTTGATTAATTTACGGTTAGTGACTGATGAATTGGAATGAGGCGTATGTTGTGTTTGAGTAACACTTATTTAAAATATACGCAAGTTATTCGGAAAGACCGGGTTTATCCCATTCTGAATAACTGATACGACGATAAGTCAAAGATGAAGACGGTGGTCGAAAACCGGAGGTCTTCACGTCGTTTGGGTGATTACTGATGATCTTGATTGGGATGTACACCCAAGAAGATGGAAACAGTTGGTGATCGTCCAGACGTACTTGGAGATCAATGGATATGCGGGGTACTAGGTGCCTCCGGTTTCGTTCAGACCCAGAACGGACTTGTAAATGGACTGTGTGTCTGACATTGGATTTTAGTCTGTGTGATTGATTTCTATTAAATATATATCTGTTTGGCGGCGGAGAATTTATTCTCTTGCTTAAGGCCCTTCTCTGAGACGTACGAGCTCAGGGGTTATATATTGATGGATATCAAACGCATGGAGTGAATTGCCTGTGTGGCATGGCTAAGTGGCAAATGATCAAGGCTTCTGTTGAAAAGCAAAGTCTTGTGGTTGATGATCGAAGCACGGCCTTTGTGGCGTAGCTTGGTGTAACATTTACTTCGCGAGCCTCACACCCCGGTTGTGAACCAAAAACGGGAGAAGGACCTCAGGGAGGGCATGCGTTTCTTTCTAGCTAGGGTGGTGTCAGTGACCTACTAGCCCTGACATTTATATACTTTTCACCTGTGTGGTTGTTGCTATTGCGAGGCGCCTCGGTTTGATCGGACGATCCGGGTCCGATGGAGTCATTCGTTGGCTCATTTACGCCCCAAAGGGCGGGGAAACGCAGTGTTCAGGAATTTTAATCCACATTGGTGGACCGGCCCTGACGATCCAAAGGCTTGACTGAGTACTTGCCTGAGGCTCGGGCTAGAGAGTCTCGAATCGGTAGAGGACTATCTTTTGCCTCGGTTCATAGATGGAAACCCAATTTCCAAATACGTGACATTTGCGGTTTTATTTGTAGAGCCTAGTATGGCGACATAGTGGGATGGGGCGCTTATGCTGTCTATGATTGATACTTATGATATGAAGTTGTTTTATACACTATGCACTTATAATAGTATCAAATAATCTGTTTTAAACGTACCAAGCATTCTTGGCTATTATAAGGTAAAAACCCTATCCTCCGGCTTGCGTTGCATTGTGTGATGGGAACTGAGTCTTATAATAGCTTCATTTTTCTTTATTTAGCATTGCGCTGTTTGTTTTATGCACTGGTATTCTTGGGAGGAAACCCGTTCCGTGTTATACGGCGTGGTCCCTTGATTTACCTAACTTTGAAAATAAAGATTTATAACTGTTTTAGTTCTCACACCAGTCCCATGACTGACCTGGAGTTTATTGTTTTAAACTAAACTCTGGGTGCCCTTATTTTGACACGGGCAGCTAGTAGTTTTGGTTTTGCAGATTTATATTCACAGGATCCTGGTTTACAGCTGGAACGGTATCCGGAAAGCTTTGTATCCGTATATCTTCTTCTAGTTGTGTATTGTATTATTTTCCGCTGCTATGTAATGTATTGTAATCTCTGGTATTTTCTGTGTAATAAATATTCGTTTATACTCTGTATATTCTTGTAATCTGATGAATTGATGTAATTAACAATGAAATGTTCTTCCGTCTGCGTTCTATTTTGTCGTGTTCTCAAAACAATTCGTTCTTTCTCTTCTCTTCGGAGACCGGTGGAGTTCGGGTCGTTTCACAACTTATCTTCATTCATTATCTTTGCATTATCTTTTCCATATACCTGTTTCAAGAGATTCCATGAATCTTTTGTACACCTTCCTCTAAAAATGAGATCTGAAGCTTTCTCATCGACGTTCTCAGCAATCACAGAAAGAGCACGATAATCATTCCGTTTTAACTTTGCAAAGGCTTTTTTGTCCGTTTGCGACATGTTCTTGGTGTCTTTACACCATTCATAGCCAGTTTCAACAATTTCCCATAGACCTTTGGAGATTAGCTCTTCTTTTTTCCTACTGCTCCATTCCTCAAAATTCTCTTTTGTGAGAACAAACGTCGAGAGAAATAAAAATGTCATAATTTCAACCAGGCTCCGGTACCACTTTGTTGGAAAATTTGTGTTGCTCTGAAACCACTTTGTTGGAAATTTTAGAGGAGGAAGATGAACTGTAAAAAGAGGAATAATTTCTTTTTGAGGAGAAGGAAAAACTTTTATTGCTTGATATAACTTGATTACATAATTTGCTTCATACTTGCTTGATTGATACAACAAATGAGGGAGTAGACCCTATTTATAACATAGCCATGCTTCTACATTTTTCTGCTTTTAGAGTTTTCTTTTTTCTACATTTCTCTTTTTTCTAGGTCTTTCATTAATTCTCTTATTTTCTAGAATTTTCATTCTCTAGAATTTTCAAATTACATAATTAAGAAATCTAGATTTACTTCCACTAATTTAGACCTTTCCTAATACAAGAATTTAATTGTTATATAATTGATGTTATAAAACCAGGTTTATTTGTTTCCTTTTATTTTCAACAAAAGAAACAGATATAACAAATTGCATGATGGATTTTTCAAGCCTAAAAAACAGACGGAAAAACCTAACTTCATGAACTATCACATTTGATAGTCGCTGGACGTAAACTATCGGAAGCAAATGTTCAGAGGTAATGAAGTGTTATAAACCAAGATGATCTATAGAAGTAGAAATTTCAAACCTGGAAGAGAAATTTTTGAAAATCTTCCTGATGATGGTGGGCGAACCAATGAACACATAATCTGCCCGATGACGGTGGGTTAATAAAATCAACGCCGTCAACTGCGTCAAAAAAATGGTGTTGTTAATGATAGTGGAGGAACAAAATAGACGCCCGCAATGGTATAAAAAAATTGGAGGATATAACAGGCGACAGTGGAACCATAGGGAATTGTAATCAGATGGAGGACATCCCCCATTTCCAACATAATAAGTTACTTTAGTTGAAGACTTTCAATGAACTAAGAAAATATTAAATGATTTAAACAAAGTAGTATAACCATAGTTTATTACTGTTAATGGGAGGTCATAATATGTGAAGAAAATTATATTATTCCATTATTAGACGCATCTAAAATACAAAAACCTAAAAGAGAATATAGCAATGGGTTTATCACTAATTCTAAAGTAAATCAAAGAAAAATTATAATCTGTTCATTTACATAAGAACATAACAATTATACATAACTCGTTATTAAAAATTAAATAAATGAAAGGAGAAATAAGAAAAATTAATGGGAAAATTTTATAGCAGACTATGGCAAATTAGAAATTCGACTGGTCCAGGATATAGTAATCATACCTATTTGGTATTATCGTTTGCTTGTAGACATCCAGTATCCGTTATGATACCTACTGTAGTATTAGATTACTCTATGCAGATGAAAGTAAAAAAGTCATTCATTGTTGGAAGAGCTAATTTAAGGCGATTAATCCAACTTACCCGAAAATAATATACTACAGACAGCAGACTTAAGGACAGTCATGTTATGATTTTTGTGCGTAGCGGAAGCTTGACAAAATACCAAGAAAAATTGGATCTTTATCACCCAATCACTTGAAGATGAATTTGATTGAAAAAAAAACACAAATAATATCAGAAATATGAGCACACGATATTCCACCCAACCGCCCTCTTTATTGATTCACTAATAAAAATTGTTTATAAACGATCTCAACTATCGTTACAAACAATTACAACTTGAACCAATAACCTTATTGAGAAATAGGTAGAGAATATCTAATGGCTAAAAATTTGAGGAGAAAGACAATGAAGAATAATGGCAAATTTTCCACACCTAATGAAGAGATTAGCTAGCCCTTTTTATAGTGAGAATTGCTTCATGCCCAAGAAAAACTTGGATTCATGCCCAAGAAAACTTGGCTCCCAAAATATCTTCATATATGTTATAAAAATATTTGGTTAAGCACCAAATATCCTTGCAATAAATGTCCACAAATATAGCAACCAATATCTCTCCATAAAATCTAGCATCAAATCTAGCACCAAATCTCTTCATCAAATCTAAAAACAAATCTCTCCACAAAATATGTAAGATTATTTGTTGCCCAAAATTGTGATTTGCATATCACCAATTTCAACACTCCACCTTGATACCAAATCACAACATCTCCTCCACTCAAACAATAGCCCCTTAGCTCTCACTTTCAACCTTTCTTTCTCAATTAACACAATTACAAACCTCCACCATCGCCCACTAATGATGCACCTCCCTTATCCGTGCACCACGCCACTAGAGATCTTCAAAAGCATTTGTAATACCACAAAGACCTCCATCTCATCTTTGTGGATTTCACAACTCGACATTCGTCTTCCGCTTGACATGATCTCTTCATCTCCGGGATCCCTCGAGCATCATCAACATCTAGACCCTTGTCGATACCATGATCCTCCACCTTAGGACCATCAGCGGTGACCATATTAACCTCTCCACCTTGCTGTGGACTAGGTTCTTCAACCGTCACCCGCCTTTCATTATTGACCACCGAACCGACCAAACTATATAGGTTTCCCTCCTCCAAAACTCCTCGCATCATCACACGACCACCCTTCTTCACTCTCAAAACTCCACCTCGAGTCTCATAAGTGCAACCGCGGCGATCTAACTGACCGAGAGATATGAGGTTATGCGAACAAGTGGGTATGTGCCTCACACCGGCCACTTCTCTCACCACTCCATCATGCATCCGAAACCTAACAGCTCCAACTCCACAAATTGGTAGCTCTACTCCATTGGCCGTCTTTATCATGCCAACACTCTTCTCATATGAAGAAAAACTTTACACATCACGACATATGTGAAAACTGGTTCCTGAATCCATCTTCCAAGGCTCCACAACACTAAATAGGACATCACATGAAGAATCGCTTTCGGTACCTTCAGCAAAACCTTCTTGTCCCAAATCATTATTATTATCACCTTGCACCTTCTTCTTATCCCTCTGATAAGCATAACAATCATTGCACTTGTGGCCTTTTTAACCACAATAATAACAAGCACCTTTACCACTAGCCTCTTTCTTCTTCCTTCTTGTATCTTTCTGTAACACCACACCTTTGTTAAGGTCACTCACAAAGGGAATGCCTTAACTTTGGTGGAGCATTTTAGTAAGCAGAACAGAAACTTACAAGACAGATAAAACAGTACTTGAAATTTTTTAACTTTATTACAGCGGAAACAGAAATCAATGTGGTTACATCCTTTCAAATCTCAGAATTCAAGTACAAAATATCAGTCTTATACAAAAGCCTTCAAAATGCATGGTTTAAAATCATAATCCCCATAGAACGGAAGCTATACAGAGCCAAGCCATACTTTAAGCACTTCAAGCAGAGAGAAATCCGGATCAAGCTAAAGTATTCCCTCCTTGGATAACCTGGGGGGGAAACGGAAGAAAGGAGGCGAAACAACAAGGGTCAGACAAAAAGTCTGGCAAGTCCAGTGACTTTCAGCATATGAACAGATAATAATAATATGACATGAACATAAAACTGGATGAGAGATAACTGTAACAGGTGTAGCAGATATAACAGAAGAACAGAATGATATAAAGTATTGCTTTACACTTCTCTGCACTAATACTAGTATAACAGAATTAGGTGTCACCCTAATGTCTAAACTGAAACAGAAACGGGTACAGAATAATTTAACAGAAACAGAATGCTAATAATGGGCCTTTACTACCCGATCAGAAACAGACAGAAGCAGAAACAGATTAATCCCTACGGAAACAGAATGTAGAATTAGGTGTACACTAGTAATGGGCCTTTACCACCCGAACAGACGGTACCACGCAGAAACAGACAGGTGTTACCACCCAACAGAAACAGACGGTACCAAGCAGAAACAGACAAAACTAAGTGTACCCTAAAACCCTACCCCAAGCGATCGGCTCCCTAATACATAAATATCCTGTGTCGGCCCCACAGTAGGGTGTATCACTCCCTAAAGTGACAACCAATTGGCACAGACCTATTTACAGATGTCACGGCGTCTTACATCCTCAGAGGCAGACCGGGGTCCATGCACGCACATGACCCGGTTGGAACGCACCATCAACACCCCTCGCCATTATCAGAATGAACCGCTTATAATTAGTTCAGTAAGTGTGCCCGGACCCTACTTACTGTTGGGTCAAAGTTTTGATACCAGAAAGGGTTACTGACTAATATGGGTCCCAAACAACAGATGACACAAGTGATTCCCCTCCTAACCTTGTGTCCCCAGACTAACAGATTTCTACAAGTTTTAGACATACAAAATTTAGATTAACTAGTTCACAGATCAGACAATCAAGTTAACAGGTTTTCAGACTAACGGATCAGATGTTCGGATTAACAGGCTTACTGATTATCTGGTTACAGATTAACAGACTTACAGATTAACTGGTTACAGATTATCTAACTTTGTATTGGGCCTACGGATTCACGAAACGGGTTTATCAGATTCATTGGTCCAATTGGTTTAACCTTATACAACACGTTTTAGACATCATAATTATCTCAGATTTTCATTAATTAAATATTAATGCCCAAACCTCTCACATTAGACTGACAGTTTGCGGCTACTGGTTAGGCCGGTTGGTTCCGGGCAGGTTTCTGTCGCAAACTGAGTCTAACCTCGGGTTTCAAGCACGTTATGACTAACTTCTCACATTAGAACCTATTGTTTGCGACCACTAGAATATGTCGGGCGGTTCCGGGCAGAATTACGCCGCAAACTCATTCTAACCTCGAGTTAGCCATGTTTATCTTTGCGGCCAATTAATTAATGATTTACCATTTATACCCACGCCTAATATACATGCCAATTATTCATAACTATAGCCAATTCAGATTATGTCAATAGCGGACTAATTATATCAACTCAACAAATATTGCAGATGACAGATTTTTCAGATTAAGCGACTTAATGGATTTAGCAGATTAAGCAAACTAGCAGATCTAGCATTTTCAACAGACTTAGCAGATGACAGATTTGGCAGATGAACAAATCTAGCAGACTAGGCAGTAGAGCAGAACTAACAGATTAAGCAATATAGCAGAACTAGCAGATTAGGCAAATATAACAGATTTAATCATTCCTTAAAGTTTCACAAACATATCTTGCCTAATTTTAAATTTGGCCTAAGCATGCCTAAATAATTGTCATGATTCACACTATGATCATATACCAAATATAACCATCGATTACTATGCATGTCATATATCCCAAAGATCCCTTACTTAGGTGTTTATTTACATTTAATAGATGTCCTACCTTAATGTAAATTTTTATACCTAAGCCATATTTTTTTTGTCTCAAGTCATATGTTAACATACCATGGTTCCTCTTCTTCCAATTCACAGAATATGCATAGATCTAAATCTAGTTTACAACCTATGTCCTTTTTCTTAAATCAGTCACAGATTATCCATGTCCAATTATTCCACATTCATTATTTGTCCCAAACATTTTAGCGTTCGTGCGTTAATCTCTTAGGAGATTGGCGCAGGCTCGTAGTAGCCTGGCTATAGAACAGAAAGAAGAAGAGATACAAAATAAAATAGATCAGAACATAACATACACAATCTCAAATTCAGATTTACAATCATGTCACAATTATGATTAAAGTTTATATCGGAAAATAACTGCACTTGCCTTGGTTGTATTAAAGAAAGAACTTTAATTGTTGTAGAATCGTTGCAGAAGCTTTAATCTCTAATTTGAGTTGAGTTGCTTAGGTTGATGTTGATTAACTTCTAGTTTTGATTCCAGCAGAGTAGCGACGCCATTTTTATTTTTATTTAGAACAGAGGTAGAGAAGAAGCAGAATAGAATTGTGTGTAGAGAAGGCTAGGTCTTATGATGTATTTATAGGTGTAGCAATTCATTTCAGCCATCAGATTAACCCTAAAACCAATCTGGACCATCAAAAATCGTCCCTGGGCTTCAAAAACGTGTTCTGGACCGAAACAGGCCGACCAGGTCGACCTGTAAGGGGAGGTCGACACTATAGTCGACCCCCATGGGGGAGGTCGACTCCCAGGTCGACCCCCTGGTCGACCTGGACCCAGGTCGACCCCCAGGTCGACCTGCCCAGTTCTGTGCTGACCGAAACCTTCTGAATCTTCTACAGGCCATAACTTCTTCATCCAAACTCCGATTTTCGAAAACTCGGACTCTATTTCATGTATAATTTCGAGAGGAACGCAATGGTGATGTCCATTTTATCTAATTCCTGATTCTTAAATTAATTATCCTCATTTTACTATCTTTTCCGTTACAAACACCGTTATCGAACTAATTTTTCTTTTCTTTCATGTATTAATTAATTCTTCTTATGCATCACCATTATTTACCTATCATAAGCATATTTTCATTTTATTTCATTTTTAATTATACTTAAAAATGCGGGGTGTTACATTCTCCCCTCCTTAAAGGATTTCATCCCCGAAATCTTCAAGTTAAGAAAAATGTGTCCTACCATCCAATCATCCATCCACTCAATCACCAATCACAGGCATTCATTGTCCTTAAGAGATTTCTAATGCTGTATGAACATATGCAAGAAGTGTGTGTATATGTTCCTTGTCTAATGCAAAGATCAGGCGGTCCACTGATTCAGTTGACCTCCTTAATGCGAATTATGCCAGTGTCATGAGTCCAACATGTATGCAATTTTCCTACTCGATACATATCATTTCTATATGAGTGCACGACCATTCAGTCATATGCAACATCCATGTGCTGAGTCAATCATTTTGCATCCACAAAATTTAAAAATGCTCACACATCCATATGCAGTATTAGAGTGTTTTCGAGCCGATCTAGTGCCTAGTGTGTGTATATGCATCCACGGGCAACCACTAGCAACCACTTGCATCCACTTGCAACCATCAAACATAACATGTCTCAAACACATGTTTATACCCATTAGTTTCTACCTAAAGTTCGAAGATTCGATCGATAGGATACAGTCGAATGATGGAAGCGAGTACAGATAGAACAAAAATTTGGTTCCCATTAGACATGGGTCCTAAGTATCGGCCCCAAAGATCGAAACCAACATCAAATTGACACCCAGAGGATTACCTTCTTTAGACAATGTCAAAACTTGAAATCTTATCAGAAGTATTCAGATATTTACGGACTACTGGTACAGATCAGGTTCCCTAATGATTCTTAGGAAGCTAAGCATGATAAAATCATACCCCACAAAAACTCAGAATGTATGTGTCGTACTTGACGCCTAACACAGATATCCCTCAAACCCCAATCTCAAACAGATGAGCCATAACCCTTATGGGTCTGAGTCTACAGCGGAATTTAGAAATAATACTAGTATTAAAGTGCAGAGTATCGATTACAAAATCAAAATACCAGAATCCGAAAAAGTCTTAACTCCATAATCAGATAAAGAAATTAAACCTACTATAGAAATTTTCCTATTTCTATCCTAGCCACTAGCCTCGAGAGTGTTCGCCTGCCCTCCTTGCCCTCGTCTCTTCGGGCAGTCCCTAGAGAAGTGTCCCATCTCTCCACAGTTGAAGCAAGTGCCTTTCCTTTTTCTGCAATCCTTGTTCAGATGAGTCGAGGTCCCACAAGTAAAGCACTTTTTCCCCTTCTTATCTTCAAACTTCTCATCCTTCTTTTGTGTTTCCTTTTTGGGCCATGCTTTCTTATTCTGTGGTTCTTCCTTCTTTGTCTCTTTCGGGCCCTTGTCTTCCTCGTGCAGTAGTGCCATGTCCACCAATTTCTCGTAAGTCGGTCCCATGGGTACGTGGGTCATGGCTAGGCTGTGCAGTGGCTCGTTCAATCCTTTAACAAAGCGGAGAGCCTTTTTATGCTGAGTGTTGACTAAATCCAATCCGAACCTAGCTAGTTGGTTGAACTGGTTGACGTATTCCTTGACCGTCATACTTCCTTGCTTAAGAGATAAGAACTTTTCCAGTTGTGAACTCCGTTCAGCTTGCGAGAGAAATTTTGTCTCAAACCTTGTTCTGAAATCCATCCATGTCTCAACCGGCCTCTCGGCGTTAGTGACTTCCCACCAGTAGGAAGCTTCGTCTTTGAGCAGCCATACCGCCAACTGTACCTTCTGCCTATCGTCCACCTCGAAGATAACGAATAGATCCTCAGTTTCTTTGAGCCAGTTCCTCGCTTTGACGAATGATTCAGTTCCCTTGAAATCCTTTCCACCCATGGCCCTAAAATCTCTACAGATCTTTGAGAAAGCAATTGCACGAGGAGGGGGCGGAGGAGGAGGGGGATCATTTGCTGGACCTGCGGCGGCGGTCCTAGCCTCAAGATATTGACGAAACCAACCGGGTACATGAACACCCTCTGGTATCTCAGATGCTTCAGACATGCTGAAACGAAAAAAGGAAAGATTCAATACAAAAAGGACTGAAGGAAAGATATATGGCTCTTGGGGATCATGTTTTTCAAAATAAGCTTTATTTTTGAAAATACTTCCTTTCAAAACCTTTTTGAAAATAGTTTTCCAAAAACTTTACCCAATCTGGTAACCTTCAGCTCTGATACCAAGCGTAACACCCCACCTCTGTTAAGGTCACTCACAAAGGGAATGCCTTAACTTTGGTGGAGCATTTTAGTAAACAGAACAGAAACTTACAAGACAGATAAAACAGTACTTGAAAATTTTTAACTTTATTACAGCGGAAACATAAATCAATATGGTTACATCCTTTCAAATCTCAGAATTCAAGTACAAAATATCAGTCTTGTACAAAAGCCTTCAAAATGCATGGTTTAAAATCATAATCCCCATAGAACGGAAGCTATACAGAGCCAAGCCATACATTAAGCACTTCAAGCAGAGAGAAATCCGGATCAAGCTAAAGTATTCCCTCCTTGGATAACCTGGGGGGAAACGGAAGAAAGGAGGCGAAACAACAAGGGTCAGACAAAAAGTCTGGTAAGTCCAGTGACTTTCAGCATATGAACAAAAAATAATAATATGACATGAACATAAAACTGGATGAGAGATAACTGTAACAGGTGTAGCAGATATAACAGAAGAACAGAATGATATAAAGTATTGCTTTACACTTCTCTGCACTAATACTAGTATAACAGAATTAGGTGTCACCCTAATGTCTAAACTGAAACAGAAACGGGTACAGAATAATTTAACAGAAACAGAATGCTAATAATGGGCCTTTACTACCCGATCAGAAACAGACAGAAGCCGAAACAGATTAATCCCTACGGAAACAGAATGTAGAATTAGGTGTACACTAGTAATGGGCCTTTACCACCCGAACAGACGGTACCACGCAGAAACAGACAGGTGTTACCACCCAACAGAAACAGACGGTACCAAGCAGAAACAGACAGAACTAAGTGTACCCTAAAACCCTACCCCAAGCGATCGGCTCCCTAATACATAAATATTCTGTGTCGGCCCCACAGTAGAGTGTATCACTCCCTAAAGTGACAACCAATTGGCACAGACCTATTTACAGATGTCACGGCGTCTTACATCCTCAGAGGCAGACCGGGATCCATGCACGCACATGACCCGGTTGGAACGCACCATCAACACCCCTCGCCATTATCAGAATGAACCGCTTATAATTAGTTCAGTAAGCGTTCCCGGACCCTACTTACTGTTGGGTCAAAGTTTTGATACCAGAAAGGGTTACTGACTAATATGGGTCCAAAACAACAGATGACACAAGTGATTCCCCTCCTAACCTTATGTCCCCAGACTAACAGATTTCTACAAGTTTCAAACGTACAAAATTTAGATTAACTAGTTCACAGATCAGACAATCAAGTTAACAGGTTTTTAGACTAACGAATCAGATGTTCGGATTAACAGGCTTACAGATTATCTGGTTACAGATTAACAGACTTACAGATTAACTGGTTACAGATTATCTAACTTTGTATTGGGCCTACGGATTCACGAAACGGGTTTATCAAATTCATTGGTCCAATTGGTTTAACCTTACCCAACACGTTTTAGACATCATAATTGTCTCAGATTTTCATTAATTAAATATTAATGCCCAAACCTCTCACATTAGACTGACAGTTTGCGGCTACTGGTTAGGCCGGTTGGTTCCGGGCAGGTTTCTGTCGCAAACTGAGTCTAACCTCGGGTTTCAAGCACGTTATGACTAACTTCTCACATTAGAACCTATTGTTTGCGACCACTGGAATATGTCGGGCGGTTCCGGGCAGAATTACGCCGCAAACTCATTCTAACCTCGAGTTAGCCATGTTTATCTTTGCGGCCAATTAATTAATGATTTACCATTTATACCCACGCCTAATATACATGCCAATTATTCATAACTATAGCCAATTCAGATTATGTCAATAGCGGACTAATTATATCAACTCAACAAATATTGCAGATGACAAATTTTTCAGATTAGGCGACTTAACGGATTTAGCAGATTAAGCAAACTAGCAGATCTAGCATTTTCAACAGACTTAGCAGATGACAGATTTGGCAGATGAACAAATCTAGCAGACTAGGCAGTAGAGCAGAACTAGCAGATTAAGCAATATAACAGAACTAGCAGATTAAGCAATATAGCAGAACTAGCAGATTAGGCAAATATAACAGATTTAATCATTCCTTAAAGTTTCACAAACATATCTTGCCTAATTTTAAATTTGGCCTAAGCATGCCTAAATAATTGTCATGATTCACACTATGATCATATACCAAATATAACCATCGATTACTATGCATGTCATATATCCCAAAGATCCCTTACTTAGGTGTTTATTTACATTTAATAGATGTCCTACCTTAATGTAAATTTTTATACCTAAGCCATATTTTCTTTGTCTCAAGTCATATGTTAACATACCATGGTTCCTCTTCTTCCAATTCACAGAATATGCATAGATCTAAATCTAGTTTACAACCTATGTCCTTTTTCTTTAATCAGTCACAGATTATCCATGTCCAATTATTCCACATTCATTATTTGTCCCAAACATTTTAGCGTTCGTGCGTTAATCTCTTAGGAGATTGGCGCAGGCTCGTAGTAGCCTGGCTATAGAACAGAAAGAAGAAGAGATACAGAATAAAATAGATCAGAACAGAACATACACAATCTCAAATTCAGATTTACAATCATGTCACAATTATGATTAAAGTTTATATCGGAAAATAACTGCACTTGCCTTGGTTGGATTAAAGAAAGACCTTTAATTGTTGTAGAATCGTTGCAGAAGCTTTAATCTCTAATTTGAGTTGAGTTGCTTAGGTTGATGTTGATTAGCTTCTAGTTTTGATTCCAGCAGAGTAGCGACGCCATTTTTATTTTTATTTAGAACAGAGGCAGAGAAGAAGTAGAATAGAATTGTGTGTAGAGAAGGCTAGGTTTTAGGATGTATTTATAGGTGTAGCAATTCATTTCAGCCATCAGATTAACCCTAAAACCAATCCGGACCATCAAAAATCGTCCCTGGGCTTCAAAAACGTGTTCTGGACCGAAACAGGCCGACCAGGTCAACCTGTAGGGGGGAGGTCGACACTATAGTCGACCCCCATGGGGGAGGTCGACTCCCAGGTCGACCCCCAGGTCGATCCCCAGGTCGACCTGGCCCCCAGGTCGACCCCCAGGTCGACCTGCCTAGTTCTGTGCTGACTGAAACCTTCTGAATCTTCTACAGGCCATAACTTCTTCATCCGTACTCCGAATTTTGAAAACTCGGACTCTATTTCATGTAAAATTTCGATAGGAACGCAATGGTGATGTCCATTTTACCTAATTCCTGATTCTTAAATTAATTATCCTCATTTTACTATCTTTTCCGTTACACACACCGTTATCGAACTAATTTTTCTTTTCTTTCATGTATTAATTAATTCTTCTTATGCATCACCATTATTTACCTATCATAAGCATATTTTAATTTTATTTCATTTTTAATTATACTTAAAAATGCGGGGTGTTACACTTTCCCCGAGCCCCTTGCTACCATTGCCTCAGTTTGAACCAATTTCAACTCCGACCCTTTTCTTCTTAGCTCCTCATTCAAAAGGTTGTTTCGTACCGTTTCCAAAGAGATGGCTCCACCAGCATTATAGTTACTCAATGAAACAACCAAGTCTCCCAACTTTCTGAAAGCGAACTCATCAGCAAAAGAGTCTGCAACTCATCATCAAAATTGACCTTCATATTTTCCAATTGATTGATGGCATCCTGAAACTCGTTCAAATGCTCTGCAACAGACTTCTCCTCATCCAATCGAAGTTGCACCAACTTTCGAACCAGAAAAGCCTTACTTGTAGCACTCCTCGACTCATACAAAGATACTAATTTGTCCCACAACGCCTTCGCGGATTCACAATTAGCCACATGGTGGAATACAGAATCATCCAAATATTGGCGAATCAACGCAATCGCCTTTTTGTCCATTTTCTTCCACTTTCCCTCATCCATATTCGAGGGCTTCACCCCATCTCCATCAATGGGATCATGCAAATCATTGAGATATAGAATGTCCTCCATCTTCAGCTTCCATATACCCCAATTCTTCCCATTTAAAATGGCCATCTTTGAAAACGTCATCATCTCCGACATCTCCAATTTTCAATCCAACAAATACTCCAAGCTATGCGATGATTTGGCTCTGATACCAAACTGTTGGGATTTCTGTGCGCAGCGGAAGCTTGACAAAATGCCAAGAAAAATTGGATCTTTATCACCCAATCACTTGAAGATGAATTTGATTGAAAAAAAACAACACAAATAATATCGAAAATATGAGCACACGATATTCCACCCAACCACCCTCTTTATTGATTCACTAATAAAAATTGTTTACAAACGATCTCAACTATCGTTACAAACAATTACAACTTGAACCAATAACCTTATTGAGAAATAGGTAGAGAATATCTAATGGCTAAAAATTTGAGGAGAAAGTCAATGAAGAATAATGGCAAATTTTCCACACCTAATGAAGAGATTAGCTAGCCCTTTTTATAGTGAGAATTGCTTCATGCCCAAGAAAAATTTAGCTTCATGCCCAAAAAAACTTGGCTCCCAAAATATCTTCATATATGTTATAAAACTATTTGGTTAAGCACCAAATATACTTGCAATTAATGTCCACAAATATAGCAACCAATATCTCTCCATAGCATCAAATCTCTTCATCAAATCTAGCACCAAATCTCTTCATCAAATCTAACAACAAATCTCTCCACAAAATATGTAAGATTATTTGTTGCCCAAAACTGTGATTTGCATATCACCAATTTCAACAAATCATCAGAACTGGAAAAAAAATCTAGCTCCCGTCAGGGATATATGCATAAATTTAACTTAGTGGGGGCGACAGATCGAATATCGATTTTCTAGCACATATTTAGTGGTAGCATGGTGTACACAGCAGGTTTGCTCGCTGCTGAAGCATTTACGCAAGCATTTAGCGTGCACTGGCTAGGTACAGTCGGAGGGAGCATTGCAATAGGTTCCATAACCTCAGAAACGCGATTACAACCCCGAATTTAGCCTTACTGATTTCCAAAGTTTCAATACCAACCACTATAGGCAATATTACTGGAAGACTTACATGGATATTGTCACAAACACCTTCAAACCCATCTGCAAGCATAACGATATCAATATCTAGGCGAGTATCACTAGAGGCGGGCGAAACAGCAGGAACACTAGTAGAAGTTAAGGGAGATAAGATCTGGCTAGGATTCAGGTTCAAATCGTCAAGTAGCATAGCTAACAAGTTTTGTGCTAGGGACCGCAATCCGAAGGAGGATCCATCACTGATCGAACTGCAGTAGATTTGGTAGAATACGAACAACAAGATCGAGTAGAGGATTTTGTAACGTCCCGCATTTTTGTCGGTTTATATTTCAATATTTAAATCAGTTTAAATATTGAATTCAGAATATAAGTGGATTTATATTTTAATTAAAACGAAGTTAAACGTATATAAATATATATTAATTATAATCGAGCTCAGAATGACCCTGCAGTTCGTAATTTAACGTTCTGAACTTCAACTGAGTGTACCAGACTCGTTTTGAATCGGATTTCTTCGAAACAAGAAACGTTGGAATCTGTTGAACTGTATCTTTCCAACGGCAGTGGAAAATGGAGATTTCGTCGTACAGACTGAAAGATATGTCCAAATCAAATATTCATAAAGTCGCTGTGAAATCGTATATCGACCGTAACAGTTTATTTGATATAACTAGATATCGGTTGCAAATCTGGACAAAGTTCTTTTGGGGCGCAGCGATAATTTAATTTTTAGAATTTTACTGAAATTTTTAATTAATTAAATACGCAACTTTTTATTTGGAGTATTGTGTACCCTGTATCGATATTTCGGGATTTCAAAATATGAGTCAATCTACCGGTATTATTATATTTTTGGGATCGTGACACAGTGCTGATCACAACGGCATCTTTATTCCAGTCTATAGCAATTATATACGAATATAATGGTATGTATCGGGGTAGACAGTTTTTATAACTTAAACATATAATATAAAAGAGTCAAAATCCTATGCTATTGGCTAAAATATCTCAGTATGGAATGCATTAAATTGAGAGTGACTAAACAAAGCTTCAACCATTGTTTTCAACGCCTAGGCAATTCATTGTCAAAACCTACCCTATATTTCCAGACGGATTGCAACACTAAAGCATGGGACACCATACATATCTATAAATAAACAAAGAAAATATCTTAAATTTACTCAAAACATTAAATCCGCCCACGCACTACTCTACCCTATTCCCTTAACCATGAAGTATGCTGCACAAGCTACTACTTACCTAAAACTTAACAGTTAAGTTATAGAGCATCAGCTATATAGGTATTTTCACCTCGCAAGCCATTAAATAAAAGTACGAAACATGTACACCCTATCCAAAGCCATACTGCAGCATGGCGCAACCCTATACAAGAATTTAATGACAGCACGTTCTAGCCGATGACCTATACCAATGACATTGATCCTATTCTAACTTTTACTCTTCTATTTATACTTGCTTCTATGCACATTTTCGCCATTTCTGGATGTGGAAAACCAAAGCGACGAGGCTGTGCAACATCAAAACCGTGGCGGACTTCGTTTCCTCTTCTCAAAAACAACAAGATTCGCTCCAGTTTTACTTTAGCTTCGACCTGGCCTGATTTATGCCACAGCTGGAAAAGATCAGAGGACAAGTCGATCTCACCGTGGAGGTCAGGCCACCATGACTTTCAGCGTTTACAAGTTGGAGTTCGTCGGTGGTTGTCAAGGCAAATGGCCGTGGAGCATCACTCTTCGGGTAGAGTTGATACAAATGGAGGATGAGAGGTGTAATAGTGATGAAGTTTGTTAAGTAAGGAAGCTTTTGGAGAGAACATGGTGATCGAGAGGATGTCCAGGGTGTGTGCATGAATGTACAGGAAGATGGAGACATATATGCATATGGGGTGCATTTTTGTATGGCAGAAAGTACATGCGTATGGGATTACTGCATGGGAGGAAGGACGTAAATCAAGCATGAGAAGAAAATCGTCAGTGGCTATATGTGCGGAAAGATGGGGATTCATAGTCGATGCGAAGACAGGTGAGTGCATGGACGCGTTTGTGCCAAATGGTGGAGTTGTTTGTATTACTGGAAGAGTGGAATGTGGAGATGAGTGAATGGACCAACGTTTGTATGGGTGGAGGGGGGATGGCACGGTAATAATCAATGTGAAGAGGAAGATGCATACTGACGCAGAGGCATGCAAAGAAAAGAAGGGCGGACGTGAAATGGCAGTAGCAGACATGAGTTCGTATAAGGAAGGGAGCATGCATTTTAGTCTGGAACGATGGTATAAGTATTATGGTGGTCAACAGTTGCTCCAAAGTATTTAGGAAAGGAGAATTTTGCGTCACGGGTTATGTAGCTTGGACGCAGGATTGAACACTATGGGCCTTGGGCTGATTTTCTTATAAGGAAAGATAAGAGGGTTGTCTGGAGTAGAGGTCAATTTGTAGAACAAACAACTTGACAGCTCAAAGAATAACGAAAAGAGAGCGGTAAAGTATAAATGAAGTGCGGGGTAAAGGACTGTTTTGAAGTAACTGGTAGAAGGGACAAATGTTGCGGGCATTTGGAGTAAGTAACAAGTGCAGGAGTGCTCGATTTGCATAGGGGTATATATTGAAATGTGAGCAAGCTGAGAGGTTCGATGGTGAAGAGGTGGTGCGGAAAAAGGGTGAAGGAGTAGTGGTGATGGGATTCGTTTTAACTGGACGTATGATATTGGTAGCCGAAACGAAGGGTTAAAATTGTCGATGGTCCGCTGTACGTTCGCGAGTGTTGCAGCAACGTCATGACCGGACGGAACGCTGGATTCAGATCTATCAACTGACGCAAATTGTTATTTAACGGTTAACGCGCCAAGGTGAGTAAAATCACTAACTCTGATCTATTTTAAAATATTTTAATTATATTTTAATGTTGATTGAATGTTGTGTGATGGTCGATTAGTTAGATTACAATTAATTTGGTCGAATATTATATACCGTTACATATGTACACATCACCGGTTGGAAACTGATTCCATCGATTAGAATATTCCCTAGTATAGAGTTAGTGTAAATTGTGTTGACTGACATCTGTGGATGCGGAAACCGGTTGGAGGAATCCGACCGGATTCCTTGATAATTATATGTACTGTTTGTTTTGTATGAACCCGAATTATATTTAAAACCCCATGTGAATATTGATGTTGAACGGAAATTCAACATCTATTTCGATAAATCAATAAACGATATCAATTTAGAAGTGATAACAGTCGACCGAAAAACCATCGTTTTGTTAAGAAGTTGGTTCGCCGTCAGGCAAATCAATGAAGTTAATTATAAAAATGATATTTTTTATAATTAAAGCAAAGTTTAAATTATAATAGAAGTTCTATTATGGACCAGTGTTTTAGAATTCGTTTTTATAAAATAAATAAAAACGATTGTTGACATTTAATTAAGTTATAAAGCAGAAATTATCTGACGAGTAAATATGTGGATAATTTTATTTAAGATAAACCATTTAGAAATATTATTAGATTAATTAGAATTAATCTAATGTTAAGAAGTAATTAAAATCAATTAAGGGATTTACTGATGGAATGAAGTTGATTTAATAACCTGTTATTTGGGAAAATGATTATCGGATTAATTGGATTTTAGTTAATCTAACGAAAACAATTTGGAAATAAATTAATCAAGATTAATGAGATTAGTTACCCGTTTAATTTAAGAAGTTATAAGGAGAATATTACAGCGTATGACAAGTTTAGAACAATAACAATAAAATAACGTTGTTGATAAGGTAAGTGTGACTGTAATTAGTTATAAGGAGAATATTACAGCGTATGACAAGTTTAGAACAATAGCAAAAAAATAACGCTGTTGATAAGGTAAGTGTGACTGTAATTAGTTATAAGGAGAATATTACAGCGTATGACAAGTTTAGAACTATAGCAATAAAATAACGTTGTTGATAAGGTAAGTCTGACTGTAATTAGTTATAAGGAGAATATTAGAGCGTATGACAAGTTTAGAACTATAGCGACAAATTAACTGCTGTTGATTTGACTTAAGCGTGACTTTTATATATAGCAGCATTTCCTGGGAAATGTAACAGTTTGGTTTGAAATCCACTTATTCTAGAGTAATAAGTAACGACGTTTGTTCAAAGAAATATAAGAAAGAGTTTAGAAAAAGAATTGGGGAATCGTATTAGAAACTGATGACAGCATTTCGATGTTCGAAATGTGATTAGAATTAAACCGTTAGGATTTGTAACTAGAATTTGACGACGTCGAATTTATTAAAAGTAAACTATTTTTAGGGATTATAATCTGATAGAATAATTAACATTTAGTTTTAAACAAATAAATGTTAATAGGATAGGAGTCAGTATTTAGTTATAAACTTGATATCGATTAGATAAGAAGTTGACTTAGAGACAGAGTTTATAAAGTGAAATAGGAGTGAAAAAGTATGAAAGAGATTTCGGTAAACAAGATAAGGGAGATTATTATGTGAATAAAGAGTTATATGATCAAGGTGTTCAGATTTCTATAATAAGGGATGGTGTTCACATTTCAAAATGAATAATGTTTTAAAAGTAAACGTGGGACCGATTAAAAGGTTAAAATGAAATTGGAAATATTTTCCAATATAATTAGGGTAGTTTATCCAAGTATAGAAATAAAGATTGTGAAAAATGGATCGAACGTTGATAACGTATATTTTCTGGAACATGAGAAAATAAGAACTGGAAATGTTTTCCAAGAAGTGTAAAAATGCTAAAATGGGATTTGAGGAATATCTGGTAAGGTAGGGGAACTCGAATAATAAAACGAATGTTAAATAAAAGTGTCTGTGGTTGTGTGATGTTAGTTATACATTATAATGGATGTTGTTTCAACTCCGATAGTTAAATAACCGACTACCGAAGTGTTTTGACCATCGTTGTCAATACGGAGAGACCAGTTGGGTTATTACCCGAAAACCACTCCGTATAGGCATAATCGTTGCGAATTAGATATGCTGAAGATAATTGAAGACGGAGTTAAATGCAAGGATCGTCCAGTTATAGAATGGTGTGTTTTCGTTTGTTCAGTCCCAGGACAACTTGTATGGACGAGTGTCTGACAGAGTATTTCCAACGGTCATGCCGTTGATTTTACGAATATACCAAGTTGGTGGGGAGAAGATAACTTCTCTTTATTCTACACCCAGTATGCATTTGTGTAATCAATGTGTGATTACGGATTTGACGATGTGACATTCAAAGTGAATGGTGATCAGATGTTCTGAAGATAGACGTAGCCTCTAGCCTCACAACCAGGAATGACAGAAGTTGGGCTAGGCAGCATGGCTAGTTGGGTCATCCCCAAGCAGGGTGTATTGTCACCGATCTAGAGAAAATTCATATTTATACTTCTTTTCGATTCTGTATCTTCGGATGACGGTTGGATGGCCTACAACCGTGGTGGCAATATATTCGCGACACTCAAGCTAAATGAGTGAGCGGTCATGTGTGGCCGGGTTGCAAGACATTCTTGTTGAACCCTGAGTGTATCCCCTCTAGAGTACACTATTAGGAAGGTGCTCCCATACCTTGTCTGTTGGAATCCATTTTCCAATAAGCGCCCTGCGGTTTATGATTTTATACTATATATATGTGGAACGTGAGATGCAAGCGTTCTGCAACTTGGATATTTATGTGCTTAGACATTATCATAATATCACTAGTTTTGATATCAAAGTATTTTGGATTATAGTAAGGTAAAAACCGTCCATGTTTAGATGTGGGCTGGTCTTACTATTGTCTCCTTGTTTGAAAGGATTTTCAAAGTTAAACAGTATGGTTGGAATTTACTCACACCAGTCCCATGACTGACCCAGAGTTTATTTTGTTTATTTTCCCTAAACTCTTGGGTGCCCAAATTTGTACGGGCAGTCAAGTGTTTCAGGCTTTGCATATTTCACTTGGAGGAGCTCGAAGCAGAAGGCTCCACCGTTAGTAACTAGAGATTATTTTCCGCTGTGACATGATGTATTGTACTCTAATATATGGTATGTATATATACAATACAGTTTGTAATTCAAAGTTATGTTATAATACAATTTATTCATTCCGCTGTGAGTTTCGTATTTACTCTGATTCTGTTCAGTTGTATTCTTCTTCTTCTATTCTATTAGTTATATCTTATCTTTCTCATCCTCTAAATTCTTCTATTAATGTCCCGGTATTTTTGATGCTCGAGAAATTGACAGTGTATTTATGTTGATTTTCTGGGTCGAAAATCCCAGATGTTACAGTTGGTATCAGAGCTGAAGGTTAAGTTATTACCTTGGCTCTGTGGCGTAACTCAATAAAGATGGAGTTAGTAATACTCTAGATTGAGTTGAGTATATATATATGAGTGCGTATTTGTAAATTAATATAAAAATATTTTATATTGTGTTGACTGGTCAGTTGAGTAGTTTATGAATTCTGGTCGAAACAGTAATGCAAACTGCGTCGATAGGTGTTTCTAAACTCTTGAATAGAGTAATTCGACACAGTATGTTTTGAAAAGAGGGTAAATGAAATAATTTTACCCAAAGTATATTTTGATATAAAAAGAAGTGTATATCTTGATATTAATATAATATATTGGATATGTGATCATTATTATGATCGAACAGGATTATAATTGAGTTGGTTATATAAACTACCAATCGAAATATTATATAAGTATGATATGCAAAATCAGATGAGCTGAATCTGAATTAAAAACCAGAATTGAAATTGAATTTGAATTAAATATAAGGGAATTTTAAAATCCTGGGAGACTTGAAAATTTGTTTTCCAAGTGCTATGAACGATATTTTGAAGTAATTTCAAAAATGGAGTGATTATAAATGAGTTTTTAAAGCAATATAGTATTGAACTCACTTCGATGGTTGGAAAATAAATTCCGATGATGATCGCGACATTATCGGTGTTCATTTTCGAGCTGGTAAGTGACGGATTACTACCAAAGATTTTGTTTTGTATTGTTTGAGAAACAAGTTGTCAGAAATTCAAATGTTTTGAATTATATATGATTTCAAACTGATTTGAAATAAATCCCAGGAATTTGAATTCTGAAATAAAAATTTAACTTATGGAGTTAAAATGGTAAAAATGGAATTTAAACAAAGATAACAAAACTGGACTGAATTTGGAAAGATCCAGAATGAAAATTATAAAAGAAAAATATTGGAGATTCGAGTTATTAAAAATGAATTGATTCTTGGAGAATAAGAATCGAATTTTGAATTAGAGATAGAGATAACTGATTTGAGAAATAAATCAGTAAATGGAATGTCGTAATAAAACTTAACAAGGTTAACAACTAAGAGTGGAATCAGAGTTGAAATAGAAATTTGGCTTAGTAAAAGCGAAAGATTGGTTTGAGAACGGATTGATGGGAGATCAACCAAGGATGCTTGGATATGCTGGTTTGATAGCAGATGGCAGAGATAGAGTTGAATGCCCAACAGAGAAGGTACACGTTTATATACGAGTATGAGATTTTTTATGAGTCAGTTTGGGCAAGCCGTTTGGCTGTTTGATTTTCTTTTGGATTGAAGAAGGCCCGGAGTGGCAAGTTGTTGTAGTACCGAGTGAGCCGTGCAGAGGAAATGCTGGCGAGATTCTCTGAAAATTTAAGCTGTTAGGAAATTTTCAGAAATTTTGAAAATATTCGAAATAATAAGGAATTAATATTTTAATTGGAAATAATCAGTTCAGTGGAAACTGGAATTATGAAGTAAACCAAAAGGATTTTTAACCATGTTATAACAGAGATTGTAGCATTTTCCCTATCTTAGCAATTTCGAGGACGAAATTATTTTAAGGGGGAAGGTCTGTAACGTCCCGCATTTTTGTCGGTTTATATTTGAATATTTAAATCAGTTTAAATATTGAATTCAGAATATAAGTGGATTTATATTTTAATTAAAACGAAGTTAAACGTATATAAATATATATTAATTATAATCGAGCTCAGAATGACCCTGCAGTTCGTAATTTAACGTTCTAAACTTCAACTGAGTGTACCAGACTCGTTTTGAATCGGATTTCTTCGAAACAAGAAACGTTGGAATCTGTTGAACTGTATCTTTCCAACGGTAGTGGAAAATGGAGATTTCGTCATACAGACTGAAAGATATGTCCAAATCAAATATTCAAAAAGTCGCTGTGAAATCGTATATCGACCGTAACAGTTTATTTGATATAACTAGATATCGGTTGCAAATCTGGACAAGGTTCTTTCGGGGCGCAGCGATAATTTAATTTTTAGAATTTTACTGAAATTTTTAATTAATTAAATACGCAACTTTTTATTTGGAGTATTGTGTACCCTGTATCGATATTTCGGGATTTCAAAATATGAGTCAATCTACCGGTATTATTATATTTTTGGGATCGTGACACAGTGCTGATCACAACGGAATCTTTATTCCAGTCTATAGCAATTATATACGAATATAATGGTATGTATCGGGGTAGACAGTTTTTATAACTTAAACATATAATATAAAAGAGTCAAAATCCTATGCTATCGGCTAAAATATCTCAGTATGGAATGCATTAAATTGAGAGTGACTAAACAAAGCTTCAACCAATGTTTTCAACGCCTAGGCAATTCATTGTCAAAACCTACCCTATATTTCCAGACGGATTGCAACACTAAAGCATGGGACACCATACATATCTATAAATAAACAAAGAAAATATCTTAAATTTACTCAAAACATTAAATCCGCCCACGCACTACTCTACCCTATTCCCTTAACCATGAAGTATGCTGCACATGCTACTACTTACCTAAAACTTAACAGTTAAGTTATAGAGCATCAGCTATATAGGTATTTTCACCTCGCAGGCCATTAAATAAAAGTACGAAACATGTACACCCTATCCAAAGCCATACTGCAGCATGGCGCAACCCTATACAAGAATTTAATGACAGCACGTTCTAGCCGATGACCTATACCAATGACATTGATCCTATTCTAACTTTTACTCTTCTATTTATACTTGCTTCTATGCACATTTTCGCCATTTCTGGATGTGGAAAACCAAAGCGACGAGGCTGTGCAACATCAAAACCGTGGCGGCCTTCGTTTCATCTTCTCAAAAACAACAAGATTCGCTCCAGTTTTACTTTAGCTTCGACCTGGCCTGATTTATGCCGCAGCTGGAAAAGATCAGAGGACAAGTCGATCTCACCGTGGAGGTCAGGCCACCACGACTTTCAGCGTTTACCAGTTGGAGTTCGTCGGTGGTTGTCAAGGCAAATGGCCGTGGAGCATCACTGTTCGGGTAGAGTTGATACAAATGGAGGATGAGAGGTGTAATAGTGATGAAGTTTGTTAAGTAAGGAAGCTTTTGGAGAGAACATGGTGATCGAGAGGATGTCCAGGGTGTGTGCATGAATGTACAGGAAGATGGAGACATATATGCATATGGGGTGCATTTTTGTATGGCAGAAAGTACATGCGTATGGGATTACTACATGGGAGGAAGGACGTAAATCAAGCATGAGAAGAAAATCGTCAGTGGCTATATGTGCGGAAAGATGGGGATTCATAGTCGATGCGAAGACAGGGGAGTGCATGGACGCGTTTGTGCCAAATGGTGGAGTTGTTTGTATTACTGGAAGAGTGGAATGTGGAGATGAGTGAATGGACCAACGTTTGTATGGGTGGAGGGGGGATGGCACGGTAATGATCAATGTGAAGGGGAAGATGCATACTGACGCAGAGGCATGCAAAGAAAAGAAGGGCGGACGTGAAATGGTATGAGCAGACATGAGTTCGTATAAGGAAGGGAGCATGCATTTTAGTCTGGAACGATGGTATAAGTATTATGGTGGTCAACAGTTGCTCCAAAGTATTTGGGAAAGGAGAATTTTGCGTCACGGGTTATGTAGCTTGGAGGCAGGATTGAACACTATGGGCCTTGGGCTGATTTTCTTATAAGGAAAGATAAGAGGGTTGTCTGGAGTAGAGGTCAATTTGTAGAACAAACAACTTGACAGCTCAAAGAATAACGAAAAGAGAGCGGTAAAGTATAAATGAAGTGTGGGGTAAAGGACTGTTTTGAAGTAACTGGTAGAAGGGACAAATGTTGCGGGCATTTGGAGTAAGTAACAGGCGCAGGAGACCTCGATTTGCATAGGGGTATATATTGAAACGTGAGCAAGCTGAGAGGTTCGATGGTGAAGAGATGGTGCGGAAAAAGGGTGAAGGAGTAGTGGTGATGGGATTCGTTTTAACTGGACGTATGATATTGGTAGCTGAAACGAAGGGTTAAAACTGTCGATGGTCCGCTGTACGTTCGCGAGTGTTGCAGCAACGTCGTGACCAGACGGAACGCTGGATTCAGATCTATCAACTGACGCAAATCGTTATTTAACGGTTAACGCGCCAAGGTGAGTAAAATCACTAACTCTGATCTATTTTAAAATATTTTAATTATATTTTAATTTTGATTGAATGTTATTTGATGGTCGATTAGTTAGATTACAATTAATTTGGTCGAATATTATATACCGTTACATATGTACACATCACCGGTTGGAAACTGATTCCATCGATTAGAATATTCCCTAGTATAGAGTTAGTGTAAATTGTGTTGACAGACATCTGTGGATGCGGAAACCGGTTGGAGGAATCCAACCTGATTCCTTGATAATTATACGTACTGTTTGTTTTGTATGAACCCGAATTATATTTAAAACCCCATGTGAATATTGATGTTGAACGGAAATTCAACATCTGTTTCGATATATCAATAAACGATATCAATTTAGAAGTGATAACAGTCGACCGAAAAACCATCGTTTTGTTAAGAAGTTGATTCGCCGTCAGGCAAATCAATGAAGTTAATTATAAAAATGATATTTTTTATAATTAAAGCAAAGTTTAAATTATAATAGAAGTTCTATTATGGACCAGTGTTTTAGAATTCGTTTTTATAAAATAAATAAAAACGATTGTTGACATTTAATTAAGTTATAAAGCAGAAATTTTCTGACGAGTAAATATGTGGATAATTTTATTTAAGATAAACCATTTAGAAATATTATTAGATTAATTAGAATTAATCTAATGTTAAGAAGTAATTAAAATCAATTAAGGGATTTACTGATGGAATGAAGTTGATTTAATTAACTGTTATTTGGGAAAATGATTATCGGATTAATTGGATTTTAGTTAATCTAACGAAAACATTTTGGAAATTAATCAAGATTAATGAGATTAGTTACCCGTTTAATTTAAGAAGTTATAAGGAGAATATTACAGCGTATGACAAGTTTAGAACAATAGCAATAAAATAACGTTGTTGATAAGGTAAGTGTGACTGTAATTAGTTATAAGGAGAATTTTACAGCGTATGACAAGTTTAGAACAATAGCCATAAAATAACGCTGTTGATAAGGTAAGTGTGACTGTAATTAGTTATAAGGAGAATAATACAGCGTATGACAAGTTTAGAACTATAGCAATAAAATAACGCTGTTGATAAGGTAAGTGTGACTGTAATTAGTTATAAGGAGAATATTACAGCGTATGACAAGTTTAGAACTATAACGACAAATTAACTGCTGTTGATTTGACTTAAGCGTGACTTTTATATATAGCAGCACTTCCTAAGAAATGTAACAGTTTGGATTGAAATCCACTTATTCTAGAGTAATAAGTAACGACGTTTGCTCAAAGAAATATAAGAAAGAGTTTAGAAAAAGAATTGGGGAATCGTATTAGAAACTGATGACAGCATTTCGATGTTCGAAATGTGATTAGAATTAAACCGTTAGGATTTGTAACTAGAATTCGACGATGTCGAATGTATTAAAAGTAAACTATTTTTAGGGATTAAAATCTGATAGAATAATTAACATTTAGTTTTAAACAAATAAATGTTAATAGGATAGGAGTCAGTATTTAGTTATAAACTTGATATCGATTAGATAAGAAGTTGACTTAGAGACAGAGTTTATAAAGTGGAATAGGAGTGAAAAAGTATGAGAGAGATTTCGGTAAACAAGATAAGGGAGATTATTATGTGAATAAAGAGTTATATGATCAAGATGTTCAGATTTCTATAATAAGGGATGGTGTTCACATTTCAAAATGAATAATGTTTTAAAAGCAAACGTGGGACCGATTAAAAGGTTAAAATGAAATTGGAAATATTTTCCAATATAATTAGGGTAGTTTATCCAAGTATAGAAATAAATATTGTGAAAAATGGATCGAACGTTGATAACGTATATTTTCTGGAACATGAGAAAATAAGAACTGGAAATGTTTTCCAAGAAGTGTAAAAATGCTAAAATGGGATTTGAGGAATATCTGGTAAGGTAGGGGAACTCGAATAATAAAACGAATGTTAAATAAAAGTGTCCGTGGTTGTGTGATGTTAGTTATACATTATAATGGATGTTTTTTCAACTCCGATAGTTAAATAACCGACTATCGAAGTGTTTTGACCATCGTTGTCAATACGGAGAGACCGGTTGGGTTATTACCCGAAAACCACTCCGTATTGGCATAATCGTTGCGAATTAGATATGCTGAAGATAATTGAAGACGGAGTTAAATGCAAGGATCGTCCAGTTACAGAATGGTGTGTTTTTGTTTGTTCAGTCCCAGGACAACTTGTATGGACGAGTGTCTGACAGAGTATTTCCAACGGTCATGCCGTTGATTTTACGAATATACCAAGTTGGTGGGGAGAAGATAACTTCTCTTTATTCTACACCCAGTGTGCATTTGTGTAATCAATGTGTGATTACGGATTTGACGATGTGACAATCAAAGTGAATGGTGATCAGATGTTCTGAAGATAGACGTAGCCTCTAGCCTCACAACCAGGAATGACAGAAGTTGGGCTAGGCAGCATGGCTAGTTGGGTCATCCCCAAGCAGGGTGTATTGTCACCGATCTAGAGAAAATTCATATTTATACTTCTTTTCGATTCTGTATCTTCGGATGACGGTTGGATGGCCTACAACCGTGGTGGCAATATATTCGCGAAACTCAAGCTAAATGAGTGAGCAGTCATGTGTGGCCGGGTTGCAAGACGTTCTTGTTGAACCCTGAGTGTATCCCCTCTACAGTACACTATTCGGAAGGTGCTCCCATACCTTGTCTATTGGAATCCATTCTCCAATAAGCGCCCTGCGGTTTATGATTTTATACTATATATATGTGGAATGTGAGATGCAAGCGTTCTGCAACTTGGATATTTATGTGCTTAGACATTATCATAATATCACTAGTTTTGATATTAAAGTATTTTGGATTATAGTAAGGTAAAAACCGTCCATGTTTAGATGTGGGCTGGTCTTACTATTGTCTCCTTGTTTGAAAGGATTTTCAAAGTTAAATAGTATGGTTGGAATTTACTCACACCAGTCCCATGACTGACCCAGAGTTTATTTTGTTTATTTTCCCTAAACTCTTGGGTGCCCAAATTTGTACGGGCAGTCAAGTGTTTCAGGCTTTGCAGATTTCACTTGGAGGAGCTCGAAGCAGAAGGCTCCACCGTTAGTAACTAGAGATTATTTTCCGCTGTGACATGATGTATTGTACTCTGATATATGGTATGTATATATACAATACAGTTTGTAATTCAAAGTTATGTTATAATACAATTTATTCATTCCGCTGTGATTTTCGTATTTACTCTGATTCTGTTCAGTTGTATTCTTCTTCTTCTTCTATTCTATTAGTTCTATCTTATCTTTCTCATCCTCTAAATTCTTCTATTAATGTCCCGGTATTTTTGATGCTCGAGAAATTGACAGTGTATTTATGTTGATTTTCTGGGCCGAAAATCCCAGACATTACAGATTTTGGTGAAGTCTGGTCGTTAGAAGCTGCTTTTTGAGAGTTTGCCTTGTGATTCTTGGCCATCGACAAAGGAGGAAGAAGGAAAGAAAAAGGAAGGAGGCGATGCGATTAGGTTAGAGGGGGAGATGACAGAGAACGGTGCAAGAATCGCCTGGAGGGAAGACGCCATTATCAAGGCATTCGGTCAATATGATTTTTCTTTACTTGTAGATTATTTGTATAAATTAATTTTAAAAAATTGAGTGGGGGCGGCAGCCCCCACTGGGCCTGTTGTAGGTCCGTCATTGGGTCCCGTGATTTCCAGATCCTCCATTTCTTTGTCAACTTTTCGTTTACTATAGCAGTCATCGTTTGAGAGAGGGAGATGAGCGAGTTTGGGGAAAAATTTGAACAATAATCGAATGTGACGTGAAAAACTGTTATTTCATAAAAGGGACGATTTAGCCTTAATTAAACTGAAAAAGGAAACGGTGTTGAGAAAGAATAGATGTCACAACACAAATGATTTGGATTCTGCTTTCCAGTATAAGTATAAAAAAAATTTGGGTTAATAACACTCAAGGCTCTACACTCACGTCCTACCCATATATTTCCCAGTAGATTTACCCAATATAGTATATATATGTAGTCATACCCCCACATCCTAAGGTACTCCCCATAGTACCCTCCTCATACGGTCTCTATGAAAGCGTATGTAATTTACATCCGGCGCCAAATGACGTACATAAATCCAAATCATTACACCACGTAATCGCTCAGAACCATTTATTAACCGTCTTGCATGTTCTCATTATTTTAGGAAAATACTTCTCGCACCACACTGGATTGATTAGTGGAAAGATGTAAAGCTTCATTTCCATAATGCACACCAATCATGGTCCGTAGTTGCAATTTATTTCTTTTATTTTCAGCATGGACATATATATTTCTTTTTATTTGATTAGTGTGCAATACAGTAAAGGAATCCCTAGTTCACACTAATCTCTTTTCCCTTTTCTTTTCTTGCAACTACGTTTACAATAATTTTAGCGTTATTGAAACGTGTCCAAATTTTCCCAAAATCCTACTAACTCAGTCTACTACGAGTTTTCCCTTTTATTTTCTAAGTTTGATGTTAATTCCTGTTTTCATTTATCATTTTCAATTACTGTAAAAAGAATTCATATTACTATCAAACTAATATGTTTTCCAAATCACTGTCAAATTAACATGTTTTCCAAATTACTGTCAAATTAACATGTTTTCCATATTACTGTCAGATTAACATGTTTGCCAAATTGCTATCAAATTAACATGTTTTTCAAATTATTATTGAATAGTAATCTCAAGACAATATGCATAGCTATCGTCAAATTAACCATTTCGGTATTACAGTAATTCTAAACTCAAACAGATAATTAATTGAAAAAATTACAGCAACAATGTTCTTGGCTTATTTTAAATAGGATTCAATGCAATTACCACATATTACAGTTATTTAACATGTTAAAAATTATGAGAATGTAAACGGTAAATATACCGCCACCCAAAAGGTACAATTCTAAATCCACTCATCTTACAGCTTTCCAATCCTTGAATCTGATTCAGATCTGTGATCTTTCTGACTGAATCTAGGAATAAAATAACCCCGAATTCACAAATCTGATATTAAGAAAAGAGGTGAAAAGAAAGAAATCTAAATAATCCAGATTCACGGGACTACCTCATGTTGATAAAAAAAATCTGAACACTTATCTTGTAGATTTACATTCTTTGTCTTCAAATGTTGAATCAAAATTTCATAAAGCTAATTTTCTAATTTTTGAAAGATTTGAAGAGGAAAGAAAAAGGAAGATCCTCGGAGTCATCTCAAAAAAAATATGAGTTAGAGGCTGGGTCATGCTAGTCTATTTATAGGTGTACAGGAAATTCTGGTCTGTCAAATTTAAAAATATAAAATCTGAACCCCTCAACCAAGAAATACACGTCATTCAAAATGCAGATCTGGCCCTAGGTGGGTTGACCCATCTGTATACCCACCATAAGGGTATGTCGACCCTATGGTCGACCCATGTATGACCTAGGTCGACCCATGTATGATATGGGTCGACCCAGAGCCTAGGTCTTGAATGTAATTTCAACCGTTTTAATTTCATTTAAACATTAATACTAACATTCGTTTTATTTCTAAATATTATTTCTGAGAATTACCATTTTCCGCTTACAACACTTATCAAATTTTAAATTTATGTGCGTATATGCGCATGCAACCTTTCAAATCTTCGTCCGTTAATAGCTGCTCAATTAACGTAATTAATAACGCTTATCAATTTATTGTTTCTTCCCTTTCTATATATTCTAATTTCAAATGCACCTATCTTCTTGTCCGTTTTGCATTTATTGTACATTTATTACTTCCCTATCTTAACTTTCACTTTTACTTTCAACATTTGAATTTATGTGTGTTTGTATATATATACGCACAACCTTTGTTTATTCAAAATTCAAATGGCGTTATGCCATCATTTATTTCTTACACATTTTAAATGATTGCAGGTTTATTCTGGATTTGTTATATATACACACACAACACATACACATACACATATATTCGCATATGTATGTATATGTATATATATATATATATTTATACTCACTTATATGTATGATTTTTCTTATATGTACATTTATATATATTTTTCTCTTAGAAGATGCACTTCTTTAGTCGTCCCTCTTAAATTAAAATCATGACTCTAACGAGATTCGAACCCGCACCACTCACATATGGGAGACGTACCTCTACCAATTAGTCTACATAAGCTTTTGTTCACAAGTATAAAAACATTGGTGGTCATTGTTCTTCTAAGTGTTCTTCTTATATCTTCTTTTCTCATTTGTTGTAACACTACATTTAAAGATAAATTTTTCATTTTAAATTTGTTTTATGCAAACCATAGGTCTAAATTGATTATAAAATTGCCATGGGCGCAATGACGCTAATTCTGTGACCAATTTCTAAAAACTTTTCAAAAATTTATTTTATTATTTAATTAAAAATGTGGTGTGTTACATTCTCCCACCCTTAGGAAATTTCATCTACGAAATTTGGTAAGGGTAAAATAAAGTAATTCTTTGCATAATTTACAGCCATAATGTGTAAATCCAATTTTGCAACCATTTGTGCACTTGTGCAAAGTGTAATATAACATAATAATACATGAATGCCTAAGCGGTTCCTCCTAAATGAATGCAAATTTTTCTTGAAAACTTTTTAAAAGGTGATGCACACATCCTAAATGTACCGGCAATTTCTATATGAATGCAATATTTTAAAAATCAAAATACATTTTCGTTCGATTTTTCTTACACTCTTACATAGAAAGAGATTAGTTCATCCAATTTTTGCATCCAAACCCTACCCACCAATTTTGAATTTTTGAATTAGAGAAAAGTCTAATTGTCTGAATTTGATTTCTTATGTTACAAAAAGGTGGAAAATAGAAAACTTCACATCTTCCATTTTTCTTTTATGTACTTTTTTTGTTTGTACTTGGATTTTATACAACTATAATATAAAGATTTCCTATCTTCCTATCCAAACATAGTTTACGTAAGAAAATTTTCTTTGTTATAAGTTTTCTCTTCCAACTTACTATAACACACATAATTTATAACACATTAAGATGAAAATTAAAGAATAATTAATTAAATATTTTGAGTTAAGTAAAATGCACTGCGCCATTGTGTTCATCTCAGAATTCTTCTTAAGATAGACTCCGAGTTTGCATAAAATGAACATCGTATGGAGAAGTTATTACGGTTAGACGTTTGTTTATGCATAAGAGAAATATATATATATATATATATATATATAATCCAGAATTCAAATAAATTCAAAATCAAACAGTGGAGGGGAAGCGGGAAATTTTCCGCTATGGGTGTCGACCCATGGGTAGATCCCATCAAGGGGGTGTCGACCCTTGTGTCGACCCCTAGGTCGACACACTAAGGGGGGTCGACCCCCATACGGATCTGGGTATATTTTTGGTTCTGAACGTGGACTGAATTCTTGGCTTGGTTCGTTGATACTATGCCATAAATAGGACCCTATACCCGTTGTTTTATTTATCTAAATCAATGACGACAATGAGGTGCTACCGCAACTTAATCTGATTTATCCTATTCTTCTTCAATAATCAACTTATTCATATTCAGAGATCTATGCAACAATATCTGCGATTAATTCTTTGTTCTTTTAGATCCAGTCACGGTCACTTTATGTTATTTTTAGATAGAAATAATTAAAATGAATCTTGACATGCCTATAAGTTTGGATATAAGCCTATGACTATTTATCATGTCGGATCTGCCATTATTTGTATATCTAATTCACTGATTGGATCTCATCAAGCCTGTTTATGATCATGTCACGATGCCTAATCAGTTCTATTATCACATGTTCATCAGATCTGTTCCTATATGCCTATCTTGTCACTATGACCGATTCTATCACTATATGCTTATTAGTTGTTATGCATATCTTGTTATTATACTTATTTCTGCTCTCTTTCCTTTTTATTTTATAGCCAGGCTACCTTTGAGCCTAAGCATACCACTGAAATATGTGAATGCATGGAATTGGGAACAAGAGGAAAACGTTAAAATTCGTTAAAATTGGGGCATAACTTGAATATGGATTTGGGGCATAAACCAAACTGTGATTAAAGACTTTAATTGGGGCATACGGTACATGATGAATATGACTTGGGAAAGGGGCATGAAAATTTATAATAGGAATAATTGGTTAATAATAAAAATGCCTAGATTTATTGTAATTAGAAACTATAACTGCTCTTAGACACAAGGTTGGATTACACTTGTGGTAGAAGTCTCCCCGGACCCGACCAGCATTTCCAACGACCACAAGTGGTGAATCTAATGTGAGGGGTCTAATTGCATGAACACGTAACATGCTAAGACACGAGGTTAAGTCCAACTTGTGGAAGAAGTTTGCCCTGAACTGCCCGGCATATCCAGCATCAGCAAGTTGTAGGCTTAATGTGGGAGGTCTAGCGCATTATAACCATAAATGAATAAATGGTAATGGACTTGTAATACTTAAACTATTTGAATCCATAGGGATTACATGAGCATGTTAACTTGAGTAGGGGTTAAGTAAACTTGCTTGAAACAGTGAGAGGGTTAAGTATATCCTGGGGTGGTTGGTAATATTTATATATAGGCCCATAAACTTAACCTGTTGGGGTTATGCAATCTTGTTACTCTGGTGAGGCATAAACTGTGGAAATCCTAATAGTGGGGATGCAATCCTTAGGGGAAGCTTGTATCATCTTGTGTATGGGACCCGTTTCAGTCAGTAACCCATATATAGGTATCAAACGAGTACTCCGAACTAGGTCGAGGTCGAGGAACATTTATTGGGCTGATTGTAAGAGATCCAAAAGAGGGGACATTATGGGTGGCGCATTCCGATGGGGTCACGTGCATGCATGGGTCCGGAGAAGGGAGGCTAAGACGTCGTGACATCAGTAGATATTGTTGTGCACATCATGTAAACGAAGGGTTGCCACTTTAGGGAGTGATACATCCTACTATGAGGCCAGCATAGTGTATCTACGGAGTATGGAGCTAATCGATTGGGGTAGTAATTAGGGTGCATCTAGTCTCTCTTATTTACGAGTCCATTATTATCCTTAGTGATAACACCGGTATGTTCAGCTGGGCTTCCTGTTATTGTATGGCGTAAAACCTCTCACTAGAAGTACACCTAAGTCTACCATCTTGTTGGGAATCATCTTGCTCATATGATAGTAGTATTGGTGTAGAGAAAAGTATTAGAGAAGTGATATTCATATTTTTTCTATTCGGTTTATCCTATTTACCTTGTCATATCCGCCTATGTGCCTGTCATGTTGCTTTTACTTATTTATATACTAAAAGTAAATGGACTCGCAAGACTTATGTTTGACCTATTTTGTTCATCTAGTCGTCGGTCGTACTTCTAGTGAGTCTGGCGAGTCCAGTTACTTTTAGCATATGAATAAGTAAAAGCATCATGATCGCGCATAGGCAGGTATGGCAAGGTAAACAGGATAAAACCGAATAGAACATATATGAATAGCATTTCTCTAATACTTTTATCTACACGAATACTAGTATCATATGAACAATATGATCCCCAACAAGATGGTAAACTCAGGTGTACTTCTAGTGAGAGGTTTTACCCCATACAATAACAGGCAGCTCAGCTGAACATACCGGTGTTATCCCTAAGGATAATAACGGGCTTCTAAACAAGCGAGACTAGATGTACCCTACTTACTACCCTAATCGATTGGCTCCCTACTTCGTAGATACCCTGTGTTGGCCGCACAGTAGGATGTATCACTCCCTAAAGTGGCAACCCTTCGTTTAAAGGATGTGCACAACCATATCTATTGATGTCATGCCGTCTTAGCCTCCGTTATCTGGACCTACGCGCGCACATGACCCCATCAGAATGCGCCGCCCACACCGTCCCCTCTTTTGGATCTCTTACAATTAGCCCGGTAAGCGTTTCCTGACTCTGACCTAGTTCGGAGTACTCGTTTGATACCTATATATGGGATACTGACATAAACGGGTCCCATACACAAGATGATACAAGCTTCCCTCAGGCTTGCATCCCCATTACTAGGATTTCCACAGGTTATATCCTACCAGAGTAACAAGATTGCATAACCCCAACAGGTTAATTTTGTGGGCCTATATATAAATATTATCCAACACCCCAAGATATTCTTCACCCTCCCACCGTTTCAAGCAAGTTTACTTAACCCTTACTCAAGTTAACATGTTCATGTAATCCCTATGGATTCAAACAGGTTAGGTATTACAAGTCCATTGCCATTTATTCATTTATGGTTATTGTTACTACCAAAATTATCTTAGCACATGTTGGCAGTGAAGGGATGTCGAATGAATGTAAGGAAAGAATGAAGAATCCGAGAGCAACTCAGGCTAACATCCCCTTTGAAAAGAAGGGGCCTGAAACCTATAGGGCGTCAGCAAAGGTTCATCCGATATGGTCTACCCACCAGGAATTAACCGATTTAACGCCAACGCATCAGAGGAAGAAGAGTATCATATCAGAGCATAAAGATGGTTTGTGACCAACTCTTCAGAATTGGCTCTATAAATAATGAAGGGGTTACCTTCGTTATTTAACATGGGTATCACCGGAAGCTACCTTCTAAGGAATCAAACCAGAAGGCTAAACCGAGACACAAGCAAGGATACAGGCTACTCGTACTAATCCACCTAGTACCTGAATCATCAACGGTTCTAAATTGGCGAATATATACGTACATCGTGAGGGCAGGCCCCTCTAGGTACCCACGATAAATCCGAAAGCCTACATCCAAAAACTTATGCTAAAGGACATACACTTGGAGGCATCCACCGAGAAATTCGAAACGCCTCCGCAATCCGTCCCGACAACAAACTCATTTCCACCTTGGGGAGGCCCAATTCACCCGGGACCCTCGCTTCGACGACCGTAACCGGCACCACGAGAATAGCCAATAGCCAGATGTTCGAGACCAAGGGGAAAAGTGGCTGAAAGGGAGCCATTCAAGCCTAACAACCCGCTGATAGAAAGACCCTGGATGCTCTATAAGTAAGACCCCAGGAGCTTCATAAAGGGGGACACACTTTTTATTTCTCAACTTAGTTATTTTCTTCTCAAGAGGAGCAATTCATCAACTCTTGTAATATATCTACAAATTATGAATGGAGAATTTCGGGTCTCATACATCTTGCGATTTGATAATCCTTTTATGCCATAATGATGAAACAGGGAGTTAACACTAACCATTCTGATGAGGTGATCAACCATGGCGTCCCGGAGGTGGGGGAAGAGGACTTTGTGGAAACACGAAGACTCCTTCTCCTTGCCCTAAGGGTCCTCCATGATTGGTCCATATTCTCATGCTGAGCCTAACGCATCTTGTATATTGATGTAAGGAGATCGTCTACGAACTCCTAACCCGATCTGTAAAGTGATTTAGGCCCCTCTCTTGAGTGGATCTGACATGGAAGGATCATCGGAGTTAACGAATAATGCGATGCCTCCATGAATGAATTCAAGGTAAACGTTAGCCTGTTTTCTTCTATAGTAATACATATGCCATCATCATGGTTCAAACAATCATTAACTCCAAGAAATCTAGTGATATCGAGTTGAATAATTTTCTCAAGATCAAGTTGGAATACCATCGTGCAATATGCGCGATGCTTACCCTTCATGATCAAGATAAACGACCATTTGGTTTAAAAACTCCGATACCTCGGGGAAGGCGATTTAGCTCAGAATCACAGGCCTAGGAATACATCCCAGTGACTCTGAGTCATGACGATGTCAAATCCCATGAACACATGCTTTACATACTGTAATCCAGGTGCTGACGAAAAATGACATTAACATTTTAGTGCTAGAAGGGGGGCATGAATCTCTACCCTTACGATTGATTTATTAAAATTAATTTGGTGAATTCATTGTTCCATGGCAGGAGAGATGAAGTCGAAGAGAGTGGAGGAATGAAATAAAGAGATGGATCCTAATGACACCCTCGAAAGAGATTACGACCCAGCACTAAACCCAAATAATAACGAGAAAGAAGCTGCACCCAATCCACAACAACCACCAGACTCAAACTCCATGGAAGATAATGTCGCAAGAATCTTGGTCTTCGAAAGGCAACTTCAAGAAGTGCAGGCCCGAGTCAACGCTGTCCAGGCACAAAAGTCCTCAATGCTCACTCGATCTAGTCAAAGAGAGACGAATGAATCTCCAAAAAGGAAGGCTCCTGTTCAACAGTCAGAAGAAAAAGGGAAGCCTATGGAAACTTCTTCCAAGAAAAAGAAGCCTCATCTGTCAGGAGTAGATCATCAAGGGAATCAGTGCGAGCAGGAACAGTCTGGGAGCTCCACCTCCAAAGGCTATGATCCCAAGAGAGAAAACTATGACAACACGGAGGCTTACATCAAAGATGTCACTTAGAAGACTATCAAGGACTTGCTGGTAAGCAAAGAGAAGAGTACCCAGGATGAGAAGGTTAATGACAACGAAAGAGTAGAACCGTTCATCGATGAAATTATGAACACCATAATACCATCAAGAGTCAAAGTTCCAACCATAAAATATCTGGGAATGACTTACTACGACGATCATTTGATGGCTTTTGACAGCCAGATGGATCTTTACAACGCTTCCAGAGCTGTCAGGTGACGCCTCTTCCGGTGACCTTCCAAGGGGCAACGGCAAAGTGGTATCACCAGTATAGGGAAAATGCCATTTACTCGTGGAAACAATTCTCCTACGAATTCTCCGCGCAGTTTTTCATCTACAAAGATCCAACCAAAGACTATACAGTCATCGGCAACATCAAACAGAGGCAAGGGGAGTCTCTCGGGGACTATCTGAAAAGGTTCAACATCGAGGCCTTAAAGGCCAAGGATATGAATAACCGTGTCAAGTTGATCGCCGTACACTTAGGGTCGATTGAGAACACCCTCTTCTGGAAGGAGTTATATATCCATGGCTGCAAAGACTTGCAAGATTTCCATTTCCAAGCCGACAAGTTTATCCGCATGGATGAATTGTACTTCACGAAGAGGAAGTTTGGACGTCGAGGTGAAGGAGTAAGGTCGAACTTCGAACGAAAGCTCCCGGAAGGAAATCAGAAGAGGTCAAGGTGGGAAGACTCTAACACCAACTCGGTTTCCATGAATAAGCCTATCTCGTATGTGTATGTTGTTGCAACAGAAAGGAACAATAATTTCCCCATCTCGTTCAAAGCCAAACATTTCCCCAAACCTCATACCGGTGGTAAATATTGCGAGTTCCATAAAACCAACGAGCATAAGACCGACGAGTGCAAGGTATTGGATGGGATTATCCAGAAACTGATCCGAGAGGGACACCTGAAGGAATTTGTTTCAAACAAAATAGTACCATCTCAACGTGCAGGAGGACAGCAGAAGGTCTCGATAAATGCGATAAGAGTCACTATGAGGGAGAACAACCTGGATTTGGGGCCACCTGTTAACCGAATCAATGTGATCCATGGGGGACCACAACCTGCCGGAAGCTGTCCGAAGGCCAGAAACCAATACATGAAGGAAGCCTAGGAGGTAATCTTCTCCATCCAAGAAGAACTATCATTGAAGAGCGCGTTATGCCCTCAAAATGCATAACCTCATGGTCCCTCCGGAAGAAATGAAGAAAGGGGTCCATCACCCACATAACGAACCCTTATGATGACGGTGCATATAGGGCTTTCGGTTGTTTCTAAAATCCTGGTGGATACCTGAAGCGCTGTCAATGTCATTGTCAAGCACGCCTTTGATCAGATGGTAATTTTTGAAAAGAAACTGGAGCCTAGCAATGAACCAATCTTTGGATTCATCAACAAGGGGTCAACTCCAGTTGGTCAAATAAACCTTCTGGTTCAAGTGGGGTTGTCCCTTCTTCACAAGACTTTCAAAACTCTCTTTGTCGTGATTGATCAACCCTCCTATTACAACGCCTTCTTTGGACGACCGACTTTAGAAGAGACGGATGCCTTCATTTCTTCCAAATATCTCATGTTAAAATTTCTTACCAAACAGGGATGGGGTACCACCAGCGGAGAACAGTTTAGCTATCGCGAGTTGTATTTCGCGATGATTGAAAAATACAAAAGAGAGTATTCTTCATATTTTGATTCTTCCACTGTTTTTATGCCTTCGGATAAGGGATTCTTACGTCCCTCATTCGAAGCTCAGATAAAAATAAATAAGACTGATAAACGCACTAATGGTAGGTACGCTTCTTTTAAAAGAAAGAGGAAAAGATCCGATGAGGTAAACTCGATTGAAGAAGGAGAAATCATTGCAGATTTGGATTCTAGAGGGGACATCGAAAGAATAAAACCAATAGAAGAAGTAAACGTTGATTTGAAATACAAATCAAAGGTCATCATCAGAGGGAAAAGGCTAACGGAACCCCTTCATAGTGACTTAGTCTGTTTCCTACAGCTCAACAAAGATGTTTTCGCCTAGACCCATTCAGACATGATTGGTATCGACCCTTCAATTATTAGCCACGCCTTAAACATTGACCATTCAGTAGCCCCGGTCCTACAAAAGAAGAGACAATATAATATAGACCGGATAGAGGCCTTGAAGGAGGAAGTCAAAAGGTTGGAAACTAACGGGTTTATTCGGGAGGTCTTTTACCCGAAATGGTTAGCCAATCCTGTGCTAGTAAAGAAATCCAATGGGAAGTGGAGGACATGTGTTGATTACACGGATTTAAACAGGGCTTGTCCAAAATATTGTTACCCTCTCCCGTGGATCGATCAATTGGTTGATGCCACAAATGGACACAAGATATTATCCCTTATGGACGCTAATTCGGGGTACAACCAAATCCCTATCCACAAACCCGACGAGGAACATACAAGCTTTATCATCAACTGGGGACATTTTGTTATAAAGTAATGCACTTCGATTTGAGGAATGCAGGGGCAACATACCAAGGTCGGTAAACAGGGTGTTCCAAGATCAGATAGGGTGCAATATGGAAGTATATGTCAATGACATGCTAGTGAAGTCTACTAAAACAGAGGATCATCTAAGGGATCTGAAGGAAATGTTTGGTATCTTAAGAAGTTATCAAATGAAGCTAAACCCTCAAAAGTGTTCCTTTGGAGTTCAATGGGGGAAGTTTTTGCGATATTAGTAAGCATGCAAGGAATTGAAGCCAGCCCCGATCAAATATAAGCTATTAAGGACACGAAGGAACCCTAAACCATGAAGGAAGTCATGATCTTAAACTGGAAAGTAGCAACCCTCAGTAGGTTCATTTCTAAGGCTACTGATAAATGTGCTCATTTCTTCGATGTTATAAAGAAAAAGAAGAATTTTGAATGGAACGAAGAGTGTCGGAAAGCATTCCAAGAATTAAAAGTATATATGGGAACGCCTCCGGTTTTATCTGGTCCCAAGAAGGGAGAAGATCTATATGTATACATTGTTGTCTCCGAACATGCAGTAAGCTCAGTCCTGATAAGACAGAATAATGGGACTCAGCATCCTATCAATTATGTTAGCCGAAGGCTAAAGGACGCGGAAACCCAATACCTTGTCATAGAGAAACTAGCGTATTGCTTAATCCTTGCCGCACGAAAGCTTTCAGGTTATTTCCAGGCTCGCCCTATTAAAGTTTTAACTAGCTTCCCGCTCAAGCAAGTGTTCAGCAAACTAGAAATCTCAGGGAGGCTAATCAAATGAGGTATTTAGCTTAGCCAACAGGAAATTGAGTTCCACCCTCGGGGAGCAATCAAAGGACAAGCTCTCATAGATTTCGTGAACGAATGCACAAACTTCATTTTAGAACAATCGATTAAAGAAAACGACTTAAAGACCAAAACAAACGTAGGGTGCACCCCCCTTTTCCCTGACTATGGATGTGAAGCTATGCTTCCGGTTGAGGTCGAAATTCCATCACATAGAAGTGTAGCATGTGCATTTGACCCCAACTAGGAGTTAAGGAGGGAATCACTGGACTTAATACAGGGACTAAGGGATGTGGCTACAATTAGAACCGCCAAATACCAAAGAAGGATCACATAATTTTACAATTCAAAGGTTAGAACTAGAACCTTCGATAAAGTTGAGTTAGGGATGCGAAGAGTAATGGCTAACACAAAGAACCCGACTTATGGTCGCCTCAGTCCAAATTGGTAAGGACCCCTAATCGTCCATCAAGAAGTCATAATCGGTACATATCGGCCATGTAGGCCCAATTGCGATCTTGTTCCAAGAACATGGAACTCAGAACATTTGAGGCCATATTTTTCAACGATAAAAAAGTAACGGACAAGATTTTCCTCTCAAAAAATCATCATACAACCAAGGGCATGGAAACCCTTCTAGTAGCTCAAGAGAAACCCAAAAGGGGTCGAGGGGAAAAATGGATTGAATACCTAGCCATCGCCAAATTGGCCGGGGCGAGGCATCCCTCGGAGGGGGATGATTGTGTTAGTCTTTCTCCATGCCCAAACCAGAGCGGGCAGGATTAAAGTATCGAAAGAATAAGCTTCCGTTTCGCACCAGAGATGGTTGTGGAGGTGCATCTAAAAATTAGCATGCCCTGCCTCTGCTGGTTGAAGAGTACTCCCTGCCTCTGCTAAAACTAAGCACATCCTACCTCTACTCGCAGAATAGCACGTCCTACCTCTACTTATGTTCCGTGTTACCCGCAGAAGGGAACGCAAACCCCTATAATCGCCTACGATGGTCAGGATAGGGTACACCTAGGAGGGGGTGGCATATAAGCCTCTATCAGAACCTACAATGGTACGTATAGAGCATCAAAAGAGTAAACCTTAGTTCTGTTCCTACGATGGCCCCGTCTAAGTTTCTAAGACTTTATCATCACCTACGATGGTCAAGATAAGGCGCCTCCTAGAGGAAGGTTGGGTAAGTCCTTGGGCCCTGCTTATGGATAAGCTAGCCAAGCGCTCTGGATGCATAGGCCCAGAGAGTGGCCAACAAAGCACGTACATCCTCTTCTTTGACATCAAAATCCCAAGGGGAGGCTCAAGAAGCACGTACAACCTCTGCTTCCCAAATCAAATCCGAAGGGAATACTTACTTCATTAATACCGGAAGGGTTCCCGGTCTTCAATCTTTAAATACCCAAATCTAGGTGGATTCGACTCTTCATTAATACCGGAAGGGTTCCCGGTCTTCAATCTTTAAATACCTGAATCTGGGAGGATTCGGCTCTTCAATAATATCGGAAGGTTCCCGGTCTTCAAACCTTAAATACCGAAATCTGGGTGGATTCGGCTCCTCATTAATACTGAAAGGGTTCCCGGTCTTCAACCTTTAAATATCCAAATCTGGGTGGATTCGTCTCCTTATTAATACCAAAAGGGTTCCCAGTCTTCAATCTTTAAATACCCATATCTGGGTGGATTCGGCTCTTCATTAATATCGGAAGGGTTCCCAGTCTTCAATCTTTAAATACCTGAATCTGGGTGGATTCGGGTCTTCATTAATACCAGAAGTGTTCTCGGTCTTCAATCTTTAAATACCCGAATCTGGGTGAATTCGGCTCTTCATTAATATCGGAAGGGTTCCCAGTCTTTAATCTTTAAATGCCCGAGTATGGGTAGTATTCAACTCGACATCATCATTGGAAAGAATTTCCAATCTTCCATCAAGGCCTGAATCTAGGTCAATTCATTTCTCCACAAGGCGCCAAAAGTATATCTCTTCACCAGGGCCTACGGTGTAACCTAGCATTGGAAAATGACTAGCAAACAAATAGGAGAAAGTCCTGGAAAAGAAGCTTCACTTGGAAAGTCGAAGACACCCCTTCACTAGGGGGAAAATGTTACTACCAAAATTATCTTAGCACAGTTTGGCAGTTAAGGGATGTCGAATGAATGTAAGGAAAGGATGAAGAATCCGAGAGCAACTCAAGGCGACACCCCCTCTGAAAATAAGGGGCCCGAAACCTACAGGGCGTCAGCAAAGGTTCATCCGACATGGTCTACCCGCCAGGAATTAATCGACTTAACGCAATTGCATCAGAGGAAGAAGAGTATCTGATCATGGCATAAGGATGGTCCATGACTGACTCGTGAGAAATGGCTCAATAAATAACGAAGGGGTTACCTTCGTTATTTAACATGGGTATCACAGGAAGCTACCTTCCGGGGAACCAAACCAGAAGGCTAATCCGAGACATAAGCAAGGATACAGGCTACTTGTACTAATCTACCTAGTACCTGAACCATCAATGGTTCTAAATCAACGGATATACACGTACATCGTGAAGGGAGCCCCTCTAAGTACCCACGATAAAGCCGAAAGCCTACATCCGAAAACTTATGCCAAAGGAATGACACTTGGAGGCATCGATCGAAAAATTCGAAACGCCTCTGCAATCCGTCTCGGCAACAAACTCATTTCCACCTTAGGGAGGCCCAATTCACCCGGGGCCCTCGCTTCGAGAACTGTAACCAGCACCACGAGAATAGCCGATAGCTAGATGTACGAGACTAAGAGAAAAGCGCCCGACAGGGAGCCATTCAAGGCCAACAACCGGCTAATAGAAAGGCCCTAGATACTTAATAAATAGGACCCCGGGAGCTTCATAAAGGGGGCCGCACTTTTTATTTCTCAATTTATTTCTTTTCTTCTCAAGAGGAGCAAATCATCAACTCTTGTAATATATCTACAAATTATGAATTAACTCTTACAATTTGATAATCTTATTTTTCCATAATGATGAAACAGGGAGTAAACACTAACCTTTCTGATGAGGAGATCAACCATGGCGTCCCGGAGGTGGGGGAAGAGGACTTTGTGGAAACACGAAGTCTCCTTCTCCTCGCCCTAAGGGTCCACCATGATTGGTCTATTCTCGTGCTAAGCCTAACGCTTCCCGTATATTGATTTAAGGAGATCATCTATGAATTTCTAAACCGATCTCTAACGTGATTCAGGCCCCTCCCTTGAGTGGATCTGACACGGAAGGATCAATGGAGTTAACGAATATTGTGATACCTCCGTCCATGAATTCAAGGGAAATGTTAGCCTGTTTTCTTCTTATAGTAGTACATAGTGTCATTGTCATGGTTTAGACAATAATTAACTTCATGAAATCTTGTGATATCGAGTTGAATAGTTTTCCCAAGATCAAGTCAGAATACCATCGCGCAATATGCGTGATGCTCACTCTTTGTGATCAAGATAAATGGCCATTAGGTTTAATAATTTCGATGCCCCGGGGAAGGAGATTCAGCTCAGAATCACAGGCCTAGGAATACATCTCGGTAACTCTGAGTCATGACAATGTCAAATCCAATGAACACATGATTTACATACTGTAATCCGGGTGTTGACGAAAAATGTCATTAATAATTATAATGCACTAGACCTCCCACATTAAACCTACAACTTGTGAATGATGGATATGCCGGGTGATTCCAGGCATACTTTTTCCACAAGTTGGACTTAACCTCGTGTCTTAGCACGTTACGTGTTTATGCACTTAGACCCTTCACATTAGATTCACCACTTATGGTAGTTGGATATGCCAGTTGGGTCCGAGTAGACTTCTACCACAAGTGTAATCTAACCTCTTGTCTAAGCGTGGTTACAGTTTCTAATTACTGTATATCTAGGCATTTTCATTATTAACCAATTATTCCTATTATAGGTTTTCATGCCCCTTTCCCAAATCATATTCATCATGTACCATATGCCCCCAATTAAGGTCTTTAATCACAGTTTGGTTTATGCCCCAAATCCATATTCATGTTTTCAATTCAAGTTATTCCCAAATTTCCTAATACAAGTTCTGCCCCTGTTTTAACGTTCTCCCCTTGTTCCTAATTACACGCGTTTGCATATTTCAGCGGTATGCCTAAGCTCAAAGATATCCTGGCTATAAAACAAAAAGGGAAAAGAAGAAGATAAAAGAACATAAATAAGCATAATAACAAGATAGGCATAACAACTAATAAGTATATAGTGATAGAATTGGTCATAGTGGCAAGATAGGCATATATGAACAGATCTGATGAACATGTGATAATAGAACTGATTAGGCATAGAGACATGATCATAAAAAGGCATGATGGTATCTAATCAATGAATTAGATATACAAATAATGACAGATCTGACATGATAAATAGTCATAGGCTTAGATCCAAACTTATAGATATGGCAATATTCGTTTAATTATTTCTATCTAAAAATAACATAGACTCACTGTGAACGGATCTAAAAAAACAAGGAATAAATCACAGACATTGTACCAAAGATCACTAAATATAAATAACTTGATTGCTGAAGAAGAATAGGCTAAATCAGATTGAGTTGCGGCAGCACCACGTTGTCACTATTGATTTAAATGAATTAAACAACGGGTATAGGGTCCTACTTATAGCCTAGTGTCAATGAACCAAGCCAAGAATCCAGTTTACGTTCAGAACCAAGAATTTTCCCAGATCTGTATGGGGGTCGATCCCCCCTTTAGTGTGTCGACCCAGGGGTCGACACGAGTCGACATCCCCTTGATGGGGTCGACCCATGGGTCAATACCCATAGCGGGAAATTTCCCACTTCCCCTCCGCTGTTTGATTTTGAATTTATTTGAATTCTAGATTTATTTTATTTATATATATTTCCATTATGCGTAAACAAACTTTTAACCTTAATAACTTCTCCGTACGTTGTCCGTTTTACGCAAACTCAGAGTTTATCTTAAGCAGAATTCCAAGATTAACGCAATAGCGCAGTCTATTTTACTTAATTCACAGTATTCAATTAAGTATTCTTTAATTTATCATCTTAATGTGTTATGAATTACGGGGTGTTACATTCTCCCCTACTTAAAGGATTCTTGGGTTAAAGAACGTGATAGAGGGTTCTCGCTTGGTTCTTTGGTGGCCTGCAGGAGACTCTTTGCCCTACACGTCCCAATAGGGATATTGGGTTGATTGTTGGAATCGAGAGGCTGGCCGTAAAATCAGTTCTTGTCACGGTGGGAGTTAGCTCACTGCCTAATGGTTGCAAAGCTAGGGTCATTATAGTTAGTATTAGAACTGAAGGTTACCGGATCAGATAAAATATTTTGGAATTTGTTTCCAAAAAGTTTTTAAAAGAAATCATTTTTAGAAGAAAAGTCTGTTTTGAAAAACATATTCCCTAAAGCCATAGGAAATATCTATCGATTCTCTATTTGAATCCCTTTTCCTTTTCTTTTTAGCTTGTATGGGGAACCTAATATTCCTGAGGACGTTACGATACCAGGCTGGTTCCGTATGTATCTTGAGGCCACGGCACCTACCGGAGGCCAAGCAGACGTTCCTCCCCCAGCTACACCCGCTGTTCCTCCTCCTCCTCCGCCGCATATTGAAAATTTCTCTAAAATATGTAAAGATTTCTGTGCTATGGTTGGAAAGTCGTTCCAAGGAACCGAAACCTTCGTAAAGGCAAGGAATTGGCTTAAAGAGACATATGATTTGTTTGGAATTTTCGAAGTTGACGATCATAGAAAGATTCAGGGCCGCTTGGCTGCTGAAAGATGAGGCTTCGTTCTGGTGGAAAGTGACGCAAGCAGGGCATCCAATGGAGACTTGGGATGATTTCCGACAGAGATTTGAGAAGAAGTTTATTTCTCAAGATGAGAAAAGTATGCAAATGGAAAGGTTTTTGGCGCTCAAGCAAGGAGGCATGACTGTCAAAGAGTATGTTAACTGGTTCAATCAACTGGCGAAGTTTGGTTTGGAGCTAGTAGATACCCCGCATAAGAAAGCTTTGCGGTTTGTTAGAATTTGGAATGAACCCCTTCATGGGCTAGTTATGTCCTATATTCCTATGGGTGCAACTTTTGAGAAACTCATTGATGTGGCATTAATGAATAAGGAAGAAAAAGGTAAAAAGAAAGAGGCTAGGGTTGAGGAAACACCAAATAGGAAAATGTGGCCCAAGGAAGGGAAACACCAACAACAAAAGAAGGGCGGAAAGGATGGCAAGGCTAGAGATAAGAGGAAGTGTCATAATTGCGGATGCAAGGGTCACTTGATCAAAGACTACAAAAGAAAGAACAATGCTTGTTTCAATTATGGAGAGGTCAGACACTTTTCTAAGCAGTGCCCGAAAAAGCAAGGACAAGGTCAAAGGGTCGGAACTTCGGGAGGGTAGGTGCATGCTCTCGTAGTCGGTGCGCCATACAGAGGTAGGAAAGTTTTTGTTAAAGGTTTGATTTCTCTTTCCAATCATCCTGTTATAACTCATTTAAATTTGGGCGCTTCGCATTCATTTATATCTGATTATGTGGTTGAGTTTCTGCACATTAGTATTAGTATGATTTTGGATCCAGATGTTGTCTTAAACCCCATCGGGAGTACGGCTCATCTGTCTATGATTTATCAGGGTTTGAGAATATCTGTGTTAGGCGTCGAATTTTAATGCGATGCATATATGCTTGGTTTCATGCGCTATGGTTTGGTTTTATGGATGGATTGGCTAGCCATGTATGGTGCCATTATAGATTGTGAGAGGAGGGTTGTTAGACTTTTGCCTTGCCATGGGAGGACCCTCGAGATTTCTTGTGACCCTAAGGGGTCTATCATGCTTAGTTTCTTAGAGTCACTTGATGCATCTATCGATGATCTGCGATCTGTACCAGTAGTCTGTGAGTATCCCAATGTTTTTTATGATGTTCGGGGCTTACCTCCGAGGCGTGAGATTGATTTCCGTATATACTTAATGGACAATGCAAAGACAGTTGCATTGCATGTGCGCCATATGGCTCCAAGAGAAAGAAGGGATCTCAGCAAGAAAGTAGGAAGCTACTTGAGAAAGGGTTTATTAGGGGAAGCATATCTGAATGGGGAGCTCCGGTAGTATTCGTAACTAAGGAGGATGGTTCACTTCGCTTATGTGTGGACTATAGAGAGTTGAATAAACTCACTAAGAAGAACAGGCACCCACTCCCGAGGATAGATGATCTGTTTGACCAGCTTGTTGGTGCATTGGTTTTCTCTCAATTAGACTTGGCCACGGGGTTTCATCAATAGAGAGTGGCCAAGGACAGTATAGACAAGACTTCCTTTAGAACTCCGGATGGTTTCTTCGGGTGGCTCGTTATGCCTTTTGGATTGACGAATGCACCCTCCTATTTTGTTGATTTGATGAGTAGGGTGTTTCGGGGGTTTCTAGATAAGTTCATCGTGGTCTTTGTTGATGATATCTTGACTTTCTCGAAGAGCGAGGAAGAGCATGCCCGATATTTAAGGGAGGTTTTGAAAACTCTCCACGCGCACCAACTTAAGGCGAAATTCTCCAAATGTTATTTTTGGAGAAAAGAAGTGAGATTTCTAGGGCATATGGTCTCTAAAGATGGGATAACTGTAGATCCCATGAAGTTAGTTGCAGTTCAAGATTGGCTTATCCCAAAGAATGCAAGAGAGGTGTGAAGTTTTCTTGGTTTAGCGGGCTATTATAGGAATTTCGTTAAGGAATTCGCAAAGATATCAGCCCCACTCACCAGACTGACGAAGAAGAAAATGACATTTTCTTGGGATGTAGATTGTGATGATACTTTCCAGCGATTGAAGAGGGCTCTGACAACAGCCCCAGTCTTGACCTTGCCCGATGGGAACAAAGCATTCACAATATACACCGATGCATGTGGTACAGGGTTGGTGCGGTTCTGATGCAAGAGCGAAGGGTTGTATGTTATGGAGGGAGACAGCTAAGAGTTCATGAGAAAAACTACCATACCCATGACTTAGAGTTAGCTGCATTGTATTTGCGCTTAAGACTTGGCGCCATTATCTACTTGGAGAGAAATTTGAATTGTATACCGATCATAAATCTCTCAAGTACTTGTTCTCGCAGAAGAATCTTAATTTAAGTTAACAAAGATGGATGGAGTTCCTAGCATCCTATGACTTTGAGATTTCTTATATCCCTGGAAAGCATAATGTGGCGGCATACACATTGAGTAGGCAGAGGATGATCTTAAGTCCTCTGTTTGTGGAAAGGAAAAATTTGGAGTTTATATCGACTTTTGATTTTAGACCCTCCACTGAGTTTATACCTGGTTTATTGGCATGAAGTACAACCAACTCTTTTGGACCAGATAGGAACTTCACAACGAGAGGATCCACAGATTTCAGACATCTTGGATAGACTCAATAGAGGGGAGACTTCAAGTCACCTCGGTAGAAATTCCACAGATGATAGAGGGTGGTTGCGACGAGATGAAAGGCTTTGCTTTCCCCAAGTTGGGAGTTTGTTGAAGACAGTCCCTGAGGAAGCCCACCATTCCAAAATGACTACACATTCAGGCGGTGATAAGATGTATAGAGATATGAAGAGGGTTTTCTTTTGGGTTGGGATAAGGAAAGATGTGGCAGAGTTCATTTCTCAATATTTGGTTTGCGAGCAAGTCAAAGGTGAGCAGAGGAAGCCCGGTGGTTTACTTCATCTTTTGGAAGTCCCACAGTGGAAGTGCGAGAGCATCTCGATGGATTTCATTGATGGTTTGCCTATATCGAGGAAAGGCAACAACAATATTTAGGTTATAGTACACAGACTTACTAAGAGCGCTCATTTCATTCCAGTTAAGAATAAGAGGATGCAGCATGGTTGGCAGCAGTTTATGTTTGTCCGTCTTCATGGAGTACCTTCCAATATCGTAAGTGATCGTGACGCCATTTTCAACAGTGAATTTTGGAGGTGCATGCAAAAAGCATTAGGAACACAGTTGTGTTTAAGCACCGCTTATCATCCTCGGATAGATGGACAGACGGAAAGGGTAAACAGAGTTCTTGAGGACCTTTTAAGACTGTGTATCCCAGGCTTCAGAGGGACTTGGGAAGAGCATCTTCCTTTAGTAGAGTTTGCCTACAACAAAACTTATCAAGCTAGTATTGGCATGGTATCCTTCGAAGCATTATGCGGACAACCCTGTAGATCACCGACTTGTTGCGTGGAATCTACAGAAAGGCTTCTACTTGGACCTGAGGTGGTTAGGGAAACTTCAGAGAAGACTGATCTTATTCGTCGATGCATGAAGACATCTTAGGACAAGCAGAAGTCCAATGTAGATAAGACAAGGACTGACATTGATTTTGAGGTAGGAGACATGGTTTTCAATAAGGTATCACCTTTGAGGAATGTGGTTTACTTTGGATATGTAGGGAAATTGGCACTAGGATTTGTGGGGCTTTTTTCCATAACAAAAACGATTGGCCAAATGGCCTATAGAGTAAAGCTATCAGAGAGATTGTCTGGCATCCATGATGTTTTCCACATTTCTCATTTACAAAAGTGTTTGCATGATACTGCAAAAGTAGTTGAGCCGAGTACGCTTGAGGAAGTAGAGGTAGAACAGGAGGCGACAATTAGACGAGTTCCTACCCATATTCTTGGATCGGATGTTAAGAAGCTAAGCAACCGAGAGGTCAAGTTGATGAAAGTTCAGTGGGGAGATAACTAAGAGGAAGAAACTTGGGAGACCGAAGACAAGATCTGCACTTCGTACCCTTTTCCTTTCAAGGTTTTGTTCTTAAATTCCTTTCCAAATCTTTTATTCATGCTTGTATCTGTCATTTAGAATATACCCTATTGATCGAGTCTTCGACCTTTAGGTAGAAATCATGTGGATGTAAACATGTGTTTAAGACATTTTATGTTTGGTGGATGTAGGTGGATGTAAGTAGATGTAGGTGTTTGCTAGTGGTTTCTCATGGACGCATATACACACACATTAGGCACTAGATCGGCTCAATCACTCTCATACTACATATGGTTATGTGTGCATTTTTCTTCTTTTAATGGATGGAAATGAGTGTATCATCATATAGATGTTGCATTTGGATGAATGACTGCACATGCATATAGAACTTACATGTTACAATAAGATTATTTGCATACATGTTGGATTCGTGGCACTAACATATATTGCATTAAGGAGTTCAACTGAATCAGTAGACTACCTGATCTTTCGCATTAGTATTAGGACATATACGCGCACCTTTGCATATATTCATATGAGAATTAGAAGTCTTTAAGGACAATGGATGCCTGTGATTGGTGGATGAGTAGATTAATAATGGATGTGATATACATTCTTCTTAACTTGAAGATTTCGAGGACGAAATCCATTAAGTAGGGGAGAATGTAACACCCCATAATTTATAACACATTAGGATGATAAATTAAAAATACTTTATTAAATATTGGGAATTAGGTAAAAACAGATTGCGCCATTGCGTTCGTCTCGGAATTCTGCTTAAAATAGACTCCGAGTTTGCGTAAAACGGACATCGTATGGAGAAGTTATTAAGGTTAGAAGTTTGTTTACGTATAAGAGAAATATATATAAATAAAATAAATCCAGAATTCAAATAAATTCAAAATCAAATAGCGGAGGGGAAGCGGGAAATTTCCCGCTATGCGTCTCGACCCATGGGTCGACCCCATCAAGGGGGTGTCGACCCCTGTGTCGAACCCTGGGTCGACAAACTAAGGGGGGTTAACCTCCATAGGGATCTTGGCAGATTCTTGGTTCTGAACGTGAACTGAATTCTTGGCTTGGTTTGTTGACACTAAGCTATAAATAGGACTATATACCCATTGTTTTATTCATCTAAATCAATGGCGACAACAAGGTGCTGCCGCAACTCAATCTGATTTAGCTTATTCTTCTTTAACAATCAAATTCAGAGATCTGTGCTACAACATCTGCGATTAATTCTTTGTTCTTTTAGATCCAATCATAGTGAGTCTATGTTGTTTTTAGATAGAAACAATTAGAATGAATCTTGATATGCCTAAAAGTTTGAATCTAAGCATATGACTATTTGTCATGTCAGATCTGCCATTATTTGTATATCTAATTCACTGATTAGATTTTATCATGCATGTTTATGATCATGTCACCACTCCTAATTAGTTCTTGTGACACCCCACGTTCGTTAATGTCACTCGTTAAGAGAATGCATTAAGTTTCGTGAAGCGTTGTAGATAAACAGAAACATTACAAGACAGATATAAAATAGCAGCGGAATTTGTTGCTTTTATTTAGCAGAAAACAACGTGGTTCAAAACATGGTTACACCACAAGTCTGAAATGCATAAAACCAAGTACATCAATTTAAAATTTCTGTCTTGTGCTTAAATCATCAGAGTACAATAATAAAAGAAGCATAATCCCCAAAACATAGCCATAGTAGAGAGATATGAAATCAAGCAGTACATCTAAGCAGCTCAAAGCAAAAGGAAAGAATGATCCTGATCAAGCTTGAGTATTCCCACCCTGAGAATCTAGGGGGAAACAAAAGAGAAAGAAAAGGAAACAAAATAGGTCAGACATAGAGTCTGGCGAGTCCAGTTACTTTTAACATATAAATAAGTAAAAGTATCATGACAGGCATATAAACTGAAAAGATAGATAACCGCACAATATGGCTGGTATGACAAGGTAAATAGGATAAACATGATAGAATATATTGCGCTTCTCTAGTATTTTCTCTTTCTCTGCACCAATACTAGTGTTGTATGAACAAGATGATCCCCAACAAGTATAAGATGGTAAACTTAGGCATACTTCTAATGAGAGGTTTTACCCCATAAAATAACAGGCAGCCCAACTAAACATACTGGATTTACCCCTAAGGATAATATGGGCTCCTCAACATAACAGAGTCTAGATGTACCCTAATTACTACCCCAATTGATCAGCTCCCTACTCCGTTGATACCCTGTGCTGGCCCCATAGTAAGATGTATCACTTCCTAAAGTGGCAACCCTTTGTTTTTAGGATGTGCACAACCATATCTACAAGTGTCACGGTGTATTAGCCTCCTCTGCCGGACCCATGCATGCACGTGACTCCGTCGGTATGCACTGCCCACACTGCCCCTTTTTGTTTGGATCTCTTATAATCAGTCAAGTAAGCATGCCCCGACTCCGACCAAGTTCGGAGTACTCGTTTGATACCTAAATATGGCTTATTGACTGAAATGGGTCTCATACACAAGATGATACAAGCTCCCACTAGGCTTGTATCCCCACTACTAGGTTTTCTATAGGTTATGTCGTACTAGAGTAAAAAGCTTGCATGCCATACCGGAGTAAAATGATTGCATGCCATACCAGAGTTAAAGGATTGCATACCCCACAGGTTAAGTTTGTCGGCCTATATATGAATATTACTCACCGCCCCAAAGATTTATTTAACCCTCCCACTGATTCAAATATATTTACTAACCCCTACTTAACTTGACAGGTTCATGTAACCCCCATAGATTTAAACGTTAAGTATTACAGGTTAACGGGTTATCCCATTCACACTGGCTTCTTTTCAAGTTACCAAGTTCCTCTTGCTTATTAATTTAATATATATATATAACTTAATCCATTTAAGAATGTTAATAAGCCCATCACATGTTATTCTCTAGGTTGTAATTAACAAAAGTAGTCTACAATCCTTTTATATTATTCATTGTCTGATTCCATAGTTACAATAACATGTTTTACTTAATATTTAATTAAGCATACTTCATCTCAATTCACCTGTTTTCTATTTAACATGTCACTACAACTTGTTGTTGTTTACTTACTAACTTACTTCTTTTAACTAAGGTTTACTAATAAGCTTCCTTTCCTTTTATTATGACTTATGTTAAAATTTCCACTTGTCCCTAGGACAAGCCTACCTATTATATAACATTCTCATTATAATAGGTTATTATCATTCCCTGTTTATTCCAATTCATTTCCATTAATCACAATTAGTTCCATTTATTTCTATCCTTTTATACACATATATTCATATGTATGTTTATGCACTAGACCTCTCACACTAAATCTGCAACTTGTGGATGCTGGATATGCCAGTTGTTTCCGGGCAGACTTCTTCCACAAGTCGGACTTAACCTCACGTCTTAGCACATTACATGTTTATGCACTTAGACCCCTCACATTAGATTCACCACTTGTTGATGTTGGATATGTCGGGAGGTTTCGGGTAGGCTTCTACCACAAGTGTAATCTAACCTCGTGTCTAAGTGCGGTTGCAGTTTCTAATTACTGTAAATCTAGGCATGTTCATTCTTTAACAATTATTCCTAATTCATTATAGGTTTTCATGCCCCTTTCCCAAGCCATGTTAATTACTAACAAATTTTTATGTTTATCATGCCCCAAATTAAGATCTTTAATCGAAACTTTGATTTATGCCCCCAAATTCATATTCATGTTTTCAATTCAAGTTATGCCCAAATTTTCTAATATAAGTTATGCCTAATTAAGAATTAGATCAATATATAAATTATGCCCCAAATCCTAATTCTTGGCACAAGGTACGAATTATTTCCAATATTCCTAATCGTGTTTTGCAATATGAATTATGCCCCCAAATTAATTATTCCCATCGTTCCCAATTTCGTACATTCGCGTATTTCAGCGGTATGCCTAGGCTCAAAGGTAGCATGGCTATAAAATAAAAAGGGAAGAGAACATAAATAAACATAATAACAAGATTGACATATGATGGCAGGAATAGGCATAGCAACTAATAAACATATAGTGAAAAATTTGGGCATAATGACAAGATTGGCATATAGGAACAGATCTGATGAACATGCGATAATAGAACTGATTCGGCATAGTGTCATGATCATAAACAGGCATGATGAGATCTAATTAGTGAATTAAAATACAAATAATGGTAGATCTTACATGATAAATAGGCATAGGCTTAGATCTAATTCATAGTCATGTCAAAATAACTTACATACACAGGTTATGGCAGATCTGATATGATTCAAATATTCACAAGCTTAAATCCAATTCATAGTAATGTCAAAATTACTTTTAAACATTTAGACCTAAAAATAACGTAGACTCATAGAGAATGGATCTAAGAGACAGAAGAATAGTTGCAGATGTTGAATCACAGATCTCTAAACTTGAATAACTTGTTTGTTGAAGAAGAAAAGGCTAATCTAATCTGGGCAGAGGCAACTTCTAGTCTCCATTGTATTTGGTGTGTAAAAACAAGAGAAATGGGGTCTTATTTATAGCCTAGGGTCAACGAATATAGCCAAGAATTCAGTCCACGTTCAGCATAGGAATCTTCCCAGATCTGTTTGGGGTCGACCTCCCCCCCTTTAGGTGTCGACCCCTGGGTCGACCCTAAAGAGTCTGGATCGACCCTTGGGTCGACCCCCAAAATCGGTTGGTTCTACTTCAGGGGCTTCCACTTCGCTGTTTTGATTTTTTTTTTTGAATATTTGATTTATTTATGTATATATAATTCTCTTACGCGTACATAAACTTCTTAGCTAGATAACTTCTTCATACGATGTTCGTTTCACGCAAACTCGGAGTTTGTCTTAAGAAAAATTCCAAGACGAACGCAATGGTGCATTCTGTTTTAGTTAATTCCCAATATTAATTAAGTATTCGTTAGTTTATCATTTTAATGTGTTATAAAATTACGAGGTGTTACCTTCTTCCCTACTTAAGGGATTTCATCCCCGAAATCTCCAAGTTAAGAAGAATAAATACCCTAACATCCACATCCACATCCACCTACTCATCCACCAATCACTGCCATCCATTGTCCTTAAAAGATTTCTAATTCTTATATGAATATATGCAAAGGTGTATGTATATGTCCCTACAATAATGCGAAATACCAGGCGATCTACAGATTCAGTCGACCTCCTTAATGCAAGGTATGTTAGTGCCACGAATCCAACATGTATGCAAATAATCCTATTACAACATGTAAGTTCTACATTTGTGTGCAATAATTTATCCAAATGCAACATCCATATGATGATACAACCAATTCCATCCATACAAAAAGAAAAAAGAAAAATGTACACACATCCATATGCAGTATGGGAATGATTGAGCCGATCTAGTACCTAATGTGTGTGTATATGCATCCATAGGCAACAACTGGCAAACACTTGCATCCATCAAGCATACCATGTCTCAAACACATGTTTACAACCATGGGTTCCCCACTTAAAGGTCAAAGATTCGATCGATAGGATATACTTAAATGATAGAAACAAGTATGAATGAAAGCCTTGGAAAAGAAGTTAAGAACATACCCTTGAAGAGAAAAGGGTACGAAATGTGAGTCTTGTATTCAGTCTCCCAAGTTGCATTCTCGTGGTATTCACCCCATTGATTTTTCATCAACTTGACCTCTTATTTCCATAGCTTCTAAACCTCTGATCCAAGAATGCGGGTAGGAATTCGTCTAACTGTCGCCTCACGTTACTCGGCTCAACTACTCCTGCTATCACAATTTGATATCCTTCTACGAGAACAGATACTTGTGCGACTTTCGGTCCATGTAAAACTCAAACTTCTCTCCAAGTAGATAATGGCGCCAAGTCTTAAGCACGAATACTGTGGCAGCTAGCTCTAAGTCATGGTTAGGGTAGTTCTTCTCATGAACCCTTAACTGTCTACCTCCATAACATACTACCCTTCTGTCTTGCAACAGAACCGCACCAAGCCCTGTACCACATGCATCAGTGTATACTGTAAACACTTTGTTTCCCTTGGGCAAGGTTAAGATTAGGGTTGTGGTTAGAGCCCTCTTCAATCGCTGGAAAGCATCGTCACAATCTACATCCCAAGAAAATGTCAGATTCTTCTTCGTCAGCCTGGTGAGTGGGGCTGATATATTTGCGAAGTCCTTAATGAACTTATTATAATAGCCTGCCGATCCAAGAAAACTTCTCACCTCCGTTGGATTCTTTGGGATCTTCCAATCTTGAACTGCAACTACCTTTGCGGGATCTACTGCTATCCCATCTTTAGAGACCACATGACCTATAAATCTCACTCTTTCCTCTTAAATGACATTTGGAGAACTTCACCTTAAGCTGGTGTGCACCGAGAGTTTTCAAAACCTCCCTTAAATGTTGGGCATGATCTTCCTCGCTCTTCGAGAAAATCAAGATGTCATCGATAAAGACCAAAACGAACTTATTTAGAAACTCCCGAAACATTCTACTCATCAGATCCATAAAATAGGCGGGTGCATTCGTCAACCCAAAAGGCATGACGAGCCACCCGAAGAAACCACCTTGAGTCCTAAAGGCAGTCTTGTCTATACAGTCCTCGGCCAACCTCAACTGATGAAACCCTATGGCCAAGTCTAACTGAGAGAAAACAAATGCACCAACAAGCTGGTCAACCATATCATTTATCCTCAGAAGTGGGTGCCTGTTCTTTTTATTGAGTTTATTAAACTCTTTATAATCCATACATAAGTGAAGCGAACCATCCACCTTAGTTGCGAACACCACCGGAGCACCCCATTCAGATATGCTTCGCCTAATAAAGCCTTTCTCAAGTAGCTCACCTACTTGCTTACTAACTCCTTCATTTATCTTGGAGCCATGTGGCGCACAGGCCATGCAACTGGCATTGCATTTTCTACCAAATATATATGGAAATCTATCTCGCACCTTGGAGGTAAGCCTCGAACCTCCTCAAAAACATCAGGATACTCACAGACTACTGGTACATATTGCAGATCATCGATAGATGCATCAAGTGACTCTGGGAAACTAAGCATGATAGACCCTTTTGGATCACAAGAAATCTCGAGGGTCCTCCCATGGTAAGTCAAAAAGTCTAACGACCTTCCTCTCACAATCCAGAATGGCACCGTATAAGGCTAGCCAATCCATCCCTATAATCAAACCATAGCCCATGAAACTAAGCATATTTACGTCGCACTTAAACTCAACACCTAACAAGATATTCTCAAACCCCGGCAAATCAAAGACAGATGAGTCGTACCCCCAATGGGGTTTGAGACAACAATGGGAACCAAAGCCGTATTAGTACTTAGGTGCAGAGACTCAACCATAGAATCAGATATAAAAGAATATGAAGAGCCCGAATCAAAAAGAGTTCTAATAGGATGATTGGAAAGAGAAATCAAACCTTCAACAGAAACTTTTCTACCTCTGTCTGGTGCATTGGCCACGAGAGCAAGCATTTTCCCTCCTGAAAATCCTGCCCTTTGACCTTGTCCTTGCTTCTTCAGGCACTCCTTAGAAAAGTGTCCGACCTTACCACAATTGAAACAAGCATTCTTCCTTCTTTTGCAATACTTAATCAAGTGACCGTCGCATCCGCATTTATGATACTTCCTCTTATCATTAGCCTTGTCATTCTTTCCACCCTTCTTTTGTTGTTGTTGTCCTTTCTTGGGCTATACTTTCTGATTTTGTGTTTCCTCAACCTTAGCTTCTTTCTTTTCACCTTTATTTGAACTTTATCTATGTTCCTTCCTGGGCCATCATTTTTCTCATCCTTGGGTTGTGCTTCTTAGTCCTAACTCCATTATTCTCCTTTTTTCCATCCTTGTGTAACAAGCTGACAAGTCTGTCGAAAGCTGCCTCCATCGCACAGAAATCCTTATGAAGCTCGAGAAAATTAGCCGTAGGTGAAACTACTGCGTCTACAGATGGAGGTTAGGCACGTCATTGCCCTTCGATGTGTGCCGTAGTTTTAACATGCCTACGGAACCATGCCGCAATGAGGACACCTTTCTGGAAGAATCGGATCCCCAGACAAAAATGAAAAAGGACTCAGGTGGAGAATCGAGAGATATTACATATGGCCTTGGGGAATATGTTTTCAAAAACAGACTTTATTTTGAAAATGATTTTTTAAATACTTTTTGAAAACAATTTTCAAAAATTTTATCTGATCTAGTAAGCTTCAGCTCTGATACCAATTGTGACACCCTACGTCCGTTAATATCACTCGTTGAGAGAATGCATTAAGTTTCGTTACGCGTTATAGGTAAACAGAAATAGAAGCATTACAAGACAGATATACAATAGCAACGGAATTTAAAACTTTTATTTAGCAGAAAACATCATGGTTCAAAACATAGTTACATCACAAATTTGAAATGCATAAAAACCCAAAACATAGCCATAGTAGAGATATATGAAATCAAGCAGTACATCTAAGCAGCTCCAAGCAGAAGGAAAGAATGATCAAGCTTGAGTATTCCCACCCTGAGAACCTTGGGGGGAAACAGAAAAGAAAGAAGAGGAAACAAAATAGGTCAGACATAAAGTCTGGCGAGTCCAGTTACTTTTAGCACATAAATAAGTAAAAGTATCATGACAGGCATATAAACTGGAGAGATAGATAACATCACAATAAGGACGGTATGACAAGGTAAACAGGATAAACATGACATAATATATTGCACTTCTCTAGTACTTTCTCTTTCTTTGCACCAATACTAGTGTCGTATGATCACGATGATCCCCAACAAGTATAAGATGGTAGAACTAGGCATACTTCTAGCGAGAGGTTTTACCCCATAAAATAATAGGCAGCCCAACTAAACATACCGGAGTTACCCCTAAGGATAATAACGGGCTCCTAAACATACTAGAGTCTAGATGTACCCTAATTACAACCCCAATCGATTGGCTCCCTACTCCTTAGATACCCTATGCTGGCCCCACAGTAGGATGTATCACTTCCTAAAGTAACCCTTCGTTTTTAGGATGTGCACAACCATATCTACATGTGTCACGACGTATTAGCCTCCTCTGCCAGACCCATGCACGTACATGACTCTGTCGGTATGCGCCGCCCACACCGCCCCTTTTTGTTTGGATCTCTTACAATTAGGCCAGGAAGCATGCCTCGTCTCCGACCTAGCTCGCAGTATTCGTTTAATACCTAAATATGGGTTAATAACTGAAATGGGACCCACACACAAGATGATAAAATCTCCCCCTAGGCTTGTATCCCCACTACTAGGTTTTCCACATGTCATGCCATATAGAGTAAAAAGATTGCATAACCCCATAGGTTAAGTTTTTGGGCTTATATATAAATATTACCCACCGCCCCAAGATTTACGTAACCCTCCCAATGATTCAAATATATTTACTTAACCCCTACTTAACTTGACTGGTTCATGAAACCCCGATAGATTTAAATGTTAAGTATTACAAGTTAACAGGTTATCCCGTTCACATTGGCATCTTTTCAAGTTACCAAGTTCCTCTTGCTTATTAATTTCATATATATAACTTAATCCATTTAAGCCTATTAATAAGCCCATCACATGTTATTCTCTAGGTTGTAATTAACGAAAGTAATCTACAATCCCTTTATATTATTCATTGTATGATTCCATAGTTATAATAACTTGTTTGACTTAATATGTAACTAAGCATACTTCATCTCAATTCACCTGTTTTATGTTTAACATGTCACTACAACTTGTCGTTGTTTACTTATTAACTTAGTTATCTTAACTAAGGTTTACTAATAAGCTTCCTTTCCTTTTATTATAACTTATGTTATAATTTCCACTTGTTCCTAGGACAAGCCTACTTATTATATAACATTCTCATTATAATAGGTTACTGTCATTCACCGTTTATTCCAATTCATTTCCATTAATCACAATTAGTGCCATTTATTTCCATCCTTATATATATATATATATATATGTTTATGCACTAGACCTCTCACATTAAATCTACAACTTGTGGATGCTGGATATGCCGGTTGGGTCCGTGCAGACTTCTTCCACAAGGTGGACTTAACATCTTGCCTTAGCACGTTACATGTTTTTGCACTTAGACCCCTCACATTAGATTCACCACTTGTGGATGCTGGATATGCCAGGAGGTTCTGGGCAGGCTTTTACCACAAGTGTAATCTAACCTCATGTCTAAGTGTGGTTGCAGTTTCTAATTACTGTAAATCTAGGCATGTTCATTCTTTAACAATTATTCATATTTCATTATAGGTTTTCATGCCCCTTTCTCAAGCCATGTTCATTGCTAACAAATTTTCATGTTTATCTTTCCCCAAACTAAGATCTTTAATTGCAACTTTGATTTATGCCCCAAAATCCATATTCATGTTTTTAATTCAAGTTATGCCCAAATTTCCCAATACAAGTTAAACCCAATTAAGATTTACATCAACATATAAATTATGCTCCAAATTCCAAGTCCTGGCTCAAGGTACGAATTTTTCCCAATATTCCCAATCATGTTTTACAATATGAATTATTCCCCAAATTAATTATTCCCGTCGTTCCCAATTTCGTACGTTCGCATATTTTAGTGGTATGCATAAGCTCGAAGGCAGCCTGGCTATAAACTAAATAGGAAAAAGAAGAAGGGAAGAGGACATAAATAAACATAATAACAAGATTGACATATGATGGAAGGAACAGGCATAACAACTAATAAACATATAGTGACAAAATTGGGCATAATGACAAGATAGGCTTATAGGAATAGATCTGATGAACATGCGATAACAGTACTGATTAGGCATAGTGTCATGATCATAAACAGGCATGATGAGATCTAATTAGTGAATTAGATATACAAATAATGGCAGATCTAACATGATAAATAGGCATAGGCTTAGATCCAATTCATTGTCATGTCAAAATAACTTAGATACACAGGTTATGGAAGATCTGATATGATTCAAATAGTCACAGGCTTAGATCCAATTCATAATCATGTCAAAAAAACTTTTAAGTATTTATATCTAAAAATAACGTAGACTCACAATGAATGGATCTAAGAGACAAAAGAATAGTTGCAGATGTTGAATCACAGATCTCTGAACTTGAATAACTTGTTTGTTGAAGAAGAAAAGGCTAATCTAATCTAGGCAGAGGCAGCATCTAGTTCTCCATTATTTCTTGTGTGTAAAAACAAGAGAAATGGGGTCTTATTCATAGCCTAGGTTCAACGAATATAGCCAAGAATTCAGTCCACTTTTAGCACATAAATCTACCTAGATCTACATGGGGGTTGACCCCCCTCTGGGTGTCGATCCCTGGGTCGACCCATAGGTCGACCACAAAGAGCCTAGGTCGACCCATGGGTCGACCTAGTAGGGTCTTGAATTGACCCCCAGATCGATCGATTCTCTTTCTAGGGCTTTTGCTTCGCTGTTTTGATTTTTTTTTGAATATTTTATTTGTTTTTATATATATAAGTCTTTAGGCATATACAAACTTCTAGGCTTAATAATTTCTTCATACGATGTCCATTTCATGCAAACTCAGAGTTTATCTTAAGCAAAATTCCAAGACGAACACAATGGCGTAGTCTATTTTACTTAATTCCTAATGTTTAATTAAGTATTCTTTAGTTTATCATTTTAATGTGTTATAAAATTACGGGGTGTTTACTTTTCTATTATTACATATTCATCAGATCTGTTCCTATATGCCTATCTTGTCACTATGAATGATTCTATCACTATATGCTAATTATTTGCTATGCCTTTCTTGTTATTATGCTTATTTCTGTTCTTTTCCCTTCTTATTTTCCCTTTTTATTTTATAGCTAGACTACCTTCGAGCCTAGGCATACCGCTGCAATATGTGAACACGTGAAATTGGGAACGAGGGGAAAAGGTTAAAATTGGGGCATAATTTGTATTGGTAAATTTGGGCATACTTGAATTGGAAACTTGAGTATGGATTTGGGGCATAAACCAAACTATGATTAAAGACCTCAATTTGGGGCATATGGTACATGATGAATATGACTTGGGAAAAGGGCATGAAAACCTATAATAGAAATAATTGGTTAATAATGAATATGCCTAGATATACAGTAATTAGAAACTGTAACCACGCTTAGACACGAGGTTAGATTACACTTGTGGTAGAAGTCTGCCCGGACCCGACTGGCATATCCAGCTACCACAAGTGGTGAATCTAATGTGAAGGTATAAGTGCATAAACACGTAACGTGCTAAGACACGAGGTTAAGTCCGACTTATGGAAGAAGTCTTCCTGGACGCGCCCAACATATCCAATATCCACAAGTTGTAGGCTTAATGTGGGGGGTCTGGCGCAATATATCCATAATGGTAATGGACTTGTAATACTTAACCTATTTGAATCCATAGGGATCACATGAACATGTTAACTTGAGTAGGAGTTAAGTATGCTTGCTTGAAATGGTGGGAGGGTTAAGTATATCTTGGAGTGGTGGGTAATATTTATATGTAGGCCCACAAACTTAACCTGTTGGGGTTATGCAATCTTATTACTCTGGTAGGGCATAACCTGTGGAAATCCTAGTAGTGCGGATGCAAGCCTTGGGGGAATCTTGTATCATCTTGTATGTGGGACCAGTTTCAGTCAGTAACCCATATATAGGTATCAAACATGTACTCTGGACTATGTCGGAGTCGGGGCACATTTACTGGGTTGATTGTAAGAGATCCAAAAGAAGGGACGGTGTGGGAGGCGCATTCCGACCGGGTCATGTGCGTGAATGGGTCCGGACAATTGAAGCTTAGATACCGTGACATTAGTAGATATGGTTGTGCACATCCTGTAAAAGAAGGGTTGCCACTTTAGGGAGTGATACATCCTACTATGATGCCAGCACAGGGTATCTACGAAGTAGGGAGCTGATCGATTGGGGTAGTAATTAGGGTATATCTAGTCTTGCTTGTTTAGGAGCTCATTATTATCCTTAGGGGTAACACTGGTATGTTCAGCTGGGCTGCCTGATATTGTATGGGGTAAATCCTCTCACTAGAAGTACTCCTGAGTCTACCATCTTATTGGGATCATCTTGTTCATATGATACTAGTATTGGTGCAGAGAAAAGTATTAGAGAAGTGTTATTCATATATGTTCTATTCGGTTTACCCTGTTTACCTAGTCATACCTGCCTTATATGATGTTATCTCTCTTATCCAGTTTATGTGTCTGTCATGATGCTTTTACTTATTTATATGCTAAAAGTAACTGGACTCGCCAGACTTATGTCTGACCTATTTTGTTTCCTCTTCTTCTCTTCCGTCCCCCTCCCCCCGCCCCGAGGTTCTCCGGGTGGGAATACTCAAGCTTGGTCAGGATTCTTCTTTCATTCTGCTTGGAGTTACTTAGATGTACTGCTTGATTTCGTACCTTCTTTACTATGACTTTGTTTTTGGGAATTATGCTCGTTTCATATTTATTGTTGTCTGATGATTTTAGTACAGGACTGAAAATTTAAGTTGATGTACTGAGTTTTACGTATTTCAGACTTATGATGTCACTATGTTTGAACCACGATATTTTTTGTTTAATAAAAGTTTAAATTCCGCTGCAATTTTATATCCGTCTTGTAATATTTTGGTTTTTGTTTACGTATAATGCTTCACGAAACTTAATGCATTTTTATAAAGAGTGACATTAACGGATGTGGGGTGTCATACTTACTATAGAAATATCCAAAAAAAAATCTACTTCTCGAAATTTTCCATTTGTCTCAATTGTCATATTTGTTACTTTATTTTTGCAGTTTTTATCATTGTTTTTTCTTTTAGTTACATCATCACATTTTTCCTTAGCTAATTTAACTTAGTCCACCGATCTAAGCTTTATTTTAATTAAGTCTTCATATTCTTTCAAAACTAAAATAGGAAAACGAGCACACTACACTACTACCAATCGCTAAGAATCCTAGTACCATGTCCCCACTAACAAAGAAAAATCCAAACCGCAGGATCTAAACACCTCTCTTGCCCTCTACCATTTACTTGTCATAACTAGTCCTTGCTGTGCACTAACAGTCTTTTCCAAGCAACAACCTAGGCTCTATATTGCTTACGCACTCTACGGGAATTTACTACTATTCCAAAATAACTCTTGCTATTTACTATGTAGCTTTAAATATTATCTCCGCCTTTCCTAGGTTCTAATCCTTACCTACTCCATGATTAAAAAAAATGATATTTGGCCTCATCATGTCATTTTTCTCCCAAGAATTAAAAGCTTCAAAACTTTATTTTTTTCCTTCATTAAAACTTATTTTTTTGCCAAACCATAAAAATACAACATCTCATAAAAATGCAAAACTTTTTTCTTTTCATTTTCAAATCATAAAAACTCGAGTAGATAACGACAACTATTTCTCAATTAATTTCACAACAACCCATTTTTACTACACTAGTTCAATTACTTACAACAAGTTGCAATCATCTACTCTATTCTAAATTTTTACAACTCATTTTGTCCACCCATCAAAGTTTATGTCAAAAATTTATGTCAAAATAATAGAGATTTTCAAAATTTTCCTTAGCGAAAATTTTAGTTTTTGACGAAATACAATCTTTTCTATGTTTTGTTATTTAATTCTTTCATACTTTATAGCTTAAAACTAGCAAGCTATTCAGGCTCTATAATGTACACATTTTTCTAAAAGAATTCATTTTTGATAAAAATTTCATAAGAAATCACCATTTCTAAAATATACCATATTTTTCCCCGAAACTAAATATGTACTTTTCAAATATGTTTCTTACATATTTTTTTAAACATCAAACACACCTCTTTTTGTTTCTAAAATTGTTTCTAAACAATTTAGCTAGCACATATCTTGAAATTGTAAACTTTTAAGGTCAAAACTTGAAAAACACCGTAAGCTACCACCTAAAAGCTTTTGAAATTTCAATTTCTTAAAAGTTAACAATGGGGCTACACTCAAAGTGGATTTCTAACTTATTCAGACCTTCCTAAATATCCCCCTAAAGTCAAAAATATGTATATTCCTAATTCATTTCCTTTTTACTCTTTCCCAATTTATAGGGCTCTACCACCCAACCCGCTAGTCCGAAATACCATCATTCCAAACATATAGGACTCATCTTTTTCTGTTACAAAACACATTATACACTTTTCACCCAAACCACCTAAGAGTATCTTATTCTCATATTTCCATAATCGTTCCTTTAGTATACATAATTGATATCCTAATTCCTCCTATATGTCGCTCTTCTTATTTAGTAGGTTCTATTATGGGTCCAGGTGTATATATATAATATTTATATTTTTAAAAATACAAATATGATCACTCACTATTTATATAGGAATCTGAAACCTAAGCTCTGATGCCAGATGTAACCATACAAATTTCGACAGAACGATTGTTTTTTTCAAAGATCCCAATCTATCGAAGCTCGAGTCGGCTTGTCTGGTATCCTGCAGAAAAGACAAAGATAATAAACATATTAGAGCTCAGTAAACATCTTATAGAGGAATGGGTAAAATATAATATAATCAAATATAGCCTTTATGAAACAATAATACTGTCTATCTAGTATCCAAAGCTATCAAATCTTTGCCATAAACCTAATCTGCGAGTGTGTTATGAGGGGTTAATCAGAACACGAAGTTCTGGTGACTAGACAAATTATACATTTTGAAATTACCCTACATATACCATTCAGTTATGTTTTCCTATTTATTAGGTTATTTGGGTTAATAGCACTGAAAGCTCTACACTCACGTCGTACCCATCAACTTCCAAGTAATTAACCTAATATAGTATATATATAGCTATTGTAACACCCCGCATTTTATGACAATTTAATAATTAAATAATGCATATATATGCATAGACATAAATGTATATATGAAGAATAAAATAAAGCAAATAAAAAAGTAATGCACGCATTAAAAGAAAGAAGGGATTGGTTGCATGTGGTATAAATATGTTGCATGCGGTGTAAATATGTTGCATGCACTGATTATGCTTTAATAATAAAGGAAAAAGATTCATGCAATGGTTTAAATGAGACAATGTAACAAATATTAAAAAAAGAGGAAAAAGAAGAGAACAATAACTACCATTGTTCTAAGCATTGTTAACAATAGTCTTAGTAGCCCAGTTGGTTAGATCATGTGACTTGCATACAAGAGGTACAGAGTTCGATCCCCGCCACCGTCATATTTTTGTTCATGAGAGAAAATATGTATAAACGCACATATAAGGAAGTAAAGAAAATATATTTATATATATATATATATGAGAATATATATGTATATATGTGCAAAAAAAAATATACAAGAGATAAAGTTCAAGATAAGGCAACAATCAATGAAATATGGCAATAATCAAATAACGGTGCAACACCGTTTGAATTTTGAAAACGGAACGAAAGTTGTGCGTATATATATATATATATGTAAAATGGTCATAAGAAGATTTGTATACATATAAGAAAATTTCATGTGAATATAACAGTTAAATAAATTCCAAAAATTCAAACTTTCGAAATTTAAATCTCTGAACCAAAACAGCTCCGGGACCCATAGGGGGGTTGACACCCCTGTAGGGTGTCGACACCGAGGTAGATACCCCCAGATCCAGCCAAATTCATTGATGAATCTGGACTTTTTTCTTAACTACATTCAATGCAGACTCAATGCTATGTGTACGATAAGATCCTAAATACTTATAAATAGGCTAGTAGAGCCTAGCCTAAATCTCACATTCTCTGAGACAACGTTTAAGCTCTACCATTCTTCATACTCCTCAAATCTCTTCAGAAAAATAAGTTCTGAATCAAGATCTAGAGGAAAAGGATGAATCTTAATAAGAAGGTGGTCAGAATCATATGCGAAATAAGGTAAATTCTTAGATCCGGTCTACTCAATTTTCTTCCTCTTTCTTCCCTTTTTCTTTTAGTACAAATTGTGGATCCATGGTTGTTAGGTTCTAAATCCAGTTAGGGGAAACCATGGAATGCTAGATATGGACTAGATCCAGTAATTGGAAAGCAAATTAGGTGAGTGGATTTAAGTTATATCATTTTTCATAATGGTATATTGTCGTTTAACATTCCCTGTTAACATGTTATGTAAATCTGATATAATGATTAAAAGTGTTGAAATGCTATTATGACATATTGAGATATTAATATGATAAAATATTGATATGTTAGAAATTCGTATGTTGTAACATTTAATGTGCTGAAATGTTCACCTATTAACTTGTAAACCTGTTAAAAATACGTGTAGCGATTACTGTTGTTATAATTACATGTTAGCTTGTGATAATTATGCACTTGAACCCTTAATTGTAGAAATGGGAATAATTACATGTTAAATTAGAATAATTACATGATTTGGTGATCACATGTTATTTTGAGATAAAAATTAATTACATGTTAGAAAATACATGAGACGTATAATGGGCTTAATATGATGACATGTAAAATATAGATTATAGTGAAAATTTGAAAGAATGGACAGGCCTAAATTATATTGAAATTTTACAGTAAATAGAAAACTGTAACTGCACTCAGACACGAGGTTAAATTCAAATTGTGGTAGAAGTTTGCCTAGAACCGTCCGCCAAATCCAGCGTCCACAAGTTGTTAATTTAATGTGAGAGGTCTAGTGCATAAATAAACATGTAACGGTGCTAAGACACGAGGTTAAGTCAACTTGTGGAAGAAGTATGCCGGAACCGCCCGACAAATCCAGCATCCACAAGTGTAGGCTTAATGTGAGAGGTCTAGTGCATAAACACATATATATGAATATATGTAAATAGCAGGATTAATAAATAGAATTAATTCTAATTAATGGAAATGAATGGGAATTGAATGAAAGTTTCAACAGTAAAAAGGAATGGAATGAACAGGGAATGATAATAACCTATTATAAATTAACTACATTAATGATAATGTTATATAATAGGTAGACTTGTCCTAGGGACAAGTGGAGATTATAAATTAGGTTATAATAAACAATTAAGAAAATGAGATAACTTATGTAATGAAATGAGTGGTACTTAATTGTAAAGTAATCAGTAAATGGGGAAAACTGAAACTAATTTTTTGTAATAAGTAGAGAAAAGGGGAAATTTATGAAATGTAAGAAGTTGTACTTAATTATAAAGTAAGTAATCTGCAAACATGGAAATCCGAAATCTGCTGATAAGAATGACATGTTAAGGCTTATCCTAGGGATAAGAGGAAAATATAACATTGGTTATAATAAACAGAAAGTAGACTTATTAGTGAACCTTAATTAAGAGAACTAAGTTGATAAATAAACAATGATAAGTTGTAGTGAAAATGTAAGATGGAAGTATGATTAAATAGGAAAGAGTGAGGTAAACTTATGAAATGAAATAAGTTATATTTAATCATAAATAATGACTGATATGTTAAACAGAAAACATGTGAATTGAGATATACTTAATTACATATTAAGTAGAACATGTTATTATGACTATGAAATCAAACAAGAATATAAAGGTATTGTGGATTACAGACCTTGGATCACAATCTAGGAAATAACATGTTGTGGGCTTATTAATAAACTTAAATGGGTTAAGTTATATGACTGAAATTAATAAGCAAGCGGAACTTGGTAACTCGAATAAGAAGTCAATGTGAATGGGAATAACAAAGTTAAATGGAAACGTGATAAGGTAAAGCAAGTTCATAAAGGATAGTTTAGACATAGGGTCTAATAACATATTAAAATGAGGTGCTTGGACCAGTCCGCACGTTTGAGGGTGAATAACCCAACCGGATAGATCATTGTGGTGTCATGAGGCACAAGGGGAGCACGCGTTCATTTGATTATTTTGTCGGCTGCGAAGGACTGGACAGGCAAGCACGCGGCTTCTTGAGATACATAAGGTGCTTCTGGTAGTCCTCTGTGCAATGGCAGATGTTTAGGCTGTGCTCGTAGAGGTTGGGTTTGCGCGTTGCTACCAGGTGGGTAGGCCTTGACTGCTAAAGTAGCTTTGCAGTCTGAATGTTATGATGAGGTGATGCTAGGGTGATTCGATGATCGCCTCAATGGGAGGGGAGGTCAAGACCAACAAGAATAGTAGATCATCAGGTACCTATCGTCAACAGCTAGTGGGATGCGAAAAGGCTAGAGCTAAACCCAAAAGACCATTCACCTTTCACTGTCGAGGTACGATGGTTGAGGAGAGACGCCAACTGGATGTTTAGATTGGTTGTTAGGGGCAAGTCGCTCAGCTCTTGTAGTCTTTACTAGTTGAGGGAGGGGCCGAGGTGGGGCCATAGCCACCATGAAAAACAGACCCGAGGGATATTTGTATGTTGAGTCCCTTAAAGACGGGCCTGTACAGATGGAAAAGCTCCCAACTGAGTTTCGTGTTTCTTGTATAGCGCTGCCACGGAACTCGGTGCACATTGGAGGACATGTGCGGTTAAGGCATCGAGCTACGATTTACGATACGTATGTGGGAAAGTCTAGATACATGCATGTCTGCTCTGGGTGGTGTATCGTAGACATGAAGGCATTACTCTATGATGGAATCTGATTCGATTGAAGGTGGCAGTTCGTATGCTTACATAGCGTAGTAATGGTTGATATATGCAGAACGCAACATTGTTATATAGAGATCCGTACGTCACTCCGACGTAGGATGAGGGACTGTACACATTTCTATGGCATTACGGTGGAGACCATGCGAGTGGGGCACCATGGGATGTACCTTAATATTTGGGTAGCTATATATATATATATAATGTATTAGGTTAATCCACTCGGAAGTAAATGGGTACGACGTGTGTGTAAGCCTCGAGTGTTGTTAACCCAAGTAACCTAATAAATATGAAAATAATATTAACGATATATGTAGGGTTATCCAAAATGTATAGTTTAAATCCAGTAACCAGAACTTGTGTTCTGACCCGCTCCTCATAACATATTCGCAGGTTAGATTTGTGGCAGAGATATGATAGCTTTGGATACTGGCTAGGCAATATTATTAATACGGTAAGGCTATACTTCGATTATGTTATACTTTATCCATTCCACTGTGAGATATTTTCTGAGTTTTGATATATTTTATATCTCTGTCTTTTCTGCAGGGTACCAGAGCAACCAACACGGGTTTCGATGGATTAGAATTTCAAAGAAAAAAATTGTTCTGTCGGAATTTGGGTTGTTACAGCTATACCCACGTCTCAAGGCACTCCCCGTAGTACCCTCCTCGTACGGTCTCTACCGTCATGCCATGAAAGCATATGCAATTTACATCCTACGTCGAACGACGCATGGAAATCCAAATTATTACGTCATGTAATCGCACAGAACCATCACCGCTATACCAAGTAAGCGTATAGATCGTTGTATCTGAACTCCTCAGTTGAATGAAGCCTCAACACGGAGTAATGCACTATCGTCTACAATACACCACCAAGTGCGTGTATTTAGACCCTCATACGAATGTACTGTGTACTATAACCCAAGTCCCATAATAGGACTGCATACAATGCACGAAACTCGGTCGGGAGCTTTCCATAATTGTAAAGGCCCGCCTCATTAGGCCGTGTGCAATTAAAGCGCTCAGTGGATCCAATGCGGCGGAGGCGCAAAAAGTTGTAGCGGGGATAAAGCGAGGAAATAGCAGGATATAGCGGATGAGTCTAAAATAGCATATAAAAATTGTATTTGACGCTTTTACAAATATATAAATGATAAATAAATGGAAATTTAACATTCAGCAGAATTATAATTAGTACATTCTTAATTTTAAATAAAAACATAAGCAAGTATATGCAAACAGATGAATTTTTTTATTTAGCTTGATTAATTTAATAGAATATTAAAATATTTTATCTTTTGAAAATATATGTTAAAAAATTATATTTAACAAATAATTTTATAATGCATAACTTTATTTTTAATTCATTTCTCACACAGAAGATATAGCGGAATATAGTTGAAATAATGGAATATATCGAGAATATCGGAATATAGTGGGGCTTAAAGCGGAAAGGATATTCCAAAGGCTATTTGGAAATAGCGTTGCGTTAGAAACCCGCTACATGAAATAGCGGGGATATGGCAGGGTAATATCGGGGCATAAACTGCACAGATTAATCCTACAGTACAGATATCCAGAGTATGGTATGCATGTTCATGGTGGATATGGCCCTACCCTGGCCCCTCCCTCAAATAGTGAAAAACTACATAAGGAGCTAAGTGGGTGCCCCTATCAAACAACCTCTCATCCAACTTGGCATGTCCCACAACCAATATCTCAATTGTGAATGATCGATGGTTTATAGGTTTAGCCCTAGTCTTTCTGCATCACACTAACTGCCAATGAGAAGTACCCTGCGATTATTATCCTTAATTGGTCCTAACCAACCTCTCTTGAGGCTAATTGCCGAATCACCCAACGCCATCTGCCACATCCTTCTAACTGTCAAAATACAATTGTAGTCAAGGTATACTCACCGAGTGGTACCGCGCAGACCAAACCTCTACAAGTACAGCCTGAGCAAGCACCGCACAGAGGACCACAGTGGAGTACCCTATGACGTCCCGTAGAAGCCGCGTGCTTCCCTCTAGCCCTGAAGAGGAATCATATAGAATACCTAAGTCGATTAATCAGATGAACATGCTCCTCTTGTGTCTTCAGACACCAGGATGGTCTACACCGTTGTGGTCTTCACCTTCGTACGTGCGGACTGGTCTGAGCGCATCGCACCAACGTGTTATTAGATATTACGTCTAATCTATTAATCAAGCGCTTGCTTTATCTCAATAGGTTGCTAATTAACTTGATTATCCACATATTCAATTTTCATTCAAGTTATAGATTCATTAGTTTCCTATTGGCTACTTACTTTCTTTATTCAGTCCTATGAAGCCGGAGCGCTCTTTCGCTTATTATTTATTACATTTATTAGACTTAATAGTCCCAATTATAATCTATTAATAATAAGCCTACTTTATTCTTCCTTATTTAATCATAACCTTGCTTTATACTGTTATCACAACTTGTTATTGTTGTTTACTTATTAACTTAGTTCCCTTAACTAAGGTTTATTGATAAGTTCCCTTTTTATTTATTATAACCCATGTTATAATTCCACTTGTCCATTGGACAAGCTACCTATTATATTACATTCTTATTCACATAATTAATTATGATAGTTTATTTTCCCACTTCCTCAAAATTTTCCTTGGTTCCTTAATATTAACCAAACTTTTACTGATGTAATATCCATTTATTTACCATCTTGTATATTCTTATTAATTTAGGAAAATATTTCACACACGTCATAAGATTGATTAGTGGAAAGATGTAAAGATTCATTTCCGTAATGCACATCAATCAAGATCCATAGTTGCAAGCTATTTCTTTTATTTTCAGCATGGACATACATATTTCTTTTTATTTGATTAGCGTGCAGTACGATAAAGGAATCCCTATTTCACACTAATCTCTTTTCCCTTTTCTTTTCTTGCAGCTATGATTACAATAATTTTGCCGTTATGGAAATGTATCCAATTTTTTTCCAAAATCCAACTAACTCAGTCTACTTCGAATTTTCCCTTTTATTTTCAGAGTTAGATGTTAATTCCTATTTTCATTTACCATTTTCAATTACTGTAAATTTTTCGATATTACTGTCAAACTAACATGTTTTCAAATTACTATCAAATTAACATGTTTTCCAAATTACTTTAAATTGACATGTTTTCCAAATTACTTTCAAATTAACATGTTTTCCAAATTACTATCAAATTAATATGTTTTCCAAATTACTGTCAAATTTACATGTTTTCCAAATTATTATTGAATAGTAATCTCAAGACAATATGCATAACTATTGTCAAATTCACCATTTCGGTATTACAGTAATTCTTAACCCAAACAGAGAATAATTGAACATATTACAACTACAATGTTCTCGTCTTATTTTCAATAGGATTCAACGCTTACCACATACCACAGTCATTTAACATGTTAAAAATTATGGGGAATGCAAACGGTAAATATACCGTGACCCAAATAGTAAAATCCACTCACCTAAAAGTTTTCCAATCCTTGAAGCTGATTCAGATCTGTGATTCGAAGGTCTTTCTAACTTGATCTAGTATTAAAATAACCACGAATTCACAAATCTGATACTAAAAGAAGAGGGAAAGAAAGAAACCTAAATAATTTAGGTTCACCAGACTTACCTTACATTAATCAGAAATATGAACACACATTTACATTCTTTGTCTTCAAATCTTGAACCAGAATTTCCTAAAGATGATTTTCTAATTTATGAAAGATTTGTAAAGGAAAGAAAATGGTAGAGCCTTAGCATCATCTTAGAAAATATGAGTTGGAGGCTAGGCACTGCTAGTCTGTTTACAGGTGTACAGGAAATGTAGGTCTGTCGGATTTAAAAATATAAAATCTTAACCGTTTAAACAAGAAATACACTTTCAAAATGCAAATCTATTCGAAGGTAGGTCGACCCATGTATCGACCTACCTAAAAGGTGAGTTGACCCATGGGTCGACCTAGAGCCTGGGTCCTGAACATGTTTTCATCGGAAGTTAATTTCATTTTAACGTTAATACTAATGTTCGTTTTATTTCTAAATATTACTTATGAGAATTATTATTTTTCACTTACAATACTAATCTAATTTCAAAATTATGCGCGTATGTGCATATACAACCTTTCAAATCTTCGTCTATTAATAGCTGCTCAATTAATGTAATAAATAACGTTTATCAATTCAATGTTTTCTTCCCTTTTTATATATTCTAATTTCAAATGTAACTATCTACCCATCCATTTTTCATTTATTATACATTTATTACTTCCTGGTCTAATGTTTCACTTTTAATTTCAATATTTGAATTTATGCTTATATATATATATATATATATATATATACACGCACACACACGTGCAATCTTTATTTCTATTCAAACTTCAAACAACATTATGCCTTCATTTATTTCTTACCCATTATTATTGATTGCAGGTTGATTTTGGATTATATATATATACACACACACATACATACATACATACATACACACACATGCATACATATATATACACATATGCATGTATACAAATATATTTATACTCATCTACATGTATAATTTTCCTTATTTGTACATTTATACATATTTTTCTCCTAGAAGATGCATTTCTTTAGTCGTCCCTCTAAAATTAAAAACATGACACTAACGGGACTCTAACTCGCACCACTCACATGGGAGAGACATATCTCTACCGCTGGAGTACATAAGCTTTTGTTCACAAGTCTAAAACCATTGGTGGTCATTGGTCTTCTAAGTTTTCTTCTTATATCTTAATTTCCCGTTTATTGTAATACTTCATTAAAGATAACTTTTTCATTTTAAATCCATTTTCTGCAAACCATAGGTATTAATTGATTAGAAAATTTCCACGGACGCAATGATGCTAATTCTGTGACCAATTTCTGAAATCTTTTCAAAATTTTATTTTATTATTTAATTAAAAATGCGGGGTGTTATAATGGTTGATTAAGAACTAAGCCTAATGTTACGAAGTTAGTTCATGGCATAGAAAGGGGTATTAGATTTAGATCCAATTTTGATTTTAGGAGTGGTTTGCCTATGAGTACCAAGATATTATCCGTAAGCAACTAGAGTTGAGTCATTCGCAGTAGTAGGTAGCTCAAGAATGACTGAGTACACATGAGATCAGAGAGAGTGGTAGGAGGTAGGTGGAGTGTGTTAGTTGTATAGATTCAATGACTATGACCTTTTATGTCAGAGGGGAACATGGTCCTAGGCCTTTAGTCTTATAGTTTAGCCTATTTAGCCATTGTATCTCTTATTTAGTTCCGATAGTTGTAGAGCTAGTTTTTCTTTTAGTATACGTTTTTATTCCTATATAGTATTCTACAAAGTATTCTCTTTCAATGTTCCTACGATGTTCACTCAAAAGATATAAAAATAGGTTAATATAATTAAAAATCACAGATAAGAGAAAACGATAGATAACTAAAAGAAAAGCAACAAAAATTAACAAAAAGCAACAAAGAAAAGAGTAGTAAGAAATAAAAAATTAAAATAAAATAAAATTTTCTAAACTATATTTGGGGAATTTGGAAAGAAAATCTTCTTATATAAATTGTGATTGGGAAAAGAAAATAGAAATTTTGTAAAATAACGACAAAAATTCCACGTATGGAGAAAAATGTGCATAAAAGTAAAGCGGAAAATTTGAAGTTCTCTATTTTCTATCTTTTTTCTAGCATAATAGATTGAGTTCATAAAATTAATTGTTTCTTAAATTCAAAATTTAAAGTTGGTTGGTAGGATTTGGAAGCAAAAATTGATTGAATTACATTATTATTCAGTAAGAATGTAGGAAAAATTGGATAAAAGACGTTTTGATTGTCAAAATATTACATTCATCTATAACTATAAGTATATTTAGGAAAAATGATTATAAAAGAAAAGGCATTCATATAGGAGGTATTGCTTAGAAATTCATTTTTATTCATGTGTTTCATGATGTATTGCAATTTGCACAAAAACACGGATGATTGCAAAAATAGGATGTACACATGAAGGATGTAAATTATGCGAGGATTTATAATGTTATACCTTTGTCTAATTTCAGAAATGAAATTTCCTAAAGAGTGGGAGAATGTAACACCCCGCAATTTCTATAATTAAATAGTAAAACAAAATTTGTAAAAATAGTAGATTTTGGTCATGGATATGTCACCATTGTGTCTGTGGTGATTATCCTATTGGTTTAGACCTTTAATTTGAAGAAAACAGAGCTAAAACGAAGAAGTTATTGCAAAAAGAAGAATAAGCAAAAAACATGTAACTATTGGAACTCAAACCGAAGACCTCAGATTTAAAAAGCACACACTATACCACTGCACTACTAATATTTTAGCAGTAATTACATTATATGTGTCGACACATAACAAGCCTATGTCGACACACCCATGAACCTATGCGTTAATTTGTCCAGGTAGAAGTGATGGCATGGATTTATTTATTGGTGCTTGTGTGGCTTGTTCCTATTGGTCCAATTCAGATTCCGAGAGCTCTGATTGGCTGAATGACATGACTAAACTAGATTTATTTTAGAAATCCAATGGTTTGAGATCCCTAGATTAACCTATAAATAGACCAATAGGCCTAGCTAATTCATCACAATATGATCTTATCTCCTTCAGATTCTCGCATTTTGAGATGGACCTGACCTAAATTTTTACGGGATGAAGTTTATTAAATTAAATATTTATCTGCAATTATAAGCGGGATCTCCAACAGCCAAAGATAGGAGTTTTGGACGACCAGTGAGTGGATCTAAATTGATCTTCTTAGTAACACTACAATAAAATACCCTATTGCAACGGGCACCATACAATAGTTGCACTAAACGATTTTTAGTTACTGACAATTTATTGTAGTTGCAATAAATGAGATTTCGCAATAGGCATTTTCATCTTTTCCGTAAATCATATTTTCAGTAACCGTGCTCCCCTTCCAATAACGAAAATATATCTTTAGCAAGTGCTCTTACTTGTGTGTTGCCAAAAATCCATATCTTTAGCGATAGTTTTTTTTGCATATTGCAATAAATGCATTTTTCTACCAGCATTTCCAGCCATTGCAAAAACCATATGTTTGATAACTACACTTTACCATTAGATGCGACAAATATATTTTTAATAACTGATTTTTCCTACCAGTTGTAGTAAACATATTTTTAAGAATTGCATTTTCCTTACAAGTCGCAATAAATATATTTTAAACAAAAATTCCTTTTGACTGCTTGTAATTGAAATTTATAATAAATAATTAAATCTTGATCTTTGTAGATTGTTATTTGTAATGCTCAAATGTAATAAGTGATTGTGTGAACACTTTCAAGAAAACGTTGTTAATTACAAATAATAAACTTAGTAAACACAAAGGTTTACAATTGAATATTTTAATGTTCATCTTTATAATTCAAGCGTAAGATTGAAGAAACTAACACAAGAAAAATAAACATCCTTAAAGGGTAAGACGTTCATATCTATTTTATAGTCACATATGATTATTGATCTTTCACTCACCATTCATTACGTATCCATATATGGGTATTTCATACCTTATTACTGCTAAAAGGGTAAGATATTGCCGTCTTGGCATTTAATAGTGATGATGCAATTCTTTTGGTTTTAGTGGTAGATAAAATGGATAGTGTTTATTGACGAAGAATTTCTCATTGTCATCATGACTTCATTCAAGGACAAATGATAGGTGGATCAAACCATGAACCATCGAGCATGTATTTTGAACTAATATTATTGCTTTTGTACTGCCATTACATATAACCCTTCATATCTCTATAACAAAATCGCAAATATTTAACAGAAACAAAAACATCCTAATTTAGTTCATGCATTTATTCTCCCTCGGCTTCTTATTTACGTATGTTTCTCATCTTCTCTTCTAATAATGTTTCTCCATTTTTTGCCTTCATATTCCTTCCTCAGATAAAACATGAAGAAAAAACACCGACGTCTTTATTTTCCAGTATCCCCTAGTAAACCCTACTTCGATCACCATCTTCAGACCATCTCTGTCGATAAACCCTAAATTGACTCCTCCAAATCTTTCTTTGTCATAGAGTCCAAATCAATCATCGTTAATAAACCCAAAGTCCATCAACATCGGCTATTCCCTACATCCACTGAAATCTTTTCAACGAATTTTTCTGTTAGCACTTTACTTCCTCCTATAGGTATCGATCTAACCTAACTTCTCATGTTTAGAGGTTAATTTATGTCCAACATTGACATGTTATTTGTTTTTTAAACAACCATCGATGTTGACAGTATTTTTTGTGCATTCGGCTTTGTGGAATTTATTTATAGCACTTAGTGTTTGTTTAAAACTCATATATTTAGTGTGGTGCTAAGGGCACCCCAATATATTCTTCCTAATAGTGCAATTAAAAAAATAAAACTTATTAAATTTTGTATGCTTCCTAATACCATATTACGTCTCCATTCTAATCTCTCACTCAATCATTATTTGCCGAACTAATCACGTACTACCTGATCTAAATACCTTAATCTTTCATAATTGCTATCTTCTTCGCATCTCTCGCGAAAAACTCAAATTTGTATGAAAATCTCTTAATTGTTTGGTGATCTGGAAACCCCAATCTCTCACTTCCTCTTCTAGTTTGCTTAATTCAAATCTTATTCACGGCTTTTGTATATTGCAGCATCAAATTCATTGATCGGTTATAGATCTAGAGTTTAGTTCGTTGATTAGTTTTACAAATGAGGACGAACGAATATATAGCGAAATAGAAATAGGGTAAAACAACATGGTAGCCCCTGTTTTTTAAGTATGTGGTATTAAGAAAAGTGTAATAGTAATTTTTGTGGTATTTTTTAGTCGCGGTATTAGGAAGAACATTTTGGGGTGCCCTTAGCACCACACTATATTTAAATGAGATTTTTTGCATTCATTTTTTTTAATATTCAGACTTTTAATATCTAGTTTTTTTGCACTCATATCTAAAGTGTGTATTTTTTGAGTAGTATCTTCTATGAAAAAAATCTTTTTATGTGAAATTCCTTCTATGTGAAAAATTATGAATTTTGGGGTCCTTTTTATTTTTGTCTCATGGTTAGTGTCAAATACTAAAATATGATTTGAGTAAAGTTGCATATTTTACCTTTTTTTTTTTGGATCGACAATGGTAGTTTGCAGGTGCTATACACAATTAGGCTTGATTGATAAAACTATATATTAATTTGGTGCCTATGGCGAGTGGTGGTGATTCTAAAGGGTTCTATTTGGAGGTGAAGGGTTGTGACACCCCAAATCCCTTAACGTCACCTATATGAGGACACATTGGGTTTTGTAAAGTGTTTACAATAAAATAACAATGCATAGACTAAAATTCACAAGAAAGAAGCGTAAAACATAGCGGAAACTTTTCAAACATTTATTAAAATAAGTAAACCAAGTCACAGCATTTATTACATTTTCAAAATAAAGATAATCATCGTAATAAAACTAACATACTGCCTCGCGAAAATTATCAAAATACATAAAAGCTATCCCTCTCTTAAGTCGATACAATGATCAAAAAACCAAAACTGAACCAATACATGAAAAGTGGAGAGTCTGAATCTGAGCAGAACCAAATAGTCAAGAAACAATGTTGAAACCCTCCACCTTATGAACCTAGGTGGGAGGGGGAAGGGAAAGAGAAGGAGAAAAACAAAATAGGTCAGACAAGCATCTGGTGAGTTCTAGTAATTTTTAGCATGAGCATAAGATAAGGAACATTTAGGAAAAGAATAGTTCTAAAAGTAATGGACATAAAAGCATAAGTGAAATAACAGAAAAGATAACACGAAATAATATAGGCTTCTTACTGATACTTGCTGCATCAATTACCAAAATATCATAATTAGGCTTTACCTATTCTTCCTATTGATCGACTGCTTTACCGAAATGTAAATAACCTATACCAGCTATGGAATTCGGAGTTATCAATCCTGAACACATCAACTAAAAGAACATAGCCGTTAGTCACAAGCGTTACACCGTCTTATATTCCCCAATCATAATAATGCATTCTAATCATACCACCAAAATGCCCCTGTACCCACCTCGTTAAACCACTTACTATCCAGTTCTGTAAAGTGTGCCCTAACCTTTACCTAGTGCCAGATTTCATGATAACAAATGGATACTGACTGATACGGGTTTCCAAATAAAAAAATGCAATTACCAAAAGTCACCACCAGACTTGGTTCCCCATTTATAACTAGGATTTCCACTAGCTACTTATATTCCCAATCGGAGCGGACTCCCTTTATCTTAGCTTAATAATCTCATAATTTTACCTTAACACATTTAAGTTTGTTAATAAGCCCAATATAACCATATGTTATATCCTAGGTTGTAAATAACATTAATTTAATCTTTTTATACAACCATTCTCTTCGCTACTTCACGTCTAATTAAGTACAATCCATTCCAATTTACATATTTTCTAATTACATGTTACTTAATGTCAATTAAGTACAGATTATTTCAGTTCATAAATTTGAATTTTTTCAATTAAGGTTTATCCCAATTCACAGTCCATTATTTGAATGTAATATTCATTAATATTCATTAACTTACAAATGATCTCAGAATTTGAGGAAATCTATTCCATCGTGTCCAGAATATCGTTTTATGCTAGAATTTCAATTTTCATTGAAAACGCATGTCGTATGTGAGTATTTTAATATGTTACATCACGTATAAGTTTTATATAATAATATAATATTATGTGGTACCCTATAAATATCCCCGTCAAAACCAAATTACACAATCAATATGCTTTGTTGGTCAACGCAGGGAAAAACCTACGCCTCCACCATTATACTGAACGATAGAGAAGCTCCAAATGTTTCTCCTCATTTCTCACAAAGTATGATCCTCTAACTCAAAAATTTCCTACTACAATTATCTCGAGCTTATGTGAGCTCTATAAAGTGACCGGAGGTGATTGTTGATTGTGAACCACAGTGGCCAGAATCGGCCATAGAAGGCGCCAACGTTCATGGCTTCCTGAAGGCGATAGGTGTTGTCGAATGGATCTGAATTTAGGGCGCAGGCAGAAGGCAGTGTCGCAGGGTGACTTGTGGAGTCCGATGATGCTCCGATCATTGGAGTTGGTGTCGGTGGCGAGATATGGTGTCGGTGGCATGGAAGTTGGGTAACCTAGAACGAATTATTTGAAGCAGGTATCTCAAGAATGAAGACAATTGGAACAAAGAAAGGGATCGACCGAAAATTTTAAACGTAATTACTATTTATTTATAAAACCTGGTTAAGTAAAGTTATTATTTAACTAAAAAATCGTGTTAAGGGTATTGAAACAAATGAAAACATGGAATGAAAATACAGGAGTTGCGTTGATATAGGTTTTTAAATTAGTAATAGAAGCAGTAAATATAATTGGTTAAGTTTATGTGTTCACAAAACATATTAGGCTAAATAATTATATTGATTAAGTGTTAATTATTTAATTTAATTTTTTTTAACTTAAATGTTAATAACTTGTACTTCTATAAGCATAATGGAGCAAAACAAGTGACGACAGGACCGTATGGATGAGATCTACATTCTGGAACGGATATGGTCTGATTTGGAACAAGATGGAATTATTGGTTATATTAAACACTTGTTTAATTTAACCACAATCGAACCGCTTCAACGATAAATGAAATCAGTGTGAGTATAACTCACTCAGTTTTGTCCTATTTATATTTTATAAGTCCGGTTTAATAATGTGTGCTATGGTTGTTTATTATTGAATGATTGCTGAATAATATATATATATATATATATATATATATATATATATATATTATTTTTAAAAATGGGAATATTATTAAGGCATATTTCAGCCCAGTCCAAGATGCTTGTCTCACAAAAATCGATAGCACATATATTTACATTGCGTGGTATAACAAAAACCATAAACCATTATCATTAAATAAAACTATTTCTTTCCCAATTAGGCATGGCGAGCAACTTGGTCTTCAACGAACAGTTCATGGCGGCCTTAGGTTTTGAGCTTCTGACTGTGATTCCTTCCAACCCCCCTTGATCCATTTCTCCAGTACGAGGTAGTAATTTTACCTTTGATGTAGTAAGTCTTCTTCCCCTCATTCATAAAATTAAATTAGCTTCCACTTCAATTAGCTTTACAATCTCACGCACTGATCTCTTCTTGTTTTGAAATACACGCCTATTCCTCTCCTTCCATATCCACCAACAAGCAGTAACTACGCAAACGCCGTATTCTTTAACTTTAGCGTCTACATCCGTCCAATTCGGGATCAGGTAAGTAATTATTTCCTGAAAGCTTGCGACTTGTGTAGTTATATTATAATTTTGCTTGATAATTCCAAGAATTTCATAAGAGAAATTACACTGGAAGAGCAAATGTTGATGGGTTTCAACATTGATGTCGCATAAGACACAAATGTTATTAGGAATTATACCTCAGTTGAAAAGTCTGTCTCTAGTTGGAAGTCGAATTAACATTGCTTTATATGTTGTGTGAGATACTTTTGGGGGAAACAATTTGTCCCAAATCACTTTGTACCATTCCACTTTGGGTTCTGAAATTCTACATGCGTTCCATGCTTCTGTTAACTTGAATTCATTACATGTTGACCACTTCCATTTGTCAAACTCTCTATCTATAAATAAAGGCAAGAATTCTATGTCCTTTTTCATCTCATTGTTACAAGGAAAACTTGTACAATTCCATCTTCCTTCATGTATGATTTGATTATTAGTTTGATTAGGATAGCCAAAAGCTGAAAAGGTATCCCACCCCAAAGTGTTAATCAAAGATTTTTCTTTTATCCAAGGATCTCGCCACAGATTAGTTTCATTGCCATTTGCAAATTCACGTTCACAATTCACTGCTAGTTTGTTTCTAATTCTAAGAATGGCCTTCCATGTTGTTGAGGCATTGTTGTCAATTGCCATTGCCCAAAAGTTGCTTTTAACATATCTTCTCCTCATCCATCTGGCCCATAGACCATTATCATTTATGATTTTCCAAGCTTGTTTCATTGTGAATGCCTCTCTCATGTCTCTAATTCTTCTAAGGCCAACACCCCCTTCTTCTTTCGGTCTGCATAAGATAATCATATTTAATTTTGTGTAAACCACCCTTCTAGATGAAACTTGCGCAGACACTTTCAATTTTACCAATAGATGCTTCCGGAATCTGAAATGTTTGTAGCCAAAAATTGATATTTGCAAGAATTACTGTGTGCACTAATTCAATTTTTCCGGCAAATGAAATAAGTCTGGAGTTCCACCCTTGTAATCTTTCTCTAATCTTTGTAATAAGCTCTGCACACTCTCTATCAGCTATATTGTTTGAAGAATGGGGAACACCTAGGGCTCTCCCTCTCTAACTCCTAAAGTATCAAGCACGTTTCTCTTGTTTACACAAAATTTACTGAACTAGCATTTAGACTTTTGCTCATTCAACTTAAGCCCAACATATTTCCCCAAATATTCAAAAAGATTAGTGATCTTAGTAGCAGCTTTAACATTTGATTTGACACAAATTATTAGGTCATCAGCGTACAACAGATGGCTAATGGACGGTTGGAAATTATGAATTGGTTGAATCTCTTTTGCAAACTCCACTAACTCCATCTGCAGCGTAAAATACTCCATAGAAATTGCAAACAAATAGGGGATAGTGGGTCCCCTTGTCTAATACCTCTGTTACTGGTAATGAAACCTTTTGGCACTCCATTGATTAGAATAGAGGAAGTAAGGAATTGAATACATTCTGAAATCAATCTAGTAATTTTCACAGGGAAACCCATTGCCAATAACATATGTATAATGAAGTGCCTATTAATTTTATCATAAGATTTTTGCAAATCCACTTTTAGACAAAATTTATCTGCACCTTTCTTGTTGAAATTCCTAATTAGTTCATGTGCGAGAAGAGAATTTTCTGATATACTTCTTCCTTTGATAAATGCGCTTTGACATTCAGCAATCATATCTAGTAAAACCATTTTTATCCTATTGCAAATCACTTTACTTAAGATTTTGTACAGAACATTGCAACATGCAATAGGTCCGTAATCAGCATTTCTGGTAGGTTTCTCATTTTTTGGAATTAACCAGAGGAAAGTGTGATTTATTTCCTTGATAATTTTCCCTGAGTGGAATGCTTCTTGTATCACTGATAGCAAATTATTTTTCAGGTCGTTCCAATGAGTATGGAAGAAACTGGACCCGAACCCATCGGGCCCGGGGGCGGAATCAACACCAATGGACCAGGTAGCTTTCTTCAGCTCCTCCTCAGTAATTCGCCTACGCGGCATTCTACGCCCTCTGGAATTCAGCAGCTTGCAGGGAATGACATTGGGTAAGTCAGTCTCACATTCAGCATTGTATAATTCAGTGAAATAATTTATTGCTTCCTCTTCAAATTGCTTCAAATCTGTTAGCGCATTTCCATCCTGATCAAGAAGTTGAAAATTATAGTTAGTGTTACGTCTAATTGACATTTTAGTATAAAATTTTTTTCTGCATTAATCTCCATTAGTTATCCATTTCTCCTTCACTTTCTGTTTCAATTCAACTGCCTTGATTTTCAGTGCTTCAATTAGTTCAGTTTTGCACTGTTGGTAATGCCCCCACCATTGATGTCATCCCCATCATCGATTAATTGCAATAGCTTAGCATTCCTTTTTTCAAGTGTTTTGATATGATTATCCTCTTTCACACGAGTTTTTTTCCATTCCTTAATCTTAATTTTGGATTTTTTGAGGAATTGAAGGAAATGAAACATACGATTAGATGTGGACAGAGGAAAATTTTGACTGTCAAAAATATCATGGTACCCGTTAATCAATTTCCAGTGATTTGCGTATCGGAAAGGTTTTCCTTTAGCATTACCATCGCATTCAACCAAACAGACATGTATGGGACAATGATCACTTGTCGATGCTAGCAGCACATTCACTTTCAGATCAGAGAATTTATTCATGCACTCAGAGTTAACGAGGACTCTGTCAAGTGTACACGAAATTTTCCTTCTTTTACCACTTCTCCATGTGTAATATAGGCCATAGTGGAATTTAATTAAAAATCAAATCGTTATTCTATCGATTGAAACCAATTGAGGTAACTTACCTCATTGGTCATATTTATAATACAAACGTGTTTGATTTAGATGGAATGTTTGAATTGTATTGTTGGTATTAGATAAATGAATGTTATTAAATTTTGTTATTTACTATTAAAAAATTATTAGTTAAATTAAATTGATTGAGTTTATTTGAGCTAACCAATTTGGATATAAGGAAAAACTTGTTGGAGGGATCTAACTGGATTCCTCAACAGTAGTTTTTAAATTTTATTATATTATAAGATATGCTGGAAATACTGAATTTGTTATGCAGGGATTGACACATTGGAGGAATTAGTCCAACAGGATTCCTCACTGATATTCATAATGTTTATCAGTATGATTGGATTTGGTAAATTTGATGTAAAATCTGTTAATATTTCACGGTTTGGTACTTTAGTAGACTTTTGCCACTTTAGTAGACTTTTGCCACTTTAGTACTGACGATAAAGTAAAAGATTTTGGAATCGATGTTAAATCAATTCTGAACGTTTTCAAAGTTATATTTATATATGGATTTGAAATACTATGTTTGTTTTAAAAATAGATGTTGAAATTTTGATTTATGTTTTTATAATCAATTAAATTAAATAATGCAAATTCCATGATAGTATTAAATAAATAGTTAAAGTGTTATATATCTAGTTATACTAATAAATTACGTGAAATATTAGGGTTAAGGATACTGAAGTGTCGTAAGTAGAATTTATTAGATTTAAGTTTTGAATTGGATTAATGGGATCGTGAGAATACGAGAATTGAATAAAAGTGAATTTCGTAACTATTAAACGTTGTTGTAAAAATACGAAATGTGATTAAATAGCATTCATGAATGAGATTAGCGAGTAAATGGATTTGGAAATGAAATGTGAATATGGACATCTAATTTTAAAATGGAAACCAATATATAATATTTAATTAAAAGCCCATTATTTCAAATGATTTAATAAATGGTTATTGACTATAGTTAACATTGGATTATAAATGTTAAGAGAATTGTTTTTCGGAATAGCAAATAAGAAATTATGGTATTATTTTGGAAATGAAAAATGATTTGGTAAACAATATTATGAAAGAGGTCAAATGAGTTTTTGCAAGATAAACTTAAATGGCTAAGATAATTATAAATATTAATTTTAATAATAAAAATTATTGTTTTTGATATAACAAGGAATTGATAGACCGTAACACTATTGTTATGAGAAATGTTTTTCCGAAGCGATATGATGTGGTATTTAAGAAATTAGAATCCGTTGTACGTTGGTTGAGTAGAGTAACTTTCGAGTTAACAACCTGATGTTGGTTTCGACATTCGTGGTTGTATACTTAGAGAATTATTCACTTGCAATTTACAATGGGAAGCTAATGAAGTAGAAGTAAAATGATAATTGGATGTTATTATATTAAATAAGAAAGGGAAAATGTTTTCTTAATATAGTAAGAATTGGAAATTTTAAATTTAATTAACTACTGGTTAATTAAAGAGGCTAAATGATGTTGGGTATTGAATCAGTGGATTTTTTTATTTTTATGAATAAATGGTTGTTTATTTGATAATTAAATAACCAACTATCAAATCTGGCCTATACGATTGTTGGTACGAAAACACCGAGATCGAATTCATATTCGAAAACCATTCCGAACTAGCAAACACAAATTCGTGGAAGATGTTGATTGAAGATAGAGCATTTGAAGACCGTGATTTATAAACAGAAGGGAAACTTGTTAAATTACTATGATTGTAAACCAGAGTATTTTGATGGTAATTCGGTGGTGATCAGAATTGGAGATTTGCAAGGACTACTTGCTATTGATCCATAAGATAATTCCTAGGATGTGGTAGGAGGGCGCCTTCGGTTTGTCCACTCCTAGGACAACTTGTATGGATGAATGTCTGACAGAGTATGCCAAACAGATCATATGATTGATCTCTTCAAAACTATGTTTGGTGGCGGAGAAATTCGTTTCTCGTAGCTTTGTACCTGTGGTATTGAGGAAATCAATTTGTGATTCGATGGGTTTGACGATGTGGCATTCAAAGTGAATGAAGGGGTGATATGTTCTAAAAGATAATAGTAACCTCAAGCTTCATAACCGGGAAATGATAAAAATCGGGCAGGCAACATGGTTAAGTGGGTCGCTCCCAATTAGGGTGTATTATCACCATTTAGTGAAAATTCATTTATTTATAATTTCACTTCTGTATCTCCTGGGAAACGGTGGTTGGTAAACCACTAGTGATAAGACATTCGGTACCCTCAAGATAAATGAGTGGCCAGTCATGTGTGGCTGAGTTGCAAGATGTTCTGGTCGAACTCCAATGTATCTCTCTAGAGTACATTGATCGGAAGGTGGTTCCATACCTTGCCATAGTTGTAAATCCATTCCCCAATAAGCACCCGCGGTTTTTGATCATATATTATGTACGTAGAGCGTGGTATGCAAGCATTCTAATAGATGGTTATTTATTTCATTTAGACACTATTATAATATCTGAATAGTTTGATGTCAAGAATTGTTTTGGTCTTACGATTATTATTATTTTATTCGAAAAGAAAAGTTATGACTTTAAAATAGATGATGCCTATAAAATTATTTAATTTTCTCACGCTGGTTCACCAGACTGATCCTGGGGTTTGCAATGCTCGGGTCAAACCGAGTTTACAGGTACAAGTTAGGATGCTACGGACTTCAGAAGATAGGCCGGAGGAGTTCAGATGTATTAGTATTTATTTCCGCTGTGTGTTGTATATGAGGACAGATTATTATAGTTGTCCAAGTGTATTGCTTGTATGTTGTACTCTGATGATTGTAAGTATTATTACAAGCTCTCATTAAAGATTTATTTCAATATTATATTTTGTTCTGCTACGATGTGAGACTTCGTGTGTTGTTGGCTACTTGGTTCTTCTTCTTATTCTTCTCTTTCTTTCTTATTTTTTCTCACTCTCTAATTTCTTTCTATTAACTATCTGGTGTTTTCTATACTTGGGTTTTGCCAAGTATTATGTATTATTGTACAAATTCGGGCATTGAATTTCCGCCTTGTTGTTACACTTCCCTCCATAAAGGATTTTGCCCCTAAAATCTTCATGGCTAGAAGAATGTTATAAATGTTATCAACTATTATCTGCATCCATTTACTCAACCAACAACCATTAGCATCCATTGTCCTTAGATTTTCTAATTCTTTTCATGAACATATGCAAAGGTGTTGAGTCTATATCCCTAAGCAAATGCAGAAATTAGGCGTTTTACTGATTTAGTTGACCTCCTTAATGAAATTCATGCATGTGTCTTGCATCCAATAAGTATGCAAAGGAATCCTAATGATATATATATATATATATATAATTCTATATACATGCAACAACCCTTCACAAAAATGCGACATCCAAGTGATGATTCAACCATTTTTCGTCCATATTTGGAATAAATTTAAATGTGCACACATCCATATGCAATATGTAAGTGTCCTAATTTAGCTGATCTCTAACTAGTGCCTAGTGTGTGTACATGCATCCACTAGAAAACACTCGCATCCACATGAATCCATTTAACCATAACATATTCTATTTACATGTTTTAAACCATTTCCTACCATCCATAGGCTTTCTACCTAAGAATTACGATTCAAATGATTGGAAAAATAGATTCAAATTCAAAGCTTAAGAAAGAATTAAGAGTTTACACTAGAAGAGAAATGGAAAAGAAGCGTGAATCTTATCTTCTGGTTCCCAAGTCGCGTCATCGCTATCTTCTCCCTACTGAATCTTAACTAGCTTGATCTCTTTATTACATAGCTTCTTAACTTGAGATCCTAGTATCCGAGTAGGAACTCTTCTGACTTATGCCTCCCTCTCTACCTTAATGTCCTCTAGGATATTCGGCTCAAATACTACCGGGGAATCATATGTAGACATTTTCGTAAGTGTGAACCATGTAACACACCATGAAATCCTTCCAATCTCTCCAGTATTCTCTATAGGCCATCTAACCAGTCCCCTCTACTATGGGAATAGCCCTACAAACCTCGGCGCTAACTTCCCTACCGAGCCAAATTGAATAGCATTCTGCAACGGTGACACTTAAACAAAAACTATATCTCTGATCTCGAACTCTAAGTTGTCCACTGCTGATCTGCATATGACTTATGTTTATCCTGTGGTGTCTTCATCCGCCTTCGAATCAAATCTATCTTCTCCAGTAGTCTTTCTTCCCCCCCCCCCCCCCCCCCGATTCTCAGGGAGGAAACACTTAGGCTTAGTCAGGACTGTAACACCCCGAATTTCAATTAATACTAATGGTTAGAAATTAAAGTATAATTAATCTCAGATGTGAGAACCAGGGGAAACGGGCTGCGTCATTGCGTTCGTCTCGGAAAAATACGCGAAATAGAGTCCGAGTTTTCGAGAATCGGAGTCCGTATGGCCCGGTTATGGCCCAAAGAAGTTTTTAGAAAATTTAAATTTAAAAACAGATTTAAAATTCAGCTCTAAAACAAGTTTGGAGCCAAAAGAGGAAAGGGGGGAAAAATTCCCGCCTAGCCCCGTGTCGACAGGCATGTCGACAGGGGTGTCGACAGCCCTGTCGACAGGGGTGTCGACACAGGGTGTCGGCCCTGTTGATCTGGGTGCACCAGGTCTGGTCTTGGTTGAGTCTTGGGCTATGTTCTAGAGGGTTCCGAAATCTAAGGGTCCTAATCTAATCTAGGGTTAATCTAAGGGCCTAAAACACTCACCTAATCTATAAATAAGACCCTAACCTAGCCCTAAATCATCATTAATCTATCATACAACTAAACTATGGCAAAATGCTAGCTCTCATGGCCTCCACTAATTTATGAAGAGGGTTGCAAGCTAATCACTCTCTAATCAACCTCTAATCCCTTCTAAGCATCTTAATCTTCTTCATTTGGAGTGCAAAATTGCTAGTAGTGAGTTTCTATCACTTTGATGATCTTTTGTTAAACTAAGTAGATGAGATGTGATGGGATTTATGGTTTTGTATGTGGATTAATGAGTCTTGAATCATATGATATGATGTTAGCATTAATCTTATGTTTATGCATGTTGAGTATGTAAGTTTATGCAAGTTTAATATGATGTATGTTATGTTTGCATGATGCTAAATATGCAAGTTGTGGGCTATGTGATCATATGCATGTTATGCAAGTTCATGGTGATATGCTATGCAAGTTACATGTATGTTAATATGCAAGATATGCTATGCAAGTTACATGTTTGTTAATATGCAAGTTACATGTATGTTAATATGCAAGATATGCTATGCAAGTTACATGTTTGTTAATATGCAAGTTACATGTATGTTAATATGCAAGATATGCTATGCAAGTTACATGTTTGTTAATATGCAAGTTACATGTTTGTTAATATGCAAGTTCATGATGACACATTATGCAAGTCTATGGGTTAATATGCAAGTATATTATGCAAGTGAATATGTAAGTTATGTGACATATTATATGCAAGTTATGTGACATGTTATACAAGATTATATGCAAGTTATGTGACATATTATGCAAGTTCATATGCAAGTTATGTGTTTGTTAATATGCAAGATGGCACCTTTGAAACATGTTCATTCATATGCAAGTTGACACCTTTTATATGTGTTATGTCATGAGAACGAAATTACGTGGGAACGATGGGGTAATTAAATGCATAAGTTAATAAGATTGTGTGAAATTAATATAATTATGCATAACATAAAATAAAGGAACATAGTATGGGAATTTGCCTATTAAGTTAGGTGTACCCATACTATGTGTTGGGAATTTACCTATTGAGTTAGGTCTACCCCATGGGAATTTACCTATTGAGTTAGGTCTACCCATGTTATGAAAAGCTTAATATTAATTAGGGATAATTAATTTAAATTATGAGGGTGATTAATTAGGTGTAATTAATTGACTAAGACACGAGGTTGGACTCAGTTGTAGCGTAAAACTGCCCGGACCCAACCGGCTTAACCAGTTGCTACAAATGTTAGCCCAATGTGAGAGGTCTTAGGCACAAACTAAATACGTGATTAATGTAAAGACACGAGGTTAGACTCGGTTATGACATAAGGCTGCCCGGACCCAACCGGCTTAACCAGCGGTCATAAAAGACAGTCTAATGTGAGAGGTCTTTACAAAGGTTACGATCTTAATTAATTAATTAAGAAACACTTAACCACATTAGCATGTAGAGGGACATGAGGGGTTAAGTGGGTGCCTTGGGTGGCATGAGGAAATCTAGTGGTTGCCTTGGGTGGCAATAGGAAAATACGATTAGAATACTTAACCAAAGTGGAAACGTGTAATTAAACATGATTAAAGGGTTAAGTGGGATATACTAGGAAAAGGGACAAGCTTAGGTGGGTAGCTTGTGGGAGGCCCATTTCAACCAGTAACCCATACGTATCTTTGTGGGCTCGACCCATGTCGAGGACGGGACACGCATACTGGGCTTGACTGTAAGAGGCAAACGGGTTAGCGGTGGCAACGCAAGTCCAACGGGCTTCATATGCGTGAGTGGGCCCGGGCTGGTAGGTAAGCCGTTGTTGCATCATGTAGATATAAGCCGTGCACCGTTAATTATATCGGGTTGCCACGTTGGGGAATGGTACACCCCATGGTGGGGCCAGCACGGGTATCTACGTTAGGGAGCCGATCGAATGGGGAGTAGTGTGTACACCTAGTGGATTGTAGGGCCCCGTGGCGCCTACTTGGTCACCTAGGGGTACGCAAGTACTATTAAGTTAATTTTATAAGTCCATGGGTGGGATCAACCTTTAGGATAGGAACGACTGGTGTGGTGCAGTTTAGTAATTTACCTTTGGAAGGGTAGATGCGTCTTTATCTTTTATCTTAGTTTAGTTGACTGCTTAGAGTAGTCATTCATCCCTATATGTTACCGTATATTAGTTTATGTCTTCTCTGGTTACTTTAACGATTGTATTGTTAAAGTTATAGGACTCGCTCAGACTTATGTCTGACCCCGTTGTTTTTATCTTTTTTTTTTTTCCAACCCTCAGGTCCTACGGTGGATCCTAGCAGTAGTGGAGCTTGATCGGATTGTTGTTCCAGTCTTTAGGAGCTTGGATAGATGTAAAGCTCCAGTTATCCAGTTATCTTTTCTTTTTGTTTTGGCTATTGTATGAGAGTGGGATTATGTACTTCTTTATTTTGATGGATATTGTACTTGACCTTTATTGTGGTTTTATGATGTAACCAGACATGTTTTACTTCCGCTGTTAAGAGATGATGTTTTAAAATTTCAAGTACTATTTATATCTGTCTTGTTGTAATTTTTCTGTTCTATATTCACTAAAATACTCCACCGATGCTATGGCATTCCCTTAGTGAGTGATCATAGCGGGAGTGGGGTGTTACACGTGGTATCAGAGCTTAAGGTTACCGGAACAGATAAATTTTTGAGAAAAATATTTTTTTTAGAAAATAGTAAAGGTATTATTTTTGGAAAAAAAAAAGTATTTTCAAAAGCATGTCTTTTAAGAGAAAAAGTTTTTGAAAAAGAAAAAGCATAATCCCCAATAGCCATATCTTTATCTTTCGGAATCTCCTTTTTGAATCTTTCCTCTTTCGTTTCAGCATGGCTGAAGATCTTAACATCCCGGAGGGCTTAGTAATACCGCTATGGTATAGGAGGTTGCAAGAGGCTAGGGCCGCGGCTGCGGGTCCAGCCAATGCTACTACACCAGAGGCAACCGCTCCTCCTCCTCACCCTAGAGTGGATAATTTTGCTAAGGTTTGCAAGGAGTTCAAGGCTATAGGAGGAAAACCTTTTCTAGGTTCAGAGACTTTCGTAGAGGCTAGAGATTGGCTTAAGGAAGTGGAAGAGTTGCTAGATATCTTTGAAGTGGAAGAGGGAAAGAAAGTCAAGTTGGCGGCTTGGTTAATGAAGGGAGAGGCCTCATTCTGGTGGGAGGTCACTAATGGAGAACGCCCTGTTGACTCTTGGGCAGATTTTAAGCAAAGGTTTGGGGCTAAGTTTCTCTCAAGGGCGGAAGAGAATCTGTTTATGGAGAAATTCTTGAATTTGAAGCAAGGGAATCTCACGGTGAAAGAATATGTCAACAAATTCAATCAATTAGCAAGGTTTGGTATAGAGTTGGTGAATACACCGGAGAAGAAGGCTTTGAGGTTCGTTAGAGGCTTGAACGAACCATTGCAAGGAATAGCTATGACTCACATTCCTATGGGGGCCACCTTCGAGAAGCTTGTCTACATGGCACTTATGCATGAGGATGATAAGAATTCTAAGGTACCAGAGAAAAAGGGGGATCAGAAGAAACCGCAACAACAACAACAAGGCAAGGGTGGAAAAGGCAATGGTGACAAGAAGAAGAAGAAGAAGAAGTGCTTCAATTGTGGGACACCAGGCCACCTCAGCAAGGATTGTCGCAAAAAGAAGAAGACTGGTTGCTTTCATTGTGGTGAAGCAGGACATCTTGTGAAAGACTGCCCAAAGAAGGGGCAGAAGACGGGGTCTACCTCAGGAGGTCAGGTGCAAGCTCTTATGGCGCCACCTCAAGCAAGGGGGCAAGTTCAGGCTCTCTCAGTTCCACCGATTCAGCAGAGAGGTAGAACTATTTCCGTTGAAAGTCTGGTTTTTCTGTTTGATCATCCCGTTCGTACTTTGTTTGACTCTGGCGCATCGCATTCTTTTATCTCATCATCGTTAGTTGAGTCACTGCACTTAGACACCAGGCTAGTTGATGATCCCTTGGTTGTTTCAAACCCAATTGGGGGCTCTATATATCTGTCTATGATATGTTTGGGTTTGAAGATTTCTATACTTAGCGTTGAGTTTAGATGTGATGCTTTTGTATTGGGCTTCACGGGCTATGGGTTGATTTTGGGCATGGACTGGTTATCCAGTAACGGTGCCGTTCTTGATTGTGAAAGGAGAGTTGTCAGGCTTATGACCCGCTTGGGTAATACTCTCGAGATCTCTTGTAATCCCATGGAATCTGTTTTGCTAAGTTATCTTGAGTCGCTCGATGCTTCGGTCGAGAGTTTGCGTTCTGTCAGAGTAGTCCGGGAATATCCGGATGTGTTTGAAGAAGTGAAGAATTTGCCTCCGAAGCGGGAGATAGATTTCCGAATTTATTTGGTGGATAATGCCAAACCAGTGTCTTTGCCAGTGCGCCACATGGCTCCTCGTGAGAGAAGAGAACTTCATAAGCAAGTAGGGGAGTTGCTTGAGAAGGGGTTCATAAGGCGAAGTATATCGGAGTGGGGAGCTCCAGTAGTGTTTGCCACAAAGGCGGATGGGTCCCTCAGACTTTGTGTGGATTATAGAGAACTTAATAAGCTCACGAAGAAGAATAGACACCCATTACCGAGAATAGATGATCTCTTTGATCAGTTGGTTGGCGCCTCAGTGTTTTCGCAAATGGACTTAGCTACAGGGTTTCATCAGTTAAGAGTGGCGGAGGACAGTATAGAGAAGACTGCTTTCCGGACTCCGGATGGGTTTTATGAGTGGCTTGTGATGCCATTTGGGTTGACAAACGCCCCTGCATACTTTGTTGATTTAATGAGTAGAGTGTTCAGAGAGTATCTGAATAAGTTCGTAGTAGTCTTTGTGGATGACATCTTGGTCTTTTCCAAGAGTGAAGAAGAGCATGCCTTACATCTCAGAGAAGTGTTGGAGACTCTTCGAGCACATAGTCTTAAAGCTAAATTCTCTAAATGTCATTTTTGGAGAAGATAAGTGCGATTCTTAGGGCATGTGGTCTCTAAGGAAGGGATAGCTGTGAATCCCGCAAAGATAGTATCTATCCAGGATTGGAAAGTTCCTAGAAATGCTACCGAAGTAAGAAGTTTCTTGGGGTTGGCAGGATATTATAGGAAGTTCATCAAAGACTTCGCGAAGATATCATCCCCATTAACCCGCTTGACGAAAAAGAATCTGGTTTTCTCATGGGGCATAGATTGTGATGATGCTTTCCGACGGTTAAAGAGAGCTTTGACCACCGCTCCAGTTTTAGTGCTTCCAGATGGGAGTAAGCCGTTTGTTGTTTATACCGATGCTTGTGGGACAGGATTAGGCGCAGTCTTGATGCAGGAGGGAAGGGTAATAGCCTATGGAGGGAGGCAATTGAGAGTGCATGAGAAGAATTACCCTACCCATGATCTAGAGTTGGCCGCGATTGTTTTTGCACTTAAGTCTTGGCGCCATTATCTTCTTGGTGAGAGATTCGAGTTGTTCACTGACCATAAATCATTGAAGTACTTATTCTCTCAGAAGGATTTAAACTTAAGACAGCAAAGGTGGATGGAGTTCTTAGCATCCTATGATTTCGAGATAGCGTATACTCCTGGCAAGGGTAACGTGGTGGCAGACGCCTTGAGTAGAAAAAGGCTATCTTTGAGTCTATTGTTCGTGGAACGGCGAAGCTTGGAGTTTCTTTCTTTGTTCGACTTCAGACCTTCTGTTGACTTTGTACCTGCTTTGTTGGCATCCTTGGAGGTTAGACCTACTCTTTTGGGACGGATTGGCGAGGCTCAGCGAGACGACCCACAGTTGGTTGAGTTGGTAGAGAAGCTTATGAGGGGGGAGTCGTCCAGCCATTTGGGTAGATACACCATAGATGATAAGGGATGGTTGCATAGAGACGGTAGACTTTGTGTACCGCAAGATGAGGGTTTGAAGAAGGCTATTTTGGATGATGCACATCGTTCAAGAATGACTATTCATCCCGGTGGAGACAAAATGTACCAAGACATGAAGAGAGTTTTCTTCTGGGCTGGTATGAAGAAAGAGGTGGCCGAGTATGTGGCTAGATGCTTAGTGTGCCAACAAGTTAAAGCGGAGCAAAGGAAACCCGGTGGGTTGCTGCACCCATTGGAAGTTCCGCAATGGAAGTGGGATAGTGTCTCGATGGATTTTATCGATGGGTTACCGAGATCGAGGAAGGGCAATACGGGAATTTGGGTTGTGGTAGACAGACTTACCAAGAGTGCCCATTTTATACCCGTGAAGAGTAAGAGGACCGCTCCATGGCTTGCTTCAGTCTATGTTAGAGAGATTATTAGATTGCATGGCGTACCATCCAGCATTGTGAGTGATCGAGATCCTATCTTCACTAGTGAGTTTTGGAGAAGTTTGCAAGAGGCGGTAGGGACTCAGTTGTGTTTGAGCACCGCATATCATCCTCAGACGGACGGTCAGACCGAGAGGGTGAACCGTACCCTAGAAGATTTCTTGAGGCTTTGTATCTTGGATTTTGGAGGTACATGGGAAGAACATCTTCCTTTGGTGGAGTTCGCATATAATAACCGCTTTCAGTCCAGTATTGGTATGGCTCCTTTCGAAGCTCTTTATGGAAGGCCTTGTCGATCTCCTACATGTTGGTGGGAATCTACGGAAAAGATCTTGCTTGGGCCAGATATGGTTAGAGAGACTTCAGAGAAGATTGATTTGATTCGAAGAAGGATGAAGGCAGCACAAGATAGACAGAAATCTTATGCGGATCAGAGAAGGACGGATCTTGAGTTTGAGGTAGGGGACATGGTTTTTGTCAAAGTATCTCCGTTGAGAAATGTTGTTCGCTTTGGGTCCGTTGGGAAGTTAGCGCCGAGGTTTGTTGGGCCGTTTCCTATTAAGGAAAGGATTGGACGAATGGCATATAGGGTGGAGTTGCCCGACAGACTTAGTGGTGTTCATGATGTATTCCATGTATCACATTTGAGGAAGTGCTTACATGAGACCGTAGAGGTGGTAGAGCCGAGCTTGCTTAGAGATGTAGAGGTAGAGCGTGATGCGACGATTCGACGAGCTCCTACTCGCATCCTTGGGTCAGAAACTAGGAAGTTGAGGAACAGAGAAGTTCAGCTAGTGAAAGTGCAATGGGGAGATGACGAAAGCAATGCTACTTGGGAGACGGAAGCGAAGATGCGTTCTTTGTATCCATTTCTTTTTGAGAGTATGTCTTTTAATTTCTCCTTTATCGCTTGTCTAGTACTTATCTTATCTTTAGTATATCCTCTCGCTAGTACCTATGACCTTTGGATAGGGTAAAACCTATGGTTGAAACATGTGTTTGAAACATGTTATGGTTGATGGATGCATGTGGATGCAATTGTTTGCTAGTGGTTGCTCGTGGATGCATATACACACACATTAGGCACTAGATCGGCTCAGACACTTCATGTTGCATATTGCATAAATGGATGTGGTAGTTAGATTGATGGATGTGTCATGGCTGTGTTATCATATGGATGATGCATTTTTGTGTATGGTTGTGCACGCATGTAGAAATTTGTATGTGTCAATAGGGTTTCGCATACATATTGGATGCATGGCACTATCATGGTTTGCATTAAGGAGGTCGACTGAATCAGTAGACCGCCTGATTTTGCATTAGTATACGGACATATACACACACTTTCTGCATATGTTCATACATCATTAGAAGTTTCTAAGGATAATGGTTGCTTGTGGTTGATGGTTTAGTAGATGGTTGTTTGGTTGGTAGGATACGTTCTTCTTAACTTAGAGATTTCGAGGACGAAATCCTTTAAGTAGGGGAGAATGTAACACCCCGAATTTCAATTAATACTAATGGTTAGAAATTAAAGTATAATTAATCTCAGATGTGAGAACCAGGGGAAACGGGCTGCGTCATTGCGTTCGTCTCGGAAAAATACGCGAAATAGAGTCCGAGTTTTCGAGAATCGGAGTCCGTATGGCCCGGTTATGGCCCAAAGAAGTTTTTAGAAAATTTAAATTTAAAAACAGATTTAAAATTCAGCTCTAAAACAAGTTTGGAGCCAAAAGAGGAAAGGGGGGAAAAATTCCCGCCTAGCCCCGTGTCGACAGGCATGTCGACAGGGGTGTCGACAGGGGTGTCGACAGCCCTGTCGACAGGGGTGTCGACACAGGGTGTCGGCCCTGTTGATCTAGGTGCACCAGGTCTGGTCTTGGTTGAGTCTTGGGCTATGTTCTAGAGGGTTCCGAAATCTAAGGGTCCTAATCTAATCTAGGGTTAATCTAAGGGCCTAAAACACTCACCTAATCTATAAATAAGACCCTAACCTAGCCCTAAATCATCATTAATCTATCATACAACTAAACTATGGCAAAATGCTAGCTCTCATGGCCTCCACTAATTTATGAAGAGGGTTGCAAGCTAATCACTCTCTAATCAACCTCTAATCCCTTCTAAGCATCTTAATCTTCTTCATTTGGAGTGCAAAATTGCTAGTAGTGAGTTTCTATCACTTTGATGATCTTTTGTTAAACTAAGTAGATGAGATGTGATGGGATTTATGGTTTTGTATGTGGATTAATGAGTCTTGAATCATATGATATGATGTTAGCATTAATCTTATGTTTATGCATGTTGAGTATGTAAGTTTATGCAAGTTTAATATGATGTATGTTATGTTTGCATGATGCTAAATATGCAAGTTGTGGGCTATGTGATCATATGCATGTTATGCAAGTTCATGGTGATATGCTATGCAAGTTACATGTATGTTAATATGCAAGATATGCTATGCAAGTTACATGTTTGTTAATATGCAAGTTACATGTATGTTAATATGCAAGATATGCTATGCAAGTTACATGTTTGTTAATATGCAAGTTACATGTATGTTAATATGCAAGATATGCTATGCAAGTTACATGTTTGTTAATATGCAAGTTACATGTTTGTTAATATGCAAGTTCATGATGACACATTATGCAAGTCTATGGGTTAATATGCAAGTATATTATGCAAGTGAATATGTAAGTTATGTGACATATTATATGCAAGTTATGTGACATGTTATACAAGATTATATGCAAGTTATGTGACATATTATGCAAGTTCATATGCAAGTTATGTGTTTGTTAATATGCAAGATGGCACCTTTGAAACATGTTCATTCATATGCAAGTTGACACCTTTTATATGTGTTATGTCATGAGAACGAAATTACGTGGGAACGATGGGGTAATTAAATGCATAAGTTAATAAGATTGTGTGAAATTAATATAATTATGCATAACATAAAATAAAGGAACATAGTATGGGAATTTGCCTATTAAGTTAGGTGTACCCATACTATGTGTTGGGAATTTACCTATTGAGTTAGGTCTACCCCATGGGAATTTACCTATTGAGTTAGGTCTACCCATGTTATGAAAAGCTTAATATTAATTAGGGATAATTAATTTAAATTATGAGGGTGATTAATTAGGTGTAATTAATTGACTAAGACACGAGGTTGGACTCAGTTGTAGCGTAAAACTGCCCGGACCCAACCGGCTTAACCAGTTGCTACAAATGTTAGCCCAATGTGAGAGGTCTTAGGCACAAACTAAATACGTGATTAATGTAAAGACACGAGGTTAGACTCGGTTATGACATAAGGCTGCCCGGACCCAACCGGCTTAACCAGCGTTCATAAAAGACAGTCTAATGTGAGAGGTCTTTACAAAGGTTACGATCTTAATTAATTAATTAAGAAACACTTAACCACATTAGCATGTAGAGGGACATGAGGGGTTAAGTGGGTGCCTTGGGTGGCATGAGGAAATCTAGTGGTTGCCTTGGGTGGCAATAGGAAAATACGATTAGAATACTTAACCAAAGTGGAAACGTGTAATTAAACATGATTAAAGGGTTAAGTGGGATATACTAGGAAAAGGGACAAGCTTAGGTGGGTAGCTTGTGGGAGGCCCATTTCAACCAGTAACCCATACGTATCTTTGTGGGCTCGACCCATGTCGAGGACGGGACACGCATACTGGGCTTGACTGTAAGAGGCAAACGGGTTAGCGGTGGCAACGCAAGTCCAACGGGCTTCATATGCGTGAGTGGGCCCGGGCTGGTAGGTAAGCCGTTGTTGCATCATGTAGATATAAGCCGTGCACCGTTAATTATATCGGGTTGCCACGTTGGGGAATGGTACACCCCATGGTGGGGCCAGCACGGGTATCTACGTTAGGGAGCCGATCGAATGGGGAGTAGTGTGTACACCTAGTGGATTGTAGGGCCCCGTGGCGCCTACTTGGTCACCTAGGGGTACGCAAGTACTATTAAGTTAATTTTATAAGTCCATGGGTGGGATCAACCTTTAGGATAGGAACGACTGGTGTGGTGCAGTTTAGTAATTTACCTTTGGAAGGGTAGATGCGTCTTTATCTTTTATCTTAGTTTAGTTGACTGCTTAGAGTAGTCATTCATCCCTATATGTTACCATATATCAGTTTATGTCTTCTCTGGTTACTTTAACGATTGTATTGTTAAAGTTATAGGACTCGCTCAGACTTATGTCTGACCCCGTTGTTTTTATCTTTTTTTTTTCCAACCCTCAGGTCCTACGGTGGATCCTAGCAGTAGTGGAGCTTGATCGGATTGCTGTTCCAGTCTTTAGGAGCTTGGATAGATGTAAAGCTCCAGTTATCCAGTTATCTTTTCTTTTTGTTTTGGCTATTGTATGAGAGTGGGATTATGTACTTCTTTATTTTGATGGATATTGTACTTGACCTTTATTGTGGTTTTATGATGTAACCAGACATGTTTTACTTCCGCTGTTAAGAGATGATGTTTTAAAATTTCAAGTACTATTTATATCTGTCTTGTTGTAATTTTTCTGTTCTATATTCACTAAAATACTCCACCGATGCTATGGCATTCCCTTAGTGAGTGATCATAGCGGGAGTGGGGTGTTACAAGGACTCAGACATCATCTTGCTAGAGCTGCTTTCAAAGTATGGCTCAAGTTTTTATCTCTACTATGGCTTTGTCTCTTTTATCTGGAGAATTATGTTTTCTTTTAAGTATTTATTTACTCTGATGTTAAAATACAGAAGTTATGTTGTAATGGTTTTTGAGACTCATGGTATTTTGAACCACGCTGTATTATTTGTGTTTGAAATAAAAATTTAAATTTCCGCTGCTATCTTATTTATGTCTGTTTTGTAAAATTCTGTGTATGTTTACCTATAACGCTTCATGAAACTTAATGCATTCCCTTTGTGAGTGACATTAACGGATGAGCACTTGGTATCAAAGCTGAAGGTTACCAGATTAGATAAAAGTTTTTGAAAATTATTTTTCATATAGGTTTTAAAAGAAAGCATTTTCAAAAAGAAAATTCTGTTTTGAAAAACATTCCCCAAAAAGCCATATGTAATATCTTAGATCCTTTGTCTGAATTTCATCCTTTTTCTTTTCAGCGTGTCTGGGGAACCAAACATTCCTAATATCCCAGAGGGAGTAACGATACCCGGATCATTCCATAGGTATCTGGAGGTCACGACGCCTTCCAAAGGCCAAGGAAACGTTCCTCCCCCAGCAGCACCAGCCATTCCTCCTCCCCCTCCTCCTTCTCCAAGAGCAGATAATTTCGCTAAGATCTGCAAAGATTTTCGTGCTATGGGAGGGAAGCGATTCCATGGGAACGAGACATTCATAGAAGCACGGAATTGGCTTAAGGAGACTGAGGACTTGTTTGTAATCTTTGATGTAGAGGATAGAAGGAAGGTTCAGTTAGCCACCTGGCTACTGAAAGACGAAGCCTGATTTTGGTGGGAAGTCACCCAAGCTGGATGTCCGGTGGAAACTTGGGAAGATTTTAGACACAGGTTCGAAATGAAATTTCTCTCCCAAGCTGAGAGAAGCATGCAGATGGAGAGGTTCTTAGCGCTCAAACAAGTAAACTTGACGGTGAAAGAATATATGAATAAATTCAACCAACTAGCAAGGTTCAAATTGGAGTTGATGGATACGCCGCACAAAAGGGCTTTGCGGTTTGCTAAAGGGCTGAATGAGCCTCTGCATGGGTTAGCCATGTCCCATATTCCAATGGGGGCCACTTTTGAAAAGCTTGTCGATATGGACCTAATGCATGAGGAAGACAAGGGAGAAAAGAAGGCTGAGGAGACATCGCAAAATAGGAAGGTGTGGCCCAAGAAGGAGCAGCAGCAACAGCAATAGTAACAACAGTAGAAGAAAGGAGGGAAGAATGATAAAGGCAAGGATAAGAGAAAATGTCACAATTGTGGAAAGGAAGGTCACCTGATTAAAGACTGTAAGCGAAGGAAGAACTCTTGCTACCACTATGGAGAGGTTGGACACTTTTCCAGGGGGTGCCCGAAAAAATAGGGATCACAAGGATAGGGTCAAAGAACAGGGACTTCTAGAGGGCAGATGCATGCTCTCGCGATCAATGCTCCTGATAGAGGTATAAAAATTTCTTTGGAAGGTTTAATTTCTCTTTAAAACCATCCTAATAGAACACTTTTTGATTCTGGCGCTTCATATTTATTTATATCAAGTTCTATAGTTGAATCTCTGCACTTAGTTACTAGTATGGTAGTGGATCCCGCAGTTGTTTCAAACTCATTGGTGGTTTGGCTCTTTTATCTATGATTTGTTAGGGTTTGAAAATATCTGTGTTAGGCGTCGAGTTTGAATGCGACACATATGTGCTTGGGTTTATGGGCTATGGGTTGATTCTAGGAATGGATTGGCTTACCACTTATGGTGCCATTCTGCATTGTGAGAAGAGGGTCGTTAGGCTTCTGACTTGCCATGGGAGGACCCTCGAGATTTCTTGTGACCCTCAAGGGTCTGTTATGCTTAGTTTCCTAGAATCTCTTGATGCATCTATAGATGACTTGCAATCTATTCCAATAGTCCGAGATTACTCCGATGTTTTTGATGAGGTTCGGGGTTTACCTCCGAGGCAAGAGATCGACTTTCATATATATTTGGTGGACAATGCAAGGCCAGTTACATTACCAGTGCGCCACATGGCTCCGAGAGAAAGGAGGGAGCTGAGTAAGCAAGTAGGGGAACTGCTTGAAAAAGGGTTTATTAGACGAAGCATATTTGAATGGGGTTCTCCAGTAGTATTCGCGACTAAGGTGGATGGTTCTCTTCATTTGTGTGTTGACTATAAGGAGTTGAATAAACTCACCAAGAAGAATAGGCACCCGATCCTGAGGATTGATGATTTATTTGATCAGCTTTTTGGTGCCTCGATATTTTCTCAGTTTGATTTGGCTACAGGGTTTCATCAGTTGAGGGTGGCTGAGGATAGCATAGATAAGACTACTTTTAGAACTCCGAACGGTTTCTTTGAATGGCTAGTGATGCCTTTTGGGCTGACGAATGCACCCGCCTATTTTGTCGATCTGATGAGTAGGGTGTTTCGGGAGTTCCTAATTAAATTTGTTGTAGTCTTTGTTGATGATATTTTGATCTTTTACAAAAGCGAAGAAGAGCATGCCCAACATTTGAGAGAAGTTTTGAAAACTCTCCGTGACCATCAGCTCAAAGCAAAGTTCTCCAAATCCCATTTTCGGAGAAAAGAGGTAAGATTCTTAGGGCATGTGGTCTCCAAAGAGGGGATAGCTGTAGATCCCGCGGAGTTGGTCGCTGTGTAAGATTGGCAGATTCCTAAAAATGCAACCAAGGTGAGAAGCTTTCTTCGGTTGGCATGTCACTATAGGAAGTTCAGTAAGGACTTCACAAAGATATCAGCCCCACTCACCAGGATGACGAAAAATAACTTGGCATTTTCATGGGATATAGACTGTGACGTTGCTTTCCAACAACTGAAGAGGGCTCTGACAACAGCCCCAGTCTTAACTTTGCCTGGCGGGAGTAAAGTGTTTAATGTTTACATTGATGTGTGTGGTACAGGGCTTGGTGTGGTTCTAATCCAAGAAGGGAAAGTAGTATGTTATGGGGGTATACAGTTGAGAGTTCATGAAAAGAACTACCCCACCATGGTCTAGAGCTAGCTGCCATAGTATTGGCATTAAAAACATGGCGTCATTATTTACTTGGAGAGAAGTTCGAGTTATACACCGATCATAAATCTCTCAAGTATCTGTTCTCGCATAAAGACCTCAATTTAAGGCAACAACGGTGGATGGAGTTTCTAGCTTCTTATGATTTTGAGATTGCTCATACCCCTGGCAAGGGTAATGTGGTGGAAGATGCACTAAGTAGGCAGAGGATGACCCTGAGTCCTCTGTTTGTGGAGAGGAAGTATTTGGAGTTCATATCAGCTTTTGATTTTAGACCCTCCATCGAGATTTTGCCTGATTTGTTTGCATCCTTGGAGATACGACCAACTCTTATGGATCAAATAGGATCTTCGCAAAAAGATGACCCACAGATTTTAGACATCATGGGAAGGCTCAGAAGAGGGGAGACTTCTAGTCACCTCAGTAGACATGCCATAGATGAAAAGGGGTAGTTGCGACGAGATGGAAGGCTTTGTGTTCCTCAAAACTGGAGCTTGATAAAGGCAGTTCTAGAAGAAGCCAACCATTCTAATATGACCATTCATCCAGGCGGTGATAAGATGTACAAAAACATGAAGAGAGATTTCTTTTGGGCTGGGATGAAGAAAGATGTGGTTGAATTTGTGTCTCAATGTTTAGTTTACCGGCAAGCTAAAGCTGAGCAAAAGAAGCCCAAGGGATTACTTTATCCTTTGGAGGTTCCTCAGTGGAAATGGGAAAGCGTCTCTATGGATTTCATAGATGGTTTGCCTTGATCGAAGAAAGGCAACACCAGTATCTGGGTTGTGGTAGGTAGACTCACTAAGGGTGCTCACTTTATTCCAGTTAAGAGCAAGAGGACGACATCATGGTTGGCAGTAATTTATGTTCGTGAGATAGTTCGTCTTCATAGGGTGCCTTCCAGCATCATAAGCGATCGTGACCCTATCTTTACCATTGAATTTCAGAGGAGCTTGCAAGAAGCATTAGGTACACAGTTGTGTTTGAGCACCGCTTATCATCCTCAGATCGATAGATAGACGGAGAGGGTGACCATGATTCTTGAAGATCTTTTGAGGCTGTGTATCCTACACTTCGGAGGGACTTGGCAAGAGAATCTTCCTTTAGTAAAGTTTACCTACAACAACAGCTATAAGACCAGCATCGACATGGCACCCTTCGAAGCATTGTAGGACGACCATGTAATCACCAACTTGTTGGTGGGAATCTACAAAAAGATTATTACTTGGACCAGATATGGCTAGAGAAACGTCTGAAAAGATTGACCTCATTCAACAACGGATGAAGACAGCTCAAGATAGGCATAAGTCCTATGCAGACAAGAGAAGGACTGACATAGAATTTGAAGTAGGGGACTTAGTTTTTATCAAAGTATCACCTTTGAGGAATGTGGTTCGCTTCGGATCAGTAGGGAAGTTGGCACCTAGGTTTGTGGGACCATTCCCAATAACTGAAAGGATTAGCCAAATGGCCTATAGAGTAAAGCTCCCAGAAAATCTATCAGGTGTTCACGATGTTTTCCACATTTCCCATCTATGGAAGTGCCTCAATGACACCGCAGTAATAGTTGAGCCGAATGTGTTGGAAGAAGTCGAAGTGGAATGGGAGGCGACAGTCAGGCGAATTCCTACCCTTATTTTAAGATCAGAGTTAAGAAGCTATGCAATAAAGAGATCAAGTTGCTAAAGGTTCAATGGGGAGATAACCCAGAAGATGCGACTTGGGAGGCCGAAGACAAGATTCGTGCTTCATACCCTTTCCTTTTCAAGGGTATGTTCTTATCGCTTTTTTTCAAAATTTTGTCAGAACTTGTTTCTATCACTTGAATATATCTTATCCATAGTATTTTTCGACCTTTAGATAGGAATCCTATGGATGTAAACATGTGTTTGAGACATGTTATGTTTGATGGATGTAAGTGTTTGCTAGTGGTTTCCTGTGGACGCATATACACACGCATTAGGCACTAGATCGACCCAATCACTCTCATACAGCATATGGATGTGTGTACATTTTCTTTTCTTTTATGGATGGAAATGGATGAGTTAGCATATGGATGTTGCACTTAGACAAATGAGTATGCACACATATTGAGATTACATGTGATAATAGGATTATTTGCATATTGGGTTCATGGCACTAACATACATTGCATTAAGGAGGTCAACTGAATCAGTAGACCACCTGATCTTTGCATTAGTATTGGGACATATACACACCTTTGCATATATTCATGAAAGCATCAAAATCCTTAAGGACAATGGATGTCAGGGATTGATGGATGAGTATATGGATGATGGATGGTAGGATATGCATTCTTCTCAACTTGGATATTTCGGGGACGAAGTCCTTTATTAGGGGGAATGTAACATCCCGTAATTTTATTAACATTAAAAGGGATAAATTAAATAATAATTAGTTTAATATTCAGAATAAAGGGAACGGACTGTTCCATTGCGTCCGTCTGAAAATTCTGGTCAAGATAGACATTTGGTTTGCGTAAAACGGACACAATATGAAGAAGTTATGAGGGTTTTAAGTCTGTATATGCGCAGAAAGAACATATATACACATATGAGTCACGTATGAGTTAGATATGAGTCAGACCTATCCAGAATAGTTCGAAAATCAAAAATTCGTCAAGGCGGCAAATTTCCCACTCTAGGGGGTCGATCCCCTAGAGGGGTGTCGACACCGGGGTCGACCCCCCTTAAGGGGTGTTGACCTATGGGTCGACCCACCCATAGGGGTGTCGACACCCTAGGGCTGATGTGGCACTCGGTTTCAGGGGGGCTAGCAGCTATATATATATGTCCAATTCAACTATTTTCTTCATTGGAAATCATGGAAGCCACATGCTGCCGGTGTGTGAATTGAGACGGATTCGTTTTCTTCAAACAACTGTCAGTTTTGCAAATCAAATCTAGAGATTCAAGATCCATTCTTTCTCTTTTCTAATCCAGACGATGTAAGTTTCTAGTTACTTTTAGATTTGAATATTTAAAAGTAAATCATGAAAAACTATGATTTGGATATGTTGTAAACTATGAATCTATGCTATTGTTAAATCTTATATTATGTCATGATAGATCTATTTCTCTAGATCCAATGCAATTATGGTTATTCTATTATGTCGCCTCTATGGATCTTGAATTGTAACTATATTATGGTCAATGTAAATATGTTAATTTGGACAGTTACAATGTTTGTTAGATCCAATTCTTTATGTAAATCACCTTTCACCTATCATATTATGGTCAATTTAGATATGTTGTAAATTGTATATGTGAATCCATATTTAGATCTAAATATGTTACTATGTCATCCTAATTATGTTAGATCTGCTTTTGTGACCGCATTATAATTATGTTGGATCTAAATAGTTGGACACCTAAATGGTCAATTAAGATCTCGTTATGCTCACTATGACATCATAGTTATGTAGAACTAGTAATTACCACAAGTTCATCAGTTTTATGCTCATATGTCCACCTTATCACCATGCTAGTTTATGCCAAGTTATGTTAAAATTATCACTTTGGTTATACTCCTATTATTTTCCCTATTATCTTTTATGACTAGGCTATTGTCTAACCTAGGCATGCCGCCAATTTATGAATGCGCTAGTTAGGGAACGGGGGAAAAGGGGTTAGTATTGGCATAATTTGAATATGAACATTTTTGGACATATAATTCGAATTATTGGTTAGAGTGGGAATTAACACTGTAATGTCCCGTATTTTTACGGTATTATAATTTATTTATTTATTTATTTAAATAGTGATTTAGAAATTTATATGGTTGTTTAATTAAATAATATTGGATATTTAATTAATATAAATAACAGAATAATATATTTAATTCAGAAATAATCGGAATTAAGTTAAATTGTGTGAATTGGACAATTCAAAATATATATATCAATTTAAATTTGAATTACGATAACGAATATATTTCATTAACGATGGTTGATCGTATAATTCATGTTATAATTGTTATCGAGCTCGAAATGGCGTGGCAGTTCGCTATTTGGCGATTCGAACTTCACATGAATATACAGAATCCGTTTTAAATCGGATTTCTATGAAACAAGAAACGTTCGGAGCTGGTGAAGTATATATTTCTAGTAGAAGAGAAAAATCGGGATTTCATTGTGTAGATTTTGATTTATGCCCAAATCAAATTTTCGAAAAGTCGCTATGGAATTCCTTTATAATTTATAACGATTTATAAAAGGATTTAAATATAAATTGAATATCGATATAACTCTGATGATGAAATATCGGGTCATAAATCCATATATATTTATTCCGGAGTTGTATGGTATTATATTGTGAATATATACGATAATATTTATTTATAAATATTTAATTTAATTATTTTAAATATTTAAATATTTAAATGGATTTATTTAGAGCTTTAAAAATAGCCAGTTTTGCAAACGACCTCCGTTTTCGATGAAACTAATTTTAGTGGATCCGTAATATTAAATTATTGTTAGATTTCAATTTTCATGATGTTTGGAGTCAGTATGTGGCCATACGGATTTTTAATACGAAAAACAGTAAGTATTTTGACGGTTAAAAATATGCTGTGAGATTAAACGGAGTCGGAATTCAACGAAACAAGTTCTGTTGGGTCCATAATGTCAAACTCTAGTTGTATGCCCATTTTCATGATTTTTGGTTGTCGTATGTGATCATGGAGATTTTTAAAGCCGAACACAAGTAATGACTGATTAAAATTGAATTAACTAATCAATAAAAAAATATTATAAAAATCCTATCAATGACCCTTAGCTTTCTCTAAACCTAATGAGATTTTTCCTCTGGTCAACACAATTCAAAAGGGAGCCGTCATATTTTTCCGAACCAAAAAAAAACCTCGTGGGTTATAAAATTCAAAATCAAATGGAATAAATTTCCAAAATTCATAAAACAAAATTTTCTGGAGTTGCAGCATGTTCCTCTTCGTTTTAGCTTGAGTTTCAAGCAATTCGATGTCGTTCTTTATTCGCTGATTGTAGAGGAGCGATGCTAGGGTTAGTATCCTTGAGGGATTAAAGCTTAAATCAAAGAAATGGTGATTATATTCGAGTTCGTGAGGCTATAAAGCAGCGTTTGACAAATCAGGGAGGAGTTCGGTGACAATCAATGTCGCTCCTGCACAGTCATGCTTCGGTCAGGGCGCAAGTTGCAATTGAGAAAGGGAGGATCGAGTATCTCGAAATTATCATGGTATGATGTAGTTTTTAACAAGGATTTTTGTGGTAATTTTTGTTTAAATTTAAAAGAAGTAAAGATGGAGATGAATGGATGTATTAATCCGGAAATGGCTTATGGGATTTGAGCTGCAGTTCACGAGGGAGAGGGTAGGTTCGAACGAGGTCTGTTGGTGTTCGGATGGGAGGTATTCGTGAAGTGATGATCATGAGTTTTAACGTGAGATAAGTGGGGTTACTTCAGTTGTGTTGGTTTTGTGAGAAGAAGAGGGGGGACCTTGCATTGAAACAGTTGGAAATGGTAAGAGCAAATCACTGGCAGATGGGTGATGTTTGTTTTGTGGATTTTGTGGTGTTTAGTCTGGTCTTTTGGTTTCGAACATGAGTAACAGGGAAGAGTTGATATTAATTGGTGAATTTGTTGGTCGATCTCGGCAAACGGAAGGGAAGCTAAGGGAGTTCCAATATTTACTGTAATTGGTGAAATGGCAGTGATGGGTTTTATTAGCATCAAGGAAGAAGAGCTCAAATACGTGATTAACTTGGGTACTTATTTAGCCTAATGACTTGATTTAAGGAATTACTTGATTTTTATATAATCAAAAACTTGTAACAATTATATCTTTATCAAACGTGAATAGAATCCAATGAAACTAACTACGTTGGATTCATAATGACGAAGTCTACGTTGTGGAACTATCTCCGCTGCAAACAGGACCACTAGAATTTCAAGGAAAAATCAGATGTTGTTTAATTTAAACAATACAAAAGCGTAATCAACAATGGCTATCATTATTTAACGATGATCGTCTAATGTGATTAAAACTCACTGACTCTATCAGTTTATATTTTTATAAATATAATCTAGTAATGATAAATGATAACTGATTGTTGTGTGTTGATGGGTTGGTTGAATTGCTGGTGTATTGGTTGAAATTATATATAACTATATATATATATATATATATATATCTTTAATCAAATGTTGATTCTGTTCATTAGAATATTTCATATCGAAATGAAATCGATGTTATTATATTGTTTAACATCTGTAGATGCAGGGAGACAGGTTGGAGTAATCCAACTGGATTCCTCAACATTTATTTTACTGTTTTTCATATATTGTGTTATATGTTGTGATATGAAATCTATTGCTGATTTTGTATGTTTGAATGATACCGATCATTGTTATATGGTACGTTAAATACCATGAGGAATACTGGAATGTTAAAAAGGGATTTCAAAGTGAATATTGAATAAAAGAAATATTTATTTAGAAAATAAATAGAATTATAAAAGAAATATTTATTTAGAAAAGAAATATAATTATAAAAGAAATATTTATTTAGAAAATAAATAGATTATAAAAGGAAATACTTGAAAAATGAATAGAATTGTATAAAAAGAGAATTTTACACTAGGAAGGTTTAGACCCGTGCTTCGCACATGGATATTAACATAATATGAATTTAAAGTGAATATTTAATAGAAATCGGTTTTAACAGATAAAGTAAGAAGATTAATTTATAAATAATGTTTTATAAATTAAGTAAAAATATTTATCATAGGATAAATTGGATATATAAAATCAGAATTTATATAGAGAAGTAAAATTGGTTTCAACGCCGATATTGAAAATGGAATTTGAACTTGGTATTTAAAAAGGGAATTTGAACGAGATATTAAGTGTTAGAAGGAAAAGTAAGATTTGTATGAATAATTCTGCAAATAAAAATATAATTAGAGATAATCAATTAGAGCTAATCAATTAAAGTTAACCGAATAGAGTTAATTGATTAGAGTTAATCGAATAGAGTTAATCGAATAGAGTTAATCAAATAGAGTTAATCGAATAAAGTTAGTTGATTAGAGTTAAGCGAATAGAGTTAATCGAATATAGTTTAGTCGAAGAGAGTTAGTCGAATATAGTTTATTCGAAAGGAGTTAATCGAATATAGTTTATTCGAAAGGAGTTAGTAAAATATAGTTTATTCGAAAAGGAGTTATCGAATAGAGATTATTCGAAAGAGAGTTATACGTTGAAATTCGATTATATCGATTTCGAGAAAGTAGTATTCACTTTCTATTTTCAATCAAGATCTATTTATTTGGTTATAAATTGTCTAGTTAGTTATTTAGTTAAATTAAGGAATAAAAGTTATATTTTGAAGTTAGATATTTCAGAAGTAGGGATTATAACGCTATAGTTATAATTAGTATTTTCAATAAAGAAGTGGATTCGTAAATTGGATCTGAGAGTTATGTAAGGAAGTTTATTAGAGGTTTAAAAGGTGAACCTTGTTTATTTCGAAGTTAGAAATGTTGTTCAGTTAAGGTTTGAGAGGTAGTTATACCCCAACTTGATTGGCTTCGTTTTTAACTAAGGAATGGTTAAGGTTCGATAGTGAAGGTTGGTTAAGTGAGTTCAGTTAATTAGTTTAATGTTTTGAGTTGGCATAACGATGTTTTGTTTAAACATCTGTTTAAATACAAATGTAGGAGTTTAAGCGAGTTCAGTTAATGAGTGTAATGTTTTGAGTAGGCATAACGATGTTTTATTTAAACAACTGTTTAAATCCAAATGTAGGAGTTTTGGAAATATTTTCCAAATAAGAATCAGAAATGTTTTCTAATATAGAAACTAAGAAATGGAAATGTTTTCCAATGTTAATAAAATATATTTTCTAAATTTAGAAAATAAGAAATGTCGAGTATATGGAAATAGGAAATGGAAAAATGAATAAATTAATGAACTAAAGAGATAAATGTTCAATGATGATTGATCGATAAAATTTCCATCTGGAAATAATATCGTTGTTTGCACACATGTTTTTCTTGATAGTTAACTCACCGACTATCGAAGTTTTTGACCATTTTTCCATCGTCAATATAGAGAGACTGGGATCAGATTCATTATCTGAAAACCACTCGGTATGGGCGTTAGCGTTGCGATCAAATATGGTGAAGATAATTGAAGAGGAGTTTGTGCAAGGGTCGTTCTGTCAAATCCTAGGTAGAAATTGCCTAAGATGGATTTACAGAATAGTGCCTTCGGTTTGTCCAGTCCCAGGACAATCTGTATGGAAGAATGTCTGACAGAGTATATTTAATGGATCACGTAAGTTGATCTCATCAAACGTATGTACGTTTGGTGGCGGAGAAATTCGTTTCTCTTAGTTGTATACCCATTGTATTTTTGGGGAAATCAATTTGTGATTTGGTGGGTATGACGATGTGACATTCGAAGTGAATAATTGTGTGATCTGTCAGAGATAAGCGTGGCCTCTAGCCTTACAACCAGGAAATGACAAAAATCGGGCAGGCAGCATGGCTATGTGGGTTGCTTCCATTAGGGTGTATTATCACCTATCTAGAGATATCCATTTCATTCTTTAATCTATTCGATGCTGTCCCATTCGGGAAACGGTTGTTGATCCCAACCGTTGGTGATATACATTCGATACAGTCAAGCGAAATGAGTAGTCGGTCTTGTGTGGCTGTGTTGCAAGATGTTCTTGTTGAACCCAGTGTTTTCCTCTCTATAGGTACACTATCGGAAGGTAGTTCCATACCTTGTCATAGTTGGTAATCCATTATCCAATAAGTGCTCGCGGTTTTGATTGTATACTATATATGTAGAACGTGAGATGAAAGCGTTTCTGCTAGATGATTATTATATTGTGGTTGATAGACACTATCATAATATCAAAAGAATTTTGATATAAAGACTATTTTGGATTCTCATAAGTGAAAAACCCGTTTCGTTATACGGCGTGGTCTTATAAAATATTGTTTAATTTCTCTAACTGTTTTAAACTGTTTTACTCACACCAGTCCCATGACTGACCCAGAGTTTGTTTTGTTTTGTTTTCCCTAAACTCTTGGGTGCCAAATTTTGTACGGGCAGTCAAGTATTCAGGATCTTTCAGATATGCTTGGAGAGCTTGGAGCAAGAGGCTTCAGGATTATATAGCTATATTTATTTCCGCTATGTTGTAAGTGTTATACTCTTATAATGTTACTGCATGCATATACTGATTTTACTTCAAAACTATGTATCTATTATATGTTGTTCGTTCCGCTGTGAGATTCGTATTCACTCTGATGATGTATGTTCTTCTTCTTCTATTCTAAGTTTCTATCTTATCTATTCTCACCTTTTATTTTCTTTCATGGACTATCCGGTGTTTCCGATGCTTGGGTAGTCGACATTGAGTTTATGTTGATAACCAGGGTCGCAAATCCCCGGGTCGCGAATCCCCGGGTCGTTACAAACACCTATAGAGGGAAAGGTTTAATTAATTGATTAATTAATAATGGAATGTATAGTAATTACAATTAGGAATTGTAATGGCACTTATGAAACGCGGTTAGGTTGCATTAGTGGTGGAAATATGCCCGAACCTGACCGGCATATCCAGCAGCCACTAATGTTGAACCTAATGTGGGAGGTTTAAGTGCGCAAATACGAATCGGACTAAAACACGAGGTTAGGCCCAACTTTGGAATAAGACTGCCCGGACCCGACCGGTATATCCAACATCCACACGTTGTAGGCCTAATGTGGGAGGTCTAGCCTATTATGAACCATAACTGGACATGGTAATGAATTGGACTACTTAACCAAATCTAATCCATAGGGATAGTATGAGTGTCAACTAAAGTTAGGGTTAAGTAAATTGATTGGATAGTGGATGGATTAAGTAAATTTGGAGGGGGTGGGTAATATTTACATATTGGCCCACAAACTTAACCCGATAAGGTTATGTAATTAAAGACACCTAGTGTTATACATAATCGGAGGAAAATATAAAAGTTATGTAATTAAAGACACCTTTTAGGGTAAGCATAACTGAATAGGGCTATGTAATTAAAGACACCTAGTGGTATACATAGTCATTGAAAAACCTAGTGAGGGATATAAGACAAAGGGGAGAGCTTGTATCATATTGTGTGGAATCCATTTTAGTCAGTAACCCGGAGTAAGTATCAAATAAAATACTCCATACAAGGTAGAGAGGGGACACACTTACTGACTAATTGTAAGAGATACAAACGTGGGGGACGGTGTGGGCGGTGCAAACCGACCGGGCCATGTGCGTGCATGAGCCAGGCAGAGGGGGATCAGATGACCGTAACACCAGTAGATATGGGGCTGTGCATATTAGTGAGTGGTTGCCACTGTAGAACGTGATACATCCTACTGTGGGGCCGGCACAGAGTATATACGGAGTAGGGAGCCGATTGATTAGGGTAGTGGTTAGGGTAAATTTGGACGTATGCCCTAAGTATACCACCTTATAGTAGAAGGGATCATCTCATTCTGGTTGTACTAGTAATAGTGCAGACTAATCATTAGAGAAGCGTATACACCTTATCCTGTCTGTCTTGTCACACCTGCCATTTATGTAATGATCTCTCTTATCCACTTTATATGCCTGTCATCTTACTTTTATTTATCTACTTGCTAAAAGTCACTAGACTCACCAGACTTTATGTCTGACCCTCCTGTTTCCTCTTCTTTCTTCCGTTCCCCCCTCCACCCAGGTTCTCAAGGAGGAAACACTCAGGCTTAGTCAGGACTCAGACATCATCTTGCTAAAGTTCTTTCGAAGTATGGCTCAAGTTTTTATCTCTACTATGGCTTTGTCTCTTTTATCTGGAGAAACTTTGCCTCCTTTATCTGGAGAATTATGTTTTCTTTTAAGTATTTATGTACTCTGATGTTAAAAGACAGAAGTTATGTCGTAATGGTTTTTGAGACTCATGGTATTTTGAACCACGTTGTATGATTTGTGTTTGAAATAAAAATATAAATTTCCACTGTTATCTTATTTATGTCTGCAAATAAAAGGATAAGGGAAGTTGCCCTTCTTCGAATCGAGTTGTCCCCGAAATAAAAAATGAAAATAAAGGTTTTTTTCTACCTTTCTAATTCTTTTTTTTACTATCTATAAAGACTAATGAATTAAGTAAGAACTTTCAATTAGAATTATTTTTTTTTTCTATTGATTTTTTCTTACTTTCATATCTGAAAAAATGGAAACTTAGGTAAGTGTTTTATCAACGTATGTAGCAAAAGAAGATATCTAATTTAGATCTTTCATGCCTACTATAACTAGTTATTTCGGTTTTTTATTGGCTGCTTCAACTATAACTCCAGCTCTATTGATTGGATTGAACAAGATACAACTTATTTGAAATGAATTAAATGAACAAATTAATAAAAATAAATATTTCTCCTTCAGGTATTCTACGGTAACTTCCCAGTCTTGTAAAATTGTGTGTCTATTTACCTTTAACGCTTCACGAAACTTAATGCATTCCCTTGTGAGGGACAATAACGGACATGGGGTGTCACAAACCCGTATTTTTATAATAAAGTTATAAAAGAGAATTTAAGCGAACAAGACAACTTGAATTAAATGTTTACTTAATAAATGAACTAACTAAAAGGAAAATCAAAGGGTTAGATTGAACCAGAGTTATATAAACAAAGTTTATAAAATGATACGAGTTGTTAAAGTGTTAATTTTAAATTAACGTTGCTTTACAATGAAATTAAGAATGAATGGAATTGAAATAAGGGTTCAAAGCGGGAAATGGTTGAATGGGTTTGAAAAAGAAATTGTTCAAAGAGAATTTGGTAAAGAAGTGAGTAATAGAAATTTGTAGCAAAATCCGAAATTTTAAATGAATTGTTTAAAGAAGTAAAAGTAAAAAGGTGATGTTTTTATAATAAATTACTTAGTTAATGAATTAAGGAAAAATGGCTATAATCGAGGAGTTTTCAAACGTAAGAAGGTTTGATAAAACCATGTTTTAAATAAAATAGTAAAGGGGTTTATTTTGATATCTGAATGAAATATCGGATTTTGATATTACAACTCATATCTATTTTAAGATAAGAACGCTGTTGATCTAGGTCTGAGAGGTAATTAAAATACCCCAACTAGAAAGACTTTAGGATTACCTGAGATGATATCAATTGTAGTGGTAAAGAAGAGTAATAATTATTATTTCCATTATAGAAATAATAGTGAAATAATATTGTTGACCATTTAAAGAATATATAATGAGAATTCCAAAGTGAAGGAAATTAAAGAGATTTGAGAATATATATAATGATTCCCCAAAGTAAAAGAAAATGGAAGGGAATTACATTTTCGAGTTAAAAAGGAAATGAAATGTTAAGTTTTGAAATAGACTTATTCCATAAGAATAAGCATGGGTTATTGTTTCAAGTAATGAACAAAAAAGGACTTCATATTTTACAAATAACAAGTCAAATAAATTTCCCAATTATAGATAATGAATAATGATGGAGCAATTGTTTGAAAAGAAAGTTAAAAGGTAATTTGAATATTTGCAAGATATTTTCTAAGTATTAAAATGAAATGGTCTGGAGAATCATTAGTTTGTTAAAATAAGAAGTAAATACAGGATTTTAACCACCATGTATATATTGATTGTTTTAACTATCAATCACCATTTTGTACCAAAATATGTCGTGTGTGAAGCACGTGCCTCAATTTTAATTAACCATACATTAATTATTATTTTTATTTAAAAAGGCAAGGTGATGCTGAATACTGAACCAGTGAACTCATTTTATTTCCATGATTGAAAAACTGTTTATTTTGAAAGTTAAATAACCGACTATTAAGTCTGGCCGATGCGATTTTGGTATGGAAAGACCTACATCAAATTTATATTCGGAAAACCATTCTGACCAATAAATATGTGAAAATATCAGAAGATGATCGAGATGGAGCATTGAAGACCGTAGATCTTCATAAACAGAAGAACTACTAATAATCTCTGGTTTAGCAGCCAGAGATATGATGTGATTCTATCGTGGTTGTAATCTACAGATTTGCAAGGACGTCTTTCTACCGATCTATAGGGTGATACCTAGGATATGGTAGGAGGGTGCCTTTGATTCATCCTATTCCCAGATGGCTAGTATGGACGAGTGTCTGACAGAGTATTTCCAAAGGTGTCACATACGTTGATTTCTCCAAACGTACCATAGTTGGTGACGGAGAACGACGGTTCTCTTAACAACTAGAATATTTTTGTGGACATCAATTAGTGATATTCAGCGGTTCTGACAATGTGGACTTCAAAGTGAATGAAGATATATTGATCTGAAGGATAAGCTTAACCTCTAGCCTCATCAACCGAGAAATGGCATAAAATTGGGTAGGTCGCATGGCTATGTGGGTCGCACCCATCAAAAGGTTATATCATTACATGATCTAGTGAAATCAAATTCCTTCGGTTGTCCCTTTTTATTTAAATATGTGTATGCTATCGGTTCGGTTGGCTGGCCCCCAACTGTGGTAATGATATATTCAGTACTCTCAAGAGAAAGTGAGGGGCCGGTCATGTTTAGCCTGGGTTGCAAGATGTTCTTGTTGAACCCCAATGTATTCATCTCCAGAGGTACATTGTCGATAAGGTGGTCCCATACCTTGCCAGGAAATCCATTCTCCAATAAGCACCCGCGGTTTTGATTGTATACTATGTATATAGAGCGTAAGATGCAAGCGTTCTGCTAGGTTGATATTTATTTGTATTTAGACACTATTATAATATCAGAAAACATATTGATATCAAAAATGTTTTGGGTCATCGTAAGGTAAAAATCGTCCGTATTTATGTGTGGACTCGATCTTATGATTATCCTTTTCTTTCGAAAAGTTTTTTTGATGTCAAAATCAAGTTGTGTGATGCCTTTAAACTTAGTGTGTTTTTCTCACTTTGGTTCACCAGACTGACCCGGTGTTTGTAATGCTCGGGTTAGACCGAGGTGTACAAGTTCAGGTTATCGGATGCTGCGAAGTCCAGAGACGAGCTGGAGGTGATCAGACTTATGATATATCTAGTATTTATTCCGCTGTGTGTTATATAAGAGGACAGGTTATTATAATTGTCCAGATGTGTTATGTACTCTGATGATTGTAAGTTTTGTCTCAAGCTCTCAGTAAAAATTTATTTCTATATTATATTTTTTCTGCTGCGATGTGAGACTTTGTTTCTGATGTGTTTCTTCTTCTTCTATTCTAATATTTCTTTCTTTATTATCTCACCCTCTAATCTATTTCTAATAGCTATTTGCTTTTCTGTATAATTTGAGTTGACATGGTTTGATAAATGTCGACTTAAACTGTACTAAAAAGTGGGTCGTTACATTAACATTGAGGATCTTTTTTGTTACAACATGTGCTTGTCAATACCATATTATATGATTGATGGGTGGCGATGGAGGGATGTTCAATCGGGACGTCAGCATAGGAGACTTCATCCATTAATCCCGGCTAGACATGGTGAAGCGCGTACAGCGGATACGTAGGGGAATGCTGAAACTTAACAATTACATTAGAGTAAAAACTTTCATTTTGTTTATTTATGGGATGCCCATCTTATGTTTATAAATAAAGTGGAACTTTGTATAGGCCTGATTTTATTTTGGTATAATGTATGCTTCAAATGTTTATCTAATGTTGTGGAAGTTTAGCTTTAGTCCATATCTGATACATAGCATTATTGTAATTATGTTTTTGTAATAAGTTCTGCTAAGATAACAAGTACTAGAGCAGCTAGTGTTCGAGTTAAGTTTATAACAAGGTTAACTAAGGAGTAGTAAAATCTTTATGCCAAACACATATTTGTATTCTAATGCCGCTATCAGGAGAAAATGGTGAAGTGAAAATAAATCCACTGCTTAAACAAATCTTGTTTTCTTTACCTGAATGGAGTACTACAAATTATAGAGTTAGTGTTGTTATAACCGTAAAGTAAGAAATGAACGATGAAGTACTAGAAACAAGAACGTTACTATAATAGGTGTATCTTATGGGATTTGTTATTGACACTCCAATTTATGTTAAGAGGAGGCCAAATTATAATCACACTCTACTTTTTTTAAATTGTTAAGGAGAGCCAATGTAGGTAGCTATTTTTTTTTAACTTCTTACACTTCTACTCTTACTTTAAAAAACTTACGCACCGTAAAATCATCAAACCCCTAAATCAAAAAACCCTAAATCGTTTAACTGCAAATAAAGTCAAGGAATAGTTGATATCATATGCATACGATTTAATAAACTGAAATTAGATCTTATCCCTAACAACATGTGCATACAATTTGATAAACTGAAATTAGATCTTACCATCTCACCAATCTGATCAACTCCAACGTAACACTCATTCCCCTATGTCAATATCATATTATTTTCCTTTTTGATCATGTTTTTTGGTTAGGGTTTGATTTCTCCACAATTAATGATGTTGATTAACCATTAATAATTAGATTAACGAACAGAAGAGTGAAATTAAGCCTAAGTGGGTAATAAGGTAAAATTACCTTTATTTGTTAAGGGCCTACTTCCCTCATTGATACTGCCCTTAACAATTATTTTTTAAATTTGGTCCCCTCTTAACAATATTTGGAGTGTCAATAAAAATGCCCTATCTTATTACAACATCTAAAACATATGTAAAATTAAGTAGACTGAAATAACGACACAAATTAATATAAAATTTTTGGTATAAACATTCAAATTTTTTAGCCTATATATGTTGTCATGTTTACAATATTTCTCTATACTCTATATTTATTAGTCTGCTTTCTAATCGAGTCTACTTAGATGAGTGAATTAAGATACAATTACCAAATTAACATGAAAACATCTAAAATTTTGTTCCTATGTAGACACAGTGCTGACTGAATTAAGTAGACTGAATTAAGTTGTTCCAGTAATGGACATTGTTTTTATAGTATCCGTTTTAACATTATCCAAATTATTCATTCTCTGTGTTTAGGTTTTCCAAGGAGGAGTGATAAAACATCCAAAAGGAGAGTAATCAAAAGGGTTTTCTTTTCAGTAGTGCTCCAAATCTCCCTTGTGTAAGTTTTTCTGCATTTTTTTAAAACTTGTACTGAATAGATTAAATTTATAATGTCAATGTGTTGCATACAAAGAATTCAAAGTTCACTGCTGTGACAAGAAGAGACGATCAATTGAGTAGACGTACATTCCATATAAGCAAACAATCCATAGTTATGCAATTGACAGTTGTGCATTTGTATTACCCTTCAAAATCATATTCCAGTACCTAATCTATTTACTAATCCTGCTAATCCCATCCAAAATTATTAAACATCCTATCCAATTTACTATGTTGTGAGAAGTTGGTCCGTCGAGGTAAAACTATTTACGCTTGAATTAATTTCTTTGTGCCCAGATGAATGAATACATGCTTGAAAATATGGATTTGCATTCAAGGTTTTATGATCCCAAATATGTGTTGTATATACCAATATGATTTTTGTTTGATGATAATATATATATATATAATTTTGTTTGCAATTGTACTATTGTACTGCATCACATACAGAAATATATATCAAAATTTTGAATAAAATGCTATTGCACGGAATTTAAAATTCAAATAGTATTTTTATTCAATATAAATATTTTATTTCAACAATTGAATAGTACAAAACTCTTAACTCCATTGTTGTACATTTCACTGTCATATAATACAACTGTTCAGTTTCGCATTTACAATGGTTACTCAATACAACACTCAGTCACTCAGAATCAATTACACTCACTCTTACATGTACAAACTCTGTTACATAAATTCATACATTGACACACATACATTGACTCGCTTCTCTTCGGTCTGCTTCGTAGATTGTCCAATCATCTGCATATCTGTCACAAAAACACACATAGAGTAAACTGGAACAAAAATCGATTAAATTGTAGCACATATAAATTTTATTTGCCTCAGAATATTGGTGTGTTACTCATCATATTTCTTGACTTCGTCTGATATGTATATAAATTTATCTTTGTCTAGATTGCTTGTGATATTCACAGTGATTCACTATAAATACCACAAGGTAGACAACATATCTTGTACATGCAGATCAGCCTCAACACAACTATAGTGGTCTAATGATCAAGACCGGCCTCAACTCACGTTTGTGGTCTGCAGATCTTGATCGACCACGACACAACGTAAAGTAGTATTCTGATGTATATAGAAAATATAAATTGCATATGCACACTACATGTATACACATACGTTTGTGTAGTTATATACCCATATATAATGTGCAAGGACAATATGGTCAAACATCAGTGAATGCATAGTCCAAGCCAAAACAAGAATGGTCAAGGAAAGCCAGTGAGCAAATCAAGTGTTCAACAAACCAAAATGGACCAATATGACAACTCAACAATGTGGCATACTCCTGTACATTGAGCTCAAAACACACTATATACATACATGATTGTATGTATACACAAAAAGAGCAAGCAAGCCAAGTACATATGCATGGCATGTTCAAACTACATGGTCAAGACTCAAATGCAAAGCAGCTAATGAACATGACAGCTAAAGATGTGCATCACAGAAAGGAAAAAGCACCAACATCAAGTGGATATAAGAAGTAATGATACACATGTGCATACCTAAACCAGTACAGGTCAAAAGCACAAGGTGACACAATATACAAACTGAACAAGACATGGTACAAAGTGGTGCAGCAAGAAAGGTACACGCACTAATGCAACAACAACTCAACAAAAATTATTCGGTCAAGAACCCATGGAAAAGACAAATACAACATTTCAGATCTTCCCAGAAATGTGACATGCATAGGTTCAAGGTGTACAAATTAAATCATGGTGCTATGGTTAATGCAAATGCTAACATGAGAACTGCAGAAGAAAATTCAAGTGCAACAAGGACTGGACAAGATAACATGGAAGTACACAAATGTGCATAGCAACATACACCTGAAGCAAGCCAACAAGTCTTAGTGAGCATGAATGTTATAGCAGCCAACACACACACACGCACATATATATATATATACATACATACATACATATATATATATGTGTGTGTGTGTGTGTGTACATGTTTGTGTGTATATATATACATGGTTTAGCATGGTAAATGCAAGCATAGGAGCTAAAAAGTCAAGAAGCTACTGAAGCAGTGGAGCACAAGAACAACAAATGCAAAAATATGGCAAGCAACATGGTCAAGGAAGTAAGTTTTGGTAACACAGTTCGCACAAATGCACGATCAAACCAACAGGGGCTGAGCACAAAAAAGAACACAAGGTCACATAAACATCGGAAGTGCAAAGCACATAATCACAAACATATGCACAAATCAGTAAACATGCAAGGGTGCAACTCAAATAAAATACATATACACACACTCTCTTTCTCTCTCTCTCTCTCTCTCTCTCTCTCTGTGCATATATAGTCATAGACGTGCCAAGCCATAAGAAAAAATTTAAATCTGCATGAACATGATGGATTTCAACAGCTCAAATAAAAGAAAATCATTCCTTTTTTAATTCACTGAAATGGAAAGAATTTAATTTTGCGTACGTGGGACAAATTATTTGGTAACTGTATAATCAGCAAAATAAATTTCCATAAATTGGTTGATCATTACAGGAAAATTCCAAATCAAGAAAATCATGAATGATTTTATCATTCCAGGAATGGGTAATGTCACGTGTTCAAAAGTTTCAAGAAATTCATTAAAAAATCCAGGAATCAATTGGAAAATCACGCAACAATTAAGGCTAAGCAATTCGTGAAATCAGAGAATGATTAAGGTTTTATAACCCTACAAAAAGAACACAATTCATCATTGGCCATACCAAAACAAAGAAATCAAAATTCTTGCTTAAGAGAAGTCAAAAGATCAGAGAAACTCACAGAGTTTAATTTGTTGTTCTGATTAACACCAAGTCTATTCGAGCAAAAAGAAATTGCATAACGAAGTAATTCAAGCCTTCATCAAATTCCAGAATTCTAGAATCACGATTGGGATATCAAAACCCTAGTTTTTTATATTGGCAACCATCAAAGAAAAGAAGGAAGCAAATTTGTTTTAAGTGAAAAGGGGGTCGATCATTTTTTATTTTTTATACAAATTTGGTCGTTTTTATTAAGTGTTTTTATTTTCACAAGCATTGTATAGTTTCTAGTTTCCTCTAAACTAGGGTCTACGATTTACGGGTTTGTAATTCAGGTAAATCTGATTTTGGGGATAAAGATCAGTCTAGGATTTTGAGCGTAGGATTAGAGCAATAGCAAGATTTGTGAGTTTACAGGGATTTGTAAGCGGGAATCTATTTTAATAAGTAATAGAAATCTTGGGAACGCAGCAGTAGGCAGGGGTTTGCTGAAGTTGGGTAAAATCCGTGTCATTTATTTTATGCATTAATTTTCTATGTTGCAATATGTACTGTGATAATTTTATTATCTTGTAGAACTCCAAATACCGTATTCGCTCCGCCTCAAAGGTTAATATAGATCCTACAATATGCTCATTTTAGACAGTGTACAATTGATGATACCTTCTAAAGCCCATGGTAGTGAATGATTGGCTACATCATGAGATAAGTTTTTCTTTACTTGTAGCCTTTCATGGTTTAGAAATTTGCATACATAACGATGAGAATAATCTTAGATCATCTTTATTTGATATAATAATACTAATATGTTGGTTAGAATTCGAAAATAGCCTCAATGACCATATTGTAGAGTTCTAAATAGTCATTATTTTATCACGATCGCCAACATCGTTGCCTTCTAGTCCTTATTTTATTGATTTGCAAAACCTATCCATGTCTTCATTGGACAATTTGTGTCTGACGATCCCTAATAAGCCAACTTTATAATTCACTAACTGTTGTCTAATGTCCTGTTTTCCAGGTAAGTAATTAGCACCTCTCATGTTCCACACGATAATCGATATTAGTTGTCAAAATTTCCCTTAGATTTTAAGCTGGTTGGGAAGGTAATACTTAGTACAAATATTATAAGCTTCTTCGCTTTAGTTGTTAAATTGTGTTGCATATTGTTCCAACATTAAATTAGCAACCTAATCTTTGTTTATTGTAGCATTGAACTCAAATATGTTTCCATTAGACCTATATTTCCTAATATTAATACTTCCTCTCCTACTTTAGACTTATCAATTGGAGTTTTATAGGAATTGAACGAGTTGTCGATGGCTTGCTGCTCTATTCTAAATCTGTCTTTATACCAGGAAGACACATTCAATTTTTTTTTCTTATATACACTCGCTAATCCTGCTGCATTTTGTATTCTAAAGGGACACTTTTTTCCTAAAGAACATAAGATGTAAAAGCTGCTTCATGGAAATAGAAAAAAGGTTATAAAAACATGTGAAGATTCACAAACAAAAGAAAGAAAAGAGAAGGCCTAGGAAAGTTTCATATCAATTAGCATATTTATCGATGGTAACAATAAACGACCTATATTTTTTCAGCTTATGTATTTTCATTAGTTTTTCATGATTATATGAACCTGATGTTCGGACTTTATAATACAATTTGAATATCATACCATTTTTATCATTTGGATTGTTATGTTATATTTTCGAATTTGTTATTACTACATTGACATTCAATGGTAGTTGTAATTGCATTTGTAATTAGATACTAGCAACAGTGAATTAAAATATATATTTTTAAATTTTGCAATTTAAAAATGCACTTCCAAATAATCAATTGGCAATTATTTTAAGCAGTTGTAGCTGAGTCATATGCAACTATGTATTATTTATAATATAATTTACTGCAATTGTCGTAAATAATTGTAATATCATACTTTTCGAATTAATTTTACAGACTAAGAACTGGCAATACAAGTTGTGAAAGGATCATCTGCAATTGCTTTTTATAGTGGTAAAAAGTTTCTACTGCAAGTCTTTCTTGCAACTATTGGGAGTAGTTGTAAAATGAAATCAGTCTATTGCATCTTGGCATATATAGACTTGCGTCATCCAGTTGTAGTAGACTTATTTCAAGTAGCTTTATCGGTTGTGAAATGAGCATTTTGTTGTAGTGTAATGGTATAATTTTCATTTAATTCCTGTTAATTTAGTTTAATCTAGAATTATTTGTAGTAATTTTACTTTCTTTTAAATTTTGGTATAGTCTAATTAGGTTTCTTTACAATAGTTTAATTTCATCTGTGTCAATTTCTCACAAATTTACTTACAACATGACCTAATTTCTCAAAAATTTGGCATTAAACTCTATTGCTACTGAACCTGCCACCTCTGTTTCTACTTCTCCGATTAGCATTTCCTCTTGTGACTGATTTTCTTATTTACTGGATTGGTTAAAGTTTCCCTTTTATTGATTTCTTTTTCTTGTAGCAGCAACATAGTTGATAGAATAATCAACATGTTTCAATTTCTTTTTGTTGACACCAAAAATTGGTACAACAACAAAAGAAAGTGTTTTGTAGTGAATAAATGAAAATAAATGATTACAAAACTGAAAATAGAGGAGATCACACACAGGTTTATAGTGTTTCGGCGTTAACGAGCCTACATCCACTTTATATTCTCTTATATACTTTATCAACTATTACAGTTGGAACAGTTAAATGGCATATAACAAGAGATTGACAAATATTCAAGAACAGAAATACTACCCGTTCCCCTAAAGTCCTTTCTACTGAGTCCAAAAAGGGTATTTATAGATGATACAATACTTAAGTTGGCCAGAATACGCGTAATGTTATCCATGATAATAGGAAAACATGAAGAGGCATTTTCCCCCTATCGAATCGGCATGATTTGGATCTATAATAACAAGTGGCAGCTGATCCGATCTGTCTAGACAATGTGGAATAGATGAAGTCGGGCACGAGCTATTCTTTATGCAGATATTCGGTTTGGGATCAGGTATGCCTTGACTCAGTCGGTCCGATAATGGCGGGTTCTAACTAGGTTGCGTGCTAGTTCTCTACATTAAGTTTAATAGGGATTGGGCCAGATTGCTCGCTAGCCTGTCTATCTCTAAATAATAGCCATCCCGTTTAGGTTTCCTTGACATAGGTCTGTAATGCCAGTGAGCCTTGATGGGCTCGCCAAAAGGCCCATCAACACTTTGCCCCCCAAAGTATGTCGCATTGTGAATGGGGCATGCTTTGTAATCGGTTCAGTCTGGGTTATTTCCTTCACACGGATCAGAAAGTCATATAAAGGTCGGCTTGAGCCATCTCTTCATGAACCTCGTGGACCGAAGCTAACCTATCAAACTTGGAAATCCACGTCGGCTCAGGTAATAATGAAGCTCTACTGCCATACATCCTTTTAGTAAAAATTGGCGCGTTTATGGTTTGACATGTCAACTGGGTCTGATTCGGCGGTCATATCATCGGGATACAAAGAGTTACCCCATTGTATTATAAAAGGATGGCCCACTTCGCCTTTTTTCACTTCTGCTTTTTACCACTTTTTACCCCAAATTGATTTACTATCTCATAGGAAGAATAGAGAGATTATCTTCTTCTTCTTCAACCAAGGTCATTTCTTCCATCAATTCTTCAGGTATGAATTGATTCCTCCTTCTCACTTATTCTGATGTAATTTCTATGCACAATTTCTCTTCTTTCCACCTTCTTGTTATAACTCGGGTTCACATAGTCCATGGTCAGAGTCAACGGCGTCGGATCGCCAGAGTTGGAGGCGATGCGGCTGTTTGTAGTGATTCCGATACCATTGTAGCAAAATCCGATGGTAATGGGGTTGTTATTCCAAAATGGTATGAAGGTGGAGAAGTTTCATGCCTTTTCAAAACATCAAGTGTTTCGGGGAATTGTTAAACCCTTGGACTCGTGGTGACGTTTGAAAGGGTGGCTATAATGACAGCGATCTTTGCACAGTCTGGCACATAAGGACAAAAATGATTCTGTGATTGTCGTCCATCGAAATATCATTATAAGGTAGAACTAACTGCCTCCGAAACAATCTTTGATTTTAGCTCGATAATCTTTCCGGTCGACCTTATCCATTTCTGTGGCATTTAATTTTCTTCTTCGTACGTCTTGGATTGACGGCTTTTTTTAACAGGTCGATTACAATGGTCAGGAAACTGGATCTTCGCAAACAAGGACCCAACAAGGGCAAAGAATTGTCCATTACTGTTATAATAGATAGCTCTCCTGAGCCTTTAGCCAGTTCCAAATTTGGTTCGGGCACCGACACCCAAGGTGGGCCAACACAATCATCCACTCTCCTCGAGATAACAATCGAGTCGAGCGGAACAACGGCCATACTAGCAGTGCCCGAGACACTTCCAAATGCACCGATCTTGGAAAGTTCCTTAGACGCTCAAGAGAGCAAAATGACCTTTAAGCAATTGCAGAATACATCCAATAAGCATAACAGCCCGGGGGGAAACATCCGCCTTCCTATGGAGCATGATCGACCTCACAATCCCCCGAAAGGTTATATGGCGTTGTCTCATACTATGTGCATCGTTGGGGCCATTCCTCTATTTCCTTCATTTATTATCAACTTTCTATGTCGAATGAACCTGGCTCTGACATAGTTTCATCCGATTGCTTATGGCAACCTGTTATCATTACATTATTTGTACAGAGATATATGGGTCACCCTCTGACCTTTGATGATATAGCCTTCTTTTTTTTTCAAGCATAACGAAAAGAATTCTCCCTCCTATCTTTATTTTGAGGCTTCCCACGACTGTAAAGTTATTGGATACAAACCATGATTGGTTTTACGTTAAACAGAAGCAAGGTTGCGCCCGTCACTAGCTTCATTGCAGTAAGTTTTCCATTTTACTCATCGTGTATGTAGTGAAATTTCTTATGTCAACTGTTTCTTTTGTAGGAGAACAGCCGAAAAGACCCGAGGAGGGGGTGTTTTAAGAACGCTTCAATAAACTGTTAAATTTCTTATGTAGCCATCTTGATCCTTTCGGTGATTGGGGTCTTAGTGGGAGAAAATTCCCACTCTTTCTTGTCGTCCACTTTCCTTGAGCTTTGCTCCACGATTTCGCGTACCATGTCTGATATCCGCTCTTCCTCATTGTACTGGTCCATAGTGCAGACGCTATCATCCTGACCGGAAATATTCCTAAGCAAACGGTCACGGTTTGGAATTCGGAGCCTTTTGGTGGAACCTAGCATCAGTCGAGAAGTTGCTTTGTTGGGATGGTTGTGCGTAAGTGGTTTTGCTCCATTATGGTTAGAATTACCAGGGTTTGCAACCTCATAGACAAAGTTTTCACGATTTGGACTTGAAGAGGAGGAACCTGCATTGTCCGTATAAGTAGTTCGAATAGGATGAAGATGGGTAGCATTTAAGGTAAATTTCGCAGTAGCAGCTTGAATAGCGATCATAGATTCAAGTTTTTTCAGCATAGCATTACTTGCAAGATCTATTAGACTCGTTAGACCTACAACAACTTCATCAAACTCTCTCCTTGTTATATCCTCTCCAGCTCTAGAAGATTCACCAACTTCGAAGTGGTTGGTGGGTGGTGTAACGTTTGTTAGCATTTTTGGTGAGGTCATTGGCCTCTTCGACGGTCTTTGTAACGACCCGGTGGAAATTCGATGCTCGAATTTTGACAATAATATTAAATCCTATATTACTTGCCAAAATCCCAGTATCAAAAACACCAGATAGTCAATAGAAAGAAATTAGTGGGTGAGATAAGAAAGAAAGAAATGTTAGAATAGAAGAATAAGTAGAAGAATCAACCTAACACAGAGTCTCACATCGCAGCGGAACAAAATATAATATATAAATAGAACTTTATTGAGAGCTTGAAATAAAACTTACAATCATCAAAGTACATCATTACATTTGGACAGTTATAACAACTTGTCCTCATACACAACACACAATGGAATAAAAACTATATAACATCATACGTTTGATCTCTTCCAGCTTGTCTCCTTACAGCATCCGATGACCTGAACCTGTACTCGTTCTGACCCGAGCATTTAAAATACCAGGTCCGTTTGGTGAACCAGAGTGAGAAACCCACTAAGTTTATATGACATCCATATTGATTTTTAAGTTCAAAAATCCTTTTGAAAGAAAAGGATAATAGTAAAACCAGCCCACACATAAACATCGACGGTTTTTACCTTACTATAACCCAAAACAATTTTAAAATCATATTTTATTCTGATGTTATAATAATGTCTAAATACAAGTAATTAACAATTTACCAGAACGCTTGCATCTCACGCTCCACATATATAGTATACAATCTAAAACCGCAGGCGCATATTGGAGATTGGATTTCGACTATGACAAGGTATGGAACCACCTGCCGATAGTGTATCTCTAGAGGGGAATACACTGGGTTCAACAAGAACGTCTTTTAACCCGGGCCACACATGATTGACCACTCATTTCGCTTGAGTGTATCGAATGTATATCACCAACGGTTGGGTGCAACCCACCGTTCCACGAAAAGGGACGGCATCGAAATAGATTAAAGAATGAAATGGAATTTCTCTAGATAGGTGATTATACACCCTAATGGGAGCGACCCACATAGCCATGCTTCCTGCCCAATTTTTTTCATTTCCCGGTTAATGAGGCTTGAGGTTATAATCGTCTTTTTGAACATTTGGCCACCATTCACATCGTCAATACAAGTCATCCAGGAACAGAATGAACCAAAGGCACCCTCCTACCGCATCCTAGGAATCACCCAAAGAATCAGTAGTGAGAAGTCCTTGCAATCCGTAAAATCTCAACCACGATCGAATCACTGTTTAAAAACCTCTTGTAGCTAGCTAGAGAAATTCAACAGCAATCCTTCCGCTTATGAAGATCCACGGTCTTCAATGCTCCATCTTGACCATCTTCTATGATCTTCAACGTTACGTATTTACTGGTCGGAATGGCTTTCGAATATAAATTCGATCCTGATCTTTCCATACCAACAATCAATTTGGCCAGATTTTGATAGTTGGTGATTTAACTATCAAAATAAACATCCATCATTCATAGAAAAATAAAGTGGATTCACTGGTTCACTATACAACGTCACTTGGCCTTTTTAGTTAAACACTTGTTAATTAAATTCTAAATCTCCCAATCATTTGGAATACCATTTTTCAATTCTTATTATTTAACATATAACTCTTAAATTTATAGCTTACAATATCTTTCATAGAAATATTAACTTAATTCCCTCACTATCTTCATTTCTAAACTAATATCATCCTTGGATAATCATGAAGTCTTTCGGGCATTTTATTTACCTCTCAGACCTTGAGTCGACAACATTCTTATCTTCGAAATAAGTATAAGTTTATAAATGAAATCTCATTCAAATAATGTTCCAGTGCTTCTATTTAATTAAGCATCCTTTTTAAATAACCATATATCTTAGTTTTATTCAAATAGACTCCTTTCACATTAAAAATATTCATCTCTTGATCTTTATCGTTAGATTCTTACTTTATAACCAAGTTCAATCCATTAAAGTTTCCATTCGATTTCAATCTTGTCTAAACTTTCCTTTTTATAAAATTCTTTCCAGAAAATAAATCAAATTTCTAACTCATATAAATATGAGTAAATCTTATTCATAATCCCTTCTTAATTATAAGCAACTACTTCCCTTTATCACCATTTCCATTCCCATTTTAAACTAGTTCCTTTCAAACGTTCCTCTCCTTAAAAGTTAATATTATTCTTTTATAAAAATCTGGACTCGATATATCAAACCACTCGCTTTCGTTTGAAAACACTATTATATGTTCTATCGAGTCGCTTTATGAATTCATATTCAAACTATACTTTTAAAATCTTGTTTACAGGTCAACTCCTTAAACATCCTTAAAGTCAGATAATTTACTTTGTTATTAAAAATGATACTTAACTTCTACAATAATTAATGATCCGATAATGGTTTTTAATAATCAATTCTAGTGCAAGAAGTCGACTTGGCCATCTCAAACAAGATTACTTTGTAATCATTTCCACTTAGTCATTTCATTAAATTAATAAATAAAATTTAATTCAAACAAATTTCATTTGACTTAACAATTTAATTAAATTTAATAATCTCATTTAATTGTTTATTAAAAATAATAATTAATTTAACCCTAGACCATTTTGTTCACTGCAGCTCATTTGTTTACGGAACTCAATAACAAACAAATATTGCTTTATGTACTCGTTTTATAATTACTAGATAAATATAATTATTAATTTCCATTAATAATTTCGTTTTAAAAATAATCTATATAAAATAGATTCCAAATCTAATATTAGTTATAAAACAAATTTTATAACTTTCTATTGATTTCCCAGATGGTAAACCAATCTGTATAAAGTGGTTCATTTATAGGCCATCTGCCGATAATTACTCAACCAATATCACCCATTGGTTAATATCAAACAAGTGTTGAGTTTTGGTTTCAACAATCAACAATCAGTCAGATTGATTAACAATTTAAATAAATAACAACATATTTAAGGAATCCGGTTGGATTTCTCCAACCTGTCCTTCCCTGCATCAAAATGGGTTACCTCACAGATAATACAACAATTTATTCGTTACGATAACCAGAATAAATAGTTCAGCTAATAACAGGTAACAAATAATTTATAACATTCAACCAAGCATTTAATTATATATTTAATACGTTTATATGATTATAAACGTAACTAACAGGTAGTTACCTCGTTTGAAAACTAAAAAATAACGATTTAATTTGATTGAATTAAACAATTGCTTAATTTAATCCATGAATATTAAATAATATTCAACATACGAACAAACAGTCATCCAACCATCAACCATCAGCAAACGTTACGCACAAAACGAAAACCCAGTTTATATAAAATATAAACGGGATAACTGAGTGTTGAACTCAACCTTGATTTCCATCTGACTTTAAAATGGTTCCATTTAATTGAATTAAATATGTGTTAAATTAATCAAAAACTGCACTGCTTTCGTTTGCGACCAACCCAGTTCCAAAATATAGACTACGATTGTACGGTCTCAATGTGGCCAACTGCGTTTGATTCTGCATGTAAAGGTTATAAACATTCTAAGTTATATGTTCTAATTTAAACTAATTGGCACCCAAATTATTTTAATATTTAACTAATCATCGATACCTTTTTAAAAAAAGGGCGACATTTCTCTATTCACACAGCAGTTCCTACTTAGTTCTTCCTTGCCTTGACAACGCCCAATACTTTTTCCAAATTTACTTGATCGGCTTTGCATAATCAAGATGTAAAGAAATCTTCATTTCTACTGTCAGTAACTAAATAATGCACACATCGCCTCCCTTCCCTTACAGGCCCGATCCCGCTCTTCATTTATATAATGATTTTGTTTTATATTTGCAAAGGCCCAAAAGCCCACTAACTTACTTCAGCCCATCCGTTCTCTTTACTGCAGTTGCATCTTCTCTCTTGCGATAAACACTACCGGCATTTCTTTCTTTTCTAAAACTTTCCAAATCTGCTAATTACTTCCCATGTTTGTTTCTTTTTCATACCATGAATTTACACAGCATTTCTCGTAGTCTCCATCCCCACCTTAAACTCGAACTGCACCATGAAACTTCTATTCTGTTTCCCAAAACCACGTTTTCCCTCACCCATTCCGAAAACAAACCTGCTCTCTCATTGTTTCCATTTTCTGCTTCACGTGTATTATATATATATTGTTCACTTCCTTCACTTCTCAACACTCCATGTTTAAGATATCATCACCCTTTCCTTATAGTCCCAGACGACAGTGCCTCCCCCTTTACCACTCACCGCTATGCTTCACTCCTCTCCCCTCCTCACTACTATTGCTTTCTTCTCCTCATTTTTTTTTCTTTTCATTCCTTTCTGTATTTACTTGTTTCAGGCATCAACTCTTCCCCCTTACATTACCGCCCCCACTTCCTTTCTTTGTCCCATGCTTTCTTCTTTCCATCATTTATGCATCTCCGTCCTGATGCTCTAATGTTTAGGCTCCAGTAACACATCCGCCTCTTCCTATACACGCATCACCCCATTCCTCCACTTCTTCAACCCACTTGGTCTTCTATTCACGCCTCAGCACTTGTTTGCTTGGCTTAAAGATCCATCCATTACCCAATTTACCCCAACAAGCACTATACTACACATGCTTGCCTGACGCCCCTTCCTTGACAAGAACAGACCCAAGTTTCTCACACCCGACTATACTCATGTGGATACGAAGTAGTGCAGTTTGAGTGGGGTATTAGAATTGTTAGGAAGGAGGCTTGCGTCTTTTAATGGTAGAGGAGAGTAGTTCGTTTCTTTTTTAAGAAATTGAAGATGCGATCATGTATATATACTGAGAGGAGAAAGCTCAGATAAGAATGATGTCTCCATCATTGGTATAGAGTAGATTATAGGTTTGATAGACCACTGAAATGACATAGCATGTGGGGGGTGTTTCATTTTGGCTTGCTGAAAGGAATTCAATGTTGTGTTTTCATTTTAGTAGAGTGGATAGGAGGTAGAAGTGTTTAGGTCAGCTGAGAAAGGAATGGGATTGTACTAAACAATCGCACCAATTCTTCTGTACCGAAATTCGGTGTGCCTCGTGTCCCCAACCAATCACAACCCCCTGATTTCCGCCTTTTACAGTTAAACCCTTTAATTGTTCGGAGGCTAAAATGCAAAAAAACCGAAATAGGGAGATTTGATTGGAGGGGACATGAGGCATAGGTGAATTGGGTACAGAAGAATTGGTCTCCTAAACAATAGGGTGGCGCTGCAGTTTGAAATGAAAAGAGAAAACTACTCGGCCCGCTGAAATGAAATGTCTTAATGGTAATATTAGGGAAAGGAAGAATGTAGGATAGGTTGAACGTATAAATGTAGGTCTGCACTGAGAAGTTATATATATATATATATATATATATATATATATATATATATATTGTCTGGTTATGTAATATCTTGGGTAGATGCATGAGCAAAGGTTTAGATTTAGGGTAGGCTGTTTAAACAATAAGTTTTAATTTACATGGTACCGTTAATTTAACGCTAACCGTTAAATTTGTGCAGATAAACACGAACTCCAAAAGTTTCGAAAATGGACGCCATACTATAATTTGATGTTACTGTTCTAATGAAACTAATTTCGTTGAAAACAGGACTTCATTTGCAAAAATGGCGCTAGTTAGATCACAATTTATTCATCGGTTCATCCTTAAAATTCGTCTACTGATAAAACAGCTCCAACTGGCTCCAAACTGGAAATCTAGCAATATTTAATTATACGTATTCTAATACAATTCGTTTCGTTAAAAACGAAGGTCATTTGAAAAGAAAACATTTTAAAGGCCTATAATATCGATAAATATATAATTAAATTCAAAACAATTTCATTGAATAATAATAAATTATTATTTCATATATATATCCAAACTGAATAACCAATATATAATTTAAACTCAATATTCAGAAATTCGGTTTAAAACGATATTCAAATGCATAGAAATTCCTTTATATTTATTAAATAAACGCTATCGTTTATTAATTAAATTCCATAGCAACTATTTGAAAATTTGAATTGGACATAAATAACAATCTATACGATGAAATTCTGATTTTTCTCTTTCATTAGAAAATTATAATCAAACCGATTCAAATGTTTCTTGTTTCACAGAATTCCGACTTTGAATGGATTATTTATATTCAATTGAAGTTCAAATCGTAAATTACGAACTACCACGACTTTTGGAGTCCGTTATAATTATATTATAAAATATATATTCGAACTCCATTTTATAAACTCAATACAAAATCAATTATATTTCAATATAATATATACTACAGATTTAAATATTCTAATTTAAATGGCAGAAAGATCTGGGATGTTACATTCTTCCCCCCTTAAAAAAATTTCGTCCACGAAATTATAGGGTAAGAAGAATGCTCCGAACCCAATCGTTTTCAAAATAATTATTTTAAAATTATTATCAAAACAAATTTAAATTCCTTAAAATTTTCGAAAATTTCGCCAGCACCTCTGCTACACGGCTTGATTACAACAACTACAAACACCACTCAGGGCCCCAACTTCACCAAAAAGAAAACCACAGCCAAATGGCTGCCCCACTCAGGGGTATAAAATCAATCATTCCAATCCATATATTAAGGTTTACCTATTTTTCGGGTAGCTCAATTCCAATTTCGTAGCAAAGTAGCTAACATCCCTTCGTCTTCCGATCTTTGTAATCAAATCGACTCCGTAGCCTTCCGGAATCTGTACTTGCTCAACTTATAATGAAAGTATCAAATCCCGAGTTATTTCATTCAACATCTTTATTAACCTGTTTGGTGAATTTCATTCAACCAGTCCAATATCCAAATAACAAACAACCAAATCATTTGACTTATCTTCAACATTTCACATTCACTTTGGTTTAACCTATATTAGTATCAGTCGATTAATAATCGAGTAATTTCCATTATTATCCATTCGATCTCCAAATCACAAATTTATTTTTATTCAGTTTCTTAAATTAATTCTACTATCCAGGTTACATGTTCAATTCCATATCCAAATTAATTGATTTTCTAAATATTAGTCCAATTTCACATCATAATTTAATTTAAATTTCAACCATATCGAGCAAAACAAGCAAGCAACCAATATTACTATAATATAGATAATTATTTCCTTTTTCTATGTAAAAATATAATTTGGGCAAAATCATTTCATTTACCCTCTTTACAAAACAATATCGTGTCAGTTGTTAGTTCAATATTGAACCAACTAAATAACATAATATAAAACATTTTTATAAAATATACAAATATGCTCTCTCAAATATATACACTTAAACTCAATCTAGGGTGTTACTAACCTCATCTCTATCGAGTTACGCCGCATATCTAAGGTTACTACTCAACCTATAGCTCTGATACCACTGTAACGACCAAGTGGAAATTCGTTGCTCGAATTTTGACAATAATACTAAATCTCATATTACTTGCCAAAATCCCAGTATCGAAAACACAAAATAGTAAATAAAAAGAAATAAGAGGGTGAGATAAGAAAGAAAGAAATAGTAGAATAGAAGAATAAGAAGAAAAATCAACCTAACACAGAGTCTCACATCTCAGTAGAACAAAATATAATATATAAATAGAACTTTATTGAGAGCTTGAAATAAAACTTACAATCATCAGAGTACATCAATACATTTGGACAGTTATAACAATTTGTCCTCATACACAACACACGGCGGAATAACAACTATATAACATCATAAGTCTGATCTCTACCAGTTTGTCTCCTTAAAGCATCCGATGACCTGAACCTGTACTCGGTCTAACCCGAGCGTTTCAAATATCGGGTCAGTCTGGTGAACCAGGGCGAGAAACCCACTAAGTTTATATGACATCCATATTGATTTTTAAGTTCAAAAATCCTTTTGAAAGAAAAGGATAATAGTAAGACCAGCCCATACATAAACACCGACGGTTTTTACCTTACTATAACCCAAAACAGTTTTAAAATCATATCTTATTCTGATATTATAATAATGTCTAAGTACAAGTAATTAACAATTTAGCAGAACGCTTGCATCTCACGCTCCACATATATAGTATACAATCAAAAACCGCAGGCGCATATTGGAGATTGGATTCCGACTATTACAAGGTATGGAACCACCTGCCGATAATGTATCCCTAGAGGGGAATACAATGTTTCAACAAGAACGTCTTGTAACCCAGCCCAAACATGACCAACCACCCATTTCGCTTGAGTGTATCGAATGTATATCACCAACGGTTGGGTGTGACCCACCATTCCCCGAAAAGGGACAGCATCGAAATAGATTAAAGAATGAAATGGAATTTCTCTAGATAGGTGATTATACACCCTAATGGGAGCGGCCCACATAGCCATGCTGCCTGCCTGATTTTTGTCATTTCCCGATTGATGAGGCTTGAGGTAATAATCATCTTTTCGAACATCTAGCCAACATTCACATCGTCCATACAAGTCATCTAGGAACAGGATGAACCAAAGGCACCCTCCTACTGCATCCTAGGAATCCCCCAAAGAATCAGTAGCGAGAAGTCCTTGCAATCCATAAAATCTCAACCACGATCGAATCACTGTTTAAAAACCTCTAGTAGCTAGCCAGTGAAATTCAACAGCAATCCTTCCGCTTATGAAGACCACAGTCTTCAATGCTCCATCTTGATCATCATCTGAGATCTTCAACGTTACGTATTTGCTGGTCGGAATGGTTTTCGAATATAAATTCGATCTCGGTCTTTCCATACCAACAATCGATTTGGTCAGATTTTGATAGTCGGTGATTTAACTATCAAAATAAACATCCATCATTCATAGAAAAATAAAGTGGATTTACTGGTTCAGTATACAACATCACTTGGCCTTTTTAGTTAAACACTTGTTAATTAAATTCTAAATCTCACAATCATTTGGAATACCATTTTTCAATTCTTGTTATTCAACTTATAACTCTTAAATTTATAGCTTAAAATATCTATCATAGAAATATTAATTTAATTCCCTCACTATCTTCGTTTCTAAACTAATATCATCCTTAGATAATCATGAAGTCGTTCAAGTTGGGGTATTTTATTTACCTCTCAGACCTTGAGTCGACAACATTCTTACCTTCAAAATAAATATAAGTTTATAAACGAAATCTCATTCAAATAATGTTTTAACACTTCTATTTAATTAAGCACCCTTTTTAACTATATATCTTAGTTTTATTCAAATAGACTTCTTTCACATTAAAAATATTCATCTCTAGATCTTTATCGTTATATTCTTACTTTATAACCATGTTCAATCCATTAAAGTTTCCATTCGATTTCAATTCATTTCAATCTTGTTTAAATTTTCCTTTTTATAAAATTCTTTCCAGGAAATAAATCAAATTTCTAACTCATATAAATATGAGTAAATATTATTCACAATCCCTTCTTAATTATAAACAACTACTTCCCTTTATCACCATGCCCATTCCCATTTTAAACTAGTTCCTTTCAAACGTTCCTCTCTTTAAAAGTTAATATTATTCTTTTATAAAAAATCTGGACTCGATATATCAAACTACTCTCTTTCATTTGAAAACACTTTTATATATTCTATCTAGTCGCTTTATGAATTCATACTCAATCTATACTTCTAAAATCTCGTTTACAGGTCAACTCCTTGAACAGCCTTTATGTAAAATAATTTACTTTGTTATTAAAAATGATACTTAACTTTAATAATAATTAATGATCTGATAATGGTTTTTAATAATCAATTCTAGTGCAAGAAATCAATTTGGTCATCTCAAACAAGATTACTTTGTAATCATTTCCACTTAGTTATTTCCTTTAAATTAATAAATATAATTTAATTTAAATAAATTTCATTTGATTTAACATTCTAATTAAATTTAATAATCTCATTTAATTGTTAATTAAAAATAGTAATTATTTCAACCCTTGACCATTTTGTTCACTGCAGCTCACTTGTTTACAAAACTCACTAACAGACAAATCTCGCTTTGTGTACTCGTTTTATAATTACTAGATAAATATAATTATTAATTTCCTTTAATAATTTCGTTTTAAAAATAATCTATATAAAATCGATTCCAAATCTAACTTTAGATATAAAACAAATTTTATAACTTTCTATTGATTTCCCAGATGGTAAACCAATCTGTATAAAATGGTTTATTTATAGGCCATTTGTCGATAATTACTCAACCAATATCACCCATTGGTTAATATCAAACAAGTGTTGAGTTTTGGTTTCAACAATCAATCAGATTTATATAAATAACAACATATTTGAGGAATCCGGTTGGATTCCTCCAACCTGTCCTTCCCTGCATCACAATGAGTTACCTCACAATTATTACAACAATTTATTCATTATGATAACCAGAAATAAACAGTTCAGCTAATAACAGGTAACAAACAATTTATAACATTCAACCAAGCATTTATTTATTTAATACATTCATATGATTATAAATGTAACTAACGAGGTGGTGACCTAGTTTGGAAACTAATCGTTAAAAATAACGATTTAATTTGATTAAATTAAACAAATGCTTAATTTAATCCATGAATATTAAATAATATTCAACATACGAACAAACAGTCATCTAATCATCAACCATCAGCAAACATTGCACGCAAAACAAAAACCCAATTTATATAAAATATAAACGAGATAACTGAGTGAGTTGAACTCACCATGATTTCCATCTGATGTTAAAATGGATCCATTTAATTAAATTAAACATGCATTTAACTTAATAGAAACTACACTGCTTTCGTCTGCGACCCACCTAGTTCCAAAATATAGACTACGATTGTCCGGTCTCAACGTGGCTAACTGTGTTTGATTCTGTATGTAAAGGTTATAAACATTCTAAGTTATATGTTCTAATTTAAACTAATCGGTTCCTAAATTATTTTAATATTTAACTTATCATCGATAACTTTTAAAAAAGAGCGACAATTCTCTATTCACACAGCAGTTCCTACTTGGTTCTTCCTTGCCTTGACAACGCCCAATACTTTTTCCAAATTTTCTTGATCGGCTTTGCATAATCAAGATGTAAAGAAATCTTCATTTCTCCTATCAGTTACTAAATAATGCACACATCGCCTCCCTTCCCTTACAGGCCCGATCCCGCTCTTCATTTATATAATGATTTTGTTTTATATTTGCAAAGGCCCAAAAGCCCACTAACTTACTTCAGCCCATTCGTTCCCTTTACAACAATTGCATCTTCTCTCTTAGGATAAACACTACAGGCATTTCTTTCTTTTCTGAAACTTACCAAATCTGCCAATTGCTTCCCATGTTTGTTTCTTTTTCATACCATGAATTTACATAGCATTTCTCGCAGTGTCCATCCCCACATTAAACTCGAACTGCACCATGAAACTTCTATTCTGTTTCCCAAAACCATGTTTGCCCTCATCCATTCCGAAAACAAACATGCTCTCCCCTTGTATCCATTTTCTGCTTCTTGTGTACTTATATATATATATATATATATATTGTTCACTTCCTTCACTTCTCAACACTCTGTGTTTATGATATCATCACCCTTTCCATACAGTCCAAGGCGACAGTGCCTCCCCCTTGACCACTCACCGCTATGCCTCACTCCTCTCCCCTCCTTACTACTATTGCTTTCTTCTCGTCATTCTTTTTTTCATTCCTTTCTGTATTAACTTGTTTATGGCATCAACTCTTCCCCCTTACATTATCGTCCCCACTTCCTTTCTTCGTCCCATGCTTTCTTCTTTCCATCATTTATGCATCTCCGTCCTGATGCTCTAACGTTTAGGCTCCAGTAACACATTCGCCTCTTCCTATACACGCAGCACCCCATTCCTCCACTTCTTCAACCCACCTGGTCTTCTGCTCACGCCTCAGCACTTGTTTTCTTTGCTCAAAGATCCATCCATTACCCATTTTACCCCAGCAAACACTATACTACACGTGCTTGCCTGACGCCCCTTCCTTGGCAAGATTAGACCCCAAGTTTCTCACACCCGACTGTACTCACGTGGATTTGAATTAGTGCAGTTTGAGTGGGGTATTAGAATTATTAGGAAGGAGGCTCGCGTCTTTTAATGGTAGAGGAGAGTAGTTCGTTCTTTTTGAAGAAATTGAAGACGTGGTCATGTATATATACTGAGAGGAGAAAGCTCAGATAAGAATGATGTCTCCATCGTTGGTATAGAGTAGATTATAGGTTTGGCAGACCACTGAAATGAAATTTCTTAATGCTGAAATGACATAGCATGTGGGGGGGTGTTTAATTTTGGGTTGCTGAAAGGAATTCAATGTTGTGTTTTCATTTCAGTAGAGTGGATAGGATGCAGAAGTGTTTAGGTCGGTGAGAAAGGAATCGGATTGTACAAAGTTATAGGGTGGCGCTGCAGTTTGAAATGAAAAGAGAAGACCACTCGATACGCTGAAATGAAATGTCCCAATGGTAATATCTGAAAAAGGTAGAATGTAGGATAGGCTGAACGTGTAAATGTAGGTCTGCACTGAGATGTTATATATATATTTTGTCTGGTTATGTAATATCTTGGGTAGGCGCATGAGCAAAGGTTCAGATTTAGGGTACGCTGTTTAAACAATAAGTTTTAATTTACATGGTACCATTAATTTAACGCTAACCATTAAATTTGTACGGAAAAACACGAACTCCAACAATTTCGAAAATGGACGCCATGCTATAATTTGACATTACTGTTCTAACGAAATTAATTTCGTTGAAAACAGACTTCATTTGCAAAAATGGAGCTATTTAGATCACAATTTATTCATCGGTTCACCCTTAAAATTCGTCTACCGATAAAATAGCTTCAACTGGCTCAAAAATTGGAAATCTAGCAATATTTAATTATAGGTATTCTAATACAATTAGTTTCATTATAAGCGGAGGTCGTTTGAAAAGAAAACATTTTTAAGGCCTATAATATCGATAAATATATAATTAAATTCAAAAAAAATTCATTAAATAATAATAAATTATTATTTCGTATATATATCCAAACTGAATAACCAATATATAATTTTAACTCAATATTCAGAAATTCGATTTGAAACGATATTCAAATGCATAGAAATTCCTTTATATTCATTAAATAAACGCTATCATTTATTAACGAAATTCCATAGAGACTATTTGAAATTTTGAATTGGACATAAATAACAATCTATATGATGAAATTTTGATTTTTCTCTTTCATTAGAAAATTATAATCAAACCGATTCAAACGTTTCTTGTCTCACAGAATTCTGACTTAGAACGGATTCTGTACATTCAATTGAAGTACAAATCGTAAATTACGAACTACCACGACATTTTGAGCTTGTTATAATTATATTATGAAATATATATATTCGAACTCCATTTTATAAACTTGATACAAAATCCATTATATCTCCAATATAATATATAAAACAGATTTAATTATTCTAATTTAAATGGCAGAAAGATCTGGGACGTTACAGTCTTCCAAGTAGTCTTCTTTGGACTACCTATGACTTTGAGCAAGCTTCAAAGTCTATGTGAGATTTGATGATCAGACTGGCTCTAAGATCTATTGGACCCACAATAGAAGCAGGCTTAGAACTTTAAGGCAAGACTCTCGAGCTTGAGAGAAGTGTGAAGGAAAGAGACGCAAATGCGGCCCCATGGTGGGTGCCAAATATATGGGTCAAAATTGGCTTTGTAGATTAAGGCGCCTCTGAGAGTGAAATTTTTCTTGTGGAGCTTGGCTAGAGAACGAATCAACACCAAGGACAGGTTAATTCGCAAAGGTGTGATGGTTGATCCAGGCTGCAGCCTCTGTCAAAGAGCGAACGAGTGCATCCCTCACCTTCTCGGGGAATGTGACCTAAGCTTCTACCTTTGGTTTTCTACTGTCACTAGCATTCTTGGCTATCCCCCACCTTCCTTTCACCACTTCAATCACTGGGATTTCGAACCCCCATCACCAAAACTTGAAACCCTTTTCGCAGCATTTATTTGGATGCTTTGGAATGAATTCAATAACCACTGCTTCAACAACCGTTTCACTTCGAATTATCAACTTTTCCACAAAATTACTCACCTTTATCACCTTTGGTCAGGTAGACCACCAACACCTTTCATCCTAACGCTACTGGATACCGCCATCGTGTGGGAAGCACCGATGCTGGCGACGCTCAGCAGCGTCGTCACTACCCTCGTCCATGGTAAGTACATATTGTGCATCACACTCTCTCGCTACATTTGGCTTGTGGATGCTGATGATTTACATGATCATGTGAGGAGTTGTGTTAGTGGTGTTAGTTTGTGGTGTTTAGAAGTAAGTTTGTTTTGTTTGTTCATTAGCTTAATGTAATTAATCGTGCTATGCACTAAAATCTCCCTGCATGCATTACTAGTACTATTACTATCGGTCAGGCTTGTTGACCGAATATGTTATTATTATTATCTAATCGGGTGTGTAGAGTCGCTCTACACAACTGTTATTCTAAAAAAATGGCTCAAACACCAAGGATGCTTAGGAAGCACTTCACCTAACTGTTAGATTTGAAATAGTAGAACCACAATCACTTGAAAGAAAAATAAAAGACAAGAGAATTTAGAGTGGTTCGTCTTTTAGAAGAAGCCTACATCCACTATGGAGGAAGATTTCATTAGGATCATGATGGTTACAAAGTACAGTGACATCATTTTCACATACATCGTCTCTCTCTCTCTCTTATAATAGGTTCTCTCTCTCACACTTAGTTGACGCTTAGATTCATACAAATTGATGGAGGAATGAAGAGATCCATGAAGAAATGGAAGTAAGTCTTCGGATCCAATAATGATGAAGCAGGATCTTCAATGGATGTAGAAGGATCTTCAATCTCTTGATCACTTAGGAAATTTTGATGGAAGACATGGTCGATTCAATGAGCTATCTTCGAATGGAAATGGTAAATGATGGTAGGAATGCTTAGGAATGGTGGTAGAAAGGATCCAGCAGCACTTCGTGGTGGCCATGAGTTGATCCCTTTAATGGTGGAAGCCATGGCCTATTTATAGGTGAGCCCCCATGGAGAAATGAGCTGAAATCCTTATGTACAGGCTTTTGGTTGCGCGCTTCAGTATTTATGTAAATGCCATCGCTAGCTGTAGACAACTGTTCTGCTCGTCAGTGCAACCCGGGTGTAACGACCCAGATTTTTGAATAATTTATTTTAAAAATTTAATATTGTTTTAAATATTTAGTTGATAATATAAATAATATTTTATATTGAATTATCAATATAATATGGTTATTCTAATTATACGTTCAGATTAAAATTTTAGATTTTTATTCAGTTCAGTTCATAATAATATTACAGTGTTGAAAAGTCAGTGGATACGTTAAAATAACGGTTCAAATTTACGGGTTAATGACCACGAGATATTTTAATTTAAAATTCAAATTATAATATTCTTAGTGTTTTATCAGCCGTCCTAAGATCTGTACCAAAGCCGACCTCTATCCTTCATTTAGCAGTCCTATTTCCCTCGAGCACAAGATCGTGTCTTCCACTTTGATAGCAAGGAAACACAGAGTTAATGGCAGCGTACAAACGGTTCCCTCACTCGCATCTATAAATTGAGCCCAGCGCCTCCATTCTCCACTCAGTAACCAACGAAGAACTCAAAAATGGTCGGTCCAAATTAAATTCAGAATTCAAGCAAAATCCCAAACCATCATTTCACAACTTCGATTCTAGGTCTTTGCCTCGGGGTACGATGGTAGCTAGTCATCTCGACTTCGAGCGACATTAGGGCATCGCAATCGAAACCGCCGCGTTCCCTTGTAGCTCGACATCAACCGGAAGAAGCTCACGATTTTGGGTTGGATAGATTGTCGATGTTGGCATCGGTTGATTCAAAGTTTGAAGAGGCGATTTGGGGGCATTTCCGAGTGGTACGATGGTAAGAGGAGTGACCGCTATTTGATGAAGGGGTGGTAGCGATTGGAGTAGTACGACAGTTGATTTAGGGGAGATTTTCGATTAAGGTAAACCTAAATTATTTATATTTTTTTTAGTAAATTTGCATGATAATTCAAATAGAAATTTTGTAAATAAAATTATAAGCTAAATTAGATTTCTTTTAGGGTTTGAAACTTATTTCAAATTAGGTAATTCACTTAGTTATTTTATTAGTGTGAAATAGAAAAAAAAAAAAAAAAAAAAAAATTTAATGCAAGGAAATTATTGAAATTGATTGAAGTAAATTATTTTGTCTAATTAGTTCATCTAAAGGAAATTAGTTATAAGGAATAAAATTTGTAGACTAATAGTTTAGTAAGATTAATGTTTAAATTTAGAATTTTATTTACAAGTGACAATTAATTAGATTTAATTTGTCTAATTAAAAACTGAGATTTTATTTATGTTATTTTAGATTGAAAAACAGACGATTGGAGAAAACATTGTGAAATCTATAAAATTGGCTGCATTGGATATTCTACAAATAGAAACCAGGTGAGTAAATCTCACTCACCTTTAGAATTATTTTTATTTCATTAAAAATAATTGTCTGTTGCTTGTGTGAATGCTTTCTGGTTGTTTATATATATATTAGTTACTTAGGCTATTATATATATATATTGGGTTGATTGATTGGTTGGATTCCCGCAGTCTCATTAGCGGATGCCCGCAGTTTCATAGCGGATGATTACCCTATACGCCCCACGCTATGATTAGTGGATGACCTTCTATACCGCGATATTCTGCCACGAAGCAGAATTGGTATTATTTATGTGCTAACATCTGTGGATGCAGGAAAACAGGTTGGAGGAATCCAACTGGATTCCTCAAAAATATATTATCTGTTTGTTTATTTGTTTGCATATATATTGTTATATATGATGTGTTAGAAAAATAAATAATTTGTTGCTTTGTGTGTCTAAATATCACTGGGCTTAAGTAATGATATTTAAAAATATCGTGGAAAGAGTATTTGAGATTTAAAGAGAAAATTCTATTTTTAAATAGAATTTGAATTTTAAATGGAAATAAAAATATAAACTTGTTTTTGAAAAATAAAACAAGTAGTTTCTTTATAAACGAAGTTTATAAATAGTTCTTTATAACGAAGTTATAAAAGAAGTGAAAAGAATTATCATTTGATAATTCAGAAATAGAAATACAAGTATGAAATTTGAATTTGAAATGCAATTTCAAAATAGGATGTGAAATGAAAATTTTAAATATATAACTCAAATGAAATTTGAGTATAACGTTTGAATTTTAAAGGGAGTTTAAACATTTGAATTTTAAAAGGAGATTGAATATTAGAAATTCAAATAGAAGTTCAAATAGAATTTGAATAGACGAAATTAGAATGAAAAATAGATTTGAATTCAAGGAATTAAAATAAAATTTGAATTCGAAGGAATTCGAATAAAGAAATTCAAATAGAGATTTGAATGTGGAATTTCAAAATAGAATTTGAAATATAGAATTTCAAAAGAAGAATTGAAATATGAAATTTGACTAGAGATTTGAAATGAAATTCAAATATGAAATTTGAATAGAGATTTGAAATAGAAATACAAGTATTGAGTTTGAACTTGGAATTGAGTATAGAAATTCAAGTAGAAATTTGAATATGAGATTTCAAAATAGAATTTGAAATAAACTTTGAAAATAAGATTTCAAAGTAGAATTGGAAATAGAATTTCAAATAGGGTTTCAAAATAGGAAATCCAAATGATTTTGAAATGGAATTTGAATTCAAGGGAATTTAAATGGATTTGAAATGATGAAATTCAAATGGTGTTGGAAAATGAATTTGAATATTAGAATTCAAAAGGGGAATGGAAAAATGAAATTTGAATGTAAAAGATTCAAATTGAATTCAAATAGGATTTAATCTATGGGATTTGAATATGAAATTCAAATGAGTTTTAAACTATGGGATTTTGAATATAGAATTTAAAAGAAGTTTGGATATTTGAATTCCAATTCAAATATAGAAATTGGAATGTAGAAGTTAAAATGGAATTTAAGAATAGAGTTTGAATAAGAGAATTCAAATGAATTCAAACATAGAATTTGAATATAGGGAATTCAAATAGAAATTTAAGTATTGAATTTGAATATCAAATAGAAAAGGAAATTTGAATTTGAGATGTAGAATTCAAAAGTGAAATTGGAATTTGAATCAAGAATTCAAATAGAGCTAAATAAAGTTGAATTCATTTTTAAAGAAGTTTAAAAAGTTATATTTATAAATATAATTAAAACGAACTCGCCGCAGCGCTGCAGTTCGTAAAATAGCGATTCGAACTTCAATTGAGTATACAGAACGCAATTGAAGTCGGAATTCTTCGAAACAAGAAACGTCAGGGCCGATTTGATAATAGTTTTCTAATGAAGGAGAAAAATCTGAATTTCGTCGTATAGATTTTGAGTTATGTCAAAATCAAATTTTTAGAAAAGCAGCGCCATAAACCATTATAAACCATAATGGATTTTATATATAAATATTGGGATTTTTAAGCAAATAAAATCCGAAGTTCTATTTAGAAAATTTCAGACTTGAGTTATAAAAATATGTGAACTCAAGTAAAGTAAGGAAATTGATTTTTGAAACAGAAATCAGATTTTGACTTTGAATAGAGTTAACTAATTCGAATAGAAATTAGTTAATGAGACTTCGACTTAATATTGGGCCTTAAATAAGTGAGTTTGATTTGAAAATTTATATTCGAAATAGGAAAGGAAAATAGAATTGAAATCGAAGTTCAATTTAGTTATGAACGAATTAAATATTTTGTTTGAAATGCTATGTTCAAACAAAGAAGTGAAATAGGCAAAATGGCGAATTAAAGAATAAATGGGCGAAACTGAATTCAAACGATTAGATAGTGTTGAATTGAATTGAAAACAGGTGAACAGGTGTTAGACAGGTATGGGATGAAGTATATGAAGTTATAAATGTAGTGCTCGACAAAAAGGTACATGTTTAATTCGTATATGAGATTTTATGCGCCGTATCGGCAAGCCGCTTGGCTTTTTCTTTTTCTTTTTGAGATTGGAAGATACCGGGATGCTATTTGAAATTTCCCGATGCTCCCGATACAGGGGAGGTTATGGCGGAATTTTCCGGAAATTTAAGGAGTTAGAATATTTTTAAGAAATTTGACAATTAGAAATCTATATATCGATATACATAGAATTCGATGAGGAAACGAAATCAAAAATAGCGTAAAGGGCCAAGATTGGTTATTGAAAATATTTGGGTAACAAATATTGATAAGGAAATGGAGAAGAGATTTAATTAATGAAATATTAATTAAAGAGCCCAGTGATTTGTTTGATATGTTTGGATGAACACTTGTTTTTATTCGATAGTTAAATCACAGACTATCGAAGTTTTGACCATCGTTGTCAATATGGAGAGACCGGTTGGATTATTATCCTAAGAACCACTCCGTATCGGCATAAGCGTTGCGAACCAAGTATGCTGAATATATTGAAGACGGAGTAAAGTGCAAGGGCTTTTCTATTAATAGAAATAGTGCCTTCGGTTTCGTTCAATCCCAGAACGAACGTAAATGGACGAATGTCTGACAGAGTATTTCCAATGATCAAATGGGTTGGTCTGTATGAATATATATGGTTGCAACGGATTTATCCCTTAGCATAATATCCAGAATATTTGTGCAGACTCAACTAGTGATTAACGGATCTGACGATGTGGCATTCAAAGTGATTGTGTTATCGATGAATGGTAAGTATGCGTAGCCTCAGGCCTCAACAACCGGGAAAGGACAAAAATCGGGCAGGCAGCATGGCTATGTGGGTCGCACCCATTAGGGTGTATAATCACCTATCTAGAGAAATTCCTTTTGTTTCTAAATCTATCGATTCTGCCCATTCGGGAAACGGTGGTTTGAGTCCAACCGTTGGTGATATACATTCGATACACTCAAGCGAAATGAGTGGTCGGTCATGTGTGGGCCGGGTTGCAAGATGTTCTTGTTGAACCCAGGTGTATTCGCCTCTAGAGATGCACTGTCGGAAGGTGGTCCCATACCTTGTCATGTTGGAAATCCAATCTCCAATAAGCGCCATGCGGTTTTTGATTTTATATATATATGTGGAGCGTGAGATGCAAGCGTTCTGCTATTTGGTTATTTACTTGATGTAGACATTACTATAATATCACTGGATTTGATATCAAAGTGTTTTGGGTTATAGTAAGGTAAAAACCGTCCATGTTTATGTGTGGGCTGGTCTTACTATTATCTTTTCTTTCGAAAGAGTTTTGAAAGTTAAATAAGTGGTTGGAGTTTGCTCACACCAGTCCCATGACTGACCCAGAGTTTATTTTGTTTTGTTTTCCCTAAACTCTTGGGTGCCCAAATTTGTACGGGCAGTCAAGTGTTTCAGGCTTTTACAGATACACTTGGAGGAGCTTGAAGCAGGAGGCTTCAACGTTAGTTATTTGGAGTTACTTCCGCTGGATCAAATGTTATGTGTACTCTGATGATGGTATGTATATATGTACAAAACAGATTTGTATTTCGAAGCTTATGTTATATAATATATTTTCTTCGTTCCGCTGTGAGTTGTGATCTTCGTTTTTCTTCTATTCTAATATTTCTTTCTTTCTCTTTCTCATCCTCTAACTTCTTTCTAATAATGAGTCGTATTTCTGTGTTATTTGGGTTGGACGTGTGGTGTATTTAGTCAACTCAGATAGCACGGATTTGCGGGTCGTTTCAGTTGGTATCAGAGCTTAGGTTGAGTGAATACCTAGGCTTGTGTGGCATGTGCTCATTAGAGATAGGGTCAGCAGTTCCCTAGAATGAGTTGAGTATATATATACGAGAGAGCGTACTTGTAAATTGATATAAAAAAAAAAAAAAATTGTTTTATATTGTGTTGGCTAGTCTGTTGAGTGGTTTATGAATTCTGATCGAATCGTGGGACGCCACGACGTCGATAAGAGTTTATAAATACTTGAACAGAAGATTGAACATGATATTGTTTTAAAGAGGGTAAATGAAATAATTTAACCCAAAATTCTATTTTGATATAGAAAGAATAATTTTCTAGAATTATTATTATATGGATGTGTTGGATGTTGATTTTATAATCAAATGAGATTATAAAATTAGAATGGTTATTGATAACCAAATAGAGTTTGTATAAGAATTAAATATACAAATGAGATAAATTAGAATTAAATTCAAACCAGAATTAAGAATTCAAAATCCTGGGAAGTTGAAAATAATTTTTCAAAGTATATTAAAGTAATATAGATTTGTTTTAAAGGATTTGAAAGAAAATCTTGGATTTTGAAATAATAAAGCACTGAACTCACTTCAGTGGCTGGGAAATAATTCTGATGATGATTGCAACACCATCAGTGTTCATTTTCGAGTTCTAAGTGATAGGTTGCTACCTTAGAAAAATTTTGATGGGAATTTGTTTTGGAAGAAAACAAGTGGTTGAAAATTCAAATGTTTTGAATTTGAAATGAAAATAAATATGTATATATTTATGGGATTTCAAAAGAATTTGAAAAGAAAACCCAGGGATTTGGATTCTGGAATTGGAATTTAACTTAAGCTAGTTAAATGGAATGAAGTGAATCAATTAGCTAGAATCAATTTGAATAGGTTTAATGGAATATAGATTGGATATAAATGGATTGATCGAAGATCATTCAAATCAAATGTGTGAAGACCAAAAGTTTTGGTTGAAATTAAAGTCATAGAAATATGAGGAGTTGAGTTTCAACATAAGTGAGATGTTGAAAAGAAATGGATTTGTACCATTTTTCCTACCTTAGCAATTTCGAGGACGAAATTATTTTAAGGGGGGAAGAATGTAACGACCCAGATTTTTGAATAATTTATTTTAAAAATTTAATATTGTTTTAAATATTTAGTTGATAATATAAATAATATTTTATATTGAATTATCAATATAATATGGTTATTCTAATTATACGTTCAGATTAAAATTTTAGATTTTTATTCAGTTCAGTTCATAATAATATTACAGTGTTGAAAAGTCAGTGGATACGTTAAAATAACGGTTCAAATTTACGGGTTAATGACCACGAGATATTTTAATTTAAAATTCAAATTATAATATTCTTAGTGTTTTATCAGCCGTCCTAAGATCTGTACCAAAGCCGACCTCTATCCTTCATTTAGCAGTCCTATTTCCCTCGAGCACAAGATCGTGTCTTCCACTTTGATAGCAAGGAAACACAGAGTTAATGGCAGCGTACAAACGGTTCCCTCACTCGCATCTATAAATTGAGCCCAGCGCCTCCATTCTCCACTCAGTAACCAACGAAGAACTCAAAAATGGTCGGTCCAAATTAAATTCAGAATTCAAGCAAAATCCCAAACCATCATTTCACAACTTCGATTCTAGGTCTTTGCCTCGGGGTACGATGGTAGCTAGTCATCTCGACTTCGAGCGACATTAGGGCATCGCAATCGAAACCGCCGCGTTCCCTTGTAGCTCGACATCAACCGGAAGAAGCTCACGATTTTGGGTTGGATAGATTGTCGATGTTGGCATCGGTTGATTCAAAGTTTGAAGAGGCGATTTGGGGGCATTTCCGAGTGGTACGATGGTAAGAGGAGTGACCGCTATTTGATGAAGGGGTGGTAGCGATTGGAGTAGTACGACAGTTGATTTAGGGGAGATTTTCGATTAAGGTAAACCTAAATTATTTATATTTTTTTTAGTAAATTTGCATGATAATTCAAATAGAAATTTTGTAAATAAAATTATAAGCTAAATTAGATTTCTTTTAGGGTTTGAAACTTATTTCAAATTAGGTAATTCACTTAGTTATTTTATTAGTGTGAAATAGAAAAAAAAAAAAAAAAATTAATGCAAGGAAATTATTGAAATTGATTGAAGTAAATTATTTTGTCTAATTAGTTCATCTAAAGGAAATTAGTTATAAGGAATAAAATTTGTAGACTAATAGTTTAGTAAGATTAATGTTTAAATTTAGAATTTTATTTACAAGTGACAATTAATTAGATTTAATTTGTCTAATTAAAAACTGAGATTTTATTTATGTTATTTTAGATTGAAAAACAGACGATTGGAGAAAACATTGTGAAATCTATAAAATTGGCTGCATTGGATATTCTACAAATAGAAACCAGGTGAGTAAATCTCACTCACCTTTAGAATTATTTTTATTTCATTAAAAATAATTGTCTGTTGCTTGTGTGAATGCTTTCTGGTTGTTTATATATATATTAGTTACTTAGGCTATTATATATATATATTGGGTTGATTGATTGGTTGGATTCCCGCAGTCTCATTAGCGGATGCCCGCAGTTTCATAGCGGATGATTACCCTATACGCCCCACGCTATGATTAGTGGATGACCTTCTATACCGCGATATTCTGCCACGAAGCAGAATTGGTATTATTTATGTGCTAACATCTGTGGATGCAGGAAAACAGGTTGGAGGAATCCAACTGGATTCCTCAAAAATATATTATCTGTTTGTTTATTTGTTTGCATATATATTGTTATATATGATGTGTTAGAAAAATAAATAATTTGTTGCTTTGTGTGTCTAAATATCACTGGGCTTAAGTAATGATATTTAAAAATATCGTGGAAAGAGTATTTGAGATTTAAAGAGAAAATTCTATTTTTAAATAGAATTTGAATTTTAAATGGAAATAAAAATATAAACTTGTTTTTGAAAAATAAAACAAGTAGTTTCTTTATAAACGAAGTTTATAAATAGTTCTTTATAACGAAGTTATAAAAGAAGTGAAAAGAATTATCATTTGATAATTCAGAAATAGAAATACAAGTATGAAATTTGAATTTGAAATGCAATTTCAAAATAGGATGTGAAATGAAAATTTTAAATATATAACTCAAATGAAATTTGAGTATAACGTTTGAATTTTAAAGGGAGTTTAAACATTTGAATTTTAAAAGGAGATTGAATATTAGAAATTCAAATAGAAGTTCAAATAGAATTTGAATAGACGAAATTAGAATGAAAAATAGATTTGAATTCAAGGAATTAAAATAAAATTTGAATTCGAAGGAATTCGAATAAAGAAATTCAAATAGAGATTTGAATGTGGAATTTCAAAATAGAATTTGAAATATAGAATTTCAAAAGAAGAATTGAAATATGAAATTTGACTAGAGATTTGAAATGAAATTCAAATATGAAATTTGAATAGAGATTTGAAATAGAAATACAAGTATTGAGTTTGAACTTGGAATTGAGTATAGAAATTCAAGTAGAAATTTGAATATGAGATTTCAAAATAGAATTTGAAATAAACTTTGAAAATAAGATTTCAAAGTAGAATTGGAAATAGAATTTCAAATAGGGTTTCAAAATAGGAAATCCAAATGATTTTGAAATGGAATTTGAATTCAAGGGAATTTAAATGGATTTGAAATGATGAAATTCAAATGGTGTTGGAAAATGAATTTGAATATTAGAATTCAAAAGGGGAATGGAAAAATGAAATTTGAATGTAAAAGATTCAAATTGAATTCAAATAGGATTTAATCTATGGGATTTGAATATGAAATTCAAATGAGTTTTAAACTATGGGATTTTGAATATAGAATTTAAAAGAAGTTTGGATATTTGAATTCCAATTCAAATATAGAAATTGGAATGTAGAAGTTAAAATGGAATTTAAGAATAGAGTTTGAATAAGAGAATTCAAATGAATTCAAACATAGAATTTGAATATAGGGAATTCAAATAGAAATTTAAGTATTGAATTTGAATATCAAATAGAAAAGGAAATTTGAATTTGAGATGTAGAATTCAAAAGTGAAATTGGAATTTGAATCAAGAATTCAAATAGAGCTAAATAAAGTTGAATTCATTTTTAAAGAAGTTTAAAAAGTTATATTTATAAATATAATTAAAACGAACTCGCCGCAGCGCTGCAGTTCGTAAAATAGCGATTCGAACTTCAATTGAGTATACAGAACGCAATTGAAGTCGGAATTCTTCGAAACAAGAAACGTCAGGGCCGATTTGATAATAGTTTTCTAATGAAGGAGAAAAATCTGAATTTCGTCGTATAGATTTTGAGTTATGTCAAAATCAAATTTTTAGAAAAGCAGCGCCATAAACCATTATAAACCATAATGGATTTTATATATAAATATTGGGATTTTTAAGCAAATAAAATCCGAAGTTCTATTTAGAAAATTTCAGACTTGAGTTATAAAAATATGTGAACTCAAGTAAAGTAAGGAAATTGATTTTTGAAACAGAAATCAGATTTTGACTTTGAATAGAGTTAACTAATTCGAATAGAAATTAGTTAATGAGACTTCGACTTAATATTGGGCCTTAAATAAGTGAGTTCGATTTGAAAATTTATATTCGAAATAGGAAAGGAAAATAGAATTGAAATCGAAGTTCAATTTAGTTATGAACGAATTAAATATTTTGTTTGAAATGCTATGTTCAAACAAAGAAGTGAAATAGGCAAAATGGCGAATTAAAGAATAAATGGGCGAAACTGAATTCAAACGATTAGATAGTGTTGAATTGAATTGAAAACAGGTGAACAGGTGTTAGACAGGTATGGGATGAAGTATATGAAGTTATAAATGTAGTGCTCGACAAAAAGGTACATGTTTAATTCGTATATGAGATTTTATGCGCCGTATCGGCAAGCCGCTTGGCTTTTTCTTTTTCTTTTTGAGATTGGAAGATACCGGGATGCTATTTGAAATTTCCCGATGCTCCCGATACAGGGGAGGTTATGGCGGAATTTTCCGGAAATTTAAGGAGTTAGAATATTTTTAAGAAATTTGACAATTAGAAATCTATATATCGATATACATAGAATTCGATGAGGAAACGAAATCAAAAATAGCGTAAAGGGCCAAGATTGGTTATTGAAAATATTTGGGTAACAAATATTGATAAGGAAATGGAGAAGAGATTTAATTAATGAAATATTAATTAAAGAGCCCAGTGATTTGTTTGATATGTTTGGATGAACACTTGTTTTTATTCGATAGTTAAATCACAGACTATCGAAGTTTTGACCATCGTTGTCAATATGGAGAGACCGGTTGGATTATTATCCTAAGAACCACTCCGTATCGGCATAAGCGTTGCGAACCAAGTATGCTGAATATATTGAAGACGGAGTAAAGTGCAAGGGCTTTTCTATTAATAGAAATAGTGCCTTCGATTTCGTTCAATCCCAGAACGAACGTAAATGGACGAATGTCTGACAGAGTATTTCCAATGATCAAATGGGTTGGTCTGTATGAATATATATGGTTGCAACGGATTTATCCCTTAGCATAATATCCAGAATATTTGTGCAGACTCAACTAGTGATTAACGGATCTGACGATGTGGCATTCAAAGTGATTGTGTTATCGATGAATGGTAAGTATGCGTAGCCTCAGGCCTCAACAACCGGGAAAGGACAAAAATCGGGCAGGCAGCATGGCTATGTGGGTCGCACCCATTAGGGTGTATAATCACCTATCTAGAGAAATTCCTTTTGTTTCTAAATCTATCGATTCTGCCCATTCGGGAAACGGTGGTTTGAGTCCAACCGTTGGTGATATACATTCGATACACTCAAGCGAAATGAGTGGTCGGTCATGTGTGGGCCGGGTTGCAAGATGTTCTTGTTGAACCCAGGTGTATTCGCCTCTAGAGATGCACTGTCGGAAGGTGGTCCCATACCTTGTCATGTTGGAAATCCAATCTCCAATAAGCGCCATGCGGTTTTTGATTTTATATATATATGTGGAGCGTGAGATGCAAGCGTTCTGCTATTTGGTTATTTACTTGATGTAGACATTACTATAATATCACTGGATTTGATATCAAAGTGTTTTGGGTTATAGTAAGGTAAAAACCGTCCATGTTTATGTGTGGGCTGGTCTTACTATTATCTTTTCTTTCGAAAGAGTTTTGAAAGTTAAATAAGTGGTTGGAGTTTGCTCACACCAGTCCCATGACTGACCCAGAGTTTATTTTGTTTTGTTTTCCCTAAACTCTTGGGTGCCCAAATTTGTACGGGCAGTCAAGTGTTTCAGGCTTTTACAGATACACTTGGAGGAGCTTGAAGCAGGAGGCTTCAACGTTAGTTATTTGGAGTTACTTCCGCTGGATCAAATGTTATGTGTACTCTGATGATGGTATGTATATATGTACAAAACAGATTTGTATTTCGAAGCTTATGTTATATAATATATTTTCTTCGTTCCGCTGTGAGTTGTGATCTTCGTTTTTCTTCTATTCTAATATTTCTTTCTTTCTCTTTCTCATCCTCTAACTTCTTTCTAATAATGAGTCGTATTTCTGTGTTATTTGGGTTGGACGTGTGGTGTATTTAGTCAACTCAGATAGCACGGATTTGCGGGTCGTTTCACCGGGTGTGTGAGAGCGACTGAAATGGGAGCGAGCGATCAGAACGGAGGAAGATTGAGGTTTGAGGAATGATCGACCAAGGGGACGTGCGACTGATTGGTTCCACTTTGCTTGAATGAAATGTGATGTCTGTTCTACGGATGTGCAATCGACCAGGTCGTCAGGAGTGGTTCCCATTACTGGCGGTCATCTAGATAGAATATTGCACATCCATGGTGGCAGGAGCGAGCGACTGAGATAGTATGGGCGATTGACCCAAGTATTTGGACATTGCACTTGTATGGGCCAGCGTGAAGCTTAAGCGAACGATCGCATGGTTGGACTACGTGCCAGCGAGCAGAGGAAGTGCGATCGAGCCCTTTTAAAGTGTATGAGTCTTGTTGTATGTAACACCCCACCTCCGTTAAGGTCACTCACAAAGGGAATGCCTTAACTTCGGTGGAGCATTTTTGGTACAAGTTGCAGAAAAATTACAAGATAGGCAAATAAAGCAGTGGAAAATAAATAACCTTTATTGATTAAAACACAGCTTGTACAAAGATTGTTTTACGACACCAATACTTATTACAACAAAGCATCTGTCTTGTTTAAAATAAAGAAGCATAAACTGACAATGATATTCCCCAATAAATCATGAGCTAGCCATAGCAGTTGAAAATGTAGTTCAAAGCAATGCGTCAAAGAATCTTCAAGCTCGGAAAGAGTAACGGTCCAAAATGAGCTGAGCTATTACCTCCCTGGCTACCTGGGAGGGAAACGGAAGAAAAGAGGCGAAAAGAGGTCAGACATAAGTCTGGTAAGTCCAGTTATACTTCAGCATGTAAACAAGAGAAGGACTATGACATGAACAAACTGAACTTAGAACCATACCATAGTGATAAGATAATCCTAAAACAAGACAAGGTAAGATTAACGGAATTGGCAATCGCATCCACTTCTATTTCTCTGCACCCACTAAGGACTGTTTCAACTAGCATCGTGTGTTCATGATAAAATGATCCCCTTTTTATTGTGTATGCAGTCCCTTATCTATCGAGTGTTACCTAGATCCAACTAGGGTTTACTTATCGAATGCTTCCTAGATTCAACCAGGGTTTATGCTACCCAGTGCCACTGGGGTTCATGCTACCTATTGAACGCTTCTTGGATTCAGGGTTTACGCGACCTAGGTCCAACTAGGGATTATGCTACCTATCGAACGATGCCCCCTAGTCTAGGACACACTACCCAGAGCGGTATATGTTCCTAGACTTTCCCCACGTATGTGTCGTGAATCATTATCGATGTCTAGATGCACATGTCCTCTATATGTGCGACCTGAGTCTCGTGGCAGGGCTAATCAAGAAACATGGAACTCGGTCGGGAGCTTCAGATATCTGCCGATTGTAGATGCTAAGGTCTGCTTTTACGGTAGCTATGATCCCACTAGACCCCTCCCTCAACTAACAAATGAAAGGCACCCAAGAAAAACAAGAATGAGAACTATATGCAAGCCCTCTATGTCCCCCACAAACCTATTGGCCAACCTCACCTATAACTAGATAGCAAGTATATGGTCTTTTGGAGTTCTCCGCCTTTCCGCTTTACATATCTCGACTGACTCAAGATGGTAGGTAGACGACGAGTTGCTATCACAGGGCAAAAACTGGTCTCGCCGAATCATGCTGGTCCATCCTAGTCTTTAGGTTGCCTTATTATTGCAACCAAGGCATACCCTTGGCTCTTCTAACGCCGACCTTAACCTTTGTGAGCCCAGGAGGATCATCTGCAGCCTCATACAGGGATACCAAGAGTACCCTCACGTCCCGTCGAAGCCGCGTGCTTCGTAACCCAGTTCATTGGAGCCTTTTTCATGATCAGATGGACATTCGCTCCTCCTCGTATTCTACTTGGTTTGCTTGACTAAGGTTTACTACTTAGTTCGCTTAACTAAGGTTTACTACTTAGTTTCCTGAATCGGTCGTTTTCTTAACTAAGGTTTACAACTTAGCCCTCTTAACTAAGGTTTACTACTTAGTTCTCTATCTCGTCATGTTGGATTGGTTAAGTGTCATCAGTCAATTCAAGTTAACTTAACCCATTCACTTGTCATGTTGAATTGGTTAAGTATTATCCAGCAGTTCATGTTGATTTAACCCACCCATATATCAAGTCAAATTGGTTAAGTGTTATCTTGCGGTTCATGTTGACTTAGCCCACCCCTACATCATGTTAAATTGGTTAAGTGTTCCTTAACCTTACTCATTTATCAGGTTATACTGGTTAAGTGTCTCTCATTAACTTAACTCTATTTATTTATCATGCTATAACGGCTAAGTGTTCTAAGTTTACTTAACCCCACCATCTAGTCTAGTTAGCATGTTATAACGGTTAAACATTTACTTAACCTTACCCAATTGTCTAGTTTACATGTTATAATGGTTAAGTGTTTCCTTAGTTACTTAACCCCCGCAAATCTTGGCTTGTTAACATGTTAAGTTGGTTAAGTGTTTCCTTAATTACTTAACCTCACCATTTCTAGCTTGATTGTTCATGAGCTTTAATTAGTTAATTAAAGCACCAACCACTCACATTAGACAGGTATTGTTGTGGTTACTGGATGTGCAGGTCGGTTCCGAGCAGTTTTACACCACAACTCAGTCTAACCTCGGGTCTTTCTGGGCTTGATGCACTAACCTCTCACATTAAACAAGTATTATTGTGGTTACTAGATGTGCCGGTCGGTTCCGGGCAGGTTTACACCACAACTCAGTCTAACCTCGGGTTAGGCATATTCATCTTTTACATTTTTACATATTTACCTTTCACATTTATATGTAAATTATGGCCTACTTTCCTTCTAAATCGTATACATAATTTTTGGTATATAAATTATACCATTTTCATGCCACTATTCATTTACATGCTTATGTGACAACATGCCAATTACATTTAATTTCATGCCCCCCCCCCCAACGTTACCCCCGTTGTACGTTCGCAAAATTACATATAGTGTTAGGCTCGATATTTAGCCTAACTCATAAAAATGGGAAATGCATAGCGCATGTAATATTTCAACAACATAAAAAAAATGCAACATATAAATTTGGCATATGATAATAAACTTGCATGAATCATAAGCATGTGAACTTTACACAAATTTACACAACTAGACTTGGGCATGTAAGGATGAACTTGCATGGGATTGGATCTACTTAACATAGATCTAAACATGTAAGGTTGTAGATCTAAATATATAAGGTTGTACGACATTATTTAGGCTAACAACTTGTATGCAACATAGCATAAGGAAATCACCCAGTTTCTAACCATGATAGATTAATTCACAAAATGATAGGTTCTTATAAATTTTGTGGAATCGTGTCATACAACTTGCATACAATATAAACATCATCCTGACATATAAATATATGAAAGAACTTGATGTGGCATGTAAGTGTGAATAAATTAGATCTACTAGTCACCATTGCGAGAACTAGCATAGATCCAAATTACATACTCATGAACATATACAGATCTAGATTGCATACCCATAAACATATGTAGATCTAAATTGAATCTAACATAAAAATATGTAACTTACATTAAATTAACATATATAGATCTAACTTGGATATAATCTATAAACATGTTTAAATTAACATATAGGATCTAACTTAGATCTATCACATAAACATGTTTAAATTAACATATACATAGATCTAATCATAAAGTCATGTGAATTTAGATTATAGGATTATGTGAACATAGCCTAGCCTCATGAACTTGCATATGGCATAACTTAGGAAAATCAACAAACATGAGGGCTTCATGTAAACATATAAAAACCACAAACACACTCCATGAGAGCATCAATCCCAATTAGTTTCATCACAAGAATATAACATAGGAAAATCGCATGAATAAACATGAATCCACATAGATAAACTAATAGGCACTGTTCTAATATCAGTTTCTTACAAACCATGACTTCCAATTAATGTTTAAATCGGAAATATAACTGTACTTACAAAATATAGGCAAGTCTTATTTTTCTGATATCGGTTTTCTGAAGCTGAATAGCTTTCCTTTGATGTAGATTAATCGTTCTTTTAATTTAGATTTGATTTAGGTTGGTTCGTCTCTTTGTTAGCTTCAAGTGGCGGCTACTCTAGGTTGTCTAATGTAACAACCCGGAAAATCTGGGCCAGTTTAAAATTTTTATTTTGGCAATTTTATCGAATTTTGAATATTTAAAATGGATTATTTTAAATAATATCGACGGGAAATTTATTTTGAATATAATTCAAACGTATATTTTATATACGTCGTCGTTAGAATATAAATATTTATATATAATTATAAAAGGAATTGAAAATGGCGCGGTAGTTCGATAATTCGATTTCAAACTTCAATTGAATGTACCGGGTGCAAAACAATCCGGATTTTAGTGAAACCAAAAATGATAGGATCTAATTGATAATATCTTTCCAACGAATCCGAATAATCGAGATTTCATAACGGGAATCAAAAGATATGTCCAGTTGAAAATTCTGAATAGTCGCTATGGAATTCAGGCCCTTAAAAATGGACATTTTGCAAATGACCTCGGATTTCGACGAAACCAGTTTTGTTGGGTCCGTGATGTAAAGTTATTGCTAGGTTTCAAATTTCATAATTTTTCGAATCAATATGTGAGCGTGGCAAAGGAAAACGCGTTTGATCGGTTTCAGTTGATTTTAATCGACTGGAAATTGGCCATTTCTCTAACGGTCTCAGGATTCGACGAAACTAGTTTTGTTAGGACCGTATTGTCAATACGAAGCTAGAAAATATTTTTCTGGAATTTTTCTAGTTAGTATGTGACCCAGGTAATTTGAAATGTGCGTTTAAAATTCAATATAATGATTTAAATGAAAATTCAAAAGGAAACCGATTGTAACGATCAAACCAGCTTGCGATACATATCCCATTATGTTCGGAATGGGGGTTTAACGCTAAGGACGACAGGCGGTGGGCCTCGTTTCGAGGTCGTATGTAAAAGTCAAACCTTTTTACCAAAATTAAATAATTAATTAATAAAAAAAAATATTAATTTTCTCTCCCTCCTTTTCTTCATTCCCCCCCCCCCCCGATTCATTATTCACAAAAAAAAAAAATCAATCGAGCCGCCGCCCCCCCTCGAGACGCCGACGAACCCCTCGACGCCGCCCTCACTATCGAAGACCCCGAAGCCCTCGAACACCCTGCCGCCTCGTCTCGAAGTCGCGACGCCCCCCTGAAGCCTGCCGCCGACGAACGCCATCGAGCAACCGCGACACCACCGAACACCACATCGACACCTCCTCCTTCTTCCCTCCCTCTTCGCAGCCTGAGGTGAGCGATTAGGGTTATTTTATTTTTTATTTTAATTTTGTTTTGCAAAAACTAATTACTGTTTTTTTTAAAACTAATTACTGTTTTTTTAAAACTAATTACTGTTTTTTTTAGAATTTATAAACTGTTTTTTTTTAGAATTTATAAACTGTTTTTTTTAGAATTTATAAACTGTTTTTTTTAGAATTTATAAACTGTTTTTTTTAGAATTTATAAACTGTTTTTTTTTTATTTATAAACTGACTTTAAAAGCAAAGAAAAACTGATTTTTAATAAAAAGATGATAAAACTGATTTTATAAAGGTTTTAAAACTAATTTTAATTTAAAAGAAGTAAGATATGAAAATTATATTTTTTTGAAGTAATAAAAATATAATTTTTACATCGTGGGAATATTAAAGATATAATCTTTATTTTTGAAAAGGCGGAATCTATATCTTTAAAAATTCGATTTTTATATATTGAATAGCAAAGTAAAAATTCGATTTTTATATATTAAATAGCGAAATAAAAATATGATTTTTATATATTGAATAGCAAAGTAAAAATTCGATTTTTATATATTAAATAGCGAAATAAAAATATGATTTTTATATATTGAATAGCAAAGTAAAAATTCGATTTTTATATATTAAATAGCGAAATAAAAATATGATTTTTATATATTGAATAGCAAAGTTAAAATTCGATTTTTATGTATTGAATAGCAAAGTAAAAATTCGATTTTTATATATTGAATAGCAAAGTAAAAATATGATTTTTATATATTGAATAGCAAAGTTAAAATTCGATTTTTATATATTGAATAGCAAAGTAAAAAATTCGATTTTTATATATTAAATAGCGAAATAAAAATATGATTTTTGTATATTGAATAGCATAGTAAAAATTCGATTTTTACATATGTAGTGGCTACGGGCGACGAAGCTAACGAAGATGCGAAAACAATGAAGATTTCTATCAAAAGAAGAGTCAAGATGATTGGATAGCTATTGGTGAGAATTTCTCACCTTTCAATTTCATTTCTATTTATATATATATACTAGGATGCAGACGGTGCTTAGTAGCACCCGACACAATCGTCCACAGACCATGGACTTGTTTGTTTGGTTGCATAGCTTAGTTATATGATTTGATTTGAATTGGGTTGTTTGGTGATTTTGATTGATGTGTGAATGGCATGGGCCTTCACTAGACCGGGGATAAGGCTAGGCCTCGTCCCGTTTCTAGTATCGTGCCGTTATGCCGCCGAAATTTTCTAAAATAAGTTAGAAAAATAAAATATCATTTTATTTAAAGAATGAACTGGATAGAAATTCATATGTTGAAATAAAATGTTTTATTGTTAGAAATATAATTTTTAACGTGAATGTGAATAAATAAAATATTCATTTACAAACCAGACGGTTTGTTTATGTACACTGATTTGACTGACATTGATTGGGTCGATAAATTTTACACATCGCCCAACTGCACAAATAAAATATTTGTTTGATTGTTTGAAACCCCACACGGGTGTTAGGATGAAATATGCAGTTCACTCATCCTGATTGATTAAATATGTCGATCGATTGATTGACAGGCTGTTATAAGCGTTAGATATCTATATTTGATGCTTATACAGTGTAGTGCACTTTGGTTGATGGTTGATTATTTTTCAATGCTATTATATACATGTGTTGTATGAAAATCCATATAATTAACTTTATATGGTAATTGATTGGGCCTCATTCCAATTTGAAAAATAAAGAATATTATAAAATAAAAGTTCATGTGTTGACAGTACTCATCCATTGAGATTGGTCATGTGTTGAACGAAATATTTTAGTAATAAAATTTACATCTTAATCAATATAAAATAAAGGTTCATGTGTTGACAGTACTCATTCATTGAGATTGGTCATGTGTTGAACGAAATATTTTAGTAATAAAATTTACATCTTTATCAATATAAAATAAAAGTTCATGTGTTGACAGTACTCATCCATTGAGATTGGTCATGTGTTGAACGAAATATTTTAGTAATAAAATTTACATCTTTATCAATATAAAATAAAGGTTCATGTGTTGACAGTACTCATTCATTGAGATTGGTCATGTGTTGAACGAAATATTTTGATAATAACAACTATTTTGAAAAAGAAATATTTGAAATAGAATATTTGAAAATAGGAATATATGAAGCCGTGTTGATTAGATTGACGCCATTTTGACGTGAACGATATTTATATCGATTTTAAATGATTTCGAAATGAAATGGATTTTAAACGATTTCGAAATGAATTGAATTGAAAACGATTTCGAAATGAAATGAATTGAAAACGATTTCGAAATGAAATGGATTTTAAACGATTTCGAAATGAATTGAATTGAAAACGATTTCGAAATGAAATGAATTGAAAACGATTTCGAAATGAAATGGATTTTAAACGATTTCGAAATGAATTGAAAACGATTTCGAAATGAAATGAATTGAAAACGATTTCGAAATGAAATGAATTGACAACGATTTCAAATTGAATTGAAAGCGAATTGAAATGAATTCAAATTGAATTGAAATTTGAATTGAATAGAAATGAATTTTAAAACGAATTTATAAAGAAGAATTCAATTTTGATTTGAATTGAAAAGAAAGTTGAAATAGATTTTGAAACGATTTTAAAACTATTTATATAATTCGTTTTAAATAGAAATCGACGAAGTATATATTATATATATTATATATATAATATAATGGCCTGAATAGAACGCGCCGCGCCGCGGCAGTTCGTGAATTTCGACCATTTATTTCAAACGGACATTACGGGAGATCCGACCGTCGGATTCTCCTAAAACCGGAACCGTTGGGTTCGTATCGAAAAGAGCTTTCTAGCGAATGTTAGAAATTTGAAATCTAACGGTTGGATTTGGAATTATGTCCAAATCAAATTCGAAAAAGGTCGCTGTAAGTGCAGTTCGATGGCCATTGATGGAAATCGACTGTACGGGCCTTGATAAAATTATTAAAAATAGTAATAATTTGTGTAAAATCATAAGAAATGATTTAGAAAGAATTGGGATGAAAAACTCCATATTTGAAAAGATAAAAATAGATTTTTATCGAAATGAACTAGTTTTGAACTAGAAATATAATTCTATTTATTTTTAAATAAATAAATTGAATTGGAAAAGGGTTTTAAACATAACCAGAATTTCCAATGATTGCATTGGAGTGGATTTGAATCGAAATTGTCTTCGGAATATTTCGATGTTGGAATTCGTGATTATACAGATGTTGTTATGGAAATTTGAAAGATATATATTTATATCGTTATTTCCAATACGACATTTGTTAATCGTAGAATTTGATATTGAATATAAGCCGGGATATTTTCTATTCAGAGCCTTGTATTGAATATCAAATGTGATTTGGGTTTGTCGTGAATGGTGTCTTCACTAACACTGTTCTTGAACCCAGTTGAGAAAAGATTAAATCTTTTTATTTAGATTTAATGAAGTGTACCAATTAAACAATATTTAATTGGAATAGAATTGATATTGATTTTTGGGTTTATCGTGGACAGTGTTTTAAATAACACTTGTTCTTTAACCCGATAATTAATGGAATGATATTTTGGGTTTACCGTGAACCGTGTTTTAAATGACACTGATTCTTTAACCCAGTTAACGATTAAAACTAAGTGGAGTTTTAATGAATCTTTAATTAGATTGAAATAATCGAAAATGGAGTATCACCAGTTTTACTTCAGGCGATAGTTAAATCTTTAATTAGATTTGAACGTGAAATGGTAATTGAATTTACCGATAACACTGTGGTGTTAGATATGAAGTATTACCAGTTTTACTTCATGGGATTAATAGGTTGGGATTGGGAAATTAAAACAAATGATTACTTCGGTAAGTTTCGTTAATCCCGACTAGTTGAATCGAAATTCAAAAGAAGATTAAAGAATAAATTCCAGGAATTTATCATGGATAAAATTAATGGGAACCTTTCCCTATGAATGTGAAATTTAGAAACTAACTGTCGGTTAGCCAAGTAGAATGGTTTTCTGGATATTGATCTGATGTTGGTTTCGGCCTTCGGGGTTAATATTTGGGGAATTATTCTCTTGATTAATTTACGGTTAGTGACTGATGAATTGGAATGAGGCGTATGTTGTGTTTGTGTAACACTTTTATAATATATACGCGAGTTATTCGGAAAGACCGGGTTTATCCCATTCTGAATAACTGATACGACGATAAGTCGAAGATGAAGACGGTGGTCGAAGACCGGAGGTCTTCACGTCGTTTGGGTAATTACTGATGATCTTGATTGGGCTGTACACCCAAGAAGATGGAAACAGTTAGTGATCGTCTAGACGTACTTGGAGATCGATGGATATGCGGGGTACTAGGTGCCTCCGGTTTCGTTCAGACCCATAACGGACTTGTAAATGGACAGTGTGTCTGACATTGGATTTTAGTCCGTGTGATTGATCTCTATTAAATATATATCTGTTTGGCGGCGGAGAATTTATTCTCTTGCTTAACGCCCTTCTCTGAGACGTACGAGCTCAGGGGTTATATATTGATGGATATCAAACGCATGGAGTGAATTGCCTGTGTGGCATGCCTAAGTGGCAATTGATCGAGGCTTCTGTTGAAAAGCAAAGTCTTGTGGTGATGATCAAAGCAAGGCCTGTGTGGCGTAGCTTTGTGTAACGTTGCTTCGCGAGTTTCACACCCGGTATGAACCAAAAACGGGAGAGGACGTCAGGGAGGGCATGCGTTTCTTTCTAGCTAGAAGTGGCGTCAGTGGTTTTACACGCCCTGACGAGTTTGACTTATGTGGTTGTTGCTGTTGCGAGGCGCCTCGGATTGATCGGTCGTTCTCGAACCGATGGAGTCATTTAGTTGGCTCGTTTACGCCCCATAGGGCGGGGAAATGCATGTTCAGGGTTTAAGTTTAATCCACATCGGTGGACTGGCCCTGAGGATCCAAGGGCCCACCTGAGTCTGGGTCCTGAGGGGCGGGCTAGAGCGTCTCGAATCGGTTGAGGACTATCTTTTGCCTCGGTTCATAGATGGAAACCCAATTTCCAAATACGTGACTTTGCGATTTTGATTGTATAACCTATATATGGCTACATAGTGGTATGGGGCATTCATGCCGCCTATGATTGATACTTATGATTTGAAGTGTTTTATACACTATGCACTTATATTAGTATCAAATGATTTGTTTTAAACGTATCAAGCATTCTTTGGCTGTTATAAGGGAAAACCGTATCCTCGACTGCGTTGCATTGTGTGATGGGACCTGGGTCTTATAACAGCTTCATTTTTCTTTATTTAGCATTGCGCTGTTGTTTTATGCACTGGTATTCTTGGGAGGAAACCCGTTCCGTGTTATACGGCGTGGTCCCTTGATTTACCTAACTTTTAAAATAAAGATTAACTGTTTTAGTTCTCACACCAGTCACATGACTGACCTGGAGTTTATTGTTTTAACCTAAACTCTGGGTGCCCTTATTTTGACACGGGCAGCTAGTAGTTTTGGTTTTGCAGATTTATATTCACAGGATCCTGGTTTACAGCTGGAACGATATCCGGAAAGCTTTGTATCCGTATATCTTCTTCTAGTTGTGTATTGTATTATTTTCCGCTGCGATGTATTTAAATGTAATTTAAATCTCTGATATTTCTGTGTAATATTTATTTGTTTATACTCTGTATATTCTTGTAATCTGATGCATTGTTGTAATATACAATGAAATGTTCTTCTGTATGCGTTCTATTTTGTCATGTTCTCAAACGATAGGGCGTTTCGAACGGCCTGGATCGGTTTAGCGACTGGTTCGGACCGAGCGAAATTCCTTCTCGTCACAGTTGGTATCAGAGCTTTGGTTTACAAAGCTTAGAGAACAAGACACATTAGAACCATACAAAAGAATTCATCAGATATTGGATTAGTAATATCCGACGGGGATGACTCGTTAGAGATGGGATCAGTAGTATCCTAGAACGAGTGTGAAGAGTAAATGTTTAAAGTGAAAACAAATTTTTGTTTTGAAAATTTAAATCAATTATTCGTATTTGATTATCTATTTATATTGAGTTGGACAGTCCAGTATATAAAGATTTTGCGTATACGTCTGATCCACGTGTATTTGAAATTTTAATATATTGGATAGATATAGCATCGCACTCTAGTCGCCCGAAGATGATATTGATGATAGCGATCGCATCATCAACATTTATGTTCGAGTTTCGAAGGTGTGATTTTCTATATATTTCCTATTGACTGGTGTGAGAACCAAAACTAATATAGCTAGAATACATTGTTGTGATTTGGCATCAAAACATGATTTTTGTATATGTATCAAAATTATGAATTTGAAACTCTAATTCACTAATTGATTGATGTTTGTGTTGCTTGTTTAGTTGTTTGATAATTTTGAACCATTATGCCAATTTGAATCAAATAATGAATTGTTTTGAAATTTGGTCGCATTTGCTTGCACATACATATATATCATTGAACAGGTCATAGCAAGGAGGCTAGAGCCAGTGAATAAAATTTGTTTGCCCGACAAATAGGTACATGTTTACTACATAATTTACTGTTTTGTTTGGGTGATGATGATTTTATGAGCCTATTGGCTAGCCGCTTGGCTTTTTCTTTTTCTTTTTGAGATCTGAAGGACCGGGGAAGCTATTTGAAATTCCCCGATGCTCCCGGTGCAGGGGAGGTTATGGCGAAATTTTTCAAAAATTTAGGGTGTTAGCCAAATTTTGAAAATTCTCAGAAACTAAAGAGTTGGAGAATGGAAGCCAGATCGAACGTAGAGCTGAATAATCAAACCACTTTCGACTTTGTTCCTTTTCGGGGACGAAAAGTTTTAAGTGGGGGAGATTGTAACAACCCGGAAAATCTGGGCCAGTTTAAAATTTTTATTTTGGCAATTTTATCGAATTTTGAATATTTAAAATGGATTATTTTAAATAATATCGACGGGAAATTTATTTTGAATATAATTCAAACGTATATTTTATATACGTCGTCGTTAGAATATAAATATTTATATATAATTATAAAAGGAATTGAAAATGGCGTGGTAGTTCGATAATTCGATTTCAAACTTCAATTGAATGTACCGGGTGCAAAACAATCCGGATTTTAGTGAAACCAAAAATGATAGGATCTAATTGATAATATCTTTCCAACGAATCCGAATAATCGAGATTTCATAACGGGAATCAAAAGATATGTCCAGTTGAAAATTCTGAATAGTCGCTATGGAATTCAGGCCCTTAAAAATGGACATTTTGCAAATGACCTCGGATTTTGACGAAACCAGTTTTGTTGGGTCCGTGATGTAAAGTTATTGCTAGGTTTCAAATTTCATAATTTTTCGAATCAATATGTGAGCGTGGCAAAGGAAAACGCGTTTGATCGGTTTCAGTTGATTTTAATCGACTGGAAATTGGCCATTTCTCTAACGGTCTCAGGATTCGACGAAACTAGTTTTGTTAGGACCGTATTGCCAATACGAAGCTAGAAAATATTTTTCTGGAATTTTTCTAGTTAGTATGTGACCCAGGTAATTTGAAATGTGCGTTTAAAATTCAATATAATGATTTAAATGAAAATTCAAAAGGAAACCGATTGTAACGATCAAACCAGCTTGCGATACATATCCCATTGTGTTCGGAATGGGGGTTAAACGCTAAGGACGACAGGCGGTGGGCCTCGTTTCGAGGTCGTATGTAAAAGTCAACCCTTTTTACCAAAATTAAATAATTAATTAATAAAAAAAAAAAATTAATTTTCTCTCCCTCCTTTTCTTCATTGCCCCCCCCCCCCGATTCATTATTCAGAAACAAAAAAAAAAACCTAAATCAATCGAGCCGCCGCCCCCCCCCCCCCCCCTCGAGACGCCGACGAACCCCTCGACGCCGCCCTCGCTATCGAAGACCCCGAAGCCCTCGAACACCCTGCCGCCTCGTCTCGAAGTCGCGACGCCCCCCTGAAGCCTGCCGCCGACGAACGCCATCGAGCAACCGCGACACCACCGAACACCACATCGACACCTCCTCCTTCTTCCCTCCCTCTTCGCAGCCTGAGGTGAGCGATTAGGGTTATTTTATTTTTATTTTAATTTTGTTTTGCAAAAACTAATTACTGTTTTTTTTAAAACTAATTACTGTTTTTTTTAAAACTAATTACTGTTTTTTTTAGAATTTATAAACTGTTTTTTTTAGAATTTATAAACTGTTTTTTTTAGAATTTATAAACTGTTTTTTTTAGAATTTATAAACTGTTTTTTTTAGAATTTATAAACTGTTTTTTTTTTATTTATAAACTGACTTTAAAAGCAAAGAAAAACTGATTTTTAATAAAAAGATGATAAAACTGATTTTATAAAGGTTTTAAAACTAATTTTAATTTAAAAGAAGTAAGATATGAAAATTATATTTTTTTGAAGTAATAAAAATATAATTTTTACATCGTGGGAATATTAAAGATATAATCTTTATTTTTGAAAAGGCGGAATCTATATCTTTAAAAATTCGATTTTTATATATTGAATAGCAAAGTAAAAATTCGATTTTTATATATTAAATAGCGAAATAAAAATATGATTTTTATATATTGAATAGCAAAGTAAAAATTCGATTTTTATATATTAAATAGCGAAATAAAAATATGATTTTTATATATTGAATAGCAAAGTAAAAATTCGATTTTTATATATTAAATAGCGAAATAAAAATATGATTTTTATATATTGAATAGCAAAGTTAAAATTCGATTTTTATATATTGAATAGCAAAGTAAAAATTCGATTTTTATATATTGAATAGCAAAGTAAAAATATGATTTTTATATATTGAATAGCAAAGTTAAAATTCGATTTTTATATATTGAATAGCAAAGTAAAAAATTCGATTTTTATATATTAAATAGCGAAATAAAAATATGATTTTTATATATTGAATAGCATAGTAAAAATTCGATTTTTACATATGTAGTGGCTACGGGCGACGAAGCTAACGAAGATGCGAAAACAATGAAGATTTCTATCAAAAGAAGAGTCAAGATGATTGGATAGCTATTGGTGAGAATTTCTCACCTTTCAATTTCATTTCTATTTATATATATATATACTAGGATGCAGACGGTGCTTAGTAGCACCCGACACAATCGTCCACAGACCATGGACTTGTTTGTTTGGTTGCATAGCTTAGTTATATGATTTGATTTGAATTGGGTTGTTTGGTGATTTTGATTGATGTGTGAATGGCATGGGCCTTCACTAGACCGGGGATAAGGCTAGGCCTCGTCCCGTTTCTAGTATCGTGCCGTTATGCCGCCGAAATTTTCTAAAATAAGTTAGAAAAATAAAATATCATTTTATTTAAAGAATGAACTGGATAGAAATTCATATGTTGAAATAAAATGTTTTATTGTTAGAAATATAATTTTTAACGTGAATGTGAATAAATAAAATATTCATTTACAAACCAGACGGTTTGTTTATGTACACTGATTTGACTGACATTGATTGGGTCGATAAATTTTACACATCGCCCAACTGCACAAATAAAATATTTGTTTGATTGTTTGAAACCCCACACGGGTGTTAGGATGAAATATACAGTTCACTCATCCTGATTGATTAAATATGTCGATCGATTGATTGACAGGCTGTTATAAGCGTTAGATATCTATATTTGATGCTTATACAGTGTAGTGCACTTTGGTTGATGGTTGATTATTTTTCAATGCTATTATATACATGTGTTGTATGAAAATCCATATAATTAACTTTATATGGTAATTGATTGGGCCTCATTCCAATTTGAAAAATAAAGAATATTATAAAATAAAAGTTCATGTGTTGACAGTACTCATCCATTGAGATTGGTCATGTGTTGAACGAAATATTTTAGTAATAAAATTTACATCTTTATCAATATAAAATAAAGGTTCATGTGTTGACAGTACTCATTCATTGAGATTGGTCATGTGTTGAACGAAATATTTTAGTAATAAAATTTACATCTTTATCAATATAAAATAAAAGTTCATGTGTTGACAGTACTCATCCATTGAGATTGGTCATGTGTTGAACGAAATATTTTAGTAATAAAATTTACATCTTTATCAATATAAAATAAAGGTTCATGTGTTGACAGTACTCATTCATTGAGATTGGTCATGTGTTGAACGAAATATTTTGATAATAACAACTATTTTGAAAAAGAAATATTTGAAATAGAATATTTGAAAATAGGAATATATGAAGCCATGTTGATTAGATTGACGCCATTTTGACGTGAACGATATTTATATCAATTTTAAACGATTTCGAAATGAAATGGATTTTAAACGATTTCGAAATGAATTGAATTGAAAACGATTTCGAAATGAAATGAATTGAAAACGATTTCGAAATGAAATGGATTTTAAACGATTTCGAAATGAATTGAATTGAAAACGATTTCGAAATGAAATGAATTGAAAACGATTTCGAAATGAAATGGATTTTAAACGATTTCGAAATGAATTGAAAACGATTTCGAAATGAAATGAATTGAAAACGATTTCGAAAAGAAATGAATTGACAACGATTTCAAATTGAATTGAAAGCGATTTGAAATGAATTCAAATTGAATTGAAATTTGAATTGAATAGAAATGAATTTTAAAACGAATTTATAAAGAAGAATTCAATTTTGATTTGAATTGAAAAGAAAGTTGAAATAGCTTTTGAAACGATTTTAAAACTATTTATATAATTCGTTTTAAATAGAAATCGACGAAGTATATATTATATATATTATATATATAATATAATGGCCTGAATAGAACGCGCCGCGCCGCGGCAGTTCGTGAATTTCGACCATTTATTTCAAACGGACATTACGGGAGATCCGACCGTCGGATTCTCCTAAAACCGGAACCGTTGGGTTCGTATCGAAAAGAGCTTTCTAGCGAATGTTAGAAATTTGAAATCTAACGGTTGGATTTGGAATTATGTCCAAATCAAATTCGAAAAAGGTCGCTGTAAGTGCAGTTCGATGGCCATTGATGGAAATCGACTGTACGGGCCTTGATAAAATTATTAAAAATAGTAATAATTTGTGTAAAATCATAAGAAATGATTTAGAAAGAATTGGGATGAAAAACTCCATATTTGAAAAGATAAAAATAGATTTTTATCGAAATGAACTAGTTTTGAACTAGAAATATAATTCTATTTATTTTTAAATAAATAAATTGAATCGGAAAAGGGTTTTAAACATAACCAGAATTTCCAATGATTGCATTGGAGTGGATTTGAATCGAAATTGTCTTCGGAATATTTCGATGTTGGAATTCGTGATTATACAGATGTTGTTATGGAAATTTGAAAGATATATATTTATATCGTTATTTCCAATACGACATTTGTTAATCGTAGAATTTGATATTGAATATAAGCCGGGATATTTTCTATTCAGAGCCTTGTATTGAATATCAAATGTGATTTGGGTTTGTCGTGAATGGTGTCTTCACTAACACTGTTCTTGAACCCAGTTGAGAAAAGATTAAATCTTTTTATTTAGATTTAATGAAGTGTACCAATTAAACAATATTTAATTGGAATAGAATTGATATTGATTTTTGGGTTTATCGTGGACAGTGTTTTAAATAACACTTGTTCTTTAACCCGATAATTAATGGAATGATATTTTGGGTTTACCGTGAACCGTGTTTTAAATGACACTGATTCTTTAACCCAGTTAACGATTAAAACTAAGTGGAGTTTTAATGAATCTTTAATTAGATTGAAATAATCGAGAATGGAGTATCACCAGTTTTACTTCAGGCGATAGTTAAATCTTTAATTAGATTTGAACATGAAATGGTAATTGAATTTACCGATAACACTGTGGTGTTAGATATGAAGTATTACCAGTTTTACTTCATGGGATTAATAGGTTGGGATTGGGAAATTAAAACAAATGATTACTTCGGTAAGTTTCGTTAATCCCGACTAGTTGAATCGAAATTCAAAAGAAGATTAAAGAATAAATTCCAGGAATTTATCATGGATAAAATTAATGGGAACCTTTCCCTATGAATGTGAAATTTAGAAACTAACTGTCGGTTAGCCAAGCAGAATGGTTTTCTGGATATTGATCTGATGTTGGTTTCGGCCTTCGGGGTTAATATTTGGGGAATTATTCTCTTGATTAATTTACGGTTAGTGACTGATGAATTGGAATGAGGCGTATGTTGTGTTTGTGTAACACTTTTATAACATATACGCGAGTTATTCGGAAAGACCGGGTTTATCCCATTCTGAATAACTGATACGACGATAAGTCGAAGATGAAGACGGTGGTCGAAGACCGGAGGTCTTCACGTCGTTTGGGTAATTACTGATGATCTTGATTGGGCTGTACACCCAAGAAGATGGAAACAGTTAGTGATCGTCCAGACGTACTTGGAGATCGATGGATATGCGGGGTACTAGGTGCCTCCGGTTTCGTTCAGACCCAGAACGGACTTGTAAATGGACTGTGTGTCCGACATTGGATTTTAGTCCGTGTGATTGATCTCTATTAAATATATATCTGTTTGGCGGCGGAGAATTTATTCTCTTGCTTAACGCCCTTCTCTGAGACGTACGAGCTCAGGGGTTATATATTGATGGATATCAAACGCATGGAGTGAATTGCCTGTGTGGCATGCCTAAGTGGCAATTGATCGAGGCTTCTGTTGAAAAGCAAAGTCTTGTGGTGATGATCAAAGCAAGGCCTGTGTGGCGTAGCTTTGTGTAACGTTGCTTCGCGAGTTTCACACCCTGTATGAACCAAAAACGGGAGAGGACGTCAGGGAGGGCATGCGTTTCTTTCTAGCTAGAAGTGGCGTCAGTGGTTTTACACGCCCTAACGAGTTTGACTTATGTGGTTGTTGCTGTTGCGAGGCGCCTCGGATTGATCGGTCGTTCTCGAACCGATGGAGTCATTTAGTTGGCTCGTTTACGCCCCATAGGGCGGGGAAATGCATGTTCAGGGTTTAAGTTTAATCCACATCGGTGGACTGGCCCTGAGGATCCAAGGGCCCACCTGAGTCTGGGTCCTGAGGGGCGGGCTAGAGCGTCTCGAATCGGTTGAGGACTATCTTTTGCCTCGGTTCATAGATGGAAACCCAATTTCCAAATACGTGACTTTGCGATTTTGATTGTATAACCTATATATGGCGACATAGTGGTATGGGGCATTCATGCCGCCTATGATTGATACTTATGATTTGAAGTGTTTTATACACTATGCACTTATATTAGTATCAAATGATTTGTTTTAAACGTATCAAGCATTCTTTGGCTGTTATAAGGGAAAACCCTATCCTCGACTGTGTTGCATTGTGTGATGGGACCTGGGTCTTATAACAGCTTCATTTTTCTTTATTTAGCATTGCGCTGTTGTTTTATGCACTGGTATTCTTGGGAGGAAACCCGTTCCGTGTTATACGGCGTGGTCCCTTGATTTACCTAACTTTTAAAATAAAGATTAACTGTTTTAGTTCTCACACCAGTCACATGACTGACCTGGAGTTTATTGTTTTAACCTAAACTCTGGGTGCCCTTATTTTGACACGGGCAGCTAGTAGTTTTGGTTTTGCAGATTTATATTCACAGGATCCTGGTTTACAGCTGGAACGATATCCGGAAAGCTTTGTATCCGTATATCTTCTTCTAGTTGTGTATTGTATTATTTTCCGCTGCGATGTATTTGAATGTAATTTAAATCTCTGATATTTCTGTGTAATATTTATTTGTTTATACTCTGTATATTCTTGTAATCTGATGCATTGTTGTAATATACAATGAAATGTTCTTCTGTATGCGTTCTATTTTGTCATGTTCTCAAACGATAGGGCGTTTCGAACGGCCTGGATCGGTTTAGCGACTGGTTCGGACCGAGCGAAATTCCTTCTCGTCACATCTAATGGCAGCATGACGGCTCTTGGTTTAATTTTAAATATGATTTAGGGTTTAGGTATTAGGTTGCTTTTATAGAGATATGATTGAATAGGAGCCGTCAGATCATCTCAGAATCAATCAAGACCATTAAGACAAGATAAGTTATCCAGAACAGCCAACTCAGCCCTAATGACTCAGCAGGGAGTCACTAATCGTCGGTTTTCAGATCTGCCCGGGGGGGGGGGGTAGGTCAACCCCTAGGTCGACACTAAGGTCGACCTGTATAGGGGAGGTCGACACTAGGTTCGACCCCATTGTCGACCTGATCCCTGGGCGGGAAATTTCCCGCCCAGGCCATTTCTCCTTCTGGATTTGAATTTTGAATTTTGATTTGAACCATTCTAATTCTTGATTCTTCCGAAGGCCATAACTCCTTCATACGGAGTCCGATTCATGCAAACTCGGACTCTATCTCAAGCATATTTCCGAGACGAATGCAATGTCTTAACCTATTTCCCTTGATTCTCAGATCTACAATTAAGTATTCTCTAATTTGTTACTTAACGTATTTCCCGAAAAATATGGGGTGTTACATTGTACCCAGCTCTCATCATGTTCGACTGACTCCCTTAACGTAGGAATTAGTGACTTCTTTTGATACAAATGACTAACCTCTTTTGTTCTGAACGACCGATCCCTCATGCCATGCTTGACCCTTAGTTTGTGCTCGAACCCTGTTATGTGCGAACAACCTTTCACTCTTGCTTAACCAAGGCTTATTCGATCATCCTTGGTATGTACGCCTGATCCCTTCAATGCACGACATAGCCTTATGATACTCGATTCATAGTTTCTATTCAGGTTTAATCAACTAACATATGTATGATTTTAAGGGATAAACACTTTCCTCTTCGAAGTTTGTAATTTTTAATCAAAGAATTATAGGTTTCGAAATAATTGAACGTAACATAGTTCGGAGGATTAAATCCAGTTTTAAATGGGATGATTATTCATGGTCGTACGTGGGTAATTATGAGTGATCAAGCTTCTCCTGGTCGGGTCAATATGTCAATGTGATCGAGCATACCGCTCGGGCTTGAGTGAGCAGACTGGACCTGAACGAACCAAACAAACTGACGTGTCACTCTAGTCAGAATGAGTCCTTTATGTGTCTCTTTGATTGAGCGACCAGGAAAGCTGAGCGAACGGGCCTGATTGCTCACTTGAGATTGCGTGACTGGCTTCAATGATCACTCTAGATTTGAGCGAATGATTCTGAGCGAGCCCAGAGCAAATGATTCTAAGCGAGCCCATTCATCTTCTAAGCGAGTCTATTCACCTTCCCGCCTTTTACATGCTCTTTCAGCCTCCACTTTTCACACTTTACTCAATTTCCTATGAAGAAACTCATTAATGGCAGCGCTGCTCTAAAGAATTTTTCAACTCAATATGATCCTTCTAATCATATCAACCCTTCAAATCTCTGGTTCATCGTTGTGCTCGTCATTTCCATCAAGACTCCACAACTTCAGAACCAATCGAAGCAACCCACTCTTAAATCAGAGGCAATCCGCTAGCTTATAGGTGAATTCTTCCTTTTAATTTTTCTTTTTGTTAATGGATTAGCTCTGAAATCACCTAGGGTTTCAAATTGGACTGATTTGGGTACGGTATGGATTTGATTTGAGGTTTCTGATGATTGTGTGGGGTTATAATGTTGAGCATTGTGATGTTTTAAATGTGTGTAATGGATGGATGAGTTTGAATTACACGGGATTCTCTAAATTTCTATTTTGAATGGAATGCACATAAGTCGTTTGTTGAAATGCCTGAGACACGAGGCCCTTAAACTTTACACGTCCACTGAATTTCTGATATCAGGCTTGACTTTTCATTTGCATACGTTGATCATTGCTTGAATGCTTGTTTGGACATTTAAGACTTTATACATGTTGTCACTCAGCCACTTGTCACTCTTACTCGATTTACTGCAATCGCTCGTGCTCGACCAAGCACGAGTCGCTCCTACTCCGATCGGTCATACACAGCCAGTCCCTAACTAAACACGCGCGACCGGGCCATGTTTGAATATGCATGACCAGTCCTTGATCTTTTATGCACGATCGAGAATGGATCGCACGTGACCGACCAGATCTGGTTCATTCACACTCAACCTTATATGGGTTCGGTCACACTTGATGTAGTTTGGGTCAAGTATGACCAACCCATGCTGGATCGTTCGTGTTCAACCCCATATCGGAGTCGAGCAAGAACAATCCCTGCTAGGTTGAGCGTGAGCGAGCAGAGTGGCTGGGCATGCATGACCATACTGAATGGACCATAACCTTTTTTATATATAACCGAGTTTGAACATGCTCGAATGTACTTGTCAGTTATGCTCGACCTGATTCATTGTTCAAGTGTGTATGTCCCTAAGGAATTCAGTTCGATCATGCTCGACCCAGTGGGCTCGAGCAGATCTGATTCTCATGAGTTCAGTCATGCTCAACCCTTTAGGATTGAGCAGATCAAACCCTTATGGGGTCGGTCAGGCATGACCCTTTGAGTTCGAGTGAACTTGATTACTCTTGTTTTTGGCTGAATTCCAAGTCTTGTTGTTATACCTGCACAACTCAAAACACTTGTACATTTTTGAGCTATAGTTTTTCTATTGGATGCTCATACCGTTAGAAAATTTATTGTAGAAAAACTCAGAATAGTTGTGCCATGCGACTTACCACTCAAATTGAACGACACTTGCACCAGATTATTTCACTTAACTATGTATAATCAAGTTGGTCTTCTCCTTGTACTAGTGTGTTGCTCTCCGTATTTTTCTTTTAAGCAAAACCTAGAATCAATCAACCAGTTCACACTGATTAAAGATTCTAAATCTTACCTTCACGATAATATATGTAATAAAACAAATCATGCCTTTAGAGTTAGGCAGCACATACCTGTAATTTATTTTCAATCATAACTATTTGTGTAGAAATGCAAACTACAAATTAGTCATGTTAGACTCCTGAAGGAGAAGCTATGTCCAGTGAGGCTGGAAGTTCTGCTCAGGTAACTGGGTCCTCCTCAATTGTTGTCCCTGGGGTGAGCATTAGTCAGGATTTTCCCCAACCCCAGGGTCTTGACAGAGTGTCTGGCGACAGTCATAGATCAACACTCCCTTTTGGCTTATACCAGAAAATGTGTCCTCGGTTTGGGTTTTAAGAAGATGAAACTAAGTTTCCTGGGAAAGATGATTTGCCTGACCATCCAACCCTGGGTATGTTACACTTAATCGCTATATGCTTTTAGGTGGAGTAGTTCCCCTTTTAACTCCTATTTAGAACTTATTTTGCGGTATTTGGCTAATGCCCCATATCAATTACATCCTAGTGGCTATCATACTTTAATGGGACTTTACGTACTCTTCATAAGGGTCAAACAACGAGCGCGTACATTTCAAGATATTTGTTCTTTATATGCCTTTAAAAGAAGGAAGACAGATCGTCCCTCTTTTATTTTTATCGAAGACAAGTATTGCATAATTATTACCGGTTTAGTGGACAGTGTTAGGGGGTTCCTGGATCAATACTTTCATGTTCGATGCCCTGGCAACTTTTACGGCCTATGGATGGAAGGAGGTAATCGCCCTTGTTTGAAGTTCCTTGTTTTCTTTCTAAACATTGATTCTTAACTTCTCCCCCTCTTTACAGTAATTCCTTCTGATGAAGGCACTATTATTGATCACGCCCTTCTTGATTCCCTGACATCCGTTGATAAGACCGAGGGAAGTAGACAATTATTACTTACGGAAAGGACCCTTCGTCGGTATCAATTACTTCACCCTTCACGGTCTATTGAAAAAATCCCAGCATATAAGAAAAGTGTTACTGGAAAATCTTCTGCAAAAAGGGCTCCCTTGAAGAAATGTTCAGACTTCAGAGGTAGTAACAAAACTTTGCCAGAATCGCCATTACCATCAATTACTAAAGGAGATACTTCTCACCGTGAGGATAAGGAAGTTGAGGGAGGTAGAACTGACGTAAGAGATGAAACAATTTCTGAGAAAGTTGCCAAGAATCCCATTGTCCCAGTTATAAAAGACGAGGGCTCTACGAGGACTTTCGGAGGCTTAGGTGATTTGGACACCGCTAAGAATCTTAGTCAGGGCTACACCATGACCTCAGAGCCATTTGTACCAGTTACAAAGACTAAGACTGAAAAATATTCATGTCAAAACCCTTCTCCTGGAAAATCACTCGAAGAAATAGGAATTTTCCTAAATGAGCCTTCAGAAATTGGTTCGTTATTAGACATCCATTAGAAAACATAGATATCATAAGCACTTTGCCGTAAATCTTATAGTTTATCTATTCATCTTTCAATTTGAATACTGAAACTTTGCTTTGTTCCCTTTTCCAGATACAGGAATGAAGCACTCATTGTTGGATAGTTTCTCTCGATAAGCCAACTCCATTGACCCACAAAGCCTTTTACGGTCTCGCGTTTCCCGTTCCTTGAAACATTCCCCACACTTCTCATATCCTCAGTCCCAGCACACTTCTGGGTCCCCATCGACCGACCATCGGAAGAAAGGAAAGCCCTACCATTTAGATGTAGATAAAAGCGATAAGGATACGAAGCGAGATGGGAAGAGAAGCAGAAGTGAACAAGATGAGGATGAGATTCTGAAACATCATAAATCGGCCGAGTCTCCGGATCTTGAAATCACCATTCCTCTTGAACAACCCCTCACTGCCTCTTAGTCTATTATCTCGACTTCTTCTCAAATCCAAATGATCCTTGATAGGCCTTCCTATATAATTCCTCTTGGAAACTTGAAGCTTAGAGATCGATTTGGAGGTTGGGATTTAAGAGGGATGTACTTCGTCTTGGATTTGCATCCGAATGACAGGCGGGATGCTGTCGAGGAGATGGCTACTATAAAGAGCTGCATGACTACCCAATTTGAAACTACCATAAGTCAACTTGAAGCACATTTAGACAGGGCCATAAGCACAACCGAAAGACGTTTTGAGGCGTAGAACAAATTTTGCTATGAGTCTCAGAGGTTAAACACTCAGCATCTTGATCACATTGAAAATTTGGAGAATGACAAAGCTAGATTGGCTTGCGTGATCAGGTCCCAAGAATCTAAAATTGCATCTTTGAAGAATGGAAATACCAGAGTAAATAGCTTGGAAACTGAAAATGAGAAACTTAAGAAAGAGCTTGAAGCTGCTAGAAAACAAATTCAAGAAGCTCAATCTGCCCAAGAATTGGCTGAATCTCAATTGGCTTTGGAAAAGCGAGCTTCGGCAGTTCTTGTAAACAAGATTTGTCTCCCAAGACAAAGCTCTTTCTGAATTAGATAGCAAGGCTAAATCTCTAGAAGAAGACAAAATCAAGTTGACTAATGCTTTTAAACAAGCCAAGGCTAAGACTGGTGACATTTTGTTCTAGTTTTATGTTTATAGCATTATGAACCGTGGAAGCTTATGCTATCAACAAGATGACTTTCCATGAAGTTTAACTCTTGTCTGGGAAAAGTGCTCACATACTCTGATGGTGTAGATGATGATGAACTTCAGGAAACTTTCTTAGTAATGGAAGATTGTGAAGCTCTGGCTAAAGGCAGGAAAATATTAGAAGATGAGCGAGGTCAATTCTCCAAGTAAAAAACCCAGGGTGCCACTGTTATCCATGCTCCATCTAGCCCTGCCAAAGTTGACATTTCAAGTTCTCAGACTCCTCCTACGGACCCTCCTGCTGTTCAAACTGACAAGAATTTTACCAAAGTAGATCCTACTGAGGAGCAGGTTATACAAGAAGATACTAATAAACAATGTGGATGGGATAACAAGGAAAATGATGACCCCTTTTTGAATGTTCTTGACTATGAAGTTGATATTATAAACCCATGGACCCCAGGTAAAATTGATATTAATCAACCCGTACCAGATTTGGATTATCTTATTTCTTCACCAGGGTTTGCTGAATTTTGTGCTCACTATTCGTTTGTGCTAGGTTTGGCTTCGTCACCTCCTCTCCATACCAACACTACCACTGTTCAAACTGCTGCTACCGATTCAATCTTAGTATCAACTATCCCGCATATCACTCCTCCCCCAGGTGATGCATCGTTATTCACTACATTTGACTTGGAAGCTGTTGATTATGATTTCAGTAATGATGAGGACGAGTATTGGGATACTAAGGCTTTATCTACTTTGATACGTAGGGGGAAGCACACTGTGAGTAAGTCCGGAATCATTAACCTATCGTCCCCCGAGAGTCCTTGTGTAGATAAAGAGGCACAAGATGGAAACCAAGCAATTGATACATCACCCCTCCCTCTTTCAAACAGTCTTTGAGGTCTAGCAGTAGGAGGAAAAAGTAATATTTGTGACTTTCATGCTTTAGTTTCTGATTGTTGTACTTAGACCGGTTGTATATGCGAGTGCCGACCCTCGCTTTATGTTTTACGCATATTTTTGTCTAATATTCTTGACTTGTTATTCTGTGATGCTGCGATGGAATTGTATTTTTCTTGTTGTACTTAAGCTTTTATTTCAGCTTTGTCGTACTTACTTGTTTTGCATTCCACACCTATTTTCTTACAACACAAATTCTTTTATATTACGAGTCATTTGCTATTGCAGTGCTTGGCGCTACAATTACCTTGTGGTACGCTTTTGTACAAAATGATTTTTCAATTGTAGCCACGGACTATTATTAGACGGATATACTTGACCAATTTTATTGAATTTTCTTGATTTTAAATAGGGCAGCATTTGAGACCTCTTTTCCATGAGTAACCACTTCTTATGTTTATCACTGTATCGAAGTTCTCGAGTTTGCCTTAGCCATTTTAAGGAAATTCATTTTGTTGGACAGAGTAATCCTCACAAATTCCAAGTTTTTAATGCAAAATTGTGATGAGTTTGTGGTATGTTAAAGTAAGCATTATTGAATTTCCTTAATGCGGTGGTAATGCCCCCATACGAAAATTCGTCACATACTTTAAAGGTTAGGCGTAACCTTTGTGATCAACTTCACTTGGAATCTCGTGGTTATGTGTTTTTGTCATCACATTCAAAATTTCCTGGCTTGTTCATGATCCAAGGGTTTCCAGTGAATTCGATCCAGCTCATGCCTTTTAATGAAGAGGAATTTTGGTTTTTGTGCCACTGCATGAGAGGTCTTATTTGTACATTATTTTATATTTCATTATTTTTCCTGTTAACCTGGCAATCCAAGCCTTTTGGAGATCTGATTTGAACCGATGCCCTTGAAGAAGTCTCGGTTGTAGTGTCTCCGAAGAGGTCTTTGGTTAAAACCCCAATGTTTGGCGTAACCAGATTAGACACTTCCGATACTCATGATCAATTGGTTGCCCCCGGAGAGGTCTTAAAACCCCAATGTTTATCGTAACCGGATCTGGTACTTCTTGATACTCATGATCAATTGGGTGCCCAGAAGAGGTCTTTGGTTAAAACCTCAATGTTTGTCGTAACCGGATCAGGTACTTCCTGATACTCACAATCAATTGGGTGCCACTCGAGATGTCTTTGGTTAAAACCCCAATGTTTGTTGTAACTAGATCAGGTACTGCCTGATACTCACAATCAATTGGGTGCTCCCGGAGAGCTCTTTGGTTTGTGCTAGTCCTTCTAGCATGTTTGCTGGTCCTTCCGGCCTGACGCCGGTACTTCCAACATCAGGTTTTGTCGGTCCTTCCAACACAGTGCTAGTTCTTCCAGCATGAGTTGTCGTTCCTTCCGGCCTGACGCGGGTACTTCCAACGTCAGGTTTTGTCGGTCCTTCCGATATGGTGCTAGTCCTTCCAGCTTGGGTTGTCAGTCCTTCTGGCCTAGGACTGGTACTTCCAGCTTAAGTTTCGTTGGTCCTTCGGACAGGTTGCTTTGTCCCATGAGGCAGATGCTTTTTCTTTTATTGAGTATTGTTTCGATTTATAGAACTGAGGTTCTCCACCTTTTATTTAAGAAGGTGCCTCCACGGTGGAACTTGCAGTCTTTTACTTGCTGGCCAGATTGGGTTGGGTCCAATTCCTTTGCTAGCCGCGTGGAACTGGAGCTTTGAAACTTTCACTTAGGGGGGTGCCTTTTTCATGAAAGTTTCACCACCCTTGTTTGTTTATCGTGGCGCTTGTTCGCTGTTTGAATCTTTGCGACTTCTCTCATTCCCTTCCCAAGGAGATGCTTCTCTGTTTTTTGCATTTGCGCATGCTAACGTTTATAGATTTTAGCACCTTAATTAGTGTTGTTGGGGTAGTTTTGTTTCGTTAGATTCTAAAGAAACAAGCGCTTGGTAGATGACCTGCAATATGACATCATTTTCAATCAAGTTTTGATTTGACATAAAATATTGCAAGCTAGAAATTCATTCAGACAGATATGCTCTTAATCGTAGAGCTGGTGTTAAGTGCATCGCTTACAAATTATTACAGACTGTTTACTAGAAGCTTTGAATATAACAGAAAATAAAACACGAAGTAAATCATAACTAAAGCAGGAAATAGAGCATGAAGTAAAGGAGTAGTGATGTTGATTGCTTATTCTAAGCCATTGAAACAGGAATACCACCAACGGTTATCAGTTGACGATCAGCCTTGGATTGGTTTTAGCAGGAGCTTCATTACTTGGACCAGACTGATCACTTGATGCCCCTACCCTTTGGAAGTTGCAGAAGGATTCACGGCTTGTGGGTTCTTTACATATTGTTGCAGCCTAGTTTTCCTAATCAATTCCTCGATGAGTGATTTTAGATGTCTACAATCGTTGGTATTGAAGCCTGGCTAGTTGTGAAATAGATAGAACCTACCTGACTTTATTACAACATCGTTAAACTTTATTTGCTTTGGCATTGAATATTTCTTAGTATCTTTAGTCACCGTGAAGATATCCCCTACGATGTCATTGAGAGGAGTAACTCAGAATTCTTAAAAAAGCGTAGTTTCTTATTAGACCGGTTATCCTTTCTCTTGTTTCCCCTCTTCCGCCCACAAAGATTCTTTTGGCCGCTTTGCACATTGCCTTTCCTTTCAGGCTGTACCGTGCTTTTTGAGACATCTAAAGCATAAGTCGGATCCTCATGGACACTCATATATTCTTCAGCTTTATCAACCAGTAGCTCAATTGTGCTTGGTTTCTTTTCTTAATCCATCGTCCAAGCTTGGTCTTCTTGCATATGGCCCCTTTCAAAGCCATCAGAACCAAGCGGGGCTTGTAATTTTCAACTTCGGCCACCGCCGCATTGAAGCGAGTGAGAAAAACTTTGATGATTCCCCTGGCCTTTTCTCTAGCTCATTTAGTTCCATAACATCCCAAACCTTAGTTGCTTGGAGCCTAAAATATTCCCTGAACAACTCAGCCAAGACAGCAAAGTCATCCACAGACTTTGGTGGAAGCATTGTGAACTAGAGATAGGGCACCCCTTCTAGGTAAGTTGGGAAGTACAGGCACTTGTGCTCGTCTATGGCACGTGCCCCATTCATATGCTGATCGTATTTGCATAAGAACACGTTGGGATCGCTCATCCCATCATAAGATTGCACCATTGGGGGCTTGAACTTTTGTTGATATGTACCCATCTTGATCCTTTCGGTGAGTGGGGTCTTAGTGGGAGAAAATTCCTACTCTTTTTTGTCATCCTCTTTCCTCGAGCTTCCCTCCACGATTTCGCGAAACATGTCTAATATGCGCTCCTCCTCGTTGTACTGTTCCATGGGGCAGGCCTATCATCTAGACAGAAAGTTTGCCTAAGAAAACGGTCATGGTTCGGAATCTGGGGCTTTTTGGTGGAACCCAGCATCAGTCGAGAAGTTGCTTTATCGGGATGGTTGTGCGTAAGTGGTTTTGCTTCTTTATGGTTAGAATTACTAGGGTTTGCAACCTCCTGGACAAAGTTTTCACGATTTGGACTTGAAGAGGAGGAATCTGCATTGTCCGTATAGGTAGTTCGAGTACGATGAAGACGGGTAGCATTTAAGGTAACTTTCGCAGTAGCGGCTTGAATAGCGATCATAGATTCAAGTTTTTTCATTATAGAATTACTTGCAATATCTAATTGACTCATTAGACCTAGAACAACTTCATCCAACTCTCTCCTTGTTACAGCCTCTCCATCTCTAGAAGATTCACCAACTTCGAAGTGATTGGTGGGTGGCGTAACATTGTTAGCATTATTGGTGAGGTCATTGATCTCTTCGACGGTCTTCATAGTCTTCTTTGGACTACCCATCTCTTTAAGCAAGGTTTAAAGTCTAGGTGAGATTTGATAATTAGACTGGCTCATAGATCTAGTGGACCCACAATAGAAGCAGGCTTAGAACTTCAAGGCAAGGCTCTCGATCTTGAGAGAAGTGTGAAGGAAAGAGATGCAAATGCGGACCGGCGTTGGGCGCCAAATGTTTGAGTCAAAATTGGCTCAAACACCAAGGATGCTTAGGAAGCACTTCACCTAACGGTTAGATTTGAAATAGTAGAATCACAATCACTTGAAGGAAAAATAAAAGACAAGAGAATTTAGAGTGCTTCGACTTTTAGAAGAAGCCTACATCCACTATGGAGGAAGATTTCATTAGGATCATGATGGTTACAAAGTAAATTGGCATCATTTTCACATACATCATCTCTCTCTTATAATAGGTTCTCTTAGGTGACACTTAGATTCATGCAAATTTATGGAGGAATGATGAGATCCACAGTGAAATGGAGGTAAGTCTTTGGATGCAATGATGATAAAGGAGGATCTTCAATCTCTTGATCACTTAGGCAATTTTGATGGAAGCCATGGTCGATTCAATGAGAGATCTTCAAATGGAAATGACAAATGAAGGTAGGAATGCTTAAGAATGGTGGTAGAATGGATCTAGTAGCACTTCGTGGTGGCCATGAGTCAATGGTGGAAGCCATGTCCTATTTATAGGTGAGCTCCCATGGAGAAATGAGCTGAAATCCTTATGTACAGGCTTCTGGTCGTGCACTTCAGTATTTACGGAAATGCCACCGCTAGTTGTAAATAGGTGTAGACAACTATTCTTCTCGTCTGTGCAACCTGGGTGTGTGCGAGCGACTGAAATGGGAGCGAGCAATCACACCGGAGGAAGATTGAGGTTTGAGGAATAACCGACTAGTGGGACACGCGACTGATTGGTTCCACTTTGCTTGACTACAAGGTGATGTATGTTCTACGGATGTACGACCGTCCAGGTTGTCCGGAGTGGTTCCCTTTACTGGTGGTCATCTGGATAGAATATTGCACGTTCACGGTGGCGCGAGCGAGCGACTGACATAGTATGGGCGACCGACCCAAGTATTTGACATTGCACTTGTATGGGCCAACGTGAAGCTTGAGTGAACGATCGTGTGTTAGGATTACGTGCGAGCGAGCAGAGGAAGTGCGACCGAGCCCTTTTAAAGTGTATGAGTCATGTTTTACCCAACTCTCATCATGTTAGACTGACCCCCCCTGACGTAGGAATTAGTGACTTCTTCTGATACGAGCGACTGACCTCTTTTTTTCTGAATGACCGATCCCTCATGCCATGCTTGACCCTTAGTTTTTGCTCGACCCCTATTATGTGCGAATGACCTTTCAATCTTGCTTAACCAGGGCTTATTCGATCATCCTCGGTATGTACGACCAAGCCCTTCAATGCACGACCGAACCTTATGATACTCGATTCATAGTTTCTATTCATATTTAATCAACAAACATATGTATGGTTTTAAGGGATAAACAGGTATATGGGATAGCAAAGAGCAAATCAAAAGAGATTATGGGTCTAAGAAAGGAACTTGAGTGCAACAAGAGGACTTTTGGGTTATTTGAGAAAAAGTTGTGAGAATATGAGTCGCAAGTGGTGACCACTAAGGAAGAGTACAAGAAGCCCTCTGAGGATTTAAAGGTCGGTCTTCAATCAAAGAGCCAAGAATGCGATTCTTTTAAGGACGAGGGCGAAAAGTTGAAGAGTGAGAAAGGTCGAATAGACCTTGAAATGCAGAACCTCAGGTCCTGCCTTACCTCATCTGAGTTAGACAAAAGTCGGGCCGAAGAGAATGTTGCTGCCGCAATCAAGTCGGCTAACAACGTTCGGCTTCAGCATGAAATTGATATTCGGTCAATTAAAGCCGATCATGCTTTAGAGTTGACCAATACGAAGAAAAAGTTTGGAGGCCAAGTCCTTAGATTCTTTGCAAGGGTCCTTCGTCATAGGAACTTGGCTTGGATAACAAATTATCAAAAGGCATTAATGGATACATGGAAAGTTCTTGTGAAGGCCTTGATGATGCGGTTTTCGCGTGGGGATAAACTGGCAATGTTAGCTGAAGGGAGGAAAAAGGAGAAGGAAGTAGCCGATGCTGAGCGATACAAAGCAAAAGGGAAGTTGGTCCCCAGGGGATATGTTGCTGCTAGTCGGACCAAGATGCCCCCTCCTTCTGCAAATATGAAGGCTGGTTCAACTTCTATTTTCCCTCCAAAACCATCTAGGGTCACGGAGGAACACCCGACCGAGTCCAATATCGGAGGTAAATTTGTGCTTCCCTCAATTTCATGTCTACCCATTCAACCATAACTTATATCGCATGTACTGCTTTGGCAAAAGAGAACATCGAAGTAGGAGCCGTAGTGTTCGAGAAAGACAGTGCTTAGGCGACGACTGACGTCTCGAAGGAAAAGGTAGATGGCCAAGAATCTCCAAAAGATGATGACGTTAGGATTGTAGGTGAGGCCATGGGTGTTGATCGTCTTCCTATGGCCGACATGAAAGCCAAAGATGAAAAGGACATTCTAACTATGAAGCCCGAGCCTTCTAGTGAGCCCTTGAAAATCCCTCCTCTCAAGGTTGTTCTTCCAACCATCCTTTCATTTGTCAACGTTCCTCCCTTTGTAGACTCGATCAATCTAAGTAAAAAGAAACAAGGTGCGGCATCAGTTCCCAACTGCTCTAGTTCCTTTGGTAGAACGTTCAAGGGATTGTCATCCAAGCTCACTACCGAGGAGGCATTAGAAATGGTTAAGCAGAAGGAGTTGAGAGATATGGTCAAGCGAGGGGACATACCACTTCCGGCCTAGAATCCTATTGTTGAAGTTTCTATCTTAGGCCTTTTGGAAGTTTCATGCGAGTGCGGCCCTCACGTTTTGTCATCGTCAAGTTTTGAACTTTTGTGGACGATATTTAACTGTACCTGTATGCAACACTGTTTTGTAAGCACGTTATATCAATATTAACTGAAGTCAATGCTTTTTTAAGTATTTGTTAATAATATGTCGAAATGTCAGCACTTCCAGCTTGTTTCAATCATTGAGGGTTATTTCTTGACCCTCTTGCCCCCATGTAATGGGGAGTCGGTGTGGTCATCAAGTTCTCCCGTCGTACTTAAATTGATTCATTCTGCTTTGGGAGGCAAGTGTCCCTAAGTAGGAGTTCCTTTAGTCTTTTATACTCGTCCCCTAGTCAATGAGGGTTAGAGTTTTAAGGATCGAGCGGTCTTTTGTCGGGGTGCACCTTTCACACTCGTCCGTCATTTTATACTCTTTACCAGGTCGAGAGAATCAGAGTTTTTTTAGACAATTAGTCATGTCATCCATATCGGTGTTATCCTCACTTCTAGTCAATAAAGTGGGATCCGAAAATTCTGCCGATCAGTCTAAGTTTAAGATCGGTTTTTTATGGATTTATGTCGCCTTCCCAACGAGGCCGACCCATTTCGTGATGGGTCAGCATATAAGGGTGTTGACGTTTGACTTAATGTCGGTCGAATCACAACATTTAGCCATCATAATAATAAGTCAAAGCAAGAAAGGAGCCTTTTATTCATAAATTATTGCAAGTGATAAGTCACTTCTTATTACAATACTAAAATAAATAAAATAACAAGGAATCTAAAAATTCTAAGAAAGATAAGGTCGTAGATGCTCTGCATTCCATGCTCTCTGAAAAGGCTTGCCATCAACAGTCGATACCCTGAAGGTTCCGTTGTCAAGCTTACGTTGAATGACGTAAGGCCCTTCTCACTTAGATCCCATATGTATGGGAGTCGGAAAAATCTGCTTGAGGACAAGGTCACCAACATCAAGGGTCTTGGGTCGAACCTTCTTGTTATAATATTTAGCGACCCTCCATCGATGAGCTTCTGCATGGAGGTTTGCTTCTTCTCTTTTTTCATCAATTGTATCCAACGAGTGCAAGAGAAGGGATTTGTTCGACAGTGGATCATAATACGTAGTCCTGTGGGTAGGAACTTCAAGTTCAATGGGAATGACAGCTTTAAACCTGTATGACAAAGCGAAACGAGTGTGTTCAATTGCAGTCTTGTGGGTGGTCCGATATGCCCAAAGAGCTAGAGAAGCTCCCCATTTTCCTTTAGCTCATTCCAGTCGCTTTTTCAGGATCGATTTGATGATTTTATTGACCGCTTAGACTTGTCCATTAGACTATGGACGTGCAACCGCGGTGTACTTCTTCTCAATGCAATATTTTTCATGAATGTCCCAAACTCCGAGCTATCGAACTGAGTTCCATTATCCATAATATTAGTTTGAGGTATTCCGTACCGACATATGATATTTCTTACAATGAAGTTAATGAACCTCTTCATTGTGATCGTGGTCATATGTTCGGCTTATGCCCACTTTGTAAAATAATATACTGCCACGATCACATATTTTGCACCTCCTTTCGAAATGGGCAAGCTCCCAATAATATCAATCCCCCAAACAGCGAATGGCCAAGGGCTGACCATTTGGGTAATCTCGGTTGGCGAGGATCGTGGAATCTGTGCAAACCTCTGACATCTATCACATCGCCTGAAATAATTAACTGCATCCTTGCTGACAGTCGACCAGAAGTACCCATATCGTATTACTTTCTTAGCCAGAGTTTGCCCCCGGTGTGTGCGCCACATTCCCCTTCATGCACTTCTCTCAGTATCCTTTTGACATCATTATTGGCCACACACCGAAACATGGGCACAGAGAAACCCCTTCTATAGAGTTAGGCTTATTGAATGATTTACCTAGAGGCCTATCGTACTATAGCCCATCTTTCGTTTCTTTTTTCGGGTAGCGTGCCATATAGAAGGACGTTCTTAATGGGAGTCATCCAAGATTCTCTTTCAGGATCGGCTTCTTCTTGGTCGACTCCCATCTGGTCAGCGCTCGGAATGCTCAGAGTCTCTATAGGAACTAGCTCCGTTTCACTCGGGCAGTCTGAACTAGCGAGCTTTGCCAATTTATCCGCCTTTTGGTTTTCCTCTCTGGGTATATGGGAGATGCTATATCGGTCGAAGTTATGTAACAACTTCTCGACCTGCTTGAGATAGGCAGAAAGTCGAACCCCTTTAGTTTGATATTCCTTCCGAACATTAAACACAATAAGTTGTGAATCACAGAAAATTTCAATTGATGTTATTCTCAAGTCCCTCGCGAGCTTGAGCCCAATAATTAGAGCCTCATACTTGAAATCAATGTTTATCGCCAAAAAGTCCAATCTTAGGGTGTAATAGACCGACCATCCCTCAAGAGATAATAACACTATGCCAGCACCCAAACATCGGTCATTTCGAACTCCGTTCGTATATAGTTTCCAAGTGTTTGGTTTCGACTCCGTGTTTGGAGGTTCAGTGCAATCTTCTAAGCCTTCATCCTCTAGAGTTGTAAATTCAGCTATGAAATCGGCTAGTGCTTGCCCCCGGATGGATTTTCTTGGAACAAAAGTCAGATCGAATTGACTTAATTCAGTGTTCCATTTAAGAAGTCTTCCACTGGCCTCAGGTCGTTATAGAACTCGTCGAAGAGGTTTGTCGGTGAATATTTTAATAGAGTGAGCTTGGAAGTAGTGTCGAAGCTTTCATAAAGCAATCAACAAATTATAGGCGAGCTTTTCAATCTTCTGTAGTTGCGTTCAGCCCCTGTCAATTTCTCGCTTACATAGTACACTTACCGTTGTACCCGGTCTTCTTCACGGATTAGGACATAGTTGATTGTGTGTGTGAATAATACTAAATATACAAATAGATCTTCGTGACTGATTGGCTTGCACAAAATGGGAGGTTTCTCCAAATGGTCGAGTAAGATTTGGAAGGCTTTGACATAGTTGGGCGTCCAAGCGAACTTCTGTTTTTCTCTTTTAATCAACTCAAAGAAGGATATACATTTATCAGTCTCCTTAGAAATGAATCGACCCATTGCCACAACTTTGCCGCCAAGCTCTACACATTCTTGATTCTCCTAGGCTCCTGAATTCTTTTAATGGCGAAAATCTGATCGAGATTGATCTCGATTCCTCAAGAGCTAACTATGAAACCTAGCAACTTGCCTGATGCCACTCCAAAAGAACATTTTAAGTGAATTAAATTCATTCTGTACCTACGAAGAATGTCAAACATATCTGATAAGCCGTTTACGTGGTCGGGTGATTGTCTTGGTTTAATCAGCATATCATCCACGTAAACCTCCATTGTCTTTCCTATCTGATCATGAAATATCCTGTTGACCAACCGCTGGTATGTGGCCCCGACATTCTTTAGGCCGAATGGCATGACTACATAGCAGTATATTTCGAGGTCTGTCATGAAACTAGTGTGCTTTTGGTCCTGAACGTGCATGGAAATCTGATTGTACCCTGAGTAAGCATCCATAAACGAAAGGAGTTCATGACCTACGGTTGAGTCGACCAACTGATCAATCCTAGGGAATGGAAAGCTATCCTCGGAGAAAGCTTTATTCAAGTCGGAAAAGTCGATGCAGGTCTACCATTTCCCATTGGCCTTTTCACGAGCACCGGGTTGGCTATTCAATCGGGATAGGTCGAGTCTCAAATGAACCCACTGGCTTGTAGCTTTCCAACTTCTTCCTTCAGGGCCGTAGATCTTTCGAGACCAAGCATTCGCCTCTTCTGCTTAATCGGGGTATACTTATAATCAATATTGAGGGAGTGAGTTATAATGGAGGTGGAAATCCCACACATGTCAGCATAGGTCCATGCAAACACGTCAAGGTTTACACGGAGAAATACAGTCAATTCCCTCGTCCGGAAGGGATCGAGATAAGACCTGATATTCAAGACCCTGGTGGGGTCGTCTTTGTCGATCGAAATCTCTATGGTAGCCTCATTTTGGGTTGCCTTCCTACATCCCGGTTCTTCGCCCTCTCTTGGATCTATATCCTCGATTTCATAGACAGACGGTCCTGGACGGGATGTTTCCAGTAATTGTTATGCTTCTTTCCCTTCCACAGATAGAGAGGTATCATCAGACTCTTTGCTACTTCTTCTTCGTATCTCTTTCCATTTTGCCAAGTAGCAGGCTCGTCCTGTCATCTTATCTCCTCGTACTGTCCCAATTCCACTACCAGTCGAGAATTTTAAAAGCAAACACTAGGGGGCGATACATACCCTGAATTCAGCTAGGGTCGGTCGACCCAGTAACGTGTTATACTAGGAGTTGATGTCCATCACAACAAAGGGCAGAATCCTAACTCTTCTGTGATCTCCATCTCCTAATTCTACAAATAGCTTGAACTGGCCGACCAGTTCAGTGGACGCTTCGTTGAAACCAGGTATTTGTCAGGTGCATGGTTCCAAGTCTTTCAATTCCAGCTTCATCTGGTCATAGGCTTGTTTGAACAATATGTTCACCAAGCTTCCATTGTCGACCAGAACCTTTCACATGGTAGCTGAGCTTATAATGGCTGTTGTTACTAGTGGGTCGATGGTCAATGCCTTTACACCGGTCGACTCCCTGTCGTCGAAGATAATGTCATCGGTCATCGTCCTTCATTGTTTGATGGGACTCGCTGCTTCGGGGGTACTTGTTTCCACAACATCCAGATGCTTTGCAGATTTGACATAATGCTCCATGGACCGAATGCTATATCCTACAGGGTGTGGTCCTCCAACAATGTCGTTAATCACTATCCCCTTTCCCTTTTCTTAGGCAATGGATTTAGGTGTTGTCTGAATTTGTTTTGGTGCTGAAGTTCCAAGCCCCCATCCTTTGGGGCTACTTTATATTCATCAAGTTTCCCTTCTCGAATCAACTTTTCGACGATGTCCCGAAGGTGATGGAATTCGTTGGTCGAGTGCCCATAAATTTCATGGAATAAACAAAATTTCCAGTCACTCGCTCCTCGGTCGACTTACGCAAGGGCGGCTTCTTGTATTGAACCGTACTGCATGTTCTAGATAAATATTTTCCAGCGCGTCATTCAATGCTGTGTAGGTTTCAAAGACCTAGAGTCGAGGCCGCTTCCTAGAATTCCCTCTTTGTCCAGGATTTCCACTGGCCCCTTTCGGTCCATCACCGTTTCGCTTGCCACGGTTTCTGACGTTCACCTCTACCTTTCCTGAATTATCCCTAGATTGCTTGACTGCGACATTATTCTATATTAATTTAGTAGAAACATCTCTCTACCCATCCTCCTCGTCTAACTGCGCATCTTCCTGCCTTAGCCAGATATTAGCTTTTTCATAAAACATCTCAATCGATGTGGGTGGCTTCCCTATCAGGTACTTCCCAAACTCCGTTCGCTTGTCAATGCCATTTACCATGGCCATCAAGACGGTCTCATGATTAGGGTTTCTTACTTCGATGGCAGCACAGTTGAACCGGTTGAGATAGTTTCGTACAGACTCGCCTCTTCCTTGTTTGATTGTTGATAGACCCATGACATGCTTCGACTTAAAGGCGTGAAGACGGAACTGGTTCAAGAATTTTTCGCTTAAATATTTGAAGTTAGGGACCGACGTTGGAGGTAAAGGAGTGAACCACATATGTGCTACCCCACTCAAGGAAATTGGGAAAGCCTTACATTTAATGGTGTCTGGAGCTACTGCCACCTTCATATGCCACGAGTACCTCATCAAATGCTGCTATGAGTCATTGGTTCCATCATAATGGTTCATCTGTGGCATGTTGAATCTCCTGGGGAATTCAGCCTATAAGATATCACCAGTGAATGGCGTGTGGCTTCGTTCGATCCCCCAATCTTTATTCTTGTACCCTTTGTTGTCATTCATGATTTGTCATACCATGGCAATTAGATTCAGAGGGAAGATCCTGGTTCGGTCGGCTACTTCAACCGACCGACCTCTTCTTGTCCTTTCCGCAGGTAATGTTGCCTGACTTGCCATCCGAGCAGTCCTTCCTCCTCCTCGAACATCTCGGTCAATCAAAAGATTCTGAGGGAACGAACAAGGGTTTGATCTGCATGAGTAGTGTTCTGATGAGTCGTCGGAGAGCCACTCTGCTTTTGTCGAGCTGTAGGATCAATGACCTCTATCTTGGCTAGGTCGGTCTGAGCTTGACCCCTTCCCCCAGTTGGTCTGAGCTCCCTTCCAGAAGCAACTGATGAGCATTTTCGGTCCTTTCTAACGAATGTCGAGGTTGACGCTGGTCTCTTCTCTCTCCGGGTGATGATAGACTCTCCGTGTCTTGGGCTAGTCGATGATGGGGAACTTGGTGATCCCCGAACTCTGAGCTTGATGGTTCCTAAACTCCACTCACTGTATCGACATGTAGTTCATATTCTGACACATTATGGCATTCTCTTGAGCATGAGATTTTAAGGCATCTGTAGTTTCCCGGAGCTAAGCCAACGCGGTAATGAACTCATCATAGGTGGTGAAAGTTAAGGAAGAGGCTGGATCCGTTACGGATGGTTGCACTGGAGGGAGTAATGCAGGTTGATCTGAAGTAGGCCTAGGATTAGTCGATCCACCAACTGCATCCGTAGTGTCCCGACATGCAGTTGCTTCCCGGTATGGCGAGTTGATGGTTTCCCAGCCATAACTCAACAATGTGGAAAAAAAGGTAGGATTTCGTCTCGGACTTGGTGATCTGAAAATGGAGAAAAAAATCTGTTTTATGCTGAGAATATCAATTCTCAGTGAAAGCATCAAAGTGTTGACACCAAAAATTGGTACACACCCAAAGAAAGGGTTTTGTAGAGAATAAATGAAGATAAATGATTACAAAACTGAAAATAGAGGAAATCACACACAAGTTTATGGTGGTTCGATGTTAATGAGCCTACATCCACTTTATAATCTCTTATATACTTTATCAACTATTACAATCAGAACAGTTACAATGGCAATATAACAAGAGATTAACAAATATTCAAGAACGAAAATACTACCCGTTCCCTAAAATACTTTCTTCTGAGTCCAGAAAGAATATTTATAGATGATACAATACTTAAATTGGCTGGAATACGTGTAACATGATCCAAGATAATAGGAAAACATGAAGAGGCATTTTCCCCCTATGGAATCGACATGATTTGAATCTATAATAACAAGTGGCAGCTGATCTGATCTATCTGGACAACATGGAATATATGAAGCTGGGCATGAGCTATTTTTCATGCAGATATTCGATTCAGGATCAGGTATAGCTTGACTCGATCGGTCCGATAATGCGGGTTCCAACTGGATTGCATGCTAATTCTCTGCATTAAGTTTAACGGGGCCTGGGCCAGATTGCTCGCTAGTCGGTCCATCTCTAAATAACAGCCATCACGTTTTGGTTTCCTTTACATGTTTCCGTAACGCCAATGAGCCTTGATGAGCTCGCCAAAAGGCCCATCAACACTTTTCTTTAACCCTTCCTTCATGAGCAAGAGGGTTGAATGAACGTATTGAAAATCAGATACAGTTATTTATGAAGCAATACAGGTCACTATAGATCCATACTCATCGTATAATCCACCATTAGTATATATAACTTTCTCGCTTTCTGAAATCTTGTGCCACATGGCATTAAGTTTGTCGCATAAAGTCTTGATCCTCGTAATATATTTACTTATGGGCATATTTTCTTTCTTTATAGCCTGCAACTTCTTCCTGTAATGCATGACTCTGACTGCAGATTGAGAATTGAAAATCTGCTCAATGGAATTTCATATTTTGTAAGTTGTGTTCCAATGATTTGCAATAGCAAATTAGTGCTGATATATGATATTAACCATGATGCCAGCATGCTATCTTGTTTCTGATATCTTATGTATTTTGGGTTGTTAACCAGATTAACCTCTTTGTCTTAGATCATTACAGGTGGTACAACTATTGTTCCATTGACAAATTCTTAAAGGTCACAGCCTCTTAGTGTCATTTCCACATGATATTTCCAAAGCATGTAGTTGTCTTCATCGAGAGGGATTGAGATACCATGGCTCTTGGGTTTAATCAGTGTGTGAATTGGCGAAGAGTGGCCAATGGGATCTATTTTTGAAGAGGTCGAACTAATGGCAATGTTATTTCCTGCCATAATGAAAAGTTGAATGAGGAATATCAAGATCGAAAATGGTTCTTGCACTACGCCATAAAAGGCTTATTGCAACAGATTTGCAAGGTGTTGCCCGCTAAATTGTCTCGATAGCAATGCTATTTTGGTCCTACTGCAGCATTCTATTTTTAGGTTAGCTTATCCATAAAAATGTGTTGCTCTAGCTAAACAAGTGTAAAACGATGCAACATTTTGATACTATGTTGTTATAGCAGACATTTCCATATCTTACGTGGCGATCCACACCATTAGTTAAAACAACATCCCAACCGTCCATCCACTATCTACTACGTTTCCTTTATTTCCCGCTAACATTTTCATTCACATGGTTCCTTTTCATTTTGTTCTCCCTCCAAATCGCTAACCCTTCTCTACTTCTGTGGAGAAAATAATAGTGGCGGCTTGCTTAGGGGTTTGCGACTTCCTTTGATTTTTGAAATTCCTGAAATTCAGGCGACCCGCACAAAATCTTCCAACCTCCAATCAATATAGTGAGGATCGACCAAGGGGTATTGTACGTTATTGGAGCTCGCCCTTATTATGTCCATCTTTTTACTTTTATTAGGTGTGTAGGGAAACCAATTGGTGGTTTCGATTTGTATGCGAAAAGAAATGGCCATTTTTTGGTCAACTTTTAGATAGTGGCTAAACTAGATCGGATTCTTCTGGGAGGTCATTTTTTCTTTGATTACAGATTGGTTTTGTTGAAAAAGTGATATTCTGATCATTGCTATTTCTTTTCTGTCAATCAACAAATGGGTCAAATTTATCTCTCTTTTCTGCCCCTATTACTTTCGATCTCTTTATTCATTCCTGTAACACCCCGCCTCCGCTAGGGTCACTCGCAAAGGAATGCACTAGCTTTAGAGGGGCATTATTGGTAAACATGCACAGAAATATCACAAGACAGAACATATAAAATAGCGGAAGTAAAATCGAACTTTCATAAACATTAATAATTAAGGTCTAAAGCCTTTTTCATCAGAGTACATCAAAACCTGTCTTGCAATAGTAAAGAAGCATAAAGACTTTTTCATAAATTATTCCCCAAATAAAACAGTAAAGTAGCCATAGCCAAGAAAAGTCCAAGCCATCCATGATGACCTTCAAGCAGAAGAAGTCCGAACTAAACAGCATTGTTTCCTCCCTGTAACCTGGAGGGGGGGGAACGGAAGAAAAGAGGCGAAACAAAACGGGTCAGTCAAAAAGACTGAGTAAGTCCTATCTACTTCCAGTATAAAAACAGGTAAAGGTAACATGACATGCATAAACTGAAAGTAAACATAAGGATAACTACAAGATAGATAAACTAAACCAGGGTAGCCGGTTGAACTACTGTGGCAAGGTAAACTAAGGTGTCATGATAAACTACGGTGTTATGATAAGTCAAGTTATCACATCGTCAGATTTCTATCGAGTACATTATCCCAAGGTATCTGCCCCGTCTAACATCCCACGGTATCTATTATGTATATTCTTCCAAGTTCTAACATGTATATTTGCTCTGCACCTCTCGTACTAGTATCCCAACCCGCGTCACGTGTTAACCATGAATGTCCCTTGCCCAATGTCATGTAATGGTCCATGTCAACCTAATATATAGCATATGTAGGCTTTCCCACTCATATGTTTCTTCCCATGTATAAGATCAGTCCTTTGCCGTAGGCCATACGGGCTTTCTCATGTAAACGTTTTATCCTTGAAGTCGTTTGGACTGTCACCCTTGTTCTAGCTAGGCTCTTCCATATGAATCATCGTTTGAACTACTAGGACTTACGCCACCTAGCACCACTAGGGATTACGCTTACCTATTGCACGCTTTCGTATTTCGGTTTGGGTTAAACCACCTAGGCCACTAGGGATTACGCTAACCCTCAACCGCGCCCTTTTTCCCACGCATTCATCGTGAATCGTTTTTCTATAACTGTATGCACATGTATCACATCGTGCCATCCGAGTCCTGTCACAGGGCAAAACAAGAAATACAGGACTCGGTCGGGAGCTTTAGATTTATCTGCCGATGCAGATACTAAGGTCTGCTTTTCTACACGTGGCTATGGTCCCACGAGACCCCTCCCTCAACTAGTGAAAGGCAACACAAGAGAAAATCTTGCATGAGAACTACACTCCGGCCAGCCCACATCCTACGGCCTACCTCACCCATAATTAGATAGCAATTATGGTCTGTTGGGTGTTCCCTGCCTTTCCGTACGTACACGCTTGACTCAAGATGGTAGATGATCGACGAACTTGCTATCTCGGGCACCTTATGTATTCGTCGACTCATTGCTATCCACCCCAGTCTTTAGGTCGCTCGCATAGCAACCAAGGCATATTCTTGGTTCTTCTACCGCAGACCTCAACCTCTCGTGAGCCTAGTATAATGACCTGGCAGCTCACAGAGGGATCCCAAGAATATCCTCACGTTCCCCGAAGCCGCTGCTTCGTTACCCAGTTCGCTGGAGCCTTTATCTAAATCAGATAGCCTGCTCCTACACGTATACTTAAACGATGACCTACCGTATCGGGTTACTCATCTATCTAAGAGGTGGTCCAAATTTCCTTGGCTAAGAGTTATTACCTAGTTTCTTTTAACTAAGGTTTACCACTTAGCCTTATTTCCATAATCCTTGTTAACTATGGTTATTTACCTAATCCTCCGAATTAGGGTTTATCTAATGGGTTAAGTGTCACTTAAGTTCACAACTTAACCCGTCTACAAACCACGTCAAAATTGGCTAAGTATCCAAGTCCAAAACTTAACCCTACAAACCATGTGTCAAGTTGGTTAAGTATATCAAGCAATTCATGGCTTAACCTTATCTAATTATCATTTTAGATTGGTTCAGTATATGTATTAACTTGACCTTATCTAATTACTGAGTCATATCGGTCAAGCGCATTCAAACGATTCGTGACTTGGCCTTATCATGTTTTCACGTTAGATTGGTTAAGTATAGGTTAACTTAACCTCATCAAATTAACGAGTTAGATTGGTTAAGTATAGGTCACTTAACCTCATCAAATCATCGTGTTAAATTAGTTAAGTGTTTAACTTAACCCCATTAAATTACCAAGTTGGATTAATTAAGTCTAGGCTAACTTAACCCCATCCGATTACCATGTTTAGATTAGTTAAGCCTAATCTTAACCCCATCTAGTTACCGTGGTTAGGTTAGTTAAGTCTTAATTACTTAACCTCATCTAATTACCCAGTCGGATTAGTTAAGTGTAAATTACTTAACCCCATCCCCTAATCATCTCGCATGGTTAAGTGTCATTAAGGAAATCAAGCCCGGTCCCACTTAACCTACCCATTCGTGTCATATCGGTTAAGTGTCATTAGTCAAATTTACTTAACCTTATCATGTGGCATTAATTTAATTAATGCACTCTTAACCTCTCACATTAGACCTTGTTGTGGTTACTAGTTAAGCCGGGCGGGTCCGGGTAGATTTACACCACAACCTAGTCTAACCTCGGGTCTTAAGTGCGACATGACCAACTTCTCACATTGGGTCCTATTGTTTGCAACTACTAGTTAGGCCGGTCGGTTCCGGGTAGTTTTACGTTGCAAACTCAACCCAACCTCGAGTTGGCCACACTTATATTATCTAAGTTCATCATGTTTCCAAAACATGTTACAAGTTTTTCAAGCATTTGGGTAGACCTAACTTAATAGGTAAATTCCCAAAGGGTAGACCTAACTTAATAGGTAAATTCCCAAGCTCATGTTTTTATGCATACTTACATGTCAACTTCCATGTTATCTTTCAAGTCATATTTTCAAGTATAAACACATGTCATATTCAAGTTAAGATTTCGCGACATGCTCATGTTTACCTAACTACCCAAAATCGTGTTTTCCCAACGCAAACAAAGCGAGTCAACATAGTAAGGATACTATGTCACATATTGGTCTCAAAACATGCATGATGCCAAAAAGGGCTTGGCTTCCACATGCATAACATCATAAAGGGATTGGCCATAAACATGCATAGTGTCATAAGGTAATTTGGCCACAAACATGCATATTATCAAAAAGGGTTTGGCCATAAACATGCACAACTTAAAAGAGGGGATTGGCCACAAGCATGCATAATCTCATAAAGGATTTGGCCACAAACTTGCATGGTAGCATAAGGGGTTTGGGTTCATATGCATGCATAAGCCCCAAGGTCAAGTATTTGCCTATGTTTCACAAGTCAAATGGTTCCCAAAGGTTCATGCAAATCTTCCATAGACAAAGATCCAAACTTGCAAGATAAACTAGGCTAAACATAACATGAGTGACATGATTAAGTTGCTACAACTTAGTCTAAGGTCATAGATCATAGAAAAGGGACAAAGTTAGGTTCACATACATGCATACTTATGCTTTATCTCATTTTATCCCATGTCAACATTAAAAATACCGTTTTGATCCAAAAGTAGCTAGAACTTACATAGGCAAGGCTTAGGAAAGGGATCATGCATCATCTTGACGAAGAAAGGTGGCTCCTTTGAAGAAGAACCATCATGAAACTCGCATAGCAATGTTGATTTGGCCTCTATTTGGTGTAGCAAGCTTGCATCTTTTGATTTGAACCCGATTTGAATGCATAGGCTCTAGGGATTGGAGATGGAGGCCATGATCAAAATTGATTTTGGCAGCACTTAGTTGCTAGGTTTGATTTTTAGGGATTTAGGTTAGGTTTAGGGTCTTTTTATAGAGATTAGGATAGTTTTAGGCCCTTAGATTAACCCTAGGATAGATCAGGACCATCAGATCTCGGAAGCTTCCAGAACCAGCCCAAGAACAAGACCAGGTGAGACAAACAGGTGCGCCAGGCAACTTGCCCCGGCCACCCCCTGTCGACAGGCAAGTCGACAGGGCTGTCGACTTGGTCTGGGCCCAAGTCGACAGGCCTGTCGACAGCCCTGTCGACATGGCCTAGGAGGAAAACTTCCCGCCTAGCCCCAGATCTGATTTCCAAAACTGTTTCCGAAATTCAAATTCCCAGAAACCTTCTTTGGGCCTTTTACGGGTCATACGGACTCCGATTCTCGAAAACTCGGACTCTATTTCGCGTATTTTTCTGAGACGAACGCAATGGCATAGCCCGTTTTACTTGATTCATAATTTAAAATTAAATTCTGCCTTGATTCTCGTTTTAACATGTTATCGAAATACGAGTTGTTACAATTCCTTTGATTTGCATTTTTGTTTTATCCGATAGATGAGTTGTTGTTTGATTTTGCGTTTATTTCTGTTTTACATGAATAACGATTATGTAAAAATGTTTTCTTTCGATTTGGGATTCTGATTCCTTTTTTAATTATGTTCATTAGGATAATATCTGAACTCTGACATTAACACGTAGTTTATTTCTTATTTTGGCCAATACTTTGGTTTGTTGACAAATATAATTTTCTTAGATAAATATTGTCATTGATTTGAAATATAGTTATGGATAGAATGGATTTGCTGTCAAGATTCATGCACGAGGTTAGGATAACGATGTTTGAATGAAGAAATATTACATCTTTCATTTTATGAATCTGCATTGTGAATTGAATTGTTTGTTGACACGCGCAAAGTAAGGGAAAATATCTGAAATGATTTCAATATTGGACCTTGAACATATAATAGTTCCGAATTGAATCTCTTTTAGAAAGAAGATCTTTTGTCTCGTGGTAGCCTGCTCAAGTGCCCTTACGAAACTTTCGTTATTGGGTTAGCCATACACTTCGCATGTTTCTAGCAATTCACATGGTATCATCAAATGATATAAGTCTTCGATTAGAATCTACAATGCAATAGAACGCCCTTGTTCACAATCTTTTAATCCGACAACATCTAGGGTTTATCAAGAATTTTTGGTATTAAAATCCTATTTTTTTTCATGATACTTTGCACATCTGCCTGTATAATACGTACGGACAAGAGAAGATCTAGAAAATTATTTAAAAAGGAACACTTTACTAGTATTTGTACATCATAACGCAACCGTATTATGTGCTACTTACTTGTTCACTAGAAACATATGACAAATTAACTTGTAAAGATATATAAATACTTTTGGACACTTAAGGGCTAAAGTTGCAGATTTTGGTTTGGTGAAACTTGTTAATAAATAAAATTCTTTCAGTACAGGCGTCGCTAGAACACAAGGATACCTTGCTCCCAAATATTTCGGTGAGCTCTTCCTTTTGTATTCCTTGTTCTTTTACATAGACGTAAACCTTCATGTCAGTTTCCATTATTTGAAAGTATCCAATCATTCACTGGGTCATTTGGCTATGTTAGTAGCTAATATTCCCCTACAATGTAAGTGTGATGTGCTATGCAAAAACAAATTATAGCCTGCTTATGTGCATATGTGATACTTAGGAACAATAACATGTGCAGAATCCTAATTATGGTTTTTTTGCATGTGGGCGTGCTGGAACCCATATACGTAAAGTGAATGTCTTTATGAATATAACAAAATCAAGCCAGTTAATTGTTTGATCTTGTATTACAGTGAGGGGGAAACTTTCAACAAAGGTTGATGTGAACTCATATGGCATAATCCTGATAGAGCTAGTACGTGGAAGAAAAGTGGTTGATAAATGCTCAGTTGAGGCCCTCGGTTGACATATATGTGCCGGTTGATGCTGATTTCGTATGCCCTGAACTTCGTCAGGTCAGCAATTGAGTTGTATTTATCTTTTGTTTATTGCGTATTTCTACATGGTAAGTTGTGCAAAGGTTTGAGTTTAAGATCTATGCGCTTGATGATATGGTGCATTGGGCAACAAGGTTTGTTGTATGGTTATGATCAGATTGTTTTTGTTTGTTAAGATGGCTAATTAAAATGATGTTTGTGTAACAGGTGACGAAGGATAAATTGCTGGAGCATGTGGGAGGGCATGTACTTGGTGAAGCTGAATTTGTTGCCACTTACTAGAGAATGGAAGTGGATGTAATCCATATCCAGGTACGTCATATGTACTACTACTTTTTTTTATAATCTTATCTTTTATTTTTGTGCAATGGTGTCTTTGATCCTAGTAGTAGTTAGTATAGTAAATTAGATGTATATAAGTTGGTTGGTTGCCATATATATGAGCTTGGCCATAGTGTGAATGATTGTAGCTAAAAATTATTTCGATGGCATTTTATATTATTATCACGTTGGTAGAATAATTCCCATTTCTCCATCTTTGTTGTAAAAACTAGAACCAACTACCACATACTTTTGTAATGAGACGTGACGATGCTTTCCGACAAACTTTGTAATGAAACATACTTTGCGACAAGTTCTCCATAGAACTCGTTGTGCCATATTGAATCCTGAACTCTGTGTGCATTGTTGAGTTGCATTTGTCTTGGTATATACAACTTTGCATACTTGAATTGAACCTGAAGTGTACAGGTAAATAAGAGAGAGCGAAAGCAGGAGTTGGACCAGAAGTGTAGAGCAAATACAAAGATAAATAGTGTATTGTGTGTTTGGGTGTATGTAGTGAGGTGTGAATGTGAGTTGTATTATAGAGAGATGCAAAATATTGTAGCATTTAAATGTTGAAATATTATATTGAACAAAATATTGTTTGAATCATTTAAATTCTTTGCAATAATATTATTATTCATTATAGATATATATTATTATATGAGATGCAAAATAGTATAGTATACAAGATGTGGATCCAAACAAAATTCACAAAGTTAATATCTATAGCAACATTTTTGGAATGTTGCTACAGACACCTATGGATGTTGCTATAGACTCAAATAGGGTTCTATTGCAACAATATTTCTTATGCTTCCTTAGGTAGTCAAAATCCTGCCTTTGAGGTCTGCAACAACGGTGAAAAATGCATCACAGTAAAAGTATTGTCAAGGACCTATGCCAACATTTTTTGGGTTTGTGCCAACATTTAATTTTGTTACATTAGGTCGTTTATGGCATAGCATTGGACGGAAAAATTGCTAAAAGAGGCAATTTATGCAACCAGAGTCAATATTCAAGGAATGACAGAAATGCCTAATAGCCCACAAACTGCAGCCAAAGGTTAGAAGATGATGAAATCCTGTTGATTTTGCCTTATGGCGAGGTAGAGGACTCAAGAACTGATATGAACAGTGATGTATGATCTAAAAGGGATCCGGCCTCTCCGATGATGAAAAACAAACTGAGGAGAGAACACAATTGCTTCAACAATCTACAACACCACAATGTCAGAAAGATGACTAGAGAATCGCTAGAACATGGGCTATGCGATTAGGCAGCTAAGTGCTCTGATACAAAAAAGGAATTGTAATTTCCTTTTCTTATTGTAGAATGAATTAAATGAATTGAATGTTACAAAACAATGTACAGAAGGCCCCTACACACACACACACACACACACACACACACATATATATATATATATATATATATATATATATATATATATATATATATATATATATTACACGGTAGGCTAAAGAATAAAACAAATAAAGATAGTGGGCTTAGCCCATGTGGCCACCGGATTATATATCTGGCTGATGTAGTGAAACCCTTCATAATATACAATGCTTTATTATTGTTAACAGAAAGTATATTATCTATATAAGGCAAGATCGACAGTTATGTTCATGGATCTTGCCTTTAAACAACCCTATCATTGCACCATAACTAATTGGATGTAAAATCGCTAATCACACTAGGTTTGCAATTCAAAAGGTATTCAGTCAACAATCATTAGCAAAAGCCATGCACTATAAATTAAAACTCCACTTGAAGAAAGACAGCATGCTAATGAGAGACTAATTGATAAAAGTAAAACAAAAAAAATATGACTTACTTGGATCTGTTGGGTACACTGTATCAGATTTACATTTTAAATGTTCTTGATGACTATTATGAAGCTGTGATGGCTATTATTTCATCTATGAAGTCAACACCATCTATCTTGTATGTAGATTCTACTCCTGTTGCTCAAGAAGTTAGAATTGAACAAAAGAGAATCGTTGTTACCGACTTATCTATAAATTATGCATCATCAAGGAAAGTAAAAAAAATCAAGAAAGGGGTAACAACTACTAAAGAGGCAATTAGTTCAACAAATCTCAAAGAGGGAGAGATGGTGGCTAGTTAAAAAACAATAATACCATATCAAGGAGTCATATTTGTGAAATTTTTAATCATAAAGCAAACACATGTTGCTTCGAATTTGATTCCAACTATAATCCAAGTCAAAGCAATTAGAAAAGCAACAATTCTAGTGCCAACTTAACCAATCTGCAACAAGGTTCAAGAAACCAAGAAGACAACACATAAAATGCAGATGCAGCTAAAAGCTAAAGATATCAGTGGTGAAGCTTGGTTTACAGACTCAGGTGCGACAAATCATGTTACTAATCATTTCTCTAACTTAAATCTTGGCAAGAAGAAATATAAAGGTAAACAGTGTAATTAAATAGGTAATAGTCATTATATAACTATCGCTTAGATGGGAAATGCTTATATTAAAGGTGATAGAAAACTGTTTCTAAATAATATGTTAAGAGTTCCTCAAATCAAGAAAAACTTTATAAGTGTTACCCAACTTTCACGTGATACAATCTGTATTTTGAATTTTATCCTAATTGTTGCTTAGTTAAGGACATTATAATAAAGAAAATTTTATTGCAGGATAAAGCTAACAAGGGGTTGTACAAATTTACTTTTTGGTGATTATAAACGGACTGTTATCTCAAGGCCATGTTGTATTGTGTCTTAAATTAAGTGGCAGAAGCAGAAGTTTAAGTTCTTTTGATGTTTGCCATGCTAAACTAAGTCATCCAAGTGTGGATAGTAAAGAAACTCATGTTGGATAATCTTTTAAATCTCATGTTCGTACTTTCTATTTATTAGACAAAATCCATAAGATACTGTTTAGAAATTCTGAAACCAAGTTTCACACTGCACTAGAATTAGTTGTAGCTAACTTGTGGAGATCAACTCCCACTGATACTGACTATGCGTTTAAATATTGTATATCTTTCATTAATGCCTACTCTAAATTTGTATGGATATACTTTCTAAAGAATGAGTCTAAAACACACAATGCAGTGTCACAATTTATAAAGTATGTTGAAAAACAAACTGGATGTTCCCTTAAAATCATTCAAACTGATGGCGGGACAGAGTTTAGCCTCTCAAACACTTTTATCAAAATAAAGGTATTATTCATAGAATGACTTGTCCCTATAAATCAGAAAAAATGGCTTAATAAAAGGAAAACACAGACATAGTGAGGAAACTGGTCTTACCATGCTTGCACAGGCATCAATGCCGTTGAAATTTTGGCATGATGCCTTTGCCACAACAGTATTTCTCATCAACAAACTTCCAACTAAGACTCTCCAATTCAAAAGTCCAACTGAAGTATTATTTAATCATAAACCAGAGTATATGAATTTAAAACTATTTGATTGTTTATGTTTTCCCTGCCTAAGAAAGTGCAAGTCATACAAACTAGATTTTAGATCTTCACCTTGTACATTCATAGGATACTCTAATAATATCAAGGGATATAGATGTCTTGATAGTAATGCCAGAGTTTTTATTTCTAGATATGTCATTTTTAATGAGCATGTGTTTCCATTCAAGGAAGAGAAAATAAAAACAACCAACAAGATATACAATGCAAAGTTTTCTATTCCGCATATACCTCTGCTTTATTAACATACTACTACTGACATAAGTCAAAGTTGTTTGAATGATTTTCGGCCACATCTTACAAGTCAAGAGATAGAGCATAGTCAGACAAAATCAATCAAGGGTAATACTGATTACTCCACCTCACAAAAAACAATAGAAAGTAAGGGGGCAACAAGGTGTTAAGACGAAAATGAGGATAATAATACAACTAACAATCAAATTGTTTCTCAACCAAACACTCGACCAACATCGAAAAGTTGTAAAAAGGATCTTAAGATATCTTAAAAGAACATTAAATCTTGGCTTAACTTTGAAATCATGTACTAATGTTAATCTATTTGGTTTTGCAGATGCTGATTGAGGCAGTGACATCTAAAAGTGGATATTGCATATACTTAGATCAATGTCCAGTTTCATGGTGCTTGAAGAAACAAGCAATTATCTTTCAATCAAGCACAGAAGCTAAATTCAAGAGTATAGCAAGCACTACAGCAGAGGTTATGTGGATTGAATCTCTTTTGAGCGAGCTAAACATCAATACGAATACTGTAACATTGTAGTGTAACAATCTCAGTCCTGTGTCCCTAGCTGATAATCCTATACTACACCCTCACATACCAAGCATATTAAACTGGATTTGTATTTTGTCATAGAACAGGTGCTACAGGAAAAATTCACATCAACCGTCTATCTATTACATATCAGAGAGCAGATGTTCTCATAAAAAGCATTTATCATCGACAAATTTAAAGCGATTTAAGAAAAATCTATGCATCAACGAGCCAATTTCAACATCAGATGATCAGAAGTATATCTATCCTGGAAAATTCTCACCCATCGATAAGGCAGATCCAGATCTGAGAAGCATCCCTCGAAGACCCTGTAATACTCTCTATCTTCGTCGAATGATTTCTCTCTTCTCCTCAAAGCTTTTTTGGCAAAACCTAATTCGTCAGATTTTCTCTTCAACTGCAACTTAGAGGTGTTTCAACCTCAAAGACACTGGAAATCAACCTAACAACTATTTTGTTGTGAAGACATCTGAAGTTTTCCGGTGGAGATTAAGTTTGAAGAAGAAACTTGGGTAATTAACATCGAGGTGGAAAACCTAGTTTACTTTGAGTGGGAGAGTTAAAAGGGAATAACGCGACTGGTTTTATTTCGGCATATCTGTCGTGTAACGCTAAAAGCAACCAGAAACATGCTACTTAATACCATTAAATTTTTTATTAGTGCTATTAATTCATATGCTTCTTAATACCACATTTATTTCTCCATTCGATTCCTAATCACCGAACAAAACCTTTGCTCTTCCTTCTCATTCGCATAAGTTTCAAATTTTCGAATCACAGAACCCTAATTTTCACGCGATCGCTTTTGTCAAATCTCTTTGTTTCTCCATCAAAAATCATAAAACCCTAAATCCAACTATCTTAACACAATACTCAAGTGTGATTTTTATGTCTTATCATGTGAATTGTCACAAACTGAAAGTGCGGTCATTTACCACTGTGAATAGCAGTATACCATAGCCATAATTGACCAAGCAGAAATGAAACCCATGGTTGTTCATAACCATGGAAGTATTGGATATATTAAACAAAAAATTAACAGAAAGTGCGGTCTTTTTCCACCGAGCTAGTCATTCATATTTTTCCCGTCAATATTTGCTAAATGTGTATCTGACTCTTGTAAACGATACCTGATAAATGTGCACAAGCCGATAGACGCTCCAATGGTCAAAACACAGCTTTCGAAAAAAACACAACTAGTCGTTCTGAATTAATTGCTTTGGGTTGGAGAAATCATAAATAAGACGACCCTCATTATAACAATGGTTCTTCTTTATGAATTTTTATAAATGATGAGAAGTTTGGGTGATGGTTTTGCAACATGCAATGAGAAGAAAGGTGTCTATATTCATGGCGATGCTTTGAAGGTTATCGAATGAGAAGTGAGAACGACGGTAATTGAAGAACGATAGATAGAGAAGAGGCAAATTATTTTTTAGGTTTTGTGGTAGCCCGTTATGATATTGTGTAGCACAGTTGAGTTGTTTTTATGGTGACCTTTAGTTATGGTATTAGATAGCAAATTTCTGGGTGCTTTTAGCACTACAGTACTATCTGTAAACGGGTTTAATACCCTATATATACATTGTATCATCAGTTCTTCCAGCAAGTAATAATAATACAGTTTCTTCCTTACAATTCAACCCTACAAATCTTCTCTTTACACAGCAACATCATTTTTAAATAGTAATAAAATAAAAATGAGCAATACAAATAATAATCAATAATGACATAAAAGAAACCAGAAGACATCATAGCCTCTACATATTAAACTCTTCATGGACAATGGCACCGAAGTAAAACCTGACATTTCCAGTATGCATTCCATCTAAAGCCCCTTAAGCTGACCGATCAAGCCAGTTAACTCTACCCATTTTTCGAAAGCGCTAGCCGAAGTCACGAATGCTGTTTTAGCCGGATCGATTTCTTGCTTGCCAACTGGTATTCAAAAAACAAAACGGGCATAAATTCATCCACACATAAGATAAACATGCATAATAACCAAACAATGTGCCTACACCTACCTGATGAAATTAAAGATGAGAAAGAAGAATTGAAGGCTTCAACCTCTGCCTGTTCTTCAGGACTGGAACTTAACTAATTATAGACAGTGTTTAAGGATTCAGTTTCATATTGTCAATTGTGATAGTATAATATAACAAAAGCTGTCATGAAAGTTAAAAGGTTTAACCTTGGTAAAAGCAAGATTGACATTTTTTAACAAGTCATTTTGTGCAAGAACAGAACTTGCAGAAGACAAATCGTTCTTCTCAATCGCTTCTCCTACTTTATTTAGTTTGTATACAAGTTCTTGCAGATATCCTGAAGGTTAACAATATAGTTTCTTTATTTATAATTTGTTTATGCATCAGTTAATGTAACTAGAAGAAAAGAAAGAAGATGATAGAAAGATCTTCAACTGACTTTTGTAAAACTTTTCAGTGATAACAACACAAACCTGTTTCTTTCTTTAAAGAACTAATAACTCCCTGCCTTTGAAGTCTCTTTTCCCTATCTTTTTTCACCTTTTCTAACAGCTCTAAATCATCATCAGCCTCTAAAATTGCTGCTTGTGAATAATGGGGAAGGGAAAATGCAAGTGCTGTGCCAAGGCAAGTAGATAGAAAAGCATTTCTTCTGCTTAATGAAATATTTGATTTAGATTCATTTTCCCTGTCTTCTTTGTTGTTGATGCATTTAACTGAAAATTTAGTGGGTGATAACATTGAAGAAGAAGAAGAAGAAGAAGATAAGATGTGCTTTGGGAGAGAAGAAATTGTGAAGCTTGATGTAGCCATTGCAGTTGTTTATCGTTTGATAACTGAAGTTTGTTTGAGAGACCGACTGGTTATCTCCGTTTTTGGAGTAAGAAGATAAGTCCGCTTCTCATGACAGGCAACCACAGACTTGGGTTTTTGCCCTTTATTGTTATAATAAATATAAAAGGGAATGCAAAAAGAACTTACCGAAGGGCATTTGGTCTAGTGGTATGATTCTCGCTTAGGGTGCGAGAGGTCCCGAGTTCAATTCTCGGAATGCCCCATAATTTCGTTTTTACCCCGAAAAACCGAATATTTGTTTGCTGCTGTAAGCATATGCAACTAGAATGCAAAGTTGACTTCTTTTTGGGCGTAGAGACAGTACATGTTATATGTTATAAGCTTGAAGTATCTTTGTCAAATCTACCTAAGAAAATACACACACCACCATCAAGTCAAAAATTATTACATCAGCTTTTATAATTTAAAAAATAAATCTCATGATTAAAAAATAAATAAATACAGTTAGATGTTTGTAGCGGGGATTAGTCGTCTGTTCTATGTCAATGGAAAATTTTCTTTATTACTCATACGTCTGACTCAAGTCTCAAAAAAGATCCTAATGTAAAGTTAGATGTTTGCTTTGCTTTATAACTGTTTACATCCTTTCATCACTCGTGTCCCTTCTTCAAGAGTTACAACTCATGATCAAGTAAACAAACTTGAAGCGTTGTAGTCTTTGAACATAACTTTAGAACTTCTGAAAACATACATTCATGAATGAGATAATCTAGTTCTATGCTTGATACATTCGAGTATTTTAACATACTTACGAAATACATTCAAGAGAAATTATAAGAAAATTTATATTGATGGTCGATGTCCGTGTATTTAGAACACAAACTTGTCAAGACATAATGTTTGTATAAGCTTATTCCTCTGGACGAAACGAACTTTTTTGTTCGTGTAACATCGAAGGAGAGCTTCGGAACTATACTAAAATAGGAGGTTCGAACCAGTATAAAATATGTGGTATTATCGTTCTTATTTATTAATTCTAATTTAATCTTTAGCGTCTATATATCTTGATATACACATACAAACATATATCATGCATCATATGCAAATTACACCACGATCCGTGTGCACTTTCATTTGATAATCAGAGCAGGCCATATCGATTAACTTAAAAACATATACTTAATATATATTGACGTCAAAAATGACGCCAAACCCCAATTGCGATGAGATGCTAATTTCACAAAACCAAACACAGATCCAGACAAAGAAATGCAGAGAAATATAAAAATGACGCCATAATTTTATAGTGGTTCAACAAACTTTGGCCTACATCCACTTGTTATAATCCTTCATTTATTTTTCTGATTACAATTACAGTTGTTTTGGATACGAATGTGGGGGTAAGGAGTAGTTAATTGATTTAGAAAAATGGTAGAGCTTCCATGTCCAAAGAGAAGAAGAAGAATATCAATTTTCCAATGTCATAGATATCCTGTTTACAACTATAGGTGAATTTGGATTGGCTTGAAATTCAATGAAGAACTTGGGGATTTCAGGCAACTAAGTCCGGGGAGTATGGACTTAGTTGTAATTTCACAAAACCAAACACAGACCAGACAAAGAAATGCAGAGAAATATAAAAATGACGCCATAATTTTATAGTGGTTCAACAAACTTTGGCCTACATCCACTTGTAATAATCCTTCATTTATTTTTCTGGTTACAATTACAGTTGTTTTAGATACAAATGTGGGTGTAAGGAGTAGTTAATTGATCCAGAAAAATGGTAGAGTTTCCTTGTCCAAAGAGAAGAAGAAGAATATCAATTTTCCAATGTCATAGATATCATATTTATAACTATAGGTGAATTTGGGTCGGCTTGAAATTCAATGAAGAACTTGGGGATTTCAGGCAACTAAGTCAAGGGTGTATGGACCAGACCGCCCCAACATGGGGTGCAGATAAGTACAGACCTGGATAATCCTACCAGTTCACCTGAATTTGGGACGATCTAATTTGTGTACTACCTTTTTTCTCTTCCATTAGCCTATGCCAATCCAATTTTTTCTCTTCCTGTGGACTCCATACACATATCAGACTTCCCGTCGATCTGATGTTGTAGTTGAGTAGTGAAGTCCTACTGGTCGAGTTCTTCAAGCGCATTGATCCGACCCTTCATACTTACTCCGATCTAAATACTTGAGTTAGTCCACGACTTTAGGTTGATGTGAGTTGAGGTCGATCTAAGGTATATTAATATGGATTTCGTCCTTGCGTATATCCATATTTACCTATTTTGATGTTTCATTCGAACGAATAAGCTTATCCACATTTCCATGTTTATTATCTACGCTCGAGTAACTAGTCATCTGATTGTCTCTCCGAGCAAGCAACCATGTTGATTAAGCAATCCATGTATCCAAATCCGACGTGTAACGACATTGCAAAAAAGTGGGTTACCACTTGCTCTTTAAAACATATCAAGCTATTGAAAAAGTGTTTGGTATCAAATTTCAAAGTCCATAACTTGTAAGTATCCGAGTTAGTCAACCAAAAATCAAACATCTAAAGTTGATTCAAAATCCAACATGAAAATCCAAAGCCAAATTAATAACTAGTGTAAAAGTCAGTATCAACAAGCTCACCGGATCGTTTGTGCAATCCATATCCATTCCAAAGCCGAAGTCAAAATCCATATCTAGTAGTGCGGCCTCTCCAATCCGTTGATAAAATCCATTTCCAAATCCAAATTCATATCCAAAATCCAAAACCATAGTTTCTCCAAGCTAATATGGTTGTTCGTAGCCTCTTTGGGAAAATCCTTGGTCTCTTTGGAATCTTGCTAAACATAATCCAACTCAACAACCTTAGATGCTCCAGGCTCTTGCCAGGCATAGTTCATGCCTAACAATCGATTAGGTGGCCCGCATTGTTAGGATGGCCTAAACCTTGCCAACCATAGTTCATACTTGATAACGGATCAAGTGTCTCATCAAGTCCTGACAAAGTGGCACGAACCAAATCGATTATGTAAGCCAATTCCAAATTATTAATTGATGATATTTCCTCTATGGTAGTTAGGCTCACTCCGTTCTCATGCATCCTACGGTTGCTTCAGTTCCATCATTGTCGCTCTATTATAAATGTACTTTGTTAGCTAATCGTTCTTGGTTTTCTCCTCGATTATATCCTTTAAGTGCCTACATTCATTTTATCATGCCCATCCATTTCATGAAATGAATAAAAAAATTCCAATAGCCCGATCATTCCCGGTGGCTTCTTCCTTATCAGTGTTCGGTATGGAAGATGTTCCCTCCTTTCCAAATATATTCTTTCCAAAGTTGTATGAAAGTTCGAATAAGAAGAGAATTTAGGCTTTCTCTCTCCTTTTCCTTTTTGATGTTCTGTATCCATAACGAGTTTGTTTTCCCTTTCCTTTTGTCAAAATATAATCTGAATGGCTCTTTATTCTTAACTGTATTATTTTTAGTGCCTTTCTATCTGCTCTCACATCCTCCTGTCATAAGAATTTGTCGGCTTTATGATAAAGATAAAATTCACCGAGATCCCTTAGGGGATCCCGTTCTAATATTACCTTGAAGTTTGTATTACCCAAAATCCTAGAGACTGAAACCATGAGAGCCATCCGCAGACTTGGCTAATCCACTTATGCCACTGCTGCATTAAACCGAGATAAGAATGCTCGTAGAGTCTCACATGTTCTCTGCTTTATAGTAGTGAGAGTCATCACATTCTTGGGTCGTGTGATATAAACCCAAAGCTATCCCATGAATCTCTCGACTAAATCGGTATAAATGCAAATCAATCCATTCTCAAAACTGCCTAAATCATTATGTTGTATTGACTAATAGGAAGAGTTGAAAGCATTTAGCCATAACTTTTTCGGATGCCTCCTACACTTCCATGTGTCTCATATACCTCATGAAATGAGCAGTTGTATCCATTCTTCCATTGTAAGCATCCAGAATCAGAAGTTTAAAGCTCGAAAGGTTTCTCGAATTCCTAATATTTAGAGTGAACAAACTTCGATGTACACTACCCACATCTTTGTTAACTAATCCTCCCCTTGTAGCACTTTGAATAACATCTGCAAGCCTGTTATTGCTGGCTAGAAACTTCCTTTAGTCATCAGCACCGGTATCTACAATGAGTTACTCTAATTTAGGATGATCCCCTCCAGCAATTTCATTATATTTGGTACTGATCCGTGGTTCAGATCAATGTTGATCTGAAATCCATGAGTGATGATCATCCTTCGTTGTTCCATATTAACTTTACATGCTCCATTTTCTTCTCTTTCTTCCAATTTTAGACCTTCGCCAACACCAACATCCACTTCCATATGTCCTGCCATCTTCTAAATCCAGATTGGGTCAATCCACGAATTCAAATCAGCATTACTCCTAGAAGATTGATCATGGATTCCCCTATGTTAGTTGTTATCATTTCCTGCATGTTGGTCCTGAATCCAACGCCTTCGCCCCGGTTTCTAGCTTGTCACACCTGTCCAATTTGTTAAAAGTAAATAGTCATCATCATCTCTCCTCCTAACTTTTCAACATGTTTTTCTATCTAACTAATGTAGCTTGCAACTGATTCACCGCTTTGTCTGTATCCTCCTTAGTCAGGTATATGGAAAGGATTTCCACCTGAGGAAGCCTTGTGATTTCTCTTTCGTCTATTTCCTCCATCCCGATTTCATATCTTCTTTCCGTTAGCCATTAGCAATCCTCTTCCACCTTTTTCCAATCTAGATCCTAATATTTAGTTCAAATTTCTCCCTTCTTGATGAGCCAAGAACGTTGACATCAAAAATGGTGCTACCACCCCAATTGCACTAAGAAGCCAATTCAACAAATCCAAACACAGATCCAAATAAAGTAATGCAAAAATGACACCAGATCTTTATAATTGTTCGGTAAACTCTAGCATACATCCACTTATTATAATCCTTTATTTATATTGCTAATTACAGTCATAGTTGTTTTGATAAAAAATGAGAAGGTGGAGAGTAATTGATTGATCTAGAAAAGTTTTGAGCTTCCACATCCGTAGATAAGAGGAAGAAGATGCTTTTTTCCAATGGCGCAGGTCTCTTATTTATAGTTATAGGTGAATCTGTATCGGCTTGAAATTCAGCGAAGATGTTGGTGATGTCAAGGAGACCAAATCCATAAAGTTTGGTTTGGATCACCCAGGCTAGGGTTTCAGATCGATACAGATCCAAGGCAATTCGGATCGATACAGATCAAAATCGATACAGATCAAAATCGATACACCTAAATCTAGGTCAATCTGATTTGCATGCAACCCCCATTCACTTCCTTTTCTCTATGATGATCTGATTTTTTTCTCTTCTTACCGATCTGGTACACTATCCAACTAATTCGTTCTATCTCCACTGATCTGATCATGAGTTAGAGTTGTGGGTGAAGTTCTACCAATCAGAAATCTTTGAATGTGCCGATTCGGGCCTTATGCTTACTCCGATTAGAATACTAGGGTTTAGTTTGTTACTTTGGGTACATGTGAGTAAAAATTAATCTGGCTATACATATTCGGATTCCGTCCTTTCATATTCCCACACTAAACCAATTCCAGTATTTTTCATCCAACTGAATCCGCCGGTCCATATTTTCATGGTGTTATCCATGCTCAAGTTCGGGCCATCCAATCATCTTTCTAGGCAAGCCACCATAATGATTAAGTAACCCATATAACCAAATCTAACTTGCAACGACCTTACAAAAGGGGGTTAACACTATATTAATATGTCCAGTACATTTAAAGTAGGATAATCAACTCTACGTCCTCCACTTTTCATCAACTCTAATTATGCTTATTGGTCAGCATAAATGCAAATATTATGAACCAAATGGGATAAAAATTTAGCAAACTACTCGCGATAATTATAAAGCACCGATCACTAGTATAAGCAATCAGGCAATGCATAAAAAACTAAGGCAAGTAATAATGCCAAAGTCATGAATGCTATATTATGCTCACTACATAAAAAAGAATTTTCATGAGTCATGTTGTGCCAAATGGTTTATGATATTTAGCGTACTCTTCAAATTATGCATGAGGACACAATAAAGGTTAAGCAAACCAAAGTTTATATTTTCTTAAACTAATTCTCGTCATTTAAATTGAGGGTAAGTGAGTCAATCATTGGTATGTATGCATGATCGCATGTTGTACAAAACAACCTCATGACAATTGGAATCAAATTCACTGAATTTAACTTAGTTACACGAATTATGAATTCTTGAACTAATGACTGTGTAAGAAAGGTTCTAGCAGTTGAAGAAGTTAATGATATTTCTCAATTCAAAGTTGAAGAATAAATCAAAAATTTTATGTCATATTTGCAGCTATAAAATATAAAAATCAAAAGAAAAGGAACATAACATTTCAACCGAATGATGAAGACTCAGACCTGAATGAGGATGAGATAGCGTATATTGCTAAAAATTGCAATATGTTTAAGAAGTTAAAAAGGATGACAAAATCACGAAACAGCAGAAATCTAAGTTCAAGTCATATATTAATTAACGGCTATAGTAGTGATAAGTTCGTTTATATGAAGGAGTGTCTATAACTTAATAAAGATAAGAAGAAAATAAAATTCAAGAAATTCGAAAAAAGAAGAAAAGTGCTTTTCAAGTAACTTAGGATGGCTTAGATTATTCTTCATCTTCTCATAATGATAATGACTTTAAGAAAGCTAATGTATGCTTCATGTCAAACGCCAATCACGTACATCCTAAAATTATTTATTACAAAATTTTAGAAATCAGTATTGAATTAGATGATAAATATGGAGAGATAAGGAAGCTAAGCAAAGAATGTGGAACATTGAATAGAGCTAAAATAGAAATTTAAGTGTTCATAAATGAGAAAAGTAATTAAAAAAAAGAATAAGAATTGATTCAAAAAGAATGTAAAAATCCATCTTCTGCAAATGCTACTTCAATTCAAAATTAAAATCGCAAATAGATTTTGATAAGTTTAATTTTGATAAGAATAATTTAAAGGTTATTCTAGATTTGGGAAATGTTGAAATTGTTGGTCTTAAACCTAAGAAAGAACAAATTAGTAGTAACGTTTTGAAGTTCAACAAAGGGAAATATAACTTATAAAATTTGATCAAAATTTTTAAGCCTCCTGGAAATGGAAACGGGAAAAAAATCCAAAAAGTTATTATTCTATACACAAATTTAAAAAGCCTAAAAAGAATATTAAATCTTCTACTCCAAGCTCAACCGAAATAAGAATTCCTAAATGAATAACAAATTGATTAGAACGAAAACACATAGGTGAATATTTAAAGAATATTGTGTGTAATAGGAATTATTTTTTAAAGTTCTCATACCTTCTTAGATATGGTTATCTTCTTCTACCAACACATAGTACCCTAACGGAGGATGTGGGTACCAATTAGATTTTATTTCTTTTTGTAGTTTCCCATAATCAAAACTAACTAAAAGGAGAAATAGATATTATATAAGGAGAAATAGATATTCTATAGCGGATTATCCAGTCATACGACATGAAATGGGAATATGTTATCAAACATAACATATATTGATGGCGGAATGGTAACATTCGAAGACAAATCTAAAGGATCCGTTATTGGAGTTAGAGACTCGTAAATGTCAGTATATCTACTCCCCCTTAATTTTAATTATTTTACTGTAGAAATTCTAAAAAATAATTTATTAAGTATTAGTCACCTATGCAATAAAGGACATAAAATTTATTTTGAAATAGATAATTATAGCATTTTTATCAAACAAGAAAAATTAATATTGAAAGGAATAAGATATACATATATATATTATATATGAGCATTAAAAATAATAGTGATTTATGCTTGGTCCCAAACCATAATGATCCATGGTTATAACATAAACGATTTTGTCATATAAACTTTTAAAACATAAATAATTAGAAAAATAATAATTTAGTGTCAAGTTTAGTCGAAATAAACTACGAAGTTAATATCCTTAATTCTCTAAATCTAAGAAAATCTTAATCCATACCGATAATATGATCTTCCATACCTATTACAATGATTATACTCATACCATGCAAGCAAACTCACATAAAGTATCACTCATACAAAACTGATATCAATAATCGTACTCATATTGTGAAACACAGTTACAACCAATCTAAAGGATTTCTATTTTGACCAAAATGATCATAGTAATACGTTTTAATTTCCCTACAATATACAAATTATTTTATTTATATTAAACTTGTTCCAATCGTAAGAAATCCATGAGTATATCTCCAAGGGATCTATCAGCTTGAAAAACGAATGTTAAAAGAGAACACAACCTAAATCGACAAATACAATTACTTTTGGTAATCACAAGAATTCGACCAAAACCTCCCATACTACCTTGTGAAATTCAAATATTTGGTAGAAACAAGTAAATCTCACTAATTACAAATACCACCGAAAAAACTAAATTATGTTCTTTTAAGGATTTGTCATCCCCATGTCGAACATTAGAAGAAAATACAATCCTGAATGTTAAATACTGTCCTAAAAGTGATCACAAGAATTTAATCAAGACATCCCATACTACCTAATGAAATTCAAGCATTACTAATAGGATTTGTAAATCCCACTCAAACATTCTGTTTAGTGAATTGCACAATATTCAACGAAGCATTATTCAAGAAAATTTAAACCAATTAGTAACATTAAATCGATTTTTAATACTCCTTGTTATATAAAACTAAGCTCTTAAAATATTTTGATTATAATTCTTTAAAAGCCAATAATATATTTCCCATAACTCATTTAATTTCCTATCATATATATGTATGTATCACCTAGTAAAATATCCAATATAAATTTGAAAATATATTCATATATTTATAGATATGCCAAAAGTTCTATGAATGCACTATAGTTTGACTAGCTACATTTCTATATCCATATATACATAAAAAATTATTTATTTGCAATGACATAGATTTATATGTTAAAACAGTTCTTTTAAGCCTACAAACCTATTTCTAACAATAATACTCTATGTATGCATTTAAAATTCACTTATCGAACTTGTTTACAAAGGAAACGAGTTTATATGGTGGTTAATTTTGAAATCAGTACTTCTCAAAATGACTAGGATTAAAATTTTGTCTTAAAATACCAAACAAGTTTTAATAATTTTAAGATAATTTTTAACGTTTATATTCCTAAAAAGTTTATAACTAGAATTCGAAATCCAGTTAAAATAAAAGAGAGAAATTCTGTAAGTGAAAGGAATATGTTCCTATAACTTTTAAACCACCTAATGCTTTGGATAAAGGAAAAAGAATGCTGATCCAAGGTATGCTTTCCATTAGAGAAGTTTCCATTATAGTTTTGTTTGATTTTGGAGCATTGCATTCTTTTATAGTGATCTAGTTTCCAAGTTAGATTTGGAACCTGAGATAGTAGATATACCTTTGATTGTGATTAATCATGTAGGAGGATCCACTAATATTTGTATGATTTGTAGTGCTTTAGTCTTAACGAGCCGTGATTTCTTTTTTATGTAATCATTTTGTCTTGAACCTTTTCTGATTTAGGATGATTTTGAGTGCAGTTTAGTTTCAAGAGATATGCCACTATAGTTTATTGCGAGAAGATCGAGGTGAAAGTTCGTAATGTCAATGGGAAAGTAGTTGTGATATGTTGCCTACTTGAGAATGGGATATTAGATAGCGTTTTATATTCTTCTGAGATTCCACTGGATCAATTTTCATTTGTGCATATTACTAAAGATTTTTCTGATGTCTTGACGATGTTAAAAGATTGCCATGGCAAAGATAGATTGAGTTGCAGATTGATTTGGTGGATAGAGCCAGCCTATTATTATGCCCTTGAGGCATATAGTCCCTAAAGAACAGCGAGAGTTAGAGGTGCAAATTAATGATCTACCGAGGAAGTGATTCATTTGGAGAAGAATACCTGAATGAGGTGCACCAGTTGTGTTCGCGACCAGCTGACGGTTCTTTGAGATTATGTATTGATCACCGTAAGCTAAATAAGGTAACCAAGAAGAACACGTATCCTCCTACACCGACCGATGACTTGTTTGGTCTGCTATACAAAGCTAAGGTGTTTTCATAAATGGATTTGGCTATGGGATTTCACTAATTGAGAGTGATAAAGGGTAGTGTGTCGATGGTTTCTTTTAGGATACCATCTGGATTCTTTGAGTGGTCGATGATGTCTTCTGGATTAACCAATGCAATAACATATTCTATGGATATTATTAGTAGAATTTTCAGGGGTTAATTGAATAAGTTCATACTTATGTTTGTAGATGACATTCTGATTTACTCCATGGATAAGGAGGAACATGAGATGCACTTGAGGAGTGCTGGAGATTTTGAGAAAACATCAATTGAGAGTGAAGTTACCTAAGTATCACTTCTGGAAGTGAGATTCTTAGGTCGTGTCTTGTCTGAATAGTGGGTAGAAGTGGATCTTGTGAAGATAACAACAATCCGAAAATAGAATTATTCCAAGAGTACTATGGATGTTAGGAGTTTCCTTAGTTTGGATGGATACTATAAATGCTTCAACATGGATTTCTCGAAGATAGCAGCACCTTTGACCAACCTAGCGAAGAAGACTCAGACTTTCATGTTGGATGCTAAGTGTGAGCATGCTTTTGTTATTATGAAGGAGAGATTGACTAGTGCACTAGTGCTAGTTGTTCTGAGTGGAAATGAAGAAGTAGTTGTCTATTCTAATACATGTGGTATCGATTTAGTAGTGGTAATGCTACAGGAAGGAAGAGTTGTTGCTTATGCTAGTCGATAACTTAAGCCACATGGAAGAAATTACCCTACTCTCGTGATCTAGATTTACCAACAAAAGTGATTGCTTTGAAGATGTGGAGGCATTATCTATCGAGAGTGAGATTTGAGTTATTTATGAATCATAAGTCACTTAAGTATCTCTTCCTAAAAAAGGATCTTAATCTTCGACAACAATGATGATTGGATGTTTCGGCTTCATATGATTTTTGATATTTCCTATATTTCAGGGAAAAGTAACGTTGTTGTGGATACATTTAGTAAAACACATGCTAGCTTAGGGATTATACTCTTAGAGTGGAAGCAATTGGATAGTATAGCTAGATTTGATTTTATGTCACATTGTGAGTTAAAGGCTGAGACGTTGGAAAGCTAATCCATAATGGCTACTCTCATATAAAGGATTGAAGCTATTCAAAGCAAGATGAGATTATATAAAAGCTAGAAACAAGAGTCAATTTTGAGGAAGTAAAGCAATACGAAATCAACTAAGATGGTTGTCTTCATCGAGTTGGAGATTGTATGTCCCTGATGTGGATGGGTTACAATATGAAGTATTAAAAGAGTTTCATCATTCCAAACTGGCCATTCATCCTGGTGGTAACAAGATGTATAGAGATATAAAGAGAACCTACTGCTGGGAAGTTATGAAGAGGGATATTAGAAAATTCATATCAAAGTGTATGAACTGCCAATTGGTAAAAACTGAGCAAAAGAAACCTAATAGGTTGCTACAAACATTAAAAGTGCATGCGTAGAAATAGGAGAAAATATCCATGGATTTCTTTGATATATTTTCGAGGACTAGGAAAGAATACGATAGTATAGGTGTAGTGTTGATCATCTAATCAAGAGTGCAAGATTCAATCCTATCAAGTCAACCATAATGACATCCAAGTTTGTTGAGTTGTATGTTAGACGGATAGTTTGATTGCACAGACGGCCTAATAGTATTGTGAGTGTTAGAGACCCTCTAAGCAATGTTGTATTTTAGAAGAGTTTGCAAGAGATATTAGGAATTGAGATGCATATAAGTACTACTTACCCCCCTCGGACTGATGGGAAAACTGGGAGAGTGAACCGAGTTTTAGAAGATCTTATTAGATCTTTTGTTTTAGATTCCAAACGATCATGGGAAGAACAGCTATATTTGGCTGATTTTTTCTACAATAATAGCTATCATTCGAGCATTAATATGGCACAGTATGAGGCATACGGAAGACTGTGTAATGCACCCTCTTGTTGGTTAGAAACATGAGAGAAGTTGATGCTTGGGCTAGATATGATAAAATAAACGATGATAAGATAGATTGTTTGGCAATAAATGGAGGCAGCCCAAGACCACCAAAAGAGATATGAATATAAGAGAAGGAAAGGTTTGTATTTTTAGTTGGAGACTTGGTATTTGTTAAGGTTTCTTCTTTAACAAGTGTTATTTGATTTTGAAGAAAAGAGTAATTGGCACCGAGATTTCTTTGACCATTTACAATTGTGGAAAGAATAATAAAGCTAGCTTATAGAGTGGATTTTCCTTCACAAATAGCGATTTTGCACAACTTTGTTCATGTTTCATATCCATTGATGTTTGTGCATAACTCGGGTATTGTGTTATCTCCGGATCAGCTTGAAGATATAAGGGTGAGGCTATAAGCCTCATTGACTTGAACTATAAGTCTCATTGACTTCCTAAGCCACTTTGAGTCATTGGAAATAGAACGAAACAACTTAGAAGGAAGATAGTTAGGAGTTAAGTGCAAAGGAGCAAGGATGGTAGTGATTGTACATGGGGAAACATAGGAGAGTGTGAAGATGGCCTAACCTGAATTTTTCGAGTAGAACATCTCATATATTGTATATGCTTGTGCCGTCGTATCCTATACTATTAGAATTACACGTGCTAGGATAGGAAATTGTTTGTTTGTTATTCGGATGCTAGGTTGGTTAATCATGGATGGTAGGAAAATGGGATATAATGTTTACTTGCGTTTGTTTGGGAATTTTTGGGGTGAAATGCCTATATAAAAGAGAATGTAACGACCTGTATTTTACGCGTAAGATTGTAAAATGATCTTGTTTAATTCTTAAATGATCGTATAGTTCTAATATTTTGGGCGCAGTTCATAGAGATGTTAAACATGTCCATAATTTTGTCTAAATCTTTATGTAATCATATTGTCCTTGGGAAGTTTTGTTTTGGCCATAACTTTTGATAGGAGCTGAATTAGATGCTCTGACCTAACTCATTTCTTTAGGATGCTGGCTTCGTATTCCATAATGTGGTCATATAAAGAAATAAAATCAGTGGTTTGAGAATTAATGTAGATTTTAGTTTTAATATAGTTGGACATTGTCAAATTAGTGCTAACATGCTAAGATTAGAAACCCCATTTGTTAAATCGCCTCGATTATAAACAGGGGCTACTCAATTAGGGTATGGACTATGATCTACTGTAGTTCATCTGAATTTCCCAAATTAATTCTCGAATTCACATCAAATCATATTTAAACACTAACTAAAGGCTACATTTACCTTGGAGGATTATATCTCATTACTTGATAGCCAATTTCTGCAGTTCCCTGCTGACAAAGATAGATCTTCATTTGACTTCATTGAATTGTGATATTTTGACGAGTGATTATGATCTCTCACATGTCTTTATTGGATTATATATTATAATTAAAACTTTTAATGACTAAATCGTTAATTTATTCCAAAAAAACTATTATATAAGTAAGTGATAGATCTAGAAACCCCTAAGATAACCTAATTATGATATATGTTAATTGACATATTAGATCCAATGTAATTAGTGAGTAATTAGCCATGTTTATTGCTAGATATGTGATTAGATTAAATTGATTCATGTTTATATGCAATTGTGTGATTGTGTATGATAGAAATTGGTTGAATTTGTTGTTCGAATGTTTGAATTTCTTTCTATTCTTGATTCGTGTGTTTGTAGTATGCTTAAGATAGAACTTAAGTTGAATATCAAAGCATATCATGGTCAAAGTCCATCGAAATAGCGTAAAACTTTGTGGACAGGCTCAAGAGGACATTAAGATGGAATATGAAAATTTTCACGGAAAATTGGTTGAGTACATGGATCAGTACCTACCATAGGGCATGGATCTGCACTGATCCGTGTAGGAAGTTCAGATGGGTAAGAGACTTGAGATAGATAATGGTGGAGCCATGTAGGTGCTACTTTAAAGAGATGGTGACGATTGGATAGGCCTAATGGTAGTAGGGTGATGGATCGATTATGATAGGATCAAGGGTTGGATTTGGGTGAAAATGGATGTAACACCCCACACCCGCTAAGGTCACTCACTAAGGGAATGCCTTAACTTCGATGGAGTATTTTATGTGAATATAGAACAGAAAAATTACAACAAGACAGATATAAGTAATACTTGAAATTTAAAACATCATTTCATTGCAGCAGAAGGTAAACATGTTTGGTTTCATATCAAAAACCAACAAGAGTCAAGTACAAAATATCCATCTCGTTAAAACATAAGTACATAATCCCACTACATACTAATAGCCATAATAGAAAAGATAACCGAGCTTTACTTCAAGAGTCCAAGCTCCAAAAGATAGATAAAGCAATCTGATCAAAGCCCACTAGTGCTAGGCCCACTCTGATAACCTGAGGGTTGGGAAAAAGATAAAAACAACGCGGTCAGACATAAGTCTGAGTGAGCCCTATAACTTTAACAATACAATCATTAAAGTAATTAGGGTATGATATAAACCCGGTACGGTACAATTGGGGATAAATGACTACACTAAGTAGCCAACTAGACTTAGGATGAACTAAGATAAAGATAAAGACGCGCCTATCCACCCAAGGATATATACTGCACCACACCAGATCTACCCACCCAAGGGTAATTCCTACACTGCACCACACCAGATCTACCCACCCAAGGGTAATTCCTAACTTAAAGATTGATCCCACTAAGTGTACTTAGTAATCTTAATAGTAGTCTCGTGTACCCCTAGCTGACTACATAGGTGCCGTCTGCCCCTATCTCCACTAAGTGTACCCACTACTCCCATTCGATCGGCTCCCTAACGTAGATACCCGTGCTGGCCCCACAGTGGGGTGTATCACTCCCCAAAGTGGCAACCTGATACAATCAACGGTGCACGGCTTATACCTACACGATGCAACAACGTCTTACCTACCAGCCCGGGTCCACACACGCATATGAAACCCATTGGACTTGCGTTGCCACCGCTAACCCGTTTTGGCCTCTTATAGTCAAGCCCAGTACGCGTGTCCCGTCCTCGACATGGGTCGAGCCCAATAAGATACATATGGGTTACTGGTTGAAATGGGCCCCCACAAGCTACCCACCTAAGCATGTCCCTTCTAGTGTATCCCACTTAACCCTTTTTAATAATCATGCCCACTTACATGTTTAAAGTTTGGTTAAGTCATCTAATCATATTTCAATTGCCACTCAAGGCACCCATTAGATTTCCACATGCCACCCAAGGCACTTACTTGATTTCCACATGCCACCCAAGGCACTTACTTAACCCTTTAATCATGTTTAATTACATGTTCCACTTTGGTTAAGTATTCTAATCTTATCTTCTATTGCCACCCAAGGCAACCACTAGATTTTTCCACATGCCACCCAAGGCACCCACTTAACCCCTCATGCCCCACTACATGCTTATCTGGTTAAGTGTTTCTTAATTGATTAAGACCGTAACCTTTGCAAAGACCTCCCACATTAAACTGTCTTTTATGGCAGCTGGATTTGCCAGTCGGGTCCGGGCAGCCTTACGCCATAACCGAGTCTAACCTCGTGTCTTTACACTTGTCACGTATTTAGTTTATGCCCAAGACCTCTCACATTGGGCCAATCATTTGTAGCCGCTGGATTTGCCGATCGGTTCCGGGCAGTCTTATGCTACAAAAGGGTCCAACCTCGTGTCTTAGTCGATTAATTACACCTAATTAATCACCCCCATAATTTGTATTAATTATCCCTAATTAATTACAAATTTAACGATGTACATAATTTACTCAATTATGTCCATCCACTTTATGGTATGCATAATCATACCAACTTCACACCATTTCATTAACATGAATATTAACCCCATCGTTCCCCACGTAATTCGCTAACATGACATACTTAAGAGGGAAGATTCATCACAAATACAATGGGTTCAACTTGCATAACATTAGCATCAACATGGGTTTTAAAGGTGTCAACATGCATCTAGCATCAAACCCAACTAGCATAAATAATCAACCCAAACTTGCATGAATCACATATGTCATAAAGAGGATAACTTGCATAAGCTACTTATGTCATACAAAAGGGTAAACTTGCATATGTATGTATGACATACAAAGGGGTTAACTTGCATATGTATGCATATCATACATAGGTGTAAACTTGCACATGTTACTTGCATATAATCAAACACCAAACTTGTATAACATGTCATATATGAACTTGCATATAATCATACACCAAACTTGCATAACATATCATATATGAACTTGCATATAATCATACACCAAACTTGCATAACATGTCATATATGAACTTGCATATAATCATACACCAAACTTGCATAACATATCATATATGAACTTGCATATAATCATATACCAAACTTGCATAACATGGTGTCATAATGGATCAATGTTTATCATAGCGATTTGCATAACTAGCATCATGAACACATAGCCTAAAACTTGCATAACTTGCATAACATCATGATCACATAGCATATGACTTGCATAACTTGCATAACATCATGAACATATAGCATATGACTTGCATAACTTGCATAACATCATGAACACATAACATATGACTTGCATAACTTGCATAACACATAGCATATGACTTGCATAACTTGCATAACATCATGAACATATAGCATATGATAACATAACTTGCACTGATCCACATTCTTAGCCATAACCTCATTATATCCTATCATAATAATTTCAACAATTGGTCATTAAGGCTATAGTACTCACAATTTGTTGATTAGCACTCCTAAGAAGAAGATTAAGTTGCTAAAGTTGATTAGAAGTTGATTTGAGAAGCTATCTTCCTCTTTAATTTGATGGAGGCTCCTTCAAGTTGCATTTTGACGGCATAACGATGTTGTATCTATTTTTAGTATGAATTAGGGTAGTCTTAGGGTGTATTTATAGATTAGTTAAGTGTTTTAGGCCATTAGATTAACCCTAAATCAGATTAGAGCCGTCAGATCTCGTCACTAGCCACAAAAACCCAGCCCACAAGCCAAAATGGTGCACCCAGGTCACACAGACCGACAGGGGGGGTCGACCCCTGGGTTGACCCCTGGGTCGACCCCTAGGGGGGGTCGACCCCTGGGTTGACCCCTGGGTCGACCCCTAGGGGGGGTCGACACCCATGTCGACCCTAGGGTCGACACCCATGTCGACCCTAGGGTCGACACCCTCTGCCTGGCGGGAATTTTCCCGCCTCTTCTGAAATGTGAATTAATTTATATTTAAATCTGTTTTGAATTTTCTGAAAACTTCTTCGGGACTTAACTGGGTCATACGGACTCCGATTTTCGAAAACTCGGACTCTATTTCGCGTATTTTTCTGAGACGAACGCAATGGCATAGCCCGTTCCCCTGATTCCGATTTTAAAATTAAATTCTGCCCTGATTTATATAATAACAAGTTATTCAACATACGGGGTGTTACATTCTCCCCTACTTAAAGGATTTCGTCCCCGAAATCTCTAAGTCAAGAAGAACGTATCCTACCAACCAAACAACCATCTACTCAAACCATCAAACACTGACATCCATTGTCCTTAGAGTTTCTAATGCTGTATGAACATATGCAAAGAGTGTGTGTATATGTTCCCTGTCTAATGCAAAATCAGGCGGTCTACTGATTCAGTTGACCTCCTTAATGCAAACCATGATAGTGCCATGCATCCAATATGTATGCGAAAGAACCCTATCGACACATACTATTTCTACATGTGTGCACAACCATACACCAAAATGCATCATCCATATGATAACACAACCATTATACATCCATTAATATTGCTACCTACACACAATTATATGCAATATGCAATATGAAGTGACTGAGCCGATCTAGTGTCTAAAGTGTGTGTATATGCATCCACAAGCAACCACTAGCAACCACTTGCATCCACACGCATCCATCAAACATAACATGTCTCAAACACATGTTTCAACCATAGGTTTACCCTATCTAAAGGTCAAAGATACTAATGAGAGAACATACTAAAGATAAGATAAGTACTAGACAAATGATAAAGGAGAAGTTAAAAGACATGCCCTCAAAAAGGAATGGGTATAGTGAACGCATCTTCGCTTCTGTCTCCCAAGTAGCATTGCTCTCATCCTCTCCCCATTGCACTTTGACTAGTTGAACCTCTCTGTTTCTCAACTTCCTAATCTCTGACCCAAGGATGCGGGTAGGAGCTCGTCGAATAGTCGCATCACGCTCTACCTCCACTTCTCTAAGAAAGCTCGGCTCTACCACCTCTGCGGTCTCATGTAGGCACTTCCTCAAATGTGACACATGGAATACGTCATGTACCCCACTAAGTCTCTCGGGTAAATCCACTCTATATGCCATCCGTCCAATCCTTTCCTTAATAGGAAACAGTCCCACAAATCTTGGTGCTAACTTCCCAACGGACCCAAAGCGAACAACATTCCGTAATGGAGATACTTTGACAAAGACCATGTCCCCAACATCAAACTCAAGATCTGTCATCCTCTTGTCCGCATAAGATTTCTGCCTATCTTGCGCTGCTTTCATCCTTCTTCGAATCAAATCAATCTTTTCTGAAGTCTCCCTAACCATATCAGGCCCAAGCAAGATCTTATCCATAGATTCCCACCAACATGTAGGTGATCGACAAGGCCTTCCATAAAGAGCTTCGAAAGGAGCCATACCAATACTAAACTGAAAGCTGTTATTATACGCGAACTCTACCAATGGAAGATGCTCCTCCCATGTACCTCCAAAATCTAAGATACATAGCCTCAAAAGGTCTTCTAGAATCTGATTCACCCTTTCGGTCTGGCCGTCCGTCTGAGGATGATATGCGGTGCTCAAACACAACTGAGTCCCTACCGCCTCTTGCAAACTCTTCCAAAACTCGCTAGTGAAGATAGGATCTCGATCGCTCACTATGCTAGAAGGTACTCCATGCAATCGAACTATCTCTCGAAGGTAAACTGAAGCTAGCCATGGAGCAGTCCTCTTGCTCTTCACGGGTATGAAATGGGCACTTTTAGTAAGTCTGTCTACCACAACCCAAATTCCCGTATTACCCTTCCTCGATCTCGGTAACCCATCAATAAAATCCATCGAGACGCTATCCCACTTCCATTGCGGAACCTCCAATGGGTGAAGCAACCCACCGGGTTTCTTTTGCTCCACTTTCACTTGTTGGCACACCAAGCATCTAGCGACATACTCGGCCACATCTTTCTTCATACCGGCCCAAAAGAAAACTCGCTTCATGTCTTGGTACATCTTGTCCCCACCGGGATGAATGGTCATCTTCGAACGATGTGCATCATCAAGTATAGCCTTCCTCAAACCCTCATCTTGCGGTACACAAAGTCTACCGTCTCTACGCAACCACCCCCTATCGTCTAGGGTGTACCTACTCAAATGGCTGGACGACTCCCCCCTTATGAGCCTCTCTACCAACTCAACCAACTGTGGGTCGTCCCGCTGTGCCTCGCCAAGCCGTCCCAAAAGAGTAGGTCTGACCTCTAAGGATGCTAGCAAACCGGGTACAAAGTCAACGGAAGGTCTAAAATCAAACATCGAGATAAATTCCAAGCTTCGTCGTCCCACGAACAATGGACTCAAGGACAACCTTTTTCTGCTTAAGGCGTCCGCCACCACGTTACCCTTGCCAGGGGTATACGCTATCTCGAAATCATAGGATGCTAAGAACTCCATCCACCTTTGTTGTCTTAAGACTATGCGCTCGAAGAGTCTCCAACACTTCCCTAAGATGTAGGGCATGCTTTTCTCCACTTCTAGAGAAAACTAGGATATTCTCCCATGCAAAATCGTCACAACTATCCATCCCTCACGCAGACCATCCTAGTCGAACTCGACATCCCCCAAGTGCAAGCCCCAAAGGCCTGAACCAATATCAGACAAACACCCAAGGGATACCTCCTTCGAATTCAGACAACCTACGTGAGATGATACTGGTAAAAACGGCTAAATAATTAAGCACTCGTCCAACTCTGGATGTCCTTGCCAGTCTCGCTCCAAAACCACCGTTGATCAAATAACTGGCTTTGCTTAACCTATTAAGCACATACGAAAACTTATTTCGCTCTTAGAAAAGACCAAGATGTCATCCACAAAGACCACTACGAAGTTATTTAGGTACTCCCTGAACACCCTACTCATCAAATCAACAAAGTATGCGGGGGCGTTCGTCAAACCAAATGGCATCACAAGCCACTCATAGAAACCATCCGGAGTCCTAAAGGCAGTCTTCTCTATACTATCCTCAGCCACTCCCAACTGATGAAGCCCCGTGGCCAAGTCCAACTGCGAAAACACTGAGGCGCCAACCAACTGATCAAATAGATCATCACTCCTCGGCAATGGGTGTCTATTCTTCTTGGTAAGCTTGTTGAGTTCTCTATAGTTTACACAAAGTCTGAGGGACCCATCTGCCTTCGTGGCTAAAACTACCGGAGCACCCCACTCCGATATACTTCGTCTTATGAACCCCTTCTCAAGCAACTCCCCTACTTGCTTATTGAGTTCCCTCCTCTCACGAGGAGCCATGTGGCGCACTAGCAAAGATACTGGTTTAGCATTGTCTACCAGATATATCTCCCGCTTCGGAGGTAAGCCCTTCACTTCCTCAAACACATCCGAGTATTCCCGGACCACTCTAACAGATCGCAAACTCTCGACCGAAGCGTCAAGCGACTCAAGATAACTTAGCATAACAGAATTCATGGGATTACAAGAGATCTCGAGAGTGTTTCCCCAAACGGGTCATGAGCCTAACCACTCTCTTTTCATAATCAAGAACGGCACCATTACTGGATAACCGGTCCATGCCCAAAATTAACCCATAGCTCGTGAAGCCCAAAACAAAAGCATCACATCTCAACTCAACGCTAAGTATAGAAATCCTCAAACCCAAACATATCATGGACAAATAAGTGGAGCCCCCAATTGGGTTTGAGACAACCAAAGGATCATCTATTAAACTGGTGTCTAAGTGCAGTGACTCAACTAATGATGATGAGATAAACGAATGCGATGCGCCAGAGTCGAATAAAGTTTGAACAGGATGCTCGAGAGAACCAAATTTCAACCTAGACGGTCCTACCCCCATCAGGTATACCAGCCGTGAGGGAATACATCTACCCTCCAGAAGGTCCTGTACTTTGTCCTTACCTCTTTGGACAATCCTAATAAGGTGTCCTATTTCTCCAAAACAACTAGCCTTCTCCTTCACATTCTCCTTTCGTGACTTCCCACCACGATGAGGTTTCGTCCTTTATTTACCTAATAGCTATTTGAACCTTCCTCCCTCGTCCATCTTAAAGGTACCCACAAGCCCTCCACCTCCTTGGACTAACTTCTTAGCCCGACAAACGTCTTAGTCCCTTGAAGTGGTTCTTCCGTCCTTCATACGGAAGTCCTTATTTATCTTAAAAAGACATCTACACGCGGAGGGGAAATTCAAAAAGAGAAAGAGGAAGAAATTCAAAACGGAGAATCGAAGGAAGGATATATGGCTCTTGGGGATTATGTTCTTTTCTTTCAAAAACTTTTCTCTTAAAAGACATGTTTTTTTGAAAATACTTCTTCCAAAAATATTTTTAGAAAAATAGTTTTTCTAAAAGTTTTATCTGTTCTGGTAACCTTAAGCTCTGATACCACGTGTAACACCCCACACCCGCTAAGGTCACTCACTAAGGGAATGCCTTAACTTCGGTGGAGTATTTTATATGAATATAGAACAGAAAAATTACAACAAGACAGATATAAGTAATACTTGAAATTTAAAACATCATTTCATTGCAACAGAAGGTAAACATGTTTGGTTACATATCAAAAACCAACAAGAGTCAAGTACAAAATATCCATCTCGTTAAAACATAAGTACATAATCCCACTACATACTAATAGCCATAATAGAAAAGATAACCGAGCTTTACTTCAAGAGTCCAAGCTCCAAAAGATAGATAAAGCAATCTGATCAAAGCCCACTAGTGCTAGGCCCACTCTGATAACCTGAGGGTTGGGAAAAAGATAAAAACAACGGGGTCAGACATAAGTCTGAGTGAGCCCTATAACTTTAACAATACAATCATTAAAGTAATTAGGGTATGATATAAACCCGGTACGGTACAATTGGGGATAAATGACTACACTAAGCAGCCAACTAGACTTAGGATGAACTAAGATAACGGTAAAGACGCGCCTATCCACCCAAGGATATATACTACACTGCACCACACCAGATCTACCCACCCAAGGGTAATTCCTACACTGCACCACACCAGATCTACCCACCCAAGGGTAATTCCTAACTTAAAGATTGATCCCACTAAGTGTACTTAGTAATCTTAATAGTAGTCTCGTGTACCCCTAGCTGACTACATAGGTGCCGTCTGCCCCTATCTCCACTAGGTGTACCCACTACTCCCATTCGATCGGCTCCCTAACGTAGATACCCGTGTTGGCCCCACAGTGGGGTGTATCACTCCCCAAAGTGGCAACCCGATACAATCAACGGTGCACGGCTTATACCTACAAGATGCAACAACGTCTTACCTACCAGCCCGGGTCCACACACGCATATGAAACCCGTTGGACTTGCGTTGCCACCGCTAACCCGTTTTGGCCTCTTATAGTCAAGTCCAGTACGCATGTCCCGTCCTCGACATGGGTCGAGCCCAATAAGATACATATGGGTTACTGGTTGAAATGGGCCCCCACAAGCTACCCACCTAAGCTTGTCCCTTCTAGTGTATCCCACTTAACCCTTTTTAATAATCATGCCCACTTACATGTTTAAAGTTTGGTTAAGTCATCTAATCATATTTCAATTTCCACTCAAGGCACCCATTAGATTTCCGCATGCCACCCAAGGCACTTACTTGATTTCCACATGCCACCCAAGGCACTTACTTAACCCTTTAATCATGTTTAATTACATGTTCCACTTTGGTTAAGTATTCTAATCTTATCTTCTATTGCCACCCAAGGCAACCACTAGATTTTTCCACATGCCACCCAAGGCACCCACTTAACCCCTCATGCCCCACTACATGCTTATCTGGTTAAGTGTTTCTTAATTGATTAAGACCGTAACCTTTGCAAAGACCTCCCACATTAAACTGTCTTTTATGGCAGCTGGATTTGCCAGTCGGGTCCGGGCAGCCTTACGCCATAACCGAGTCTAACCTCGTGTCTTTACACTTGTCACGTATTTAGTTTATGCCCAAGACCTCTCACATTGGGCCAATCATTTGTAGCCGCTGGATTTGCCGGTCGGTTCCGGGCAGTCTTATGCTACAAAAGGGTCCAACCTCGTGTCTTAGTCGATTAATTACACCTAATTAATCACCCCCATAATTTGTATTAATTATCCCTAATTAATTACAAATTTAACGATGTACATAATTGACTCAATTATGTCCATCCATTTTATGGTATGCATAATCATACCAACTTCACACCATTTCATTAACATGAATATTAACCCCATCGTTCCCCACATAATTCGCTAACATGACATACTTAAGAGGGAAGATTCATCACAAATACAATGGGTTCAACTTGCATAACATTAGCATCAACATGAGTTTTAAAGGTGTCAACATGCATCTAGCATCAAACCCAACTAGCATAAATAATCAACCCAAACTTGCATGAATCACATATGTCATAAAGAGGATAACTTGCATAAGCTACTTATGTCATACAAAAGGGTAAACTTGCATATGTATGTATGACATACAAAGGGGTTAACTTGCATATGTATGCATATCATACATAGGTGTAAACTTGCACATGTTACTTGCATATAATCAAACACCAAACTTGTATAACATGTCATATATGAACTTGCATATAATCATACACCAAACTTGCATAACATATCATATATGAACTTGCATATAATCATACACCAAACTTGCATAACATGTCATATATGAACTTGCATATAATCATACACCAAACTTGCATAACATATCATATATGAACTTGCATATAATCATATACCAAACTTGCATAACATGGTGTCATAATGGATCAATGTTTATCATAGCGATTTGCATAACTAGCATCATGAACACATAGCCTAAAACTTGCATAACTTGCATAACATCATGATCACATAGCATATGACTTGCATAACTTGCATAACATCATGAACATATAGCATATGACTTGCATAACTTGCATAACATCATGAACACATAACATATGACTTGCATAACTTGCATAACACATAGCATATGACTTGCATAACTTGCATAACATCATGAACATATAGCATATGATAACATAACTTGCATTGATCCACATTCATAGCCATAACCTCATTATATCCTATCATAATCATTTCAACAATTGGTCATTAAGGCTATAGTACTCACAATTTGTTGATTAGCACTCCTAAGAAGAAGATTAAGTTGCTAAAGTTGATTAGAAGTTGATTTGAGAAGCTATCTTCCTCTTTAATTTGATGGAGGCTCCTTCAAGTTGCATTTTGACGGCATAACGATGTTGTATCTATTTTTAGTATGAATTAGGGTAGTCTTAGGGTGTATTTATAGATTAGTTAAGTGTTTTAGGCCATTAGATTAACCCTAAATCAGATTAGAGCCGTCAGATCTCGTCACTAGCCACCAAAACCCAGCCCACAAGCCAAAATGGTGCACCCAGGTCACACAGACCGACAGGGGGGTCGACCCCTGGGTCGACCCCTAGGGGGGTCGACCCCTGGGTCGACCCCTAGGGGGGTCGACACCCATGTCGACCCTAGGGTCAACACCCTCTGCCTGGCGGGAATTTTCCCGCCTCTTCTGAAATGTGAATTAATTTATATTTAAATCTGTTTTGAATTTTCTGAAAACTTCTTCGGGCCTTAACTGGGTCATACGGACTCCGATTTTCCAAAACTCGGACTCTATTTCGCGTATTTTTCCGAGACGAACGCAATGGCATAGCCCGTTTCCCCTGATTCAGATTTTAAAATTTAATTCTGCCCTGATTTATATAATAACAAGTTATTCAACATACGGGGTGTTACAATGGAAGTGGCTTAGTCTGAAGATTAGCAAGGAGCTTTGGAAAAATCCATAGGAAACTTAACCAAAATGTGATTAAGTACATGTGTCGGTGTCATTTCATAGCATGTGGATCGGTACCGATCCATCAAGGAGAGACAAATAAAGTTGAGATCCATCAAGGTGGCAGAATATTTCATCAAGAGCTTGTGGGAACTTATGGTTCGTTGAATACTTCTACGGAGAGGAAGTTATGACCTATTGAAGTACTGACTCTCTGATTGTGAACACGGATGAGAACAATCGAATGAGTATGATAGGTATCTCGGAATGGAGTGAGGTTGTGGGATGATGCACTAGCTTACGGGGGACTCGGACCCGAAGATGGAGTTATGGATGACTCTTTTGCTTGAGACTGCCAAGGAGTCATTGATAGCTTGGAGTGTTTTAGTTTGACTCATAGCATGAGTAACATAGAAACGTCAATTGGGACAGGTAGCGATGGTCGTGTAACAAGGATTGTCTAGACGGAATAGGGTCTCTAATACCAGTGGGGCATATGTGTTAGTGGGAACATGAACTTTTGATTAGAATCAGGAATTCCACTAGCCCTTAGCATCATTGAGGATGGTCATATGGGTTATCAACGTATTAAAGGCTTTAAAAGATGGTAGCTAAATTTTGTTTGATAGATGCCATGGTTGCTATGGATGCTTTCTTTTCTTTCTATGGATAGGCTACCAATTTATAAAGTGGAATTAGGGAAATAAAGGGATAAAAGAGGTGGCATATATTTTCTATTGTATCCTGTTGTAGTATCTATTATTGAAGTACTTGACCAACATACTTTATTTACTTATCATTTGCGAATTCTTTAGTTGCAAGGACAAACCAAGTATGAGACTTAAACCTACCTAGTTTTCATATTTTCCAGTATAGCTATTGATGGTCATTTATCGCTCTCATTAGACTATTGTTTGATCCAAGATTTTATGTTTCCTTTTATTATCTTGGGTGCTTATCGATTTGCTGATGATCATACAACATATCTGGTTTGGTGATGTAGATGGAGATCAAAGATGAGCATAGAGGGCTGGCACATTATTCATTTTTATATATTCTATTTTTGCGGTGTTGATTGTACTTTGAGAGTCTTGTAGTGAGGATGGGAAGTATTCTTACATTTGTGACATCTTGTACATAAAATTATGATGATAGTTTCACTTTATTATCACTCTACTATTCAGTTGTATATGTTCTTATTGAATGTTATCCATGCACCATGAGATATACGATGTTTTTTCCCAGTTGTTCGTCTCATGCATGTCAACCGGGCAACACATTTGCTTATCATTTGGTGCAAATAGTATAAGGAAGTTGTCACAATATGTGTATATGATGCGCACGCACACACACACACACACACACACACACACATATATATATATATATATATATATGTTAAATCTAATCAAAGTAACTTTACATTTCAAAATATTTAAAGATAAATAAAATACATGATTGTGTGTAAAAAAATTACAAATGTTCTAAATAATTAGATTTCATAGTTCTAGTAAAGATCAAATAGGGAAAAAATTGAAATACACTCATAGATTCTTACTAAGGTTGACCCAGTTCCAACATTTTGGAGATAAAAGTGGGAAGCATCCTTGTATTAACGATAAATTACACGATATTATCCTTAACTGCAACATTCTTCTTTGGATTAACTTCATTTTCTCCGTACATATACCAATAAAAATAAAATGAAGTATAGTTTACCAAGTCAACATAATAATATGAACGGGTCAATATCACAAGGGCAAAATTGATTTTTGAATATGTAAATAAGCTGAATTTATCATAAGTACACAAGCTAAGTAACGTGTAATTATTAATAAAATAATTATTAATAAAAAATACGACTTACATAAGTTTTATACATTTTTTATCGTGATACAGAGCTAATTCTTGTTTAACGATGGCATTTCATGGTCCTCACCTGAACCTCATTGGATCGGATATCATCACCTAAGGCTAGCTGTGTTGGTACTCTCCTCAAATTCATCGTCATCATCATTGTAGGGTTCCTTTTCTTTTAACCGAGAATTTTGTTTTCCATTCAATAACCTATTGTTTAACTCCTAGTTATGTGCCTTCCTAGAAGAAAGGTCAAAATAGCCTTGTCTTCACATCCTTAGCAACATGATAGTCGAAGTAAAGTAACTAATACTCCATCTAATGCATTACCAGCCCTATCAGAAAAAAATATCACTCAATCACTAGAAATTAAATAACCAAGAATATCATAAATCTTACAAATTAACTTATCACCATCCAATTAGATGAAAGTAACTTCTTGCTTTAGAATTTTTAAATTTAAATTTCAATAATAGAATACAGTTTAGAAGAGTTCACTCTTGGTACTTCTCCAATTCCTTAAATGTTCATCACATATAATAATGGAGCAGTGATTAGTAATGAAGAGTATATAATACATAAGGCAAGACAACCTCTTAAGTTCTTGGCTATATTCCCCATAAGCAAGGGCTTATTGCTACAAATTATTGGTGCAAAACTGCTCATAAAATATAGACAATAGTTGAATGAATAATCAACTCACAATTATCAACCGAAGTAATGCATTACAAAAGACAGTTGCATAATTCAAGAAAAGAGAATTTATCTATGAGTAAGTATTCAACAAAATAAAGTGTTATAGGTCTAGTGTACTAAAACAGAGAATAATCAATTATAAACTCGTCGCAAAAGTTTATAACTCGAATTTCCACTACTCTGAAATTCAATATTATTTAATGATAGCAATAAGTATGTTGTAATCAATTTACAACAACAATGTTATACTATTTTAAGACATAGTACAACGTCGAGAAAGGAGGGAATATAGAATAATGTATATACAAATAAACTAGAAATCTAACCGGATGATATTTGAGGCTTGTTGTAACAATTTCCTTAAGAATTTTATTTCAAAATTCTCCCAAGATACAATAAACGTATTTTGCACAAGATTGTAATGAGTATGTCACTCTGTGATTTTACATAAGGGTATTAGAGAAGAGAGAAGGAAGATCGGATTGGAATAAGTGAGTAAAGTGATCAGTTTTCCTCCTTATATATAGTTTATCTGCATCCCTTCGAACGGTCGCACCCGTACCTCTTTATACAGTCGCATCTCTTCTGAATGGTCGTGCTCGTACCTCTTCGTAGAGTCGTATCTCTTTCGAACGGTCATGCTCGCACCACTTCATACAGACGCATCTCTTTCGGTCAAAGGAAGTGTCTTTTCGTTGAGATATGACCGTTTGGTGAAAGGAAGTGTCTTTTCATGAAGTTTCTTTTCGCTAAGATATGACCGTTGGGAAATATGACCGTTGGTGAAAGGAAGTATCTTTTCACGCCGTGTCTTTTCGTGAAGTGTCTTCTCACGAAAAACCATGCTGCTAATAGTCACGTCCTTTCACTGAACAATCGCACTTGTTCACTTAAATTATTTATGATGTGGGACAATGGACAAAGTATATTTCATTCAATACTTACGAATTCCAACAATCCCCCACATGAATGATAATATTCTTTTCCTCTACACAAAGCAAAATATCATAGAGTACATATGGAATAATGCTTTATCGTGGATAAGTAGATATTTCACTTTGAACTTTCCCGAGTTAAAACTTATCAGATATACTTGGATAATCGGTGAATTATTTCATCCTCAACCGTCAGCCGTTATTGTATATCCAGACAATAAGTTTTACTAAGCATTGATTCCCTTCTCATCCAATCTCTTGGTTGTGTTCATTTTAGTCTTGAGCACTTCTTGGTTCTACGAGTGTTATAGAATTTAAGCCTTTAAAATTCTCATAAAGCCGACCCAGCTCACACTAACATAGGTGATCGCAACCATTAAGAGTATCCTATATATACCCTACTAGTTATTTTCAAGATATGGTCATCACTAAAAAAACATAGTTTTAACCATGTAATACTTCTGTAGGCATGCATTTGTATTGTGCACCATAGGAATGGAGTAGGTGTCGAAAAATGCATTACTTCTTGAGTTATTCATAACTAGTTTGGATCCACTAGGTTATCATTTGTTCTCACATAATCTATGGAAATAGTTCCATTTGAGAGTAATTTCCTAACTGTGTTGTGGCATCTATGAATATGTCGTGACTTTCCATTATACACAAAGTTTTGCGCTCTGCTTAGTTATCACAGTGTATGCATATTGCCAACACAGATTTGGTCCAAAAGGGAATATTTTCTAAAAGATGATGAAGCCATTCAACTTCTTCGTTTGTTTTATCTAAAGCGATGAACTCTGATTCCATAGTGGATCGAGCTATGCAATTATGTTTAGTAGATTTCCATGACTCTGCTTCCCCTGCTAGGGTAAATACATAACCACTAGTTGATTTTGATTCCTCTGAATCAACAATCAAGTTTGCATCACTATATCCTTCTAAGTTGGTAGGATATTTCCCATAATATAAGTAATATTTTGTGGTATTTTCAAATATCCAACCACTCTCATTAGTGCTTTCCAGTGTTCTTCTCCTGGATTGCTTGTGTACCTGCTTAATGGACTTACTGCATAAGCTATATCTGGTCTTGTGCAATTCATAAGATACATTAGACATCCCATTACACCAGAATATTCCAGTTGCATTACACTCTCCTTAGTGCTTTTATGCAGTACTTCTGATGGATTAAAAGGTGTTTGTACTCCTTTAATTCCAAATCTTTGAAATCTTTCAATCACTTTATCTACATAGTGTGACTGCGATAATTCAATTCCATTAGGTGTTCTTATTATCTTAATTCCCAAAATAACGTCTGCAACACCTAAATCTTTCATATTGAAATTGCTCATTAGCATCTTCTTTACGGTCTCTATAACTTTAATGTTAGGACCAAAAATAAGCTTATCGTCAACCTTTAAACAAACCATCATGTATGATTGTCCAACTTGTTTATAATAAACACATTTATCACATTCGTTTATACGAAAACCATTTTTCACCATGACACTATAAAATTTTGTTTTCTGGAGCTTGTTTTAGTCCATATAATGATTTTACTAATTTACAGACTTGGTTTTTATTTCCTTTGGAAATGAAACCTTCTGGTTGCTCCATGTAGATCTCCTCATCGAGATCTCCATTTAAGAATGATGTCTTTACATCCATTTGATGAATTTCTAAGTTGTAGATGGATGCAATTGCTATCAACATTCTTATAAAGGTTATTCGTGATAGGGAGAATATGTATCAAAGAAGTCTACTCCTTCTTTTTGATGATAGCCTTTGGCTACTAATCTAGCTTTATACTCGTCGATAGATCCATCTGCTTTCATTTTTGTAATGACCCGCCATTTTGATCGTGTCAAATCGACAAAACATGCCAAACTCGAACGTCCAAATGATAGATTGTTATTAGCTTCTGAAGTAACCAGAATAAATCACAGAATCACAGATCACAGACACAGGGCAATGTAATATCTCGCAGCGAAAAAATATATAATACAATAGTAGTTCGTGAAGCTACTAAATAAACTTTTACAACAGAGTTTACATAATCAATACAGCGAAAGTCTAATACAATGAACTTTTAATACATAAATAAATAACATCAGTATAAAATAGAAATGTAAAGAATAAGTGGAACTGGATCAACTGAATAGGTCGACATAGGAGAACAAATCCTAATTTAAACTCCAACTCCAAGGATGAATCTCGAAAATTGTGATAATCGATCTGATCCGAGCAACAATGCAAAAAAAAACTCGGATCAGGACTAACATTCTCGTGGAAATAAATCAACTCAAATGAAATGTTAGATTAAATGCAATCAGTAACTTAAAGGATGTTTGGTGTCACCATCCTCTAAGGATCCGTCAAACTAATATTATATAGTATAATACTCTATATACAATAGTGTTTATCAATAAAGTAGAATATCAAAATAGTGTAAGCGGGATTACCATTATTACCCTTACACCGTTTACATATTCCCATAGTCTACACAGTACTGTAAGCCCCTCCAAACCGGTGGGATACTCAGGGAGCACTCCATAGGTACGATACAACCAAAATTGTAGTGGGCTCGTATATGGCATGTGATAAGGAACACAAGGAATGCTAGGGTGGTTACACCGTTTGCAGATCCGGACTGGTGGTATTGCATAGCCGCAACTACCGCCCACCTCGAGAAACACTCCCATAATCAAATCGAAGGGTGGCCACCAAGCACATCACAATAGTAATAGAATGGTGTGACACCCCATGTCCATTATTGTCACTCATTAAGAAAATGCATTAAGTTTCATGAAGCATTATGTGTAAACAGAAACAGAAACATTACAAGACAGATATAAAATAGCAGCGGAATTTAAAACTTTATCTCTACTAATAAAGGAAATCTTTCAGGGGTGGTGAAGCTTTTGTGTATTTTCGAAAATATTCCTTGCCCCTTCAGAACTTAAGATGATAGAAATTTAGGTTTGAGGGCAAACATGTCTTTTGTCCTACCACTTTCTAGCAAACAGACATGCTTAGGCGGTTAGTCAACGTGTCTTCCAGCGTTTCTTTTATTTTCCTCGCATTCTACATGTTTTCCATCTCTTCCACATATTTTCTTCCCCATTTTCAATCCTTACCTAACTTAGTCTTCTACCTTCGTCAACCTTCACCAATTTCTTCAGCATTTGCTGCCTTCTCAGGTTCAGACCCAACATCCCCGCGGCGACAAAGATCGACGAAAGCAAAAACTCCAACTTCCCTGTAGCGATGAAGATCAACGAAAGCAAAAAACTCCAACTTCGGTAATTTAATATCTACTTTCTTTTTAATTTATTTCTCCACAATTTTCCAATTAGTTTACTTCTTTCTACAGAGCGATGAAGATCCACCATAGCAAATCGTCCAACCCAATTTCCCAATTGGCTTACTTTCTTCTGTAGAGCGATGAAGATTCACCATAGCAAATGTATTCCATAATTTAATAGGTACTTTCGTCTAAATTTATTTCGCTATAAACTCCTAATTCGTGTATCCTACAGTTTAATTTTTTTCTATCCATTTGGCTTGCATCTGCTTGATTTGATTTTGGAGTATAAATTTGATTTTCATACGTAAATTTATTCTATGTTACAGATTTGACTGTATACTGACAATTTATTGAAATTGAACTTGCCAGGAATTAGAGATTCTATTCTTTGAGAGATGTTGCTGAGATTTTGACTATTCTTTGCTATAACTACTGAAGTTTCTCATCAACTTTAGTGAAGTTGACCAACATCAGTTATTTGCAATAGGTACTTTATTTGACAATCTAATATCTATTTTTGTTTTATTTTATGCAACTTTGACATATTGACAGATGTATGTAACATCAAAATTAAACTTGGATTGTAAATTTAACTTCCTTTTGTTCCTTTTTTCTTTGAATTTGTTTACCTACAGTGGTGGTCAATTTGATCTATTTTACAAAATCTTTGCACTAGGAATACAACCTACAATGCCCAAATAGTAAATATCAACTATGTGGCTGTTGTTTACACTAGCACTATCGCTGCTATTAGCAAGAGCAACATCATAGTTGTTTGCGGTGGCCACAAAGCTGATGTTTACAGCAGCGACAATGCTTCTTCGCAGCAATTGCATCTCGAAGTGCTTCCCATGGTGCCTGAATTATGATTACAACTTCACTTTGTTTATTTGACTAAGCGTCAATTATAATGTCAGGTGTGTTATATTAGAGAACTTGCTTATTTATTTATGTAGTTGAACTAGTTAAACATTAAATTTAGATCAGGTTCATTTCAAGCTGTTAAAGTTGAAAAAAGTTTGAGTACGCTTCAATTATAATGCCAGCTGCACTATATCAGCGAAACTTGCTTATTTATTTATGTAGTTCAATTTATGAAATGATTTAAATGTTGCAATCAGATTTCGTGTTATGCCTAAAAAAATTACTTGATTTATTTGAGTATCAATGTGTTATTTTATTGTTGTGGACAATATGAACAAATAAAATATAATCATTTATATAATTCATAGATTATTTTTTATGTAGCATAAACTGTAGTTTTAAAATAAACTCTTAATTCTTGGTATACATGTAACAAATGCATAACATAATTTTGCACTCCTATTGTACAGGTATATTTCTCATCATTTTTTTCTTCTAAATTTCATTTTCCAAAGCATATTTTCCTATAAATAATGATCATGTTATAGTTATCGACGTTTCACTCCAATTTTGCTTCGTCAAAGATGAGAGAAAGCCATAGTGTGCATATATTTAATAGTTTGATAATTAATGATCACTTTGAGATAATATATAGTCTCCATTATTGCTTCTTAACCCTCTCGGCTTTAAAATAGTCTTTCTCTACGACTGGAAAATTAGGGAAAGGAGTTATCTGATTGTTTAAATTTGGAGTTGGAAGTTCATCAAATAGTTCTCTTATTCTCTTACATTGTTACTGCATACACTTTCTCTATAACCTGTTTCTCGCCTTAATTGACATCCCTTAATATCACCATAATTGCGTCACCCAGTTTTACGTGAATGTGCACTAATTCCTGCTATCATGCTAGCCTCCCTCGCATGCATTACCCTCATGTTTTGTACAAACCTAGGCACATATGCTGTTATATTATTTCAATATGACTTTCTTCATCACAGATACTTTGTCTTCGGAAACTATGGTGTACCAGCAAGCTTTATTTATACTATCGACTATTTAACGTCTCCATGACACAACATTTAGGATGACTCCATTTTTTATCCTTTTTACATTGCTATGTTTTCTCAACAAATTCAAGGCTATCTTCTGCGAGGATGACTGCCTCCCATTCTTCCACCAGCTGGCCCTTCCCAACGATCGCACATCTGTGTAGCAGTGAGTTACATCGACCTATTCAACCAGGTAAGGGCGAACCTGCATTTATTATATTTTGTTAGAAAATTCAGAAACATTGGTAGATAATTAAGGAATATGTTTGTGTTAGAATAACCGGTTATGTTCCAGGTCATCGTTTGATAATTTAGGCACTCTGATTACTAATGTTTGTGCACAATATGACATTCCAGTTGCAGGCCCTCTCCAATGATTGCACATCGGCGCAGCAGCAGCGTAGCCATGCTACCTCAAGCTCTCCAAGCAGTTTGAGTCATGTGTAAAGGTGGCAAGGAATACTGAATACATCATTTTGTATGAATATATACATGTTGCATGAATTTTGTGTTGAACTCCATGTATAAATAGATGCATCAGTTTTGTGTTGAACTCCATGTACAAATAGTTGCATCAGTTTTGTGTTGAACTACATGTACAAATAGTTGCATGAAGAATTTATGAATAATGTATTAATACCTGGAGAGATCTATATGTTATAGAACCTATTACTTACCTTTTACTACTTCTAAATTAGTTGAATACCCACGTATATTTAATAATGATGAATTTATCAGTTGATAATAGGGTGGTTTCCTAATTGCCTGTATGTTTGTACACTCATTCTAGAAGATGAAATGCATAATTGTAATAACCCGCATTTTTAGCAGTCGAATAATTTATTTATTTAATTATTGATTTAACGATATCGATAATTGAAATTAAATAATATTTATATTTAATTAATATAAATAATAGAAAAAAATATTTCTGGAATAATCAGAAATAACAGAATTCATGATTTGGTGTGAATTGGACGATACAAAATATGTAATTCGGTTTATATTGAATTATATTGACGAATATATTATTTAAACGAAGTCTGAACGTATAATATATATTATAATTAAAATCGAGCTCGAAATGGCGTGGCAGTTCGCGATTTGGCGATTCGAACTTCAACTGAATATATAGGGTCCGTTTTAAATCGGAATTCTGTGAAACAAGAAACGTTAGGAGCTGGTGAAGTATATTTTTCTAGTGGAAGAGAAAAATGGGATTTTATCGTGTAGATTTTGATTTATGTCCAAATCAAATTTTAGAAAAGTCGCTGTGGAATTCCTTTATAATTTATATCGATTTATTTATATTATAAAAGACATTTAAATATAAATCGAATATCGATATAACTGAGAACTTTGAAATATCGATTTATAAATCCTAGTGGAGCTGTATGATATTCTATTATGAATATATACGATAATATTTATTTTTAGATATTTAATTTAATTATATTTAAATATATGTATATATTTAAATGGGTTATTCAGAGCTTTAAAAATAGCCAGTTTTGCAAACGGAGTCGGAATTCGACAAAACTAATTTTGTTGGATCCGCAATATTAAATTATTGTTAGATTCCAAGTTTGGTGATTTTTAGAGTCACTGTGTGGCCGTACGGATTTTTTGAGTGAAAAACAGTCAGTATTTTAACCTTTAAAAATACGTTGTGTGAGCAAACGAAGTTGGAATTCGACGAAACCAGTTTCGTTGGGTCCGCAATGTCGAACTATAACTGCATGTCCAGTTTCGTGATTTTTTGGGTATCGTATGTGATTACAGGAATTTTAAACGATAATTAAACTAAAAATCGAATAGAAAAAATATTATTTCCACCATATATAAATACCCTTCCCTTACCTAACTTTCTAACCTAATCTCATTCATCGGTCAACACTTTTTTCCGCCTCCAGTTTTATCCCAAACGAGAAAACCCAAACTCAAAAGAAAACCAAAGAAAAGTCTACAAATCACAAGATGTGTATGTATGGATTCATGAGAGTGTTCGCTACCCCATAGTATAAATTTTTTACAACTCGCAGCATTTCTCGATTACAGGAAAAATACGAGCGTGAGAAAGAACGGACTAGGGTTCAAGTTTTAGGCGATTTGAGGAAGTAAGGTTTCAATTGGATGTTCTTTCTGAATTTAGGGGTGGAAACCAATGCTGTATTCAAAGTGTTAGGATTTTTAGTGGTCTTTTTGTTTGCACCGTTCATGTTATGTGCGTCGATGAAAGGATAACGTAATGGGGAAGGGTGGCTTGAGTTGGTTGACAAGGGGATAGTCGGGTGGAGATTGAGATGGTGAACGAGGGGGTGACCTCGGTTTTGAAAACGGTGAAAAGATGAGGCGGGAGACGGTCTGTAAATCGTGGGAGGAAGCTTACTGTTGAGAACGAAATATGGAGGACGAGGAAGAAGGGATATACGGTGGTGGGCTTTTGGATTCAGTGATGGGCCAAGAAATACAAGGGAAGAAGGGATCCTTGAAAGAGGATGGGCAATTGGTGCTTACGATTATAAGAGCAGTAGCGTGTTTCTTCAATTTGGAAATTGGTTGGCCAGGATGGAAAACGGGAAGAAGGAAGAATCTCTTTTTTTGTGGGTCTGGGAAAAAGCGATTTAGGCTGAAGAGAATTGGGTGAGGCCCAATGAATATAATGGAATTTAGTTTAATTTGTATTAAATCTGTATAATAACTTTTATAAATCATATATCGATCATACTATATCAGAATTCTGCGAAACAACATTCGTCGGAACCGTATCAACGAAGGCTGCGAAATGGAAAGGGTTTGAGATGATCTGATGCTCGTTTGGTTTTATGGTGGAATAAAAACATCTGATCTGAATCAACGTCTGTAAATCATTGTTTAACGATTACGGACAATATGAGTAAAACTCACCAACTCTGAACAGTTATATTTTTATAACGTATTCTTAGAACTGGTAATTATCTGTTAATTGCTGTGTGTTAAGTGGTTGGTTGAATTGCTTGTGTATAAGTTGAATTATAGATAACGATATATATATAAATCGTTAATCAAATGTTGATTCTGTTTAGCAGAATATTTCTTCTTGAAATGAAAGTGATGTTATCTATATTGTTTAACATCTGTGGATGCAGGGAAACAGGTTGAAGGAATCCAACCGGATTCCTCAACATTTATTTTACTGTTTTTCATATATTTTGATATATGATGTGATACATAATCTGTTATGGATTTTGTGTGCTAGAATGATGTTGATCATTGTTATTTGATATTTTTAATATCATAAGAAACCCTAGGATGTAAAAAGAAATATTTCAATGTATATTGAAATAAAGGAATTTTATAAAATCAACCGATTTTATAGAAGGAAATATTTTTGAAAATAGAGTATTTATAAAATCATAGGATTTTATAAAGGGGAACATTTTTTTAGAAAATAAATAAAATATCATAAAGGAATATTTATTGGGAAAATAAAAAGGATATTATAAAAGGGAAATATTTATAAAACGAAAAGTTTTTATAAAAAGGATATTTACTTAGAAAGTAAATTGAAGTGAAAAGAAATATTTATTTAGAAAATAAATAGAATTATAAAGGGATATTTATTTAGAAAATAAATAGAATTAGAAAAGGAGTAAATATTTGTAAAACAAATAAGGTATTATAGAAAGACATATTTGGGAAAATAAATAGGATTTTATAAAAAGGATATTTGAGAAATAAATTTCAAAAAGAGTGAATCGAATATAGTTATTCGAAACAAAGTCAAAACAGACATAGTTATTTAGATTAAAGTTAACTCGCATATAGTTATTCGAACCAGAATTAATCAAGTTAAGTTAATTGAATATTAGTTATTCAATTAAAGTTAATCGAATATTAGTTATTCGAATATAAGTTAATCAAATGGAGTTAAACAAAAAATTAGAAACTGACTAGAGATTAATAAGTGGAATGGTTTCCTAAGTATCGATCTGATGTTGGTTCCGGCCTTCGGGGTTTATACTTAGGAAGTTGTTCTCATGTTAGTTTACAGTTAGAGTCTGATAGATGTGGAAGAATAGTGATACGTAATTAAGCCATGGAAATGTTTCCAGTGTTAATAACATATATTTTCAAATTATAGAAAATAAGGAAATATGAATATATATATATTTATATAATTGTTTGATGATTGGATCGATAATTCCATTAGGAAATAAGATCGTTGTGTGTACACAGACATGTTTTCTTTGATAGTTAACTCACCGACGATCGAAATTTTTGACCATTTTAACGTTGTTAATATGGAGAGACCGGTTGGATTATTATCCGAAGAACCACTCCGTATTGGCATAAGCGTGCGAGTCATATATGCCAAAGATAATTGAAGATGGAGTAAAGTGCAAGGGATGTTGTATAAATCTTAGGTAAAGATTGCCTAAGATGGATGTACTGAATAGTGCCTTCGGTTTGTCCAATCCTAGGACGACCTGTATGGAAGAATGTCCGACGGAGTATATTTAATAGATCGCGTAAGTTGATCTCTTCAAACGTACGTACGTTTGGTGGCGGAGGAATTCGTTTCTCTTAGCTGTATACCCATTGTATTTTTGGGGAAATCAATTTGTGATTTGGCGGGTATGACGATGTGACATTCAAAGGGAATAATTTTGTGATCTGTCAGAGATAAGCATGGCCTCTAGCCTCATAACTGGGAAATGACAAAAATCGGGTAGGCAGCATGGCTATGTAGGTCGCACCTATTAGGGTGTATAATCACCTGATCTAGAATTTCATTTACTTCTAAAAATCTATTGTCGATACTGTCCCATTTGGGAAACGGTTGCTGATCCCAACCGTTGGTGATATACATTCGATACACTAAGGCAAAATGAGTGGTCGGTCATGTGTGGCCGGGTTGCAAGATGTTCTTGTTGAACCCAGTGTATTCCTCCCTAGAGGTACACTAGCGAAAGGTGTTTCCATACCTTGTCATAGTTGGAAATCCATTACCCAATACGTGCTTGCGGTTTTGATTGTATACTATATATGTAGAACGTGAGATGAAAGCGTTTCTGCTAGATGATTATTATATTGTGGTTGATCGACACTATTATAATATCAATGTGTTTTGATATAAAGATTATTTAGGATTCTCATAAGGGAAAAACCCGTTCCGTTATACGGCGTGGTCTTATGAGATATCGTCTAATGGCTCAAACTGTTTTAAACTGTTTTACTCATTCCAGTCCCATTACCGACCCGGAGTTTATTTTGTTTTTTTCCTTAAACTCTTGGGTGCTCAATTTTATACGGGCAGTCAAGTAGTCAGGATTTTACAAATATTCTTGGAGAGCTTGGAGTAGGAGGCTTCAGGATTATACACCTATAGTTATTTCTGCTGTGTTGTAAGTGTTGTACCCTGATAATGTTATTGTATACATATACTAATTTTATTTCAAGGATATGTTATCTATTATATGTTGTTCGTTCCGCTGTGAGATTCGTGTTACTCTGATGTTGTATGTTCTTATTCTTCTTCTATTCTAAGTTTCTATCTTATCTATTCTCACCCTCTAATTTCTTTCATTAACTACCGGTATTTTTCTATGTTTGGTTAGTCATCATTGAGTTTATGGCGATAACCAAAGTCGTCAAAAACGGGTCGTTACAGTTGGTATCTGAGCTTAAGGTTAAATGATTTACCTTGGCTCTGTGGTGTAACTCGGTACAGATAGGGTTAGTAATACCCTAGATTGAGTTTGAGTGTACATATACGAGTGAATATATTTGTAGATTTTATAAAAGTGATTTTATATTGTGGAGATTTATTGGCTGAGTAGTTTGTGAATTCTGGTCGATCAGTTTGATCCACTGTATTGATAAGGGTTACTAAACACTTAATACGATAAACCGACGTAGTACGTTTTAAAAAGGGTAAACCAAATAATTTTACCCAAATTATATTTCGATATAAATGATTTATATTGGAATGATTATAATATATTGGATATAATGGTTGTTATTATAATCTAGTAAGATTATAAAAGTGAAATGGTTATAAAAAACAAATCAAATTCGTATAAGTGTTACGAAATGAATTAAAACTGAAATTGAACTAGAATTTGAATAAAAACCTTAGAAATTTGAATAAGTGTTTGTAAATGGATTTGGATTAAATATACGGGAATTTTAAGATCCTGGGAGATTTTAAATTGTTTACAACATTGGAATGATATTTTGAAGTGATTTCAAAATGGAAATGGTTTAAGAAATAGTTTTGAGAGGTGATATAGTATTGAACTTACTTTGATCGCTGGGAAATAAATTCCGATGGTGCATCATCGGTGTTCATTTTCGAGTTTCTAAGTGATGGATTACTACCAATTTTTTTGTTTTGAATTGTTTATAGAAAAACAAGTGGTTTGATTCCGAAAGGGAATATTTGATTTGTGAAAAACAAAGTTATTTAAAACTCCTAGGAAAAGATTGTTCGAATTAAAACAAATTTAAATAGAAATTTGTGAAAGTAGGCTGGAATTTAATTCAAATCAGTTAAATTGAAATAGAATTGGTTTGGTAAATCAAGATTTGGAATCAAGGATTGATCTTGAGTTGAAATGGGATTTTCTTTGGATATAAGCGAATAGATGTGTTGAGGATAAAATGATCATAATTTGATCGGGATAACATTGGTATATGCTGAGTTGATAGCATATGGAAGTGATAGAGTTGATATGCCCGACAAAAAGGTATAAGTTTATTTATATATGAGTCTGGTGATTTATGAGCCGATTTGGCAAGCCGCTTGGCTGTTTGATTTTCTTTTGGGTTGGAGAAGGCCTAGAGAGGCGAGTTGTGGTTTTACCGATAGGGCTGTACAAAGGAGGTTATGGCGAAATTTTCCGAAAAATTAAGATGTTAGAAAATTTTCAGAATTTTTGAAAATTTTAGTTAGTCGGAATAAATTAATATTTTAGTCGATATTAATTGGTTCAGTTGAAACTGAAGTTAAGGGGTAAACCGATAAATATTTACCCATTAGATAGGGTCGTCTTCTAGCTTAGCAATTTCGAGGACGAAATTTTTTTAAGGGGGAAAGATTGTAATGACCCGCATTTTTAGCAGTCGAATAATTTATTTATTTAATTATTAATTGTCGATTTAACGATATCGATAACTGAAATTAAATAATAATTATATTTAATTAACATAAATAATAGAAAAATATATATTTCCAGAATAATCGGAAATAACAGAATTCATGATATGGTGTGAATTGGACGATATAAAATATATAATTCAGTTTATATTGAATTATATTGACGAATATATTATTTAAACGAAGTCTGAACGTATAATATATATTATAATTAAAATCGAGCTCGAAATGGCGCGGCAGTTCGCGCTTTGGCGATTTGAACTTCAACTGAATGTACACGGTCCGTTTTAAATCGGATTTCTATGAAACAAGAAACGTTAGGAGCTTGTGAAGTATATTTTTCTAGTGGAAGAGAAAAATGGGATTTCATTGTGTAGATTTTGATTTACGTCCAAATCAAATTTTAGAAAAGTCGCTGTGAAATTCCTTTATAATTTATATAGATGTATTTATATTATAAAAGGAATTAAAATATAAATCGAATATCGATATAACTGAGAACTTTGAAATATCGAGTTATAAATCCCAGTGGAGCTGTATGATATTCTATTGTGAATATATACGATAATATTTATTTTTAGATATTTAATTTAATTATATTTAAATATATTTATATATTTAAATGGGTTATTCAGAGCTTTAAAAATAGCCAGTTTTGCAAACGGAGTCGGAATCCGATGAAACTAATTTTGTTGGATCCGCAATATTAAATTATTGTTAGATTCCAAGTTTTGTGATTTTCAGAGTCACTGTGTGGCCGTACGGATTTTTAGAGTGAAAAACAGTCAGTATTTTGACCTTTAAAAATACGTTGTGTGAGCGAACGGAGTCGGAATTCGACGAAACTAGTTTCGTTGGGTCCGTAATGTCGAACTATAGCTGCATGTCCAGTTTCGTGATTTTTGGGGTATCGTATGTGATTACAGGAATTTTGAACGATAATTAAACTAAAAATCGAATAGAAAAAAAATATTATTTCCACCCTATATAAATACCCTTCCCTTACCTAACTTTCTAACCTAATCTCATTCATCGATCAACACTTTTTTCCGCCTCCAGTTTTATCCCAAACGAGAAAACCCAAACTCAAAAAAATCAAAAGAAAACCAAAGAAAAATCTACAAATCACAAGATGTGTATGTATGGATTCATGAGAGTGTTCGCTACCCTATAGTATAAATTTTTTACAACTCGCAGCATTTCTCGATTACAGGAAAAATACGAGAGTGAGAAAGAACGGACTAGGGTTCAAGTTTTAGGCGATTTGAGGAAGTAAGGGTTCAATTGGATGTTCTTTCTGAATTTAGGGGTGGAAACCGATGCTGTATTCAAAGTGTTAGGATTTTTGGTGGTCTTTTTGTTCGCACCATTCATGTTCTGTGCGTCGATGACCGGAGAACGCGATGGGGAAGGGTGGCTCGAGTTGGTTGACAAGGGGATAGTCGGGTGGAGATTGGGATGGTGAATGAGGGGATGACCTCGGTTTTGAAAACGGTGAAGAGATGAGGAGGGCGACGGTCTGTAAATGGTGTGAGGAAGATTACTGTTGCGAATGAGATATGGAGGACGAGGAAGAAGGGATATACGGTGGTGGGCTTTTGGATTCAGTGATAGGCCAGGAAATACAAGGGAAGAAGGGATCCTTGAAAGAGGATGGGCAATTGGTGTTTACGGTTACAAGAGTAGTAGCGTGTTTCTTCAATTTGGAAATTGGTTGGCCAGGATGGAAAACGGGAAGAAGGAGGAATCTCTTTTTTTGTGGGTCTGGGAAAAAGTGATTTGGGCTGAAGAGAATTGGGTGAGGCCCAATGGATATAATGGAATTTAGTTTAATTTTTATTAAATTTGTATAATAACTTTTATAAATCATATATCGATCATACTATATCAGAATTCTGCGAAACAACATTCGACGAAACCGTATCAACGAATGCTGCGAAATGGAAAGGGTTTGAGATGATCTGATGCTCGTTTGGATTAATGGTGGAATAAAAACATATGATCTGAATCAACGACCGTAAATCGTTGTTTAACGATTATGGACAATATGAGTAAAACTCACTAACTCTGAACAGTTATATTTTTATAACGTATTCTTAGAACTTGTAATTATCTGTTAATTGTTGTGTGTTAACTGGTTGGTTTAATTGCTTGTTGAATTATAAATAACGATATATATATAAATTGTTAATCAAATGTTGATTCTGTTTAGCAGAATATTTCTTCTTGAAATGAAAGTGATGTTATCTATATTGTTTAACATTTGTGGATGCAGGGAAACAGGTTGGAGGATTCCGACTGGATTCCTCAACATTTATTCTACTGTTTTTCATATATTTTGATATATGATGTGATACATAATCTATTATGGATTTTGTGTGTTAGAATGATGTTGAAAATTCTTATTTGATATTTTTAATATTATAAGAAACCCTGGGATGTAAATAGAAATATTTCAATGTATATTGAAATAAAGGAATTTTATAAAATCAACTGATTTTATAAAAGGAAATATTTTTGAAAATAGAGTATTTATAAAATCATAGGATTTTATAAAGGGGAACATTTATTTAGAAAATAAATAGAATATCATAAAGGAATATTTATTGGGAAAATAGACAGGATATTATAAAAGGGAAATATTTATAAAACGAAAAAGGTTTTTATAAAAAGGATATTTACTTGGAAAGTAAATAGAAGTGAAAAGAAATATTTATTTAGAAAATAAATAGAATTATAAAGGGATATTTATTTAGAAAATAAATAGAATTAGAAAAGGAGTAAATATTTGTAAAACAAGTAAGGTATTATAGAAAGACATATTTGGGAAAGTAAATGGGATTTTATAAAAAGGATATTTGAGAAATAAACTTCAAAAAGAGTGAATCGAATATAGTTATTCGAAACAAATACAAAACAGACATAGTTATTTAGAATGAAGTTAACTCGAATATGGTTATTCGAACCAGAATTAATCAAGTAAAGTTAAATGAATATTAGTTATTCAATTAAAGTTAATCGAATATTAGTTATTCGAATAAGAGTTAATCAAATGGAGTTAAACAAAAAATTAGAAACTGACTAGAGATTAATAAGTTGAATGGTTTCCAAAGTATCGATCTGATGTTGGTCTCGGCCTTCGGGGTTTATACTTAGGAAGTTGTTCCCTTGTTAGTTTATAGTTAGAGTCTGATAGAAGTGGAAGAAAAGTGATACGTAATTAAGCCATGGAAATGTTTTCCAGTGTTAATAACATATATTTTCTAATTATAGAAAATAAGGAAATATGAATATATATATAATTGTTTGATGATTGGATCGATAATTCCATTTGGAAATAAGATCGTTACGTGCACACAGGCATGTTTTCTTTGATAGTTAACTCACCGACTATCGAAGTTTTTGACCATTTTAACGTTGTTAATATGGAGAAACCGATTGGTTTATTATCCAAAGAACCAGTTCGTATTGGCCTAGGCGTGCGAATCATATATGCCAAAGATAATTGAAGATGGAGTAAAGTGCAAGGGCTGTTGTATAAATCTTAGGTAAAGATTGCCTAAGATGGATGTACTGAATAGTGCCTTCAGTTTGTCCAGTCCCAGGACGACCTGTATGGAAGAATGTCTGACAGAGTATATTTAATAGATCGCGTAAGTTGATCTCTTCAAACGTACGTACGTTTGGTGGCAGAGGAATTTGTTTGTCTTAGCTGTATACCCGTCGTATTTTTGGGGAAATCTATTTGTGATTTGGCGGGTATGACGATGTGACATTCAAAGTGAATAATTGTGTGATCTGTCAGAGATAAGCGTGGCCTCTAGCCTGACAACTGGGAAATGACAAAAATCAGGCAGGCATCATGGCTATGTAGGTCACACCTATTAGGGGTATAATCACCTGATCTAGAGTTTCATTTACTTCTAAAAATCTATTGTCGATACTGTCCCATTCGGGAAACGGTTGCTGATCCCAACCGTTGGTGATATACATTCGATACACTCAAGCGAAATGAGTGGTCAGTCAAGTGTGGCCGGGTTGCAAGATGTTCTTGTTGAACCCAGTGTATTCCTCTCTAGAGGTACACTAGCGGAAGGTGGTTCCATACCTTGTCATTGTTGGAAATCCATTACCCAATACGTGCTTGCGGTTTAGATTGTATACTATATATGTAGAACGTGAGATGAAAGCGTTTCTGCTAGATGATTATTATATTGTGGTTGATAGACACTATTATAATATCAATGAGTTTTGATATAAAGATTATTTAGGATTCTCATAAGGGAAAAACCCATTCCGTTATACGGCATTGTAACTCCCCGAATTTTGAAAGATTGAATTAAATAAATTTAAGAACCCTTAATTTTTAAAAGAGGAATGAAGGGAAACAGGTTGCACCATTGCGTTCGTCTTGGAATTCTGCATGGAATAGAGTCCAAGTTTTCGAAAAACGGAGTCCGAACGAAGGAGATCTGCCCCTCGGAAAATAACAAGAAAAAAATATATATGTGAGCAGGACGACCAGAGAGGTTGACCTCCCAAGGGGGAGGTCGACCATGGTGTCGACCTGGGCACCCCCAGGTCGACCTGGGGGTCGACCTCCCCTTTTGGGAGGTCGAACCTGGTTCGGCCAATTTTGCTGCATGGTGCGATTTTTGGGCCTGGGACGATTTTTGATGGTCCAGATCAGTTCTAGGGTTAATCCTAAGGCCTAAATAACTTCCTACACCTATAAAATGTCATCAACCTAACCCTAATTCATAAAACAATTTCTAAGACACCATTATGCTGTCAAACTCTCTCCTAAACCCTAGCCGCCGCCTCTAATCAAATCTCAAGTGTTCATACACAATTCAAATCAAAGTTTAGAGCTTCAACAACAATTAAAGAAGATCAATCAACATCACCGCAACATTTCTACATCAATTTCAGTTTATAATTCTTTTCTTTAGCCACAAAAGGCGAGTGCAGTTATTTTCACAATATAATAGGTTTTAAAGTAACATGAAAAAGTTGTAAAAAAGGATTCATATATATATATATATGTTTGTAATGAAAATCTCACCAAGTCTTCACCTTTTTGATTCATGACATCATATGCCTATGCTTCTATGTAAAGTTCATACCTTTTATCAGTTTATTCAGGTTGGATATGTCATTATTCCTCTTTGCCAGTTTATATGCCCCTTTATTTCGTGATGTTAATTCCAATTTTCTGCGATTTGATTCTCTCTTCTTATCCCTATTCCTTTTATTTTTGGATCTAGGCTACCTACGAGCCTATGTTAAAAATACGTGCGAATGCGAATACGTGGGAACGATGGGGATATGTGAAATATGGAAAATTGGATATTATTGGATATTTTGGATAATTGGATAATTTGTGAAATTGGCTATTTAGGTATGAATTACATGGAATTGATGAAATTGCCTATAATTGAAAATTTGTAATTGAGGCTAATTAATATGTAATTAGTGAAATTAGTTACAAGTTGGAATAGGCAAAAAGTGTAAACATGATTATATGTTGAATTGGAAAAACATGACGTGAAAATTGGGGTTTGGGTGAAATACAATTATTAATAAACCTTTGACACGAGGTTAGGTGTAATTGTGGTGTAAGACTGCCCGGAACCGCCCAGCAAATCCAGCTGCCACAATTGGACGTCTAATGTGAGAGGTCAAAGGCATGAATTGTAGGCGTAATGATGGGTGACACGAGGTTAGACCCGGTTTGTGGCGTAAGACTGCCCAGAACCACCCGGCAAATCCAGTGGCCACAAAGTGTTCGGTCTAATGTGGGAGGTCATGCACTGTTCGTCATAAGGAATGAATTAGGGAATACTAACCATAATAAGACATGGGTATGGTTAGAGGGTTAAGTGGGGTGACATGTAAATTATGACATGTAAATATGGACTTAACCGGAATAAGATAAGGCATGTAAATTATGACATGTAAGTATGGACTTAACCGTAGCATGTGTAAGACATGGACATTTAAATTAAAATGGTTAAGTGGGGGAAAAACCTAGTGGGGGCCAAGCATAGGTGGGAGGCTTGTGTCGGATAAGGACCTATTTCAACCAGTAACCAGTTTGAGTATCTAATTGGGCCCGGTACTAGGCCGGGGTTGGGGCACGCTTACTGGGCTTGAACATAAGAGGTCAAAACATGAATAACGGTGGCAATGCAAGTCCAACGGGTTCATGTGCGTGCATGGGTCCAGGCTGGTAGGTAAGACGTTGTTGCATCGTGTAGGTATGGCCGTGCATTTCATGTTGGTATCGGGGTTGCCACTTTGGGGAGTGATACTCCCCACTGTGGGGCCAGCACGGGTGCCTACAGGATTTAGGGAGCCAATCGAATGGGTAGAGTAAGGGTACCTTAGCGGTGGTAGGAGCAAGCCGGCACCTATGATAGCAGCTAGGTACAAGTAACTACCAAGTTTGTCATGTGGGTACAGTTAGTGGGAAAGGATCAACCTTGAGTAAAAGAGACTAGTAGATGTGTGGTATAATTAAGTAATGTGGTGTAACTTAGCAAAAGTGTGGTGTAACGAAATACATGTTGGTTGAGTTAGATAGTCCTTTGGGTGCTAGTCTGATGTTGACTTCGATCTTCGGGGTTAGTACTTGGAGGGTTGTTCGCTTAGCCAAGGTGTAGGATTGTCTTAGTACTTAGGAACGAAATCATCTTGTCCATCCTTTTTATCTACCTTATCTATGTTACAGCCATATGATGATGCCTATTTATGTCTTGATCATTTACCTTACCTACTATTTGTTAAAATTACTGGACTCGCCAGACTTTATGTCTGACCCCCTTTGTTTTCGCCTCTTTTCTTTCTCCCCCCCCCCCCTCAGGTTTGCAAGGAGGGAATACTACAGCTTAGTGCCGATTTCTTTCAGTTGCTTGAAAAGAGTAGATGTATCGCTTTGGACCCTCTCATTTTTATGGCTTTGCTTATGCTCAGTGGGGATTTATGCATTTATGTTATTTAAGTATTTGCTTCTTTATGTACTTTGAAGTTTTTGGAAAAAACTATTGATCCTGTTGTAATGGTTTTGGAAACTACTTATGTAAGCTTGTTTTGAATTATGATGCTATGAAATAAGTTTTATCTTCCGCTGTGTTGTTTTATTTATTATTCTTGTAATTTATCTGTTCTATACAACAATAATGCTTCATGGACATTGATGCATTCCCTTTGTGAGTGACATTAATGGACATGGGGTGTTACACGTGGTATCAGAGCTATGGTTATAAGAACAGATAAAAAGTTTTGAAAAGTGTTTTCAAAAGTATTATTTTCCTAGAAAGTATTTTCAAAAACTTGTTTTAAAGAGGCTATTTTCAAGGAAAGTTTTCTTTAAAGAGCATAATCCCTGCAAGCCATACATCTCTCTTTCGCTTCCCTTGTTTTGAAATTCTTCATTTTTCTTTTTAGCATGTCTGGAGTATCTGAGATACTAGAGGGTGTTCATATACCCGGTTGGTTTCTTCAATATCTCGGGGCTAGGACCGCTGCCGCGGGTCCGGCCGACGTTCCTCCTCCTCCTCCCCCAGCTCCAGACATTCCTCCGCGTGGAGACACTTTCTCTAAGATATGTAAAGACTTTCACTTGATGGGTGGAAAACCTTTTAGTGGGTCTGAAACATTGGTTGAAGCTAGAAATTGGTTGAAAGAAGTGGAGGATCTGTTTGGCATTTTCGATTTGGACGATTGTAAGAAGGTCCAATTGGCTGCTTGGTTGATGAAGGAAAAAGCTTCTTTTTGGTGGGAGGTTACTAATGGAGAGCATGCTGTAGAGACGTGGGCAGATTTTAGGGGAAGGTTTGAGTTGAAATTCCTTTCTCAAGCTGAGGAGAGTATGTACATGGAGAGGTTCTTGACATTGAAGCAGAAAAACTTGACCGTGAAGGAGTATGTGATAGAATTTAATAAGTTGGCGAGATTTGGGCTAGAGTTGGTGAATACACCTCACAAGAAGTCCTTGAGGTTTGCAAAGGGCCTAAATGAACCGCTTCACAGTTTGGCTATGTCCCACATTCCAATGGGGGCTACGTATGAAAAGCTTGTTGATATGGCATACATGCATGAAGAAGAGAAGGGTGTAAGTACTTTTAGGCTGCAAGATAAGAAGGAGGATCCAAAGAAAGCCCAACAACAAAAGAAAGGTGTTAAAGAAAAGAGGAAGTGTCACAACTGTGGGAAACCCAGCCATTTGAAGAAAGACTGTAGGAAGAAGAAGAAGTTCGTTTGTTATCATTGTGGTGATGCGGGTCATGCTGTGAAGGACTGTCCTAAGAAGCAAGGGCAGAGGGCAGGTACTACTTTGGGAGGGCAGATTCACGCTCTCATGGCTCCGGGACAGGAAGAAGGTATAAAAATTTCTGTCGAAGGTTTGGTTTTCTTGTTTGATCATCCTATCCGTACTTTATTCGATTCTGGTGCATCACATTCGTTTATCTCTACATCATTAGTTAAAACACCGCACTTAAATACTAGTCTCGTTGTGGATCCCATTGTAGTCTCAAATCCTATTGGTGGGTCGGCTCATTTATCCATGGTTTGTAGGGATTTGAGATTGTCTATCTTAGGCATTGGTTTTGGATGTAATGCTTTTGTGCTTGGTTTCATGGGCTATGGGTTGATTCTAGGGATGGATTGGCTAGCCAGATATGGTGCCATCCTAGATTGTGAACGAAGGGTAGTAAAATTGTTGACTCGTAGTGGAAAGACCCTCGATATTTCTTGTGACCCTAGAGGATCGGTGATGCTTAGTTATCTTGAGTCACTTGACGCATCCAATAATGATTTACATTCTGTTTATATAGTCCGTGAATATGTTGATGTCTTCGATGAGGTGAGGGGTCTACCCCCAAAACGTGAGATAGACTTTCGTATTTATCTTGTAGACAATGCAAAACCAGTATCTCTGCCAGTACGCCACATGGCTCTTCGTGAGAGGAGGGAGCTCAATAAACAAGTAGGGGAGTTGCTTGAGAAGGTATTCATAAGACGTAGTATATCGGAGTGGGGTGCTCCAGTAGTATTTGCCATGAAGGCAGATGGGTCCCTTAGACTTTGCGTGGACTATAGAGAACTTAATAAGCTTACTAAGAAGAATAGGCACCCACTGCCGAGGATTGACGATCTCTTCGATCAATTAGTTGGTGCCTCAGTGTTTTCGCAGTTGGACTTAGCCACTGATTTCCATCAGTTGAGAGTGGCTGAGGATAGCATAGACAGGACTGCCTTTAGGACTCCGGACGGTTTCTATGAGTGGCTTGTAATGCCCTTCGGTTTGACAAACGCCCCCGCATACTTTGTTGACTTAATGAGTAGGGTGTTTAGGGAGTACCTTAATAAATTCGTGGTGGTTTTTGGGGATGACATCTTGATCTTTTCTAAGAGCAAGGAAGAGCATGCCCTACATCTTAGGGAAGTGTTGGAGACCCTTCGAGTGCGTAACCTTAAAGCTAAATTTTCTAAATGTCACTTTTGGAGGAAGGAAGTGCGATTCTTAGGGCACGTGGTTTCCAAAGAAGGGATAGCTGTGGATCCCGCGAAGGTGGTGGCCATCCAAGATTGGAAGGTCCCTAAAACTGCTACCGAGGTGAGGAGTTTCTTGGGGTTGGCAGGCTACTACAGGAAGTTTATCAAGGACTTCGCAAAGATATCAGCACCATTGACATGCTTGACGAAGAAGAACCTAGTTTTCACGTGGGACATAGATTGTGATGATGCGTTCCAACGTTTAAAGAGATCTTTGACCACAGCCCCAGTCTTAGTGTTCCCAGATGGGAGTAAGCCATTTACCGTTTATACCAATCCTTGTGGGATAGGACTAGGCGCAGTCTTAATGCAAGAGGGGAGGGTAATAGCCCATGGAGGAAGGCAGTTGAGAGTGCATGAGAGAAATTACCTTACACATGACCTAGAGTTGGCCGCTATTGTTTTCGCACTTAAGTCTTGGCGCCATTATCTTCTTGGCGAGAAATTCGAATTGTTCACAGACCACAAATCACTAAAATACTTGTTCTCTCAGAAGGACTTGAACTTAAGGCAGCAAAGGTGGATGGAATTCTTAGCGTCCTACGATTTCGAGATAGCATATACCCTTGGCAAGGGTAACGTGGTGGCAGACGCCTTAAGTAGGAAAAGGTTTTCCTTGAGTCCATTGTTTGTTCAGCGGCAAAGCTTAGAGTTCATCTCTACGTTTGACTTTAGACCTTCCATTGACTTTGTACCCGGTTTGCTAGCATCCTTAGAGGTCAGACCTACGCTTTTGGGATGGATTGGTGAGGCACAGCGAGATGACCCACAGTTGGTTGAGTTGGTAGAGAAGCTCATAAGGGGGGAGTCATCGAGCCATCTCAGTAGGTATACCCTAGATGATAAGGGTTGGTTACGTAGGGACGGTAAACTTTGTGTACCACGAGACGAGAACTTGAGGAAGACCATTCTTGATGATGCACATCGTTCGAAGATGACCATTCATCCCGGTGGGGACAAGATGTACATGGACATGAGACGAGTTTACTTTTGGGCCGGTATGAAGAAGGATGTGGCCGAGTTTGTCGCTAGATGCTTGGTGTGCCAACAAGTAAAAGCAGAGCAAAAGAAGCCCGGTGGGTTGCTTCACCCATTGGAGGTCCCACAATGGAAGTGGGAGAGTGTCTCGATGGACTTTGTTGATGGGTTACCGAGATCAAGGAAGGGTAATACAGGGATTTGGGTTGTGGTAGACAGACTTACTAAGAGCACCCATTTCATTCCCATGAAGAGTAAGAGGACTGCTCCATGGTTAGCCTCCGTATACATTCAAGAGATAGTTCGTTTGCACAGTGTTCCTTCTAGCATAGTGAGCGATCGCGATCCTATTTTTACTAGTGAGTTTTGGAAGAGCTTGCAAGAGGCGGTAGGGACTCAGTTATTTTTGAGCACCGCATATCATCCTCAAACGGACGGCCAGACCGAGATGGTGAATTGTATTCTAGAGGACCTTTTGAGGCTATGTGTTTTAGACTTCGGAGGTACATGGGAGGAGCATCTTCCCTTGGTGAAGTTCGCGTATAATAATAGTTTTCAGTCTAGCATTGGCATGGCATCTTTCGAGGCTCTTTATGGAAGGCCTTGTCGTTCACCTACATGTTGGTGGGAATGTACGGATAAGATCTTACTTGGGCCCGATATGATTAGAGAGACTTCGGAAAAGATCGATTTGATTCGAAGGAGGATGAAGACGGTGCAAGATAGGCAGAAATCATATGCGGACAAAAGGAGGACAGATCTTGAATTTGATATTGGGGACATGGTCTTTATCAAGGTGTCTCCATTACGGAATGTTGTTCGGTTTGGGTCCGTTGGGAAGTTAGCACCAAGGTTCGTAGGGCCGTTTCCTATTAAGGAGAGGATTAGACAGATGGCATATAGAATGGAGTTGCCCGAGAGACTTAGTGGTGTACATGACGTATTCCATGTATCACATTTGAGGAAGTGCTTGCATGAGACTGCAGAAGTGGTAGAGCTGAGCTTGCTTAGAGAGGTGGAGATAGATCGTGATGCGACGGTTCGACGAGCTCCTACATGCATTCTTGGGTCGGAAATTAAGAAGTTGAGGAATCGAGAGGTCAAGCTAGTCAAAGTGCAATGGGGAGATGATGAGAGCGACGCTACTTGGGAGACGGAAGAGAAGATGCGTTCATTATATCCTTTTTTTTCGAGGGTATGTCTTTTAATTTCTCCTTTATCGCGTAGCTTGTACTTGTTCTATCTTTAGTATGTCATCTCGCTAGTATCTTTGACCTTTAGATAGGGTAGTCCTATGGTTGAAACATGTGTTTGAGACATGTTATGTATGGTGGATGCGTGTGGATGCAATTGTTCGCTAGTGGTTGCTTGTGGACGCATATATACACACTTTAGGCACTAGGTCAGCTCAGTCACTTTCATATTGCATATTGCATATAAATGGATGTATTTAGTAAAATGAATGTACATTGAATGTGTGTATCATATGGATGTTGTATTTAAATGAATGGTTGTGCACACATGTGGTAATGATATGTATAGGGTTCTTTGCATACATGATGGATACATGGCACTATCATTATTTGCGTTAAGGAGGTCGACTGAATCAGTGGACCACCTGATTTTGCATTAGTATACGAACATATACACACACTATGCATATGTACATGAAAAGCATTATAATTTTTTTTAAGGACAATGGTTGCTTGTGGTTGATGGTTGAGTAGATGGATGATTGGATGGTAGGATACGTTCTTCTTGACTTAGAGATTTCGAGGACGAAATCCTCTAAGTAGGGGAGAATGTAACATCCCGAATTTTGAATGATTGAATTAACTAAATTTAAGAACACTTAATTTTTGAAAGAGGAAAAAGAGAAACGGGTTGCAGCATTGCGTTCGTCTCGGAATTCTGCATGGAATAGAGTCCAAGTTTTCGAAAAACGGAGTCCGAACGAAGGAGATATGGCCCTCGGAAGATAACAAGAATATATATTTATGTATGTATATATATATATATGTGTGTGTGTGTGTGTGTGAGCAGACCAACCAGGGAGGTCGACCTCCCAAGGGGGATGTCGACCATGGTGTCGACCTGGGTACCCCCAGGTTGACCTGGGGGTCGACCTCCCCCTTTGGGAGGTCGAACCTGCTTCGGCCAGTTTTGCTGCGTGGTGCGATTTTTGGGCCTGGGACGACTTTTATGGTCCAGATCAGTTCTAGGGTTAATCCTAAGGCCTAAATAACTTCCTACACATATAAATATGTCATCAACCTAACACTAATTCATAAAATAATTTCTAAGACACCATTATGCTGTCAAACTCTCTCCTAAACCCTAGCCGCCGCCTCTAATAAATCTCAAGTGTTCATACACAATTCAAATCAAAGTTTAGAGCTTCAACAACAATTAAAGAAGATCAATCAACATCACCGCAACGTTTCTACATCAATTTCAGTTTATAATTATTTTCTTTAGCCACGAAAGGTGAGTTCAGTTATTTTCACAATATAATATGTTTTAAAGTAACATGAAAAAGTTGTAAAAAAGGATTCATATATATGTTTGTAATGAAAATCTCACCAAGTCTTCACCTTTTTGATTCATGTCATCATATGCCTATGCTTCTATGTAAAGTTCATACCTTTTATCAGTTTATTCATATTGAATCTGTCATTATGCCTCTATGCCAGTTTATATACCCCTTTATTTCGTGATGTTAATTCCAATTTTCTGCGGTTTGATTCTCTCTTCTTATCCCTATTCCTTTTATTTTTGGATGTAGGTTACCTTCGAGCCTATGTTAAAAATACGCACGAATGCGAATACGTGGGAACGATGGGTACATGTGAAATATGGAAAATTGGATATTATTGGATATTTTGGATAATTGGATAATATGCGAAATTGGCATATTTGGGTATGAATTACATGGAATTGATGAAATTGCCTATAATTGAAAATTTGTAATTGAGGTTAATTAATATGTAATTAGTGAAATTAGTGACAAGTCGGAATAGGAAAAAAGTGTAAACATGATTATATGTTGAATTGGAAACACATGACATGAAAATTGGGGTTTAGGTGAAATACGATTATTAATAAACCTTTGACACGAGGTTAGGCGCAATTGTGGTGTAAGACTGCCTGGAACCGCCCGGCAAATCCAGTTTAACAATTGGACGTCTAATGTGAGAGGTCAAAGGCATGAATTATAGGCGTAACGATGGGTGACACAAGGTTAGACCCGGTTTGTGGCGTAAAACTGCCCGGAACCGCCCGGCAAATCCAGCGGCCACAAAGTGTTCGGTCTAATGTGGGAGGTCATGCATCGTTCGTCATAAGGAATGAATTAAGGAATACTAACCATAATAAGACATGGGTATGGTTAGAGGGTTAAGTGGGGTGATATGTAAATTATGACTTGAAAATATGGACTTAATCGGAACAAGATAAGGCATGTAAATTATGACATGTAAGTATGGACTTAACCGTAGCATGGACATTTAAATCAAAATGGTTAAGTGGGGGAAAAACCTAGTAGGGGCCAAGCATAGGTGGGAGGCTTGTGTCATGGGGACCCGTTTCAACCAGTAACCCGTTTGAGTATCTAATTGGGCCCAGTACTAGGCCGGGGTTGGGGCACACTTACTGGCTTGAATATAAGAGGTCAAAACGTGAATAGCGGTGGCAACGCAAGTCCAACGGGTTCACGTGCGTGCATGGGTCCGGGCTGGTAGGTAAGATGTTGTTGCATCGTGTAGGTATGGTCGTGCATTTCATGTTGGTATCGGGGTTGCCACTTTGGGGAGTGATACACCCCACTGTAGGGCCAGCACGGGTGCCTACGGGATTTAGGGAGCCGATAGAATGGGTAGAGTAAGGGTATCTTAGCGGTGGTAGGAGCAAGCCGGCACCTACGATAGCAGCTAGGTACAAGTAACTACCAAGTTTGTCATGTGGGTACAATTAGTGGGAAGGGATCAACCTTGAGTAAAAGAGACTAGTAGATGTGCGGTGTAATTAAGTAATGTGGTGTATCTTAGCAAAAGTGCGGTGTAACGAAATACATGTTTGTTGAGTTGGATAGTCCTTTAGGTGCTTGTCTGATGTTGACTTCGGTCTTCAGGGTTAGTACTTGGAGGGTTGTTCACTTAGCCAAGGTGCAGGATTGTCTTAGTACTTAGGAACGAAATCATCTTGTCCATCCTTTTTATCTACCTTATCTATGTTACAGCCATATCATGATGCCTATTTATGTCTTGATCATTTACCTTACCTATTATTTGTTAAAATTACTGGACTCGCCAGACTTTTTGTCTGACCACCTTTGTTTTTGCCTCTTTTCTTTCTTCCCCCCCCCCCCCAAAGGTTTGCAAGGAGGGAATACTACAGCTTAGTGATGATTTCTTTCAGTTGCTTGAAAAGAGTAGATGTATTTCTTTGGACCCTCTCATCTTTATGGCTTTGCTTATGCTCAGTGGGGATTTATGCATTTATGTTATTTAAGTATTTGCTTCTTTATGTACTTCGAAGTTTTTGGAAAAAAACTATTGATCCTGTTGTAATGGTTTTGGAAGCTACTTATGTAAGCTTGTTTTGAATTATGATGCTATGAAATAAGTTTTATCTTCTGCTGTGTTGTTTTATTTATTTATTCTTGTAATTTATCTGTTCTATACAACAATAACGCACCGTAGACATTGATGCATTCCCTTTGTGAGTGACATTAATGGACATGGGGTGTTACAAGCATGGTCTTATGAGATATCGTCTAATGGCTCAAACTGTTTTAAACTGTTTTACTCATACCAGTCCCATGACTGACCCGGAGTTTATTTTATTTGTTTTCCCTAAACTCTTGGGTGCCCAATTTAATATGGGCAGTCAAGTAGTCAGGATTTTACAGATATACTTGGAGAGCTTGGAGCAGGAGGCTTCAGGATTATATAGGTATAGTTATTTCCGCTGTATTGTAAGTGTTGTACCCTGATAATGTTATTGTATACATATACTGATTTTATTTCAAGGATATGTTATCTATTATATGTTGTTCATTCCGCTGTGAGATTCGTGTTACTCTGATGTTGTATGTTCTTCTTCTTCTTCTATTCTAAGTTTCTATCTTATCTATTCTCACCCTCTAATTTCTTTCATTAACTACCGGTATTTTTCGATGTTTGGTTAGTCATCATTGAGTTTATGGCGATAACCAAAGTCATCAAAAACCAGGTCGTTACAATAATGCTTTATGGAAATATTTTACAATTTTCATGAATTTGTGTACAATCCTGATTTTTCTTAGCATCCTACGGTGCTGCATATTTTTACTACTGCAGTATGCATGTTTCGAACTTTGCTATTACTGCTTATTACATGCTCATATTAAGTTAATTGTGCATACAGAACCAGAATGTGTGTGATTAATTCAAACAGTTCATCAGTGACAATCCATCATTTGCTCATTGTAATCTTCAACGACGTTTGTCTACGCACACGTCCATCGGACGTGCCTTTGCACTGGTTAATCATAAAGCATAACATCGTGGTTCAAAACATCATAAGTCTGAGAATACATAAACCTTGTAAATCATCTTAAAATTTATGCCTTGTACTTAAAAGATCAAAGTACAATAACAAAAGAAGCATAATTCCCTAAATAAAAACATAGCCATAGTAGAAGAGATAAGAGCTCGAGCAATACATCTAAGCAACTCCAAGCAGAATGCAAGCAGAATCCTGATCAAGCTTGAGTATTCCCACCTTGAGAATTCCATATCTACAGGTATCGAGGGGTCAAAACCTCCTCTGCCGGACCCATGAATGCACATGACCCCATCGAAATGCGCCGCCCACACCGTCCCCCACGTTTAGATCTCCTACAATCGGACCAGTAAGCGCTCCCCGACTCCGACCTAGCTCGGAGTACTCGTTTGATACCTATATATGGGTTACTGACTGAAATGGTCCCACACACAAAATGATACAAGCTTCCCCCTACGCTTGCATCCCCACTAGGTTTTCCACAGGTTATGCCATACCAGAGAAATCTGATCGCATAAACCTACAGGTTAAGTTGTGGGCCTATATATATATAAATATTACCCACCCACCCAAGATTTACTTAACCCACCTACTATTTCAGACAATCTTACTTAACCCCTACTCAAGTTATACGTTCATACAATCCCTATGGGTTCAACTAGGTTAAGTATTCCAATTCATTACCATATTCATTTGTGGTTGTAATGTGCTAAACCTCCCATCTTAAGCCTACACTTGTGAATGTTGGATATGTCGGTTACTTCTGGACAGACTTCTTCCACAAGTCGGACTTAACCTCATGTCTTAGCACATCTCATGTTTATGCACTTAGACCCCTCACATTAGATTCACCACTTGTGGTTGCTGGATATGTTGGGTGGTTCCGGGCATTCTTCCACCACAAATGTAATCTAACATCGTGTCTAAGCGCAGTTTCAGTTTCTGATCACTGTAATTCTAGGCATTTCGATTGTTAACTAATTATTCCTGTGTCGTTATAGGTTTTCATGCTCCCTTCCTAAGTTATGTTCATAATGAACCACATGCCCCAAATTTATATTCGTATAATTTATTCAAGTTATTCCCAAAATTCCAATTACAGGTTATGCCCCAATTTTACCATTTTACCCTCGTTCCCAGTTTAACGCGTTCGCATATTTCAGCGGTATGCCTAGGCTCGAAGATAGCATGGCTACAAAGATAAACGGGAAAAGATGAAGGGAAGAGGATTGAAATGATCATAATAATAAGATTGACATATAATGGAAGAAATAAGTTATAATGGCATAATGACAAGGTAGGCATATAGGAACAAATCTGATGAACATGTGACAATACATAATAGGGACATCATAAACAGGCATGATGATATTTAAACAATGAATTGGATATCCAACTAATAATAGATCTGATTTAGCCACAAACATAACAAGAACAGGCATAAGGTAATCTAAACAGTGAATTAGATCTACAAACAATGGTAGTTCTGACATGATAAATAGCTATAGGTTCAGTTCTAGTTCATAGTCATGTTAGAATAACTTAGATAAACAGGTTATAGCAGATATGATTCAAATAATCACAGGCATAGATCCAAGTTATAGTCATGTCAAGTTTTACTTTTAAACATTCAGATCTAAAAGTAACGTAAATTCACTGTGATTCGATCTAAGAAAAGTAGAAGAAAGGTTGCAGATGTTTGAATCACAAATCTCTAAACTCCATTTGACTTGATTGCAGAAGAAGAACAGACTTGATTTAATCTGGGCAGTGGCAACATCAGTTCTCCATTATGTTTGGTGTGGAGAAACCAGAAAAATGAAGCCATACATATAGCTGTCTGAAACCCTAAAATCTGCCCAGATCTGCCATGGGGGGTCGACCCCCTCCTTATGGGGTCGACCCATGGGTCGACACCCCCCTTACGGGTCGACCCAAGGGTCGACACCCCTGGGCGGGATTTTTCCCGCTCCTCTAAATTCTGCGATTTTGAACTATTTTGAATTTTCTGGACCAATTATATATATATATATATATTCTTCTTATGTGTATACAAACTTCAAACCTTAATAACTTCTTCATATGGTGTCCGTTTTACAAACCAGATGTCTGTTTTGACCAGAATTCCGAGATGAACACAACGGCACTGTCCGTTTCCCTTAATTCTGAATATTTAAATTAATTATTCCTTAATTTATCATCTTTTAGTGTTGTTAAAATTATGGGGTGTTACATTCTCCCATACGTAAAGGATTTCGTCCCCGAAATCTCTAAATTTAGAAGAATGTATATTCTACCATCCATCACCCATCTACTCATCCATCAATCACGAGCATTTATTGTCCTTAAAGGCTTCTAATGCGTATATGAACACATGAAAAATTGTGTTTTATATGCCCCAATACTAATGCGAAAGATCAAGCGGTCTACTGATTCAGTCGACCTCCTTAATGCAATGTATGTTAGTGCCATGAATCCATCATGTATGCGAATAATCCTATTATAACATGTAGGTTCTATATGTGTGCACAATCATTCATCCAGATGCAACATCCATATGATGATACATCCACTTTTATCCATTAAAAAAAGAAAAATGCACACACATCCATATGCAGTATTAGAGTGATTGAGCCGATCTATTGCCTAATGTGTGTGTATATGCATCCATAGGCAACCACTAGTGAACACTTACATCCACTTGTATCCAGCAAACATAACATGTCTCAAGCACATGTTTACATCCATGGGTTTCCTACCTAAAGGTCGAAGATTAGATGATATACTCAAATGATAGAAACAAGCATAAATAAAAGCTTTGGAAAGGAAGTTAAGAATATACCCTCAAAAAGAAAAGGGTACAAGGCACGAATCTTGTCTTCATTCTCCCAAGTTGCATCCTTTGGGTTATCTCCCCACTGAACTTTCATCAACTTGACTTCTCTGTTGCGTAGCTTCTTAACTTATGATCCAAGAATACAGATAGGAACTCGTCTAACTGTCACCCCCCGTTCCACCTCTACTTCTTCCAATAAACTCGGCTCAACTACTTTTGCGGTATCATGCAAGCACTTACGCAAATGAGAAACGTGGAAAACACCATGAACGCCGGATAGTCTCTCGGGTAGCTTTACTCTATAGGCCATTTAGCCAATCCTTTATGTTATCGGAAATGGCCCTACGAATCTTGGCGCCAATTTCCCTACAGATCCAAAACGAACCACATTCCTCAACGGTGACACCTTGATGAAAAACATGTCTCCCACCTCAAACTCGATGTTAATCCTTCTCTTGTCTGCATAGGATTTCAGCCCATCTTGAGCTGTCTTCATTCGTTGTCTAATAATATCAATCTTTTCGGACGTCTCTCTAACCATATTTGGTCCAAGTAGTAGCCTTTCTGTAGACTCCCACCAACAAGTTGGCGATCTACAGGGTCGTCGGTACAATGCTTCGAAGGGTTCCATGCCAATGCTAGCTTGATAACTGTTGTTGTAGGAGAAATTCACTAAAGGAAGGTGCTCTTCCCAAGTCCCTACGAAGTCTAGGATACAAAGCCTTAAAAGATCCTCAATGACACTATTCACCCTTTCTGTCTGTCTATCGGTCTGTGGGTGATAAGCGGTGCTCAAACACAACTGTGTACCTAATGCTTCTTGCAAGCTCCTCCAAAATTCATTGGTGAAAATGGGGTCATGATCACTCATGATACTAGAAGGTACTCTATGAAGACGAAATATCTCACGAACGTAAATTGCCTCCAACCATGCTGTCGTCCTCTTACTCTTAACTGGAATGAAATGAGTGCTCTTAGTATCTGCTACAACCCAAATACTGGTGTTGCCATTCTTTGATCTAGGAAAACCATCTATGAAATCCATAGAGATGATCTCCCACTTCCACTGTGGAACCGCCAAAGGATGAAGTAAACCACCGGGCTTCTTTTGCTCAGCTTTAACATGCTGGCAAATTAAACATTGAGAAACAAACTCTGCCACATCTTTCTTCATCCTAGGCCAAAAGAAAACCCTCTTCATATCTCTATATATCTTATCACCACCTGGATAAATAGTCATCTTAGAATGATGGACTTCCTCTAGGACTGTCTTTAACAAACTCCTAGTTTGGGGGAACACAAAGCCTTCCATCTCGTCTCAACCACCCTGTAACGGCTATGGAATATCTACTAAGGTGACTAGAATTCTCCCCACTACTGAGCCTATCCAAGATGTCTAAAATCTGTGGATCCTCTTACTGTGAAGCTCCTATCAGATTCATAAGAGTAGGTCGCACTTCTAGTGATGCAAATAAACCAGGCAAAAACTAGGTGGAGGGTCTAAAGTCAAAAGCCGATATAAACTCCAAACTTTTCCTCTCCACAAACAAAGGACTTAAGACTATCCTCTGCCTACTCAGTGCGTTTGCTACCACATTACCCTTCCCATGGGTATAAGCAATCTCGAAGTCATAAGATGCTAGGAACTTCATCCACCTTTGCTGCCTCAAATTAAGATTCTTCTGCGAGAACAAGTATTTGAGAGATTTATGATCGGTGTACAACTTGAACTTCTCTCCAAGCAAATAATGACGCCATGTCTTAAGTGCAAATACTATGATAGCTAGCTCTAAATCATGGGTAGGGTAGTTCTTTTCATGAACCCTTAGCAGTCTACCCCCATAACATACTACCTTTCCCTCTTGCATCAGAACCGCACCAAGCCCGGTACCACATGCATCAGTGTATACTATAAACACTTTGCTTCCATCGGGCAAGGTCAAGAATGGGGCTATTGTCAGAGCCCTCTTCAATCGTTGGAAAGCAACATCACAATCTGTATCCCATGTAAATGTCAAATTCTTCTTCGTTAGCCTGGTGAGTGGGGCTGAAATCTTTGCGAAGTCCTTAATGAACTTCCTATAATAGCCTACCAATCCAGGAAAACCTCTCATCTCATTGCATTCTTTGGGATTTGCCAATCTTGAAATGCAACTACCTCTACGGGATCTACTACTATCCCATATTTAGGGACCACATGCCCTAGAAATCTCACCTCTTTTCTCCAAAAATGGCATTTGGAGAATTTCACCTTAAGCTGATGCATACACAACGTTTTCAAAACTACTCTCAAATGTTAGGCATGCTCTTCCTCGCTTTTCGAGAAGATCAAGATATCATAACAAAGACCACGATGAACTTATTTAGAAACTCCCGAAACACCCTACTCATCAGATCAACAAAATAGGCGGGCGCATTTGTTAACCCAAAAGGCATAACGAGCCATTCAAAGAAACCATCTGGAGTCCTAAAAGCGGTTTTGTCTATACTGTCCTCGACCATCCTCAACTGATCAAAACCCATGGCCAAGTCTAACTAAGAGAATATTGATGCACCAACAAGCTGGTCAAACAAATCATATATCCTCAGGAGTGGGTGCCCGTCTTTGTGAGTTTATTCAACTCCCTATAGTCCATACATAAGCGAAATGAACCATCCGCCTTAGTTGCGAATACCACTGGAGCACCCCATTCAGATATGCTTCACCTAATAAACCCTTTCTCAAGTAGCTCCCCTACTTGCTTACTAAGCTCCCTCCTTTCTCTTGGAGCCAAATGGAGCACAGGCAATGCAATTAGCTTTGCATTGTCTACCAAGTATATACGAAAATAGATCTCGTGCCTCGGAGGTAATGCCCGAACCTCCTCAAAAACTTCAGAATATTCACGGACTACTGGTACAAATCGCAGATCATCGATAGATGCATCAAGTGACTCAAGGAAACTAAGCATGACAGACCCCATATGGTCACAAGAAATCTCGAGGGTCCTCCCCTGACAAGTCAAAAGCCTAACGACCCTCCTCTCACAATCCAGAATGGCCCCATACATGGCTAGCCAATTTATCCGTAGAATCAATCCATAGCCCATAAAACCGAGCACATATGCATCGCACTCAAACTCGATGCCTAACACAAATATTCTCAAACCCTGACAAATCATGGACAAATGAGCTGAACCAGCAATCGGGTTTGGGACAACAATGGGATCCACTACCATACTAGTATTAAGGTGCAGAGACTCAACCACAAAATCAGATATAAATGAATACGAAGCGCCATAATCAACAAGAGTTCTAATAGAATGATTGGAAAGAGAAATCAAACCTTCCACGGAAATTTTCCTACCTCGATCTGGAGCACTGATCGCGAGAGCATGGACTTGCCCTCCATAAGCTCCTTCCCTTTGACGTTGTCCTTGCTTCTTCGGGCACTCCTTAGAAAAGTGTCCGACCTCTCCAGAACTAAAGCAGGCATTTTTCCTTTTGCAGTCCTTGATCAAATGACCTTTGCGTCCACAATTATGTTACTTCCTCTTATCCTTATCCTTGTCATTCTTTCCGCCCTTCTTCTGTTATTGCTGTCCCTTCTTGGGCCATACCTTCTTATTTTATGTTTCCTCAACCTTAACTTCTTTCTTGTTAGTTTTATCTTCCTCATGCATCAAGGCCATATCAACGAGCCTTTCAAAAGTTGCTCCCATTGGAATTTGGGACATAGCTAACCCATAGAGGGGTTCATTCAGTCCTCTAGAAAACTTCAAAGTTTCTTATGTATATTCTCCACTAGCTCCAACCCAAATCTCGATAGTTGGTTGAATTTGTTAACATATTCTTTGATAGTCATGCCTCCTTGCTTGAATGCCAGAAACCTTTCCATTTGCATGCTTTTCTCAGCTTAAGAAAGAAACGTCATTTCAAACCTTTTGCTGAAAATCATCCCAAGTCTCCACTGGGCACCCTGCTTGCGTCACTTCCCACCAAAACGAAGCTTCATCTTTTAGTAGCCAGGCAGCTAACTAAATCTTGCTACGATCGCACACCTTGAAAATTCCAAACAAATCGTCCGTCTCATTGAGCCAATTCCTTGCCTCTATGAAAGTTTCAGTTCCTCAGAATGGCTTTCCACACATAGCATAGAAATCTTTGCAGATCTTAGGGAAATTATCTGCACACGGAGGAGGAGGAGGAACGACAGGTGAAGCTGGAGGAGGAACATCAGTTTCACCACCGGCAAGCGTCGTGGCCTCTAAATACCTATGGAACATGGCTGGTATCGTAACGCCCTCTGGAATATTAGGTTCCCCAGACATATTGAAAAGAAAAGGAAAGGGATTCAAGCAAAGGATCGAAAGATATTACATATGGCTTTGGGGAATATGCTTTTTAAAACAAACTTTTGTTTTGAAAATGCTTTCTTTTAAAACCTTTTTGAAAATAATTTTCAAAATATTTTATTTAATCTGGTAACCTTCAGCTCCGATACCAAGTGTGGCACCCCACGTCCATTAATGTCACTCATTAAGAGAATGCATTAAGTTTTGTGAAGCATTATAGGTGAACAGAAACGGGAACATTACAAGACAGATATAAAATAGCAGCGGAATTTAAAATTTTATTAATCATAAAGCAAAACATCGTGGTTCAAGACATCATAAGTCTAAAAATACATAAACCCAGTACATCATCTTAAAATTTCTGTCTTGTACTTAAAACATCAGAGTACAATAATAAAAGAAGCATAATTCCCCAAATAAAAACATAGCCATAGCAGAAGAGATAAGAGCTCGAGCAATACATCTAAGCAGCTCCAAGCAGAATGCCAGAAGAATCCTGATCGAGCTTGAGTATTCCCACCCTGAGAACCTAGGGGAACGAAAGAGAAAGAAGAGGAAAGAAAACGGGTCAGACATACAGTTTGGCGAGTCCTATTACTTTTAGCATATAAATAAGTAAAAGTATCATGACAGACATATAAAGTGGATAAGAGAGATAACATCATAAAAGACAGGTATGACAAGGTAAACAAGATAACATGATAAAGCATACTATGCTCCTCTAATGATTTCTCTTTCTATACACCAATACTAGTGTCTTATTAACAAGACGATCCCCAACAAGTATAAGATGGTAGATGATATACACGTAAATGTGTATATTTTATCCGCATATTTATCTTATTTTATCTTTTAAATAATTGATATTGTGCATTTATAGTTGTGTTTACAGATTATTTTTGATGAATGGATTAACGCACTTAATTGTTGAAAAGCTTGAAGAATTTGTGCGAGAAGAATGTTGAATTTTAGAGCTGGATTAAAGCTTGAAGACCTGAAGACCTGAAGAAAAGTTGCTATTCAATCGCCTTCTGCTGCATATTTCAAAGACAAGATTCAATGCTTTTCCATAACGATCACTTGGAGTTGTTATTCATTCTCAAGTCAATTGGAGTTGAAGCCCGCAACCTATTTTCCATGACATCTGCATGCATTCACATTGGTCTAGTTGCTAATTGGGCTAAGTTATTTGTCCCATATCATGTAATTTGCAAGGCTTCTCATTCATGCTCTGCACGCGTTCACACTGAGCTACTTGATTAATGTGTTATTTTGAAAAAGGGGTTTTTGTCCCACATTGTGGAATTTGCCAAGTAGCCTTGGCCAATACAACTATAAATACACTTTATCTCATTCATTGTAAAACACACTTAGTTTTATTCTGTAATCCTATGCTTGGAATAAAACTCTTCTTTCTCTCTTCTATTTAGTTTTTTATTGCATTTTATTTATGTTGTTTATTTTCTGTTTATTTTCTTTTCTTTTAGCTATGTCTAGCTAATCCTCTTTAATTAGGGGGTGATGACGCTAACAGATATGATTCAATATGAATCGCATAGCCAAAAGATTAGAACTTCATGTATGTAGATCTAGATCTGAACTAAGGGTTAGATCTGAACCTTCATACCCTGTGTCGTTTAAGAGCTGTGCTCCTTCACAGGGTATATTCGAGTTCGATCTAACACTTATAAGATTTAGATCTAATATTTAGGGTTTTAGAAATAAATTAGTGAATCTGTCCTGATAGCCTATGGTTGTTTAAGAGCTGAGCTCCTGCATAGGCTATACTTGTTGTTATTTACATATTTGTTTCTAGAAACCTAATTATCGTTGATTAATGTTTGTGACAGAAACATGAATTAGATCTGATTTATTCGATTGGCTATTGATGAATATTAATCTAATCTATGTCATTACTCCCTAATTGCTTTCTCTTATTGTTAAAACTCTCTTTTTGTTTATTTTCTGTGTTTGTAACCAATCAAAATTCTGAATAACTTGATTGGATTTATTAATTAAAATATTTTTGGTCCCAGAGTTCGACACCCTCTACAACAATCCCAGACTTAGGTGTACTTCCAGTGAGAGGTTTTCACCCTATACAATCAACAAACAGCCCAACATACTGGAGTTACCCCTAAGGGTATTAACGGGCTTCCAACATACCGGGGTTACCCCTAAGGGTATTAACGGGCTTCCAACATACCGGAGTCTAAGTGTAGCTTATTTACTACCCAAATCGATCGACTTCCTGCTCAATAGATACCATGTGCTGGCCCCACAGTAGGATTTATCACTTCGTAAAGTGGAAACCATTCGTTTTCAGGATGTGCATAACCATATCTACATGTGTCAAGGCATCAAAACCTCCTCTGTCGGACCCATGCACACACATGATCCCGTCGGAATGTGCCACCCACACCGTCCTTCCCATTTGGATCTCCTACAATCAACCCAGTAAGCGTACCCCGACTCCAACCTAGTTCGGAGTACTCGCTTGATACATATATATGGGTTACTGACTGAAACGGGTCCCGCACACAAGATGATACAAGCTTCCCCCTATGCTTGCATCCCCACTAGGTTTTCCATAGGTTATGCCACACCAGAGTAAAAGATCGCATAACCCCACAGGTTAAGTTTGTGGGCATATATATAAATATTACGCACCCACCCAAGATTTACTTAACCCACCCACTGTTTCAAACAAGTTTACTTTAACCCCTACTCAAGTTATACGTTCATACAATCCCTATGGGTTCAACTAGGTTAAGTATTCCAATTCATTTCCATATTCATTTATGGTTATAATGTGCTAGACCTCCCACATTAAGCCTACCATTTGTGGATGCTGGATATGCCGGTCGGTTCCGGGCAGATTTCTTCCATAAGTCGGACTTAACCTCGTGTCTTAGCACATCTCGTGTTTATGCACTTAGACTGCTCACATTAGATTCACCACTTGTGGTCGCTGAATATGCCGGGTGGTTCCAGACAGACTTCCACCACAAATGTAATCTAACCACATGTCTAAGCGCAGTTACAGTTTCTAATTACTGTAATTCTAGGCATTTCAATTGTTAACCAATTATTCCTATGTCGTTATAGGTTTTCATGCCCCTTTCCTAAGTTATGTTCATAATGAACCACATGCCCTAAATTTATATTCATATATTTTATTCAAGTTATGCCCAAAATTCCAATTGCAAGTTATGTCCCAATTTTACCGTTTCCCCCTCGTTCCCAATTTAACGCATTCGCATATTTCAGTGGCATGCTTAGGCTTGAAGATAGGCTGACTATAGAAATAAAAGGGAAAAGATGAAGGGAAGAGGACAGAAATGATCATACTAGCAAGATTGACATATAATGGCAAAATAGGCATAAACATATAATGGCATAATGATAAGGTAGGCATATAGGAACAGATCTGATGAACATGTGACAATAGAACTGATTCTAACATAATAGGAACAACATAAACTGGCATGATGAGATCTAAACAATGAATTAGATGTCCAACTAATAACAGATCTGATTTAGCCACAAACATAATAGGAACAGGCATAAGGTGATCTAAACAGTGGATTAGATCTGCAAACAATGGTAGTTCTGACATTATAAATAGGTGTAGGTTCAGATCTAGTTCATAGTCATGTTAGAATAACTTAGATAAACAAGTTATAGCATATCTGATATGATTCAAATAGTTACAGGCATAGATCCAAGTTATAGTCATGTCATGTTTTACTTTTAAACATTTAGATCTAAAAGTAACGTAAACTCACTGTGATTGGATCTAAGAAAAGTTAAAGAAAGGTTGCAGATGTTTGTATCACTGATCTCTAAACTCTAGTTGACTTGATTGCAAAAGAAGAAAAGACTTGATTTAATATGGGCAGAGGAAGCATCTAGTTCTCCATTATTTTTGGTGTGGGAAACCAGAAAAATGAAGCCATATATATAGCTGTCCGAAACCCTAAAATCTTCCCAGATCTGCTGTTGAGGTGTCGACCCATGGGTCGACACCCCCTTATGGGGTCGACCAAGGGGTCGACACCACCTTGATGGGGTCGACACCCCTAGGCGACATTTTTCCCACTCCCGTAAATTCTACGATTTTGAAATGTTTTGAGTTTTCTGGACCAAATATACATATGTGTATATATATATATATTCTTATGCGTATACAAACTTCAAACCTTAATAACTTCTTCATATGTTGTCCGTTTTACGCAAACTAGTTGTCTATTTTGACCAGAATTCCGAGACGAACGCAATGGCGCTGTCCATTTCCCTTAATTCTGAATATTTAAATTAATTATTCTTTAATTTATCATCTTTTAGTGTTGTTAAAATTACAGGGTGTTAAAATGGTATCGAAGAAATGCACTCGATAAGACGAATGACCTCACCTGGCCTCGGCATAGCTTCTGTTTTAGCCACATCAAGTTGACTCATGGTAGTCAGGGTCTCATATTTAATATGAAAAATAGAGTATTTTGCCAAACCATCGTACTTCATTTTGGATCTTCACAGCGTACACAGTTGTTAAAGTGTTTTTCGGTATTAGAAGAGAGTATGACAGTATCTGATCTTGGTCTCTTTAATAACCAATCGTTTACATTTTCACACCATGGTCATTATTTTATAAATCTCTTTATAAAATCATTTATATGGATTCTCATATTCAAATTGTAAATCAAAATTAAATATCTAACTTCGATTATATTCAATTTTGAAAACACTCGCTTAAATCGCTTAAATCGAATCGATTTAAAAAATCATATCATAAAGGTCTCAAAATATAGTATAAACTAATACTATACTATTTAACTTCGATTTTAAATAAATTTTCCGAAAATATTCACATAAAGATTTCAATACAAAATCGACTTATACAAAACATACTCAAATGCCATTTGAATCAAAACCAAAATATTTAACTTCAAGAAAATTTAGTATGATTTATTTCTGTTAAAAATCCATGTTCAAACCAATCATAAATCTAGTTTCACCTTTATACAAGAATTTCATTTGAAGTCGATTCAAATTTCAACTGTCCGATTTGAATTCAATATATACGATTCAAATCAAAACTTATATTTCAATTCAACAAATCATATCATATTTTTTAGTTCAAGTCTTACCTTTCAATATCGTTACTTATAAATTCCAATCATACGATTTAAAACTATTCTTGTAAATTCAATTTCGCAAATTTCATAATTTAACCAAATGACTATAAAATCTATTCCATATATAAAATTTATATATTTCAATTCACTTTCAGTCATTTTAAAAACAAATTCATTTAACATTGGTTAAATTCAAATTTAACATCAACTTGTGCAATTCAAGTTTATTTCTTATAAAACTTTATATTTTACACCAATTCAAATTCAACTCAAATCGAAGTTCATATAGATTCGAATTCAAATTCACATCGATTATAAATTCAAACACCTTTTCATAAATTTGGAAAATTCAACTAAAACCAATTACACAATTCAAATTTACCTCTTATACGTTCAAATCAATTCAAATTCATATCTCATATGAGTTCATTCTTTAAATCAATATCGTTATATAAATTTATATCTTTAAACCTCGAATTCAAATCGCAAAAATCATAACTTATCTGCCTTTAGTTTATTATTAAAGTTTATAAAAAAATATAAAAGAAAATTTTAACTTTGAAAATATATATATAAGTATACAAAATTCTGAAATAAATTAGAAAATAGATTATAAACATATATAAGTATAAAATAGGTTTAACGAAATATTTATTATTATATAAAAAGTTTAAAATACTCATATAATTAAATTAAATGGTTTAAAATAAATAAAATTATAAGTAAAATCTTAAATAGGTATTTAAATCCATATTTACTTGTAAAATCATTTTAAAACATATAGTTAAAATTTACAAAATTTAAGTTTAAATATTTAAAATATCAATATAAAATATAAAATCTTAAGTTATTATTTTAAAATTCAAATTTCCAAATCATTTTACTTCGAAAACATGACCGTTGATGTCCATGTATAATTTTCTACCCTATGGTCAAGTGACATGGAATTTATCATTTCAATCCGCAATTGAAAATTTTACAGGTATATATCATTTCAACCCAAAATCCCAAATTTAGAAAAATCATTCAAGTCTATTATTTCAAGCCATAATGATTTTTCCCTAATCTAACGTATATTCCCCAAATGTATTATTTCAACCTATAGTGAATTTCTAAACTAGAGAAATCAGCAACATAAATCAACAATCACATAGTATCAATCACATCATAAGTTATACATCATCAGTGCACCTACGTGTCATATAAATATATCGTGTCATATATGAAATGTGCATACATATCAAATAAAACGGTTTCTATCAGCAACCATATACAGTCATAACAGTACATTTATGCTGAACTTAACATCCATGAAACAATGTAGGTCAAGTGTGAGATAAACTCACCTTTCGTGGTTGTGATGACCCGTAACTTCCCCGGTAAGGAAAGAGCGGATTACTTCGAGAACAACACACAAAGGAACGCAGACAGAAGAACATTTCATTGTTTATTACAACAATTCCATCATAATACAAGAATATACAGAGTACAAATAAATATTACACAGAAAATATCAGAGATTACAATACATTACATAGCAGCGGAAAATAATACAATACACAACTAGAAGTAATACACGGATACAGAGCTTTCCGAATATCGTTCCAGTTGTAAATCAGGATCCTGTGAATATAAACCTGCAAAACAAAAACTACTAGCTGTCCATGTCAAAATAAGGGCACCCAGAGTTTAGGTTAAAACAATAAACTCCAAGTTAGTCATGGGACTGGTGTGAGAACTAAAATAGTTATTAATCTTTATTTTAAAGTTAGGTAAATCAAGGGACCACGCCGTATAACATGGAACGGGTTTCCTCCCAAGAATACCAGTGCATAAAACAAACAGCGCAATGCTAAATAAAGAAAAATAAAGCTATTATAAGACCCAGGTGCCATCACACAATGCAACGCAAGCCGGAGGATAGGGTTTTTACCTTATAATAGCAAAATAATGCTTGATATGCTAAATTTCATCTTTTGATTCTTAATCAGACTCCAACCGTAAATTAGTAAGAGAACGATTCCCTAAGTATTAACCCCGAAGGCCGAAACCAACATCAGACCAATACCCAGGAAACCACCCATCTTAGCTCGTATCCAGTTAGTTTCTGATTTTATATACAATCATAAATATCAATCATAGGCGGCATGAATGTCCCATACCACTATGTCGCCATATAAAGGTATACAATCAAAACCGCAATTGTCACGTATTGGAAGTTGGATTTCCATCTATGAACCGAGGCAAAAGATAGTCCTCTACCGATTCGAGACGCTCTAGCCCATCCCTCAGGAACAACCGCAACTGCCCCTTGGATCGTCAGGGTCGGTCCACCGATGTGGATTATTATGCCTGAACACTACGTTTCCCCGCCCTTTGGGGCGTAAATGAGTCAACAAATGACTCCATCGGCTTCACATAGTCACAGATATATCCGAGGCGCCTCGCAACAGCAACAACCACATAAGTCAAACTCGTCAGGGCATGTAAAGCCACTGACGACACTTCTTGCTAGAAAGAAATGCATATCCTCCCTGATGTCCTCTCCCGTTTCTGGTTCACAACCGGGGTGTGAGGCTCGCGAATTAACGCTACACAAAGCTGTGCCACACAGGCTGTGCTTTGATCATCAACCACAAGACTCTGCTTTTCAACAGAAGTCTTGATCATTTGCATCTTAGCATGCCACATAGGCAAACCACTCCATGCAACCGATATCCATCAATCACACAGAATGGTATCCAATGTCAGACACACAGTCCATTTACAAGTTCGTTCTGGGTCTGAACGAAGCCGGAGGCACCTAGTACCCTGCATATCCACCGATCTCCAAGTACGTCTGGACGATCACTAACTAATTCCCTCCTCTTGGGTGTGCGACCCAATCAAGATCATCAGTAATCACCCAAACGACGTGAAGACTTCCGGTCTTCGACCACCGTCTTCATCCTCGACACCACGTCGAATCAGTTATTCAGAATGGGATAAACCTGGTCTTTCTGAATAACTCGCGTATATAATAAACAAGTGTTACACAAACACAACATACGCCTCATTCCAATTCATCAGTCACTAACTGTAAATTAGCAAGAGAACAATTCCCCAAATATTTACCCCGAAGGCCGAAACCAACATCAGATCAATACCCAGGAAACCATCCTTCTTAGCTAACCTACAGTTAGTTTCTAAATTTCACATTCTTAGGGAAAGGTTCCCATTAATTTTATCAAAGATAAATTCTTTAAATTTATTTTTTAATCTTCTTTTGAATATCGATTCAACTAGTCGGGATTAGCGAACCACACCGAAGTAATCATTTATTTTATTTCCTAATCCCAACCTATTCATCCCATGAAGTAAAACTGGTCATACTTCATATCTAACACCATGGTGTTATCGGTAAATTCAATTACCATTTCACGTTCAAATCTAATTAAAGATTTAACTATCGCCTGGAGCAAAACTAGTGATACTCCATTCTCGATCTTTTCAATCTAATTAAAGATTCATTAAAACTCTACTTAGTTTTAATCTTTAACTGGGTTAAAGAACCGATGTCATTTAAACACGGTTTACGATAAACCCCAAAATCACATCACATTTCAGTCAGTCCTTAGCAAGTGAGCAATTCCCTAAGTATTAACCCCGAAGGCCGAAACCAACATCAGATCAATACCCAAGAAACCATTCAACTAAACTAATCTCCAGTTAGTTTATGATTTTCTTAACTTCGTTGGGTCTAAGAACAATATTATTGAAGATACCGTTCACGACAACCCAAAATCACATTCCATTAATTATCGGGTTAAATAACAAGTGTTATTTAAAACACCGTTCACGATAAACCCAAAAATCAATTCAAATTCAATCCCAATTAACTACCATTTCATTGGTACACTTCATTAAATCTAAATAAAAAGATTTAATCTTTTTTTGCTTAACTGGGTTTAAGAACAGTGTTAATGAAGACACCATTCACAACAAATCCAATTCCCATTTGATATTAAATACAAGGCTCTGAATAGAAAATATACCGGCTTATATTCAATATCAAATTCTATGACCAACAAATATCACATTGGAAATAACGATATGAATATATCTTTCAAATTTCCATAACAACATCTGTATAATCACGAAATCCAATATCGAAATATTCCAAAGACAATTTCAATTCAAATCGATTCCAATTCAATTATTGGAAATTCTGGTTATTTTCAAAACCATTTCAAATCCACTTTATTTATTTTAAAAATAAATAGAATTATAATTCTAGTTCAAAACTTGTTCATTTCGATAAAAATCTATTTTTATCTTTTCAAATATGGAATTTTTCATCCCAATTCTTCACCAATCATTTCTTATGATTTTACACAAATTATTACTATTTTTAATAATTTTATCAAGGCCCGTACAGTGGATTTCCATCAACGGCCATCGAACAGCACTTACAGCGACCTTTTCCAAATTTGATTTGGACATAATTCCAAATCCAACTGTTAGATTTCAAATTTCTAATATTCGTTAGAAATCACTTTTCGATACGAACCCAACCGTTCCGGTTTTAGGAGAATCCGACGGTCAGATCTCCCGCAATATCCATTCTAAGTCAATGGTCGAAATTCGCGAACTACCGCGGCGTGGCACGTTCTATTCAGGCAATTATATTATATATATATAATATATATATAGTATATATATAATATATACTTCATCGATTTCCTTTCGAAACGAATTTTATAAATCGTTTTAAATTCGTTTTCAAAACGATTTCAACTTCCATCTCAAATTCAAATCAAAATTGAATCTTTCCAATATAAATTCGTTTTAAATTCATTTCAACTCGATTTCAATTCAAATCGGTTTCAATTCAAATCGGTTTCAATTTAAATCAATTTCAATCCAAATCGGTTTCAATTCAAATCGATTTCTGTTCAATTTCAATACGTTTTAAATTCAATTCAAAACAATTTCAATTCTATTTGAATCTAATTTGAATTTCAATTCTTTCCAATTTAATTCAAATTTCAATTTATTTCAGTTTAATTCGAATTTCAATTCATTTCAATTTAATTCGAACTTCAATTCTTTTCAATTTAATTCGAATTTTAATTCAATTCAATTTAATTCGAATTTCAATTCTATTCAATTTAATTTGAATTTCAATTCATTTCAAAATATCAGATTTTGAAATCACTTTCGATATTCATTATAAAATGAATAAAATCGATATAAATATCGTTCACGTCAAAATGGCGTTAATCTAATCAACACGGCTTTTATTCAACACATGAATGTTTTCAATTCAACACATGAATTTATTTTCTATTCAATACATGAATTTATTTTCTAAATTGGAATGAGGCCTAATCAATTACCATATAATGTTTATTATATGGATTCCCTACAACACATGTATATAACAACAACGATAAATTGTCAACCATCATCCAGAGTGCACCACACAACTGCATAAGCATTAAATATATATAATTAACGCTTACACAGTCTGTCAATCCATCGATTGACATACAACTAAACAATTGGAATTAGTGTACGTTAATATTATCCCAACACCCGTGTGGGGTTTCAAATCAACAAACATAGATTTTCATTTGTGCAGTTGGGCGATGTGTAAAATTTATCGTCCCAATCAATATCAGTCAAATCAGTGTATATAAACAAATCGGCCGATTTGTTTATAAATATTTATTTTATATACACGTTAAAAATTATATTTTTAACTATAAAATATTTTCCACTATAAAATATTTTATTTCATTCCACATCACACAATTAAATTTCACAACACAGCAACCAAACAAACAAGTCATCCATGGTCTGTGGACGACAGGTGTCGGGTGCTATTAAACACCGTCTGCATCCTAGTATATATTTCAAACTAGAAATAATAATAATAAAAGTGAGGAGTTCTCACCGAAAGCTAAACCAAACACCACGACTCTTCATATGTAGAACATCTTCGCTGTGCTTCCAACGAGATCTGTTCAACACCGTTTGTTAAAAATTATATTTTATTTCACTTCTCATATAATAAAAGATCATATTTTTATTACTCTAATTAAATAAAATTCATATTTTTATTATTCTAAAAATATAGAAACAATATTTTTAATACTCTACATAAATAAAAATCCTATTTTTGATTCACTCCATGTATAAAATCACATTTTTATATTGTTGTCATATATAAAAATCACATTTTTATATTCACTGTATATGGATAAAAATCACATTTTTATACCGCTACTATATAGATAAAAATTCTATTTTTACACCGCTGTTCATATAATAAAGATTATATTTTTATCATGCTATTCTCCACATAAAAATTATATTTTTATATATCTACTTCTAATATAAAGATCGAACTTTTATATCATCGCTATAAAAATCCCATTTTTATTTCAACATATATATAATGAAAATCAGATTTTCATTTCGCTACATATATAAAGATCAATTTTTTTTTACTATCTATATAATATAAAAATTGTATTTTTAATACTTCTACTTTATAAAAATCATATTTTTAACACTTCTACTTTATAAAAATTATATTTTTCTCCTAATAAAAATTATATTTTTCTCCTAATAAAAATTGCATTTTTAACTATATGAATTAATTAAAATAATCAGAAAACTTACAAGAGGGGGGGGTTTCTGTTCCGTCGGAGGTGGCGGCTGGTGCGGGTGTCGGATGGCCTGGGGGAGGCGCAGGTGGCCGGGGTGCCGAGCTAGGGCGCGGTGGGTGCTGTGGGTATTGGGTTCGAATGGGGAGATCACACGAGGGCGAGAGGATGGAGGGAGCAGGAGAAGAGGGGGGAGGGCGAGAGCAGGGGGTGGTCGAAGCTGCGCCCGCTCCGGCGGCGCGATGGCCAGCGCGCCTTGCGGCTCGCGATTCCTCCCCCCTTTCTTCTTCTTTTTTTACTTTTCTTTGAAGGAAATGAATCGGGGGGGCTGAGTGATAAGGGGAGAGAGAGATTATTATTTTTAATTTAATTTCAAAAAGTACTTTTTATTTTGACCTCGAAATCGAACCCACCGCCTACCCCCATTCCGAACACAGTAGGATATGTATCGCAGGCTGATTCGATCGTTTTGATCAGTTTTCATCAAAATCAAAATATAACTCTATATATTGAATTTGAACGCAAATTTCAATTTACCGGGCCCACATACTAACTAGAAAAATTACCAAAAAATATTTTCTAGCTTCGTATTAACGATACGGTCCTAATAAAACTAATTTCGTCAGATTCTGAGGCCATTTGAAAAATGGCCATTTTCCAATCGATTAAAATCAACTGAAACTGGTCAAACGCGTTTTCCTTTGCCACGCTCACATATTGATTCAGCAAATTACGAACTTTGAAATCTAGCAATAACTTGACATCACGGATCCAACAAAAGTGGTTTCGTCGAAAACCGAGGACGTTTGCAAAATTTCCATTTTTAAGGGCCAGAATTCCATAGCGACTATTCTGAATTTTCAATTGGACATAACTTTTTATCCCTGCTATGAAATTTCAATTTTTCGGATTCTTTGGAAAGATATTCTCAAATAGATTCTAATATTTCTGGTTTCACTAAAATCCGGTTTATTTTGAATCCTGTATGCTCATTTGAAATTTGAAATCAAATTTTCGAACTACCACGCCATTTTCAATTCCTTTTATAAACATAAATAAATATTTATATTCTAACGATGATCTATATAAATATATACGTTCGAATTCTATTCAAAATAAATTTCTCGTCGATATTATTTAAAATAATTCATTTTAAATAATCAAAATTCGCTAAAATTGCCAAAATAAAAAATTTAAATTGGCTCCGATTTCCGGATTATTACAATCTCCCCCCCTTAAAACTTTTCGTCCCCGAAAAAGAATGAAGCTGAAAGTTGTTTCACAAATCAACTCAACATTCATTCTTTTCATTACAGCTTAAGTTCTTCAACTTTTCAGTTTCTAAGAACTTTTCAAATTTTTCAAAAATTTGGCTAGCACCCTAAATTTTCGAAAAATTTCGCCATAACCTCCCCTGCACCGGGGACTTCGGGATATTTCATATAGCCTCGCATGGCCTTCTTCAATCCAAAAGAAAAAGAAAAAGCCAAGCGGCTAGCCAATCGGCTCATAAAATCATCCAAAACCGAAGAAATACAATAAACATGTGCCTTTTGTCGGGCAAACAATTTTATTCCTCTTTTCTAGCCTCCTTGCTATGACCTGTTCAATGTAAGTACATGTATCTGCATGCAAATGCGACTAATTTTCAACACAACTCAATATTCGGTTCAATTTGGTCAAATGGTTCAAATTCTAATTAATCAACCAATAATCAAACAACACAATCAACAATCAATTTGTTGATTATCATTTCAAATTCATAACTTTGATATATAGCCCAAAGATCAGATTTTTGATGCCAATTCACAACAATAAGCCCTATGTAGTTTTGGTTCTCACACTAGTCTAATGGAAATATATAGATATCACACCTTCGAAACTCGAATGCCAATTCTGATGATGTATAGACTATCATCAAAATCATCTCCGGGCGACTAGAGTGTGATTCTATATCTACCCAGTATATTAAAACTTCATATACACGCTAGCTAGGCGTATATGCAAAATCTTTATATATCGGATTGTTCAAATCAATTTAAAATAAATTATTAAAATACATATAATACGATTTAAATTTCAAAACGAAAATTGTTTCTCTCTTTTTTAAAAAAAAAATACCCTTCTCACTCGTTCTAGGATACTGCTGATCCTATCTCTAACGAGTCATTCCCATTGGATATTACTAATCCAATTTTTGATGAATTCTTTCGTATGGTTCTAATGTGCCTTGTTCTCTGAGTTTTGTACACCAAAGCTCTTATACCAACTGTGATGACCCGTAACTTCCCCGGTAAGGAAAGAGCGGATTACTTCGAGAACAACACATAAAAGAACGCAGACAGAAGAACATTTCATTGTATATTACAACAATTCCATCAGAATACAAGAATATACAGAGTATGAATAAATATTACACGGAAAATATCAGAGATTACAGTACATTACATAGCAGCGGAAAATAATACAATACACAACTAGAAGTAATACACGGATACAGAGCTTTCCGAGTATCGTTCCAGCTATAAATCAGGATCCTATGAATGTAAATCTGCAAAACCAAAACTACTAGCTGCCCGTGTCAAAATAAGGGCACCCAGAGTTTAGGTTAAAACAATAAACTCCAAGTCAGTCATGGGACTGGTGTGAGAACTAAAACAGTTATTAATCTTTATTTTAAAGTTAGGTAAATCAAGGGACCACGCCGTATAACACAGAACGGGTTTCCTCCCAAGAATACCAGTGCATAAAACAAACAGAGCAATGCTAAATAAAGAAAAATGAAGCTATTATAAGACCCAGGTCCCATCACATAATGCAATGCAATCCGGAGGATAGAGTTTTTACCTTATAATAGCCAAAGAATGCTTGATACGCTAAATTTCATCTTTTGATTCTTAATCAGACTCCAACCGTAAATTAGTAAGAGAACGATTCCCTAAGTTTTAACCCCGAAGGCCGAAACCAACATCAGACCAATACCCATGAAACCACCCATCTTAGCTCGTTTCCAGTTAGTTTCTGATTTTATATACAATCATAAATATCAATCATAGGCGGCATGAATGTCCCATACCACAATGTCGCCATATATAGGTATACAATCAAAACCGCAATCGTCACGTATTGGAAGTTGGATTTCCATCGGTGAACTGAGGCAAAAGATAGTCCTCTACCGATTCGAGACACTCTAGCCCGCCCCTCAGGAACAGCCGCAACTGCCCCTTGGATCGTCAGGGTCGGTCCACCGATGTGGATTATTATGCCTGAACACTACGTTTCCCCGCCCTTTGGGGCGTAAATGAGTCAACAAATGACTCCATCGGCTTCACATAGTCACCGATATATCCGAGGCGCCTCGCAATAGCAACAATCACATAAGTCAAACTCGTCAGGGCGTGTAAAACCACTGACGCTACTTCTAGCTAGAAAGAAACACATGTCCTCCCTGATCTCCTCTCCCGTTTTTGGTTTACAACATGGGTGTGAGGTTCGCGAATTAACGCTACACAAAGCTGTGCCACACAGGCTGTGCTTTGATCATTAACCACAAGACTCTGTTTTTCAACAGAAGCCTTGATCATTTGCATCTTAGCATGCCACACAGGAAAACCACTCCATGCAACTGATATCCATCAATCACACAGAATGATATCCAATGTCAGACACACAATCCATTTACAAGTTCGTTCTTGGTCTAAACAAAGCCGGAAGCACCTAGTACCCCGCATATCCATCGATCTCCAAGTACGTCTGGACGATCACTAACTGATTCCCTCCTCTTGGGTGTACGGCCCAATACAGTTCATCAGTAATCACCCAAACGACGTAAAGACTTCCGGTCTTTGACCACCGTCTTCATCCTCGACACCACGTCGAATCAGTTATTCAGAATGAGATAAACCCGGTCTTTCTGAATAACTCGCGTATATAATAAACAAGTGTTACACAAACACAACATACGTCTCATTCCAATTCATCAGTCACTAACCATAAATTAGCAAGAGAACAATTCCCCAAATATTAATCCCGAAGGCCGAAACCAACATCAGATCAATACCCAGGAAACCATCCTTCTTAGCTAACCTACAATTAGTTTCTAAATTTCACATTCTTAGGGAAAGGTTCCCATTAATTTAATCAAAGATAAATTCTTTAAATATATTCTTTAATCTTCTTTTGAATATCGATTCAACTAGTCAGGATTAGTGAACCACACCGAAGTAATCATTTATTTTATTTCCCAATCCCAACCTATTCATCCCATGAGATAAAACTGGCCATACTTCATATCTAACACCACGGTGTTATCGGTAAATTCAATTACCATTTCACGTTCAAATCTAATTAAAGATTTAACTATCGCCTGGAGCAAAACTGGTGATACTCCATTCTCGATCTTTTCAATCTAATTAAAGATTCATTAAAACTCCATTTAGTTTTAATCTTTAACTAGGTTAAATAACCGATGTCATTTAAACACGGTTTACGATAAACCCCAAAATCACATCACATTTCAATCAGTCCCTAACCGTAAATTAGCAAGTGAGCAATTCCCTAAGTATTAACCCCGAAGGCCGAAACCAACATCAAATCAATACCCAAGAAACCATTCAATTTAAATAATCTCCAGTTAGTTTATGATTTTCTTAACTTCGTTGGGTCTAAGAACAGTATTATTGAAGATACCGTTCACGACAACCCAAAATCACATTCCATTAATTATCGGGTTAAATAACAAGTGCTATTTAAAAAACCGTTCACGATAAACCCAAAAATAAATTCAAATTCAATCCCAATTAACTACCATTTCATTGGTACACTTCACTAAATCTAAATAAAAAGATTTAATCTTTTTTTTCTCAACTGGGTTTAAGAACAGTGTTAATGAAGACACCATTCACGACAAACCCAAATCCCATTTGATATTAAATACAAGGCTCTGAATAGAAAATATACCGGCTTATATTCAATATCAAATTCTACGATCAACAAATATAGCATTCGAAATAACGATATGAATATATCTTTCAAATTTCTATAACAACATCAGTATAATCACGAAATCCAACATCGATATATTCCAAAGACAATTTCGATTCAAATCCATTCCAATTCAATTATTGGAAATTCTGGTTATTTTCAAAACCATTTCAAATCCACTTATTTATTTTAAAAATAAATAGAATTATAATTCTATGAAACGACCCGAACTCCCCCGGTCTCCGAAGAGAAGGGAAAGCGCGGATTGTTTTGAGAACACGACAAAATAGAACAGAGATGGAAGAACATTTTATTGTTAATTACAACAATACCATCAGATACAAGAATATACAGAGTATAAATGAATATTACACAGAAATATTAGAGATTTTAAATTACATTTAAATACATCGCAGCAGAAAATAATACAATACACAACTAGAAGAGATATACGGATACAAAGCTTTCCGGATATCGTTCCAGCTGTAAACCAGGATCCTGTGAATATAAATCTGCAAAACCAAAACTACTAGCTGCCCGTGTCAAAATAAGGGCACCCAGAGTTTAAGTTAAAAACAATAAACTCCAGGTCAGTCATGGGACTGGTGTGAGAACTAAAACGGTTATTAATCTTTATTTTAAAGTTCGGTAAATCAAGGGACCACGCTGTAACAACCCATATTTTCAATAACCTGTTATAACATAAATCGAGGCAGAATTTAATTTAAAAATCTGAATCAAGGGAAACGGGCTATGCCATTGCGTTCGTCTCGGAAAAATACGCGAAATAGAGTCCGAGTTTTCGAAAATCGGAGTCCGTATGACCCAGTTAAGGCCCATTGAAGTTTTCAGAAATTTCTAGGTTAAAAACAGATTTAAACTTCAAATTAAAAACAGGGATTAGGGCTAATTGGTGTCAGGCGGGAAAATTCCTGCCAGGACCCGCATGTCGACAGGCCTGTCGACAGGGGTCTTAGGGTGTCGACAGCCCTGTCGACAGGGGGTGCCCGGGCAGTCTAGCCTGGTGCACCATTTCTGATTTGGGCTTGATTGGGTGGCTTGGTTCTAGAGAGTTCCGAGATCTGATGGACCAAATACAATCTAGGGTTAATCCTAAGGCTAATATCACTCTAATCTTCTATAAATAAGCCCCTAATCCTACCCTAAAACCTCATTATTCAATCTAGCAACCAAACTATGTCAAATTGATTTCTCAAATGGCCTCCACCTAAAAACCCTAGCCTCCAATCTCTTCATTAATAATTCCTATGAAGGTTATGATGTTCATACAAGCATTTCTAAGTTGTATGAATGTTCATTAGCTTGCATACATCATCAAGTTGCAAGTTTTATTTGCTAAGCTAGTGTTTTTGGGTGTTTTCTTATTGGAGCTTTGTTTTGGGGTTTTATGCTTGCATAAAAAGGGCTTCTCAATCTTTATTAGGAGATTTGTGTCTTCATAATAGTCGTAAGCCCTCTTACCTTCATTTTAGAAACTCTAAAGTTAATATGTGATGAAAGTTGGGATTTATGCAAGTTTGATAAGTTATGCATGCTTATGCGAGTTCACTATGCTATGTTATGCATGTTTAATAAGTTATGCATGCTTATGCGAGTTCACTATGCTATGTTATGCATGTTTAATAAGTTATGCATGTTTATGCAAGTTCACTATGCTATGATTTGCTAGTTTAACAAGTTATGCATGTTCACTATGCCATGATTTGCAAGTTTAACAAGTTATGCATGTTTATGCAAGTTCACTATGCTATGTTTTGCAAGTTTAACAAGTTATGCATGTTTATGCAAGTTCACTATGCTATGTTTTGCAAGTTTAACAAGTTATGCATGTTTATGCAAGTTCACTATGCTATGTTTTGCAAGTTTAACAAGTTATGCATGTTTATGCAAGTTCACTATGCCATGATTTGCAAGTTTGACAAGTTATGCATGTGTATGCAAGTTCACCATGCTAAGTTATGCAAGTCCAACATGTTATGCATGTTTATTATGATATGTAAGATTCATCATGTATGTTGTGCCAAGTTCCCTCTTCCTATCCTTTATGCGTCATGACGAATATGTAAGCGATGGAATGACGTTAGGGGGGTTTGGGTAAAACTTAAAATACATGAAAATATAAAATTGGGAATTTACCTATTAAGTTAGGTCTACCCCTTGGGAATTTACCTATTAAGTTAGGTCTACCCAAGTATTTGTTAAACTTGTAATTGTGTTTTAAAAGTGGACATGACACTTAGAAAACATAAGTGTGGCCAACTCGAGGTTGGGTTGAGTTTGTAGCGTAATTCTACCCGGAACCGACTGGCTTAACTAGTGGCTACAAACAATAGGACCCAATGTGAGAAGTTGGTCATGTGGTGCCAAAACCCGAGGTTAGACTAAGTTGTGGTGTAAACCTACCCGGACCCGCCCGGCCTAACTAGTAACCACAACAAGGTCTAATGTGAGAGGTTAAGGTGCATTAAATTAATTAATGCCTCATGATTAGGGTTAAGTCAGGGTCCACTAATACTTAACCAATTTGGGGATTCGAGGGGTTAAATGGGGTTAAGTGGTGAACTGTTGGTTACACTTAGCTAATTTAATCCATGATTAGTGAAGGGTTAAACCACACTTAACCCTCTTAGAAAACCCTAGCAACGTGGTTTGTTCTAACAGTAATCCCAGTTTGGTATCATTCACAACCCTAGAAGCTAGGCTAGGGCGGGGCACGATTACTGGACAGATGTAAGCGACCAAAAGGCGATGGCTGAGTGGTACAGCGGTGCGGGTCCAGGCGGGCTACGGACGTGCACGTAGTCCGGTGTTGGACAAACTCGAGGCACGGGTACCAGTAGGTTAGGGCTGTGCATTATTGCTTAAGTGTCCGGGGTTGGCACCCGAGGGCTTGATACACCCCAAAGGTGGACCCAGCATAGGCTAACTACAACCATATGTGGGCCATATGGACACCAACACTTGACGTGTTAGGTTTATAGGGAGCCGATCGACTAGACCGTTGGGCTGGGCCTTGTATTAAGGCCACCTCATGTTATTGGGCCAATGTCTTGGGCTGAGGGATCAATACATGTTATGTTAGTTGCTAGTACACTATGGTGCAAGGTTTAAATCTTCTCTATGTGATGACACCTTTATCTATTGCCAGTATGTTCATCTCAGTTTCCATCATGATGTTAGCTTTATTAGTTTATAGACTGATCGTAGTAGGGCTTACCAGTCTTTTTGACTGACCTGTTTTCTTTCGCTTCTTTTCTTCCGTTCCCCCCCCCCCAGGTTCTCAGGGAGGAAATAGTGGTGCTTAGCTTGGATCGCTTGCTTGTTTGCTGGATAGCTCATGTATGACTGGACATTGAGCTCGCTATGGTTTATCATCTTTATTTTAGGGATAGCACTATGTATTTCAGTATTTCTGTTTATGATGTACTAGACATGTTTATTTTGGCAGTTGACTTTATGATGTACTAAACTTGTTTTGAGCTGGTTTGAGATATTCCGCTGTTTACTCTGTTTTACATATGTATTTATGTTCTTGTTCTGCCTTGATATATCATTATGCATGCTTACCCAGTTCTAACACTCCCCAGAAGCTAGTGCCCCCGAAAGAGTGACCCTAGCGGAGGTGGGGTGTTACAAATTTGGTATCAGAGCATATGGTTTACAAGAAAGAACAAAAAGTTTTTTTAAAGACTTTTTGAAAAACTATTTTCAAAACAAGTATAAAGTATTTTCCAAAGAAAAGTCTAGTATTTTAAAAGGCTATTCCCCAAAAAAAGCCATTAGCGTTATCCTTCGTTCCCTTGACCTAATCTTATCTTATCTCTCGTTTCAGTATGGCTGAGGATCTTGCCATCCCCGATGGAGTAAATGTACCACTCTGGTATAGGAGACTTCTAGAAGCTAGGGCGGCAGCCGGCCCCGTAAACCCTACTCCCACTCCTCCTTCTGTAGTTGAGAATCCTCTCCCGAATGTCCCTCCTCCGGTGGTTCCTGTTCCCCCTCCCGTTGCTAATGTTCCTCCTCCCCCAGTTGTTGAGGCTCCTCTCCCTCCTCCTCCCCCTCAGCATCCTCAGGTTGAGTTCACGAAGGTTTGTAAAGACTTCAAGGCTATGGGAGGCAAGAATTTCCTAGGCACGGAATCTTTTGTTGAAGCTAGGAATTGGCTGAAAGATACGGAGGACTTGTTTGCTATCTTCGGGATTGATGACGAGAGGAAAATCTTATTAACAGTGTGGCTTTTGAAGGACGAAGCAGCCTATTGGTGGGAGGTCACCAATGGGACAAGGCCCGTCGAGACTTGGGCCGATTTGAGGACTAGATTTGTGGCCAAGTTTCTATCTACTGCTGAGGCGAATTTACAGATGGAGAAGTTCATTGCATTAAAGCAAGGTGATATGACTGTCAAGGAGTATGTGAACAGGTTTAATCAGCTGGCCCGTTTTGGTTTAGATATGGTAAACACCCCTGAGAAGAAGGCTCTTCGATTCGCTAGAGGGTTGAAAGAGCCGCTGCAGGGCTTGGCGATGTCACATATTCCGCATGGAGCTACTTTCGAGAGTTTGGTCGATATGGCTCTACTTCAGGGTGATGGAAAGAAAGAGGTCAAGTCGAGTGATACTCAAGAAAAGAAAACGGATTCTCAGGGTAAAGGCAATCAAGGTGGTCAAAGCAACCAGGGGAATCAGAGCAAGAACAAGAAGGGGAACAACAATAAAGGCAAGGGAAAGTGCAATTACTGTGGTGCGCCTGGACACTTTGCTAAGGATTGTAGGAAGAAAAAGAGGAAGCTTAGTGGTGGATGTTTTTCTTGTGGTGAGACTGGACACTTCAGCAAGGAATGTCCAAAGAAGAAAGGGCAGGCTGGACCTTCTGGAGGGCAAGTTCATGCTCTCAATACCGCTACAGTTCCCGATCGAGGTAGTGTTTCTGTCGAGAACCTTGTTTATATTTCCGATCTTCCAGTACGTACCTTGTTTGATTCTGGTGCATCACATAGCTTTATTTCATCTAATCTTGTCGATAGTTTGCACCTTAGTACTAGCTTAGTGGATGATCCCGTTTGTGTTTCGAATCCCATTGGGGGTTCTGCTCATTTATCTATGATATGTGAGTATCTAAGGATCTCTATACTCAGTGTAGAGTTCTTGTGTAGTGCATATGTTCTTGGTTTCAGGGGATACGGATTGATACTGGGCATGGATTGGCTGTCCCGATATGGAGCCATTCTTGATTGTGAGCATAGGGTTGTGAGGCTTGTGACTCGCCTTGGCAACACCTTAGAGATTTCATGCAATCCGAAGAATCCCGTCATGTTGTGCTATCTTGAATCTCTCGACTCATCGGAGGAAGCCCTTCAGTCTGTAAGGGTGGTCCGAGATTATCCAGATGTTTTTGAAGAAGTTAAGGGGTTGCCCCCTAAACGAGAGATTGATTTTCGCATTTATCTGGTGGATAATGCTAAGCCTGTTTCTTTGCCCGTTCGGCACATGGCTCCGCGTGAGAGACGGGAGCTCAGCAAGCAAATAAAGGAGTTGCTTGAGAAGAACTTCATCAGACGAAGTATATCCGAATGGGGAGCGCCTGTGGTATTTGCTACTAAGGCAGATGGTTCTCTTCGACTCTGTGTGGACTATAAAGAATTGAATAAGCTGACTAAGAAGAACAGACACCCGTTACCGAGGATCGACGATCTCTTTGACCAACTTGTTGGTGCTTCTGTTTTCTCTCAGCTTGATCTTGCTACTGGATTTCATCAGCTCAGAGTGGCTGAAGATAGTATAGACAAGACTGCATTCAGAACTCCAGATGGATTCTTTGAATGGCTTGTTATGCCGTTCGGTTTGACGAATGCACCCGCATATTTTGTAGACTTGATGAGTAGGGTGTTTCGGGAGTTCTTGAACAAGTTTGTCGTGGTCTTTGTGGATGATATTCTGGTCTTCTCCAAGGATGAAGAAGAGCACGCGAGGCATCTTGTAGAGGTGATGGATACGCTTAGAGCGCATCAATTAAAGGCCAAGTTCTCCAAGTGTCACTTTTGGAGAAGGGAAGTTAGATTTCTTGGGCATATCGTATCCAAGCAAGGCTTAGCGGTGGATCCCGCTAAGGTGGTTGCGGTTCAGGATTGGAAGACTCCAAGGAATGCAACCGAAGTGAGAAGTTTTCTGGGTCTTGCAGGGTTTTACCGGAAGTTCATCAAGGACTTCGCGAAGATATCCGCTCCTCTTACTAAGTTGACGAAGAAGAACTTAGTTTTTGCTTGGGATATGGATTGTGAGCTTGCTTTTCAGAGACTCAAGAGAGCCCTTACCTCAGCACCAGTTCTAGCTTTACCCGATGGTGGTAAGATATTTACCGTGTACACTGATGCTTGTGGCACGGGATTGGGCGCCGTTCTGATGCAAGAAGGCAGAGTCATATGTTTTGGTGGGAGGCAACTTAAGGTGCATGAGAAGAATTATCCCACTCATGATCTAGAGCTGGCAGCGATTGTATATGCACTCAAGGCTTGGCGTCATTATCTTCTGGGAGAGAGATTTGAGCTGTATACTGATCATAAGTCTTTGAAGTATCTCTTTTCGCAGAAAGATCTGAACTTGAGGCAGCAGAGATGGATGGAATTCTTGGCTTCCTATGATTTTGATATAGCCTATACCCCTGGCAAGGGGAATGTTGTAGCGGATGCGTTGAGTAGGAAAAGGTTGACACTAAGTCCTCTATTTGTTGAGATGAAGAATTTAGAGTTCTTGGCAACCTTTGATTTTTCCTTGACAGTTGAGTCGGAGATCGGTTCTTTGGCATCTCTAGAGCTCAGGCCTACCCTTCTAGATCAAGTTGGGGCTTCGCAGAAGGAAGACCCTCAGATAATTGAGATCATGGATAAGCTGATTCGAGGGGAGACATCTAGTCACCTTGCTCAATATTCTATAGATGATAAGGGTTGGCTGAGGAGAGACGGAAGGCTTTGTGTTCCGATGGTAGAAGACTTGGTGAGGAAAGTTCTTGATGAAGCACATCGCTCCAAGTTGACTATACATCCGGGTGGAGATAAAATGTATAAGGATATGAAGCGCATTTTCTTCTGGCCTGGAATGAAGAAAGATGTGGCAGAGTTTGTCTCCAGATGTGTTGTTTGTCAAAGAGTAAAAGCCGAGTCGAAGAAGCCCGGTGGGCTATTGCATCCTCTAGAGGTCCCGCTATGGAAGAGGGAGAGCATTTCTATGGACTTTATAGATGGGCTTCCAAGGTCAAGGAGAGGGAATACGAGCATATGGGTCATTGTAGATAGGCTTACGAAGAGTGCTCATTTCATTCCGGTAAAGAGCAAAAGGACCGCATCTGGGCTAGCATCAGTATATCTTCGTGAGATAGTACGGCTACATGGAGTCCCTTCCAGCATAGTCAGTGACCGAGACCCCATCTTTACTAGTCAGTTCTGGAACAGTTTGCAGGAAGCTATGGGCACAAGGTTGAACCTGAGTACGGCCTATCACCCACAAACAGACGGCCAAACAGAAAGGGTGAATAGGGTACTTGAGGACTTGTTGAGGCTTTGCATTCTGGATTTTGGTGGTGCTTGGGAAGACCATCTTCCTCTTGTTGAGTTTGCATATAATAACAGTTATCAGGCGAGCATAGGGATGGCACCATTTGAGGCTTTATATGGGAGGCCGTGCAAGTCACCCACATGTTGGTGGGAGACTACCGATAAGCTTATACTTGGGCCTGATATGATTAGAGATACATCCGAGAAGGTCGAGTTGATTAGAAGACGGATGAAAGCGGCCCAAGACCGACAGAAATCCTATGTTGATAAGCGAAGATCCGATTTGGAGTTTGATGTTGGGGACATGGTTTTCGTGAAGGTTTCTCCTTTGCGGAATGTGGTCCGATTTGGAGCTGTTGGGAAGTTAGCACCGAGATTTGTTGGACCCTTCCCTATCATAGAGAGAATTGGGAAGATGGCTTATAAAGTGCAATTGCCCGAGAAGCTGTCCGGAGTGCATAATGTCTTTCATCTCCGAAAATGCCTACATGAGTCCGCTGAGGTGGTTGAACCTAGCATTCTTGAAGACGTGGAAGTAGAGAAAGAGGCAACTTTGAGGAGAGCTCCGATTCGTATCTTGGGGACAGAGACCAAGAAACTTAGGAATCGTGAGGTCAGGTTGGTGAAGGTTCAATGGGGTGAAGCCGAAGAAGACGCAACTTGGGAAACCGAGGAGAAGATGCGTGGGCTTTATCCATTCCTTTTTGAGGGTACACTCTCAATCTCTTTTCTCTGTTTAGCATATCTTTCTCTAGTTATCGTGCTAATCTTGTCATGAGAACCTTAGGTAGAAAACCCTTTGGATGAAACATGTGTTTGAGACATGTTATGTTTGATGGTTGCAAGTGGTTGCAAGTGTTTGCAAGTGGTTACTCGTGGATGCATGATACACATTAGGCACTAGATCGGCTCACACACTCCTCATATTGCATATGCATGAGTGTTTATGCTTACTCATGGATGGAAATTGTGTGTTATCACATGGATGTTGCATATGGGTGTATGTTATGTGCACACATGTAGATATTATACATTATGTTAGGGATTTGCATACATATGGATACATTTCACTAACATATTTTGCATTGATCCTTGCATTAGATAAGTACATATACACACACCTTTGCATATGTTCATCCAGCATTTAGAATCTTTTAAGGACAATGATTGCTCGTGGATGATGCCTTGAGTAGATGGATGATTGGATGATAGGATACGTTCTTCCTAACTTGAAGATTTCGGGGACGAAATCCTTTAAGGAGGGGAGAATGTAACAACCCATATTTTCAATAACCTGTTATAACATAAATCGAGGCAGAATTTAATTTAAAAATCTGAATCAAGGGAAACGGGCTATGCCATTGCGTTCGTCTCGGAAAAATACGCGAAATAGAGTCCGAGTTTTCGAAAATCGGAGTCCGTATGACCCAGTTAAGGCCCATTGAAGTTTTCAGAAATTTCTAGGTTAAAAACAGATTTAAACTTCAAATTAAAAACAGGGATTAGGGCTAATTGGTGTCAGGCGGGAAAATTCCCGCCAGGACCCGCATGTCGACAGGCCTGTCGACAGGGGTCCTAGGGTGTCGACAGCCCTGTCGACAGCCCTGTCGACAGGGGGTGCCCGGGCAGTCTAGCCTGGTGCACCATTTCTGATTTGGGCTTGATTGGGTGGCTTGGTTCTAGAGAGTTCCGAGATCTGATGGACCAAATACAATCTAGGGTTAATCCTAAGGCTAATATCACTCTAATCTTCTATAAATAAGCCCCTAATCCTACCCTAAAACCTCATTATTCAATCTAGCAACCAAACTATGTCAAATTGATTTCTCAAATGGCCTCCACCTAAAAACCCTAGCCTCCAATCTCTTCATTAATAATTCCTATGAAGGTTATGATGTTCATACAAGCATTTCTAAGTTGTATGAATGTTCATTAGCTTGCATACATCATCAAGTTGCAAGTTTTATTTGCTAAGCTAGTGTTTTTGGGTGTTTTCTTATTGGAGCTTTGTTTTGGGGTTTTATGCTTGCATAAAAAGGGCTTCTCAATCTTTATTAGGAGATTTGTGTCTTCATAATAGTCGTAAGCCCTCTTACCTTCATTTTAGAAACTCTAAAGTTAATATGTGATGAAAGTTGGGATTTATGCAAGTTTGATAAGTTATGCATGCTTATGCGAGTTCACTATGCTATGTTATGCATGTTTAATAAGTTATGCATGCTTATGCGAGTTCACTATGCTATGTTATGCATGTTTAATAAGTTATGCATGTTTATGCAATTTCACTATGCTATGATTTGCTAGTTTAACAAGTTATGCATGTTCACTATGCCATGATTTGCAAGTTTAACAAGTTATGCATGTTTATGCAAGTTCACTATGCTATGTTTTGCAAGTTTAACAAGTTATGCATGTTTATGCAAGTTCACTATGCTATGTTTTGCAAGTTTAACAAGTTATGCATGTTTATGCAAGTTCACTATGCTATGTTTTGCAAGTTTAACAAGTTATGCATGTTTATGCAAGTTCACTATGCCATGATTTGCAAGTTTGACAAGTTATGCATGTGTATGCAAGTTCACCATGCTAAGTTATGCAAGTCCAACATGTTATGCATGTTTATTATGATATGTAAGATTCATCATGTATGTTGTGCCAAGTTCCCTCTTCCTATCCTTTATGCGTCATGACGAATATGTAAGTGATGGAATGACGTTAGGGGGGTTTGGGTAAAATTTAAAATACATGAAAATATAAAATTGGGAATTTACCTATTAAGTTAGGTCTACCCCTTGGGAATTTACCTATTAAGTTAGGTCTACCCAAGTATTTGTCAAACTTGTAATTGTGTTTTAAAAGTGGACATGACACTTAGAAAACATAAGTGTGGCCAACTCAAGGTTGGGTTGAGTTTGTAGCGTAATTCTACCCGGAACCGACTGGCTTAACTAGTGGCTACAAACAATAGGACCCAATGTGAGAAGTTGGTCATGTGGTGCCAAAACCCGAGGTTAGACTAAGTTGTGGTGTAAACCTACCCGGACCCGCCCGGCCTAACTAGTAACCACAACAAGGTCTAATGTGAGAGGTTAAGGTGCATTAAATTAATTAATGCCTCATGATTAGGGTTAAGTCAGGGTCCACTAATACTTAACCAATTTGGGGATTCGAGGGGTTAAATGGGGTTAAGTGGTGAACTGTTGGTTACACTTAGCTAATTTAATCCATGATTAGTGAAGGGTTAAACCACACTTAACCCTCTTAGAAAACCCTAGCAACGTGGTCTGTTCTAACAGTAATCCCAGTTTGGTATCATTCACAACCCTAGAAGCTAGGCTAGGGCGGGGCACGATTACTGGACAGATGTAAGCGACCAAAAGGCGATGGCTGAGTGGTACAGCTGTGCGGGTCCAGGCGGGCTACGGACGTGCACGTAGTCCGGTGTTGGACAAACTCGAGGCACGGGTACCAGTAGGTTAGGGCTGTGCATTATTGCTTAAGTGTCCGGGGTTGACACCCGAGGGCTTGATACACCCCAAAGGTGGACCCAGCACAGGCTAACTACAACCATATGTGGGCCATATGGACACCAACACTTGACGTGTTAGGTTTATAGGGAGCCGATCGACTAGACCGTTGGGCTGGGCCTTGTATTAAGGCCACCTCATGTTATTGGGCCAATGTCTTGGGCTGAGGGATCAATACCTGTTATGTTAGTTGCTAGTACACTATGGTGCAAGGTTTAAATCTTCTCTATGTGATGACACCTTTATCTATTGCCAGTATGTTCATCTCAGTTTCCATCATGATGTTAGCTTTATTAGTTTATAGACTGATCGTAGTAGGGCTTACCAGTCTTTTTGACTGACCTGTTTTCTTTCGCTTCTTTTCTTCCGTTTCCCCCCCCCCCCCCCAGGTTCTCAGGGAGGAAATAGTGGTGCTTAGCTTGGATCGCTTGCTTGTTTGCTGGATAGCTCATGTATGACTGGACATTGAGCTCGCTATGGTTTATCATCTTTATTTTGGGGATAGCACTATGTATTTCAGTATTTCTGTTTATGATGTACTAGACATGTTTATTTTGGCAGTTGACTTTATGATGTACTAAACTTGTTTTGAGCTGGTTTGAGATATTCCGCTGTTTACTCTGTTTTACATATGTATTTATGTTCTTGTTCTGCCTTGATATATCATTATGCATGCTTACCCAGTTCTAACACTCCCCAGAAGCTAGTGCCCCCGAAAGAGTGACCCTAGCGGAGGTGGGGTGTTACACACGCCGTATAACACGGAACGGGTTTCCTCCCAAGAATACCAGTGCATAAAACAACAGCGCAATGCTAAATAAAGAAAAATGAAGCTATTATAAGACCCAGGTCCTATCACACAATGCAACGTAAGCCGAGGGATAGGGTTTTTACCTTATAATAGCCAAGAATGCTTGATATGTTTAAAAGAAATCATTTGATACTATTATAAGTGTATAGTGTATAAAAGAACTTCAAATCATAAGTATCAATCATAGGCGGCATGAATGCCCCATACCACTATGTCGCCATATATAGGTTATACAATCAAAATCGCAAAGTCACGTATTTGGAAATTGGGTTTCCATCTATGAACCGAGGCAAAAGATAGTCCTCAACCGATTCGAGACGCTCTAGCCTGCCCCTCAGGAACAGCCGCAACTGCCCCTTGGATCGTCAGGGCCGGTCCATCGATGTGGATTATAATGCCTGAACACTACGTTTCTCCGCCCTTTGGGGCGTAAATGAGCCAACGAATGACTCCATCGGACCCGGATCGTCCGATCAAACCGAGGCGCCTCGCAACAGCAACAACCACACAAGTGAAAATAATATAAATGTCAGGGCTGGTAGGTCACTGACACCACCCTAGCTAGAAAGAAAACGCATGCCCCCCCTGAGGTCCGTCTCCCGTTTTTGGTTCACAACCGGGGTGTGAGGCTCGTGAATTCACGTTACACAAAGCTGTGCCACACAGGCTGTGCTTTGATCATCACCACAAGACTTTGCTTTTCAACAGAAGCCTCGATCAATTGCATCTTAGCATGCCACACAGGCAAACCACTCTATGCAACCGATATCAGTCACACAGAATGAAACCCAATGTCAGACACACAGTCCATTTACAAGTCCGTTCTGGGTCTGAACGAAACCGGAGGCACTTTCCTCGCATATCCATCGATCTCCAAGCACATCTAGACGACCACCGATTGATTCCCATATCTTGGGTGTACAGCCCAATCAAGATCATCAGTAATCACCCAAACGATGTGAAGACTTCCGGTCTTCAACCACCGTCTTCATCTTCAACTTATCGTCGTATCAGTTATTCGGAATGGGATAAACCTGGTCTTTCCGAATAACTCGCGTATATTTTAAATAAGTGTTTCACAAACACAACATACGCCTCATTCCAATTCATCAGTCACTAACCGTAAATTAATCAAGAGAATAATTTCCCAAATATTAACCCCGAAGGCCGAAACCAACATCAGATCAATATCTAGAAAACCATTTTGCTTAGCTAACCGACAGTTAGTTTCTAAATTTCACATTCATAGGGAAAGGTTCCCATTAATTTTATCAAAGATAAATTCCTTGAATTTATTCTCTAATCTTCTTTTGAATTTCGATTCAACTAGTCGGGATTAACGAACCTTACCGAAATAATCATTTGTTTTAATTTCCCAATCCCAATCTATTCATCCCATGAAGTAAAACTGGCTATACTTCATATCTAACACCATGGTGTTATCGGTAAATTCAATTACCATTTCACGTTCAAATCTAATTAAAGATTTAACTAACGCCTGGAGCAAAACTGGTGATACTCCATCCTCGATCATTTTAATCTAATTAAAGATTCATTAAAACTCCACTTAGTTTTAATCTTTAACGGGGTTAAAGAATCAGTGTCATTTAAAAACACTGTTCACGATAAACCCCAAGATCACATTCCATTAATTGTCGGGTTAAAGAACGAGTGTTATTTAAAACACTGTCCACGATAAGCCCAAAAATCAATATCAATTCAATTCCAATTAAATATCATTTAATTGGTACACTTCATTAAATCTAAGTAAAAAGATTTAATCTTTTCTCAACTGGGTTCAAGAACGGTGTTAGTCAAGACACTATTCACGACAAACCCAAATCACATTTGATATTAAATACAGGGCTCCGAATAGAAAATATATCGGCTTATATTCAATGTCAAATTCTACGACCAACAGATATCGTATTGGAAATAACGATATATATCTATATCTTTCAAATTTCCATAACAACATCTGTATAGTCACGAAATCCAACATCGAAATATTCCGAAGGCAATTTCGATTCAAATCCATTCCAATGCAATCATTGGAAATTCTGGTTATTTTCAAAACCATTTCAAAGTCAATTTATTTATTTAAAAATAAATAGAATTATAATTCTAGTTCAAAACTAGTTCATTTCGATAAAAATCTATTTTTATCTTTTCAAATATGGAGTTTTTCATCCCAAATATTCACAAATCATTTCTTATGATTTTACACAAATTATTACTATTTTTAATAATTTTATCAAGGCCCGTACAGTCGATTTCCATCAATGGCCATCGAACTGCACTTACAGCGACCTTTTTCAAATTTGATTTGGACATAATTCCAAATCCAACCGTTAGATTTCAAATTTCTAATATTCATTAGAAAGCTCTTTTCGATACGAACCCAACGGTTCCGATTTTAGGAGAATCCGACGGTCGGATCTCCCGCAATGTCCATTCGAAGTCAATGGTCGAAATTCGCGAACTGCCGCGGCGCGGCGCGTTCTATTCAGGCCACTATATTATATATATATAATATATATACTTCGTCGATTTCAATTCAAAACGTGCTTTATAAATCGTTTTAAATTCATTTTCAAAACGGTTTCAACTTCATATTCAATTTCAAATCAAAATTGAATATTCCAATATAAATTCGGTTTAAATTCATTTCAAATTGATTTCAATTCAATTTCGATTTGAATTCATTTTCTTTTCAATTCAATTCAATACGAATCCGTTTTAAATTCAACTCACTTCGAATTCGTTTTATATTCAATTCAATTCGAATTCGTTTTGCATTCAATTCAATTTCAATTCGAATTCATTTATATTCAATTTCAATTCGAATTCATTTCTATTCATTTTCAATTCGAAAGCATTTCTATTCATTTTCAATTCGAATTCATTTCTATTCATTTTCAATTCGAATTCAATTCTATTCATTTTCAATTCGAATTCATTTCTATTCATTTCGATATATCAGATTTTGAAATCATTTTCGATATTCATTATAGAATGAATAAAATCGATATAAATATCGTTCACGTCAAAATGGCGTCAATCTAATCAACACGGCTTCATATATTCCTATTTTCAAATATTCTATTTCAAATATTTCCTTTCAAATATTTCTATTTCAAATATTCTATTTCAAAACTGGAATGAGGCCCAATCAATTACCATATAATGTTAATTATATGGATTTTCTACAACACATGTATACAATAACAACGATGAATAATCAACCATCATCCAAAGTGCATTCTACACTGTATAGGCATAAAATATAAATATTCAACGCTTATAACAGTCTGTCAATCAATCGATCGACATACAACTAAACAATCGGGATTAGTGTACGTCAAATATCATCCCAATACCCATGTGGGGTTTCAAACAATCAAACACAGATTTTATTTGTGCAGTTGGGCGATGTGTCAAATTTATCGTCCCAATCAATACCAGTCAAATGTGTGTATATAAACAAATAGGCCGATTTATTTATAAATATTTATTTATTCACTTTCACGTTAAAAATTATATTTTTTAACGATAATTAATTTATTTCAACCCATCTATATTTATCGTCGATTTCACATCAACAACACAAACAAATTTCACAACACATCAATTAAACAAACAAGCCATCCATGGTTTGTGGATGACGGGTGTCGGGTGCTACTAAACACCGTCTGCATCCTAGTATATATATATAACTAGAAAAAAAGAAATTTAGAGTGAGGAGTTCTCACAGATAGCTAATCCAACGCCACGACTCTTCTTAGGTAGAAATCTTCGCCGTTCTTGCCTCTTGTCACTTTCTTTGCCTGTATTCTCTACATATGTTAAAATCACATTTTTACTCCGCTACTCAATATATAAAAATCGAATTTTTACTTAGCTATTCAATATAGAAAAATCGAATTTTTACTTCGCTATTATATATAAAAATCGAATTTTTACTTCGCTATTCCATATATAAAAATCGAATTTTTACTTCGCTATTCAATATATAAAAATCGAATTTTTACTTCGCTATTCAATATATAAAAATCGAATTTTTATTCTTCAAAAAATATAATCTTTCAACATATGTTCATAATAATAAAAAAAACTCATCTTTGTTGCATTAAAAATCGAAAATAAATCCAAGGTGAATTTATATTAAAATCTGAAAATAAACCCCTGTTGTTTACTTTCAGAAATCATATTTTTATTTCTCAAATTGATTAAACTACTTTATACAAAAACTGAAATGATAAAGAAAATAAACGCTCACTGTCTTTATTGGGAGATGGATGCCGACGGTCTTCAGGCAGGAGGGGATGGCATCTACGCGTCTGAGGGTGGCGGTTCCAGGAGGTCGCGGCTTCAGGGGAGGCGCTGCTCGCGGTCTACGGTGGCCAGAGCGGAGGAGCTCACGGTGGCTGCCCTAGGGTTTGCTCGCGGTGCTAGGGTTCGGATTGGGTCTTGCGATTTGACCTAGAGGAGGGTAGAGAGGCGCGAGGGAGGGGAATCGGAGGTGGAGTTTGCGGCGAGGTGGAGGGGGTTTCCTCTAGCACGGTGGCGCGTTTCACGAGAGGTCGACGGGGTGGGGCAGTTTTGGTGAATCGGGTTTTTTCTGAAGTCAATGGGGGAAAAGAATATATAAGGGGGGGTTTATATGAATATAATTATTTATATTTTATTTTAATTTCTCTTTTTAAAAAGTAAATTTTTATTTCGAAGTCGAAATCAAACCCACCGCCTGTCGTCCATAGCTAATTACCCCCATTCCGAACACGATGGGATATGTATCGTAAGCTGATTCGATCGTTTCGATCAGTTTCCGTCAAAACCAACATATAACTCTATATATTGAATTTGAACGCGCATTTCAATTTACCAGGGTCACACACTAACTAGAAAAATTGCCGAAAAATATTTTCTAGCTTCTTATTGACGATACAGTCCTAACAAAACTAGTTTCGTCGAATTTTGAGACCGTTTGAAAAATGTCCATTTTCCAGTCGAATAAAATAAATTGAAACTGGTCAAACACGTTTTCCTTTGCCACGCTCACATATTGATTCGAAAAATTACGAAATTTGAAACCTAGCAATAACTTTGCATCCTGGATTCAACAAAAGTGGTTTCGTCGAAATCCGAGGTCGTTTGCAAAATTCCTATTTTTAAGGGCCTGAATTCCATAGCGACTATTCAGAATTTTCAACTGGACATATCTTTTGATCCCCGCTATGAAATTTCAATTTTTCGAATTCGTTGGAAAGATATTCTCAATTAGATCCTATTGTTTTTGGTTTCACTAATATCCGGTTTGTTTTGCACCCGGTACATTCATTTGAAGTTTGAAATCGAATTATCGAACTACCGCGCCATTTTCAATTCCTTTTATAATTATATATAATTATTTATATTCTAACGACAACGTATATAATATATACGATAGAATTCTATTCAAAATAAATTTCTCGTTGATTTTATTTAAAATAATTCATTTTAAATAATCAAAATTTGCTAAAATTGCCAAAATAAAAATTTTAAACTGGCCCAGATTTTCGGGTTGTTACATTCTAGTTCAAAACTAGTTCATTTTGATAAAAATCTATTTTTATCTTTTCAAATATGGAATTTTTCATCCCAATTCTTCACCAATCATTTCTTATGATTTTACACAAATTATTACTATTTTTAATAATTTTATCAAGGCCCGTACAGTCGATTTCCATCAACGGCCATCGAACAGCACTTACAGCGACCTTTTCCAAATTTGATTTGGACATAATTCCAAATCCAACCGTTAGATTTCAAATTTCTAATATTCGTTAGAAAGCTCTTTTCGATACGAACCCAACGGTTCCGGTTTTAGGAGAATCTGACGGTCGGATCTTCCGCAGTATCCATTCGAAGTCAATGGTCGAAATTCGCGAACTATCGCGGCGCGGCGCGTTCTATTCAGGCCAATATATTATATATATAATATATACTTCGTCGATTTCCTTTCGAAACGAATTTTATAAATCGTTTTAAATTCGTTTTCAAAACGATTTCAACTTCCATCTCAAATTCAAATCAAAATTGAATCTTTCCAATATAAATTCGTTTTAAATTCATTTCAACTCGATTTCAATTCAAATCAATTTCAATTCAAATCGGTTTCAATTCAAATCAATTTAAATCCAAATCGGTTTCAATTCAAATCGATTTTAGTTCAATTTCAATACGTTTTAAATTCAATTCAAAACGATTTCAATTCTATTTCAATCTAATTCGAATTTCAATTCTTTTCAATTTAATTCGAATTTCAATTTATTTCAATTTAATTTAAATTTCAATTCATTTCAATTTAATTCGAATTTCAATTGTATTCAATTTAATTCAAATTTTAATTCAATTCAATTTAATTAGAATTTCAATTCTATTCAATTTAATTCGAATTTCAATTCATTTCAAAATATCAGATTTTGAAATCACTTTCGATATTCATTATAAAATGAATAAAATCGATATAAATATCGTTCACGTCAAAATGGCGTCAATCTAATCAACGCGGCTTTTATTCAACACACGAATGTTTTCAATTCAACACATGAATTTATTTTCTATTCAACACATGAATTTACTTTCTAAATTGGAATGAGGCCCAATCAATTACCATATAGTGTTTATTATATGGATTCCCTACAACACATGTGTATAACAGCAACGATAAATCGTCAACCATCATCCAGAGTGCACCACACAACTGCATAAGCATTAAATATAAATAATTAACGCTTACACAGTCTGTCAATCCATCGATTGACATAAAACTAAACAATTGGGATTAGTGTACGTCAATATCATCCCAACACCCGTGTGGGGTTTCAAATCAACAAACACAGATTCTTATTTGTGCAGTTGGGCGATGTGTAAAATTTATCGTCCCAATCAATATCAGTCAAATCAGTGTATATAAACAAATCGGCTGATTTGTTTATAAATATTTATTTTATATACACGTTAAAAATTATATTTTTAACTATAAAATATTTTCCACTATAAAATATTTTATTTTATTCCACATCACACAATTAAATTTCACAACACAGCAACCAAACAAACAAGTCATCCATGGTCTGTGGACGACGGGTGTCGAGTGCTACTAAACACCGTCTGCATCCTAGTATATATTTCAAACTAGAAATAATAATAATAAAAGTGAGGAGTTCTCACCGAAAGCTAAACCAAACGCCATGACTCTTCATATGTAGAACATCTTCGCCGTGCTTCCAACGAGATCTGTTCAACACCGTTTGTTAAAAATTATATTTTATTTCACTTCTCATATAATAAAAGATCGTATTTTTATTACTCTAATTAAATAAAAATCATATTTTTATTATTCTAAAAATATAGAAACCATATTTTTAATACTCTACATAAGTAAAAATCCTATTTTTGATTCACTCCAAATATAAAATCACATTTTTATATTGTTGTCATGTATAAAAATCACATTTTTATATTCACTCTATATGGATAAAAATCACATTTTTATACCGCTACTATATAGATAAGAATTCTATTTTTACACCGCTGTTCATATAATAAAGATTATATTTTTATCACGCTATTCTCCATATAAAAATTATATTTTTATATATCTACCTCTAATATAAAGATCGAATTTTTATATCATCGCTATAAAAATCCCATTTTTATTTCAACATATATATAATAAAAATCAGATTTTCATTTCGCTACATATATAAAGATCAATTTTTTTTACTATCTATATAATATAAAAATCGTATTTTTAATACTTCTACTTTATAAAAATCATATTTTTAACACTTCTACTTTATAAAAATCATAGATTTCTCCTAATAAAAATTGCATTTTTAACTATATAAATTAATTAAAATAATCAAAAACTTACAGGAGGGGGGTTTTCTGTTCCGTCGGAGGTGGCTGTTGGTGCGGGTGTCGGATGGCCTGGGGGAGGTGCAGGTGGCCGGGGTGCCGAGCTAGGGCGTGGTGGGTGCTGTGGGTATTGGGTTCGAATGGGGAGATCGAACGAGGGGGAGAGGGTGGATGGAGCAGGAGAAGAGGGGGGGAGGGCGAGAGTAGGGGGTGGTCGGAGCTGCGCCCGCTCCGGCAGCGCGATGGCCAGCGCGCCTGGCGGCGCGCGATTCCTCCCCTCCTTTTTTTTTATTTTTCTTTGAATGAAATGAATCAGGGGGGGCTGAGTGATAAGGGGAGAGAGAGCTTATTTTTTTAATTTAATTTCAAAAAGCAACTTTTTATTTCGACCTCGAAATCGAACCCACCGCCTACCCCCATTCCGAATACAATGGGATATGTATCGTAGGCTGATTCGATCGTTTCGATCAGTTTTCGTCAAAATCAAAATATAACTCTATATATTGAATTTGAACGCAAATTTCAATTTACTGGGCCCAAATACTAACTAGAAAAATTACCAAAAAATATTTTCTAGCTTCGTATTAACGATACGGTCCTAACAAAACTAATTTCTTCAAATTCTGAGGCCGTTTGAAAAATGGTCATTTTCCAGTCGATTAAAATCGACTAAAACTGGTCAAACGCGTTTTCCTTTGCCACGCTCACATATTGATTCAGAAAATTACGAATTTTGAAACCTAGCAATAACTTGACGTCATGGATCCAACAAAAATGGTTCCGTCGAAAACCATGGACGTTTGCAAAATTTCCATTTTTAAGGGCCAGAATTCCATAGCGACTATTTTGAATTTTCAATTGGACATAACTTTTTATCCCTGCTATGAAATTTCAATTTTTCGGATTCGTTGGAAAGATATTCTCAAATAGATTCTAATATTTCTGGTTTCACTAAAATCTGGTTTATTTTGAATCCTGTATGCTCATTTGAAATTTGAAATCGAATTTTCGAACTACCGCGCCATTTTCAATTCCTTTTATAAATATAAATAAATATTTATATTCTAACAACGATCTATATAAATATATACGTTCAAATTCTATTCAAAATAAATTTCTCGTCGATATTATTTAAAATAATTCATTTTAAATAATCAAAATTCGCTAAAATTGCCAAAATAAAAATTTTAAATTGGCTCAGATTTCCGGGTTATTACAGTGGTACTGAATGAAGATAACATATGAATGGTCACAAATGAAATTACTATGGATATTCATATCTAAATAGCGATCCGCTCCAATGTCAATCGGCAACAAAATTTCAAGTGATGCACAAATTTGTTTTAACAACCATACACCCAATCTTCAACAACACACATGCAAACTCAGCACGGTTTGTATTCAACGTAGAAATTTCATTTTATTGTTTTTACGAGAGATGAACAAACTTCCAATAACAAATCGAATTAAGCCACGAAAGCAAATAAAAAATAATTATTTTTATAAGGATAGGACTGGTTCTCTGCAAAAGGGATTGAGGAAAACACAGTTTTAAAAAAAACAAGGGAAAGGCTTACTCAAGAAAACGACTCAGTGTATATATATTTTTATACACATGCGAGATGAGTGGAAGCACAAAAGGGCACACAAAATACAAGGGAGTTTGGGTAGGGTTGGTGGCGTCAAGTTGGCGCTGCCTCAGGCGGAGGTATGAAGTCAATGGCGGATGGAGCGGAGTCGGCTCGGTAATGGTCTGGGTAGGTGCGGTTTTGGGTGTAGCACTGGGAAAAGACATGCGAATGGGGAGAGAGAATGGCGATGGAAAGGAAGAAATTGGGAAACTGTTGTTTTGTTTTTATGATCGGAGAAGTTATCTTCGATGGGGAAGGCTGTGGAGAGATGGAAGATAACGTGTGGTGGGATAATCACTTTGAAGAAGAAAAATGAAGCAGTGGAGAGAACTTGGGTAGTTGAGTATAAATAAATAAGTAAGGCATGGGGGATGGAATGAAACGAAAGTGGGCAGCTTGGGAATAGGAGAAAACAGTCAGTTTCAAACTTTGGTACGTAGAAAAATGTGGCTTTTCCGATATGGCTGGGACTTGAACGATTTGTTGGTACGAAAGTTCAAAAAGAAAATAGACGGTGTATATTTTTTGTCCTTTTGAAAGGGTGACTTGGAATAAATATGAAGTAACGTGCATAGTAAAATAAGGATGTAAATGTGCCCACGTACTAATCTTTTGGAAATAAAAAAATAAATGGGTGGTTTAGTAAAATAAAAGTATAGGTTTTGCACACCCAAAATGTCTAGAAAAATATGTGGGACCCGAATACGGACACATCGAACTCAAATGACTCTATTTCAAAAATGAACTGTGCAAGCTTTTTCACAATTTCTGCACGAACTAAACACCAAAACTGACAAATGAATATATTATGGAAATCAGCGTGACGAGATAGACAAAATGGTATATAGTTTTCAATGCCACGATGCTTCGTTCAAAAACGCGTTACGGACCCCTTTAAACATAAAATTCGAATAGGAAAACAGTTAAATAGAGGTCAAAACATCCGATTTTCGCGAATGGATTTTGTCGTTTAATTCGTGACAACGAATAGAATAATTTTCATGTTTGTCCAAACTGGATTCAGAGAGATTTTAAAATCGCTAAAATTTGAACTATTATATGTAGCTTTGCACTGAAAATTGCGCGACCGACAATCATTCAAATTTTCCAGTGAAATTTTCACAGCTTCAACATCTAATAGAACGTATTTCAAATTCCAATTTTCCATTATGAATAATCATAGAATATTTTCAAAATAAAATATTTGTTTTAAATCTAAATTTAAATCGTTAAAAATAAAGGGTTGTTACAATTTTCTTCTTGAAAATCCATTTGCAGCCAATTGGTTATATTCCAGGTGGAATATCAACAATTTTCCAAGTTTTGTTACTTAGAATTGAATCAATCTCACTTTGGGTTGCTTCTTTCCAAAATGCAGACTCAGAAGATGTCATTGCTTCCTTGTACGTTTGAGATTCGTGTTCTAACATGTATGTTAGGAATTCCGAAACAAATGTCATGGAAGTTCTAGCCCTTACGCTTCTTCTGGGTTCAATTTCCTCAATCTCATGAAGAGTGATTTACTTAATTCTTCTCTTGTCCTTTTAGGGACATTTCTTTCATTCATTTTGTGCGGAAACACATCTTCATAGAACGAGAGGAATCTCTTGAATCAATGATTGTATTTACATTGATATTGGCTATATCAGACTTGAATACCAAAAACCTATAGGCATTACAATTTTGGGCTGGCCCTAGATAGTAACAATCTATATTTGGTCCAAGATTGACTTTCTTGGGAGGCAGAACTGTAACCTTTACCAAGCACCCCCACAATTTGAGGTATTTAAAGCTTGGTTTATGTCCTTTCCATAACTCATATGGAATTGTTCCTGTTTTATAGTGAGAAACCTTATTTAAAATATGATTAGACATATTTAAGGCCTCCCCCCCCCCCAAGTTCGTCGGTAAGCCAGAGGTCAATAGCGTCGCATTAATCATATCTTTTAATATTCTATTCTTTCTCTCGGCAACACCTTTTTGTTGTGGTGAATATGGGGCTGTTGTTTGATGAATTGTTCCATTTTCTGCACAGAATTCTTCAAACAGAGATTCATATTCTCCACCCCGGTCAGATCTTAAAATCATGATCTTTTTATTTAACTGATTTTCCACCTCAGTCTTTGTTGATAATTCAACTGTTGCAATCTCTGTTTTACAAAGAAAACAGTAAAATTCTTAAGATCTTATAGGTCTAGTATACCAAATCATAGAATAGTCAATTATAAACTCGTCGCATAAATTTATAACTATAATTTCCACTACTCTGGAATTCAATATTAGCTAATGATAGCAATAAGTATGTTGTAATCAATTTGCAACAACAATTTTATACTATTTAAAGAAATAGCACAACATAGAGAAAGCAGAGATTATAGAATAATGTATATAAATATACAAATAAACTAGAAATCTAATCGGATGATGTCTGAGGCTTGTCGTAACAATTTCCTTATGAATTTTATTTCAAAATTCTCCTAAGATACAATAGACGTATTCTGCATGAGATTGCAATGAGTATGTCAATCTTTGATTTTACATAAGAGTATTAGAGCAGAGAGAAGGAAGATCGAATTGGAATAAGTGAATAAAGTGACCAGTTTTCCTCCTTATTTATAGTTTATCTACATCCCTTCGAACGGTCGCACCCGTAACTCTTCGTACAGTCGCATCTCTTCTGAACGGTTGTTCTCGTACCTCTTCGTGCATTCGCGTCTCTTTCGAACGGTCATTCTCATAGCTCTTCGTGTGGACGCGTCTCTTTCGGTGAAAGGAAGTGACTTTTCGTGAAGTGTCTTTTCGCTGAGATATGACCGTTTGGTGAAAGGAAGTGTCTTTTCACGAAGTATCTTTTCGCGAAGATATGACCCTTGGTGAAAGGAAGTGTCTTTTCGCGAAGTGTCTTTCCATGAAAAACCATGTTGCTAATAGTCACGTCCTTTCACCGAACAGTCACACTTGTTCACTTAAATTATTTATGATGTGGGACAATGGACAAAGTATGTTTCATTCAATACTTACGAATTCCAACATAAAGTCACTACGTGATTTAATGGATGTAGTTGGTCATAACAAATCTGGTAGAAGAATAGAACTGATGATCACAATTATAGATAGATTAGTGACGAATACGAATAAGTCATTGAAGTTATTTCTTCTAAAGAAACTACCCTAAACATTTAATATGTACATTCTACCATACTGGCTCGTAAAACAAGAACAAAGCAAAAGAAACCTATGAACTCAAACTTTATTGTCAAATGTGTTGCAAACTCTTAAAAATTTAAGAACAATAATCAAGAAAGAAATTCAAATAATAGAACTAAGTATAACACTTGAAAAGACCAATTTAACAAGAACTAGTCAAACTTATCGAGGAAGAAGTATACGAAGATGGAATAATAGCAATATCTGTAGATGTAAGACCATAAACCTCGGTAACAGTATCTTTATTCACAACTTCTTTTTGCCTCCATACTTTGATGGCATTGTAAAAATCATTTTAATGATCAAATATCTTGCAATTTGAGCAGATGGACCGAATCCATTCATATGAATTTTTTTTCATAGCATAGTATGGGAACTTGTTCAAAAAAATTGAAGTTACTGTCTATATCAAACAATATTTTGGCATACAAAATACGAAACAGATCCTTAATAACTTGATTTTATTTTGTAGGTCTTCCAAGAATAGAATCTATACGGCTGATTGCTTCAATTGACTAGAAATCCGGATCAAGGTTAGGAAGATGTATCCAAATTGAAATGAATGTAAAAATTCTCGAGTCAGCCGCATCTCTTGGACCACTTCTTTATAAAGATTAGTTTCTTAGTGTAGAAATATGGGCCTGAAGCTAAAATCATGTCACTGTCTTCACTACAGTCAAATTTGATGTTGAAAAAACCATTCTCTCTAGTAAAAAGATGATAGCCTCCTTTCACTTTCCAAACACGATCAATATAATCTTTTAAATATTTTTAATAAGGGTTATTACCATACACACAAAATACAATCGATTTGTACCACTTTTCTCTTACCTTGTTAATCAAATTTTCATATATGGAAGCTCTTTTGGTGTTGTGTTTAATTATGGGTTCATAAAATGTAAGCTGAATTGAATTATTATGTGAATTGTTCTCAGTGATGACCTCTTTCCATGATTTTGAATTAAAAAAATAGTCGCACCTTGGAAATGAAATATTTTTGTTGTTTATAAGCTTGAAAACTCAGCTATAAAGTTAACATTGGGAACATGCAGCTTACTATGCATTAAGAATAATGTGCATGCTGGAGAAACATGAGCATTAGTCTGAACTGGGAGAAATTATTACGATTGTCTAAAGCTAATTGGCTGTTAGAACGTCGAATACCAGCAGAATTGGTATTTATGGTTTTAGACACCATGGCTCAAAACTTTTTGTTGAGCTTATTCGCTTAGTCTAAGATTTACTACATAAAAAATTTTGTTATAAGGTAATGTGCAGAATGGTCCCTATATTTTAAATATAGTGAAGAACAACGAGCGTGCGATGGAAGAAAATGGTGGAATTATTTTAGTTTGAATGTTTATGTAGATGATCAAGGTAATTGTGATATATGGCACTACAAATTATGTGATCCAAGTGCTAATGTTGTAAATCAAATGTTAAGAAGTAATAGTATTAGTTTTAAAGGTATATATTTACCATATCTATGCACATATTATCAAATAGAATAATCCATAGTTTGCATTTTCTAATTCTCTAATTGGATATAGAAAACCATTAGAGATGGTAGTTACTGACACATGAGGTCCGGCACTAGCTAATTCTTATTCTGACTTCAATTATTACATATCATTTGTAAATGCAGATTATAGATTTGCTTGCATATGTTTCTCAAATGAAGGCAGAAACACACAATGTAGTAGTGCAGTTTATTAATCGGCAATGAAACAATCCAAATATCAACTAAAAATCATACGAATTAACGAAGGTACGAAATTCGAGCCATTTAAGGAATTATTTTCTAAAGAAAGAAATAATAAATAAAAAGAATTACGTATCTCATATCTTGTAACAGAAATAGCAAATAGAGAAAAAGCATAGGCACATTATGGAAACCAGAATCACTCTTATGGCTCAAGCATCTTTACCTCTAAAGTTATGGCCATATGCATTTTTCTAATTCGATGCATCTGATAAATATATTACGAACAAAGTACCAGGGTATAAAAATCAAAATGAAGTTCTCTTCAGCACGAGAATCGATTATCAAATTTAAACACATTTGAGTGTTTGTGTTTTCCATGCTTGAGACCACACTATGCTCACAAGTTTTATTTTATATTACCATCATGCACATTCTTAGTTTATGCTTCATAGTAGAAAGGATATAAATATTTGAGCAATACTGGTAAAGCAATTATATCAAGACATGTTGTTTTTAATGAATAAGTTTTCCTTTCACAGTTAAATTAAATAAGAGCCAACCAAGATGTGTATGACCATAAAAAACCAATTCAACCCATGCCATTATATAAAAAAGAACTGAGAGGAAGAGGAGAGAAAATTGTTCAAGATGAAACTGATCCACAACACACTACTTTATGTCTGAACCGGGTCATGAAACTACAGAGACGTCAAGAATAGTTCAACTCAAACCAATCATAATCAAGTTAATATGCATGCACAAAATGATAAACAAAGCCCTCATAAAGCTATACATTCTCGCTAAGCTCTCGCTCTCACAAACACATACAAAAATAAGACATTATATGATAACAAGAGAAAAGAGAGGAATATGCAAACCCAAAGTATATACAATATGCTTAGAATCACAGTAACCTATCATTTATGATCAAGCAATAAAAAGTAATAAATGGAAATCAACAATGAATGAAGAGTACAATGCTCTTATAAGAATTAAAACTTGGAATATAGTAAATCCACCAAAACATAAAAATGTGATTAGATGTAAGTGGACATTCAAACTAAAAAGTCATCCAGATGGAATGTTGACAAAAATATAAGGAAAGATTAGTAGTAAAAGAGTATACATTGTTAGATTTTGTGATACAATATTTCTATTTGTAGAAGATTTGGAAGATGTTATTGATTATGGTGATACAATATTTCCTTTTAGAGAAGATTTGAGAAATATTGTTAATTTGAGTAATATAATATTTCCAACTGCAGAAGATTTGAAAGATATCGGAAAATTTATTGCCTTTTTTGTAAAATTAGATAGAGCAATAAATTACCTACATAAGTGGAAGAATATGATTTTTTTTGGATATTGAAGTAAGGAATTAATTCTCTGATTGGTTTATTAAATAAAGAATCTTATCAAGCGCAAATAAATTGGAGAATTAATTAGGCATTGATTTATAACCATAAATCAATTACTTCAACCCAAAGTATTAATCCTTATATAAGGATATGATTAGATAAATGTATGTATCATCTCTCAAAATTGTATTTCTTCTTCTTCTCTATTGTCAGCCTTGTAATATTTTCTTATTTAGAAAAGTAATAAAATCTCCTCTTCCCAAGTGGACGTACACTAACAAAACGTTAGTGGAACCACTATCAATCTCTTGTGTTCTTTATTTTATTGCTTGATCCGTTATTGTTTTGCTCGTGACTATCTGTTGCTTATTTTTGCCTCACCATCAATCTGTTCCTATTTGTTTTTCCACGAGGTTGGGTTTTATTCCCAAGGCTTTTTGGAAATTTTTCTCCAACAATTGGTATTAGAGCTATGAGGCTGACTGAGAAAGGGTGTTAGGCATTATGGCAGGAGATGCGGAGAATTTAGCAATTGTAGCAAGGCCATATGTCAAAGGGACATATATGGCAGCATGATCTCAGTTAGCAATAGAAAGATAGAATGGGGATAAAGACTTCGAGAAGCGGCAATGGAGGATAAAAGCTGTTATAATAAGGAAAAATGTTCATCCTATGGTGTTTTCTCCTGAGAGTTAATGGATAATATTTCAGCCGTGGAAAGGAAGGAGATGGAACAATGTGCATTTACTATTTAATAATTAGCAATGAGAGAAAATGTCATTTCAGAGACTAGCGGTGAGACCACTACTAAGGGAAATTGGACCAAGCTAGAAAAACTCTATTTCAAGCACTAACCAACCTTTTGATTTTACTGAAGATGTTTTTCACCATGTGGATGAGAGAGGGTACTTCAGTGAAGGCACATCTAAGCTTCTTCGCTGATCTCGTGATGAAGATGAAGACTGTTGACTTGAAAGTGGATGAGGAGCAAATACCAATGATTCTTTTGTGTTCTCTTCCGGAGCGATACACTGCTTTCGCTAACAGTCTAATCTATGTCAGAGATATACTAACAGTAGATGATGTGAAGGCAGGTCTTCTATCTGAAGACTTGAGGGATCAAAGGAAGGGGTTGAGTGAAGGTAGAGGAGGAAGTGGTACGGAAGCCTTATTAGCTAGTATGAAGAAAGGGGAGAAGAAGAAGAAGAAAATAAAGTCAAGAGATAGGAAGTGCTACATTTGCAAGAAATCAAGCCATTGGAAGAGAGATTGTCCGGACATGAAGAAAAAAATTAAAGCTGGAAATTCATCGGTTGCGATGGAGGAATTTTTGTCTGATGACTTGTTGACAACGGTAGTATCAAATGTATCAGACTATTGGGTACTAGATACGAGGGCGTCTTTTCATATGACACCTAATAAGAATCATTTCAGTTTTTTTAAAAGAAAAGGAGGGAAAATGATTCTTATGGGAAATGATGCTAGTTGTAGGGTCATGGGCGAAGGTACTGTGCAGATTCACATGTATAACGGGGTAATACGCACCTTGACAGGTGTCTGTTATGTTCCAGGTCTTCGGAAATCAATGATATCTCTTAGGCAATTGGCATCCAAAGGATGCGAGGGGACTATTGATGAGGATAGTCTAAGGGTTTCTAAGGGTGCATTTGTTGTGGTGAAGGGAGATATGTTTCATAATTTGTATCTCCTGAGGGGAAGCACTGTACTTGGAGAGTCAAGGGTTGGAGTCTATAGTTCTCATGGAAAAGATGTCGAAGCTAGGCATACGAGAATGGACTTGGAGTTACTGCATAAGTAGAATATAATCAAAGGGGAAAGCTTCAAAAAGGTGGGAATTTGACAAAAGGATGTGCTTGATAAGAGGAAGAAGGGATCGTCTGAAGTTGGTCAAAGATCAAAGGAGAAAGCAGTCGATATGCATAAGTCTTTGCAGACTGCTAAGTTCAGGCGTTGCCCGAGCTGGAATCGCTTATCGAAATGCTAGGTGCCACGTGGTGGAACTGTGTGGGGAGAGAGTTGAGTTGGATCATGGAGACGTTTGTTTTCATGGTGAAGATTGATAGGTCTTACATGAAGGGGTACTTTGAACACTTTGTTGGCAAGCGGCGACGTTGCTGGAGTTTGTTGACAAAATGCAATGGGTGATGGCCATGTCGAAGCTCATTGGGGGAAGTAACCATGGTGTCTTGTTCGAGAAGATACTTAGAGTAAGAGGATGTAGGTGGAGTTGGTACGCTTTCAAGGAAATACAGTATCAAGGTGGAGATTGTTAGATTTCGGGATACAATATTTCCATTTGCAGAAGATATGGAAGATGTTATTGATTATGGTGATACAATATTTCCATTTAGAGAAGATTTGGGAAATATTGTTAGTTTGAGTAATATAATATTTCCAATTGTAGAAGATTTAGAAGATATCATAAAATTTATTTTCTCTTTTCTAAAGTAGATAGGGTAATAAATTACCTGCATAAGTGGAAGAATATGAAGAAGTTTTTTTTTGGATATTGAAGTAAGGATTTAATTCTCTGATTGGTTTACTAAACAAAGAATCTTATCAGGAGAAAATAAATTGGAGAATTAATTAGACATTGATTTATAACCATAAATCAATTACTTAAACCCCAAGTATTAATCCTTATACAAGGATAGGGATTAAGTAAATTTATGTATCATCTCTCAAAGTTGTATTTCTTCTTCTTCTTCTCGATTATCAATCTTGTAATATTTTCTTATTTAGAAAAGTATTAAAATCTTCTCTCCCCAAGGTGACGTACACTAACAAGACGTTAGTGGAACCACTATAAATCTCTTATGTTCTTTTTTTATTGCTTGATCCATGATTGTTTTGCTAGTGACAATCTGTTATTTGTTTTTGCCTCACCAGCAATGCGTTCCTATTTGTTTTTCCGCAAGGTTGGGTTTTATTCCCAAGGCGTTTTTGGGAATTTTTCTCTAACAATTGGTATCAGAGCTACAAGGTTGATTGAGAAAGAGTGTTAAGCATTATGGAAAGAGATGAGGAGAATTCAACATTTGTATCAAGGCCATATATCAAAGGGACATATATGGCAGTAGGATCTCAGTTAGCAATAGAAAGATGGAATGGGGATAAAGACTTTGAGAAGTGGAAATGGAGGATGAAAGCTATTCTGATGAGGAACAATGTTCATCCTGTGGTGTTTTCTCCTGAGGAGTTGACAGATGATATTTCAGACGTGGAAAGGAAGGAGATGGAATGATGGGCATTTACTACTTTACAATTAGCAATGGGAGAAAATGTCATTTCAGAGATTAACAGTGAGACCACTGCTAAGGATATTTGGACCAAGCTGGAAAAACTCTATTTGATCTAGATAATTAAAGATCCACCACTGGTCATTACATGTACAATATGAAAACCTTATTTCATGGCGCTTTAAGAAAAAACCAACCATATCACGTTCACATACCGAAGCAGAATATAGATACGTCGCACGTGATACTATAAGGGTTATGTAGGCAAAATCATTACTATCTAAATAAATTATGGTTTTACACAAACAATAAATACACAATTTGGTGTGACAGTTCAAATATTATATCACTATCAACTAACCATGTTCTACAGCCATGAACAAAACATATGGAAATAAAATTTTATTTTGATCATGAAAAAAAAAGGAAAATTGAATGTAAATCATGTACTTTCCGATCACAACAGTGTCGATATACTGACAAAGTCATCATCGAGCAGAAATTTTGAGTGACTAAAGAGATTTGAAGATTAAAGAGTGTGTCTGAAGAATGAAAGATGGTAGAAAACCCTAGATCTATTTAAAGGGAGTATCAGTAGAAATAAAATATTGTATAATTTATCAAATCAGCATAAAATATAAATGAGTCAAGGCATAAGTGGAATTTTTATAGGAAAAAGTGTGAAGCAAAATGTATTACATGAGCCATATAACATGTAACCGTTGATAATATAGTACAATACGATTTACATCAATTTTACATGTTTCCATTAGCCGTTGCCTTCTTTGGAGACTTCAACCCCACTTTCTTGTGTTTGGCCCTACTCTTCCTCATTGGATGTTTATGGGTTATGCCTGGTCCAACCCACGACATGGAAGTGTTATCCCTCCTCCTTCTCCAGTCCAGTCGCCTCCTCTTCTGTGATGATCCCAAAACCCTGTGTCATGGAATTAAGGATAATCATTAGAATATAACACATTAATCATCATTAGCAGAGTATAGATAATAGCAAAAGCATGAAAATAGAATAATTTACATCAATATGACAGCGGAATCATAAAATGTTATAAACATCAGAGTAGCACAGTCATAGGATACAACTTAGTGCAGAAAGGAAATGATCAGTCTACATCAAGATCACTAGGACATATACATCAGATAATACATAATAGTAATAAATCAGTCTACATCGCGATCAGCGGTACATATACATATGATAATACCAGCGGTAATGTCAATAACCAAAATACAGATAAAGCAAGTCCTCGCCATCATCCAAAAACGCACTCCATGCTGAAGTGCTAAGCCAAAATATCACCTGCAACCTGTTATTAGACTGCCCATGTGAAAATAAGGGCAACCGAGTTTGCAAAGTGAAACAAACTACGAGTCAGTCATGGGACTGGTATGAGAAATCTACTTAACCGGTTAAACAATAATAATAAGGCAAATCATAGGACAACGCCGCTAACGCGGAACGGGTTTCCTCCAGTGATTGCAAGTGCATGAAAAAAAGTAAATCTTTTGAACAACGCAATGCTTTTTATAAAAGTTAAACCATTATAAGACTCAAGTCCCATCACACAGTGTAGCGCAAACCAGAGGATAGTTTTTTACCTTATAATGGTCAAAAGATGCTTAATACGTGTAAAGCAAAATCATTTGATATTATTACTAGTGCATATATGTTTCAAAAGCAAATTCAATCATAATGTATCAATCATAGACAACATAGCTACCATCTACTATGTTGCCATATATAGGTTTACAACCAAATCCATAATTTCGTATTGGAAATTTGGATTCCATCATGAGTCGAGGCAAGGGATATGATCCTCTTCGCTTCGAGACACTCTAGCAAATGCCTCAGGACTACACACTCTGGGCAACCTTGGATCGATCAACACTTACGTTAGTGGATTGACAATTCTTGAACACACGTTTCCCGGTCCTAGACCTATCCATCGGCTCCGTAGAGACCGATATAACCGAGACGCCTCGCAATCCAACATCCACAAAGGTAAAAATATAATATGTCAGGGCTTGAAAACGCTGACACCACCCATAGCTAGAAAGAAACGTCATGTTCTCCCAACGGTCCTTATCCCGTTTTTAACTTATACCGAGGTGTGAGGCTCGCAAATTAACAATATACACAAAGTTGTGCCCTTCAAGGCCGTGCTTTGATCATCAACCACAAGACTATGCTTTTCAACAAAAACCTTGATATTTGCATCTCCGCATGCCACACAAGCAATTCATGCCATGCCACTGGTTTCTATCGATATATAACCTCTAAGCTCGTACATCTCAGAGAAGGGCGTTAAGCAAGAGAATAAATTCTCCGCCGCCAAACAGATATATATTTAATAGAGATCAATCAACACAGAATAAAATCCAATGTCAGACAACACTTCCATTTACAAGTTCGTTCTGGGTCTGAACAAAGCCAGAGGCACCTTATTCCTCGTTCCATATGTCCAATATGGAAGAGAAGCCCTCGCACATCCGGACGATCAACAAATACGTCCAGACCACTACCACGTAACCTCGTCAAGGGAGCTACCCATCTCAAAGGCATCAGTAGTAATCCACACGATGTGAAGATCACCGGTCTTGCACCATCTTCATATCTTTGACTTTTTTCCGTCGATCAATTATTTGAAATGAGAATTAACTCGACCTTTTCAAATAATTCACGTATATATAGAATTCAAATCAATTGTTTTTATGGTTAAATTATTTGACATCCATATTCCAGTTCATTAATATAATTTTCATGTCAAACACATCCAACCATCAAATATCAAGCAAACCAAGTAAAATTGATTTATTTCCATTCCATATTGCTTATAATATTTTATAACGATATATCACTTTTTTATTTATTTAAAAATGGCTTTATTTAATTAAATGACGTTTCAGGCCATAACGTGGCCCTAGCGTTGTTTTTCTCCAAATTTGATTTACACATTTCTCAAAATCTAACCGTCAGATCTTAACGAAATTAATTCCGTTGGAAAGATCTCTCCAAAGCGAACCCAGCGGTTCCGGTTTTGGGAAAATCCGATGGTCGGATCTCTCGATATAATTGTTCAAAGTTACGATTTCAAAACACGAACTGTAGCGTCATTATTCGTTTTATTTAATATATATATATATAATTCATTATGGTGCTGTTTTTATTCAGATTTGAAATAAATATTTCACACAATCTAACCGTTGGATCTTAACAAAAAAATTATCGTTGGAAAGATATTTCCAAGCAAACCCAACGGTTCCGGTTTTGTGAAAATCCGATGGTCGGGTCTCTCGATATAATCGTTTAAAGTTACGATTTCAAAACACAAACTGCAGCGTCGTTATTCGTTTTATTTAATATATGTATATATATATATAATTCATTCGACGATTTTTAGATCGTTTCTACTTCAAAAAATATGGCTAACGCCTTGAAATTTCTGAAAATTTCGCCATAACCTCCTTTGTACGGGAAGGGGTTTGGAAATTTATTGGGTCGTATTAAGCACCCAATAAATCCTAAAAAGCATACACACATTTTTAGTGATATAACTTTGTGTCCACATGGGAGTGTGTATAGATCATAACTCCAGAGAATAAATTCTCTTCGCCCTATAAATAGTTTTTGTGCCTTAATGACTAGAGAGACGTGATTATTGTCAACTCCAGACCCGTGTGGGGTTTTTATTAATCTGACAATTTACTGTTATATTTTATACAGTCTATATCAGTCTTCGATTCAACCTAAAATATGATCATCATCATATAAGCCTCTTACTTGTATGGTAAATCTTCAACCTCGTCACACATGCTCCAAATGCTTATGTGGTATATGATAGAGTATGCTATCTTCACGCAGTATGCCATGTAGTATAGTTCAAAATTAATTGTTACTATCCTATGGAGACATTTATAATCTCATATAAAACAACCAGCACTCCGCATCCAATGGCATTCACAGGAGGTTATATAGTAATAAAGTTGTGCAGCCAACTCATTAAGGCTTACCTCTTTGTCGGGCACGCAAATAATTTTTTTACTCAACAGCTAATCCATTTTCCTCTTCAGCCTATGTATATATATGCATAACTAAGCTAAAAATAATATTTTTAGCGAACAAATATTTATTTCAACCATTCGTCATCTTTAACACTTCAAATACATGTTAAAAATATTATTTTCAATCAACAAATATTTATTTCAACCATTCGTTATTTTTAACACTTCAAATACATGTTAAAAATATTATTCTCAATCAACAAATATTTATTTCAACCATACGTTATTTTTAACACTTCAAATACATGTTAAAAATATTATTTTCAATCAATAAATATTTATTTCAACCATTCGTTATTTTTAACACTTCAATACATGTTAAAAATAATATTCTCAATCAGCAAATATTTATTTCAACCATTCGTTATTTTTAACACTTCAAATACATGTTAAAATATTATTTTCAATCAACAAATATTTATTTCAACCATTCATTATTTTTAAAGGTTCATGCATACAATAAAAATACGATTTTTATTGTTAAAACATTTTATTTCAAACATGAACTTTTTTAGCGATTCATATACACAATAAAAATGTGATTTTTATTGTTCCAACAATTTATTTCTAACCTGAATATTTTATATTCTTCACATGCATAATAAAAATGTGAAGTTTATTATCTAAGCAATTTACCTCAATCATGAATAAATTATCAATGCATGTATATATTTCAACATATGAATATAATTCTAACACAAGAATATTTCAGAAAATTTCGGTAGCATAATGACAGGATTAAACCGGCACCGTCCCGAGTACGGCTCCTCGCACTACCTTAGACCTCACGGCGTTCCCTAAGGGGCTTATTCCAATAATCTAAACATTTCGACCATTTTTCATATCATAATGAATTTTTCCACAAACTAATCCAATTTTGTTTCAACCACAAACAACTATCATCAACCATTCACAATCTCAACCAAATTTCACGCCAAACACAATCAATTCATATCGTCCATGGTTTGTGGGCGAGGGGAGTATATATATATATATATATATATACATATATAAATATATTTCATTTCCATTTCTATTTCATTTCAACTCCATTCAACGCACATATGATTTATACAACGTATATATAACTTATAAATCGCACATATAATTTATATAACGCTTGTATGTGAGATATACAACGCTTGTATAACTTATACATCAATTATATAATTTATACATCGTTATTCCATTCAAATTTGAATTTAGAAGTCTCACATCGCTTTTTAATCCTTCTGAAGTTGTAGCAAGCTCGGAATGCATTCTAGCTTCTTCTAGAATGTAGATGACGTCTCTACGAGTCTGATGTCTCCAGTTTCACTAGATTTCGACAACATAGCAAAAAGATATGATTTTTTTTTGAAAATCATGATTTGCAAACTTGAAAGTGTTATAAACAGTTAAAAACTTCATTGCCGTTTACCTTTCAGTTAGATTCAAACTAGGATTTTCAAATAACTTTCAATCGGCGAAGCTAGACGAAGATCAGTCTATACCACCTCGAAGAGCATGGAATGGCGCGTAGATCGATGGGTGCAGCGTCCAGTTCGATGGCGGATCCGATCGTCGACGGCGACTTGAAGTCGTTGACTTCGGAGGCGCGAAACTTGACGATGGAGTGACGAGGGGAGTTGAGGTCGGTCTTGATTTGAAGAGGGGAGGGAGTACTTCAAAAAGTTCAACTGGGGCAGGGGCTAATTCGGCTTGGAAACGCCGGAATCTGGTCGGGAAGAGATGAATACCTTCCGCCGTCGAGATAAGGGGAGTTACGGGTTTTTTGATTTTTAATTGGAAAATAAAATAATGAAAGGAAATTTTTAATTGGTCCATATTTATATTAACTTGAAAATTAGGGTTTTCTTGTACGAACTCCAATTCAAACCCAACGAGTGTCGCCCCCAGCTAAATACCCCTATCCCGGACACAATGTAATATGTTTCGTAAGCCCATTCGACTGTTACAGTCAGTTATTCTTCAAATTAAAGTATAAAACATTCAATTTTAGATTTGAACGTACATTTTAATTTGCCGGGGCCACATACTAATTCTAAAAATTCCCGAAAAATAAATCTAGCTATGTTGGGATGATACGGTCCCAACAAAACTAATTTCGTCGAATTTGGAGACCATTTGAAAAATGGACTTTTTCTGGTCGATCCAATTCAAACTAAAATTACCGAACGCGTTTTCCTTTGCTACGCTCACATATTAATTCCAAAAATTATGGAATTTGAATCCTAGTAATAATTTGACATTCTGGACCCAACCAAAGTGGTTTCGTCGAAAACGAAGGTCATTTGCAAAATGTCTACTTTTATGGGCTATATTTATATTAAATTTCATAGCGACTACTCTGAATATTCAACTGGCCATTACTTTTGATTCCCGCTATGAAATTTCGATTTTTCGGATTTGTTTGAAAGATATTTTCAAACAGATTTAAATATTTTTGGTTTCACTAAAATCCGATTTATTTTGAATCCTGTACATTCAGTCAAAGTTCAAAGTCAATTTTCAAACTGTCGCGCCATTTCAGGCTCGCTGTATAATTAAAATAAATTTATTCGTTCTAACTTCGATTTAAATAAATTTTTAGTGGTTATCATTTAAAATAAATCATTTTAAATATTCCAAATTCATTAAAATAGCCAAATTAAAAATTTTAAGTTGGTTCGGATTTTCCGGGTTGTTACATCTTCCTTTGCTAATGCCTTTTGCATAGTTTCTTGCCACACCAAATCTGAATGAAAATCCCTTTGGATGTTAGTCATGCTTGAAAGGATGTAGTTTTAGGTAATCAAATTCCTAAAACTATTTTAAAACGTTCTCAGTACTCAAAAAGCCAAATAGCAATGGGAATATGTTGTCGTAATTTATATTGTTCATTATATACCCTCGTTACCCACATTTATAGCTTATATTCATATGTATGGAAGGCCTATGGAAGACCAGTAGGTTTTTTTTTTACTATTTACTCTAAGAAAGATGGTTACTACGTTATCAAGCTTAGTAAAAGATGATCATGATAGAATGTTGGAGGGAGAACAAATTAATGATGATGAGACAATGGTCATTGAGAATGAAGATTAATAAAGACTTTTTATATATGGATCCATTTACCCTTACTACTTAATTATTGGATGGAAGATGGGATAAGTTATTTGTGTTTGTCCTTGATAACCCTCTAAAAATGGACAAGTTTACGGAAGGATATAGTAAAATTCCATTTGTCCGGGTGCTTGTTGAAGTCCCAAGTTTGTTTTTTATCCTAAGCAAATTCCAGTCTTACCCAAAGAAGGTTAATTGGTAATGTAGGAGGTTGATTATGAATGTTTTTCTCCCAGGTGATTGAATTGCCATAGCTTTGAACATTTTAGAAAAATCCTTGTCATTTCACTAAAGTTTAGGTCTCTAAGCAAATACCTAATCCTAGTCCTAATACTAACTCTATGGAGATTGATTTTGGTTTAAATTCTTTTGGAACTCATTCTTCTAACTCTCCTAAATATGAAGATCAAAATTGTTTTATATCTAGTTTGATTCATAATCAATAAGAACAAATAACAGAATTAGCTCAGGAAATTGGTGACAAACAGACAGTTCCTAATTTTAGAGAGATTATGAAGCATAATGATGATAATGATTTCGAGATACATCTTCCTGTTCAAAATGAATGTTTTATTCCAGCTTATGCTTTTGAAGAAAAGCATTTGGAGGTCATGGATGAAGTTATGGAGATTCCCGAAGACACCAATTTAAACAGCAAAGCTTCAAGCATAAGTTATTGGATCAAAATAGTATGTAAGGTCATAACCATCAAGACTCTTTTTGGGTTCCAAGTTGTCTCGGGCCTTGGTTTGATCGAAAATCTTGCATGGAATTTAATGATTAGTTGTACAAAGGAGAAAAAAAAAGGTGAAGAAGTTTAAGAAAGTGAAAATTAGGCACACATCCCTAAAACCAAACTTAATTAGGCTCACATCCCTCCCTACTTTTCAATGCAAACCCGGTCCCTGTTTTTGAAAGTTCCGCCTTTTACGTTTTTATGCCTAGAAAAAAAGCGCTATCAGGTTAAAAAAAAAGATTCAAAATTCTGGAAATATTCCCAAAAGTTCACGAAAACAAAAAAAAAAAGTTGCATACACGTATACAACTTTTGCCAATAGTTGCATACATGTATGCAACTGTCTGAATACACATGAACTAAAATGTTCACGCCTACTGAATAATTTCATACAAGTATGCAATTATTCAGACATAACTGCATTCTTGTATGCAAGAATGTTTTGCAGAATTGAGGCATGACAATATTTTGCATACTTGTATGCAGTTTTTTACGTATAACTGCATACAAGTATGCAGATATATGCTGCTGCATGTTAGCTATGCAGAAATTGAATTGTTGCATGAAAATATGCACGTATTTCATTAAATCTGCATATATGTATGCAGCTATTTGATGCAGAAAATGAAATAGATGCAGACTTGTATGCAACTGTTTTGAAATAAGTGCATCTATTGATGCATTTTACTGCATTTTCGTTGTTTTTCTGTTTTTTAACGTGGTTTTTGGTTGTGTTTCCACCTGAATTTTTTTGCAAGTACTTCTTTTATTTAAATATGAATTTACGTTTTTTTTTATGAATTTTTGAAAAATAGGGATGTATTTTATAATAAGTTTATGACTGGACCTGAGCCTAATTTTGAAACTTAATAGAGACTCGTGCCAAATGGACCCTTTAAGAAATTAGGGTCCATTATATCCTTTGGTCCAGCTATTTCAAATGACTATTAATGGAACTTTCAATGTGGAATATTTTATGAATTTCTTGATTTTACGATTTAAGGTTTCTACAAGGTCAATTAAGGTTTTAGAGAAGGATTGTCATCCCGATTTGTTCCTTCTGCTTGTATAAATGAATTTTTAGGTCGAGTGTTGTTTCACTTGTATTAAAGTTGTACGACTAAAACTAAAGATGTACGATCTTTAGATATGTTATTAATAAAGTACCAAATCTCTATATATAAAAAATGGTCGTTCAACGGAGTGGTGCCATCATACTATTTTCTTTATGAATTCTTGATGATTCTTTTCTCTCTTTTATCAAAATCAATATTCATATTACCACTGTCAACGGATTGCCTTTCTTAATTTACGATGTTTTCAATTTAGCAGTCAATATAAGGGTATTTTTCAGTATTTGACATTTTTTCAGTATCTTCGTTTATTTGATTTACATTATTAGGGACCCCATCTTTATTCCCATTGCTCTTTAGTATGGCCAAAACAAAAACACGAATTTCATTTAGGGGGGTGTTATTCATATTTACTACTTTGTTTTATAATTTCCCCATTGTATGCTTATTTCTTTTGTAAAAATCAAATTTTGGAGCTATCTTTATCAATAATCAAGCATAATTCATCCTCATTTTCATTGCAGTGGTTGCATCTAGATTAAGAGGTTTTCTTATTAAACTCGTCATATCGCTAAATATTTATTGATCTCATAAGCTGGGACTGACATTGGAGGGTTAGGCCCATATGAGAAAATATGCTAGTATGTCTCCAAGCCCGACGCTAGGGTAGGCTGCCAAGCCGACCACCTAGGGCAGTGGGACTGGAGGAGGCAGTGGCGGACCTACGTTCTCACCAGCTAGGGCACAAGCCCTAATTGAAACTTTCAATTTCTTTGTAAATTGCCACTTTGATTTTCCAAGGATTAATTGTCAAGAATAATCCGAAGTTTAACGTGTATTCCCATAATAATCCCAAGTTTGGATTATTTGTGAATAATCCGAAGTTTGGGGGGTTTCTTCCCATATTAATCCCTTTTATTGGTTTCTTCTCATATTAATCCGAAGTTTGAGGGTGTCTTCCCATATTGTTTCCAAAATAACACATCAAAAAGTCATCGGGATCGTTATGGGAAGACCCCCCTCAAACTTCGGATTATTCAAAAATAATCCAAACTTGGGATTATTATGGGAAGACACGTTAAACTTCGGATTATTTTTGGCAATTAATCCATTTTCCAATTCCTGGATTAGCTACTGCTTGCCCTGAGGCTGGCGCCTAGCTCCGCCCCCGGGAGGAGAGCAACATTTTTAATAATTTCAATATGTTATGTCTATATGTTAACAAATCATTGAAAGATGTAGTGTCCAGGTGGTCTGATGCTTGGTTTTGTCATGTGTGGGTTGAGTTTGAGTCCTACCTGCTTCGGATTTTCCACTTTTGCTCTAGAGATTTTTTCCATGCTTGGGACAGCAATAACCATCGGGTCGGCCCTGTATGTCTCTATCAAGTTGAATTGATGAAGAGCTTCTGTTCATAATGATGATCGTGGCAACAAAAAAGTATGGGTCATTCTTTCAAGATCATGGTGTAATCACTTAGATCCTTCAAATTTTGCAAGGGTCATCTTTCCTGTAAAAACCTTTAACTTATCAGTAATTTTGATTCCTCAAAAATGTAGGTGTTAAACTAAACATAATAAGGCTTGGCCCAAGAACATAAGCTATTATATTGTTATCCCATCCTTTTTGTGCTCTTTAACCTATACTTTCCATGATCGCTATTAATTTCTTGTTGCTAATTGAGATGGGTAGGTGTACTGTGAATTGAAATCCGTATTGTCTCGTTTGCGTGAGATGATATCTTTCCACGATGATATCTTTCCACAATATGATGTCCTAAGCCTTATCAAATAACAGTTTCTCCTTGATGGACTCGACCATTGCGATGTTGAAAGAATGATCTTCTAGGTTTCTTGTCGAACATTTTGTTTTGCTCGAGTTAATTACACACACGGTAAAGTATTTTGGAACCTTCAAACATAACAAATAAAAAATAGTCTAATATTCACATCCGGATTACCAACAGTTACACATGACTATTAGCTACAATATATGTACTATATGACAAAATAAAATAAATGATAATTTGAGCAAATGAATATACCCAATGATAATCACTTTTCCAATGAAAAAATTGAAAATTCATCATCTACAAAACTGGTATCCCAATGAAAAATGATGCTCTCTTTCACCTTTCAATTTTAGCATTAACCTGGTTTTTAAAAAAGAACATCAGATTCTTAATCTGAGGTAATGGTATCAATAAATAAATAACCAGGAAAGGAAAATAGCTAAAAATTTGCTCATCAAGAACAAATGATACATTGATTAACCAAGAGCTTGAAGCTGCAACGTCCCAAGAACATACTAATAAATACCACAAACTTGGCTGTTGATATTAATCAATTCTCCTCCTTAACTTTTGCTACTTCTCTCCTCCCCTCAGCAGCAGCAGTCGCTAGTTCATCAAACTTCTCTGCCTTAACTTTTGCTGCTTCTCTCCTCCCCTCAACAGCAGCAGTCGTTAGTTCATCAAACTTCTCTGCCTTTACTTTTGCTTCTTCTCTCCTCCCCTCAGCAGCAGCAGTCGTTAGTTCATCAAACTTCTCTGCCTTAACCTTTGCTGCTTCTCTCCCGTCAGCAGCAGCAGTCATTAGTTCATCAAACTTCTCTGATTTCCCTAACAATATCTCAATCTATACAAATAAAAAATAGAAGCGACTTTATTTACATTTACAAGCATGGAATCAATTTTTATTGTGAAATTCTGGGTTAGGTCTGACCTTAGCTTTCTGGGAGGGGCGCCCTCTGGACTCATCCATCATATCGACAGTAAACGTGGCAATTTCTGCACGATAGATAGATAAGAATGAGCATAGTGTAGAAAAAAAGGGTTAATTAAGTTAAATTACACACGCATATGACATTCTTACTTTTCTCTACGGCGAACCCATTGTTTTTCAGTATCTCAGCAATGGTGACAACCGTTGCAATAGCTGGAAAAGGAGAATTGAAGGATATGTTATAAAATTATAACATGTGAAAATCATGATGAGTTTTATATCTCAAAGGTTTGGGAGTATATTCTGAAGAACCAAGAATTCAGATTGTGGCGATTAGTTCGTTCATTATTTTCAGATTTACTACATAAAAAAACTAGTAAAATGTATTGGATTTAGCACCTAAAACAATAATTTCAGCAATTTATTTTGTATCTTAAATAAGTTGGCATGTTTGCACAAAACAACAGAAAAATCAATTTCTTTCATATATTTGCAGTTTTTCTTACAAATTGTATACACTAGGACTGCAAGTATGCTCATTTTTATTTTCTGCAAGAATTCACACAGCTTTTACTTCATATAAATCTGTACTTAACTAAATTTTGTTTATCAATTGAAATTTTGTACATTAGATGTGGTGGTATTAAAGTTGATTTTCAATGTTTTTATGCTTTGGACGAGTTTGAAAAAAAATTAAAGTGATTTAAAAGTTTTTATTGTTAGGGTTGTTTCTTGATTTTGAAAGTTTTCAAGTGGTGGATCATAAAGCTAGCTTTAGGTTAACCAAATGCTGAAGATTTTGAATCAAAAATATGTTGCTTATTTGCTGTGTAAACCTACCTAAATAGTAAAGATAGGGTAAATGGATTGAACTTAAAAGAATACTGTAAATGACAACTCAAACCATATCTTTTACATTATTAGCTATTTACTTCAAAATGAGTATGTGTATATTCTCATGCACCTCATTTATCAAATGGAAGGTAAGAGCTCTGTTCTGACTTTATTTTTATTTTATTTTTGACCCAAGCTGGACAGATTCAAACATTATTATCTTGTGCCTTGGAAAGGCCGTACCAAGTGCATTTGTAAATCGCCAATAATTAATTGATTTGAAGTTCCATAGCTATTAAAGGCACAAGGTGTAAAATGGTGCAAAGCCTTCAATTCAACTAGTGACGAAAACATAGACTTTTCAGTAAACTAATTTTTTTCAAACACATTTAAAACAATAAATCACTGATAAATTAGAAATTTAAATTTGATTCATATACATACATACATTTGGTAACTTAAAGTTTTTATTTGATTCACACACACACACACACACATGCGCGCAGAGTCATATGTACGTCTCTATTGTAAAAGTCATTATTACCCCCCCCCCCCCCCCGCGCAGTCATACGTAAGTCTCTATTGTAAAAGTCATTATAGTCCCCCCCCCCCCCCCCCCTCTCCCACTTAAAATCAATTTTTTTGATTCAAACTGTTTTCCCCCCGCTGTTACTTCCAAAAATGTCGAAAACTTAGAATTAATTTGGATCAATAAATACTAAAATTTTATCCACAATGGCCGAGTATATCAAAAACGTCTATTACAATTAATCCTCGCCTAGGCACTTAATCTATAATTCATGTTTTCTGCCTAGCGTCCGCCTAGCATTTTTTGCGGCCTTGATGCATACACACATATTTATATATGCGTATTACTAAAATTTGTTTTGTGAATGGTACTTCAAAAGGTGCAGAGTCTTCCATGTGAATACATACACGCACACACAATATGTGTGTGTGTATATATACACACACATATATACATATATGTATGTATGTATATGTGTGCTTGTGTATATATATTAAAAATTGTTTTGAGAACATTACTTTAGAAGATTTAGTTTTTCCATGTCAATCAAAACATATTTTTGCCTTTGAACAAAAGGAATTAGAGAAAAAATTATCCATTAGATCATGCACAATATAATAATCATAACATATGATTACTATGCATAGTTCGACTGCGAAAAACCCAATAAAATATTAAAAAAAAAACGTCCTTTTAGCGTTGTAAACATTGCGTGCCTTATGTGTTGCGCCTATGGATGAAAATACGTCGCACCTTACTACATGGAACATGCTGTAGCACGCTTTTCATGACTATACAAAATTCAAAGCAAGTTTCAACGACCTGATAATGGCATAATACGAGGAAGGCTGCCTCTTGGGCTGGGCGGACGGGCGCAGAGTAAAGTATTCAAAGGAGGTCCACATGCATTATATTACACTAATAGATTGGCTTTTAAGAAAAAGCTCAATTGACATGTAGAATTAAACTCCACTTTATAAACCAAGTTTGACAGTTGCTCTCCGTTAACATCACTTTTCCAAGGCTGTTGCATTTAGATTTTATATATATATATATATATATATATATATATATATATATATATATATATATATATGATCATCGCTTCCCATGCAATTTTCCTTTGTTTAATAAACAGTTCTTTTGTATAATCTGATTGTTATTTAAACATGTATTGAAGATTAATATCAAAAAGTGGATGCAAGGCAATCTCATTATCAGTATTACTATTATTACCATTATCATTTTATGATCAACTTAGCATTTAGAATGTGATCGTTGCTGCATTATATTTATATAATTATCACCAATGTGAATTTTCATATTTTGTCAACCTAGTAAAATCTGTTTAATAAAACAATTCAATGTACTTTTTTTTAGAATCCATATTTACTGTAAGTTTATTTACAATTTCGTTTTCAAATAAGATTAATTTGATGATCTTATCAAAAATTCGTATTTGGGTGAATAGGTTGACTATGGTCAGAATCCAACGGTCTTACTATTCATGACTGTTTTGTATTGAGCATTGTTTGTATTCTTACAAGGATGCAGTATAACCAAAAACAGACCTTTTAATGACATACTAATGAAAGATTTATAAAGGGCAGAGTTGTTAAGGTTGTTAATAAAGAATCAATAATAATTTTATAGTCAGAAGTTTAATTTGGTATATTTGCAGAAAAAAAAAATCAATTGAATATTCTTTGAATATTATAGTCGACAAGAAAGAACAATTCTACAATTTGTGGTACTATAAGATAATTTGTGTTTTGAAAATTAAAAGGAAAGAGAAGGAAGTCAATTTTGGATGATCATTGCATAATCATGCTTGCAATGTAATTTATTATTGTTGTCTAATGAAACATAATCTACAAGTTGATCAAAATTATGCGTATACTTACAATCAATGCTGCACATTTATCAATATACCCATTGTATGTTAATATAAACTACTTAACCAGCAACCGATTTCAATTTGCAAATTGAGTTTCATGAAAAATGAATGACAAATCAATCCAGAAACCGACTGCAAAAAGATTGCCAAATGGGATAAGAAATTGTAAGACAGCAAAAAAATAATAACCATGCAAGATGGTCAGGAACAACGTATTGTTGTTTGAACATGGCATTTAATATTGTGTACTTCAAGTAAACTGATCAGTTTTTCAGTAGCAAAAGAAAATATATATTCTTATGCGCGGTGTGAAGGACCTTAATTAACCTTTTGTCCGCGACCCAAAATAGCCTAGGACCGACCCTGAATATGAGATCTCAATGAATCTTTCTATCTTATCACCCATTTATCATGTAAGCATATGCCCATCTATATCTTACAATTTAACTTTTACGCAACTAGGAACATCAAACTACCCTTTAACAATGAAAATATATCAACGTTATCACTACAAAATCAACTCCTAACTATCATTAGCTATACAATGTTATTCCATTAAGGAAGATTCTATGCCTCATGCACTGAATATATACCTCTCCTAAAAAAGTTGACCGTCTCATCAAACAAATATCACACGCCATGTATATCTGTTAGAATTTGATCCAGAGAGAAGACAGAGATTAAACGTTAAACAAAGAGACTACATTGTTATTCACTCGTTAAAGATAGTTATGAGAATTACAAAACTTTTAAGTAGAAAAATAAAATACCCTAATCCTTCCTAAACTTAAACCACAAGACTAGAGCTGGCAATAGATACCCGAAATATTCGATATCCGTCCGCGTCCGTATTCGAAAAGCGGATAAATATCCGATATCTGAAAAAGCGGATGCGGATATGGATCCATAGATATCCGCATCCGAAAATTATTCGTCCAATTTTTTTAACATTATACTCAAAATTATATGTATTTTAGTACAATGAATCAGGTTTATTTATTGATTTACTAAGTCAAGGTTTATATTATATGCACTAAATGCATATTAGCTACTCAAATCTAATTAATTTCATTATATATGTTTATTTTTAACACTTTAGTGATCAATGAAATTGAAAAACATTTATATTAAACTAGAAATTTTCATTTATATTTCTTGATTTATCGATCGTTGACGGAAAGGATAATTATCCGATATTCGTCCGTATCCGCGGATATGGATATCCGAAAATGATTTCGGATATGGATACGAATATAACATTATCCGTATCCGAAAGTATCCGTTGACAGCTCTACACAAGACCACTTCTTCCACACAAATAGGACACATGTGATGACTTCTTCAATGACGTTAAAACGCCAACTCTAACATCCTCTCTTAAACTCAATGTGCTAATATTCAGTTTACAATTCACAAACGCAAACTGCGGCTCTCAATTTGTTCATCGTCTTACATAGATGAACTCACAACTTTCATCTTTACCTGGTTGGACATGCTCAACTGTTTCGCGTTGATTGATATTTTAACCATCAACTACTCTTGGTTTACTTTGAAAGACCTTCTTGGTCTCTGCATATGGACGATCCATTAATACCGCGGTATCTATCATCCCCCAACAAGCTAGAGCTGCGGCTCTTCCCATTTGCTTGTTGGATGATATAAAACAAAATCTGCTTCACTCGCAGTTTTGCCTACTTCACTCGTAGGCATGTCTATCTTCTATAGACATATCATCAAACAGTTATCTTGAGCACTCCACAAATGTTCAACATTATAACCGATGCTCTACTCTTCGTCGTCTTCACTACCATTTGTCAACAACAACCATTAGCCATTCTCTTCTTTCTCCTTCTCACAAACACACAGGTGCAGGTGCATCTGCAATAAGCATCACATCTTCTGCCTCTCCAGCAACTAAAACCGACAACAAAATGTCCGAGCTTATCTACCAATCTCCTCTTTTCAAAACCATCATCCTAACAGTAATCTTCACACGAAACCAAATCACAACAAAGCAGTACATAACCATAAGCCTGAATGTTGCCTCCTTGCCATCTCTTGAACTACAGCTGAAACCAACCCACATTTTAACCAGTTTCGAAAATTACATCCCCCATTTATTACTCCTACAACAACCTATTGTGTGTCCTCCACAGGAAGCATCACTAAATCATACCTCATAAATCACGATATTCCCACATCTCAGCAACCATCCAACGCTGAGATTTTTTTTTATATATATAACAATTATATACATTGCTCCCTTACATTTCTCTCTTGCAATATTCCCACTGCGTGCAACTGCTCACCCAAAACATTACCATACACTTACAGCTCCTTCTGTCGGCAAATTACAATCCCAACACCTGAACTCCTTCCTAATCAGCTCAACCTTCTTCCTCTTACACATACCAAACTCCATTAACATACATACATATATACTCAATCACCACTTCAACTCACTTCAACCAGACCTTAACACCCTTCGACATCAAAACTGTTGCTACCACCTTCCCAATATAACTTCAACCAAACTGCATAAGCACTTCAATCAGATCAACAACAGCCTATCATCTCCTCCATGCAAATTTCGAAATCAACTAGCAACTCCTCTACTGACATCCCACCAAAACTACAACTACAAACTTCACCTACAGCCTAACACAAATCACAATTCAGCACACTGCTCCTTCATCATCTCAATCCTCTGCCTATACGTCTGACGTTGATTCCAGCAGCTCAACAGGACACGTAACTTCTTTCTCTTCTCCTCTGCATTGCTTTCAGGCTTTATTAGCCCTTTAAGAAGCACAACTGGTTCTGCTTTGTTCTCCGGTATGTATGAAAGAGTACGAGCATTCATTTGGAGTTCCAACAACCGCCCTTTGGTGTATTCACCTGCCTGCGGCTGAACATTGGATGGAAGCTTTGATTTTTTACACCTGGATTTCGAAGAACTTGTCTTATGAACTGAATTGGGATAGAGAATTTTAGTTGTCAGATTAACAGTTCCTTTGCGGACAGAGATTTGAATTCCGGAACCGTTTTCATCGTCCTCTTCGTCGTCAGCGAAGCTGAGGCGACTGGGTGGTTTATATTTTTTGGGTCTAGAAGGTATTTTTGGGGTTATTGTGGTTTGGGACTTCGGGGATTCATCTTCGTCGAATCACTAATTGGATTTGGTGATTGGGATTTCAGTTGAAGGAAAAGAATAGCCCCAACATTCAGAAGGAACTCGGAATTTGCAAGACTACAAATTTGCAATACTAGCGGATTCCTCTTCTTTCTTCCCTCTCACCAATTGTTTTATTTTTTAAAAAAAATAAAAGGTAAAAGCTCACTTGAAGCTTCTGTTTTCTCTCTCCTCTCTACCCTAGCTCCGACACCATGTTAGAATTTGATCCAGAGAGAAGAGAGAGATTAAACGTTAAACAAAAAGACTACATTGTTATTCACTCGTAAAAGATAGTTATGAGAATTACAAAGCTTTTAAATAGAAAAATAAACAAATAGGACACATGTGATGACTTCTTCAATGACGTTAAAACGCCAACTCTAACAATATCAACCAAGGTCCTGGTCATACACACATTTTGAGACAAGCCACATTATAGAGCAGAAGTTGTATTATTGAAACCATATACAAGAACTTAACACCAAAGTTTTAAAAATGAGATTCAAATCATAAATTGCAAAATTCAAATTTTAAATCGAAACGGGGTTTAATTCGTAAATCTTGGATTCAAAATTTTTATATTATAAAGTTTGCATACACTTTGAAATTGATTTCGATGTTTGAACTTCTATATCCGAACCCAACACTTCATTTATCTCATGTTCCAATTTTATTTTGTTTGAAATGATTATAATCTGAATTGTAAATCCAAATAAGATCATTGAATATATCAATTTGGAGTGGGTGATTTTTCTAAACTGATGTGCTGAGTGTGTTTGAATCAGAATATAAATCAAACTGTAAAGGAAGAGACTCGATTTAAAACGTGATACAAATCGGTTTTTTTTTTTTTTTTTTTTTTTTTTTTTGACAACGACGCTTAACATCAACAATATATTCACATTTTGACACATCCCTTTCGACTCCATTTAGGAATGTTTAGCAGTCGACTTCAAGTTGCATACCGATAGAAGATTCTCATAAGCTACCATTGCAATGCATAGTCAAGCTTATTTAACTCGTAATAATTATATGTATTCATTCATTCGTATATTTTTCACGATGTTATCAAATTAATCTTGGTCACGTCTTTGAACTTATTTTCATGATATTATTGATGTAAGCCTAGTCAAATCTTTTGATTAATATATTTGTTCTACGGGTTACCCAATTGATAAAATTTCCTAATGACCACGTCTCCAGGATAAACCAACTACTTCCACAAACTGCTTATGAAATGGACACTATTACTCAGACCTCTTATTTCACCATCTTGTTGCAATCCTTATCCATTCCAACTTATAATTAACATGATTAAATGATTGCAAACAATGTTTTCAAAATGGGATTTGAATTGTAAATTGCAAAGTTAAAATTTTAAATCTAGACGGGATTCAAATTGTATATCGTATATTCAAAAGACTTGTATTTTAGGCTTTCTATAATATAATTAGTGAGGACATAATTCAAAAAATAGTTAGAACCCCTCAAAACACCCCAATTTGATGGACTGAAAATTGCCAGCAAAATTATATTTCGTTGGTTTCATAACCAACAATCACCAGTGTGAAAAATACTCACAAGCAAGAGTTATGATTACACCTGAAATACAAAGCCGTCTGAAGTTAGTCAAAACCGATAAATAATAAACTCTCAAGCGGAGCCTTGAGGTTTGCACGCAGTTTGAAATTGATTTTGATGTTTAAGCTTCCACAATTAAACATAAACTCAATAATTTTCTCTTACTCCACTTCTATTTTATTTTGAAAGCATTATTATTAGAATAGTAATCTAAATGAGTATACTAGATATCTTAATCAAATGTTAACATGTGCCCTATGGACACATGTTTAGGTTGCTAAATTACCAACACAACCCTCTATAAATTCCACCTATCTATTGATGGAGCAAGGGTAAATTTGGTATTTCAAATAATATGTTTAGTCCTTTAGTAAACAAAAATGATTATTAAACATGTGTCCTTAGAGCACACATTAACAATATCCAATATCTTACATCTTAATATGAGTCGAGTGCTTTTTTATTTATTGGTTTTATCAAAATTTGAATCTAAATGTAAATCGAATCATTCATAAAGAAATCCGATATGAATTGGGATTCAAACCGTAATATCTTTGACAACAATGATTGCAAATAACGGTTTTACAGTAAAGGATGCCACATAAAGCTGATTGAAAATGGCATCACCATTAAACAAAAATATATGTTGTCTCGTAATAAAAATATTTATGAGCAGTCCAAAAAACAAGTTTTCTATCTTACACATTTTTTCACATTCATAACTCAAATATTTGGAACACCTAGGAAATTGAGTATTATCCATCCAATTTTGATTGTTTGTCATTGACAAAATGTGCATCCATAATCAATAGAAATGAAGAATCCCACATACTACTCAGCTTTGTAAGCAAATATTTTACAGAGAAAGAAAGACATGTACATAGCCGCCCTGTAGTTTATATAAAAATAAAATGGAACTCTGTCAGGAGATACAGCTTCATAAGAGATATTATTGAGAATCAGGACGTGTAGATATCAATTATACAAATGAGAATTTATATGACCATAAATGAAGCCTTTAGCTGCACACAGATGAATATTGCACTTTGATATCGGTGACATGCTAGGTCTAAAGATAGTTTTGAACTAAGAACAATAAAAACAAATAAAAAAATTATAACGTTGTCTAAACATTGAAATATATAAACGCTAATCGAGGGCAAAAACATGATGTAGTTACATTGATACTCAGCATGTATTTAGCAAAAGAAACCTAATAGATGATAATATTGTAACAAACCAAAATAATGGAAAATTATTTAAGATGAAGAAAAGTACCCATCCCAAGAGCCGAAAGCTCGACATCATTGTGGTGTTGCATATACCTCTACAAAATCAGAAAAAAGTACATAAAATCAGTATGGGAAAAAGAAAAAGAAAAAAATTACACGGCCGAGCACAAATCTGTAGCTACTACACAAACCTTAGCAAGATTAACATAGAAAAAAAGAGGCTTTTTGGTGCTGGAGACTTGGATCCGGTTTCTTTTTTGAGAGTCGCCGCTTATGTTCAGACTCTCAATGGCATTTGTAACGTCTTCCATTAGCAGCTGATTCTTAGAAGATGATTCAATTGAAGATCAAAAACGCAAAACTAACCCTACTTCAGTCACCAAAAGAATATCTAGGAGGTGGAAAATAATCAGCATTACAGATTCTATTTAAACTTACAATTCTGCCTATTAACTTGGTTTTAAAAAATAAAAAACAAAGACAAAAATACCCCTCTCACTTTTTTGTTTTAATCTAGCGTTTTAATTTTATTTTTAGATTTTTCACACTTCACAATGGCTTCAGACCGGCACGCATTAGTAGCACGGCAAGGTGCCCCGAGGTTACCACGTAAGTCATGAAGTGTATTTTCGAAGAAATTTTTTCGAAGGGAAAACTAAGTTAAACGAATGTTTTTTTTTTTTTAAATATATATATATATATATATATATATATATATATATATGTGTGTGTGCGCGCGCGCGCGCAGGGCTATTCAACATTTTAACGAGTTGGAATATAGTTTAACATACACAATTATAAAGACCGAGTTTGTGATTATATTTATAGTGTGGTTCTAAGGGCACCCCAATATGTTCTTCCTAATACCGCAATTAAAAAAATAAAACTCATCAAATTTTGTATGTTTCCTAATGTCACATTATCTCTCCATTCTAATGTCTTACTTGATCATTATTTGTCGAACTAATCACGTACTAAGCTAATCTAAAAACCTTAATCTCTCGTAATCGTTGTCTTCTTTGCATCTCTCGTGAGAAAAATCAAATTCATACGGTAATCTTCTAATTGTTTGGTCATCTGAAAACTCTATTCTCACACTTTCTCTTCTAGTTTGCTTAATTCAAACTTTATCCATGGCTTTTGTATATTCTTCGGCATTGCGACATCGAATTCGTTGATTGGTTATAGATCTAGGGTTTAACTCGTTGATCGGTTTTAGAAATGAGAACGAACGAATATCGAGCGAAGTAGAAATAAGGTAAAACAGTGTGGTAGCCCCTATTTTTATGTGTGTGGTATTAAGAAAAGAATAATACTAATTCTTATGATATTTTTTAGTCGCGGTACTAGGAAGAACATATTGAGGTGCCCTTAGCACTACACTATTTATATTGTTATGCCTTAACTTGGGAGTGCATCCAAATATGAATTAGATTATCACTTTGTGTTTCATTTTGTTAGAGGATCCCATTAATTTTTAAAGAACTCTAATGGTAAAATGAAGTCTTAGTGCTTAACGATCATTTTTATTTTGTCTCACTTTCGTTGGCAATGCGTTGGGCTCTCTAACGTTTCAAATTACAAAAAAAAAAAAAAAAGGATTGATCCTTCGATTTGAGGTAAATGGTAAGTCAACATCTAACTCTTCGGACATGTCGTTCGTTTTCTCTACAATTACTGACTCTTTCGACTCTTCACTCCCCGTGATATATCTGCCTCCCTCCTCTCCTACTCATAACTCCAAACCACTTTATTCTACCTTTTTCTCATTTTCTATGGATCCACTGGAGCTTATTCTATCCACTATTGTATTTATTATTTTCATATATACAACATATATTGTTGGAAAATAATTTGTTTATGAAGTAAATTTAAAAAAAAAAACACATTAATGATAGTTTATATACGAACCATTATTGTAATCAAACCGTTGCAAGTTTATAACGGTAATATATTTACGAGTCATTATTATTATTGAGCTGTTACACTTATACAACGATAATATATTTATGAATCATTATTATAATTGAGCAGTTATATTCGCACAACGGTAATATTTTTGTATGGCATTATTATTGAACCGTTACAAAAGCTAGTGATATTACAATATTATTTTAAATAAAAATAAAGTAGAATCCATTAGCATTCCATTAGTTTAGCAAGATTTTCATTCTGCCTATTTAAATGATAGATGGACGGAAGAGGAATGATAAGAACAACATATATTATTCTTTTTTCTTCCTTAAAAAAAGAATAACAAGCATTTTCATCTTCTTTCTTCTTCAAAAAATAATAATATAACAAACCCTTTTTTTCTTCTTCCTTCAACAAAACTAAATACACCCTGATCGATATTTCAGAGTGCAAGTCAGAATTGACTTTATCAGTGCAAACAAGGTCAATATTTTTTAGATTAGAGATTGTTTTAACTTAGAAACAGCGGCGGAATTTCGAAAACTTCTTTGCACCTCCGACCAGATTGCCGAAACATTTCCAAAAAAGTGACATAGTACATGACCCAGTAATAATTTTGAAGACAATCTACACAAAATAATCACTTTAAATGTAAATCTGGACGATGTTGTTCCATCATTCATGTTCCAGCTTTCTAATCAAAATCAATTAAGAGACCTTTGGAAAAGACAGTAAACCTTGAAATTGATTTTAAACAAAATAAGGTTGATCATTTCATTAAAACATATTTACTAACATTTATCATGCTATTATATGTTTAGTTACAAACATTTATCTTCTAATTAAATGTTCTCAAAAACTAGAAAGCCAACATCTGAATATTTAAATGATAGTAAATATGGTTTAATGAAATGATAAATGGTACAACAATTACATTCAGTGGGTCATAAATATTACAGTAAATTTGACAAGAAATTTAATGTTACAATAAACTTTAAATGCTACATTTACTTTTGACCTAAAAGTTGCTATTTTGAAAATATGATTTTTGTTATTAGAGGATTTGAACCTTCGGAATAAATTCATGTGAACCACTTAAAGTAATATATAAAAATAATCGCTACTCTATTACATTTATTGATGATTGTTCTAATATCCTACTTACATCTTATGGGTAATAAGAATTAAGTGCAAGAAGGTTTTTGATATTATTTGAATGCAAAATTTGAAAACACTTTTATTATAAATGGACACTAATTGCGTGCATATTGATTTTGAAAATGTTATTGAATTGAAAGAATAAGCATTTGATATTACTCAAATTGACATTAATATAATGCATAAATTATTTGAAAATGTCATTAAGAATTGACATTAATTGAATGAATTTCTTTTGTATTAAAATAAATTGACATTAATTAAATGTATAAGTTTGGAAAATATCACCGATAAAATTTGACATTAATTAAATGCAAATTTAGAAATTATCTTTAATAAGAAATGACATTACTCGAATGATGTAGATTTAATAATCATTGATGTGGAAAACATTGGTTGAATAATCAATGCATACATTTGAAATTGTCATTAATTAAAAGTGACACTAATTGAATATGGAATGACATTTGTAACTTAGGATATTGACATGATTTTTTTTAACCTTTTGAATAAATAGAATTCCTAATTCTAGGAGAAAAATATTTATCTTTGTGTTCCTAAAATAAATAATGCATGATTTCAAAATCTTAAGAAATTATAAGCCAAATATGTCTTATTTTAGAACATGAGGATGTTTGGCATATATAGGGGTGTAAAATTTATTCGAATGTCTGATGTCCGTTCATGTCTGTAACGGCCCGCAAATCCGTATTACCAGAGTTGACTAAATACCACACACGTCCAACTCAAATAACACAGAATTACAAGTAATTATGGGTTTAAGAAGAAAGGATAAAAGAAGAACATAAATAACAAAACATAATCTCACAGCGGAACGAATAAAATATAATATCATATATATATATATATATATCATAACTTTGAAATACAAAATCTGAATTTGTATATATACATACCATATCAGAGTGCAACACATATACATTATAGCGGAAAATAACTCTAAAAATATCTAATAACAAAGCCTCCTACTTTAAGCTCCTCCAAGTGTATCTGTAAAAGCCTGAACACTTGACTGTCCATACAAATTTGGGCACCCAAGAGTTTAGGGAAAAACAAACAAAATCAACTCTAGGTCGGTCATGGGACTGGTGTGAGTAAACTCCATCCATATTGTCTAACTTTGAAAAAACCTTTTGAAAGAAAAGCAGTAAGACTAGCACACATATAAACATAGATGGTTTTTACCTTACTGCAATCCAAACCATTTTGATATGAAAATCCAGTTATATTATAATAGTGTCTAGTCAAATAAATAACCATCTAGCAGAACGATTGCATCTCACGCTCCACATACATAGTATAAAATCAAAAACCGCAGGGCATTTATTGGAGATTTGATTCCAACTATGACAACGTATGTGACTACCTTCCGCCTAGTGTACTCTAGAGAGGATACGCTGAGGTTCAACAAGAATATCTTGCAACCCGGCCACACATGACTGGTCACCCATTCAATTTGAGTGTACCAAATGTATTATCACCCTCGGTTGTTGGCCATACAACCATAATCCGTAAGATACATAATTGAAAGAAGAACAAATAATGAATTTTCTCTAGATCGGTGATAATACACCCTGCTTGGGTATGACCCAACTAGCCATGCTGCCTGCCTGATTTTTTTCATTTCCCGGTTGTGAGGTTTAAGGCTACGTTTATCTTTTTAGAACATTTGGCCACCATTCACTTTGAATGCCACATCGTCAACCCCGTCAAATAACTAGTTGATCTTCCCAAAAATATTACGGGCGTAAAAAGCGAAGAGAAACGAATTCCTCCACCACCAAACGTAATACCTTGAAAAGATCATCTTATGTGATCTGTTAGGAATACTCTGTCACACATTCATCCATACAAGTTTTCCTGGGTCTGGACAAACAGAATAACCCTTGCATTTCACTTCGTGTTCAATTATCTTCAGCATAATCTAATTCGCAACGCCTATGCCTATACGGAGTGGTTTTTCGGATAATAAATCCAACCAATCTCTCCGTATTGACAATGATGCTAAAAAAAAATTCGATAGCCGGTGATTTAACTATCAAGGAAAAACAAACATCCATCCAAATTTATAACATCAAACAATCACTGGCCCTTTTAATATTTCATGTTTGTTTCCTTATCGGGATCTCTATATTGATTTCTTGTAACGGCAAGGAATTTCGCTCGATCCGAATCAGTCGTTAAACCGATCTAGACCGTTCGAAACCCCTGTTCGTTTGAGAATAGGACAAATCAGAACGCAGACGGAAGAACATTTCATTGTTATTACAACAATTCCATCAGATACAAGAATATACAGAGTATAATTGAATAAATTACATTCAATAAATATCAGAGATTACAATAAATTACATAGCAGCGGAAAAATATACAAAACACAACTGAAAGTGATACACGGATACAGAGCTTTCCGAGCATCGTCCCAGCTGTAAATCAAGATCCTGTGAATATAAATCTGCAAAACCAAAACTACTAGCTGCCCGTGTCGAAAATAAGGGCACCCAGAGTTTAGGTTAAAACAATAAACTCCAGGTCAGTCATGTGACTGGTGTGAGAACTAAAACAGTTATTTAAAACTTTACTTTAAAAGAGAGTAATTCAAGGGACCACGCCGTATAACACGGAACAGGGTTCCTCCCAAGAATACCAGTGCATAGAATAAACAACGCAATGCTTTTTCGAAAAATGAAGCTATTATAAGACCCAGGTCCCATCACACAATGCAACGCAAGCCGGAGGATAGGGTTTTACCTTATAACAGCCAAACATGCTTGGTACGTTTAAAACAAATCATTTGATACTATAATAAGTATATAGTGTCAAAACAATTTCAATCATAAATATAAATCATAGACGGCATTGCATCCCATGCTACTATGTCGCCATACTAGGCTCTACAAATAAAGCCGAAATATCTCGTATTGGAAATTGGATTTCCGTCATGAAGCGAGGCAAGGGGCAAGCTCCTCTCCGCTTCGAGACACTCTAGCAAATGTCTCAGGACTACGCACTCTGGGCAACCCTGGATCGGCTGGGCCGGTCCTCTCTTACGTTTGAGGATTGGCAATTCCTGAACACACGTTTCCCGGTCCTTACAGACCTATAATCGAGGCGCCTCATTCCAACAACCACAAAGGTGAAAAGTATACAAATGTCAGGGCTGGTAAGTCACTAACACCACCAAAGCTAGAAAGAAACGTCGTGTTCTCCCAACGGTTCGTATCCCGTTTTTAACTCATACCGATGTGTGAGGCTCGCGAATTCACGTTATACACAAAGCTATGCCACGTAGGCCGTGCTTTGATCATCAACCACAAGACTTTGCCTTTCAACAGAAGCCTTGATCCATGCAACTCAGCATGCCACACAAGCAATTCATGCCATGCGATTGATATCTATCGATATATAACCTCTAAGCTCGTACGTCTCAGAGAAGGGCGTTAAGCAAGAGAATAAATTCTTCGCCGCCAAACAGATATATATTAAACAGAAATCAATCAACACAGAATAAATCCAATGTCAGACACACAATCCATTTACAAGTTCGTTCTGGGTCTGAACGAAACCGGAGGCACTTTCCTCGCATATCCATCGATCTCCAAGTACGTCTGGACGACCACCAACTGATTCCCTCATCTTGGGTGTACAGCCCAATCAAGATCATCAGTAATCACCCAGGCGATGTGAAGACTTCCGGTCTTCAACCACCGTCTTCATCTTCGACATATCGTCGAATCGGTTATTCAGAATGGGTATAAACCCGGACTTTCCGAACAACCCGCGTATATTAAAAACAAATGTTACACAAACACAACATACGCCTCATTCCAATTCTTAGGGAAAGGTTCCCATTAATTTTATTCAAGATAAATTCTTTAAAATTTATCCTTTAATCTTCCTTTGGATGTCATTTCAAACCAAATTATGGTTTTCCAAACTAGTCGAGATTAGCGAACAACACCGAAGTAATTATTTATTTTATTTCCTAATCCCAACCTATTCATCCCATGAAGCAAAACTGGTAATACTCCATATCTAACACCACAGTGTTATCGGTAAAATTAATTACCATTTCACGTTCAAATATGATTAAAGATTTAACTATCGCTTTGGAGCAAAACTGGTGATACTCCATTCTCGCTCAATTTCTAAATTTGATAATTTAGATTATCAATTCACATTTCAATCTAATTGCAGATTCATTAAAACTCCTTTTACTGGGTTAAAGAACTAGTGTCATTTAAAATACAGTTCACGACAAACCCAAATCACATTCTATTTATTATCGGGTTAAAGAACAAGTGTTATTTAAAACACCCTTCACGATAAACCCACAAATCAATTCTATTTAAAACCCATTTCAAATTCAATTTATTTATTTAAAAATAAATGGGTTTTAATTTTAGTTCAAAACTAGTTCATTTCGATAAAAATCAATTTTTATCTTTTCAAATATGGAGTTTTTCATCTCAATTTTTCCCAAATCATTACTTATGATTTTACACAAATTATTACTATTTTTAATAATTTTATCAAGGCCCGTACAGTCGATTTCCATCAACGGTCATCGAACTGCACTTACAGCGACCTTTTCTGAATTTGATTTGGATGTATCTCCAAATCCAACCGTTAGATTTCAAATTTCTAATATTCGTTAGAAAGCTCTTTTCGATACGAACCCAACGGTTCTGGTTTTAGGAGGATCCGACGGTCGGATTTCCCGTAATGTCCGTTTGAAATAAATGGTCGAAATTCACGAACTACCGCGGCGCGGCGCGTTCTATTCAGGCCATTATATTATATATATATAATATATATTTCGTCGATTTCTATTTAGAACGAATTTTATAAATAGGTTTAAATTCGTTTCAAAAACAATTTCAACTTCCATTTCAATTCAAATCAAAATTGAATTCTTCCTTATAAATTCGTTTTAAAATTCCTTTCTATTCAATTCAAATTTCAATTCAATTTGAATTCATTTCAATTCGGTTTCAATTCAATTCGAATTCGTTTTCAATTCAATTCAAAGTCGTTGTACATTCAATTCATTTCGAATTCGTTTTATATTCAATTCATTTCGAATTCGTTTTATATTCAATTCATTTCGAATTCGTTTTATATTCAATTCATTTCGAATTCGTTTTATATTCAATTCATTTCGAATTCGTTTTATATTCAATTCATTTCGAATTCGTTTTATATTCAATTCATTTCGAATTCGTTTTATATTCAATTCATTTCGAATTCGTTTTATATTCAGTTCATTTCGAATTGGTCTTCTATTCAATTCAATTCAAACTGGTTTTCTATTCGATTCAATTCAAATTGGTTTTCTATTCGATTCGATTCAAATTGGTTTTCTATTCGATTCAATTCAAATCGGTTTTCTATTCAATTCAATTCAAATTGGTTTTCTAATCAATTCAATTCAAATTTCATTTCAAAATATTCGATTTCGAAATCACTTTTCAATATTCATTTTAAAATGAATAAAATCGATATAAATATCGTTCACGTCAAAATGGCGTTAATCTAATCAACACGGCTTCATATAATTCTATTTTCAAATATTCTATTTCAAATATTTCTTTTTCAAATATTTCCTATTCAAATATTTCTATTTCAAATATTTCTATTTTAAAATATTTCGTTCAACACATGACTAATCTCAACGGATGAGTACTGTCAACACATGAACCTTTATTTTATATTGATAAAGAAGTAAATTTTATTATTAAAATATTTCGTTCAACACATGACTAATCTTAACGGATGAGTACGGCCAACACATGAACCTTTATTTTATAAAGATAAAGATATAAATTTTATTGTTAAAATATTTCGTTCAGCACATGACTAATCTCAACGGATGAGTACAGTCAACACATGAACCTTTGTTTTATATCGATCTTTATCTTCTAAATTGGAATGAGGCCCAATCAATTACCATATAAAGTTAATTATATGTATTCCATATGACACTTGTATATAATAGCAACGATAAATAATCAACCATCATCCAAAGTGCACTACACTGTATAAGCATCAAATATAGATATCTAACGCTTATAACAGCCTGTCAATCAATCGATTGACATACAACTAATTATTGGGATTAGTGTATGTCGTATTTTATCCCAATACCCGTGTGGGGTTTCAAATCAACAAACACATATTTTTATTTGTGCAGTTGGGCGATGTGTAAAATTTATCGTCCCAATCAATGTCCTTCAAATAGGTGTACATAAACAAACCGTCCGGTTTGTAAATGAATATTTATTTATTCACATTCACGTTAAAAATTATATTTTTAACGATAAATTATTTTATTTTAACACATGAATTTTTATTCAGTTCATTTACAAAATAAAAATGATATTTTTATTTTTCTAACTTATTTCAGAAAATTTCGGCTGCATAACGGCACGATACTAGAAACGGGACAAGGCCTAGCCTTATCCTCGGTCTAGTGAAGGCCCACGCCATTCACACATCAATCAAATCAATTTCATTTCACCAAGCCATTCAATTCAAACCAAATAATCTAACCAACTATACAATCAAACAAACAAGTCCATGGTATGTGGACGATTGTGTCGGGTGCTACTAAACACCGTCTGCATCCTAGTATATATATATAACTAGAAAATGAAATTGAAAGGTGAGAAATTCTCACCAAAAGCTATCCCAGTTCCATGACTCTTCTTTTATAGAAATCTTCATCGTTCTCGCATTTTTGTCTCCTTTGTTGCCCGTATTCTCTACATATGTAAAAATCGAATTTTTACTTCGCTATTCAATATATAAAAATCGAATTTTTACTTCGCTATTCAATATATAAAAATCGAATTTTTACTTCCCTATTCAATATATAAAAATCGAATTTTTACTTCGCTATTCAATATATAAAAATCATATTTTCACAACGATGTTATATAGATAAAAAATATATTTTTATCACGCTATTTTCATATAAAGATTTCGCCTTTTCAAAAATATAGATTTCGCTTTTATTTCCTCACTATAAAAATCACCTCTTTATTTCAATGTATATATAATAAAAATCAGATTTTTATTTCGCTACATATACAAAGATGATATTTTTATCTTTCTACAATATAAAAGATTATATTTTTATTTTGCTACACATATAACGATGATATTTCTAATATTCCTATTATGTAAAAATTATATTTTTAATTCTCTACATAAACAAAAAATCACGCCTTGCTCCCTTTAAAAATATCGTTTTTCTTCCTTTAAAAATCTAATCTTTTCTATTTTAAAAATCTAATCTTTTCTATTTTAAAAATCTAATCTTTTCTATTTTAAAAATCTAATCTTTTCTATTTTAAAAATCTAATCTTTTCTATTTTAAAAATCTAATCTTTTCTATTCTAAATGAAATAAACAAATCAGCACTTTAAAACAATTTTTAAATTAACTGAACAAAGCAAAACAAACAAAAGCAAAAACCAAAAACGTACCACGGTCGGAGAGGGATTCTGAGGTGCGGAGGGCGGAGTAGTGGCGCGGCAGGGGGTTGCGGGGTTGGTCAGGGAGGCGGAGGTGAGCGGTGGTGCAGTGTCGGACGGAGGGGATAGGGGCGATGCGGGTTGGGGGGGCGCAGCTAGGGCTCGAGGTTTGGGGGTCTTCGGGTTACAGGAGGGAGGGAGTATGGAGGCGAGAGGATCGTCGGAGTGGGGGGGGGGGCCTCCCTGTCGACGGCGGCGGCCAGCGTTGGCGCCACCAGGACTGGCGGTGGCGACTGGAACGGGGGGCGAGGAAACCGATTTTTTTCCCTTTTTTTTTGTAAAATCTGATTTGGAAAATCGAATGGGGGGAGGGGCAGATAGAGATAAAGGAGAGGAGAGAGGAAGAGGGTTTTTTTTATTTAATTCAAAAAGTTGACTTTTACAAACGACCACTAAACGAGGCCCACCACCTGTCGTGCATAGCTAATTACCCCCATTCCGAACACAATGGGATACGTATCGCAAGCTGTTTCGACCGTTTCGATCAGTTTCCGTTAAAATCAACATATAACTCTATATATTGAATATGAACGCGCATTTCAATTTACCGGGGTCACATACGAACTGTATAAATCCCAGAAAAATATTTTCTACCTTCGTATTGACGATACGGTCCTAACAAAACTAGTTTCGTCGAATTCTGAGACCGTTGAAAAAATGGCCAATTTCCAGTCGATTAAAATCAACTGAAACTGGTCAATCACGTTTTCCTTTTCCACACTCACATATTGATTCGAAAAATTATGAAATTTGAAACCTAGCAATAATTTGACATCACGGACCCAACAAAAGTGGTTTCGTCGAAATCCGAGGTCGTTTGCAAAATTCCCATTTTTAAGGGCCTGAATTCCATAGCGACTATTCAGAATTTTCAACTAGACATATCTTTTGATTCCCGCTATGAAATCTTGATTTTCCGGATTCGTTGGAAAGATATTATCAAATAGATCCTATTGTTTTTGGTTTCACTAAAATCTGGATTGTTTTGCACCCGGTACATTCAATTGAAGTTTGAAATCGAATTATCGAACTACCGCCCCATTTTCAATTCTATTTATAATTATATATAAATATTTATATTCTAACGGCGACGTATATATATTATACACGTTCTATTCTATATTCAAAATAAATTTTTGTCGATATTATTTAAAATAATCTATTTTAAATGTTCAGAATCCGTTAAAGTTTCCAAAATAAAAATTTTAAACTGGCCCAGATTTCCGGGTTATTACAATCTCCCCCACTTAAAACTTTTCGTCCCCGAAAAGGAACAAAGTCGAAAGTGGTTTGATTAATCAACTCTATGTTCGATCTGGCTTCCATTCTCCAACTTTTCAGTTTCTGAGAATTTTCAAATTCTTCAAAAATTTGGCTAACACCCTAAATTTTCGAAAAATTTCGCCATAACCTCCCCTGCACCAGGAGCCACGGGAAAATCCCGAAATTGCCATACAGGCCTTCTGATCTCAAAAAGAAAAAGAAAAAGCCAAGCGGCTAGCCAATAGGCTCATAAAATCATCATCACCCAAACAAAACAGTAAATTATAGTAAACATGTACCTATTTGTCGGGCAACAAATTTTATTCTTCGGCTCTAGCCTCCTTGCTATGACCTGTTCAATGTAAGTACATGTATATGCATGCAAATGTGACCAATTTTCAATATAATTCAATATGTGGTTCAATTAGGCATAATGGTTTAAAATTATCAAACAAATAAACAAACAACACAAACATTAATCAATTAGTGAATTTAACGTTTCAAATTCATAATTTTGATACATATATACATATACAGAAAATCATGTTTTTGATGCCAATTCACAACAATAAATCTAGCTATATTTGTTTTGGTTCTCATACCAGTCTAATGGAAATATATAGAAATCACACCTTCGAAACACGAACATAAATACTGATGATGTCATGACAATTATCAGTACCATCTCCGGGCGACTAGAATGTGATTCTATATCTATCCAGTATATTAAAACTTCGACTATACGTTCATGACGCGTATACGCGAAATCTTTATATACTCGATTGTCCAAATTCAATACAAATAAAATATTCAAATACATATAAAATGGTTTAAATTTTCAAAACAAAATTGTTTTCAATTGAAAAATATACTCTTCACACTCGTTCTAGGATACTACCGATCCTATCTCTAACGAGTCATCCTAATTGGATATTACTAATCCAATATCTGATGAATTCTTTCGTATGGTTCTAATGTGTCTTGTTCTCGAGCTCTGTAAACCAAAGCTCTGATACCAAATGTAACGGCAAGGAATTTCGCTTGATCCGAATCAGTCGTTAAACCGATCTAGACCGTTTGAAACCCCTGTTCGTTTGAGAACAGGACAAATCAGAACGCAGACGGAAGAACATTTCATTGTTATTACAACAATTCCATCAGATACAAGAATATACAGAGTATAATTGAATAAATTACATTCGATAAATATCAGAGATTACAATAAATTACATAGCAGCGGAAAAATATACAAAACACAACTGAAAGTGATACACGGATACAGTGCTTTCCGAGCATCCTCCCAGCTGTAAATCAGGATCCTGTGAATATAAATCTGCAAAACCAAAACTACTAGCTGCCCGTGTCGAAAATAAGGGCACCCAGAGTTTAGGTTAAAACAATAAACTCCAGGTCAGTCATGTGACTGGTGTGAGAACTAAAACAGTTATTTAAAACTTTACTTTAAAAGAGAGTAATTCAAGGGACCACGCCGTATAACACGGAACGGGTTTCCTCCCAAGAATACCAGTGCATAGAATAAACAGCGCAATGCTTTTTCGAAAAATGAAGCTATTATAAGACCCAGGTCCCATCACACAATGCAACGCAAGCCGGAGGATTGGGTTTTACCTTATAACAGCCAAACATGCTTGGTACGTTTAAAACAAATCATTTGATACTATAATAAGTGTATAGTTTCAAAACAATTTCAATCATAAATATAAATCATAGACGGCATAGCATCCCATGCTACTATGTCGCCATACTAGGCTCTACAAATAAAGCCGAAATATCTCGTATTGGAAATTGGATTTCCGTCATGAGCCGAGGCAAGGGGCAAGCTCCTCTCCGCTTCGAGACCCTCTAGCAAATGTCTCAGGACTACGCACTCTGGGTAACCCTGGATCGGCTGGGCCGGTCCTCTCTTACGTTTGAGAATTGGCAATTCCTGAACTCACGTTTCACGGTCCTTACAGACCTATAATCGAGGCGCCTCATTCCAACAACCACAAAGGTGAAAAGTATATAAATGTCAGGGCTGGTAAGTCACTGACACCACCAAAGCTAGAATGAAACATCGTGTTCTCCCAACGGTCTGTATCTCGTTTTTAACTCATACCGAGGTGTGAGGCTCGCGAATTCACGTTATACACAAAGCTATGCCACGTAGGTCGTGCTTTGATAATCAACCACAAGACTTTGCTTTTCAACAGAAGCCTTGATCCATGCAACTCAGCATGCCACATAGGCAATTTATGTCATGCGATTGATATCTATCGATATATAACCTCTAAGCTCGTACGTCTCAGAGAAGGGCGTTAAGCAAGATAATAAATTCTCCGCTGCCAAACAGATATATATTTAACAGAAATCAATCAACACAGAATAAAATCCAATGTCAGACACACAATCCATTTACAAGTTCGTTCTGGGTCTGAACGAAACCGGAGGCACTTTCCTTGCATATCCATCGATCTCCAAGTACGTCTGGACAACCACCAACTGATTCCCTCATCTTGGGTGTACAACCCAATCAAGATCATCAGTAATCACCCAAACGATGTGAAGACTTCCGGTCTTCAACCACCATCTTCATCTTCGACATATCGTCGAATCAGTTATTCAGAATGGGTATAAACCCGGACTTTCCGAACAACCCGCGTATATTAAAAACAAATGTTACACAAACACAACATACGCCTCATTCCAATTCTTAGGGAAAGGTTCCCATTAATTTTATCCAAGATAAATTCTTTAAAATTTATCCTTTAATCTTCCTTTGGATGTCATTTCAAACCAAATTATGGTTTTCCAAACTAGTCGAGATTAGCGAACAACACCGAAGTAATTATTTATTTTATTTCCCAATCCCAACCTATTCATCCCATGAAGCAAAACTAGTAATACTCCATATCTAACACCACAGTGTTATCGGTAAAATTAATTACCATTTCACGTTCAAATCTGATTAAAGATTTAACTATCGCTTTGGAGCAAAACTGGTGATACTCCACTCTTGCTCAATTTCTAAATTTGATAATTTAGATTATCAATTCACATTTCAATCTAATTGCAGATTCATTAAAACTCCTTTTACTGGGTTAAAGAACTAGTGTCATTTAAAACACAGTTCACGACAAACCCAAATCACATTCTATTTATTATCGGGTTAAAGAACAAGTGTTATTTAAAACACCCTTCACGATAAACCCACAAATCAATTCTATTTAAAACCTATTTCAAATTCAATTTATTTATTTAAAAATAAATGGGTTTTAATTTTAGTTCAAAACTAGTTCATTTCGATAAAAATCTATTTTTATCTTTTCAAATATGGAGTTTTTCATCTCAATTTTTCCCAAATCATTACTTATGATTTTACACAAATTATTACTATTTTTAATAATTTTATCAAGGCCCGTACAGTCGATTTCCATCAACGGTCATCGAACTGCATTTACAGAGACCTTTTCTGAATTTGATTTGGATGTATCTCCAAATCCAACCGTTATATTTCAAATTTCTAATATTCGTTAGAAAGCTCTTTTCGATACGAACCCAACGGTTCCGGTTTTAGGAGGATCCGACGGTCGGATTTCCCGTAATATCCGTTTGAAATAAATGGTCGAAATTCACGAACTACTGCGGCGCGGCGCGTTCTATTCAGGCCATTATATTATATATATAATATATATAATATATATTTCGTCGATTTCTATTTAGAACGAATTTTATAAATAGGTTTAAATTCGTTTCAAAAACAATTTCAACTTCCATTTCAATTCAAATCAAAATTGAATTCTTCCTTATAAATTCGTTTTAAAATTCCTTTCTATTCAATTCAAATTTCAATTCAATTTGAATTCATTTCAATTCGGTTTCAATTCAATTCGAATTCGTTTTCAATTCAATTCAAATTCGTTGTACATTCAATTCATTTCGAATTCATTTTATATTCAATTCATTTCGAATTCGTTTTATATTCAATTCATTTCGAATTCGTTTTATATTCAATTCATTTCGAATTCGTTTTATATTCAATTCATTTCGAATTCGTTTTATATTCAATTCATTTCGAATTCGTTTTATATTCAATTCATTTCGAATTCGTTTTATTTTAAATTCATTTCGAATTGGTTTTATATTCAATTCAATTCAAATTGGTCTTCTATTCGATTCAATTCAAATTGGTTTTCTATTCGATTCAATTCAAATTGGTTTTCTATTCGATTCAATTCAAATTGGTTTTCTATTCAATTCAATTTAAATTGGTTTTCTATTCAATTCAATTCAAATTGGTTTTCTAATCAATTCAATTCAAATTTCATTTCAAAATATTCGATTTCGAAATCACTTTTCAATATTCATTTTAAAATGAATAAAATCGATATAAATATCGTTCACGTCAAAATGGCGTCAATCTAATCAACACGGCTTCATATAATTCTATTTTCAAATATTCTATTTCAAATATTTCTTTTTCAAATATTTCTATTTCAAATATTTCTATTTTAAAATATTTCGTTCAACACATGACTAATCTCAACGGATGAGTACTGTCAACACATGAACCTTTATTTTATATTGATAAAGAAGTAAATTTTATTATTAAAATATTTCGTTCAACACATGACTAATCTCAACGGATGAGTACGGCCAACACATGAACCTTTATTTTATAAAGATAAAGATATAAATTTTATTGTTAAAATATTTCGTTCAACACATGACTAATCTCAACGGATGAGTACAGTCAACACATGAACCTTTATTTTATATTGATCTTTATCTTCTAAATTGGAATGAGGCCCAATCAATTACCATATAAAGTTAATTATATGGATTCCATACAACACATGTATATAATAGCAACGATAAATAATCAACCATCATCCAAAGTGCACTACACTGTATAAGCATCAAATATAGATATCTAACGCTTATAACAGCCTGTCAATCAATCGATTGACATACAATTAATTATTGGGATTAGTGTATGCCGTATTTTATCCCAATACCCGTGTGGGATTTCAAATCAACAAACGCATATTTTTATTTGTGCAGTTGGGCGATGTGTAAAATTTATCGTCCCAATCAATGTTCTTCAAATAGGTGTACATAAACAAACCGTCCGGTTTGTAAATGAATATTTATTTATTCACGTTCACGTTAAAAATTATATTTTTAACGATAAAATATTTTATTTTAACACATGAATTTTTATTCAGTTCATTTACAAAATAAAAATGATATTTTTATTTTTCTAACTTATTTCAGAAAATTTCGGTGGCATAACGGCACGATACTAGAAACGGGACAAGGCCTAGCCTTATCCCCGGTCTAGTGAAGGCCCACGCCATTCACACATCAATTAAATCAATTTCATTTCACCAAACCATTCAATTCAAACCAAATAATCTAACCAACTATACAATCTAACAAACAAGTCCATGGTCTGTGGACGATTGTGTCGGGTGCTACTAAACACCGTCTGCATCCTAGTATATATATATATATATATATATATATATAACTAGAAAATGAAATGGAAAGGTGAGAAATTCTCACCAAAAGCTATCCCAGTTCCACGACTCTTCTTTTATAGAAATCTTCATCGTTCTCGCATTTTTGTCTCCTTTGTTGCCGTATTCTCTACATATGTAAAAATCGAATTTTTACTTCGCTATTCAATATATAAAAATCGAATTTTTACTTCGCTATTCAATATATAAAAATCGAATTTTTACTTCGTTATTCAATATATAAAAATCGAATTTTTATTTCGCTATTCAATGTATAAAAATCATATTTTCACAACGATGTTATATAGATAAAAATTATATTTTTATCACGCTATTTTCATATAAAGATTTCGCCTTTTCAAAAATATAGATTTCGCTTTTATTTCCTCACTATAAAAATCACCTCTTTATTTCAATGTATATATAATAAAAATCAGATTATTATTTCGCTACATATACAAAGATGATATTTTTATCTTTCTACAATATAAAAGATTATATTTTTATTTTGCTACACTAATAACAATGATATTTCTAATATTCCTATTATGTAAAAATTATATTTTTAATTCTCTACATAAACAAAAATCACGCCTTGCTCCCTTTAAAAATATCGTTTTTCTTCCTTTAAAAATCTAATCTTTTCTATTTTAAAAATCTTATCTTTTCTATTTTAAAAATCTAATCTTTTCTATTTTAAAAATCTAATCTTTTCTATTTTAAAAATCTAATCTTTTCTATTTTAAAAATCTAATCTTTTCTATTTTAAAAATCTAATCTTTTCTATTCTAAATGAAATAAACAAATCAGCACTTTAAAACAATTTTTAAATTAACTGAACAAAGCAAAACAAACAAAAGCAAAAAACAAAAACAAAAACGTACCACGGTCGGAGAGGGAATCTGAGGTGCGGAGGGTGGAGCAGTGGCGCGGCAGGGGGTTGCGGGGTTGGTCATGGAGGCGGAGGGGAGCGGTGGTGCAGTGTCGGACGGAGGGGATAGGGGCGATGCGGGTTAAGGGGGCGCAGCTAGGGATCGAGTTTTGGGGGTCTTCGGGTTACAGGAGGGAGGGAGTATGGAGGCGAGAGGATCGTCGGAGTGAGGGGGGCCTCCCTGTCGACGACGGCGGTCAGCGCTGGCGCCACCAGGACTGGCGGTGGCGACTGGAACGGGGGGCGACGAAATCGATTTTTTTCCTCTTTTTTTTTGTAATTTCTGATTTGGAAAATCGAATGGGGGGGGGCAGATAGAGATAAAGGAGAGGAGAGAGGAAGAGAGTTTTTTTTATTTAATTCAAAATGTTGACTTTTACAAACGACCCCTAAACGAGGCCCACCACCTGTCGTCCATAGCTAATTACCCCCATTCCGAACACAATGGGATACGTATCGCAAGCTGTTTCGACCGTTTCGATCAGTTTCCGTTAAAATCAACATATAACTCTATATATTGAATTTGAACGCGCATTTCAATTTACCGGGGTCACATACGAACTCTATAAATCCCAAAAAAATATTTTCTACCTTCGTATTGACGATACAGTCCTAACAAAACTAGTTTCGTCGAATTCTGAGACCATTGGAAAAATGGCCAATTTCCAGTCGATTAAAATCAACTAAAACTGGTCAATCACGTTTTCCTTTGCCACGCTCACATATTGATTCGAAAAATTATGAAATTTGAAACCTAGCAATAATTTGACATCACGGACCCAACAAAAGTGGTTTCGTCGAAATCCGAGGTCGTTTGCAAAATTCCCATTTTTAAGGGCCTGAATTCCATAGCGACTATTCAGAATTTTCAACTGGACATATCTTTTGATTCCCGCTATGAAATCTTGATTTTTAGGATTCGTTGGAAAGATATTATCAAATAGATCCTATTGTTTTTGGTTTCACTAAAATCCGGATTGTTTTGCACCCGGTACATTCAATTGAAGTTTGAAATCGAATTATCGAACTACCGCGCCATTTTCAATTCTATTTATAATTATATATAAATATTTATATTCTAACGGCGACGTATATATATTATACACGTTCTATTCTATATTCAAAATAAATTTTCGTCGATATTATTTAAAATATTCTATTTTAAATGTTCAAAATCCGCTAAAGTTTCCAAAATAAAAATTTTAAACTGGCCCAAATTTCCGGGTTATTACATTTCTAGTTACCAAATTTAAATTTCCAGAAAATTTTGCCAGCGTCTCCTTTGTACGGCTCAATCGGTACAACTACATAATGCCTCTCTAGGCTCTTTCCATTCAAAAAGAAAATCAAAAAGCTAAACGACTTGCCCGATAGGCTCATAAAATCTCATATTAAAATTTAAACATGTACCTTTTTTTCACTTAAATTATAATCTTCATACTCTCTTCCCACTCTTCATCCCATACCTGTTATCATATATTCAACCATTCACAATTTATTTCCAATCAATTCAACACTTTGCCCTCTATTTGCTAATTAAATTTCTGATTAGCTTCTTTGCTTAGTTTGAACCTATCACATTCAAATATATTTATATTCACTTATACACTAAACAAACTCAAACTCCTTGCTCACATCCAAATTTTAATCCAAGTTTTATATTCGAATTCCCAATCCTGATTAACAAATTCAGTTCACTTAAACTAAGTTAAGTTCGATCCAAATCCTATTAGCTAATTTCTTTTGAAATTAGTTAACTTCATTTGATAATTAAAAATCTGATTTTTGTTCCAAAAATCAATCCAGTTACTCCACTTGAGTTCATATCTATTTTATAACTCGAATTCAGATTTTTCTAATTGAAATTCGGATTTTTATTCACTAAAAATCCCTTTAATTAATTAAATCATTATGGTTAAACGATTTTACAACGACTTCTCTAAAATTTGGTTTTTGACATAACTCAAAATCTATAAGACGAAATCCAAATTTTTCTTTAATTAGAAAATTATTATTCAATAGGTCCAAACGTTTTTGGTTTCATCAAATTCCGGCTTATATCGAGTTCTATATACTCAATTGAAGTTTAAAACGCCAAATTACGAGCTACCGCGCTGCGGCGAGATCATTTTAATTTAATTTATAATTAAACGTTTAAACTTTGGTTATAAAATAAATTTCAACTCAATTTTCAATATTTTAAAATAATACAAGTCCGTTATCCAAATCTAACTTAATTCCGGTTATTCAAACACGTCGATTATTTCGTTCCACATTCATAACTCAGTTATGAATTTATTCGAACTCAAATTTCTATATTCAAGTCCAATTCACATAGAATTAGATTATTTATAAAATATCGGTATCATCGAATTCCAATTAAATTTCCTTTTATACAAAAAAATCAATTAATCCAACATCCCTTACCGTTACAAACTAATATCATCTCTTGATAATAGTGAAGTCGTTCAAGTTGGGGTATTTTATTTACCTCTCAGACCTTGACCGACAACGTTCTTATCTTGAGCTAGATAAAAGCTTATAATACAAAAAAATTGATTTAAATCTCACCTTTTATTCCATTTCTTACATTTGGTAATCTATTTCCAACTTACTCGATGAAAATTACTTCATCACATTTATAAACGTTGTTTATAAATTAACTTCCTTGTTTTATAACTTAAAACAAAGCTTCCGTTTAAAAATCCATTTTTAAATTCAATTCCTATTTGGAATATTTTATTATCATAACTTATATATACATATATCTAAAAAAAATAAAATCTATTTTCCTGTTTAATATTATATTTTAATATTTATCTAAAACAAATCCAATATTCTTTTTGGAAATAATCTTTCTTTTTTTAAATTCGACATAGTCGAATTCAAATCATAAATCCATATGGATTTATTCCAATTTTATTTATATTTCGTGTTAGAGTTTTTGCCCTAGAGGCAATCCATTTGATGAGATTGATAACAATGTTGTTGTTATTATTTTATTTGGAATAAAATAATATTCTATTATATTATATTTACTGCATAATATAAATATTAATACAATAGAAGTCCTTAGAACTATAATACGGAATTATATAATTCGAGTAAGACTTGAATTTGAGATTATTTAATATGACAAGTAATATAATTCTTAAATGCCCCTAGTCGAGTTTTATTGTTTATATAGGACAACAATAAAGCGTTGAGACTAGTATATTGATTGACTGATGATCACATCTCATTGATCATTAATATATGTGATATTAAAGTCAAGATATAAATACGTATTGGAGAATAGTGTATTGGGCTGACCCACTATGAGATAACTACATGGAATAAAATTAATAGTATCATAAGTTATTCTCATAATGACAGTGATGTAATGGTCCTCAGACCTGAAATCATTATAGTTTTATTCGAGGATATTTGTGTTTTGATATCATCTAAAGTTATTCGTAACAGAGTAACGATAACGGTGATTATTGGATACATCTCAAATCGAATGAAAATTATGAATGATCTTTATGAAATTTAACCCCATAATATATTTGTGGTGATATCTATGGGCCTCTTGATTGAGTGAGACTGTGAAATGCATGGTCGTGCTCAAATATTGATTTGTTTTGAACAGTCTACTCATCATCAAGAAAAACATATTAAATTATAAAGAGGATGATACGATCTATGCCTCAAGTTTGACTCTGGATATATTGGTTAAAAGGATTATATTACATTGATAAACTGGTCATGGAAAGGTTGTATCGAATCAGTGATATTATTATAATTTGGGTAACAGCGATGTATTACTAGATGTCGCTCACTGTTTACAGTTTAAATATTGTTTAAATTGTTGCCAACATTATGATAACCTATAGGGTCACACAAATAAACGTTGAACAGGGTGAGAGCCATTCGAAATAAAAGGAAATCAAAACATTGAATATTTCTTTTATTTAAATGGCAACCGGGTCAAAAGGTTTAGCGTGAATCTCATGTTGTTTTATTATAAAAGAAGGGGCCGATCCTTTTTTCAGATAATTCAACTCTAACCCACACGAGAATATGAACACCCTATATCCAAAATTTGGCTAGTACCAACTCATCCCTCCTCGATTTCGTCTGACGATCTCCAGGTCGACGTTTGTGGATACCGATAGAGACACTTATTCTCGAGTGTTCGATTCGATTCAACAAAGCTTAATCATTATTCAGATTTGCGATTCGATTAAAAGCAGTAAGGTACATCGTTTTGATTCAACATTGAATTCGATTATTGACTAGGATTGTTATAAATTTGTTGAAATCCGCTGCTAAATTGATCCTATTTTACCTTCATTTCGAACATCGGAAATGATTTTGTAGTTCCCTTTTTGAAACGATTTCCAATTTCCCTTTTTAAAATCATACTTGAATCTACATTTTTAAATTATCCGATGAAAGTTTTTCTATTATTCATTTATAAACATCGTTTATAAATTCAGCTGCTTGTTTTTATTGTTAAAAACAAGTTAATATTTTCCCTAGCCTATTCGAAAATTTAAATTTTGTTTCAGAAAAATAAAATCTCCTTTTTAAATCTAAAAATCCCTTTTTATGATATTTTTAAATTTCAATATCTAGGGCTAGTGATATTCAAACATCCAAATACACAACCATCAATGCAATTCAACATATCACATATATATAATTATGTAAATTGACAATAATAAATAAATTTGAGGAATCCAGTTGGATCCCTCCAACCTGTTTCCCTACATCAACAGATGTTAGACAAAATAAATAATACCTATTCTGCTTCAAGGCAGGATATCGCAATATAGAAGGTCATCTACTAAATATATCATGGCGCGACAGGGTCATTCGCTAATGATATGCAGGCATCCGCTAATGATACTGCGGAAATATCCATTATATATAATAACCACAACTACCAAGCCTACATATAACTAATATATATATATATATATATATATAACCCCAATAATTCATTCATGCATCTAAGCAATCAACAATTTATTTTTAACAATTAAAAATAAATTTAAATATAAAACTGTGAGTGAGATCTACTCACCTTGATTTTTATTTGTCGCTTTTACATTCTGGATTTGTTTAACTTCGAAAAGCATTCGAATTTTTCTAGAATTCCTACTGGTTCCAAAAGCACTAAATTAGTTTCATCTTGACATCTACCTCACTGCAAATCCAACTGACTTCATTTCGACTGAATCTGTTATTTCATGATACACACACACACGCACACACACACACACACACACACACACACACACACACACATATATATATATTAACAATACGAGTTTGGATATAATTAAACTAATTTAATTTAATAAAAACACCTTAACTGAAACACCCCACCTCCATTAATGTCAATCACTAAGGGAATGCATTAACTTTAGTGAAGCATTATAGGTAAAATATGCAGATAAGTTACAAGAATGACAAATAAAGAAGCAGAAAACAAAGTCATTTTATAAGCAATGTAGTTCAGTCAAGCTTTTACAACAATTGACTCAATCATACTTAAAAGTATTACATAAAACTTCTGTCTTAATTCAAAAATTTCCAAATATATAAGAAGCATAAAACATAGCAAAATAGCATAAGTCCCCAAATAAAAGTGCAAACACAGCCATAGATAAAGATAAGAGGATCCAAGCAATACATCAAAAAATCTTCAAGCTTGGAAAGAGAAATGGTCCAAACTAAGCTGAGCTATTCCCTCCCTGACTACCTGGGGGGAAACGGAAGAAAAGAAGACGAAAGAAAACGGGTCAGACATAAAGCCTGGTAAATCCAGTGATTTTCAGTATGTAAACAGGTAAAAGTAACATGACATGAATAAAGTGAATATAAGACAATACTGTGATAACAGAGAGAACAAGATAAGATTAGCATAAGATATGATAAGGCAAGATAAACTGAATGCGCTTCTACTTTTTCTCTGCTTCGCTACTACCCTGTTATTCTGATTTCTATGTCTCTACACCACCTAACTAGTGTCCCAACTAGTAATCTGTATAAAATGATAACGTGATCCCAATCCCCGCAGTTGTGGTAGCCTTCAGGTGCACATCTATTATGAGGATCTTACCTCTATCTGCCTAATTGCCATGGATATGTTAAATGTACCCTTACTACCCTATCGATCGGCTCCCTGCTTGTATTCATTTATTACTTGTGTAATCCGACCCCGCTTGTATGTATTCATTACTTGTGTCATTCGGCCTCGCTTGTGTGTATTCATGACTTGTGTCATTCGTCCCCGCTTGTATGTATTCATGACTTGTGTCATTCTGCCCCACTTGTATGTATTCATGACTTGTGTCATTCGACCCCGCTTATATGTAGATACTTGTGCCGGCCCCATCATGGGGTGTATCAATTCCCATGATGGCAACCCGAAACGATTCAAGATGCACAGTGTATACTACTGATTCCGAGTGCTTTCTTTTCCACTCCGGAGCACGTGCACGCCCATACTCCATCGGAACTACACTGCTGCATCACCCTCCGCTATTTTGACCACTTATAATCAGCCCAGTAATCGTGCCCCACCCTGTCTAGCTCAGGGTACCATGATACATCTATGTTGGTTACTGCTGAAATGGGTCCCTGTTACTAGGGTTTCCTAATCAACATGTTATAATGGTTAAGTGTTCTCAATTTAACTTAACCCTACCCATTTGCTTAATTAACATGTTGTACTGGTTAAGTGTTGTTTATTCATATGTTACTTAACCTTCTCATTGATTCATGCATGTTTATTTAACGGTTAAGTTTGTGGGCCTATATATACTAATATTACCCACTTACCCAAGATTTACTTAATCCTTCCCCCTTATCAAGTCCATATGTATTATTGGTTAAGCTTGCCTTAACCCTATCCACTTTGTTCATGTAATATTGGTTAAGTTGTCTTCTTGTCCATGTTAACTTAACCCACCCACCTAACATGTTACATTGGTTAAGTGTTTCCTTCTTGTGTTACTTAACCTTACCACACATCATGTTATATTGGTTAAGTGTTTCCCTCTTGTGTTAACTTAACCCTACCACACATCATGTTATATTGGTTAAGTGTTTCCCCTTAACTTAACTCTACTCGTTCATCATGTTAGGTTGGTTAACTTATCCTTGCTCATTCATCATGTTGTATTTGGTTAAGTGTTTCCTATTAACTTAACCCTATTCATTCATCATTAATTCATTCATTAATGCCTTAACCTCTCACATTAGAACTATTGTTTGCGGTTGCTGGATGTGCCGGGCGGTTCCGGGCAGACTTCTACTGCAAACTCATTCTAACCTTGGGTTTTGGGATTTATGCGCTAACCTCTCACATTAGATCTATGTTGTTTTGGTCGCTGGATGTGCCGGGAGGTTCTGGGCAGTCTTACACCACAACTCAATCTAACCTCGGGTTAGGCACGTTCATCTTTTAGCCAATTTACCTATTTACCATACATGTCCAAGTCTAGATTTTATATGCTAATTTTCCCAAATTTACCAAACTAGTCATGTTCCAATTCTCAAGTTATGCCCAACCAAGCCAATCGCAAGTTATGCCCCACAAATTCAATTACAAGTCATTGCTCAAAATAGGATACACCTAATCTTCCCAAATTTGCAATAATAGTCATGCCCCAAAATCACAATATACATTATGCTTGGCGTCCCAACCAATAGTTATGCACGATCTAGATTTAATATTCCAATTTACAATTTACACCCAATATAGATTTAATATTTCAATTTACCCCAAGTTCGCAACAATAACAATTATGCTCAATTATTTCACCAAATATATTATGCCCAATTTTTACCCAAAATAGGCTATACCCAAATATTCCCCGTATTCCAATCGTTCTATTTCGCGATTTCAGCCTAGGTTCGAAGGTAACCCAGGTTCATAAGAAAAAAAATGAAAATAGGGGAAAAGAGAGAAGGAGCATAAGATAGGAATAGGCATAGAAATAGGCATGTAAAAACAGACCTAATACAAGAAAATTTAGATCCATCAAAGATAGATTCTTGAATAAACTGATACAATCATTATTGCAGGCTTAAGAATAACACCATGAACCAAAAATGATTATAAACCTGATGTACAACAAAGATAGGCCTGATTTAATCAATAAAAATAACCTCTAAGACATGTAAAGACATGGATTCAATAGAAGGATAGGGATAAATCTGAAAAGATTGTCTCATCATCAAGCATGGACTTAGATTCATTTTACTATTAGGTAATTAAATCTGAAAATAACATGAACTTACATTGCTAGGGTTAAGAAAAGATAATTGAATTGTTGTTGTTGTTGTAGAGAATATAATTCAAAGTTGATTTGAGGCTCTCTAATTTGATTTCTAGTTTAGAGAAGATGGCGATGGCTAGGATAGATGAAGATGAACAACATGACGACGTCATAGCTTTGGAACAATAGAATTAGGGTTGGGTTATGAGTGTGTATATAGATGTCTAGGATTATTAAGAGCCTTTAGATCAACCTAGTATCCATCCAAGCCATCCAGTCCAAGAAAATTCGTCATCAGCCCAATCAGGTAATGACACATCAGCCCTAGGCTGTAAAAATATGTTAGTGGATCTGGATAAAAAAGGGGTCGACTCCCTACGGGGGGGGGGGGGGGGCGACACCCCTATAGGGGGGTCGACCCCTATGCCGACTCCCCTATATGGGGGTCGACACCTCTGAGTGGGAAATTTCCCGCTCAGCCCGCTCTGACTGAATTTCGAATTTCGAACTGTTTTGACTTTTAATTACTATTTTAATTTAATTTCTATTTAAACTTGAAATCTTCTGAACTCCATAACTTCTTCATACGGAGCCCGATTTATGCAAACTTGGATCTATCTCAAGAAGAATTTCGAGACGAACGCAATGGCACAACCCGTTTCACCTAACTCTTCTTCTAAGAATTAAGTGTCCTTAAATTTGTTAATTTAATATTCATAGAAAATACGGGGTGTTACATTAACTAAATTAAATATAACTAATTTACTTTAATCCTTGTTTAATTCTTCCTACCAGTATTCATGAAAACCCCAGCTTCAGGAAGATAACCGAAAATGCATGCCAAAGATCTTCTTCGGCGCAGTCTTCCCTTATTAACAAACAACCCAAACCGCTGCACATACTATTTCAGCATTTTGTCAAACAACTCGTAGTCATCTCCTATCTCCTTCTCATCATACACCCACTGATTGTCGTGCTATACTACCCAGTCCCCACTGCCATACAAAACCATAACTCTATCAGCCCTCACTTACGCATATAAACTCCTCCAGGTGATAGCCTTAAACCTCACTATCGAAGCATTCAACTTCTACCCAATTTAACATTAGAATAAACTGCAGTCACCTAGTTCGACTGCACCTCCAAACATCCCAGTATCAACCATCTTCCCCAATATAACTGTCGCACCTAAATTACAAACAAAAATCAGCATCGGATTCATCAAAATTGCAACGCCTTCCTTCAGTCATACCTTAATGCAGTCGACATCCCCTTCGAACCACCTCATGCACCCCTTCCCTGACAACGTGACCCTCTCCAGTCTTGACGTCGACTTTAGGAACTTGTGAATTCACATGGCGACTTCGATTTAGAGATTTAGGGTTTATCTCTGTGGGTTTAAGGTTCAAAATGGGAAGATGGGTTTCCATTTTTTTCTTTGTTCATTATTTCTGATTTATGCGAGAGAATGAAGAGAGGTTGATCACGATTTATAGCAAGAATGACCCATTTTTATTTTATATAAGGAAGCACTGGTTTTGAATTTGAAGAATTATAAGAGCAGCCATTTTAATCTGAAACCTTGGATCAAAATGTTTAAAGAGGAATGAAAGGAGAAGAAATAAGGGGGTAGCGATTCATAGGCAAAAAATGGGACAATATGTACACAAGTTTTAATTAACGGTCGGTTAATGTACAAACATTTTTAATTTTTATTTGATTTGTATTTAATTTCGTTTTAACTGCGATTTGAGTTCGAGCTTATCCAATTAATTTTATAATAATATAATTTGCGGTTCCGAACCCCTATCGATGCACAACAACTGATATTTCCAACGTTATTCGCTATTCTGACCTAATGGATCAGGTTCTGAAATTTAATTTGAACACACACACCCCACACACACACACCCCCCCCACACACACACATATATATATAACATAATAAATTTAAAAACCATAAATTCCTCGATCATAAATTGTTATTACCGTTATATCCAGATAGAATTTATATTAATCATTTGAATTGTTTCGATTCAGTTTTAACTTCAAATTCAATTATATTCATTTTTGCATTACGATAATTCAATATCTTCGGAATTAATCATATATCGATTATTAAATTGATAAACTCCATATTAAAAATCCAATTATATTTCTAATTCAACATTTACAGTAATTTAATGATTAAAATTAATCGACTAAAAATCTAGGACGTTACAATGTCCGTGATTGAAATATGTCTGATTGAGTCCGTCCTAATTTCATTTAGGACATGTGTTAGGACAACAAAATTTATACCAGAAAAATCACGTCTGATCCGTGTTCATTTGGATTCATCTAAATTCCACATAATTAGGTATATAGTTGAAAGAAAATTTAGTAAAAAGCATAAAATTTTATATAAATATCCATGTCCGACTGGATCCGTTCATGTCCGTGTCTGAAAAACACATGTCAGTGTCTGACCGATTTCATTTAGGACACGAGTTAGGATAATAAAATTTGTATGGAAAAAATTTTGTCTGGTCCGTGTCCGGTCTGATTTTATTTAGGACAGAAACTGAGCACATCTCTGTCTGGTCCGACCGTTTTACACCCATATTGGCATATGTACTTATTCCAGACCCTAAAAGAATAAAATTAGCAAGTAGATCCTATGAATGTGTATTTATTGCCTATGTTATTAATCAAAAAACATACAGATTTTATGACCTCAATACACATCATATAATTGAATCTAATGATGCTAATTTTTTACGAATCAATTTTTCCTTTTAAATTAAGGAATAGTGGGGTACATCATGTACTTTATGCCTATCAGAACATAACTTAATGAATAGTTTGAGAATAAACCTGGAAGAAGTAAAAGAGTAAGAGTAGCAAAAGATTTTGGTTCATATTTTTGTGCTTTTACTATAGAGAAGGATCCTTTGAACCTCCAAAAGGCCTTATCTTCTTTAAATGCCCATTTTTTGCCAATAGGCCATAAATGATAAGATGGATTATTTGGAATCCAATAAGACTTAGTACTTAGTGGACAAACCACCTAGCTATAAGTTTATAGGTTGTAAATATGTACTTAAAAAGAAATAAAAACTCGATGACACTGTTGATGAATATAAATCCCTTATAGTAGACTTTTTGACACTTTTCACATGTAACTAGAATTGCATCCATTCGAGTGCCAATTTCACTTGCATCTATTAGATAAATCATTATATGTTTTAAATTGAACACTTACACAATGTCATGAAAATTTTGATAACTTAATAATCTCACATGGTTTTAAAGTTAATGAAAGTGAAAGATGCATTTATTATGAATCTGAGAATGACATTTGTACTATCATATGTCTATATGTAGTTGACCTACTCATTTTTTGGTCAAACATCTGTGTCACACATATTGTTAAATCCTTACTAAGTGCCAATTTCGATATGAAAGATCCATGTGAGTCTAGTGTAATCCTTGATATTAAGATTACTGGACCTGAAAAGAGACTTTCTTCGGATCAATCTCATTATATTGCAAAGATTCTAATAAAATACAATTACTTTGACTATAAACCATAGGGCTGTCAATTTCCTACATGACCCGTGGCCCGACCCGAAACTCACATGGAAATTAGCAGGTTATCTCGACCCGTTTACCAGCGGGCCATTTTCGGGTTAACCCGAAATTGACCTGTTTATAATCGAGTGGGTTTAGGGTTGACCCGCTAACCCGATTTTGACTCGCCAAACCCGATTCTATGTTGTATCTCTCCCATATTGTTAGTCTTTTATATATGTTGTTAATGTTAGTCTTTTATGTATGTAGTATTTAGTATGCTCGCATATGTAAGCTATTATATTTCACTAATTTATTCTTGTATGTTGTTAGTTATATTTTAGTTATAACAACTGTATCTCTTTCATACTGGTAGTCTTTAATTTATGCAGTATGGGCATATATACTTATGTATAGAAAATGATTTTTGGATATGGTGATTTCATGCTTTATATATGTGTTGTCTATTGGTGACTTTGCAACTTGTTGCATGTTGGTGATTATATAACATTGTGCCTACTGGTGATTTGGTTCTTTTGTTGTTTATATTAATAGACAATATCTATCAACGGGTCAAACGGGTAAACCCAACCCAACACAACCAAATACAACCCATTTAGTTAAACGGGTTACGCAGGTTCGGTCGGGTCAACCCATTTATAAACAGGTCGGGTTAGGGTTGGGAAAATATGATCCGCTTAATAAACGGGTTAACCGAATCTGTTTATAAATCAAACCGAACCCGACCCGACCCGGCCCGAACCCGACCCGACCCGACCCGACCCGACCCGACCCGGCCCATTGACAACCCTAGTAAACCTGCATGTACACCATATGATCCTAGTGTAAAGCTATTTAAGAACACTTGTGAAGACGTAAGACAGTCTGATTATGAGAGCATCAATGGAAGCCTTCGTTATGCCGCTGATTGTACTAGATGTGACATTGCCTATGTCGTGAGATTATTACGCAGATTTACTAGTAGACCTAGCATAGAGCATTGACACACTTTTGAGAGGGTCGTGAGATACCTAAAACAAATCATGAACCATGTATTACATTATGAAAAGTTTTCAACTGTTCTTGATGGTTACTTCGATGCAAACTGAAATACTTTATCTGATATTCAGAAGCAACCAGTGGTTGTATCTTTAGCATTACTAGGAAAGCTGTTTCTTGGAAATCGAAGAAACAGACTATTTTGGCTCAGCCTACTATGGAGTTTGAGATGATAGCACTAGCCAAGCTAGTAAAGAAGATTCCTTTATGGAAGAAACCAATACCAGTTATATTGATTCATTGCGACATTACCTCGACTATTGCAAAAGCACAGAACCATTATTACAATAGAAAGAGATGACAGATACGTCGTAAGCATAGTATTGTTAGAGAGTTACTTTTCTTAGGTATTGTTAGAGTGGGCCACATACGCAGTGATGATAATTTGGCAAATCCTTTTATAAAAGGACTGGACTGAGAGAAAGTCCTTAGTACTTCTAAGAGAATGGGACTATTTCCCTTAGATTGTGAGTCACACATAATGGTAACCCGACCTAATGACTGGAGATCCTATGAATTAGGTTCAATAGGTAAAAACAAGTTGTGAAGTGATATTAGTTGAACATGTTATTTTTATATTATAAATATAAGAAGGACATTTGTACTATCATAGGTTTATATGTAGATGATCTACTTATTTTTTTGGGTTAAACATTCATGCCATAAATACAGTTAAATCCTTGATGGGTGTCAATTTCATATGAAAGATCTAGGTGAGGCTAGTGTAATCCTTGTAGTAAGATTATTAGACCCTAAAAGGGACTTTCTTTGGATTAGTCTCATTATATTGAGAAGATTCTAAAGAAATAAAATTACTTTGACTGTAAACCTACATGTACACCATATGATGCTAGTGTAAAGCTATTTAAAAACACTACTGAATGTGTAAGACAGTTTAATTATGCAAGCATCATTGGCAGCCATCGGTGTATATCACCGATTGTACTAGACCAACATTGCCTATATCGTGGGATTATCATGCTGGTTTACCATTAGAACTAGTATAAAACATTGTCACACCATTGAGAAGCTCACGAGATACCTAAAACGAACCATGAACCTTGGGTGTATCGACCTAGATTTTTAACCGTTTTATTTAATATTTAAAAATGGTTTTAAATGTTGTTTTGGAATTTAATTTAATAGTTTTGAATATTTTATTAATATAAATAATAAAATGATAATTTAAATTCCGAAATGGACAAGATTTGTTGGATTTGCAATATAATGTGAATTGGCAATTTAAAAGGATTTAATGTTGTTTGGTTTTGAATTATATCAACATATTCGTTTATTAAACGACGTCTGAACGTTTAGTTTATAATTTAATTATAAAATGAGCTATAACGACGTGGTAGTTCGTAATATAATGTTTTGAACTTTAATTGGATGTACCAGATCCAATATAAGTCGGATTTCTTTGAAATAAGAAACGTCTGAATCTATTGGATGATATTTGTTTAATGGAAGAGAAAAATCGAGTTTTCATATTGTAGATTTTGTTTTATGTAAAGATCAAATTTTCAAATAGTCTTTATGGAAAATTATAGTAATTTATTATATAACATAAAAAGAGTTTTTTTATTATTTTGAATATCGATTCGGCTTGGAATTTAACCGGATTATTTTATTTTGAAAATACATGAAATTCTGCTCAAGTATGACCAATTGTAATATTTTATTATTATTATATTAAGGTATTTTAAAATTGATTTATTTTAATTTAATTTGGACCCAAAAAAGGGACTTTATTCAAATGACCTCCGTTTTCAACAAAACAAATTTTATTAAGACCGTATTGGCTTATTATCGTTAGATTTCAAGTTTCTGCTAATTAGGGTTATTTCGTGCGCATAGTAAGATTTAATACAAATAAATCAACCATTTGGATTCAAACGAGCGTCGTTTTTGCAAACGGACTTGGAATTCGCCGAAATAAGTTTTACTAGGACCGTAATGTCGAATTTTACCATGACATCCATTTTTGCAGCGAACGAAGTTTACGTGTGATCACAGAAGTGATTAAACATCATTAGAAATAGCGATAGGTACGTAATAAAATAGTTAGTCGCTTTCACATAAAAATCTTTAATCACTTTCAGAAATCAAATCGAAGAAATAAAATAAAATAGTTAAAAATGCCAACCCCTATCATCTTTACGCCACCCTATTCTGAATAATGCAATGCACCTAGGTGTACTGAAATGTAAACGACTGTTGTTTTCTTTTCTATTTAAGCAGACAATCTTCATCCATCTAAAAATAATTTTACGTCTCCTTTCTCACCTCACTATTCCTAATTATTTTATATTTTTCCTCTTCCCTTCCATGTGATGCACGACAAATCAAAACATAGCTTGCTCTTATGTCGTCTCCTCCATTTTTCTTAGCTTTAAAACTCACGAAATACTTCATGACATTCTCCCCGGAAGGCTTTGTGCGTGGATGACGTGTGATTGCTTGGGAGGTGTAGTGGTCCAACCATAGTTATGTGGTGCCAGTTGCTTTGAGGCGATGAGGAAGGTCGATTGCTGGAAGGTGGCGAACTCCGTTAAAATTTAAGTTGTTGTACTTGTTGGCAAGGCATAAGAGGACTAGGGAAGTGAGGGTACGGGGTTGTCGTGGCAGAATCTGGAGGGAAGTCTGGGGTTGGGTCACTGACGTGGGTGAGTAACGTTTCAATAGGGAGTTCAACACTTCGGGACCGAAGGTATTGGAGGTGTTGGATGGTCCGGGTCGACCTTAGGCGAACTCTGATGGAAGGGTCTGGCGTCTGGTTTCGTGGAGGAGGAGAAAAGAGTTGGCGGGTTGAAGGCTGGAGGTTGATGATTGTGTCTGTGTGGATATGGAGAAAGAGTAGTGAAGGTGTTTGGTTAAGTATGATAGGTGGTGCGAGCATTGTAATGTTGGGCAGTTTTTATTTTGCATGGGGAAGGAAGGGTTTTCTGTACTAGAGAAAAAAAAATATAGAGCATGAATAAGCAACTTTTGAAAGAAGGAGGAGAAGAACAAGGGAGGAGGACGTAGGCTATATTTAGGATTGGGCCTCGCGTCCACGAGAGAAAGGAAAAATAAAACGAAGAAAATACATGGTTTAAGGAGTCACTTTGCTAACAAGATGTTGTTTCACACTAAATCATGTATACCTGTCAATTTATCTGTAAAGAATGGGGTGATCGGGAAAATTGCACAGCGAAGAGGTAAAACACATGGAGTGGTGACGTGTAATTAAGGTAATCGTAATTTTTAATTAATTAAGTTTAAGGTTATATTAGTTAAGTTATAATATTTAAATCAAAGTTTAAAGTTGCGGTAACCGTAATTTGTTCAACCGTAATCAGAATCATGCGAGGTTGGGTTCGCTGGAATTGTGCTGAAGATTACTACACTGTTGGGCAAGTTCAGAAGAGTTTGGAAGCAGTTGGATTTTCGTTTAATTTTAAACGTCCTTTTAAAATTAAATAAAACAACACTGAAATCGATAATCGAAATAAAATGTGAGTTAACCCTCACATTTTCTGGAACCTACGATGTGATTAAATTCGTATAATTAAATTTGATTGTTGATATTGATTGATTGGATGCCTTGGATGCCTATGGTTGATCTAATGGTTGGCGTATCATCATTGTTTAATATATTCAAATTAAAATTTATATGCTGTTATGAAATATTATAATGATTTGCGATGCAGGGAAGAACAGGTCGGAGGAATCAAACCGAATTCCTCAAATATTTAGTACGCTGTTTATTTCATATTATATAAGAACTAGTTGAACCCCATTGATTTTAAAACCTGTTGATGGTTGAATGTTGTTGTGATTTGTATAAATGGACAGTATTGATTGAGGAATTGGCCTAAAATCCACCATTTTATTAGAACGTTGATTTGGCGTTAGGCGAATTGACGAAGTTAAGTTATAAAATTTACTTTATAACTGAAGCAGAGTTTTAATTATATGTTATACGTTATAATGAAGCTTGAAAAATAAATCATTGTTTATAAATCAGTTTCTATTTAAAATATTATGAAATGAGTTTATTATAAGAATTGGCATATTAATAGACGGATTAAGTGAATAAAGCTATAATTAACCTACGGGTTAATATTTTGAGATAATAAGATCTAAATAAATTATTAAGCAATATTATTAGATTAACTATATTAATCTAATAAGAGGAAGTAACTGAAACGGTTAACGAGTTAACTGATTATTTAAAGTTGACTGAGTCAACTGTTCGATCAAAAGTAGTTATTAATAAATAGTTGTTAAATTTTAATAAGATTTCTTCAATGTAATTTATTTTTAACGATGTTTAAAGATTAATATTATAATTAGCTTTTGTTTAATAATTTCAAAAGTGATTAACCGAGCTGTTTTAGTTAATGAAGAAATAAAATGTTTTACTTCAGTAAATAATGAAATTAATTATATTTGAAGTGATTTCTTCTTAAATGAAACTTATTTAAGAAGATAATCGAGTACGTATAAAGATTGGTAAATTTTGAAAGGAATTTATGTAGAAGATTTGATTAATAATACGGGTTTTGAGTTACGAACTATTGTTCATCTCGAGATAAGAACGTTGTCGACCAAGGTCTGAGAGGTAAATAAAATACCCTAACTTGGATGGCTTCACTGTTATCGAGGGATGATATTAGTTCGTGATGGTAAGAGATTTTGAGACTTGTTACCATTTTATAAGAATAATATTGCAACGTTAGTTGTAAGATTTTGAAATGTAAATAAGCATGTTTGTTTTAAAAATGAATAGATAAACGTGGTTTGATCCATATGAGAAATGGAAATTTATTTTATACTATCGATATTTTCCAAAGTTAATTAAGAGATATTTGAATATTAAGTAATATTTCCAAAATTAAGGAAATTGAAAGAGTTTTGGGAAATGTGGAGATATTTTGAAGTAAAGAAGATAAGCAGGAGATTGGTAGATATGTTATTTTAAGAATTTGGAATATAGTTAATATTCCGAGTTAATAGAAACAAATATGATTTGTCGAGAATAGTAAACAAAATTGATTTTAATTGAGGAGTGGGTTTTGAGATTCGATAAAAGAGTTAATGAATGGTTTTGAATAATAAGACCTGAGCTGCCAATATACTCGACTATACTATTTGAGATTGATAGTTAAATAACAGACTATCAATGAAATATATTATTGGACCTTTTTGATGTGTTGCTTCGAAGAGATCAGGATGTGGACTAGTGTAACGACCCGCATTCTATGAATCGAAGGATCGTAGAATATTTATTTCTTTTTCATAGGAGGTCGTATGGTCGTGTAACTTTGGGGAACGACTATTAGGGTCATTTTCCATGTTCACGATTTTTGCCGATTTTTAAATGACAGTTTTTGCCCTTATCTGATCTTGTTTTGTCCATAACTTTTGATTGATAAGGAATTTTGACCTGAAACCACTTCCATTGGATTCAGATGATGGTTTACATTTTCGTAGAGCAGTCAAATTAGCCAAATAGACTTACTTTTTGGGAGATATGGCTGAAACAAGGTTTAGAAGGTGAAAAATTGCTTAAGTGGGCTAGTTAGGGTAATTAGCAAATGGGCCCATAACACATTTCAGGATTAGGGTTATGGGGAGGCTAAAATGAGTTAGGTTTTCATTATATTTCAGTTTTTTAGCCGCCATTTACCTCTTAGAAACCCAAACAATGGCCTCCAATTTCTAAATTCATCCCAAATCACCGTTTTATCGCATATTAGCTTAATCTACACCAAATCAAGGAAGTCTAGTGGCAAATCAGAGTTGAGGCTGCTGCTAAGCATTGGAATTTGATACATAACAGTAGCCAAGTTCAGATCTAAGGTAATTTGTGGCTAAGGTGAGTGATTTGCATTGTTTTCACTAATTACGGCTAATTAGAGGTGATTAGTGATAATTAACGAAATTATGGCTCATAAAAATCTATAAAATTCTAAAATATTATTTTAGGGCTCTGGTAGAAATTTGGGCTAATTTGGATATGTTTTGCTAATCGTATGGTTAATTCATGATTAAGGGGAAAACATGGGTTTCGGGTGTGTTTGATCCATTTTACATGCTGTAATTGTTGTTTTGGTGTTTATGGTCGATTATACATGTTGCTATGACTGTTTGGAATGTTTTATGATTGTCTAGAACTATTAGATTGGTCGAAAACGCTATCGTATGGCGTAAATAGCTTGCTGGAAGAGTTGCAGAAATCATGCAGTATTCCGTTCGTGACAAGCCCCCCTCCCACGATCCAAATCCGTTCATGACCTAGGGTCCACGAATCGGGCCAAGTGATCACCACGAACCGTGGTGGAATAAGGTATCACGAACCGGACCAAGGTGTGGGATTCAACCAAAAACTTGAACCAGATCACGAGCCAGACATCATCATGAGCAACGAACCATGGTGGGGTCTCACGAACCAGAAGGACCACGAATTGGGAGAGAGATGACCACGAGATGGACCACGGTGAGGCGTCATGATCTGATGCCAGGAGGAGGACCATGAGCCAACCATGTATCACGATCCGGAGTCACTTCATGGACCAACGAGCCACTTGGATGAGCACGAACCAGGTCCACATGTGGTCCATGAGCCGACCATAGATCGCAAGTCTGGAGCACTATAACGAACCAATATGGAGTAGGAATTGAATGAAGAGTCACGAACGAAAATTAAGACGAACAGAAATGAAGACTAAAACCCGAGATGCAAAGGTAGTTCAAATGGGAAGTTTATACTCATGATCCAGTTGGGAGCCAACGAGTTAACTTCATGGTTAGGCTTTGCTGCGGGACATGTGCTAAGGTGTTATCGACGTCCATAACTTTGATTCACCGACAGGATGGATATTAGGCTACGGATCAGTGCAGTGGGGTAGTTATTACTCCATGGGGCAGAGTGATCATAGCATGGCTATGAGCCAGTGCAGTGGAGTCGTCATGACTTCATGGGGCAGAGTGGACATGGCAAGGGATTAGTGGCTACGGATCAGTGTAGTGGAGCCATCATGACGCCATGGAGGCAGAGTGATCATAGCAAAGGATTTGGGTGGTCAAAGCAGTTGATCTCGAATGCTTTATGCACTGACTGAGAGATATAAGGATGGTTGCTATGCTTGATTGTTTGATATCACCATGACATGCACACTCCCTCCCCCGTATTTTTACACCATATGTTAGTGTCACCTTGGACTATTGTACATCTTGTGTTCTATCTCTTTGGTTGCAGGTCCAGGTTCAGGTATGGTTATGTATACCTGTTACTACTCTGTTTTGCTGCTTATCGCTCATACTAGACTTTTGTTTGACCTAGAGTTTTATATCTCTTCTTATTACTCTGGGTGCTCTTAAACAGGCAGACTAGAGACAAGTTAGGTGGTATGCACGAGTAGCTGTTCCGGAGATGAGTAGGAGGCTTCCACGTATGATATATATATTATCCCTGTGTTGTTGTTGGTCACTACTTTAGGCATTAGTAGTGCCCCTCTTTCTGTGCTTTAGAGACAGCATGTTGGAGTTTTAGTAAGCTGTATTTTGGATTTCTGCTGCTATGATGATTATGATTTAGTTTTCAGCTTATGCACTATCTCGCCTGTTTTATGTCAAGTATGTTATTATTATATTTCATTCCATGCGCTGTGAGACATTCTACAGGTTCTTTCTTAGTTCACCATTGAGTTTCCTTTCTTTTCCTTCCTTTGGTGACCGTCCCGTGCTAGTCGGGCATTGGCACAACGCACTTTCATTAGAAATGCCGGCTGGTGCGGGGCTGGCCGTCACACTTGGTATCAAAGCTCTAGGTTGCGTCGTTAGCCTAGGGAAAGACACCAGGGAGAGATAGTATACGTATATGGGAGTGCGTATTTGTGATATTTTGGTTTTCAAGAGCTATATATATATACTATTAGTATATTTAAGGATGGAGTCGCACTGCACTGGCATCACTGAAGAGATGGTTAATCGTTTCTCCTTACAGATTGAACGATGAGCCGATACATGAGGAATACTGGTAGAGGAGCTAATAATGGGAATACTCCTGATATGAGGACGATGTTCACTGGTTTCATGAGAGAGATGCTTAGGGATGTTCAGAGGGCAGCTCCTAATGCTGCAAATGGTGGTGGTGCAGTGGTGCAGGCGCCTAGGGCCGATTTCGCCAAGCTCTATAAAGACTACACTAGTCTTAGTGGGAAGCCATTCCACGGAATGAAATCAGCTACAGAAGTTCAGGATTGGTTGGATAGCTGTGAGCGCATCTTCGAAGACTTGGGTATCGAGGATGTGATGAAGAGAAGGCTAGCATCCCGTCGGTTGCAAGGATGGGAAATGAATTAGTGGAATGCTATTAAGGCAGCTACCCCTGAGGATCAAATTACTTGGGATCAGTTCAAGGCCCGATTCAGTGATAAGTTTATCCCAGCTGCTCAGAAGTCAGAGTTGTTTAGGAAGTATTTGGAGCTTAAACAGAATGGTAAGGCAATCTCGGAGTATATTGCTGAGTTCGATACTTTATCGAAGTATGGATTATCTCTTATCGACACTCCCAAGATGAAGAATGAGAAGTTCATAACAGGCTTAGATCAGTACTTGGGGGAAAGGCTTACAAACCATATTGATGAGACTTTTGAATCGATTGTTGGGAAAGCATTGAGATTAGAGAACCTTTATCCTAAGCCCAAGGCTGATGTCGCTGTTGCATCTGCAGAAGGGCCGAAGCCATAGGAAAGCGGTGGAGCCAAGAATAATTCTCAGAACAAAAGGAAACATAATCAGACTAAGAATGGTCAGAAGAAGAGTAAGAAAGATGTTGAGTGCTTTAGCTGTGGTAAGAAGGGCCATTATGCTAAAGAATATCGAGCAAAGCCAGCGGACAGGAAGTGCTTCGACTGCGGCCAAGTGGGACATCACAAGGATAAATGTCCGCAACCCCCCAAAGAGAAGCAGATTGTGAAAGCATATGCTATTAATGTTGTTCCATCTTTGTCAAATGCTCCAATTGCGGCGAAGAAAGGAAAGAATGTCATCATTCAAGGTATGCTTTCTGTTTATGATGTTCCTGTTCAAGTATTGTTTGATACTGGGGCTTCCTGTTCCTTCATATCTAGTGACCTGGTAGATAGACTGGGATTGGAACCCGAGATAGTCGATAGACCTTTAGTGGCGACGAACCCGATTAGTGGTTCGACTAGCCTTGGTATGATTTGTCGAAAATTGGTCTTATCGAGTCATGGATGTATGTTTGCTTGTGATTGCTTTGTTTTGGGCTTTACTGGGTTTGGCATTATTTTGGGAGTCGATTGGCTCCAAAGATATGGGGTGGTGGTAGATTGTGAGGGATTTTCGGTGACTAATTTAGGGCGGATGATGGGTGGATGGTAGTGTTTGGTGGCCTACCTCGTGATAAGGTGATGGCTAGTTTTCTAAATTCTCTCGACATCCCGCAGGATGAGTTAGCGGGAGTTACCATTGCTGGCCAGTATCCGGCCATCTTCAAGGAAGTGAGCGGACTTCCACCACACCGAGAGATTGAGTTCCATATTGATTTAGTGAAAGATGCAAAACCTATAGTGATGCCACTTCGTCGTATGGCACCAAGGGAGCAGCGAGAGCTCAGGGTGCAAGTAATTGATCTTTTGAGGAAGGGATTTATCTGGAGAAGTGTCTTTGAGTGGGGAGCACCAATTGTGTTTGCTACCAAGGCAGATGGTTCCCTTCGATTGTGTGTGGACTACCGCGAGTTGAATAAGGTGACGAGGAATAATAAGTATCCTCTACCATGGATAATTGATTAGTTTGATCAGTTGAGTGGTGTGAGAGTGTTCTCCCAGTTGGATCTCGTGACAGGTTTTCATCAGCTTAGGGTGGAAGCTGAGAGTATTCCTAAAACGACATTTTGGATGCCCTCTGGGTTCTATGAGTGCTTGGTCATGCCATTCGGGTTGACCAATGCACCAACATATTTTGTAGAACTTATGAATAGGGTATTCAGAGGTCAATTGAATAAGTTTGTTCTTGTGTTCGTGGACGATATACTTGTTTATTCGAGGACAGAGGAAGAACACAAGGAACATTTGAGGATAGTGATGAGGGTGTTGAGAAAACACCAATTGAAAGCAAAGTTTTCTAAGTGTCACTTCTGGAGGAGGGAAGTGAAGTTCTTGGGCCATGTTGTTTCAGAGAATGGTATTGCCGTGGATTTGCGAAGGTGGCTATGGTGCAAGATTCGTCTACGCCCAAGAATGCAATGGACGTGAGAAGTTTCTTGGCGTTAGCTGGATATTACCGTAAGTTTATCCAGGACTTCTCCAAGATAACAACACCATTGACTCAGTTGACCAAGAAGAATCAAGCTTTTGTTTGGGATGAAAGGTGCGAGAATGCATTCAAGAGTCTAAAGGAAAAGTACACGCGTGCACCAGTGTTAGTCATTCCTAAAGGGAATGAAGAGATGACAGTATACATCGATGCATGTGGTACCGGACTAGGTATTGTATTGATGCAAGGAGGTAGGGTTGTAGCTTATGTAAGTCGGCAACAGAAACCGCATGATAAAAGATACCCTACCCATGATTTGGAATTGGCAGCGATCATGTTCGCGTTGAAGATGTGGAGACATTATCTCTTAGGAGAAAGATTCGAGTTGTTTACTGATCATAAATCATTAAAGTATCTTTTCTCCCAAAAGGATTTAAATCTTCATCAGCAGAGATGGTTAGAGTTCTTGGCTTCATATGATTTTGATATCGCATATACACCTGGAAAAGGCAACGCGGTAGCCGTGCATTAAGTAGGAGACATGCCAATTCAGGGGCTATGTTTCTTGAATGGAAGCAACTGAAGTATATTGCAGGGTATGATTTCATACCAAAGTGCGAATTGGATCCAGAGATGATAGCAAATTTGACGATCAAACCCACTTTGATTGAGCGGACTGGTTCCAGTCAGAGGGACGATCCTAACCTACTAAAAATCATCTCCAAGTTAGAGATGGGTATCGACGAGGAGATGAACAAGTGTGGGCCTTATCTGGATGGATGGCTCAGAAAGAATGAGAGACTAGTTGTGCCCAATGTAAATGGATTGAGAGATGAAGTACTTAGAGAATGTCATCACTAAAAACTGACTACACATCCCGATGGTAACAAAATGTATCGAGACATGAAGCAGACCTACTACTAGGAATGGATGAAAAGAGACGTTGGGAAGTTTATATCCAAATGCATGAACTGCCAGCTAGTTAAAGCCGAGCAAAAGAAGCCCAGTGGTTTGTTGCAACCACTGGAAATTCCCGAATGGAAATGGGAACAAGTTTCAATGGATTTCATTGATGGTTTGCCAAGGACTAGATTGGGCCATGATAGCATTTGGGTGATTGTGGACCGATTGACCAAGAGTGCAAGGTTCATACCGGTCAAGTCAAACAGAACAGAAACTAAATTAGCGGAACTGTATATGAAGTGGGTAGTGAGATTTCATGGAATACCCAAAGGCATTGTGAGCAACCGAGATCCGTTGTTTACTAGTGGATTTTGGAAGAGCTTACAAGAGGCTTTAGGATCAGAATTACATCTCAGTACCGCGTACCATCCTAAAACCGACGGTCAAACAGAGAGGGTAAATCGAGTATTAGAAGATATCTTGAGAGGTTGCATATTAGATTTTGGAGGGTCATGGGATAACCATTTACATCTGGTTGAATTCACATATAATAATAGTTATCAGTCCAGTATTGGTATGGCTCCATTTGAAGCTTTGTATGGAAGACCATACAACTCATCATCATGTTGGTTAGAAACCGGTGAGAAGTTTGTGCTTGGGCCAGATGTGATAAGAGAAACCTCAGACAAGATCAGGGTTATCCAACAGCGAATGAAGGCTGCTCAAGATAGACAGAAGAGTTATGCTGATAAGAGGAGAAGAGATTTAAAATTATCCATTGGTGACTTGGTGTTTGTCAAGATTTCTCCGTTAAAGAGCATGATTCGATTTGATAGGAAAGGCAAGTTAGCACCAAGGTTTGTTGGTCCATTCCCAGTTCTCGAACAAGTTGGGAATTTGGCATATAAAGTTGAGTTGCCTGACAAGATGGCGGGAGTTCATAACGTATTTCATGTTTCCCAGTTAAGGAAGCTCGTACACGACCCCGATATGACTATTTCATCGGATCAGTTGGATGACATCGAAGTAGAAACCGAGGCGGTTGAGAACTGCAAGCCGATCCATTTTGTCGAAAGCGATACGAAGCAACTTTGATGGAAGGTGGTGAAACTGGTCAAGGTTTAGTGGGGCGAGAATGAGAGTGACTGTACTTGGGAAACAGAGGAAAGCATAAGGGAATCACATCCAGAACTCTTTGCCTGATAAGATTTTAATAGTGATAGTTTCTTCCTTTGTTAGTAAACTGCATGATAGGGTAGGCTTGTTGTGCTTGCTGTGTATGTTTGATTGTTTGTAAATGAATGATAGGCATGTAGAACACCTTTGTATGTTTTTGGTTAAGGAATTTCGGGGGCGAAATTTCTTAAGGGGGGGGGGGGGGGGGGGGAGAGTGTAACGACCCGCATTCTACGTATCGGAGGATCATGGAATATTTATTTCTTTTTCATAGGAGGTCGTATGGTCGTGTAACTTTAGGGAATGACTATTGGGGTCATTTTCCATGTTCACGATTTTTGCCGATTTTTAAATGACCATTTTGCCCCTATCTGATCTTGTTTTGGCCGTAACTTTTGATTAGTAAGGAGTTTTGACCTGAAACCACTTTCATTGGATTCAAATGATGGTTTACATTTCCGTAGAGTGGTCACATTAGCTAAACGGACTTACCGTTTGGGAGATATGGCTGAAACAAGGTTTAGAAGGTGAAAAAACTGCTTAAGTGGGTTGGTTAGGGTAATTAGCAAATGAGCCCATAGCCCATTTCGGGATTAGGGTTATGGGGAGGCTGAAATGAGTTAGCATTCCATTCTATTTCAGTTTTCTAGCCGCCATTTACCTCTTAGAAACCCCAGCAATGGCCTCCACTTTCTAAATTCATCCCAAATCGCCGTTTAATCGCATATTAGCTTAATCTACACCAAATCAAAGAAGTCTAGTGGCAAATCAGAGTTGGGACTGCTGCTAAGCATTGGAATTCGACCTATAACAATAGCAAAGTTCAGATCTAAGATTAGTTTATGGCTAAGGTGAGTGATTTGCATTGTTTTTCACTAATTACGGCTAATTAGGGGTGATTAGTGATAATTAACGAAATTATGGCTTAGAAAAAATTGTAAAATTCTAAAATATTATTTTAGGGCTCTGATAGAGATTTGGGCTAATTTGGATATGTTTTGCTAATCATATGGTTAATTCAAGATTAAGGGGATTAAGGGGAAAACATGGGTTTCAGGCATGTTTGATCCATTTTACATGCTATAATTGTTGTTTCGGTGTTTATGGTCGATTATACATGTTGCTATGACTGTTTCGAATGTTTTCTGATTGTCTGGAACTATTAGATTGGTCGAAAACGCTGTCGTATAGCGTAAATAGCTTGCTGGAAGAGTTGCAGGAATCATGCAGTATTCCGTTCTTGACACGCCCCACTCCCACGACCCAAATCCGTTCGTGACCTAGGGTCGTCGAATCGGGCCAAGTGATCACCACGAACTGTGGTGGAATGAAGTATCACGAATCGTACCAAGGTGTGGGACTCAACCAAAAACTTGAACCAAATCACGAGCCGGACATCATCACGAGCCACGAACCATGGTGGGGTCTCACGAGCTAGACGAAACACAAACCGGGAGGGAGATGACCACGAGCCGGACCATAGTGAGGCATCACAAGCTGATGCCAGGAGGAGGACCACGAGCCAACCATGTATCACTAACCGGAGTCACTTCATGGACCAACGAGCCACTTGGATGACCACGAACCTGGTCTACACGTGGTCCACGAGCCAACCATAGATCGTGAGTCCGGAGCACTATAACGAACCAATGTGGACGAGAAGGAATCGAATGAAGAGTCACGAACGGAAATGAAGACCAAAATTCGAGATGCAAAGGTAGTCCAAATGGGAAGTTTATACTCAGGATCCAGTTGGGAGCCAACGAGTTAACTTCATGGTTAGGCTTTGCTGCGGGACGTGTGCTAAGGGGTTATTGACGTCCATAACTTTGGTTCACCGCCAAGACGGATGTTAGGCTACAGATCAGTTAGTGGGGTAGTTATTACTCCATAGGGCAGAGTGATCGTAGCATGGCTATGAGCCAGTGCAGTGGAGTCGTCATGACTTCATGGGGCAGAGTGGACATAACAAGGGATTAATTGCTATGGATCAGTGCGGTGGAGCCATCATGACTCCATGGGGCAGAGTGATCATAGCAAAGGATTTGGGTGGTCAAAGCAGTGGATATCGTATGCTTTACGCACTGAGTGATAGATGTAAGGATGGTTGCTATGCTTGATTGTTTGATATCACCATGACATGCACACCCCCTCCCCCGTATCTTTTCACCATATGTTAGTGTCACCTTAGAGTATTGTACATCTTGTGTGATAACTCTTTGGTTGCAGGTCCAGGTTCATGTATGGTTATGTATACCTATTATTGCTCTGTTTTGCTAATTATCTCTCATACCAGACTTTTGTCTGACCCAGAGTTTTATGTCTCTTCTTATTACTCTGGGTGCTCTTAAACGACAGATTAGAGACATGTTAGGTGGTATGCACGAGTAGCTGTACCGGAGACGAGCAGGAAGAGTCCACGTATGATATATATATATATATATATATATATATATATATATTCTCCCTATGTTGTTGCTGGTCACTACTTTGGGCATTAGTAGTGCACCTCTTTCTTTGCTTTAGAGACAGTATGTTGGAGTTGTAATAAGCTGTATTTTGGACTTCCGCTGCTATGATGATTATGGCTTAGTTTTCAGCTTATGCACTGTCTCGCCTGTTTTATGTCAAGTATGTTATTATTATATTTCATTCCATGCGCTGTGAGACATTCTACAGGTTCTTTGTTAGTTCACCGTTAAGTTTCCTACTTTCCTTTCTTTTCCTTCCTTTGGCGACCGTCCCGTGCTAGTCGGGCATTAGCACAACACACTTTCATTGGAAATGTCGACTGGTATAGGGCAGGACATTTCAACTAGATCCAAAACCACTTCGAATCAACGTAGTGCTCGAAACTAATCTGCAGGGATAAAGATGGAGCATTGAAGACCATAGATCTTCATAAAATGGAAGAATTGCTTAAAATCTCTAGGTGATCCCTAGAGATATACTGTGGTTCTGTCGTGGTTGAAATCTGTGGATTGCAAGGACTACTCGCTACTGATCTGTAGGGTGGTTCCTAGGTTACGGTAGGAGGGTGCCTTCGGTTCATCCTGTTTCTGGATGACTTGTATGGGCGAATATCTGACAGAGTATTTCCCAAAAACTCACGTACGTTGATTTTTACAATATACCAAGTTTGGTGGTGGAGGAATTCTCTTGCTTAACACCCAGAGCATATTTGTGGACGTTAATTAGTGATTTAACGGATCTGACGATGTGGCATTCAAAGTGAATGACAACCAGATGTTCTAAAAAAGATAAGCATAGCCCCAAGCCTCATAACCGGGAAATGACAAAAAACGGGCAGGCAACATGGCTAGGTGGGTTATTCCCAAGAAGTGTGTATTATCACCATCTAAAGAAATTCCTTCTTTGTTTTCTTTTGCTTTTGTATCTCTACGGATGGACGGTGGGCCCTTAAAACCATCGGGTGATAATACATTCGCTACACTCAAGCTAAATGAGTGGGCAGTCATGTGTGGCCGGATTGCAAGATGTTCTTGTTGAACCTCAGTGCATCCCCCACTAGAGTACACTAATCGGAAGGTGGTCCCATACCTTATCATAGTTGGAATACAATCTCTAATAAGAGCCATGCATTTTTTTTTATTTTACACTATGTATGTGGAGCGTGAGATGTAAGCGTTCTGCTAGATGGTTATTTATTTGTGATTTGATAGACACGATTATAATATCACTAGATTTTGATATATCAAAAATGTTTTGGGTTATAGTAAGGTAAAAACTATCTGTGTTTATATATGGGATGGTCTTACTATTATTATTTCTTTCAAAAATGATTTCTAAAGTTAAGAAAGTTGTTTTCCATATAAATTTCTCACTGAAAGTATTCCAGACTGATTTGGGTGAATTTTGCTTTGCTTCAAATGTGCTTGGGTCAGACCGAGTATATTCCAGGTTGGGTTTCGCATGGAGTTTTCAGAAGAGAAGCTGAAGTCAAGACATATTTACTGGTGCTAGTTTATTCTGCTGTGTGTAATGATTGATGTGAATGTATACTCTGATGTTGTAATCATATATATATATATATATGTATGTACTATTTCATTTTGTACAAAGAGTTTTGATATATATTTTTGTCCATTCCGCTGTGAGACTCTGATCTTCTTATTCTTCTATTCTAAAATTTCTTTCTTTCCTATCTAATCCTCTAATCTCTTTCTATTGGCTTTCTGGGTTTTCGATACTTGAGTTTGGACACGGGATGTGCTAGTATCTAGATTCGAGAGTCGAATTTCCTAGGATACTACATTGGATTACATTATGCAAAGTTTCCAAGTGTTCTTGAAGGTTACTTTGATGGAGGCTGGAATACTTTATCTGATAGTTCAAAAGCAACTAGTGGCTATATCCTTAGCGTTACTGGGGCTGTTTCTTAGAAATTCAAGAAATATACTATTTTGGCTCAGTCTACAATGATGTTTGAGATTATAGCACTAGCCACAACTAGTGAAGAAGCAGAGTACTTAAGAAATCTGCTAGTTGAGATTCCTTTATAGGAAAAACTAATACCAGCTGTATTGATCCATTATGATAGTATCGCTGTTATTGCAAAAGTACATGACCATTATTACAATGGTAAGAGATGGCATATACGTCATAAGCACAGTACTATTAGAGTGTTACTCTCCTTACGTATTGTTAGAGTGTACCACATACGCAGTGATGATAATTTGGAAAATCCTTTAACGAAAGGACTGGCCAGATAGAAAGTCCTTAATACTTCTAAGAGAGTGGGACTATTTCCCTTGGATTGTTGAGTCATGCATAATGGTAACCCGGCCTAATGACTGAAGATCCCAAGAACTAGGTACAATGAAAAAAAACAAGTTGTGAAGTGATATTAGTTAAAAATGCTATTTTTATATCAAGAAGCATGTATTCCTGAAGTGATTAGAGGATGAATTAATAGAAGTTCTTATTGAGATCTATACTCCATTTGGAGGGGAGTATCTTGCTTCAGAAGTACTCTTGATAAACTTATATATGTGAATGTGGAAATGAGGTCGTTTCCTATGGAGTTTTGTGCAAAAATTCCTAAAGAATTCACTAATTTGGGATATACGTGCATGGCCAATGCACGAGCTTATTTGATTGTACTTTGGAAAGGTTGTGTGTGGTCTGATGTGAGGAATAGAGTTTAAGACCATGTGTCACTCTTGTAAAAACTGAATCTTATCTATTATGTAAAAGTTCAAGTCAGAAGAGAGTTTGTCTATGCACAAACTTATGTTTTTAGAAACTGCACGAAAAATGTTTTTTTTTTAAATTCAAGTGGGGGGGTTATTGAAAAATGTTTTGTGAAGTGAATTTACTAAAAAAACATGTTAGTAGTAATTTATTTATGAGCCATTATTGCAATTGAGCCATTGCCAGTTTGTATGGTAATATATTTATGAATCATTATTATAATTGAGCCGTTACACTTGCACATCAGTATTATTGTAACACCCCGTAATTTTATAACATTAAAATTCACAAATTAAAGTATACTTAATTTTTAGAAGAAGAATTAAGTGAAATAGGTTGTGCTATTATGTTCGTCTCAAAATTTTGGGTCAAAATAGACATTTGGTTTGCATAAAACGGATAACTTATGAAGAAGTTATTAAGCCTTGAAGTTTGTATGCATATGAGATATATATATACACACATATATATATAATATTCAAAAAAAGTTCAAAACAGCGAATCGGTAGGGGGAATAGCCGAACCGCACCATTTTTGGGTCGACTCGGGGTCGATCCAGGGTGTTTGGCTGTCAACCCGTGGCCCGATTCACCCTAAGGGCTGATGTGGCATCTGAGTGGTCCTAATGGTTCTGGTTATCCCTAAGTTAATCCGACGGCTCTTATTAAATTAAACTTCTATAAAGACACTCCTAAACCCCTAACCCTAATCAAATTAATTCATAACAAGAGCCGCCATGCCGTCAATGGAGAACCTAGAGCAGCCGCCATACACTTTCAACCCTAAAGCAATGTAAAAGCTTGAATCAAAATCAAATCAAATCTAAATAACGATTAGTCTACATCAAAGGCGAGCAATTCAGTTTCAGAATACAGATCCCAGAAAGACAATACTATTCTTTTTAATTGTGAGTATGATAGCTTTCACAAATTAATTAATTAATTTAATTATGATAAGATATAATTGGGATTATGAGAATATGATTTTGAATCATGTGATGTAAATTATATGTATGTTTGTGGTGTTGAATCATATGTTAGTCTTATGCAAGTTGGATCATATGTTAGTTCTTATGTGAATCTTATGCAAGTTGAATCATATATCTTATGCAAGTTTGTGAAGATTGGATCATATATTCATGTATGAATCTTATGCAAGTTTGGGTTGTTAAAATATATATGAGGCATGTATATGCATATGCTAGTTTATGTGACATTAACCTTCATGTCTAGATCCATATGCAAGTTTACATCTTTATGTTTAGATCTATATGTAAGTTTACATCTTTATGTTTAGATCCATATGCAAGTTCACACCTTTATGTTTGGATCTATAGTAGTACATAAGTTATGCAAGTTTATGCCCATTACCTAAGCTAGATTTGTATCATATGCTAGTTTGAATGAAATTCATATGCAAGTTATTGGCTATGTAATCTTATGTCATGATCCTTAGATCGATTTTATGTGTTATGTGATGTTGTTTTTCTTTTTTATAAGTTAGACTATTTGCGAGTCTAACATATGTCATATGAAAACGTACAAATAGCGTGGGGATGATGGGATAATATTGAATTTACATAAATTGTGAATTGGCATAAAATGACCTTAAAAGACATATAATTAATTTGAGACATTAATTGGCATAATTGGTATTTATGGACATAATTTTAAGAGATAATTATGGACATAAATAAATTTGGAATTTATTGACAAATTTGAATAGGGATATTAATCCAATTTGGGGTTAAATAAAGATGTGTAATAATTAACCGCCTAAGACATGAGGTTAGATTCTTTTGTGGTGTAAGACTGCCCGGACCCGCCCGGCAAATCCAGCAGCCATAAATGCCAGTCTAATGTGAGAGGTCAAAGGCACGAATTAAATGCCTAACAATTGTAAAGACACGAGGTTAGGCTCATTTGCGGTATAAGACTGGCCGGACCCGCCCGGCAAATTCAGCAACCGCAAATGTCAGCCTAATGTGGGAGGTCTTTACAAGGTTACAGTTCTAATGAATTAAGTAACACTTAACCAGATAAACATGTGGTGGGACATGGGGGGTTAAGTGGGTGCCTTGGGTGGCATGTGAAACTAAGTGGGTGCCTTGGGTGGCATGTGAAATATGATTAAATGCACTTAACCAAGATTGAAACATGTAAGAAGACATGAATAAGAATGGGGTTAAGTGGGGAAACCTTAGTGGGGACAAAGCATATGTGGAAGGCTTGTGTCAAGCATGGGGGCCCTTTTCAAACCAGTAACCCATTAAGTATCTTTGTGAGCTCGACCCAAATCGAGGACGGGATACGCTTACTGGATTTGATTGTAAGAGGTCAAAACGGGTTAGCGGTGGCAATGCAAGTCCAACGGGGTCATGTGCGTGCGTGGGCCCGGGCTGGTAGTTAAGACGTTGTTGCATCGTGTAGATATAAGCCGTGCATCTTTGGTGGTATCAGGTTGCCACTTTGGGGAGTGATACACCCCACTGTGGGATCAATACGGGTATCTACGAGTTAGGGAGCCGATCGAATAGGGGTAGTGGGTACAACTAGTGGAGATAGGGGCAGACAACACCTATGAAGACAGCTAGGGGTACACGAAACTACCATTATCATTATTAAGTTCTGTAGGCGGGATCAACTTTTAGGGTGACTAGTGGTGGTGCAGTATAGTAATTATCCTATAGTGATTAGGAACGAGATTAATGCCAGAATATTCTTCTTATTTGCTTTGTCATGCCCACTTGTTTCATGGTCATATCTTATCTTACCAGTTTATGCCTTATCCTAGTTACTTTAATAATTATATTGTTAAAGTTATTATACTCGCTAAACTTTATGTCTGACCCCCTTGTTTTCGGCTCTTTTCTTCCTTTTCCCCCAGGTTCTCAGGGTGGGGCTAGTACTAGTGGAGCTCGATCTCGAATCTCTTTCTCTCTCATTTAGAAGTGCTTGGATTTCTGAAAGTAAAGTTCAACTCATCTCTTTTATGGCTACTTGTGTTGGGGTTTATGCTTTTTATTTTATGTACTCTGAAACAATTTATCAAGAAGGATATTAAGTGTACTTGGTTTATGAAGTTGTTGTAATCAAACTATTTCTCCGCTGCAATAAAAGTTGTTTAAAAATTTTCAAGTACCATTATTTATATCTGTCTTGTTATATTCTGTTCTATACACTAAATACGCTCCATGGAAGTTAATGCATTCACTTTGTGAGTGACATTGATGGACGTCGGGTGTTACACATGGTATCAGAGATGAAGGTTACCAGACTAGATATGAATTTTAAAAAACTATTTTTCAAAAAGCATTTTATAAAGAAATACTTTTAAAAGTATGTTTTAAGGAAAGTATTTTCAATAGAAAAGTTTGTTTTAAAAACATAACCTCCAAGAGCCATATATCTTTCTTTCGAATTCTCCATTTTGAATCACTTCATTTTCTTTTCAGCATGTCTGGAATTCCCGAGATACTCGAGGGGATACCGATACCAGGATGGTTTAGAAGGTATCTAGAAGCTAGGGCCAATGTCGCAGTCCCAGCAAATGCTCCTCCTTCCCCTCCTCCTCCTTCCCGTGTTGATACTTTTGCAAAGATATGCAAAGATTTTAGGGCAATGGACGGGAAACCTTTTCATGGATCAGAGACGTTTGTTGAAGCTCAAAATTGGCTTAAGGAGGTGGAAGATCTATTTGGTATTTTCGAAGTAGAAGATGGAAGGAAGGTCCAATTGGCTGCTTGGTTAATGAAAGGTGAAGCCTCGTTTTGGTGAGAGGTCACGAACGGAGAGCGTCCGGTGGAGACATGGATGGATTTCAAGCGTAGGTACGAAATGAAGTTTCTCTCACGAGCAGAAGAGAATTTATATATGGAAAGATTCTTGGCGTTGAAGTAAGGGGATTTATCAGTAAAGGAGTACGTCAACAAGTTCAATCAGTTGGAGAGATTTGGCTTGGAATTGGTAAACACACCTGAGAAGAAGGCCCTGAGGTTCGTTAAAGGTTTGAGTGAGTTGCTACGTGGGTTGGCGATGACCCACATTCCGATGGGGGCTACCTTTGAGAAACTGGTTGACATGGCACTTATGCATGAGGAAGAGAAATGTGCGAATGCTAATAAGGCACCGGGGAAGAAAGGAGACCAGAAGAAGTCACAATAACAAAACAAGAAAGGCGGGAAGAACAATAATGGCAAAGGAAAGAAGAAGTGCTTTAATTGTGGGACACCAGGAAATCTGAGCAAAGAATGTAGGAAAAAGAAGAAGACTGACTGTTTCCACTGTAGAGAGGCAGGTCATCTAGTTAAGGACTGCCCAAGGAAACAGGGGCAAGGGCAAAGAACTTATGGAGGACAGCTTCAGGCTCTCATGGCACCAGGGCAGGCGAGAGGGCAGATTCAGGCTCTTATGGCACCAGGACAGGAGAGAGGAAGAAACATTTCTGTTGAAAGTTTAGTTTTTCCGTTTGATCATCCTGTTCGTACTTTGTTTGACTCAGGCGCTTCACACTCGTTTGTATCTGCTCCGTTAGTTGAAACACTGCACCTAAATACTAGTCTAGTTACGGATCCCAATGTAGTCTCAAATTCTATTGGTGGTTCGGCTCATCTTTCTATGATTTGTCGGGATTTGAGAGTGTCTATCTTAGGCGTTGGGTTTGAATGCAACGCCTTTGTTCTTGGCTTCATGGGCTACGGCTTGATTCTAGGTATGGATTGGCTAACTTGATACGGTGCCATCCTAGATTGTGAAAGAAGGGTAGTTAGATTGTTGACTCATTGTGGAAAGACCCTTGATATTTCTTGTGACCCTAGAGGTCTGGTAATGCTTAGCTACCTAGAATCCCTAGATGCATCCAATGATGATTTGAAATCTGTTCGTGTGGTCCATGAATAGTGACGTCTTCGATGAAGTTCGAGGTTTACCCTCGAGGCGCGAGATAGACTTTCAAATATATCTAGTAGATAATGCAAAGCCAGTTGCATTACCAGTGCGCCACATGGCTCCGAGAGAGAGAAGAAAACTCAGTAAGCAAGTGAAAGAATTGCTTGAGAAGAGGTTCATAAGAAGAAGTATTTCGGAGTGGGGTGCTCCAGTCGTTTTTGCTACAAAAGATGATGGTTCACTTGGATTGTGCGTGGACTATAGAGAGCTGAATAAGCTAACAAAGAAGAACAGGCACCCATTGCCGAGGATAGGCGATTTATTCGATCCGTTGGTGGGTGCTTTAGTTTTCTCGCAACTGGATTTAGCTACAGGGTTTCATCAGCTAAGGGTGGCTGAAGATAGCATCGATAAGACTGCCTTTAGAACTCCTAACAGTTTCTTTGAGTGGCTCGTCATGCCTTTTGGTTTGATGAATGCACCCACATACTTTGTTGACTTAATGAGTAGGGTGTTTAGGGAGTTTCTAAACAAGTTTGTGGTAGTCTTTGTAGATGATATTATGGTTTTCTCTAAAAATGAAGAAGAGCATGCCCTACATCTTAGGGAAGTCTTAGAGACCCTACGAGCGCATCAGCTAAGATCTCCAAATGCCATTTTTGGAGAAAAGAAGTGAGGTTCTTAGGACACGTGGTCTCTAAGGAAGGGATAGCTGTGGATCCCGCCAAAGTGGTGGCAATCCAAGATTGGAAAACTCCTAAGAACGCAACAGAAGTAAGACGCTTTTTAGGGCTGGCTGGCTATTATAGGAAGTTCATTAAGGACTTCGCGAAGATATCAGCCCCTCTCACTCGATTAACGAAGAAGAATTTGACTTTTACTTGGGACGTTGACTGTGACGATGCTTTCCAACATCTGAAGAAGGCTTTGATGACAACTCCAGTTTTAGTTTTTCCAGACGGGAGTAAGACATTCATTATATATACCGATGCTTGCGGGACAGGGCTTGGCATAGTTTTAATGCAAGAGGGAAGGGTGATATGCTATGGTGGAAGACAGTTGAAAGCCCACGAGAAAAATTACCCTACCTACGACTTAGAATTGGCAACCATAGTTTTTGCGCTTAATTCCTGGCGTCATTATTTGCTTGGCGAGAGGTTTGACTTGTATACAGACCATAAGTCGCTAAAGTTTTATTCTCTCAGAAGGATCTAAACTTAAGGCAACAGAGATGGATGGAGATTTTGGCATCCTACGATTTTGAGATCGCGTATACTCCTGGAAAGGGTAACGTTGTAGCCAACGCCTTAAGTAGAAAGAAGTTAACTTTAAGTCGTTTGTTCATAGAGTGGCAGAGTTTGGAGTATATATCTTCCTTTGACTTCAGACCCTCTGTCAATTATGTACCCGGATTGTTGGCATAGTTAGAGGTGCAACCTACACTTTTGGGTCGAGTTGGAGAGGCACAATGAAATGTCCCACAGTTGGTTAAGATAGTAGGCAAGCTTATAGGAGGGAAGTCCTTGACTTATCTTGATAGATATGCTATAGATAAGAGAGGTTGTCTACGTAGAGATGGAAGACTTTGCGTACCAAAAGACGAGAGTTTGAAGAAGGCAATTCTTGAAGACTCACATCGCTCTAAGATGACCATACATCCCGGTGGTGACAAGATGTATAGGGATATGAAACGAGTTTTCTTTTAGGCCGAAATGAAGAAGGACGTGGCCGAGTTTGTTGCTAGATGCTTGGTGTGCCAACAAGTCAAGGCAGAGCAAAAGAAGCCTGGAGGTTTGCTCCATCCCTTAGAGATTCCACTTTGGAAATGGGAAAGCGTTTCCATGGATTTTGTAGATGGGTTACCAAGATCAAGTAAGGGTAATACGGGGATTTGGGTAATTGTAGACAGACTTACCAAAAGTGCCCATTTTATTCCCGTTAAAAGTAGAAGGACCACCGCGTGGTTAGCATCTGTTTACCTTCGAGAGATAGTTCGTTTGCACGGCATACCCTCTAGCATTATGAGTGATAAAGATCCCATTTTCACAAGCAAATTTCGGAAAAGCTTACAAGAGGCGGTTGGAACGCAATTATGCTTTAGTACCGCTTATCACACTCAGACAGACGGCCAGAACGAGAGAGTAAATCGGGTTCTAGAAGACCTTCTGAGACTATGCATCCTAGACTTTGGAGGAACATGGGAAGAACACCTTCCAATAGTGGAGTTCGCCTACAATAATAGTTTTCAGGCTAGCATTGGAAAGGCACCTTTTGAGGCTCTTTATAGACGACCGTGCCAATCACCTACATGTTGGTGGGAATCCACTGATTAGGTTTTGTTTGGACCCGACATGATTAGGGAGACTTCGGAGACGGTAGACCTGATTCGACGGCGAATGAAGACGGTGCAGGACCAACAGAAGTCATATGCTGATAGGAGACGAACCGATCTTGAATTCAATATTGGGGACATGGTTTTTGTTAAGGTGTCACCGTTAAGAAACGTAGTCCGTTTTGGATCAGTAGGGAAGTTGGCACTAGGACCCTTTCCAATTACAGAGAGGATTGGACAGATGGCGTATAGAGTAAAGTTACCAGAGAATCTCAGCGGAGTTCATGACGTGTTTCACGTTTCACATTTGTGTAAGTGTTTACACGATACGGCGGAAGTGGTAGAGCCGAGAACGCCCGAAGAAGTGGGAGTAGAGCGCAATACCACGAGCAGACGAGCTCCTACATGCATTCTCAGATCGGAGGTCAAAAAGCTTCACAACAAAGAGGTCAAGTTGGTCAAAGTGCAATGGGGAGATGATCAAAGAGACGCGACTTGGAAAACGGAAGACAAAATGCGTACGCTGTACCCTTTCCTTTTTGAGGGCATGTTTTAATTTCTCCTTTTTCTACCGCTTTGTTGACACTTGTCTTATCTTTTAGTATTATCTTTGCGATTACATCTTCGATCTTTAGTTAGGAAGAACCCTATGGTTGCAAACATGTGTTTGAGACATGTTATGTTTGGTAGATGCAAATGGATGCAAGTGGTTGCTAGTGGTTGCTCGTGGATGCATGTACACACACATTAGGCACTAGATCGGCTCAATCACCTTCATGTTGCATATAAACGCGTGTGCATATCTAAATTAATGGATATATAATGGTTGTGTTATCATATGGATGATGAATTTTGATGAATGGTTCTGCACACATGTAGAAATAATATGTATCGATAGGATTCTTTCGCATACATAATGGACGCATACACTATCGTGATTTGCATTAAGGAGGTCAACTGAATCAGTGGACCGCCTGATCTTTGCATTAGATAAGGAACATATACACACATTTTTGCATAAGTTCATATAGCAATAGAAATTTCTTTAAGGACAATGGATGCTTGTGGATGATGGTTAAGTAGACGGATGATTGGTTGGTAGGATACATTCTTCTTAACTTAGAGATTTCGGGGACGAAATCCTTTAAGGAGGGGAGAATGTAACACCCCGTAATTTTACAACATTAAAATTCACAAATTAAAGTATACTTAATTTTTAGAAGGAGAATTAAGTGAAATGGGTTGCGCTATTATGTTCTTCTCAAAATTTTGGGTCAAGATAGACATTTGGTTTGCATAAAACGGATAACGTATGAAGAAGTTATTAAGCCTTGAAGTTTGTATGCATATGAGAAAAATATATATATATATATATATATATTCAAATAAGGTTCAAAATAGCGAATCGGGAGGGGGAATAGCCGAACCGCACCATTTTGGAGTCAACCCAAGCCTCGTTGGGTCGACTAGGGGTCGATCTAGGGTGTTTGGCTATCAACCCGTGGCCCGATTCGCCCTAAGGGCTGATGTGGAATCTGAGTGGTCCTGATGGTTCTGGTTATCCCTAGGTTAATCTGATGGCTCTTATTAAATTAAACTTCTATAAAGACACTCCTAAAATCCTAACCCTAATCACATTAATTCATAACAAGAGCCGCCATGCCGTCAATGGAGAACCTAGAGTAGCCGCGATACACTTTCAACCCTAAAGCAAGATAGAAGCTTGAATCAAAATCAAATCAAATCTAAATAACGATTAGTCCACATCAAAGGCGAGCAATTCAGTTTCAGAATACAGATCCCAGAAAGACAAGACTATTCTTTTTAATTGTGAGTATGATGGCTTTCACAAAATAATTAATTAATTTAATTATGATAAGGTATAACTGGGATTATGAGAATATGATATTGAATCATGTGATGTAAATTATATGTATGTTTGTGGTGTTGAATCATATGTTAGTCTTATGCAAGTTGGATCATATGTTAGTTCTTATGTGAATCTTATGCAAGTTGAATCATATATCTTATGCAAGTTTGTGATGATTGGATCATATATTCATGTATGAATCTTATGCAAATTTGGGTTGTTAAAATATATGTGAGACATGTATATGCATATGCTAGTTTATGTGACATTAACCTTTATGTTTAGATCCATATGCAAATTTACGTCTTTATGTTTAGACCCATATGCAAGTTTACATCTGTATGTTTAGATCAATATGCAAGTTTACATCTTTATGTTTAGATCTATATGTAAGTTTACATCTTTATGTTTAGATCCATATGCAAGTTCACACCTTTTTGTTTGGATCTATAGCAGTACATAAGTTATGCAAGTTTATGCCGATTACCTATGCTAGTTTTGTATCATATGCTTGTTTGAATGAAATTCATATGCAAGTTATTGGCTATGTAATCTTATGTCATGATCCTTAGATCTATTTTATGTGTTATGTGATGTTTTATTTATACAAGTTAGACTGTTTGCGAGTCTAACATATGTCATATGAAAACGTACGAATAACGTGGGGGTGATGGGATAAAATTAAATATACATAAATTGTGAATTGGCATAAAATGGCTTTAAAAGGCATATAATTAATTTGAGACATTAATTGGCATAATTAATATTTATGGACATAATTTTAAGAGACAGTTATGGACATAAATAAATATGGAATTTATTGACAAATTTGAATAGGGATATTAATCCAATTTGGGGCTAAATAAAGATGTGTAATAATTAACCGCCTAAGACACGAGGTTAGACTCTTTTGTGGTCTAAGACTGCCCGGACCCCCCGGCAAATCCAGCAGCCACAAATGCTAGTCTAATGTGAGAGGTCAAAGGCACGAATTAAATGCGTAACAATTGTAAAGACACGAGGTTAGGCTCGTTTGCGGTATAAGACTGCCCGGACCAGCCCGGCAAATCCAGCAACCGCAAATGTCAGCCTAATATGGGAGGTCTTTACAAGGTTACGGTTCTAATGAATTAAGTAATATTTAACCAAATAAACGTGTGGTGGGACATGGGGGGTTAAGTGGGTGCCTTGTGTAACACCCCGCCTCCGCTAGGGTCACTCGCAAAGGAATGCACTAGCTTTAGAGTGGCATTATTGGTAAACATGCACAGAGATATCACAAGACAGAACATATATAAATAGCGGAAGTAAAATCAAACTTTCATAACATGAATAAATAAGGTCTAAAGCCTTTTACATCAGAGTACATCAAAACCTGTCTTGCCATAGTAAAGACTTTTTAATAAATTATTCCCCAAGTAAAACAGTAAAGTAGCCATAGCCAAGAGAAGTCCAAGCCATCCATGATGACCTTCAAGCAGAAGAAGTCCGAACTAAACAGCATTGTTTCCTCCCTGAAACCTGGGGGGGAAACGGAAGAAAAGAGGCAAAACAAAACGGGTCAGTCAAAAAGACTGAGTAAGTCCTATCTACTTCCAGTATAAAAACAGGTAAATGTAACATGACATGCATAAACTGAAAGTAAACATAAGGATAACTACAAGATAGATAAACCAGGGTAGCCGGTTGAACTACTGCGGCAAGGTAAACTAAGGTATCATGATAAACTACGGTGTTATGATAAGTCAAGGTATCACATCGTCGGATTTCTATCGAGTACATTATCCCAAGGTATCTACCCTGTCTGACATCCCACGGTATATTCTCCCTAGTTCTAACATGTATATTTGCTCTGCACCTCTCGTACTAGTATCCCAACCCGCGTCACATGTTAACCATGAATGTCCCTTGCCCAATGTCATGTAATGGTCCATGTCAACCTAATATATCGCATATATAGGTCACTCAAATCATATGTTTCTTTTCATGTATATAAGTTCAGTCCTTCGCCGTACCTCGTACGGGCTTCCTCATGTCGTATTATCCTTGAAATCGTTTGGACTGTCACCCTTGTTCTAGCTAGGCTCTTCCATATGAATCATCGTTTGAACTACTAGGACTTATGCCACCTAGCACCACTAGGGATTACGCTTACCTATTGCACGCTTTCGTATTTCGGTTTGGGTTAAACCACCTAGGCCACTAGGGATTACGCTAACCCTCAACCGCGCCCTTTTTCCCACGCATTCATCGTGAATCGTTTTTTTCTATAACTGTATGCACATGTATCACATCGTGCCATCCGAGTCCTGTCACAGGGCAAAACAAGAAATACAGGACTCGGTCGGGAGCTTTAGATTTATCTGCCGATGCAGATACTAAGGTCTGCTTTTCTACACGTGGCTATGGTCCCACGAGATCCCTCCCTCAACTAATGAAAGGCAACACAAGAGAAAATCTTGCATAAGAACTACACTCCGGCCAGCCCACATCCTACGGCCTACCTCACCCATAATTAGATAGCAAATCATGGTCTGTTGGGTGTTCCCTGCCTTTCCGTACGTACACGCTTGACTCAAGATGGTAGATGATCGACGAACTTGCTATCTCGGGCACCTTATGTATTCGCCGACTCACTGCTATCCACCCCAGTCTTTAGGTCGCTCGCATAGCAACCAAGGCATATTCTTGGTTCTTCTACCGCAGACCTCAACCTCTCGTGAGCCTAGTATAATGACCTGGCAGCTCACAGAGGGATCCCAAGAATATCCTCACGTTCCCCGAAGTCGCTGCTTCGTTACCCAGTTCGTTGGAGCCTTTATCTAAATCAGATAGCCTGCTCCTACACGCATACTTAAACGTATCGGGTTACTAATCTATCTAAGAAATGGTTCAAGTTTCTTTGACTAAGAATTATTACTTAGTTTCCCTTAACTAAGGTTTACCACTTAGCCTTATTTCCATAATCCTTGTTAACTATGGTTATTTACCTAATCCTCCGAATTAGGGTTTATCTAATGGGTTAAGTGTCACTTAAGTTCATAACTTAGCCCGTCTACAACCCATGTCAAAATTGGCTAAGTATCCAAGTCCAAGACTTAACCCTACAAACCTTGTGTTAAGTTGGCTAAGTATATCAAGCCATCCATGACTTAACCTCGTCTAATTATCATTTTAGATTGGTTAAGTATATGTTAATTTGACCTTATCAAATTACCGAGTCAAATCGGTCAAGCGTATTCGAAACGATTCATGACTTAGCCTTATCAGGTTTTCACGTTAGATTGGTTAGGTATAGGTTAACTTAACCTCATCAAATTAACGAGTTAGATTGGTTAAGTATAGGTCACTTAACCTCATCCAATCATCGTGTTAAATTAGTTAAGTGTTTAACTTAACCCCATCGAATTACCGTGTTTAGATTAGTTAAGTGTGGATTACTCAACCCCATCTAATTACCGTGGTTAGGTTAGTTAAGTCTTAATTACTTAACCCCATCTAATTACCGTGGTTAGGTTAGTTAAGTCTTAATTACTTAACCCCATCTAATTACCCAGTCAGATTAGTTAAGTGTAAATTACTTAACCCCATCTCCTAATCATCTTGCATGGTTAAGTGTCATTAAGGAATCAAGTCCGGTCCCACTTAACCTACCCATTCTGTCATATTGGTTAAGTGTCATTAGTCAAATTTACTTAACCTTATCATGTGGCATTAATTTAATTAATGCACTCTTAACCTCTCACATTAGACCTTGTTGTGGTTACTAGTTAAGCCGGGCGGGTCCGGGTAGATTTACACCACAACTTAGTCTAACCTCGGGTCTTAAGCGCGACATGACCAACTTCTCACATTGGATCCTATTGTTTGTAGCTACTAGTTAAGCCGGGCGGGTCCGGGTAGATTTATGCTACAAACTCAACCCAACCTCGAGTTGGCCACACATATATTATCTAAGTTCATCATGTTTCCCAAAACACGTTACAAGTTTTTCGAGCATTTGGGTAGACCTAACTTAATAGGTAAATTCCCAAAGGGTAGACCTAACTTAATAGGTAAATTCCCAAGCTCATGTTTTTATGCATACTTACATGTCATCTTCCATGTTATCTTTCAAGTCATGGTTTCAAGTATAAACACATGTCATATTCAAGTTAAGGTTTTGCGATATGTTCATGTTTATCTAGCTACCCAAAATCGTGTTTTCCCAACGCAAGCAAAGCGAGTCAACATAGTAAGGATACTATGTCACACATTGGTCTCAAAACATGCATGATGCCAAAAAGGGCTTGGCTTCCACATGCATAGCATCATAAAGGGATTGGCCATAAACATGCATAGTGTCATAAGGTAATTTGGCCACAAACATGCATATTATCAAAAAGGGTTTGGCCATAAACATGCACAACTTAAAAGAGGGGATTGGCCACGATCATGCATAATCTCATAAAGGGTTTGGCCACAAACTTGCATGTTAGCATAAGGGGTTTAGGTTCATAAACATGCATAAGCCCCAAAATCTTATCTTAGCCAATGTTTCACACATAAAGTGGCTCCTAAAGGTTCATGCTAGCATTTCATGCATAAAGATCTAAACTTGCAAGTTAAACTAGGTTATGCATAGCATGAGAGACATGATTAAGTCACTTACATGGCCTAAAATCATAATCATGAACATAAGAGGCAAGGTAAGGCTCATATAGGTTCGCATAATCATGTTTAGCCTCATTTTATCCCATGTCATTATCAAAACTACCGTTTCCATCTAAAAGTAGCTAGAACTTACATAGTTAGGCCTAGGGAAAGAAGCATGAATCATCTTGGCTAAGAAAGGTGCCTCCTTTGTAGAAGAATCATCATGAAACTCGCATAGCAATGTTGATTTGGCCTTGATTTGGTGTAGCAAGCTTGCACTTTTTGATTTGAACTTGATTTGGATGCATAGGCTCTAGGGATTTGAGATGGAGGCCATGAGAGTAGAAATTTGGCCATAGTTTAGTTACATGAGTGAATAATGAGGGTTTAGGGGTAGGTTTAGGGTCTTTTTATAGAGATTAGGATAGTTTTAGGCCCTTAGATTAACCCTAGGACCATCCTGAACCGTCAGATTTCAAACCAGGCCCAAAAACCTAGCCAAGATAGAAAATAGGTGCACCAGACCAGAATCAGCCGACAGGGCAAGTCGACAGCCCTGTCGACATGCCTGTCGACAGCCCTGTCGACATGCCTGTCGACATGCCTGGGCGGGAATTTTCCCGCCTGGCCCCATTTCTGCATGTTTCGAAATTCAAATTTCCCGGAAACTTCTTTGGGCCTTAACCGGGTCATACGGACTCCGATTTTCGAAAACTCGGACTCTATTTCGCGTATTTTTCCGAGACGAACGCAATGGCATAGCCCGTTTTACTTGATTCAGAATTTAAAATTAAATTCTGCCTTGATTCTCGTTTTAACATGTTATTGCAATACGGGTTGTTACATTCTCCCCACCTTTTAGGATTTCGTCCCCGAAATCTCCAAGTTAGGAAGAACATATCCTACCATCCATCATCCATCTACTCAAAACATCATCCACAAGCAACCATTGTCCTTAGATGATTTCTAATGCCGTATGAATACATGCAAAATGTGTGTGTACATGTTCCTTAGCTAATGCTAATGATCAGGCCTGAATAATCTTTCTAATGCAAAATATGTATAGTGCCATGAATCCAAGATGTATGCAAATAGTCCTAGTCATATAGATACTATATGCGTGCACAAACATTCATCCATATGCAACGTCCACAGGGTAACACATTCAATTTCATCCATAAACAAGTATAAATACTCGTGCATATGCAATATGAAATGTGACCGAGTCGAGCTAATATTTAATGTAAATTCGCGCATCCACGAGCAACCACCTGCAACCACTTGCAACCATATCAATCATAACATGTTTCAAATACATGTTTACATCCATAGGGTTCTACCTAGGATTCCCTGAAACAGGGTCGAGAAGATAAACAAGACAAACTCCTTATGGGGTTTGTAACAGAAAATAGGACCGAGAGGATGTCCACAAAAGATAGCCTACAAGTAAGCTCTAAAGAAAACAGGGATCAAGGATATACTCCCAAAAAGAGATATCATGTGCGTATCTAGTCTTTGACCATCAAAGTCGTCTTTTAACTTCGCGATTTTGTAGCTTCTTATTCCTGTTCCCATAACATGAGCTGGAACTCATTTCTTCGTCGCCTCTCGTTCCACTTGCACTTATCCTTTTCCTAGAATACTTGACGCAAACATGACTGCGTACTCATGATCTCATGCAAGCTTTCCAAAATTCACTAGTGAATCTCGGACCTCGTACCATAATGTATTCCATGTAGAAGAACTTTCTCTCGAAAGTAAACAAGTTACCGTGCGCACTTACTAGGGTAATCCCTATAACCCATACATAATCGAACTAAACCATCCGTCTTATTGGCGAACACCATTCGATCGGGTTTCTAATCTCCAACAAAGGCATCTAGGGATTCTAAATAACTGATCATGACAGAACCCAAAAGGTTACACGAGACTTCGAGGGTATTACCAAGGCTAGTCAAGAGTCTAACTACCCTCCTATCAAAACTGAGAGTGGCACCCCTTACTGGATAACCACTTTACCCCTAGAATCCATCCATAGCTTCCAAAAACATGGGCACTCTCGAATCCAAACGAGTCATGAATAAATGGACCGATCCTCTAACAAGATTTGGGACAAAAATGGGATCCTCTTCTATGCTAGTACTAAGGTGCAGAGACTCAACTGTCCAAGCAGACTTAAATGATACGATGCTCAAGGCAAAGTCTGGACGGGATGATAGATGATAGAAAAGAAAAGCTAAACCTTTAACAAGATCGTTACCCTCCTTCTGAGGTACCCTAGAAATGAGAGCATACTATTGCCCTCCGAATGATCTTGTCCCTGTTCCATGATACTTAACTATCCGTCCCGTTTCACCATGCCAAAGGTACTCTCTCGTCATGGGTTTCATTGTTCATCTTTCTCCCTCCTTTTAGGACTCAGCCATACCAACATGTTGCTTATTCCTGAGCTCGTATCCTTTATCCTTGTTCTTACTATCCTTTCATGCATAACTCTGCAACGGTCTCTCGAGAACCACCTCCATCGTACGGGAAACACTTACGCAGCTAGAAAGACTAGTCGCAGTCAAAACCACTGTGACTACAGATGGAGGAAAGAAAGGAAAAGAGATTCAACCAAGGAAACAAGGATAATGCTAATGGCCTTTGGGGAATAGCCTTTTTCTTTTTAAAAGAAAATTTTCTTGAAAAATGCTTCTTTGTAAACGGCTTTTCAAATAATTTTCAGAAGGTCTTTAAAAACTTTTGCCCAGTCTGGTAACCTTCTGCTCTGATACCAAATGTAACACCCCGCCTCCGCTAGGGTCACTCGCAAAGGAATGCACTAGCTTTAGAGTGGCATTATTGGTAAACATGCACAGAGATATCACAAGACAGAACATATATAAATAGCGGAAGTAAAATCAAACTTTCATAACATGAATAAATAAGGTCTAAAGCCTTTTACATCAGAGTACATCAAAACCTGTCTTGCCATAGTAAAGACTTTTTAATAAATTATTCCCCAAGTAAAACAGTAAAGTAGCCATAGCCAAGAGAAGTCCAAGCCATCCATGATGACCTTCAAGCAGAAGAAGTCCGAACTAAACAGCATTGTTTCCTCCCTGAAACCTGGGGGGGAAACGGAAGAAAAGAGGCGAAACAAAACGGGTCAGTCAAAAAGACTGAGTAAGTCCTATCTACTTCCAGTATAAAAACAGGTAAATGTAACATGACATGCATAAACTGAAAGTAAACATAAGGATAACTACAAGATAGATAAACCAGGGTAGCCGGTTGAACTACTGCGGCAAGGTAAACTAAGGTATCATGATAAACTACGGTGTTATGATAAGTCAAGGTATCACATCGTCGGATTTCTATCGAGTACATTATCCCAAGGTATCTACCCTGTCTGACATCCCACGGTATATTCTCCCTAGTTCTAACATGTATATTTGCTCTGCACCTCTCGTACTAGTATCCCAACCCGCGTCACGTGTTAACCATGAATGTCCCTTGCCCAATGTCATGTAATGGTCCATGTCAACCTAATATATCACATATATAGGTCACTCAAATCATATGTTTCTTTTCATGTATATAAGTTCAGTCCTTCGCCGTACCTCGTACGGGCTTCCTCATGTCGTATTATCCTTGAAATCGTTTGGACTGTCACCCTTGTTCTAGCTAGGCTCTTCCATATGAATCATCGTTTGAACTACTAGGACTTATGCCACCTAGCACCACTAGGGATTACGCTTACCTATTGCACGCTTTCGTATTTCGGTTTGGGTTAAACCACCTAGGCCACTAGGGATTACGCTAACCCTCAACCGCGCCCTTTTTCCCACGCATTCATCGTGAATCGTTTTTTTCTATAACTGTATGCACATGTATCACATCGTGCCATCCGAGTCCTGTCACAGGGCAAAACAAGAAATACAGGACTCGGTCGGGAGCTTTAGATTTATCTGCCGATGCAGATACTAAGGTCTGCTTTTCTACACGTGGCTATGGTCCCACGAGACCCCTCCCTCAACTAATGAAAGGCAACACAAGAGAAAATCTTGCATGAGAACTACACTCCGGCCAGCCCACATCCTACGGCCTACCTCACCCATAATTAGATAGCAAATCATGGTCTGTTGGGTGTTCCCTGCCTTTCCGTACGTACACGCTTGACTCAAGATGGTAGATGATCGACGAACTTGCTATCTCGGGCACCTTATGTATTCGCCGACTCACTGCTATCCACCCCAGTCTTTAGGTCGCTCGCATAGCAACCAAGGCATATTCTTGGTTCTTCTACCGCAGACCTCAACCTCTCGTGAGCCTAGTATAATGACCTGGCAGCTCACAGAGGGATCCCAAGAATATCCTCACGTTCCCCGAAGTCGCTGCTTCGTTACCCAGTTCGTTGGAGCCTTTATCTAAATCAGATAGCCTGCTCCTACACGCATACTTAAACGTATCGGGTTACTAATCTATCTAAGAAATGGTTCAAGTTTCTTTGACTAAGAATTATTACTTAGTTTCCCTTAACTAAGGTTTACCACTTAGCCTTATTTCCATAATCCTTGTTAACTATGGTTATTTACCTAATCCTCCGAATTAGGGTTTATCTAATGGGTTAAGTGTCACTTAAGTTCATAACTTAGCCCGTCTACAACCCATGTCAAAATTGGCTAAGTATCCAAGTCCAAGACTTAACCCTACAAACCTTGTGTTAAGTTGGCTAAGTATATCAAGCCATCCATGACTTAACCTCGTCTAATTATCATTTTAGATTGGTTAAGTATATGTTAATTTGACCTTATCAAATTACCGAGTCAAATCGGTCAAGCGTATTCGAAACGATTCATGACTTAGCCTTATCAGGTTTTCACGTTAGATTGGTTAGGTATAGGTTAACTTAACCTCATCAAATTAACGAGTTAGATTGGTTAAGTATAGGTCACTTAACCTCATCCAATCATCGTGTTAAATTAGTTAAGTGTTTAACTTAACCCCATCGAATTACCGTGTTTAGATTAGTTAAGTGTGGATTACTCAACCCCATCTAATTACCGTGGTTAGGTTAGTTAAGTCTTAATTACTTAACCCCATCTAATTACCGTGGTTAGGTTAGTTAAGTCTTAATTACTTAACCCCATCTAATTACCCAGTCAGATTAGTTAAGTGTAAATTACTTAACCCCATCTCCTAATCATCTTGCATGGTTAAGTGTCATTAAGGAATCAAGTCCGGTCCCACTTAACCTACCCATTCGTGTCATATTGGTTAAGTGTCATTAGTCAAATTTACTTAACCTTATCATGTGGCATTAATTTAATTAATGCACTCTTAACCTCTCACATTAGACCTTGTTGTGGTTACTAGTTAAGCCGGGCGGGTCCGGGTAGATTTACACCACAACTTAGTCTAACCTCGGGTCTTAAGCGCGACATGACCAACTTCTCACATTGGATCCTATTGTTTGTAGCTACTAGTTAAGCCGGGCGGGTCCGGGTAGATTTATGCTACAAACTCAACCCAACCTCGAGTTGGCCACACATATATTATCTAAGTTCATCATGTTTCCCAAAACACGTTACAAGTTTTTCGAGCATTTGGGTAGACCTAACTTAATAGGTAAATTCCCAAAGGGTAGACCTAACTTAATAGGTAAATTCCCAAGCTCATGTTTTTATGCATACTTACATGTCATCTTCCATGTTATCTTTCAAGTCATGGTTTCAAGTATAAACACATGTCATATTCAAGTTAAGGTTTTGCGATATGTTCATGTTTATCTAGCTACCCAAAATCGTGTTTTCCCAACGCAAGCAAAGCGAGTCAACATAGTAAGGATACTATGTCACACATTGGTCTCAAAACATGCATGATGCCAAAAAGGGCTTGGCTTCCACATGCATAGCATCATAAAGGGATTGGCCATAAACATGCATAGTGTCATAAGGTAATTTGGCCACAAACATGCATATTATCAAAAAGGGTTTGGCCATAAACATGCACAACTTAAAAGAGGGGATTGGCCACGATCATGCATAATCTCATAAAGGGTTTGGCCACAAACTTGCATGTTAGCATAAGGGGTTTAGGTTCATAAACATGCATAAGCCCCAAAATCTTATCTTAGCCAATGTTTCACACATAAAGTGGCTCCTAAAGGTTCATGCTAGCATTTCATGCATAAAGATCCAAACTTGCAAGTTAAACTAGGTTATGCATAGCATGAGAGGCATGATTAAGTCACTTACATGGCCTAAAATCATAATCATGAACATAAGAGGCAAGGTAAGGCTCATATAGGTTCGCATAATCATGTTTAGCCTCATTTTATCCCATGTCATTATCAAAACTACCGTTTCCATCTAAAAGTAGCTAGAACTTACATAGTTAGGCCTAGGGAAAGAAGCATGAATCATCTTGGCTAAGAAAGGTGCCTCCTTTGTAGAAGAATCATCATGAAACTCGCATAGCAATGTTGATTTGGCCTTGATTTGGTGTAGCAAGCTTGCACCTTTTGATTTGAACTTGATTTGGATGCATAGGCTCTAGGGATTTGAGATGGAGGCCATGAGAGTAGAAATTTGGCCATAGTTTAGTTACATGAGTGAATAATGAGGGTTTAGGGGTAGGTTTAGGGTCTTTTTATAGAGATTAGGATAGTTTTTGGCCCTTAGATTAACCCTAGGACCATCCTGAACCGTCAGATTTCAAACCAGGCCCAAAAACCTAGCCAAGATAGAAAATAGGTGCACCAGACCAGAATCAGCCGACAGGGCATGTCGACATGCCTGTCGACATGCCTGTCGACATGCCTGTCGACAGCCCTGTCGACATGCCTGTTGACATGCCTGGGCGGGAATTTTCCCGCCTGGCCCCATTTCTGCATGTTTCGAAATTCAAATTTCCCGGAAACTTCTTTGGGCCTTAACCGGGTCATACGGACTCCGATTTTCGAAAACTCGGACTCTATTTCGCGTATTTTTCCGAGACGAACGCAATGGCATAGCCCGTTTTACTTGATTCAGAATTTAAAATTAAATTCTGCCTTGATTCTCGTTTTAACATGTTATTGCAATACGGGTTGTTACACCTTGGGTGGCATGTAAAATTAAGTGGGTGCCTTAGGTGGTATGTAACGACCCGCATTCTACGCATCATAGGATCGTAGGATATTTATTTCTTTCACATACGAAGTCGTGTGGTCATGTAACATTGGGAGACGACTATTGTGGTCATTTCCCATGTTCATGATTTTTCCCGATTTTTAAATGACCATTTTACCCCTAGTTGGCACTGTTTTGGCCATAACTTTTGACTGGAAATGAATTTTGACCTGAAACCACTTCCATTGGCTTCGGATGATGGTTTCTCTTTCCGTAGAGTGGTCACATTAGCCAAACGGGCTTACCGTTTGGGAGATATGGCTGAAACAAGTTTCAGATGGTGAAAAACAGCTTAATTGGGCTTAACCGGGTGATTAACAGCTAAGCCCAAGGGGAATTTCGGGTTTAGAGGTATAGGAGGACTGATTAGGGTTAGGTTATCACTTTCATTTCAGTTTTGAGCCGCCACAAACCTTCTTGAGACCTTAGTAATGACTTCCATCCTCTAAAACCACTCCAAAACACATTTTTAGTGAAGATTAAGCCTAAACTACATCAAAACAAGGCCAAATAGCAACAAAGCAAGGTTGGAGCTGCTGCTATACATAGGAATTCGACCCAAACAGAGAATATTTCAGATTTGGTGATTTATTTTGTGGCCAAGGTGAGTGATAGCATCGTTTTGACACTAATTACAGTTAATTAAGGGTGATTAGTGAAGATTAGCGAATTTATACACCAATAAATTCTGGAAAAATGTTTAGAAATTCTTAAATAATATTTCATGCCTCTGTTATAAAATTTAGACGATTTGGTTAAGTTTTACTAAGTATGTGCTTAAACATGATTAAGAGGGACTAGGGGAAAATATGAAGTTTTTAGTCACTTTTTGATCCCTTTTGATTCATTTGAATTGTTGTTTGCTGTTTGTGGTTGCTATTACATGTTGCTATGACTCTATGGTATGTTTTATGATTGATTAGAATAGTTAAATTGCTTGAAAACGTCGTCGAATGGCGTAGAAAGCTCGCTGGAAAGTTGCAGAAATGTACAGGCTCCTAACCGGATCGGATCGGATTGGGGGGGGGGGGGGGAGGCTCGGATCGGAAATGTGAACTGGGCAAGAAACCCGACCCGAACTGGAGTTTGGAACATAAAAGACTTGGCAAAAAGGAAGGCTGTTTACTTAGAGTTGGAGTGGACAAGGGGATCGGATCGGAGTAAGCTAGGGAGCGGATCGGATTGAAGTAAAGCGAAGTGATCGGATCGGATCGGAGTAAGCTAGGGAGCGGATCGGACTGAAGTAAAGCGAAGTGATCGGATCGGATCGGAGTAGATGGAAACGAGGGAGCTGATCGGAGAAGGAGCATGAGCTGGAAGGAGGATAGCAACCCGACCCGACCCGGAGGAGGACACCGACCCGACCCGGAGTGAAGTACCCGAACCGAACCGACGAGGGCAATGACTACCGAACCGAACCGAATTCCAGGACTGTTACTGCGCGACAACTCTTCTGAAGACCCACTCCAATTCGACCAAACCCGAGATGCAAAGGAAGTCCAAATGAGAAGTTAGAGCTTAAGATTCAGATGGGAATCAACGAGTTCACTTCATGGTTGGGCTTTGCTGCGGGACGCGTGCCAAGGAGTTATCGACATCTATAGCTTTGGACCACTATGGTAGGAGGTACGAAGGCGGATTCAGGGCCATTATGGCATCGGTAGAACCAAGGGCTATGACCAATGAAGTGGGTCATTGAAATGTTTGGTCATGACTCCAAGTGTTTGGCTTGGTCACAGCAGGGTTTCTACAAGTCGGGATTCGTCGTTACCTCAGTTTGTCTAGTGTTCCAAAGTGGTAGATATCGTACGCTTTACGCACTGAGTGAGAGATGTGAGGATGGTTGCTATGGATGATTTACTTGCTCTCATTGTGACATGCACACCCCACCCCCGTATTCTTACACTGTTTATTCTGGCACCTTGGAGTATTGTACGGTATGTGGTACTAACTCTTTGGTTGCAGGTCCAGGTTCAGGTATGGTTTAGTTGTTATTATTCTGTTTAGATGTTTATCGCTCATACCAGGCTTTATGTCTGACCCAGAGTTTTATGTTTCCTCTTATTACTCTGGGTGCTCACACGAGCAGACTAGAGACAGGTTAGCTGGTGATGCACGGGTAGATGATCCGGAGACGAGCATGAGGCTTCCACGTAATATATATCTATAGTATTCTCCCTGTGTTGTTGAAGATCACTGCTTGGGCATTGGTGGTGTATCTTCTATTTTGGCTTTCTGTTGTTCAGAGACAGTAGATTTTGAAAAGTTGTAATAAGCTGTATTTGGTTTTCCGCTGCTTTGAGATTGATGTTGGTTTTAGTTATCAGCCTATGCACTGTCTCGTCTGTTTTATGTCAAGTACATTATTATTATTATATTTTATTCCATGCGCTGTGAGACATTCTACAGGTTCTTTGATTAGTTCATTCCCTTCTTTCCTTTCTTATGACGACCGTCTTGTGCTAGTCGGGCATGTGTACAGCGCACTTTTTGGAGGAAATGCAGGCTGGTGCGAGGCAGGCCGTCACACTTGGTATCAGAGCTCTAGGTTGCGTAGTTAACCTAGGGAAGTTATCAGGGAGAGATAGTATACGTATACGAGAGAGCGTATTTGTGATTATTTTGGTTTTCAAAAGCTATATATATACTATTAGTAGTATAAGAATGAAGTTGTACTGCACTGGCACCACTATGGAGTCGTTAATCATTTCCTTTTTCAGATTGACGATGAGCCGATATGTTAGAGGTACCGGTAGAGGGGCCAATAATGGGAATGCTGCTGACATGAGGACGATGTTTACTGACCTCATGAGAGAGATGCTTAGAGATGTGCAGAGGGCAGCTCCCAATGGTGGAAATGGTGGTGGTCCAATAGTGCAGGCACCAAGAGTCGACTTCGCCAAGCTGAATAAGGATTATACTAGCCTTGGTGGGAAGCCGTTCCACGGAACGGAGTCGGCTACGGACGTTCAGGATTGGGTGGATAGTTGCGAACGTATCTTCGAGGATTTGGGTATCGAGGATGCGATGAAGAGAAAGCTAGCGTCCCGTCAGCTGCAAGGGCGGGCAATGAATTGGTGGAATGCTATAAAGGCAGCTACTCCCAAAGACCAGATTACTTGGGAGCAGTTTAAGGCTCGCTTTAGTGAGAAGTTCATTCCAGCTGCTCAGAAGTCAATGTTGTTTAAGAAATTCTTGGAGCTCAAGCAGAATGGCAGGGCTGTCTCGGAGTATATTGCTGAATTTGACACTTTGTCAAAATATGGGTTATCTCTTATAGATACTGCCGAGAAAAAGAATGAGAAATTCATAACTGGATTGGATCAGTACTTGGGGGAAAAACTTATTAACCACATCGATGAGACGTTTGAATCGATTGTGGGGAAAGCGTTAAGGTCAGAAAGTCTCTACCCTAAGCCGAAGACTGAGGTTGCATCCGCAGATGAGCCAAAGCCACAAGCTAGTGGTGGAGGCAAAGGTGGTTCCCAGAATAAGAGAAAGCAGAATCAGGCTAAGGATGGCCAGAAGAAAAAGAATAAGCAAGATGTGGAGTGCTTCAGCTGTGGTAAGAAGGGCCATTATGCTAGTAATTGTTGGGCCAAGCCAGCGGATAGGAAGTGCTTCAACTATAGCCAAATGGGACATCACAAGGACAAGTGTCCACATCCCCCTAAGGAAAAGCAAATGGTGAAAGCATATGCTCTTAATGCTATTCCTTCTTCGTCGAATGCCCCAACTGCGGCGGAGAAGGGAAAGAATGTCGTCATTCAAGGTATGCTTTCTGTTTATGATGTTCCTGTTAGAGTTTTGTTTGATACCGGAGCTTCCAGTTCTTTCATATCTAGTGACCTGGTAGATAGGTTGGGATTGGAGCCCGAGATTGTCGATAGACCTTTAGTAGTGACGAACCCGATTGGTGGTTCGACTAGCCTTTGCATGATTTGTCGTAATGTGGTCCTATCGAGTCATGGATGCATGTTTGTTTGTGATTGCTTTGTTTTGGGCTTTACTGGGTTTGACATTATTTTGGGAGTAGATTGGCTCCGAAGGTATGGGGTGGTGGTAGACTGTGAGGTCTTTTTGGTGACAGCTAGAGCGGATGGTGGGCGGAGGATAGTGTTTGGTGGTCTACCCAGTAAGGGGGTATTGGCTAGTTTTCTAAACTCCCTCGACATTCCGCATAGTGAGTTGTCAGGTTTGCCCGTGGTTGGCCAGTATCCGGATGTTTTCGAAGAAGTGACCGGACTTCCACCACACCGAGAGATTGAGTTTCGTATTGATTTGGTAAAAGATGCCAGACCTATAGTGATGCCACTTCGTCGTATGGCACCAAGGGAGCAGCGAGAGCTCGGGGTGCAAGTCAGCGATCTTTTAAAGAAGGGATTTATCAGAAGGAGTGTTTCTGAATGGGGAGCACCAGTTGTGTTTGCTACCAAGGCGGACGGTTCCCTTCGTTTGTGTGTAGACTACCGCGAATTGAATAAAGTGACGAGGAAGAATAAGTATCCTCTACCGCGGATAGATGATTTGTTCGATCAGTTGAGTGGCGCGAGAATATTTTCTCAGTTGGATCTCGCGACAGGTTTTCATCAGCTTAGAGTGGAAGCTGAGAGTATAGCTAAAACGGCATTTCGAACGCCGTCTGGATTTTATGAATGGTTGGTTATGCCATTTGGGCTGACTAATGCCCCGGCATATTTTGTGGATCTTATGAATAGGGTATTCAGAGATCAGTTGAATAAGTCTGTCCTTGTGTTCGTTGATGATATTTTGGTCTATTCGAGGACAGAGGAAGAACACAAGGAACATTTAAGAGTAGCGATGGAGGTGTTGAGAAAACACCAATTGAAAGCAAAGTTTTCTAAGTGTCACTTCTGGAAGAGGGAAGTGAGGTTCTTGGGCCATGTTGTATCAGAGAATGGTATTGCCGTCGACCCGGCGAAGGTGGCTACGGTACAGGATTGGCCTACGCCCAAGAATGTAACAGATGTAAGGAGTTTCTTGGGGTTAGCTGGATATTATCGTAAGTTTATCCAAGGTTTCTCCAAGTTAGCAGCACCATTGACCCAGTTGACCAAGAAGAATCAAGCTTTTATCTGGGATGAAAGGTGCGAGAATGCATTCAATAGTCTAAAGGACAAGTTGACAAGCGCACCAGTGTTAGTCATTCCTAAGGGGGATGAAGAGATGACGGTATACACGGATGCCTGTGGTACCGGACTGGGTGTTGTATTGATGCAAGGCGGTAGGGTTGTAGCTTATGCAAGTCGGCAATTGAAACCGCACGAGAGAAGATACCCTACCCATGATTTAGAATTGGCAGCAATCGTGTTTGCATTAAAGATGTGGAGACACTACCTCTTAGGAGAAAGATTTGAGTTGTTTACTGATCATAAGTCGTTAAAGTATCTCTTCTCTCAGAAAGATCTGAATCTCCGTCAGCAGAGATGGTTAGAGTTCTTAGCTTCCTATGATTTTGACATCGCATACACACCGGGAAAGGGCAATGCGGTGGCTGATGCATTGAGTAGAAGACATGCCAGCTTAGGGGCTATGTTCCTTGAATGGAAGCAACTGGAGTTTATCGCGGGGTTTGATTTCAGACCAAAGTGCGAATTGGATCCAGAAATGTTAGCAAGTTTGACGATCAGGCCCACTTTGATTGAACGGATCGGCTCTAGTCAGAGGGACGATCCTAACCTATTGGAGATCATCTCCAAGTTAGAGATGGGAATCGATGAGGAGATGAACAAGTATGGGCTTGATCGGGATAGATGGCTTAGAAAGAATGGAAAGCTTGTTGTACCCAATGTCAATGGATTGAGGGATGAAGTGCTTAGAGAATGTCATCACTCAAAGCTGACCATACACCCCGGTGGTAACAAGATGTATCGAGATATGAAGCAGACTTACTACTGGGAAGGGATGAAAAGAGATGTTGGGAAGTTTATATCCAAGTGAATGAATTGCCAGCTAGTTAAAGCCGAGCAAAAGAAGCCTAGTGGGTTGTTACAGCCCTTAGAAATTCCCGAATGGAAATGGGAGCAAGTCTCGATGGATTTCATCGATGGGTTACCAAGGACTAGATCGGGATATGACAGCATTTGGGTAATTGTAGATCGACTGACTAAAAGTGCAAGGTTTATACCAGTCAAATCGACTAGAATGACAGCTAAGTTAGCAGAATTGTATATGAAGTGGGTAGGGAGATTTCATGGAGTACCTAAAAGCATTGTGAGCGACCGAGACCCGTTGTTCACTAGTGGGTTTTGGAGGATCTTGCAAGAGGCGCTAGGGTCAGAGTTACATCTCAGTACCGCATATCATCCTCAGACCGACGGTCAGACGGAAAGGGTGAATCGTATTTTAGAAGATCTCTTGAGAGCATGTATATTGGATTTTGGTGGATCATTGGATGACCATTTGCATCTAGTAGAGTTTGCATATAATAATAGTTACCAATCCAGTATCGGTATGGCTCCATTTGAAGCTTTGTATGGAAGACCGTGCAACTCACCATCATGTTGGATAGAGACTGGCGAGAAGTTTACGCTTGGACCGGATGTGGTGAGGGAAACTTCGGATAAAATCAAGACCATCCAACAACGAATGAAGGCTGCCCAAGATAGGCAGAAAAGTTATGCTGATAAGAGAAGAAGAGACTTAAAATTCTTCGTGGGTGACTTGGTGTTTGTCAAGATTTCTCCGTTGAAGAGCATAATACGATTTGGCAGGAGAGGCAAGTTGGCACCAAGATTCGTTGGCCCATTCCCTGTTCTTGAACTAGTCGGGAATTTGGCATACAGAATTGACTTACCGGAGAAGATGGCGGGAGTTCACAACGTATTTCATGTTTCCCAACTAAGGAAGTTCGTTCACGACTCAGGTATGACTATCTCACCTGATCAGTTAGAGGACTTCGAAGTAGAACCCGAGGCGGTTGGGAACCGCAAGCCGGCCCGTATTGTCGCACACGACATGAAGCAACTTCGAAGGAAGTCGATGAAGCTAGTCAAGGTACAGTGGAGCGAAGACGAGAATGATTGTACTTGGGAAACAAAGGAGGACATAAGGAAGAAGTATCCAGAACTCTTTGTCTGGTAAGATTTTATTAGCGATTTAGTTTTCCGCATGCTAGGATAGACTTGTTTGCTTGCTTTGCATGTTTGATTGTTGTATGTGGTTGTTAGGCATGCGGGATCCTGTGTATGTTTTGGGTTAAGGAATTTCGGGGACGAAATTTCTTAAGGGGGGGAGAGTGTAACGACCCGCATTCTACGCATCATAGGATCGTAGGATATTTATTTCTTTCACATACGAAGTCGTGTGGTCATGTAACATTGGGAGACGACTATTGTGGTCATTTCCCATGTTCATGATTTTTCCCGATTTTTAAATGACCATTTTACCCCTAGTTGGCACTGTTTTGGCCATAACTTTTGACTGGAAATGAATTTTGACCTGAAACCACTTCCATTGGCTTCGGATGATGGTTTCTCTTTCCGTAGAGTGGTCACATTAGCCAAACAGGCTTACCGTTTGGGAGATATGGCTGAAACAAGTTTCAGATGGTGAAAAACAGCTTAATTGGGCTTAACCGGGTGATTAACAGCTAAGCCCAAGGGGAATTTCGGGTTTAGAGGTATAGGAGGACTGATTAGGGTTAGGTTATCACTTTCATTTCAGTTTTGAGCCGCCACAAACCTTCTTGAGACCTTAGTAATGGCTTCCATCCTCTAAAACCACTCCAAAACACATTTTTAGTGAAGATTAAGCCTAAACTACATCAAAACAAGGCCAAATAGCAACAAAGCAAGGTTGGAGCTGCTGCTATACATAGGAATTCGACCCAAACAGAGAATATTTCAGATTTGGTGATTTATTTTGTGGCCAAGGTGAGTGATAGCATCGTTTTGACACTAATTACAGTTAATTAAGGGTGATTAGTGAAGATTAGCGAATTTATACACCAATAAATTCTGGAAAAATGTTTAGAAATTCTTAAATAATATTTCATGCCTCTGTTATAAAATTTAGACGATTTGGTTAAGTTTTACTAAGTATGTGCTTAAACATGATTAAGAGGGACTAGGGGAAAATATGAAGTTTTTAGTCACTTTTTGATCCCTTTTGATTCATTTGAATTGTTGTTTGCTGTTTGTGGTTGCTATTACATGTTGCTATGACTCTATGGTATGTTTTATGATTGATTAGAATAGTTAAATTGCTTGAAAACGTCGTCGAATGGCGTAGAAAGCTCGCTGGAAAGTTGCAGAAATGTACAGGCTCCTAACCGGATCGGATCGGATCGGATGGGGGGGGGGGGGGGCTCGGATCGGAAATGTGAACTGGGCAAGAAACCCGACCCGAACTGGAGTTTGGCACATAAAAGACTTGGCAAAAAGGAAGGCTGTTTACTTAGAGTTGGAGTGGACAAGGGGATCGGATCGGAGTAAGCTAGGGAGCGGATCGGACTGAAGTAAAGCGAAGTGATCGGATCGGATCGGAGTAAGCTAGGGAGCGGATCGGACTGATGTAAAGCGAAGTGATCAGATCGGATCGGAGTAGATGGAAACGAGGGAGCTGATCGGAGAAGGAGCATGAGCTGGAAGGAGGATAGCAACCCGACCCGACCCGGAGGAGGACACCGACCCGACCCGGAGTGAAGTACCCGAACCGAACCGACGAGGGCAATGACTACCGAACCGAACCGAATTCCAGGACTGTTACTGCGCGACAACTCTTCTGAAGACCCCTCCAATTCGACCAAACCCGAGATGCAAAGGAAGTCCAAATGAGAAGTTAGAACTTAAGATTCAGATGGGAATCAACGAGTTCACTTCATGGTTGGGCTTTGCTGCGGGACGCATGCCAAGGAGTTATCGACATCTATAGCTTTGGACCACTATGGTAGGAGGTACGAAGGCGGATTCAGGGCCATTATGGCATCGGTTGAACCAAGGGCTATGACCAATGAAGTGGGTCATTGAAATGTTTGGTCATGACTCCAAGTGTTTGGCTTGGTCACAGAAGGGTTTCTACAAGTCGGGATTCGTCGTTACCTCAGTTTGTCTAGTGTTCCAAAGTGGTAGATATCGTACGCTTTACGCACTGAGTGAGAGATGTGAGGATGGTTGCTATGGATGATTTACTTGCTCTCATTGTGACATGCACACCCCACCCCCGTATTCTTACACTGTTTATTCTTGCACCTTGGAGTATTGTACGGTATGTGGTACTAACTCTTTGGTTGTAGGTCCAGGTTCAGGTATGGTTTAGTATACCTGTTATTATTCTGTTTAGATGTTTATCGCTCATACCAGGCTTTATGTCTGACCCAGAGTTTTATGTTTCCTCTTATTACTCTGGGTGCTCACACGAGCAGACTAGAGACAGGTTAGCTGGTGATGCACGGGTAGATGATCCGGAGACGAGCAGGAGGCTTCCACGTAATATATATCTATAGTATTCTCCCTGTGTTGTTGAAGATCACTGCTTGGGCATTGGTGGTGTATCTTCTATTTTGGCTTTCTGTTGTTCAGAGACAGTAGATTTTGAAAAGTTGTAATAAGCTGTATTTGGTTTTCCGCTGCTTTGAGATTGATGTTGGTTTTAGTTATCAGCCTATGCACTGTCTCGTCTGTTTTATGTCAAGTACATTATTATTATTATATTTTATTCCATGCGCTGTGAGACATTCTACAGGTTCTTTGATTAGTTCATTCCCTTCTTTCCTTTCTTATGACGACCGTCTTGTGCTAGTCGGGCATGTGTACAGCGCACTTTTTGGAGGAAATGCAGGCTGGTGCGAGGCAGGCCGTCACATGGTATGTGAAATACGATTAGATGCACTAAACCAAGATTGAAACATGTAAGAAGACATGAATAAGAATGAGGTTAAGTGGGGAAACCTTAGTGGGGACCAAACATAGGTGGAAGGCTTGTGTCAGGCATGTGGGCCCTTTTCAAACCAGTAACCTATTAAGTATCTTTGTGAGCTCGACCCAAGTCGAGGACGGGACACGCTTAGTGGATTTGATTGTAAGAGGTCAAAACGGGTTAGCGGTGGCAACGCAAGTCCAACGGGGTCATGTGCGTGCATGGGCCCAGGCTGATAGGTAAGACGTTGTTGCATCGTGTAGATATAAGCCGTGCATCTTTGATGGTATCGGGTTGCCACTTTGGGGAGTGATACACCCCACTGTGGGACCAGCACGAGTATCTACGAGTTTGGGAGCCGATCGAATGGGGGTAGTGGGTACAACTAGTGGAGATAGGGACAGATGACACCTATGAAGGCAGCCAAAGGTACACGAAACTACCATTATCATTATTAAGTTCTGTAGGCGGGATCAACATTTAGGGTGACTAGTGGTGGTGCAGTATAGTAATTATCCTATAGTGATTAGGAACGAGATTAATGCCAGAATATTCCTCTTATTTGCTTTGTCATGCCCATTTGTTTCATGGTCATATCTTATCTTACCAGTTTATGTCTTATCCTAGTTACTTTAATAATTATATTGTTAAAGTTATTATACTCGCTAGATTTTATGTCTGACCCCCTTGTTTTCGCCTCTTTTCTTCCTTTCCCCCCTAGGTTCTCAGGGTGGGACTAGTACTTGTGGAGCTTGATCTCGGATCTCTTTCTCTCTCTTTTGGAAGTGCTTGGATTGCTGAAAGTAAAGTTCAGCTCATCTCTTTTATGGCTACTTGTGTTGGGGTTTATGCTTTTTATTTTATGTACTCTGAAACAATTTATCAAGATGGATATTAAGTGTACTTGGTTTATGAAGTTGTTGTAATCAAACTATTTCTCCGCTGCAATAAAAGTTATTTTAAAATTTTCAAGTACCATTATTTATATCTGTCTTGTTATTCTGTTCTATACACTAAATACGCTCCATGGAAGTTAATGCATTCCCTTTGTGAGTGACATTAATGGACGTGGGGTGTTACAATTATATTTATGAATCATTATTATAATTAAGCTGTTACACTTGCACAACGGTAATATTTTTATATGGCATTATTATTGAGCCGTTATAAAAGCTAATGATATTACTATATAATTTTAAATAAGAATAAATTGAAATCCATTTGCATTCCATCAGTTTAGCAACATACACAATTTTCATTCATCCTACTTAAATGATAGAAAGAAAGAAGAGAAGTGATAATAACAACATATATTATCCTTAAAAAAAGAATAACACTTTTCTTTCTTCTTCAAATAATAATAACGACCTTTTTCTTTTCTTCTTCCTTCGACAAAACTAAAAACACATTGAGCAGTATTTTCAGAGTGCAAATCAAAATTGACTTTGTCAGTGCAAGTAAGGCTAATATTTTTAGATCGTCGAAACATCTTCAAGAAAATGTTCCAGTACATGACTCAGCCATCATTTTCCAACATGCAATTTTCTAGAATTTTTACTACATTTTTCATTTTTGGTATGGTGCATTATTTTGATTTTATCACTTCTACTCCCTCTCGTCCTATTGTTTTATGGACAATCGAAAGAAGGAGCTTTCATAGATCCATGCATTGTTGCCTGTTTGATAGAACGAGTCCGGTCGGTGGGTTTTATGCAACGATGGTAGCAGCATTCAACGAGAGGTTCAATATATTGATTGGTCCCACACATAGATGAAGAATAAACGAGACAAGTTGAAGCATTTTTGCGTTGATTAAGACAAACTTCCATAAATAGAATGTGCGGTGTGGGATGTTGAGAACAAACAATTACATGGTTTTGAGGAGTGGTGGAACATCGTTATGAGAAAATATAAGAGATTCAGGAGAATTTCCATTATAATTTATAGAGTTGGATCCACTTTTTAGAGACTCTATAAGAAAAGGCACTACAAACATCAAATACCTCCAACTCTGCTAGCTCACCATTTCACTACTGTGGATCTGTGCAGTTTATACCCCGCTATTATCCCTCCATATCCCCGTTATATCATGTAGCGGATTTCTACCGCTACGTTGTTTCCAAATAGCCTTAGAAATAACCTTTACGCTTTACGTCCCACTATATTCCAATATTCCTGGAATATCCTATTATTTCAGCTATATTCCGCTATATATTCTATAAAAGAAACGAATTCAAGTCGGACATTTTTACATTATAAGATTTATAAAATTAGTATTTTAATAGACTTTTATGACATATATTTTTCAAAATAGAAAATACTATAATATTCTACTAAATTTAATCAATATAAATAAAAGTTTAGATTTATTTGCATATATTGGCATATGCTTTAATTTAAAATTAAGAATGTACTAGTTACAATTAAATCGAATGTTAATTTCCCATTTATTTATCATTTGTATATTTGTAAAAGCATTAAATGCAAGTTTATATGTTATTTTAGACTCATCCGCTATATCCTGCTATTTCTTTGCTTTATCCCCTCTATAACTTTTTGAACCTCCACCGCATTGGATACGTTGTGTGCTTTGACTGCACAGCTGCCGATATAACTTTTAACTCCACTTCAATGGCCGAGTACATCACACTTGATCAACCTGGATGTAGCAAACAAACTGAGCATGGAAGCTCAAGCAATCATGTTGTTAGATGGTCGTTAGTTCAAATTGATTGTTTCAACAATACCATGGGGTATTATTATTTTTCATTGTTTACTACCATGATAGTTCAACAGTGGGATATTATAATGAATTTTCGCGAAGATACCGCAGATTTGGATATTATGGAAGCAATGCCTAGTGATGAGATATGATATATGTCCTACCAAGTAAATTATGTTGTCTACCATATGTAATTTTAGTTTTTTCTTATTTGCATATATTTGAAATTATAATGTATTATTTTTTTTAATGAAAAATCGTATATTTTAATTTTTACAAGTGTGAACCCGTGCTACGCACACGGATTCAGCGTAATTTATGCATATACAGGTACAACTAAAAATGACATTTACAAATCTTTTAGTCCAACCATAATATTTTGATGATAAAATAATTTGCAATAACTATAATAATACATATAAATACATATCGTTAATAATCAACAAATATGTTCAATGAGAGAATTTACGAAAGAACCTATTAAAAAAATTAATGCAAGGACTTCTTCCAAAATAAGTTTTTTGGATTTCAATATAAGTTGCCGTTCAAATGTAGAAACAAAATGTGCATTTCTTAATCGGTGTCAACATTACATATTGGAACCAAATGGTTGATGACAACTTATAAAATAATCTGAAATAAGATAACATGCGCAGGCATTCCGTTGAAAGCTCCAATTTTATACGTTTTGAAAGCTACACATTATAAAGGTTACAACGATACAGTTTTCTGGTATGAGCATATTATGAAATCGTTGTCTAGCTGCGCCTAGATTATCCATGTACATGTTTAAATTGAGGCATCTTGGATTCTCAAAGTTCAGCTGGTGCCATCGATTCTGAGGTGGAAATATAAAAAATATTTGAGCATACATACAGCATGTACCAAAGAAAAGAAAAAAAAGGGGGAAAGATATGAGTTAACACGTTGCATAAATGAATCAAAAATGAGTAGCCTACATCGTAAGCCGAAAATCCATCTTGATCTACAATTTTAGCTATAGAAATCCAACGGCCTTCCAGATGGACTTAGCATCAATAATAATTGTGAAAAGCTGCATAAGCATGAACCGATCAATAATTAAACCATAAGATCCAACTTCCTAATAATACAAAGAAACATGTGGATGTCAGCATGTGAAGTGAACTCATGTTACTCTTAACGCAAAGACTGCATTTGGCTGAATAACGTAAGGTCATGGCATGTTTAGCTATACGTTCATTAAACCACATGACAGCTTTTGTTTTCTTCCAATGATGTTATAATAATAATTAAAAAAAACCTATTTTTAATAGCTCGTAAAAGATGCAATGTTTATACAGTTTATAAGTCATGTTGTTTTCTTTCTCCACACGTATATAACATGCATTACATTAAGCAAACCAAGTAGCAAAATAACAAATTAGACTGACATGCATGACTCAACATCTTTCGTTGCCACATCCTTGCCGTCCATAATACCGATCTGACCCCTGCACCCTCTGCCTTTTTCCCCATTTCCTTAGGCCTACTGATTTTGTATTAAAGTTATTTATTTTCATATTCACAGCCTATGCTTATGATTTCCTCTACCATACCGCTTCAGTTTTTTGGATCTAGAGCATCTCCTGCTTTCAGGTTTGCTGCCAAACCATTATACCAATTGCACAACAGATGTTTGTGACCACGTGGTTACTGCTGCCTTGCACATTGGATGATCTTGTCACTTTTTAGGGTGCTTTTGTAAGTCCTGAGTGGTGATTGGCAGTTTAATTGTTGATTGAACTAGTGTCTAGATCCCTTAAAGAGCGTGATTGCCTAACCTTTATATGCAGACTAATCTGAAGCTTGCCTATCCTTACATTCACTTCAGTTTGGTGTACGACGACTCCATTCAGTGGATAAGAGCACCGGCTATAGTTGTTTGTTGTGCATTTGTTTGGATTTGAGTTGATCTGCTGTGCTTTCTGGAGCTTGCTCCCTTTGTGCACATTGACGGGGTTCCTCCTATGTCATCTGGCATCAGACCTGCCAAATATTTCTGCAATTATTGACTCTGATCACATATGTTAATTACTGTTACCCATTCCACCTAAACTCCGACAATTTTCAATATATACACATTGTCAGAGTTAACAATGTACACAATGAACTGAAATATAGGATTTTAAGATATATCTTATGAGAAGAACCATGATATATATATATATATATATAAAACCAATAAAACAAAAACATAAAAAAGGTACAGTAATCACAAATGTAGAAGTTCATAAATAAATAAAAAATATACGTCAGAATTTTTTTAATAAACCATTTAATATTTTCTTCACCAAATAGAAATCAATGTTTTTGAAGTAAAGGTCAGTTGAATTTAAAAGCTTCTGTAACTAATTAAAATATTCATTAAATAATTAAGAAATATTGATCTACTTAAACCATGTTCAGTTAATAAATAATGAACACTCACATCCTAAAAATGAGTTAGAAGAATGCGCTGGTGCAAGACAGTTTCCTAAGTAATTTATACTGAAAACCTGCTAAGAGAAAATATGAGGGCTAAACTTTGTATAGATGCCCCCGTCTATCATAGCTAGGCCTTTTTGAAGGAGGAGAAACCACTGTATAGATCCAAACTGTGAAACGCATATATCTTGAAAATAGTGATTGTTGACTGAGAAACCAAGCAAACTCAAGAATGCATGACCAACATTTTAAACCTAAACTGGGCAAAATAGTTTTTTTTTAATAGACAGCATGACATGCTTTAAATTGTCTACTTCTATAAATTAAATGCAGAAGCAGGGGATCTGAATTTTAAATGCAAATCATGGAAAATCAGCATACTAACAGAAAATACAAAAATAGAGGACCCGTGATAAGTAGCATGGGGATTAATTAAATATGGAGAATGCTAATCTTTAAAACTGTTATAGTTAACTATAAGTATTCTTTAAACCTTAGTTAAAAGTTCTCATTATATGGCTAAAACTTAATCGATTTTAAAATTTCATAAAGCACGGTATTTTTGTAAATTAGTAACAAACAATGCAATCCTTAATATATAAGACTATTTTGATTTGACATTGTACACATTCTAATTGAATATAAAGCATGTGTATTTCCAAAAGAAAAATATATTTAATCGTATATTTTCTAAAATTAATTTAAAAGTTTCGTCTAGGACATGAACAGTTTCTAAATTCTTTGAAAAACGTTTTTTTTTTTTTTGCAAAATAGCGATATATGCATATACGATGACGTATATTTTTATTGAATATGCACATATATGATAGCAAATATACTTATATTGAACATAAAATTCTTCTAATGCAAAGATAGTTAAAATTTCACTATTTGTTGAAATGTACATTACCTAGTTGTATATAAAAGTTATCTTATGCTTATAAAGTTATTTGTTGCTGTAATCGAATATACATGTTGCAGAAAATTACTGATATTTCTATTGAAATACAATGTCAAAATAGTGCAATGGAAAGAAGTCAAAAATTAAAGGTACTTTGAACGCTGTTTTGCTAAACATTGGAGGAATAATGGAGCCAAAAATTAGCAATGTTCAAATGACATAAGAAAAATGTAAGTCAAATACAATCATGATTGCATATTGTTACCAAGCGTGCTCAGCCTACATGTAGCTAACGGCTGAATATAAACCATACCGAACCAGACATGTACTTGACTACATGAAATGCTATTGTAAGTTGAACCATTTGTTTTATAATGCAAGTACTTGTTTTATATTGAATTTATCGTGATAGTTATTTGATTCATATTGACTTAAACATATCCTTATCTGATTGTAGGAATGCCTAGCAAATAAATGTGTCTAGGTATTATTATATTTATAGCACTTGGTGTTTGTCCCATTAGTTCTCGTGTGAATAACTCCTTGTTTTTCCTTTTTGTTTTTTGTACCAAAATCCAGTGTTTATGTAGAAAACAAAAATTGACTTCTGTTATATTTTAAGTCTGAATTTGTGGCACAAAATGAATAATCATTTTATCTATGTAGTAAACATTAGTTAGAAACTACACTTTTCTAAAATAATAATATAATTGTATCCTTTATGTTGAATATTTTTTCATAAAAATGATATCTAGCTAATCAAACACAATTGTAGGCAGAACTATTAATTAGGTTGATGCAACATACTACACACAGGAAGAGTAGATAACCATCATATTTATCAAATGAGATGCTTTGAAATTAAATGAAATATAAAGCTTATAGGTGAGATGGAAAATGGACAATATCAAGACAGAGACTAAACCCTTGACATTTTTGTATTACAGTATGAACAAACAATAGTGGTAAAAAAAAAGAACCAAATCTGTATGTATGCATAAAATGTAATATCCCAAATTATTCTGATGGATTTACCACCCCAAAGATTAATTTACTATCTCCAAACATTTCATTTGAAATTATTCTGCTACTGGTCAAAGCTAAAGTATTTCATATATAATGAACCTGTCTTACAAATAACAGGGAAACATGCATTCGTTACAGTAAATAGGATATCTAAACATACATGTATGTGTTATTGGGTGCATGGATAATCCTATTGAACATACATGTATGTGTTCTTGGGAGCATGGATACACTGTTTGTTGGAGGACGGTTTGTTGCTCAAGTTGTATGTGCTTTAGACATCAAGTAATTCTTCGCTGGTTATGCAGACACCACTCAATAAGTCGTTATTCTTACAGTCACTTGTTATTGCATACACGAATGGTTTATAGCTAAGCTTTTATGATAGACATGTGTTAGTTTCGTAAGTCAATTACCTAATCGACGATTTTATGGTGGATCGGTGTAAAATGGAACATATTTTTGAAGATAGTTTATGTTCTTTGCCAGTTCTCTTAATGGGTACGCATATTTATGAACCGAGCAAAAAGTATCCTAAGGTTAATTTGCGGTGTGAGGGGTTGCAAATTAATTGCATGCTCAGTTGGGGTGTTGATTACAGTGTACCATTTGTGAGCATGTTTTTGGTTCAACAGCGGAAGAATTTTTTTACATATAAGAAAAATCTTTTAGATTGTTCAAGTGTAGCAGTCAGTTCTCGCATTGCCGGCAAATTAAAAGATGTGACAAAAATATAAGAAATAAATACTGCATTATTTGGTTGTCTGCTAGTGATATATGCAGTTTGGTGGACATAATCATAAGTAAAGAAATGTTCTCTTGGATTCCTTTGCAAAAGGGACTGTGGTTTGATAGGCAAGAGAGTGCATGAAATATGTTAATTACACAAAATTATAATTGTAAATAGTTTAGTTCTTCATACCTTAAACCCAAGAGGGAGATCAGTGCTTATTATTTCAGAGATGCACTTATCACTGAGTCTGTTGTTTGTAAATAGGTCAGTCCGTTGTTTGTATCAAAAGTCTTCATTGGAGAACGCAGGCAGCTTACGTTTACAAAAGCTGAAAAGGAAAAATAATTAGTATTTGCAATCTGGTTTTTGAGTTGTGTGGAGACAGAAAATATGTTAAAACATTGACATGGCAGTAAAATTAAAAACATCAGTTACCACTCATAAGTAATAAGACATGCTTAATTCTACCATGACTGAGTAATAGACACTGATATCACTTTCATTCGAAATGGCCGAACAATTTCAATGTTTAGTTTATTTTAGCAACCACGTTCAGACAAAAGTATTTTCAATAAAGTACATAAGTGCAAAGAGAATGATTCGCTGAAATTTGTGAATGGCCGCTCTTAAAAATGAATGAGTTCAAAAAAAAAAAAAATCAGTAGAAGAAGTTTGTCTTTATAGAAGGTTGAAGCCTAAAAGGAAAATAAGAAAACTTGCATGGCGAGCTTCTCCAGTCGATTACAAAGGATAACAGATCAAAGAATACGTTCCAAGAACAGCATATGTCAACCTGTCGTAATGTATTATTTTCCGCTGTATTATATTTATCTATCGCTATTTATAAGGTCAGGGGTCTTATAATTGTCTGTTGAGATATTCAGAATGAGTTAATTAGGAATGATATTAATAATTGAATTAATGTTGGAAATATAAATACTTTACCTTATATTCGGTATTGTATTAAGTGTGATTTATATTGGGTATTATTCAATTAGGCCAAATATTCCCTAGAATATGCTGTACTAGATTATTCCTCTCTTATATATAAGTAGAAGGATCTCTCTTGTGATAGATATACAAATTAATAAAATGTAGTCTGCAATTGTTCATTGCTCTTCTCTCTCTTCTCTCTGATCTCAATTCTTTCATGGTATCAGAGCGGGTCAAAGGAAGGAGAGGTATATATATATATATATATATATATATATATTAAAAAAAAAGGGGGAGTCGGCAGTCCCTAAAGCCAGTGCAGCACCGTCGTGTGAAATCTTCAAAGCAAGCTGTCCCTCCGTTGAAGCCAATCACTGCTCCAATCTGAAGCCAATCACTGCGCCAACCTAAAACCATCAAAACCAAACCAAAACCAAACCAAAACCAAAACCAAAACCAAAAATCAAAACCCAAAACCAAAAACCATTGAGTGTGGTCCACTTTAAAAACCATTGAGTGTGGTCCACTTTAAAAACCATCAAAACCAAACCAAAACCAAACCAAAACCAAAACCAAAAACCATTGAGTGTGGTCCACTTTAAAAACCATCAAAACCAAACCAAAACCAAAACCAAAAACCATTGAGTGTGGTCCACTTTAAAAACCATTGAGTGTGGTCCACTTTAAAAACCATCAAAACCAAACCAAAACCAAACCAAAACCAAAACCAAAACCAAAACCAAAAATCAAAACCCAAAACCAAAAACCATTGAGTGTGGTCCACTTTAAAAACCATGAATATTGAGCGTGGTCCACTTTAAAAACCGTTATTGAGTGTGGTCCACTTTAAAAACCATTGAGTGGTTGGACCACTTTAAAAACCAATGAGTGGTTGGTCCACTTTAAAAACCATTTGTTAAAAGTGAAGAGTTGCTGATGGCGTATGGAAATTTGAAGCTGACTGTCATTTTGTTCGTGATGCAATCCAAGGTGCAATCCAAGATGGGCATTTGTGATCCGCATGCTCCATCTTGAGGGGGGGTGTTGAGATATTCAGAATGAGTTAATTAGGAATGATATTAATAATTGAGTTAATGTTGTAAATATAAATACTTTACCTTATATTCGGTATTGTATTAAGTGTGATTTATATTGGGTATTATTCAATTAGGCCAAATATTCCCTAGAATATGCTGTACTAGATTATTCCTCTCTTATATATAAGTAGAAGGATCTCTCTTGTGATAGATATACAAATTAATAAAATGTAGTCTGCAATTGTTCATTGCTCTTCTCTCTCTTCTCTCTGATCTCAATTCTTTCATTGTCCAACTGATGGGATTTGTTTTAACTTTGATATACATTGTATTATATATATAGTCGATCCGCTGCTAGACTGCGTTCCTCGTGTTTTTTTTTCTTTTTCTTTTAACTGTAACAATATGCTTTTTCTTTATGATTGGATGTTCAACAATGAAATACATGAAACACACTTTGTGTCGACTTTTGATGGCCTAAAAGGCGGCTTGATGCAGAGAGCGCCAAATTCAAGTATACCTTATGAAATCATTACTTCTATTTTGTTTTCTCCTACAGGTCAAGTTGCTACCAAATTCGTTAGTTGTTTAATAGTTCTTCAATTTTGGTTTTATCTAGTTCAAAAAACAGCTACTTTAGTATGAAAAACGGCGAATACTTGTCTACATATATAAAACATTCAATTATGGTTATTACCATCTACATATAGAATGTAAATATCATTCCATCCTTTGAGCCTATTCCCAGAAACAAACTAACATGATTAGATGAACTAAATATTCTTACAATCACCATTACAAAGAGCCTAAAATGGATCTTTAAATAGTTGCACTTCAAATATCAACTTTAAAAAAATCCTAGAACATTATATTTTAACATGCCTAAAGAGTGCGAACTAATAAAGATTATAATTAGAAACATTAATATCCATAGGTCTTCGTAATATACACCTGTGATTTCAAAGAATAATTCGTTTGATTCTGTTTTCTCATTATATATTTATATATGCATAATAGACTATGCTACTTCACTACACTGCAATGGTTGTTTTTGCTTAGCTACCCTTGGAAAAGCATAGAAGGATAAACAATGTAATTCCATAAAAATAACAAATAGAGAAAGATAAAAAGGTACTACAACTTATGGGAAAAAACAGCAGCAAATCGAGGAAAAATTACCTGATCTAGCTGAAGAAAGAGCATATAAGGCAGGAGTATATAAGTCACATAGAACAGCAAATTAAGGATTGTGATTGCGTCATCAATAACCTGAAACTCAGACAACTTTGAGCATCCTACGTGCATTAAGAAAATGAATGGAACAAAATCCTAAATAGTTCAATACATAATAGAGTTAGTAATAGCTAAACCCTGGTAGTTTAAAGATCTCTGCTCTGAGGATTCAAGTCACCTCCATCCAATTTTATTAATCTACATGGGCGGAAACAAAAGTAATTTATAACTTATAAAACAACATGGAAAATGTTAAATGGATCAATCACCAATATGAATATTAAGGTTGTCATAAGTATGTTTTTCCGCTTAAATTGTGCAAGCATGATACATGGAAGGAAATAGATGGTTTCAACATTGAAGAAGCAGTGAATAAATTTATCAAACTTCTGTTCCTTTCAATTGATCATATGTCCAATATTATAAATAGAAGCCAATTTTAGTTCTAGTACAACAGTAATATATTTGAAATAAGCTAAAATCAGGATAGAATTCAATCTTTGTCTAAAAAACTGGGTAAATGAATAAATTAATTCAATATAAAACATAAAAGAAGGAAAAAGATGTTCCTGACAAAAAATAATAATAATAATAAAATACCCATTTTAGAAAATGATGATCCAAGAGGAAGGTAGGAGGAGCTTGATGAAAGGAACAATACCTGGGATCTCTTTGTTCCAATGGAAACTAATTCTGCTATACTGTTTATTAGATAGTAAATTATGTTCTATTGTACATATTTAATCATAACAAATTTGTAGTATATCCTAAGTTAATCTAAAAAAGGTGAGCAAGCTATCCTTGTAACTTCATAATTGAGCATTGATACCGATAACATGAAAATATGCATAGCATAAAAATATTTAAAAAAAAATATCGATGAACATGAAGTTTTTTGAAATATTTTTTACATAAGCTTGTAAGGCTTGCTTCAATCGTTTTGGTGGTTAATGATATATTTTTGAACTTGAAATTTTTTCATGCTTTGCTGAGCAAAAATCAATGAACGATAACATAGAATCATGTAACCCATTGCTTCATCTATGTCAATAATAATGAAATTATGTCTACATATGAGCACCAAAATTAGTGATTGGAAAATGAAATTCAAAATCTAGTCTCTAAAAAAGTCCATCTTAAAACTTCCAAAGTAAATATATAAAGATGGGAATATGTCAACTAATAAGGAAGAGAAGGATTATCAAGGATTTTTGGTCAAAGCTATAATCAAAGAATTTCGGTAGATTTTTGGTGCAAAATATAAACATAATAGTCAATTTCACACAAAAAATTATAAAACCTATATTACCCAATTTTAGGACCAATGAGTATTAGAGTTAATTTTTAAGCAGTACACCAGTATTCAAGAAACTAAATATAAATAGTATACCGTCAATGGATACAAATCAAATACTTAATGACATAAGTATCCCCATATTCTATAATATCTACCCAGCTTAAGCCATAAGGTTAGAGAAACGAATCATTGGTATAAGTTATAACAAAGGAAGACAAATGTGTACTCCTGTATATATCATAGGTTTATACAATTGATATATATATATATATACATACATATATATATGTATGTATATATATAGAGAGAGAGATTCACACACATACATATATAAGATTGTCCTAAACAGTTTACATTTCATGCTATGGATAAAATATGAAAAATAATGAATTACTGCCTAGTGGAGGTTTACAAAAGTTAGAAGAATTATAATATCTATACTAAGTCAATTTTAAATGTGAATTATCTTGGATAAGTTATAACATTTTCTCTAGTATACTTCCTTCGATATCCCCTGGAAATATTAGAATAAATTTCATATTGATCATGTGGGTGTATGAAGATGGATTCTAGGTAATATGTATCTGCATCTAATATTTTAGCTCAAATGATAATTTATTTAATAGCCTTCTTCTTTCTGTTTGATGTACATGTGTATAAAAGATTCAACACAAAAAATCAATATGATTGTATTCGGATTGATATTTAATTTTCGTGAAGTGAAATTTAAATATTCATAGCTTAGAACAGCCAAGGTCATTCTAATATGCTTACCTGAGATAAGTGAACTAATTTATTTTTTCAGAGACCAAATTAAGATATTCTAAATTAAAAGAATACATTAAAAAATATTACAGGTTGAAGCAAATGACTGAACAAACGTAGGATATAATGATCTAGCAAACTGATTGGGTATTATAAAAACCATGTTATCATTGAGCCATATAACATAAAACTATCAATATTCATATATCTGGTCAGTCAAGCCAACTGAACTACAAAAGATGTAAGGAAAGTTAAAAAAAACATGGGAACATCTGAATCAAGGAAACAAAACATAAGTTTACATATATAAATTCATAAACATAGCAAACAGAAGATATAATAAGAGGAGGAATAAATTAATTGCCAAAATACTACTTTAGTGAGTCCCTAACAGTGAATCTAAGACAAATGATGAATATATAGAACTGAATAGAAGCTGAATTAAAAGCAGTGGAACTATTTTTTCAGCATCCTTTTAGCGAAATAAAATTGAAAAGGTAGGATAACAATCCAATAACCCATTTCCATCAGCCTCAGTCTATTGTTAACGTTTTACTGCCCTAGTTAAGCATGTTACTGCATAAATAAGTTAAATTATTGCATGACATACATAATAATTGATAGTATACCACCAGAATGGGAGGTTAAGATGTTGCTGTTTGAGATTATGAAGCTAATAATAATACAAAAACCAAGCACAACACATATGTATATGTATGTATATGTGTAAATACTCATGTATGTTTATTTATATATTATTATTTTTATGTGAAGGTTAGAAAGGGGCTGTTAAGAAATAAAGTACATACTTATTCACCTTACAACATAGAAGTCTTGCTGAGAAGATCAAATATCATTTGGGTATTCAGTATTAAACTAAAAAGAACATAACAAATGTTTACTTATATATATATATGAAACGACCCAAACTTCCCAGTAAAGGAAAGCCTGAATTGCTTTGAGGACCACACACATCAGAGCACAAACTGAAGAACATTTTATTGCTGATTACAACAATTACATCAGAGTACAATATAACAGAGTATGAATACTTATTACAGAAATAGAAATACAATAATATCAGAGATTTAAATTACATTTAAATAGCAGCGAAAATTATTACAAATACACAACCGAAAGGAATACACGGATACAGAGCTTTCCGAATATCGCTTCAGCTGTAAAGCAGGATCCTGTAAATGTCTGCAAAAAGCTACTCGACTGTCTGTGTGGAAAATATGGGCACCCGAGTTTGCCAGTGAAACAAACTACAGGTCAGTCATGGGACTGGTATGAGAAATCTTAACTTAACTATCTAATAATAAGGCTAATCACAGGACCACGCCGCTAACGCGGAACGGGTTTACTCCATTGGATTGCCAGTGCATAAAATAAAGTAAATCGTTAAACAACGCAATGCTTTTTAGAAAAATGAAACCATTATAAGACCCAAGTCCCATCACACAATGCAACACAAACCGGAGGATAGGGTTTTACCTTATAATGGTCAAGAGATGCTTGATACGATAAAACGGATTTAATATTAGTGTGTATATCCATGGGTGTAAATATATTTCAAAAACAATTTCAATCATAATGTATTAATCATAGACAACATAGTACCCCATCCTACTATGTCGACATACTAGTTCTACAATCAAAACCGCAAGGTCGTATTGGAAATCGGATTTCCATCATGAATCGAGGCTAGGGGCAAGCTCCTCTCCGATTCGAGACACTCTAGAAAATGCCTCAGGATCCCCCGCAGTGAACCCTTGGATCTTCAGGGTCGGTCCCTACCTAAGGGTAGTGGATTAATTATGCCTGAACACACGCTTCTTGTAACACCCCACCTCCGCCAGGGTGACTCTTGCAAGCACTCTGACTTTGGAGGGGCGTTTGAATCAGTTAAACATGCATAATGATATATCAAGGCAGAACAAGAACATATGTATATATGTAAGCAGAGAAAATAAGATAAGTAAAACAGCGGATGATTTCAAACTATTTCAAAAACAAGTCTGGTACAACATAATGTCAACTTTCCAAATACACAAGTCTAGATAAAAACAACATTACTGAAAAACTGAAATACATAAGTACTATCCCCAAAATAAGCGATAACCATAGCTAGCTTCATGTCAAGACCGTACATGAGCTAAATCCCACAAGCAAGCGTTCAGAAATCCAGGCTAAGCTCCAATATTCCCTCCCTGAGAACCTAGGGGGGGGGGGGGGAACGGAAGAAAAGAGGCGAAAGAAAACAGGTCAGTCAAAAAGACCGAGTAAGCCCTACTACAATCAATGTAAACTGATAAAGTTAACTGGCATGAGAAGCAGGTATGATCATAAGGATAACAACATACTAGCATGATGATTAACTAACAAGGTAGATAAAGGTGTCATCGCATAATCAGGTTTAAGGTTTTGCACCACAGGTGTACTAGCAAACTAACATGACTTGAATAAACAAGTATTGATCCCTTGGCCCAAGCTTTGGCCCAATAACATGAAGTGACCCTAATACGCGGTCCAACCAAACGGTCTAGTCGATCGGCTCCCTATAAGCCTAACTCGTCACGTGTTGGTGTCCATACGGCCCAAACATAATTGTAGTCAGACTGTGCAGGGTCTCCCATCGGGTGTATCAAGCCCTAGGGTGTCAACCCCTGGACACCATAATCATGCGTGCACAGTCTCGATCTACTGGTACCCGTGCATGTTTTCCCCGGCTTCGGACTGTGTGCACGACCATAGTCCGCCCGGAACTACACCGGCGTACCCTTCTGCCGTCGCTTTTGGTCGCTTACCTCAAGTCCAGTAATCGTGCCCCAACCCTAGCCTAGTCCCTAGGGTCATGATGATACAAACTTGGGATTACTGCTGGAGTGGACCCCCATTGCTAGGATTTTCTAGTGGGTTAAGTACGGTTTAACCCTCTTGCTAATCATGGATTAACTTGGTTAAGTGTAACGATGAGTTCACGACTTAACCCTGATTAATCTACCAAGCCCAAATTGGTTAAGTATTAAGTGGACCATGACTTAACCCTAATCACGAGGCATTAATTAATTTAATGCGCCTTAACCTCTCACATTAGACCTTGTTGTGGTTACTAGTTAAGCCGGGCGGGTCCGGGTAGCTTTACACCACAACTTGGTCTAACCTCGGGTTCAAGGTACCACATGGCCAACTTCTCACATTGGGTCCTATTGTTTGTAGCAACTAGTTAGGCCGGTCGGTTCCGGGTAGGTTTACGCTACAAACTCAACCCAACCTCGAGTTGGTCACACTTATCTTTTCTAAGTGTCATGTCCATCATGTTTCCAAAACATATTACAAATTTTCAAGCAATTGGGTAGACCTAACTTAATAGGTAAATTCCCAATGGGTAGACCTAACTTAATAGGTAAATTCCCGATCTTATGTTTTTATGTCTTTTAAGTTTACCCAACCCCAAACGCAGTCCCATCGCTTACATATCGCAATAGCGCATAAAGGATAGAAAGAGGGAACTTGGCATAATCATGACATAAAGGTGTTGAAGCCACAAGTTCAACATGGTGGCATATGAAATGTACACATGTTCATATATTTGCATATTACATTTTTAGGCCTCAAAAGCATGCATAAAACCAAACTTAGCATATTGGTGATACATGGTGATAAATGACATGTAGAAATGGCCATAAGTTCGCATTTAGCCTCACATGCAAGTTATCATAAGAGATATGATAACCTACATGTTGCCAAAATGCAACCTTTAGCATAAAGCTTGAAGCTTTATGTTCATATACTCAAGATAATCTTGCATAACATGATAACATGAACAAAGTGATCACCCCAAACTTGCATAACATACATGGAAAACTTGCATATCACAACATAGCAAACTTGCATAACATAACATGACAAACTTGCATATAAACTTGCATATCATAACATGATAAACTTGCATATAAACTTGCATATTGTTGGCTAGCTTTTTGACCAAGCCATCCAGGATCATTCATAAGAAGAAAGTATGAAACCACGATATCTAAGGACATGGAGGAATGGATCGCACCATCGTCTCGCCCAATATCGGATCGCGCACCATCGTCTCGCCCAATATCGGATCGCGCACCATCGTCTCAACCACCGTCGGATCGCACACTATCGTCTCGTCCACGGAGGATCGCGTCTCGACGGATCGCCCCATCTCATCAGCGAACGACACATCCAGGCGATCCGATCCAAACTTATATTGTTGCCCAGAGCGAACCGATCCGATCCCCTGGTGCATGGCGAACCCTCTGACCCGTTCAAGCGCGAGCTAGTCTTTAGCGATCCGAATCGCACGGATCTGACGACGCGTGTCCCTAACCGTCACTTGGACCGATTCTCCCCATCTGCACGATCCAATTTTCAAGCAGATCACGACACCTGTCCACAACGGCTAATTTGACTGTTTCTCCAACGGTGGCGATGCGATCCGATGTTCTCGGGATTCGTGCCACGTGTCCACGATCCGCCTGACAAAATCAGCTATAAATAGCCCGGAGCTTGGCATTTTTTGGGATCTTTTTGGCAATATTAAATACTGAATCCGCCATTGTTGTCAAACTACAGAAATATTGAGAGAAATCCTTGATTGTATTAGCTTTCAAAGTATAATCAATAATATATAAAGTGGACGTAGGCTCGTTAACGCCGAACCACTATAAATTCTGTGTGTTATTTCCTTTTTTCTCATTCTTCAGTTGAAACTCTATAAGCTTCAAAACAATTTGTGTGTTAGGTCCAAATTTTGATCTAACATTTTGGTGCTTTCACTGAGAAAACGATCCTAAAGTTTCACTATTCACTTCTTTGAAGATTCCAGCGATTCGGATATCATGGCTGGAAAAAGATCTAAATCTTCGCAGACCAACGAAACGATTGAAGAGAGTGTGCACGAGCTCGGCAACGAAGAATCTCTGGATCGCGGGGCGCAGGGGGCGAACCGATCCGACGAAGACACCACGCTCCGAGTCGACGAAAACGAAGCGATCCGGACTGCTGAAGGGGTTGTTACTCGATCCCGAGGGAACGTCTCGCACCCTCCGCGTACCACGACCACGAGTCGACCTCAGGGGGGCGCAGCGAGTCGCCATCCACGAACCGCAGCTATCCGAATTGATGATCAGACCACAACTCGACCTGGAAAGGAACCTATGACCCGCTCCTATCGTCCTGGCCCCTCTGCTCGGCCCGGCTCGAGCTCTTTGCGCATAAGAGAGAGTGATGATGACCAATATGATCCTGCTGCTCCCATTACTGAGGGGGATCTCTCTCGCTTTTCTGAAATGTGGGAGAGGTTGTTTGATGAGTTGGCTTCCCAAAGGCAAGAAAGCTCCGTCCTGCGACAAAATCTGACTGCTATGGACAGAAGACTTGATGAGCTTGCGAGACAAAGAACACCGCCGGTTCGTCCACCCACTCCAGGATATTCCTCTTCGTCTGAGGAATCACCGAGACCTCCACGATGACCGTATGAGAGAGCCGAAAACATAGAACAGCTTCGGTTCGGGACCCTCCCATCACAGGAAGAAGAAGCGCTGGGGGCGGGGCCCTCAAATCGTAATATGAACAATCAAGCCACAGCTCCCAGGGCTCGGGATGTGGACAGTCCCGTACGTAACAAATTACCTCAACCTCGTCGCCGCACGCATACTCATGATAATAGGGGGCAACGAAGCCCTATCCGAGCTCCAGATTCTGTGACTGCTCCCCGAAGAGAGATCAGAGAACCCCGCCGAGCCAGAGGCACTGACCCCGAACCTCCTTTGACCAGTGCAAATGTCGCAGCCATGGTCCACCAGATTCTGGCAGATAGCCGTGGACAACGAAATGAAGATTGGGGGATCGACCGCAGTCACACCCCTTTCACTGATGACATTTTGGATGCGACTTTTCCAAGGCGTTTCAACATGCCACAAATGAACCGATATGCGGGAAGATCTGATCCTGTCCAGCACCTGATGAGATACTCTTGGTTAATGACCGCTGCCGCAGCCTCTGACGCTGTTAAGTGCAAAGCGTTTCCCATATTCCTGGAGGACGTAGCTTTGTTATGGTTTACTCGCTTGCCGGCGAGATCGATTCCTAGCTTCAGGGAGCTGAGTGAGAAGTTCGTAGAACAATTCCGTATCTACGCACAGAAGACGAAAAGTGTGATCGATTTGTTCCTTGTCAAGCAGCGACCAGGCGAGAGTTTAAAGGTGTACCTGGATCGTTTCAATTTGGCCGCTACTGAGGTTAAAGATCCCCATGAACCGACCGTTGTCGCAGCACTAATTGATGGAGTAGATAAGGACACTGAATTCGGGAGGTACCTGGCAGGCAAACCGCCCCACACTAGAGAATTATTCTACGAGAAAGCCAACGTACATTTACGCCGGGAAGAGGTATATGCTAACCGAAAGGCTAAAACAACTGATAAGGAGGAAATTCAGAGCAATGTCGCCATCAAACAAACGGGAGACAGCTCGGGGAAAGTTGAAGTTAACGTTGGAAATCAGAATCAGGGTGGTCGTCAGCCAGGTAACAACAATAATAATGGTAACGGCAACAACCGGAAAAGGAACCGAGGGAACGACTCCCAGAGAAGGACTCGTCCCAGGGCCTTTGAAAGTTATACACCAATAAGTGATACTTTGGAAACTATCTCCATGGATGCGTACGAAGTCCTCCAGAATAAGAGGCCACCTCCCAGAGAGTCGACAGAGAAAGAGCGTGAAACAGGGAAGTTTTGTCTCTTTCATCAGATTCACGGCCATTCGACGATTGAATGTCGTCACCTAAGGGATGTAGTCGAAAGGCTGCTTCGAGAAGGAAAGTTAGATGAATACAGAGTAACGCCCAGGGACAGGGGGCAAGCAGTACATGCCCCGAATCAGAACCAAAATCAACTTGCTGCTAGGCCGACTGCCCAGCAAAAAGGAAAGAATATTGTTATTAATACCGTGATCGGAGGACTTTATCTTGCCGGGCACAGTTCCAAAGCATTGGATCAATACGCCAATGCAGCCAAACAACACGTCGAGGTAGGGGAATGTAGCAACCCTGAGGACAGTATCCCGGTGAAGCAGCAAAAGATGATGACCGATGATGTTGTTTTCCGAGAACGAGAAAGCATTGGAGTCCATGCTCCAACTGAAGATCCATTTGTAATTACAGTGCCCATTGGACCAGCCACTGTTCATAAGGTTCTAGTGGACAATGGGAGTTCCGTCAATATTCTTTTCAAAAAGACCTTTGATCAGATGAATCTTGAAATAAAAGACTTGAAGCCCTGCCAAGGATGGATCCGTGGATTCAACGGGGCATCTACCGCTCCAATGGGTTATGTAGAGTTACCAGTAACACTTGGGGAAGGAGAACGCCAGAGAGTGAGAATCCTTCCCTTCGTGGTTTTGGATGTTGAATCGCCTTACAATGCCTTTTTGGGCCGACCGGCCCTCGCAAAGTTTAGAGCCTGTATAGCCCCCTGGTGCTTGTTATTGAAATTCCCCATAGAAGCTGGCATTGGTATCGTCAGAGGGGATCAAGTAGCTGCGCGAGCATGTTATGTTGCCGAACTAAAGTTACTTCGTAATGGAGGGGATATTGAAACTAAAGGCACCTCTCCTCCTTCGGGGGCGGAGACCTTATAGCAACCAAAGAGGATAGTCGTTGGAGAGTCGCCCAGAGAGATGCCCGAAGATATAGATCCCAGAGAGGATCAAGAACCCGGAGGCAGAATGGCGACTCCCAACGAGACAACTGTGAATGTACCGATCGATGACAATGACCCGGAGAAGGTCCTTAAGATTGGATCCCAGTTAAGTCCGAATCTTGCTAAAGAATTGACGGATTTCTTAATAAACAATTTGGATGTATTTGCTTGGACCCACACGGACATGTGTGGGATATCCCCATCAATCATGAGTCATTCCTTGAGCATTGACCCTAAACATCCTCCAGTAAAGCAAAAAAGGCGAATGCTGGGCCCAGAGAGGTCCGCTGCCTTGAAAGAAGAAGTTGGAAAGCTAAAGAGTAATGGATTTATCAGAGACTCGACCTATCCAGACTGGATTTCGAATCTAGTCCTGGTAAAGAAGGCCAACGGGAAGTGGCGAACGTGTATTGACTTCTCAGATTTGAACAAAGCCTGTCCAAAGGATAGTTTCCCGTTGCCCCGGATTGACCAGCTGGTAGACTCAACGGCAGGTCATGAGCTTCTCTCATTTATGGATGCTTATTCAGGATATAACCAGATTCCGATGCATGTTCCAGATCAAGAGCACACTAGTTTTATCACTGATCTGGGATTATATTGTTATGTGGTGATGCCCTTTGGCTTGAAGAATGCGGGCGCTACATATCAACGCTTAGTCAACAGAATGTTTTATAACTAGATCGGGAAAACAATGGAAGTATACGTCGACGATATGTTGGTTAAGTCCTGGCAATCCTCTCAACACACTACTGACTTGGCAGAGATGTTCGGCATTCTTCGAAAGTACGGAATGAAACTCAACCCAACCAAATGTTCGTTCGGTGTTGCTTCTGGAAAATTCTTGGGATTCATTGTCAGTTCCCGCGGTATTGAGATTAATCAAGATCAGATCACGGCAATCAGAGACATTCAGGAACCTAGGCAAATTAGGGATGTGCAAAGCCTTGCCGGAAAAGTGGCCGCATTGAGCAGATTTATCTCCAGGGCTACGGATAAGTGCATCCCATTCTTCGAATTAATAAAGCGAGGAAAACGCCACTTCAAATGGACACCCGACTGCGTAGAAGCGTTTCAGAATTTGCTCAGGCACTTGGAGAAACCTCCGATTATATCTAAGCCAATAGATCACGAGGATTTATTCGTGTATTTGGCAGTGTCATCCCATGCGATCAGCTCAGCATTGGTAAGGGAAGAGGATAAGGTCCAAAGACCTGTGTATTATGTGAGCAAAAAATTGACAGCAGCAGAGCGTAATTATCCACGGATAGAGAAGTTGGCGTATAGTTTACTGATCGCCTCTAGAAAGCTTCGGCATTATTTTCAGGCACATCCTATCACCATATACACCGATCATCCACTCAGGCAAGTTCTACAGAGACCAGAGGCATCTGGAAGGTTACTCAAATGGAATATTGAGTTAAGTCAATTTGATTTGAACTTTCAGCCCAGACGGTCAATTCGGGGGCAAGTGATAGCCAACTTCATAGCCGAGTTCACTGTCCCTGAAGAAGATATAGCAAACGAAGAAGTTGATCCTTCAAAGTTACTTTTCGATCCCAATGCCTGGAGATTGTATACTGATGGCGCTAGGAACGACGAAAGATCCGGCGCTGGAATAGTGCTTGAAACCCCCGAGAAACGATTGATAACCTATGCAATCCGAATGGAGTTTCATGCCACTAACAACGATTCCGAATATGAAGCTCTGATAGCCGGATTTAAAATTGCAAAGGAACTAGAAGTCACAAAGTTGAACATCTTCTGCGACTCCAAGTTAGTTGTGAACCAAGTCACTGGAAGATTCCAAGCTAAAAGTGCAAGATTGATTTTATACTTAAAGAAAGTGAAAGAACTGCTGAATGATTTTGATCACTACAGCATATCTCATATTCCGCGGTCAGAGAATCAGCAGGCAGACAAGTTGGCAAAGATGGCTAGTTTTGACGATCCTGAAGTGACTGGGCTAGCCCCCGTTGAAGTACTTCGGTCCCCTAGCATAGATCAGATGGAAATCGACCTAGTACTAGAGACGGAACCAGAAAGGGAGTCCTGGATGACCCCTCTAAAGAATTTCCTGATGGATGGAACGCTTCCGACCAAGAAAAGCGAGAGGCGTAAAGTGATTCGTAAAGCCGCCTGATACGTTCTGCAAGGCGGAGTTCTTTACAGACAAGGGTTTTCAATGCCCCTCCTTCGGTGTGTAGCCCACGATGACATCAAACGTGTGTTGCAAGAAGTCCACGAAGGCGAATGTGGCGACCACACTGGAGGGCAAACTTTGGCAAAAAAGGTGTTGCGGCATGGTTATTTCTGGCCTTCCATAAACAAGGATGCAGTAAGATATGCACGATGGTGTGATGCGTGCCAGAGATTTTCAAAGATACCTAGAGCGCCTCCTAGTCAGTTAAAAACAATGATGAGTCCATGGCCTTTCGCTATGTGGGGAATTGATATCATTGGAAGTCTCCCCATAGCAAGGGGCGGAGCAAAGTTCGCTATTGTGGCCGTAGATTATTTCACTAAGTGGGTCGAGGCTGAAACACTAACTACAATCACAACCAAACGAGTGATCAACTTTATCGTGAGAAACATCATCTGTTGATTTGGGATTCCAAAAATTGTAATAACAGACAACGGAACTCAGTTCGATAGTGCTGAATTCAGAAACTTCTTCCAAAAATACCACATCGAGAATCGGTACACCTCTGTGGCGCACCCACAATCGAACGGACAAGTCGAAGCGGCAAATAAAGTAATTAAGTCCATTCTGAAAAGAAGAATAAAGCGGGCTAGAGCCATGTGGGCTGACGAATTGCCCTTGGCACTATGGGCCTACAGGACAACCTATAAGTCGGCAACAGGACACACCCCGTTCTCCCTTGCTTTTGGAACGGAAGCAGTCATCCCGGTTGAGATAAAGGTACCTTCTCATCGGGTGACTTATTATGATCCAATGACCAATAATGAATTGCTCCTTGAGTCCCTGGATATGATCGAAGAAAAGAGGGATGAAGCAGACCTGCGTGCCTTGAGATGCAAACAACAAGTCGCCCGATATTACAACAAAAAGGTTCGAGCCCGAACATGGGAACCCGGAGACTTGGTTCTGAAACGTGTCTTCCCACCCCCAACTCATATGGGAGCGAAGTGGGAAGGACCGTACTCCATTCTGAGCAAGCTTGATAATGGAACCTTCAAGCTAGCAACCGTAGATGGAAAGGAAATCCCCAGAGTGTGGAATGCCCAACATTTACGGCCATATTTAACATGAAAATTTCAAATTTATTCTTTTGCTTTGATAAAAAACTATGTACAGGGCATGACTTGCCCAGAATAGTCTGATTCCTTAAAGCAAGAGATTACAAAGTGGACGTAGGTCATGATTCGACCGAACCACTATAAAATATTGTGTGTCGTTTACCTTTATTGCATCTTTACTTATCTTCCTATTTATTTTTGTGAAAATCAATAGAATGATGCAGGCACCCGAAGTCTGTTGCCAACCATTCCTCCCGTAGACTGTTCGGAGGAACTTAAAGCCTTGGCAAACGCTCCAACTGCTTGTCCGACTGGTTTTAATCGTCGGAGCTTGGGTTAAAACGTAAACCTAGAACGAGTTTGATGAGCGTGCATGATTGCAGATCGCTTGATCCGTGATTCAAACTCTCCAGAGCTGAGAGAGAGTATAAAGGACGCGAAGATGACGTCCACAAGGCATGGCGGTGTACCATGATCGGAGCCGCCTGAGCAAAAGTCTAACCTTGGCGACCGCCAGGGGAATATAAAAGCGTTCATGACTTGGCACTAAGAAAGGACTCTTACCCCGCTGAAGGATCGGGGAGCGAATGAATCGCTGAGTCCCAACTCTAACTCTCCAGAGAGAGAGAGAGTATAAAAGCGTCTCTGATTGAGCGCTGAGAAATAGCTCCTTCCCCGCTGAAGGATCGGGGAGCGAATGAATCGCTGAGCTCGAACTCTAACTCTCCAGAGAGAGAGAGAGTATAAAAGCGTCTCCGATTGAGCGGTGAGAAAGAGCTCCTTTCCCGCTGAAGGATCGGGGAGCGAATGAATCGCTGAGCTCGAACTCTAACTCTCCACAGAGAGAGAGAGTATAAAAGCGTCTCCGATTGAGCGCTGAGAAAGAGCTCCTTTCCCGCTGAAGGATCGGGGAGCGAATGAATCGCTGAGCTCGAACTCTAACTCTCCGGAGAGAGAGAGAGTATAAAAGCGTCTCCGATTGAGCGCTGAGAAAGAACTTTTTCCCTGCTAAAGGATCGGGGACCGACTGAACTACTGAATTCGAACTCTAACCTTGACAACCGTCAGGAGAGTATAAAGAAGTTTGTAATTAAGCACTGAGAAAGATGTCAGAAATTTGGTGCCACAAGAACAATTATCCTACGAAATCTTCTAAGTCCCCCATATTCAGAAGTAGGGGGCAACCTTCCGGCAAGGCTAACCAATCCCTAGTAAACCCCTATCAGGCGCTATGATAACAACTGATTGGGGGCACATATACTCATATACATATACTGAGCTTTAATACAGCAACGCAGCATGAAAATTTTCTCTTGGCTATCTGTTGTTTGACTGATTTGTAGTTATTATTAGATGGCTTATGACTAAACGTGGAAAGTTTATTTGAATGCAGGTACGTAATGATGCAAAAAGAGATAAACTTTCATTTATATACTGTGAACCAACAAAGTGAAAAGCAGTCTAGAAAAGAAAGTGAGGGCCAGTCTCACAATTACATTTCCTGGCCAGTGAAAAACCTAAAGACAAAATATCAACAAGCATCCTATTTACGCTTTGGCCTCTTCTCTTGCTTCTGCCTCTCCAGCCTCTCCTTGTCGGCTTCAGATGGATCCCCTTTCTTCCTCTTCCGCTTGTCTATGAGGGGAACATCTGACTCCTCTGAAGTCTCCTCTTCCACCTCTTTTCTCTTGTTTTTTACCAGAGAGGGAAGCTGGGAAGTCATCGGGGTTTGCAAAGTGAAGCTGTCGGCTGATGGATTTGGGCTGGATCTTCACAATCATCCCAGTTTTGGGATCGAATTCTGCAAGAGGGACTACGTCCAAAGCCTCATCTCCCACCTTCTTCGAAGCCATCTCTTTCTCCTGTCTGGCTTTTCGGCTGGCCAAGGTTTCCTCGTCATCATCGTCGGCCTTTTTGGCGCCGATAATGTCTTCTTCATCATCTACGTGGCGTCCATCCATGTCTTTCAAGGCTTCGATGGTCTCCGCATCTTTGGGTACATCAGTGCTAGGTGCCGGGATGCTTTTTTCTGCTGTTATGACCTCGGCCTGCTTTGATACATCAATACCAGCACCTGGCAAGACAGCCTCCTTCTCCACTTCCTTTTCTTTTTCAGCACCCATGTCGGCGGGCTAGCCACCTGTATCAGAAGGAACGCACATTACTAACTCAATTGGTTGTTCTACCAGACGACGATAATTCACAATTGCTTTGACGAATTGTGGGGAAGAGAGAGAAATACCTTCAGCAGATGCTCCTTCTTGAGTAGTTGCAGAGGCTCCAATGACCATGGGAGTTCTACCCAAGGGGATTAATGGATCATCGGGATGGTATTCCTCAACCCCGGAGGTCTGGGGCTCCACAGCCGAACTCGAGCCCCCATCAGCTTTGCCTTTACCTTTAGCCCGGGCTCTCTCCTTTTCCATCTCCGCCAGAATCAGGCGACGACCCTCTGCCAGGTCCTCAGGCTTATTGTCTCTTAGGATGCTCTTCATCAATTCATCCTCATCGATTTCTTCGACCCCCAATCTATGTTTTTCGCCCTCCACAATGGCATCCCATAAATTAGCCAAAGTAACATGGTAATCCGGGATCCACGAGATGTTGCGAGTCTTGAGAACCTGACCAAGGAAATCGAAAATCATCTCTTCAAACCCCTCGATCTCTTTCTCTCTTTCGAGGAGCTTGTGGTTAGAAGCAGTGGCCAATTCAATGGCACTTTCAACGTTCTTCTCGGCAAGGGCTGCCCTTCTCTCCGCATCCGAGACCTGGTCATTCAAAATTACCTTTTCTGCTTTAGCCAGAGCCAAACTCTCTTTTAAACTCGCTTTTTTCGCCTCCCAAGCAGCCTTCTCAGCTTCAAAATGGCCTTGTGCTGTTTTCAACTCGATGTTGGCCATTTTGAGATCTTCAACCTCCTTCTTTAAGGCCATTTTCTCTTGGCTATTGGAGTCCAGTTCTGAATGAAAGCACTGCTTGGCATTTTCTAATTCAGTCTTATAATTTTCAGCGTCCCTCCGTGCTAAAGCAAGTTGGGACTGAGCATCTTCCAGGTCCTTCTCCAATTTTGTCCTAGCCCTTTCGTTATTTTCAAGTTTCGCCTTCGACCTGTGTGCTTCAATTTCGAGTGATCGGATGACTTCTGAAAGGTTAACTGCGTGCTTTTTCATCATCTCATATTGCCTGGCCACGTGGCGGATGTGGCCGATAACTTCATTATCCCAATTTTTAGTAACCGGTTCCAAGGCAGGAACAAACACCATCCTATCAAAGAATATGCCTGGAAATTGTTCCCGCAACTTTTCTAGCCTATCTTGGATCTCGGGACCATGGACGTAATCCCGTGATCCGGGGACAGCTAATTCTGGTTGGCTGGTGGGGACAATATCACTTCTCTCCTTCTCAGTCTCTTTGGATGAATCTTTGTCCCTATCTTTAGATTCGTGATGCCTTTTGGACGACTGGCTGTGGGAAGGCGCACTCTTTGGAGGAGTTAACTCTTTTGGAAGTTTCTTTCCCCCTGACGGAATTGTCGGATGACTTGAAGGCTTAGTAGAGATCGGTTTAGGTGGAGACCGAGGTTGCAAGGAAGTCGGCCTATGAGAAGGACCACGAGAGCGCTCAGTATCCGGACGAAGGCTGGGTGTGCCCTCACGAAGAGAACGATAAGAGTAAGATTTCCTACGGGACATCGTTCCTGCAAAAAAGAAAAGAGTATATCAAAACTTTGAATACCCACGATATAAGAGTGTAGGGTTAGACAGCGTGTGTGATGTGTGCATCCCATATAATTCCCCCTAACAGACCCGGGCCTGAAGACAGGCTCATCTGACCAGTTTCTCGTCCTCTAGTTGAAGCGATCGCCTCTTCAGAAGCAGGGAAGAAAGGCCCCTCTCCGAAGTCTTTCTCCGTATATACATCATCGGGTAGAGGGATTTTATTCAGCTCGTCAAATAACTGCTCTTCTGTCAAGTCATCGACAGCAACGGTTTCTATTGGAGCAGAGATAGGAATTTCCTTCGACACGTCATCGCGGGCCTCATCCCCTCTGTATATGTTCAAGTCTTCATCGTCTTAGATGACTATCGGAGAAGGACTCTTGCGAAATTTAGTTGTTTCTACCGCTTGCGAAGTTCCCTCTCCCTCTGTTGGGGGCACGTACTTATAAGGTTTGCCGCCGGTGCCAAGTCCAAATCTTCTGTCTAGAAGACGATGCTTATGAAGATTGTCGTCCGTAATGCATTTTTTGATCCTTAGAAAGTCGGATCTGCTCTGTAAAAGAATGGACAACCGGTTGTTGTATAGTGGGCCCTCTGTTTTCGGGAAGACATGATCTGTTCGAAACAAAGAAAAATGGGGGAGAATGTTAATGCCTAAACTTCTTGAACAAGATATTCGATTAGAAGCTTAAAGTTTACTTGATTTGAGCCATCTTCGTGAGCATCCGGCCTGTCTCTTCATGTAAAACCAGTCAGATTTAGGGTCCCCTATATTGCTATACCCGTCGTACAAAACCTTCCTATTCGCCACCGATTCAAAGAAGGAGAAGTTTGGAGTTGCCGAAGAACGGTGCTTGAAAAGAAAGAAGAATGTCAAATCTCTGAATTTAAGTTCGGCGTGTAGGATCTCCGCGTACGCAACATATAGGGCGTATAGGGATGCGTAAGCATTAGGATGGAGCTGCATCGGAGCAATACCCAGTTGCTTTAAAGTTTCGATAGCGATCGAAGGAAACGGAGGAATAGCTCCTACCAAGCACATGGTCCGACTAATTGCCATATATCCTTCCGGAGCTAGGTGGGGTCTATCTTCGCTACCGGGTGTCCAAACGTCATCCCAAGGAATTCCGTGTCTCAAGCAGATTCTCTTAAGTTTTATATCGTCGAGCTTAGATGCCAAAGAATCGGAAAATTTATCTATCCCGAGAGCACCAGGAATCTCGTCAGGAGCTCGTTCGTCTGTCTCGGACTCTTCGCTAGATTAAGTACTTTCGGATTGATCTGATTCCGTGGCCTCGTACTCAGATCCAGTATCTTCACCTCCAGGATTAGTGGGAGGAATTTCCGGGTTGTATTGCTCAGGAATCTCGGATTCCGCTTCTGCTGCGGATCTTGAAGAAGAGTGATCATTCGACATTGCTGCTAGGACGAGAAAATATGAACAATAAGATTAACACTACCCGTCCCCCGTGTGTGCAAGTGCCGGTGTGTGTGCTTGTGTGTGCGCATTAAAAATAAAGCGTGGAAGCAATCAAGATCATCAAAATATTAGTCGTCATATGCAGTCAAATTGTGCGGTCATTTGGTCCAGAAAGTCCAACGTCAAGGCTCTATCCTAACTGTTCAGAATTTTATGGTGACAAGGCGTTGATTAAAGTTTGAAATCTCTTTGCATCATCAGCTATGAGTCGGATCGCAAGGCAGAGGGATCTCCCCTTTTCGGATCGCAAGGCAAAGGGATCGCCCCCACCGGATCGTAGGCCAAAGGGATCGCTCCTTCACGAATCATTGCAACCCCCACGATACACGCCTTTGCTGCCACCACGATCTTCCGTCTCGCCAGTCGCCTTCATCTTTTCCTCTCCTTGCCCACGATCCGAACCGGCCTCCTCTCTTCTTCTTCCTCCTTCGTTTTCCATCTCTTCTTCTCACCCTCAAACTCCGAGCTCTACGCCTATCAGCCATGGCGTCTCGATGGATTCCCCAAAAATCGCAAACTTCCATCGTTTTTCCCACAAATTATTCAAAAAAGTTCGTGTAACAGCAACGTTTACGAATAAGGATGTTTTCCGTGGAATTACCTTTCTAAAAATTGGGAAAGTGATCGGATATTTGAAGATTCGAAATACTGGGGTTCGTTCCTCGACGGAGCAGGCGAAATGATACGGAAAAAAGAAAGAAGAAGGAAAGTGAAGAGGGGAGGGTCGGCTTATATAGGCAAAGAGGGCGACCGTTTGTCTCCCTTTCTTTGTCTTATTCAATCCACGAAAGACCGATGGGCCGCGAACCAAAAGCCCACCACGACTCGAGGAGGAGCCCGTTTCGTTCCGAGGCCCAAGTACACACCCAAGAGCGGAACGAATATCCCTCTAACGGACTACGATTTGAGCCTGCGAAACGAGTCGATAAATCCAGAAAAAATCCCAGAAGGAGAATCGTTCTCTGATTCGCGACTCACTTTGAAAAGGCGATTCTATAGTTTCGAAGCATGTTCCATCATCGATAAAACATACTTCGAGAGGGCAAATGTTGGCTAGCTTTTTGACCAAGCCATCCAGGATCATTCATAAGAAGAAAGTACGAAACCACGATATCTAAGGACATGGAGGAATGGATCGCACCATCGTCTCGCCCAATATCGGATCGCGCACCATCATCTCGCCCAATATCGGATCGCGCACCATCGTCTCAACCACCGTCGGATCGCACACTATCGTCTCGTCCATGGAGGATCGCGTCTCGACGGATCGCCCCATCTCATCAGCGAACGACACATCCAGGCGATCCGATCCAAACTTATATTGTTGCCCAGAGCGAACCGATCCGATCCCCTGTTGCATGGCGAACCCTCTGACCCGTTCAAGCGCGAGCTAGTCTTTAGCGATCCGAATCGCACGGATCTGGCGACGCGTGTCCCTAACCGTCACTTGGACCGATTCTCCCCATCTGCACGATCCGATTTTCAAGCAAATCACGACACCTGTCCACAACGGCTAATTTGACTGTTTCTCCAACGGTGGCGATGCGATCCGATGTTCTCGGGATTCGTGCCACGTGTCCACGATCCGCCTGACAAAATCAGCTATAAATAGCCCGGAGCTTGGCATTTTTTTGGGATCTTTTTGGCAATATTAAATACTGAATCCGCCATTGTTGTAAAACTACAGAAATATTGAGAGAAATCCTTGATTGTATTAGCTTTCAAAGTATAATCAATAATATATAAAGTGGACGTAGGCTCGTTAACGCCGAACCACTATAAATTCTGTGTGTTATTTCCTTTTTTCTCATTCTTCAGTTGAAACTCTATAAGATTCAAAACAATTTGGGTGTTAGGTCCAAATTTTGATCTAACACATATCATAACATGATAAACTTGCATATCATAACATGGCAAACTTGCATATGAACTTGCATATCATAACATGATAAACTTGCATAACATAACATGATGAACTTGCATATCATAACATGGCATACTTGCATAACATAACATGATGAACTTGCATATCATAACATGGCATACTTGCATAACATAACATGATGAACTTGCATATCATACATTTAACTTTAGAGTTTAAATATGAAAGTAGAATAGGGCTTACAATGCTTAGGAAGTCACAAAAATATGGCAAAGCCCTTATGCAATCAATTAAACCCCAAAATGCAAGCTTCAATAGAAAAACCCTTAAGCCAAAATGATCAAAACTCTTTCTTTATGATGCAAATATAGAAACTTGACTTGAATGCAAGCTAATGATGCTCATACAAGCTTGAAAACACTTGTATGCATGGAAAATCTCTCAAAGAAATAATTTAGAAATTTTATGAAGAGAGTGGAGGCCATGAGAGGAATGATTTTGCCATAGTTTAGTTACTAGAATGAATAATGATGATTTAGGGTTAGGTTAGGGCCTTATTTATAGAGATTAGGACTAGTTTCAACCTTAGGATTAAACCCTAGTTCCGATCTCAGCCCTCAAAACCGAATCTGGCCCCCAAACTCAACACAAACCCAAAATGGTGCACCAGGCAAAACTGCCCAGCTGGACCAAGTCGACAGCCAAGTCGACAGGGCTGTCGACTTGGATCCAACCAAGTCGACTCCCAAGTCGACAGGGCTGTCGGCTTGGGTGCTCTGGCGGGAATTTGCCCGCCTAGCCCTATATGACCTAATTTTCAAATTCAAACTTGAATTCGAAATCTGTTTTTACTTTGAAATTTTCTGAAAACTTCGTTGGGCCTTAATCGGGTCATACGGACTCCGATTTTCGAAAACTCGGACTCTATTTCGCGTATTTTTCCGAGACGTACGCAATGGCACAGCCCGTTTCCCTTGATTCTGATTTTAGAATTAAATTCTGCCTCGATTTACGTTATAACAGGTTATTGAAAATACGGGTTGTTACATTTCCCGGTCCCTTTGGACCTATAGTATGACCACTAACGGCCTATAAAAATCCGAGGCGCCTCAAAATCCATCATCCACATAAGTAAAATGTCAGCCAGTTTAAGCACTGACACCACTCCTAGCTAGAAAGAAACGTGTGCACTCCCTGCAGTCCTAATCCCGTTTTTGACTCATACCGGGGTGTGAGGCTCGTGGAGTCACGCTATACACAAAACTATGCCGTAATAGGCTATACTTTGATCATCCCACAAGGCCCTGCTTTTCAACAAAAGCCTGGATCATTTGCATCTTGGCGTGCCACATTGACAATTCACGCCATGCGATCAATCACTATTAATATATACCAGGGTGTTAAGTAGAGAATAAATCCTCCACCACCAAACAGACATACATTAACAGAAATCGATTTAATTCACATGGAACGAAATTTAATGTCAGACACGCATCCATTTACTAGCTTATGCTCTGGGTTTGAGCGAAAACTAAATCCGAACAATCAACAATAGTCCGGACGGTCACCACTGAGGCCCCTTCAAGGTAGCTACTCCCATCAAGGGTCTCTGTAGTAACACATCCATTCGATGTGAAGATCGTCGGTCTTCAACCACCGTCTTCATCTTCGACTCTTCATCGTCGTAGTAATTATTCGGAATGGGTTAACCCGGTCTTCCCGAATAACTCACGTATTTAATAAAAAAAAATCAAGTACCATAAAAACACATCCAACGCCTCATTCCAATTCAAAATATTCTTTAAATAAAATATTCTCATTATTCTATCAAAGATAATTTCTTTAACTTTATACTTAAATCTTTCTTTTAAAGATTTATTAAACCCCAATTTGGTTTTAGATACCAAAAATCATTATTCAATGATTATTTAAATTTAAGAAATTAATCTTATCTTTAACTGGGTTAAAGAACTAATGTCATTTAAAACATAGTTCACGGTAAACCCGAAATCATCTCCCATAAAATATGGAATCTTCATAGAAATCAAATCAATATATAATCGTTATAAATTTCTGTATCCGACCAATAATATAAATGGAATAACGGCAAAGCCTCCTAAATTCCATATGTAGTATCGGTCTTCTTTTACAGAAGCTTATCTCGGTTATTCCTAATTCGAGTTCCATTCAACTCCAATTTAATATATTAAATTGGAAAACTTGTCTTTTGGAAAATTCCCATTTAAATCATAATAAAAGATTTATAAATTCCAAATCATATTTTCACGGTCAATTGGATTAAAGAATACATGTCGTTTAAAAGCACCGTTCACAATAAACCCAACTCACATTTCATCTTACTTCAATTATTAAATATAATTGAAAACTTTAATAATCTAAATTAAAAGATTATTCTTTTCATACGGGGTTTAAGAACAGTGTTATTTAAGACACTATTCACGACAAACCCAAAATCACATTTATTTAATTTAATTTCAATTAAATTTATTGACAAATTGGAAAACTACATTAAATCTAAATTTAATGATTTATTCTAGTTAATAACTATTCCATATCAAATAAATATATTTTTCTAAAATATATTCTTTTTCTAAGATATATATATATATATAAGATATTTTCTAAAATATTTTTTTTCTAGAATATTCTTTATTGGAATGTGACTCACTCAACAACCATGTATTGTATGAAATCTATAAGCATGATAAATAATTATCAAACATCCAAATGACGACCAGAGTGGAATTTATAACTGTGTGAGCATTAAAGTAAATAACTAACACTCATCACAGACTGTCAATCCATCGATTGACAGATAACTAAATATTGGGATTAGTGTGTATCCAATATCATCCTAATACCCGTGTGGGGTTTCATCCATCAATCAAATAATAATTAGTTTGTGCACTTGGGCGATATGTGAACATTATCGTCCCAATAACATAGACAAGTCGGGTAACTTGTAAATGGGAGTGTAATATTCAATTTGAATATACAAACATTATATTTATCACGTCAAACATTTCAACATCATAAACATATAATTTCAACATCATAGACATATATTTCAATTCTTTTTATTGTGAACAAATGACAATTAAAATCTAGTATTTTAATTCAATTCATTTTATTGTCAACAATGTTGCAACAAAATATAATCCTTTAATTATATATGACAATAAAAACTAATCCTTTATTTCAATTACCCTAAAGATGTTATCTTTATTTCCTAATTCTTTTTAATGTAAGTAAAATATGATGATTTTGTTTAATCCTTTTTGGGTAAACAAAATGTGAATCTTGTTATAATCCCTTTAATGTAAACCAAATGTTAAATTGTGCTATAATTCTTTTTAAATAAACAAAAATGTGATAATTTTTCTTCACTAATCATTCTTTACCCAAAAATGATATTTTCTCATAACATCCTTTTTAAATGAGTAAAATGTACATTTTTGTTTAATTCTTTTAGTTGAATATTAATTACATAGAAATGCAATTTTACATGGTAACACATTCTAACCACGGTTTGTAATATGAAAAAAATGATCCTTTCTATTTTAATTTACATTTTCTAGCGGAAATGTACTTTTTATTCTAATTTTCGTTTTCTAGCAAAAAGTACTCTTTTTATTCTAGCAAAGAAAATTATGTATAAATCTAATTCATTTCAATGTAAACAAAAATGGGTATTTTTACTTCACTCTTTTTAAATGATAAAAAGAATGTTTTTATTTCATTCTTTTCATTTGACTAAAATGAATATTTTTGTCATTCTGTTAATTTTGACCAAAATGCAAAATTTTATCATGCTTTTACATTTGATAAAAAAATGCATATTTTCTTATCCTTTTACATTTGATAAAAAATGTAAATTTTCCTTATTCCTTTACATTTGATAAAAATGTATATTTTCCTTTTCAATAATCATGTTTTCATAAAAATGTGATTTTTATTTCTATGATCATTTCTGAACAAAATGCCCTTTTTGTCTTTCTAATGTACAATTTAGCAAAATGTTCTTTTTAATCCTATTTAACATTTCTAAACAAAATGTTCATTTCTGACTGATTCTCTTTTTAATGTATAAAAAATATATACATTTTCAATTCATAACTTTTTAATGTATAGAAATATACATTTCCATTTCATAACTTGTTAATGTATAAAAATATACATTTTTAACTTCCTCTTTTTAATGTTAACAAAAATGTTAATTCTTATCAAATCCTTTTAATGTTAACAAAATGTAGATTTTTAACTAACCCTTTTAATGTTAACAAAATGTAGATTTTTAACTAGTCCCTTTAATGTTAACAAAATGTAGATTTTGTCTAATCCTTTAATGTTAACAAAATGTAAATTTTTAACTAATCCCTTTAATGTTAACAAAATGTAAATATTTTGTCTAATCCTTTATATGTAAACAAAATGTTAATATTTATTTACAAAACAAATGTCAATTCAAAAATGTTATCTTTATTTACAAAACATATTTCAAATAAAAAGGTTGTTTTTATTTTCACTAATCATTCTTTGACAAAAATATGTTATTCTTTTTCATTAATCAAATTTTTGACAAAAATGTTGATTTTTATTCACTAATCATTCTTTTGACAAAAAAAAATGCTATTTTAATTCACTAATCAAGTTTTGACAAAAATGTCTCTTTTTATCTAACTATTTTTATTCAACAAAAATTTGAGTTTTTGATTGATCTATTTAATCCTTTATTTACACTAAAACAAATGTGAATTCCTTTATTTCCTTTGTTTATATTGAAAAATGTAAATTCTTTTATTCCTTTTATTTATTTTGAAAAATGCAATCTTTTTATTTTATCTCTAATTATATTGAAAAATGTAATCTTTTTATTTCATTTCTTAATTACATTAAAAAATGTAAATTTTCTTCTCATTCTGTAATTTTATTGAAAAATGTAAAATTTTCCTTTCCTTTCTTTAATTTCATAGAAAATGTAATCTTTTCCCTATGTATTCATTTGCAAATAAAAATAATGCAAATAAAAATGTGATCCTTTTTCTAAGTTTTCATTTATCATATAAAAGAGTATTTTATATATAAACATTTTTCTATGTATTCTAAGGTCAAATAAAAGAGTATTTTATTTGCTAACCATTTGTACTCAACATAACAAATAAATAAGAATGATTTATTTGTTACAAATTTCTAATTTAACTTAAAGATAAAAATGAAATTTTATTTGTTAACAATTTCTAATTAACAAAAAAAATGATAATTTGGTTTAATCTAAACTATTATAGCAAGAATGAATATTTTTGTCCAACCATTATATTTTGACAAAACAGCGCTTCATGTTAACAATAAAGGTGAGATCTTTTTCTTGTCAATCTATATCTAACAAAACGATGTTTTCCTGTTAAACATAAAAGTGAGATTTTTATTATTAATCTAAATTTAACAAAACCATATCTCATGTTTAACGATAAAAGTGAAATTTTACCGTTAATCTAAATTTAACAAACATGACAATCAACAATCGACAATTCAGATTTCAAGCATCACAGAATAAATCAACATTGCAGTGAATATACACACCACATCAACATGAATTTCATGAATATAATTTACATAGTGAAATAATTAATTAATTTTATTTTCAAAATAGAAATCTCACCAAACCATTTAGATCTGAATTTTCCTGAATTTCCATCGTCCTCTGTTTATGCTCTAGTCAGCTTCATGTTGTAGTGTTCTTCAATACGATCGCAATGCAACTTGTTTTGTTGAATTTCGTTGCTATATGAGGAAGTTATGGTGTTTTAATCATTGGATATTTTAAATAGCTAATTAATTAAATAATTAAATAACCATTTGACCTTAAACATGTTTTATAAAACGTTCCCTCATCCCTCTTCTTCTTCCAGAAGACGTTGATTTCCAGAACTAGAAAACCCAAAAGCTCCACTCTTTAAATCCGAAATCGCACCTCCTCCTCTCGACCTGACCCTGACCGGTTCATCCCACGCCGACGTCCTCCATCCAAGCTCCCCACGGCAGGAGCGCCGCCCCCTGCGATGCCCCATCCACCTATGAAAACCGCCCATAACCGAGCCACTTCATCCCCCAAATTGGAGCACCACGGTCAATTGTAGCCGATCATGACCGTCCATCATTCGAAGCATACTTAGTTCTTCGATCTTTTCATTGAAAAATATTCAATTTGTTATGTGGATTTCATAAATTTAGGGAAGGAACACGGGATGATTTCAACCATCGAGAATAGAAGATGGTGGCTGGTATAGTGGAATTAGGTTTAGCGTATTACCCCATGTATTTATACTGTATTTTCTGGCGTATTTATTTATTTAATTCTATTTAAATTCAAAATTATCTTTTAGCTCATACAAACTCCAATTCAAACCCAACGAGCGTCGCCCTTAGCTAATAACCCCCGTCCCGGACACAATGGAACATGTTTCGTAACCCAGTTCGGCTGTTACGATATGTTTTTCTTTAAATTAAATTATAAATCACTTAATTATTAAATTCAAACGTACATTTTAAATTACTGGGGCCACATACGAACTCTAAAAATTACAGAAAAATTATTTCTAGTTATGTTTTAGCGATACGGTTCTAACAAGACTAATTTCGTTGAATTCTGAGACCGTTTGAAAAATGGCCATTTTCTGGTCGATTAAATTCAACAGAAATTGGCAAAACACATTTTAATTTGTCACGCTCACATATTAACTCGAATAATTCTGGAAAATTAAACTTAACAATAATTCGACATTCCGGTTCCAACAAAAGTGGTTTCGTCGAAAACCGAGGTCGTTTGCAAAATGGCTATTTTTAAGGGTTATATTTTATATTAAAAATCTGTAAATTCTGTAGCGACTTTTCTAAATTTTAAACTGGACATAACTTTCTATTTATAAAGTGAAATTTCAATTTTTCAGATTCGTTGGAAAGATATGATTAAACAGATTTAAATATTTCTTGTTTCGCTCAATTCTGACTTGTTTTGAATCCAGTACAGTCAGTCAAAGTTCAAATTCAAATTTTCAAACTGCAGCACTGTTTTAAACTCCTTTTATAATTAAATGAAATTTATTCATTTTTAAATAAATTTATAGTTGTTGTTATTTATAATAAATTATTTTAAATATTAAAATCCATTAAAATTTCTAAAATAATTTTTTTTAAATTGGCCCCAAAATTCCGGGTTGTTACAATCGCCCCCACTTAAAATCTTTTCGTCCTCGAAAAGGAACGAAGCTAAATATTGTTTAATTAACTAACTTAATTAAATTATTTATTTGTTTATTAGTTTAATTGATTGTCATTCTAATATTTTAATTAGTGAAACTAATTATCACACATCACAACCAGCAATCAATTAGGTGATTAACTTTTCAAATATATATAACTTTTATATATAGTCAAAATCATATTTTGAGTGCAAATCACAGCAATGTGTACTGACTAAGTGTTGGTTCTCATACCAGTCAATGGAAATATATAAAAATCCCACTTTCGAGACTTGAACATAAACTCTGATGATGATGCATCAATCGTCAGAATCATCTCCGGGCGACTAGAGTGTGATTCTATATCTATCCAGTATATTAAAACTTCGAATATCCGTTAATTACTCGTATATTCGAAATCTTTATATACTCGATTGTACACATTAAAATATAATAATATATTCAAATACGTATTCTTAGATAAAATTTTCAAAACTAAATTTGTTTTTACTTTATTTTAAAGAAAATAATACTCTTCACACTCGTTCTAGGATACTACTGATCCCATCTCTAACGAGTTATTCTCATTGGATATTACTAATCCAATCTCTGATGAATCCTTTCATTCAGTTCTAATGTGCTTTGTTCTCGAGCTCTGTAAACCAAAGCTCTGATACCAAATGAAACGACCCAAACTCCCCAGTAAAGGAAAGCCTGAATTGCTTTGAGGACCACACACATCAGAGCACAAACTGAAGAACATTTTATTGCTGATTACAACAATTACATCAGAGTGCAATATAACAGAGTATGAATACTTATTACAGAAATAGAAATACAATAATATCAGAGATTTAAATTACATTTAAATAGCAGCGGAAAATATTACAAATACACAACCGAAAGGAATACACGGATACAGAGCTTTCCGAATATCTCTTCAGCTGTAAAGCAGGATCCTGTAAATATCTGCAAAAAGCTACTCGACTGCCCGTGTGGAAAATATGGGCATCTGAGTTTGCCAATGAAACAAACTACAGGTCAGTCATGGGACTGGTATGAGAAATCTTAACTTAACTATCTAATAATAAGGCTAATCATAGGACCACGCCGCTAACGCGGAACGGGTTTACTCCATTGGTTTGCCAGTGCATAAAATAAAGTAAATCGTTAAACAACGCAATGCTTTTTAGAAAAATGAAACCATTATAAGACCTAAGTCCCATCACACAATGCAACACAAACCGGAGGATAGGGTTTTACCTTATAATGGTCAAGAGATGCTTGATACGATAAAACGGATTTAATATTAGTGTGTATATCCATGGGTGTATATATATTTCAAAAACAATTTCAATCACAATGTATTAATCATAGACGGCATAGTACCCCATCCTACTATGTCGCCATACTAGTTCTACAATCAAAACCGCAAGGTCGTATTGGAAATTGGATTTCCATCATGAATCGAGGCTAGGGGCAAGCTCCTCTCCGATTCGAGACACTCTAGCAAATGCCTCATGATCCCCCGCAGTGAACCCTTGGATCTTCAGGGTCAGTCCCTACCTAAGGGTAGTGGATTAATTATGCCTGAACACACGCTTCCCGGTCCCTTTGGACCTATAGTATGACCACTAACGGCCTATAAAAATCTGAGGCGCCTCAAAATCCATCATCCACATAAGTAAAATGTCAGCCAGTTTAAGCATTGACACCACTCCTAGCTAGAAAGAAACGTGTGCACTCCCTGCAGTCCTAATCCCATTTTTGACTCATACCGGGGGTGTGAGGCTCGTGAAGTCACACTATACACAAAACTATGCCATAATAGGCTATACTTTGATCATCCCACAAGGCCCTGCTTTTCAACAAAAGCCTTGATCATTTGCATCTTGGCGTGCCGCATTGACAATTCACGCCATGCGATCAATCACTATTAATATATACCAGGGTGTTAAGTAGAGAATAAATCCTCCACAACCAAACAGACATACATTAACAGAAATCGATTTAATTCACATGGAACGAAATCCAATGTCAGACACGCATCCATTTACTAGCTTATGCTCTTGGTCTGAGCGAAAACCAAATACGAACAATCAACAATAGTCCGGACGGTCACCACTGAGGCCCCTTCAAGGTAGCTACTCCCATCAAGGGTCTCTGTAGTAACACATCCATTTGATGTGAAGATCGTCGGTCTTCAACCACCGTCTTCATCTTCGACTCTTCATCGTCGTAGTAATTATTCGGAATGGGTTAAACCCGGTCTTCCCGAATAACTCACGTATTTTACAAAATAAATAAATCAAGTACCATAAAAACACATCCAACGCCTCATTCTAATTCAGAATATTCTTTAAATAAAATATTCTCATTATTCTATCAAAGATAAATTCTTTAACTTTATACTTAAATCTTTCTTTTAAAGATTTATTAAACCCAAATTTGGTTTTAGATACCAAAAATCATTATTCAATGATTATTTAAATTTAAGAAATTAATCTTATCTTTAACTGGGTTAAAGAACTAATGTCATTTAAAACATAGTTCACGGTAAACCCGAAATCATCTCCCATAAAATATGGAATCTTCATAGAAATCAAATCAATATATAATCGTTATAAATTTCTGTATCCGACCAATAATATAAATGGAATAGCGGCAAAACCTCCTAAATTCCATATGTAGTATCAGTCTTCTTTTACAGAAGCTTACCTCGGTTATTCCTAATTCGAGTTCCATTCAACTCCAATTTAATATATTCAATTGGAAAACGTGTCTTTTGGAAAATTCCCATTTAAATCATAATAAAAGATTTATAAATTCCAAATCATAATTTCACTGTCAGTTGGATTAAAGAACACATGTCGTTTAAAAACACCGTTCACAATAAACCCAACTCACATTTCATCTTACATCAATTACTAAATATAATTGAAAACTTTAATAATCTAAATTAAAAGATTATTCTTTTCATACGGGGTTTAAGAACAGTGTTATTTAAGACACTATTCACGACAAACCCAAAATCACATTTATTTAATTTAATTTCAATTAAATTTATTGACAAATTGGAAAACTACATTAAATCTAAATTTAATGATTTATTCTATTTAATAACTAGTCCATATCATATAAATATATTTTTCTAAAATATATTCTTTTTCTAAGATATATATATATATATATAAGATATTTTCTAAAATATTCTTTTTCTAGAATATTCTTTATTGGAATGTGACTCACTCAACAACCATATATTGCATGAAATCAACAAGCATGATAAATAATTATCAAACATCCAAATGACGACCAAAGTGGAATTTATAACTGTGTGAGCATTGAAGTTAATAACTAACGCTCATCACAGACTGTTAATCCATCGATTGACAGATAACTAAATATTGGGATTAGTGTGTATCCAATATCATCCCAATACCCGTGTGGGGTTTCATCCATCAATCAAATAATAATTTGTTTGTGCACTTGGGCGATATGTGAACATTATCGTCCCAATCATATAGACAAGTCGGGTAACTTGTAAATGGGAGTGTAATATTCAATTTGAATATACAAACATTATATTTATCACATCAAACATTTCAACATCATAAACATAAAATTTCAACATCATAGACATATATTTCAATTCTTTTTATTGTGAACAAATGACAATAAAAATCTAGTCTTTTAATTCAATTCATTTTATTGTCAACAATGTTACAATAAAATATAATCCTTTAATTATATATGACAATAAAAATTAATCCTTTATTTCAATTACCCTAAAGATGTTATCTTTATTTCCTAATCTTTTCATTATAACCAAATGACTATAAGGATATAATCCTTCTATTCTAATTCTTTCAATGGAATCTAAATTACATTGAAAATGTAATTTTTAATGTACAATCTTTTTATTGAAAACAAAGTGACAGAATTGACTAATTCTTTTTAATGTAAGTAAAATATGATGATTTTGTTTAATCCTTTTTGGGTAAACAAAATGTGAATCTTGTTATAATCCCTTTAATGTAAACCAAATGTTAAATTGTGCTATAATTCTTTTTAAATAAACAAAAATGTGATAATTTTTCTTCACTAATCATGTTTTACCCAAAAATGATATTTTCTCATAACATCCTTTTTAAATGAGTAAAATGTACATTTTTGTTTAATTCTTTTAGTTGAATATTAATTACATAGAAATGCAATTTTACATGGTAACACATTCTAACCACGGTTTGTAATATGACAAAAATGATCCTTTCTATTTTAATTTACATTTTCTAGCGGAAATGTACTTTTTATTCTAATTTTCGTTTTCTAGCAAAAAGTACTCTTTTTATTCTAGCAAAGAAAATTATGTATAAATCTAATTCATTTCAATGTAAACAAAAATGGGTATTATTACTTCACTCTTTTTAAATGATAAAAAGAATGTTTTTATTTCATTCTTTTCATTTGACTAAAATGAATATTTTTGTCATTCTGTTAATTTTGACCAAAATGCAAAATTTTATCATGCTTTTACATTTGATAAAAAAATGCATATTTTCTTATCCTTTTACATTTGATAAAAAATGTAAATTTTCCTTATTCCTTTACATTTGATAAAGATGTATATTTTCCTTTTCAATAATCATGTTTTCATAAAAATGTGATTTTTATTTCTATGATCATTTCTGAACAAAATGTCCTTTTTATCTTTCTAATGTACAATTTAACAAAATGTTCTTTTTAATCCTATTTAACATTTCTGAACAAAATGTTCATTTCTAACTCATTCTCTTTTTAATGTATAAAAAAATATACATTTTCAATTCATAACTTTTTAATGTATAGAAATATACATTTCCATTTCATAATTTGTTAATGTATAAAAGTATACATTTTTAACTTCCCCTTTTTAATGTTAACAAAAATGTTAATTCTTATCAAATCCTTTTAATGTTAACAAAATTTAGATTTTTAACTAACCCTCTTAACGTTAACAAAATGTAGATTTTTAACTAGTCCCTTTAATGTTAACAAAATGTAGATTTTGTCTAATCCTTTAATGTTAACAAAATGTAAATTTTCAACTAATCCCTTTAATGTTAACAAAATGTAAATATTTTGTCTAATCCTTTATATGTAAACAAAATGTTAATATTTATTTACAAAACAAATGTCAATACAAAAATGTTATCTTTATTTACAAAACATATTTCAAATAAAAAGGTTGTTTTTATTTTCACTAATCATTCTTTGACAAAAATATGTTATTCTTTTTCATTAATCAAACTTTTGACAAAAATGTTGATTTTTATTCACTAATCATTCTTTTGACAAAAAAATGCTATTTTAATTCACTAATCAAGTTCTGACAAAAATGTCTCTTTTTATCTAACTATTTGTAATGGCGCGTTTTGTTAGCTGTCGAATAATTAATTTATTTAATGATTTATATATCGATTTGGCGATATCGATAACTTAAAGTACAACGTTCGAAATTATAATTTATAATTATAATTAAAATCGAGCTCGAAAAGGCGCTGCAGTTCGTAATTTGACGATTCGAACTTCAACTGAGTGTACATGATTCGTTTTAAATCGGATTTCTGTGAAACAAGAAACGTGTGGAGCTGGTGGAGTATATCTTTCTAGTGGAAGAGAAAAATCAGGATTTCGTCGTGTAGATTTTGAGATATGTCCAAATCAAATTTTAAAATAGTCGTTATATAATCATTTATCGACCATAACGGTTTATTCGATATAACTAGAGATCGGGTTTGAATTTAGACAAGGTTCTTTTGGGAAATAGTGATAAAATAATTTTTAGAATTTTACTGTAATTTTTAATTAATTTAATAAGCGACTTTTTATTTGGAGTATTTTGCACCCTGAAATCAACATTTTGAGGTTTCAAAATATGAATTAATCTACCGATATTATTATATTTTTGGGATCGTGACACCGAGCTCATCACAACGATATATTTATCTCTGTCCAGAGCAGCTCATATATTGATGAAATTTGAAGTAACCGGATATGTAAAACTTTATAACCCTTAACTAATTTATAACCTTATCCCTCATCCCCTTCGGTGATCAACAGAAGTCCACGCTTCTCTCTTCTAGACCATATCTCCCCTTAAAATATGGATGAACGAAAATGGACCAACATGAATTAAGGAAAGGAAAATTTCGTGGTCCTCACACCAGAAACGTGTACCACCAATTTCTTAACAATTAAGTCTTGTTCTGTACATATAAACAAACACCTGCTCACATTCTTTGGTTTTCTTCTAAGGTCCAAAACTAAGCTTCCAAGGGAAATAAATTCAAAATAAAATCCAACAAAAATCGTAAAAATAAGAGAGTGGGTTTGTTGGTTTTCTATTTGCATCAGCTTCATTTTGGTATACTCGTTGAAAGGCTCGATCACCTCATTTGTGAACAAGGTCGAAACAGAAAACCACTTCAAATATATATGTAAATAAACAAAATGATACACCATTGTAGCATGGGTTTCAGGTCAAGATCGCATGAAGCAGGGAGGCAAAGACCTACCGAGAAGTGAAGGTTGGAGGTGATCTCGTCCATTTGCGTGGAGGGATCGGTCACGTTGGTGTTAGAAACCGGAGAGGGATGAGCGCAGTAATGTCGAGATCTGGTTCTTGAGTTCGAGTTATGAGAGGATAAAGTAGGGATCGACGCTATTTTGGGCGGCACGACTCCTCCTGGAAGCGAATAGAAGCAGCAGGCGTGGCAGGAAAAGGGTCATCGAGTGGATTGAGTTGGGGTCGGGCAGGTGGAGGTCGACTTGGTGAGTGCCAAGGTGAAGTCGACGGCAACGTGTGATGGCCGACGTGATGTCGGGGGAGGGTCAAAAATAGGGTCAACGGTTTGGGTAGGGAGAAGATTATTCCGGTTTGGGGAAGAAGGAAATGCCAACGAGTTGGGTATTTAAATCATGGATGGGCCGTTATAAGGATGGGTAAAAGCCCAAATTTTTTATTTCATTTAAGTCTTTTTTTTAATTTAAATATCGTGTCAACTTATAAATGTGATATCTCATCCATACGAGGTCAGAATCGCGAACCGTTTGTCACGTTGGGACCGTATGGACAAGAGCTTCACAATGAAGCTGACTGGAAGTGGATTGGGGATCGTATAAATTTATGGCGAAATAAATTGTTTAATTCAAATCAAACAACATTTTATCGTTCTTTAGCGATGAACTGCCAAAGTGAGTAAATCTCACTAACTCTGAACAGTTTATAATTTCATGTTGTATTGTTAGAACTGTTAAAATTGTCTGTTTTACTGTGTGTTGATTGTTTGATTGAACTGCTAGTCAGTTAGTTAAATTTCTATATTGATTCTGTTTAACAGAATATATCATATGGAACTGAAAGTGATGTTATCTATATTGTCTAACATCTGTGATGCAGGGAAACAGGTTGGAGGAATCCGACTGGATTCCTCAACAGTTATTTTATTGTTTCCATATATTGTTATATGATGTGATATAAAATCTGTGGGCGATGATATGTGCTTGGACGATATTGAACATCGTGATTTGATATGATTGAATACCATAACATACCGAAATGTTGATAAGGGGATTTTCAATGTTTATATTGAAAATGAATCTTATTTATAAAATCGATAGGATTTTATAAAAGGAAAACATTTATTTAATTAGAAAATAAATAAATGAAAAAGGAAACATTTATTTAGAAAATAAATGAAATAAAATAGAAACATTTATTTAGAAAATAAATGAATTTCAATATAAAGGGATATTTATTTAGGAAATAAATAAAGGAACATTTATTTAGATTATAAATAAATGGAATAAAGGAATATTTATTTAGGGAATAAATAAAGGAACACTGGTTCGGAAAATAAATAGAATTATACAAGGATAGATTTAAACACGTGCTTCGCACACGGGTATAACACGATATAGATTTAAAGGAGATATTAAATAGGAAATCTATTTTTAATAGATAAAGTGAGAAGATTTAATTTATAAATAATGTTTTATAAATTAAATAAAATATTTATTGTTTGATAAATGGGATATATATGTTTGAACTTATATAGAGAAGTAGGAATTGTTTTTAACACCGATAAAGTAAATAAACGCTGTTAAAGGGAAATCCTTAGAAGGGGAGAAACGTTATTAAAGGAACATTTATAAAGTGAAGAACCGTTACTAAAAGTAAATCTTTATAAATGAATAAACGTTGTTAAAGGAAATCTTTTAATGAATAAACGTTATAAAAAGGGAAATCTTTATAAGCAAATAAAGTATTCGAATAATAGTTATTCAGAGGAGTAAATCAAATAAGTTATTCGAATTAGTTATTCGAATAGAGTTAAGTTATTCGAATTAGTTATTCGAATAGAGTTAATCACATATAAGCTATTCGAATTAGTTATTCGAATAGAGATAATCACATATAAGCTATTCGAATTAGTTATTCGAATAGAGTTAAACACATATAAGCTATTCGAATTAGTTATTCGAATAAAGTTAACCACATACAAGTTAATCGAATTTAGTTATTCGAAATGAGTTATTCGAATCAGATATTTGAATAGAGTTAAACACATTAGAGTTATTCGAATAGAGTTAAACACGTAAGAGTTAATTGAATATTAGTTATTCAATTTGAGTTAATCGAATTTAGTTATTCGAGAAGAGTTAAATCGAATTAGTTATTCGAAGGAGTTAATCAATTAAGTTATTCGAATTAGTTATTTGAAGGAGTAAATCAAATTAAGTTAATCGATTTGAGTTGAGTTAATCGATTTGGGTTAAGTTAAGTTATCGAGTTAAGTAATCGAGTTAAGATTTATCGAGTTAAGTAATCGAGTTAAGTAATCGAGTTGAGATAATCAAGTTAAGAAAATCAAGTTAAGTTAATCGAAAAAGTTATTCGATAAGAGTAAATCCATTTAAGTTAAATCGGATGTTAGTTATTCGATAAGAATTGACACATTTAAGAAAATCGAATATTTGTTATTCGATAAGAGTTAATGAAATAGAGCCAACCAAGAAGAGTTATTCGAATATTAGTTATTCGATAGGAGTTAATCGAAATAGAGTTTATCGAATATTAGTTATTAAAAAGGGAGAGTTAATCGAATAGAGATTACTCGAAAGAGAGTTATACGTCGAATTCGATTATAGCGAATTCGGGAAAGTACTATTTACTTTCCAGGGTTTAAATCAAGATTTAGTTATTGATTTAGAAATTAGGTGTCTGTTAAATTATTCGAGTTAGGAAATAAATTTATAATTTAGGTTAGATATTTTAGGGGTAGGAATTATAACGTTATAGTTATAATCAAACGTTGTCATATAATAAGTGGATTCGTAACCTGAATCCGAGAATTTGCGTAAACAGATGATTGTAAAAAGTGAGTGATGAGCTTCATCTATTTCACAGTAAAGGACGTTGTTCAATTAAGGTCTGCGAGGTAATTATACCCCAACTTGATTGACTTCAGAATTGACAAAGGAATAGTTGTGGTTCGATCTAAAAGGTTGATTAGGAATAAAGTTAAGGAATAAGCGATAAATGGATTAAGCGAAACGATGTTTTATATAACGTTCATTGGAAATCCGTAAATGAGTTTTGGAAACATTTTCCAAATATAGTCAGATATGTTTTCTAAACATAGAAAATGAAATGTTTTCATGATAAGAATTTAAGAAATAGAGTTAAGCAAATTCAGAAACTGACTGGAGAGGGTAAGTTGAACGGTTTTCTAAGTGACGATCTGATGTTGGTTTCGACCTTCCGGATTGATACTTAGAGAATTGTTCTCATACTAGTTACAGTTAGGGACTGATAGTTGCGAAATAATATTGATGTGAAAATAAGCTATGGAAATGTTTTCCAATGATTAATAACATATATTTTCTAAATATATGAAATAAGGAAATATGAACATATGATGATTGATCGATCGAATTTCCATTTGGAAATAAGATCGTTGTTTGTACACCGACATGTTTTCATTTGATAGTTGAATCACAGACTATCAAAGTTTTGACCATATTTACGTTGTAAATTTGGAGAGACCGGTTGGTTATTATCCGAAGAACCACTCCGTATTAGCATAAGCGTTGTGAATCAAGTACGCTGAAGATAATTGAAGACGGAGTGAAGTGCAAGGGCTATTGTGAAAAGCCTAGGTAGGATGGATTCACTGAATAGTGCCTTCGGTTTATTCAGTCCCAGAACAACGTATATGGACGAGTGTCTGACAAAGTATTCTTAACGAATCATATATGTTGATCTCTTTAAATGTATTACGTTGGTGGCGGAGAAATTCGTTTCTCTTAGCTTTTATACCCGTGATGGCTTGAGAAATCGATAATGATTTGGCGGGTATGACGATGTGGCATTCAAAGTAATTGAAGAAATAACATGTCAAAGTGATAAATGTGACCTCAAAACCTCACAACCGGGAAATAACAGAAGTTGGGCTAGGCAGCATGGCTAGTTGGGCCATACCCAAGCAGGGTGTATTATCACCATCTAGAGAATATTCAATTGTACTTCTTTATAATCTATTTCAATGCTGTCCCTTATCGGGAAGGATGGTTGCTGATCCCAACCATCGGTGATAATATATTCGTTACACTCAAGCTAAATGAGTGGACGGTCATGTGTGGCCGGGTTGCAAGACGTTCTTGTTGAACCCTAGTGTATCTCCTCTAGAGTACACTGATCGGAAGGTGCTCCCATACCTTGTCTGTTGGAATCCAATCTCCAATAAGCGCTCACGGTTTTATTTTTATACTATGTATGTGGAACGTGAGATGCAAGCGTTCTGCTAGATTGATATCTATTTGTATTTAGACATTATTATAATATCAGAAAGATATCCTTTATTTAACCACGTGTTGGAGTTTTATTCACACCAGTCCCATAACTGACCCGGAGTTTATTTTGTTTTGTTTCCCCTAAACTCTTGGGTGCTTAAATTTGTACGGGCAGTCAAGTAGTCGGGATTTTACAGATACACTTGGAGAGCTTGGAGCAGGAGGCTTCAGGATTATAGCTATTATTATTCCGCTGTGTTGTTAAGTGTTGTACTTTGAAATGGTATGTATATACGAGTACTGATTTGTATTTCAAAGTTATGTTATATTTTATTCGTTCCGCTGTGAGATTCGTGTTTACTCTGATGATGTAAGTTCTTCTTCTTCTTCTTCTTCTATTCTATTAGTTCTATCTTTTCTTCCTCACCCTCTACTTTCTTTCACTAACGTCTCGGAATTTTCGACTCTCGAGGAGTCGAAAATTTCCAGCCGTTACAGTTGGTATCAGAGCTTAGGTTAAGATTACCTTGGCTCTGTGGCGTAATTCAGTAGAGATAGGATTAGTAATATCCTAGACTGAATTTGAATGTATATATACGAGTGCGTATTTGTTAATATAAAGTGATTTATATTATGGAGACTCATTGGTTGAGTGGCTTATGAATTCTGGTCGATCAGTTTGATCCACTGTATCGATAAGGGTTACTAAACACTCGAATACGATGAACCGTCATGGTATGTTTTGGAAGAGGGTAAATGAAGTAATTTTACCCGAAATATATTTGGTTATAAGAAAAATATATTTAAATTACAATATGTATTGGATGTGTTGGTTGTTATTATAATCGAATTAGATTGAAAAAAAAGGGCTGAAATGATTATAAATAACTAATCAGAATTCATATAAGGAAATATATGAAATAAGATGAATTAAATCTGAATTTAAATCAGATTTGGAATTAAAATAAGGAAATTTTAAGTTCTTGGGAGTTTTTGAAAATGTTTTTCAAATTGAAAATGATATAGTATTGAACTCACTTCGATAGCTGGAAAATAGATTCTGATGATGAATCTAGACATCATCAGTGTTCATTTTCGAGTTCTAAGTGACGGATTACTACCAAAGGTTTTGTTTTTGAATTGTTTTGAGAAAACAAGTTGTTTAGAAATTCAAAGGTTTTGAATTGGCATTATGATTTCAAATTGATTTGAAAGAAACCCAGGAACTTAAGTTCTGGAATTAAAATTTAACTAATGAAGTTAAATAAAATGAGATGGTAAAAATAAATTGAAATTTAACTTGAACCGAGTTAAATAAAATTGAATTGGATTAGAGATAATCTAGAATGGAACCAAATTGATAAGTCAATAATTTGAAATTTGATATTAGAGTTCGAATGAAATTCGATTTGGATTTGAGGATATGTACTGATTGGAGATCAATTGGAATGGATAACATTGGTATATGTTGAAGTGGTAGCAGATGAAAGGGATAGAGTTAAATGCCCGACAAAAAAGTACAAGTTTATATCATATATGAGTTTGGATTGTATGAGCCGAATTGGCAAGCCGCTTGGCTATTTTGATTTCCTTTTGGATTGGAGGAGGCCTAGAGAGGCGAGTTGTGGTTTGACGTATTGAGCCGTACAAAGGAGGTTATGGCGAAATTTTTCGAAAATTTAAGGTGTTAGAATTTTTTTAGAATTTTTGAAAATTTTAGTTGGTCGGAAATGAATTAATAAATTAATTAAAATTAATTGGGTCCAGTCGAAACTGAAATTTAGATGTAAACAAAAAAAAAAAGAGATTTTTAAATCTAGTTAGTAGAGTTAGTAGCATTTTTCTAACTTAGCAATTTCGAGGACGAAATTATTTTAAGGGGGGAAGTCTGTAATGGCGCGTTTTGTTAGCTGTCGAATAATTAATTTATTTAATGATTTATATATCGATTTGGCGATATCGATAACTTAAAGTACAACGTTCGAACTTTTAATTTATAATTATAATTAAAATCGAGCTCGAAAAGGCGCGGCAGTTCGTAATTTGACGATTCGAACTTCAACTTAGTGTACATGATTCGTTTTAAATCGGATTTCTGTGAAACAAGAAACGTGTGGAGCTGGTGGAGTATATCTTTCTAGTGGAAGAGAAAAATCAGGATTTCGTCGTGTAGATTTTGAGATATGTCCAAATCAAATTTTAAAATAGTCGCTATATAATCATTTATCGACCATAACGGTTTATTCGATATAACTAGAGATCGGGTTTGAATTTAGACAAGGTTCTTTTGGGAAATAGTGATAAAATAATTTTTAGAATTTTACTGTAATTTTTAATTAATTTAATAAGCGACTTTTTATTTGGAGTATTTTGCACCCTGAAATCAACATTTTGAGGTTTCAAAATATGAATTAATCTACCGATATTATTATATTTTTGGGATCGTGACACCGAGCTCATCACAACGATATATTTATCTCTGTCCAGAGCAGCTCATATATTGATGAAATTTGAAGTAACCGGATATGTAAAACTTTATAACCCTTAACTAATTTATAACCTTATCCCTCATCCCCTTCGGTGATCAACAGAAGTCCACGCTTCTCTCTCCTAGACCATATCTCCCCTTAAAATATGGATGAACGAAAATGGACCAACATGAATTAAGGAAAGGAAAATTTCGTGGTCCTCACACCAGAAACGTGTACCACCAATTTCTTAACAATTAAGTCTTGCTCTGTACATATAAACAAACACCTGCTCACATTCTTTGGTTTTCTTCTAAGGTCCAAAACTAAGCTTCCATGGGAAATAAATTCAAAATAAAATCCAACAAAAATCATAAAAATAAGAGAGTGGGTTTGTTGGTTTTCTATTTGCATCAGCTTCATTTTGGTATACTCGTTGAAAGGCTCGATCACCTCATTTGTGAACAAGGTCGAAACAGAAAACCACTTCAAATATATATGTAAATAAACAAAATGATACACCATTGTAGCATGGGTTTCAGGTCAAGATCGCATGAAGCAGGGAGGCAAAGACCTACCGAGAAGTGAAGGTTGGAGGTGATCTCGTCCATTTGCGTGGAGGGATCAGTCACGTTGGTGTTAGAAACCGAAGAGGGATGAGCGCAGTAATGTCGAGATCTGGTTCTTGAGTTCGAGTTATGAGAGGATAAAGTAGGGATCGACGCTATTTTGGGCGGCACGACTCCTCCTAGAAGCGAATAGAAGCAGCAGGCGTGGCAGGAAAAGGGTCATCGAGTGGATTGAGTTGGGGTCGGGCAGGTGGAGGTCGACTTGGTGAGTGCCAAGGTGAAGTCGACGGCAACGTGTGATGGCCGACGTGATGTCGGGGGAGGGTCAAAAATAGGGTCAACGGTTTGGGTAGGGAGCAGATTATTCCGGTTTGGGGAAGAAGGAAATGCCAACGAGTTGGGTATTTAAATCATGGATGGGCCGTTATTAGGATGGGTAAAAGCCCAAATTTTTTATTTCATTTAAGTCTTTTTTTTAATTTAAATATCGTGTCAACTTATAAATGTGATATCTCATCCATACGAGGTCAGAATCGCGAACCGTTTGTCACGTTGGGACCGTATGGACAAGAGCTTCACAATGAAGCTGACTGGAAGTGGATTGGGGATCGTATAAATTTATGGCGAAATAAATTGTTTAATTCAAATCAAACAACATTTTATCGTTCTTTAGCGATGAACTGCCAAAGTGAGTAAATCTCACTAACTCTGAATAGTTTATAATTTCATGTTGTATTGTTAGAACTGTTAAAATTGTCTGTTTGACTGTGTGTTGATTGTTTGATTGAACTACTAGTCAGTTAGTTAAATTTCTATATTGATTCTGTTTAACAGAATATATCATATGGAACTGAAAGTGATGTTATCTATATTGTCTAACATCTGTGATGCAGGGAAACAGGTTGGAGGAATCCGACTGGATTCCTCAACAGTTATTTTATTGTTTCCATATATTGTTATATGATGTGATATAAAATCTGTGGGCGATTATATGTGCTTGGACGATATTGAACATCGTGATTTGATATGATTGAATACCATAACATACCGAAATGTTGATAAGGGGATTTTCAATGTTTATATTGAAAATGAATCTTATTTATAAAATCGATAGGATTTTATAAAAGGAAAACATTTATTTAATTAGAAAATAAATAAATGAAAAAGGAAACATTTATTTAGAAAATAAATGAAATAAAATAGAAACATTTATTTAGAAAATAAATGAATTTGAATATAAAGGGATATTTATTTAGGAAATAAATAAAGGAACATTTATTTAGATTATAAATAAATGGAATAAAGGAATATTTATTTAGGGAATAAATAAAGGAACACTGGTTCGGAAAATAAATAGAATTATACAAGTATAGATTTAAACACGTGCTTTGCACACGGGTATAACACGATATAGATTTAAAGGAGATATTAAATAGGAAATCTATTTTTAACAGATAAAGTGAGAAGATTTAATTTATAAATAATGTTTTATAAATTAAATAAAATATTTATTGTTTGATAAATGGGATATATAAGTTTGAACTTATATAGAGAAGTAGGAATTGTTTTTAACACCGATAAAGTAAATAAACGCTGTTAAAGGGAAATCCTTAGAAGGGGAGAAACGTTATTAAAGGAACATTTATAAAGTGAAGAACCGTTACTAAAAGTAAATCTTTATAAATGAATAAACGTTGTTAAAGGAAATCTTTTAATGAATAAACGTTATAAAAAGGGAAATCTTTATAAGCAAATAAAGTATTCGAATAATAGTTATTCAGAGGAGTAAATCAAATAAGTTATTCGAATTAGTTATTCGAATAGAGTTAAGTTATTCGAATTAGTTATTCGAATAGAGTTAATCACATATAATCTATTCGAATTAGTTATTCGAATAGAGATAATCACATATAAGCTATTCGAATTAGTTATTCGAATAGAGTTAAACACATATAAGCTATTCGAATTAGTTATTCGAATAAAGTTAACCACATACAAGTTAATCGAATTTAGTTATTCGAAATGAGTTATTCGAATTAGATATTTGAATAGAGTTAAACACATTAGAGTTATTCGAATAGAGTTAAACACGTAAGAGTTAATTGAATATTAGTTATTCAATTTGAGTTAATCGAATTTAGTTATTCGAGAAGAGTTAAATCGAATTAGTTATTCGAAGGAGTTAATCAATTAAGTTATTCGAATTAGTTATTTGAAGGAGTAAATCAAATTAAGTTAATCGATTTGAGTTGAGTTAATCGATTTGGGTTAAGTTAAGTTATCGAGTTAAGTAATCGAGTTAAGATTTATCGAGTTAAGTAATCGAGTTAAGTAATCGAGTTGAGATAATCGAGTTAAGAAAATCAAGTTAAGTTAATCGAAAAAGTTATTCGATAAGAGTAAATCCATTTAAGTTAAATCGGATGTTAGTTATTCGATAAGAATTGACACATTTAAGAAAATCGAATATTTGTTATTCGATAAGAGTTAATGAAATAGAGCCAACCAAGAAGAGTTATTCTAATATTAGTTATTCGATAGGAGTTAATCGAAATAGAGTTTATCGAATATCAGTTATTAAAAAGGGAGAGTTAATCGAATAGAGATTACTCGAAAGAGAGTTATACGTCGAATTCGATTATAGCGAATTCGGGAAGTACTATTTACTTTCCAGGGTTTAAATCAAGATTTAGTTATTGATTTAGAAATTAGGTGTCTGTTAAATTATTCGAGTTAGGAAATAAATTTATAATTTAGGTTAGATATTTTAGGGGTAGGAATTATAACGTTATAGTTATAATCAAACGTTGTCATATAATAAGTGGATTCGTAACCTGAATCCGAGAATTTGCGTAAATAGACGATTGTAAAAAGTGAGTGATGAGCTTCATCTATTTCACAGTAAAGGACGTTGTTCAATTAAGGTCTGCGAGGTAATTATACCCCAACTTGATTGACTTCAGAATTGACAAAGGAATAGTTGTGGTTCGATCTAAAAGGTTGATTAGGAATAAAGTTAAGGAATAAGCGATAAATGGATTAAGCGAAACGATGTTTTATATAACGTTCATTGGAAATCCGTAAATGAGTTTTGGAAACATTTTCCAAATATAGTCAGATATGTTTTCTAAACATAGAAAATGAAATGTTTTCATGATAAGAATTTAAGAAATAGAGTTAAGCAAATTCAGAAACTGACTGGAGAGGGTAAGTTGAACGGTTTTCTAAGTGACGATCTGATGTTGGTTTCGACCTTCCGGATTGATACTTAGAGAATTGTTCTCATACTAGTTACAGTTAGGGACTGATAGTTGCGAAATAATAGTGATGTGAAAATAAGCTATGGAAATGTTTTCCAATGATTAATAACAGATATTTTCTAAATATATGAAATAAGGAAATATGAACATATGATGATTGATCGATCGAATTTCCATTTGGAAATAAGATCGTTGTTTGTACACCGACATGTTTTCATTTGATAGTTGAATCACAGACTATCAAAGTTTTGACCATATTTACGTTGTAAATATGGAGAGACCGGTTGGATTATTATCCGAAGAACCACTCCGTATTAGCATAAGCGTTGTGAATCAAGTACGCTGAAGATAATTGAAGACGGAGTGAAGTGCAAGGGCTATTGTGAAAAGCCTAGGTAGGATGGATTCACTGAATAGTGCCTTCGGTTTATTCAGTCCTAGAACAACGTATATGGACGAGTGTCTGACAAAGTATTCTTAACGAGTCATATATGTTGATCTCTTTAAATGTATTACGTTGGTGGCGGAGAAATTCGTTTCTCTTAGCTTTTATACCCGTGATGGCTTGAGAAATCGATAATGATTTGGCGGGTATGACGATGTGGCATTCAAAGTAATTGAAGAAATAATATGTCAAAGTGATAAACGTGACCTCAAAACCTCACAACCGGGAAATAACAGAAGTTGGGCTAGGCAGCATGGCTAGTTGGGCCATACCCAAGCAGGGTGTATTATCACCATCTAGAGAATATTCAATTGTACTTCTTTATAATCTATTTCAATGTTGTCCCTTATCGGGAAGGATGGTTGCTGATCCCAACCATCGGTGATAATATATTCGTTACACTCAAGCTAAATGAGTGGACGGTCATGTGTGGCCGGGTTGCAAGACGTTCTTGTTGAACCCTAGTGTATCTCCTCTAGAGTACACTGATCGGAAGGTGCTCCCATACCTTGTCTGTTGGAATCCAATCTCCAATAAGCGCTCACGGTTTTATTTGTGTACTATGTATGTGGAACGTAAGATGCAAGCGTTCTGCTAGATTGATATCTATTTGTATTTAGACATTATTATAATATCAGAAAGATATCCTTTATTTAACCACGTGTTGGAGTTTTATTCACACCAGTCCCATGACTGACCCGGAGTTTATTTTGTTTTGTTTCCCCTAAACTCTTGGGTGCCTAAATTTGTACGGGCAGTCAAGTAGTCGGGATTTTACAGATACACTTGGAGAGCTTGGAGCAGGAGGCTTCAGGATTATAGCTATTATTATTCCGCTGTGTTGTTAAGTGTTGTACTTTGAAATGGTATGTATATACGAGTACTGATTTGTATTTCAAAGTTATGTTATATTTTATTCGTTCCGCTGTGAGATTCGTGTTTACTCTGATGATGTAAGTTCTTCTTCTTCTTCTATTCTATTAGTTCTATCTTTTCTTCCTCACCATCTACTTTCTTTCACTAACGTCTCGGAATTTTCGACTCTCGAGGAGTCGAAAATTTCCAGCCGTTACACTATTTTTATTCAACAAAAATGTGAGTTTTTGTTTGATCTATTTAATCCTTTATTTACACTAAAATAAATGTGAATTCCTTTATTTCATTTGTTTATATTGAAAAATATAAATTCTTTTATTCCTTTTATTTATTTTGAAAAATGCAATCTTTTTATTTCATCTCTAATTATATTGAAAAATGTAATCTTTTTATTTCATTTCTTAATTACATTGAAAAATGTAATCTTTTTATTTCATTTCTTAATTACATTAAAAAATGTAAATTTTCTTCTCATTCTTTAATTTTATTGAAAAATGTAAAATTTTCCTTTCCTTTCTTTAATTTCATAGAAAATGTTGTTATCTTTTCCCTATGTAATCATTTGCAAATAAAAAAAATGCAAATAAAAATGTGATCCTTTTTCTAAGTTTTCATTTACATATAAAAGAGTATTTTATATATAAACATTTTTCTATGTATTCTAAGGTCAAATAAAAGAGTATTTTATTTGTTAACCATTTGTACTCAACATAACAAATAAATAAGAATGATTTATTTGTTACAAATTTCTAATTTAACTTAACAGATAAAAATGAAATTTTATTTGTTAACAATTTCTAATTAAAAAAAAAATGATAATTTGGTTTTATCTAAACTATTATAGCAAGAATGAATATTTTGTCCAACCATTATATTTTGACAAAACAGCGCTTCATGTTAACAATAAAGGTGAGATCTTTTTCTTGTCAATCTATATCTAACAAAACGATGTTTTCCTGTTAAACATAAAAGTGAGATTTTTATTATTAATCTAAATTTAACAAAACCATATCTCATGTTTAACGATAAAAGTGAAATTTTACCGTTAATCTAAATTTAACAAACATGACAATCAACAATCGACAATTCAGATTTCAAGCATCACAAAATAAATCAACATTGCAGTGAATATACACACCACATCAACATGAATTTCATGAATATAATTTACACAGTGAAATAAATAAATAATTTTATTTTCAAAATAGAAATCTCACCAAACCATTTAGATATGAATTTTCCTGAATTTCCAACGTCCTCTGTTTAGGCTCTAGTCAGCTTCATGTTGTAGTGTTTTTCAATACGATCGCAATGCAACTTGTTTTGTTGAATTTCGTTGCTGTATGAGGAAGTTATGGTGTTTTAATCATTGGATATTTTAAATAGCTAATTAATTAAATAATTAAATAACCATTTAACCTTAAACATGTTTTTTAAAACGTGCCCTAATCCCTCTTCTTCTTCCAGAAGACGTTGATTTCTAGAACTAGAAAATCCAAAAGCTCCACTCTTTAAATCCGAAATCGCACCTCCTCCTCTCACTTGACCCTGACCGGTTCATCCCACGCCGACGTCCTCCACCCAAGCTCCCCACGGCAGGAGTGCCGCCCCCGGGATGCCCCATTCACCTCTGAAAACCACCCATAACCGAACCACTTCGTCCCGTAAATTGGAGCACCACGGTCAATTGTAGCCGATCATGACCGTCCATCATTCCAAGCATACTTAGTTCTTCGATCTTGTCATTGAAAAATATTCAATTTGTTATGTGGATTTCATAAATTTAGGGAAGGAACACGTGATGATTTCAGCCATCGAGAATAGAAGATGGCGGCTGGTATAGTGGAATTAGGTTTAGCGTATTACCCCATGTATTTATAGTGTATTTTCTAGCGTATTTGTTTATTTAATTCTATTTAAATTCAAAAATATCTTTTAGCACATACAAACTCCAATTCAAACCCAACGAGCGTCGCCCCTAGCTAATATCCCTCGTCCCGGACACAATGGAACATGTTTCGTAACCCAGTTCGGCTGTTACGATATGTTTTTCTTTAAATTTATAAATCACTTAATTATTAAATTCAAACGTACATTTTAAATTACCGGGGCCACATACGAACTCTAAAAATTACAGAAAAATTATTTCTAGTTATGTTTTAGCGATACGGTTCTAACAAGACTAATTTCGTTGAATTCTGAGACCGTTTGAAAAATGGCCATTTTCTGGTCGATTAAATTCAATAGAAATTGGCAAAACACATTTTAATTTGTCACGCTCACATATTAACTCAAAAAATTCTGGAAAATTAAACTTAACAATAATTCGACATTCTGGTTCCAACAAAAGTGGTTTCGTCGAAAACCGAGGTGGTTTGCAAAATGGCTATTTTTAAGGGTTATAGTTTATATTAAAATATCTATAAATTCTATAGCGACTTTTCTAAATTTTAAACTGGACATAACTTTCTATTTATAAAGTGAAATTCAATTTTTCAGATTCGTTGGAAAGATATGATTAAACAAATTTAAATATTTCCTGTTTCGCTCAATTCTGACTTGTTTTGAATCCGGTACAGTCAGTCAAAGTTCAAATTCAAAATTTCAAACTACAGCGCTGTTTTAAACTCCTTTTATAATTAAATGAAATTTATTCGTTTTAAATAAATTTATAGTCGTTGTTATTTAAAATAAATTATTTTAAATATTAAAATCCATTAAAATTTCTAAAATAAATTTTTTTAAATTAGCCCCAAAATTCCGGGTTGTTACAATATATATATATATATATGTATGTATGTATATATATATGTTAAGAATGATCTTAATCATCTTGTACTATTCATATCGTAAAAGATGCCCTCTAGTCCTTTTAACCAGTACATTCACAATATATAAGTGGTAGTTAAAGAATTTTGACCTTTTACATATCGCAGTTGATTTCATCGATTATCTGAATGCAGTACTGAAAGCTAATTTCATTGAATCCAAATAAAAATAAGGAACATGTTGAAATTAAACATGATATGAACAACAGAGTGTTATCCCAAAGTCACCTTTTAGGCAATAACTTTATAACTACATGTAAGAATTTTTAACAATAATAGTTTGATGTCCATTCTCATACTTAAGAGCATCTCACTGTATAACGATTCAAGCTATTTGTTTTATACAAATAAAACCCATCCAACATCAATTAAGTTTCTAATCAATTTCATGAATTAAAATTCTAATTTATTCCATGGAATAATACATATGTTATATGCGAGGCTAATAAATGAAATATAATAATATGAATCAAACACATAAAAAGAAAAATTGATTGGGAGTAAAAATAGGGTTGAAAGAATTAAGCATGCTATGAAAAGATACCTTATGAGATATAAACGGTATTTCCATACTTTTAATGTTCATGTATGTTTTATATGTAAGGGACAACATTTTATAGTCAACTTATCATATTTTACCATGAATAAACAAAAACTACATATCATAAGATAGTATGCTTCAAATTTTTAATTAACAAATCGTACCTAATCATGTATGAAACATAAAGGACTATGTTCCCAAGAATTTGTAACGTAAATGCAGTACTATTATTGTTCATGCTCATGAATAAACAATCTAGAACCAATAATAAGTCCACACAAACCTCAAATGAACATTTTAGCACAACACAAATGATACAATTAACCAAATGTAGCAAACAACCAAATTAAAGTACAGATGATAAGTAGAAATCATAAACTGCAGAATTACCAGGTTTGTTTGTCCTTATTTACCTTCCAATAAATTTATTATTTATGGAAATACCAGCTCAATCTTCTGCTTTCTTCTTACATGTTAGAAGGAACCCTTAACATTACGCGTATTTACATGATGTTGATGATCCCAGAACAAATTCAATGAGCTAAGACCTTATAAATAAATATGCTAACACCCTTAGAATAAGAAAATTACCAGCGAAAAGACGTGAGTTGGAAATCTGAAAGACACACCGTGGACAAAGCGTCGTCGACGAATCGTGTAGCAGAAGTAGCTGAGAAACACCGTGGAGTAAGGTAAGACGAAAATGGGTGGAGAGGCATACGCAGTTAACGTCTTTATCTTAGGTTATTTGAAGATAAATGGAAGGGATAAGCAAAGAATCAAAGGGGATTTATTGATTTCCACTGGAGGAAAAAAGGAAAGAGAGATTAGGAAAAGGGGAATTGACTGATTTCGATTGGGAGAAATGGGTAAGATGAAATTGGCGATGCTGAGGAAAAAAAATTCAACTGAACTAAAGAGAACGAAGAGGGGAGTATCGAGAGTAGAGGAACGAATAATATATATGGAGACGGTTCAGTTTGAATAAGCCAAGAAGCACTGTGAGCTCTCCAAAGCTAACTCAGTAATTATAATATAGTATAGATTATTTGCAATCATTAAACATATATTACAAAAAAAAAAAATTAGTTAACTATAAATCAGTTAAATTAGAAAATACAACTTAAAATGTCACGTTCAAATGATCCGCTCAAATTCTTAGCTCGTAGTCGTGAACACATTCCTTGTTCATTCCAATTTCCCACTCAAAAGCACTATTTCCATTTGTTTCAAATGCACCCTTAATTTTAGCCAAAAATGGGAAGTATGATTAGAAGTAGATTCTAATGCTAATATCACGCGTAAGAAATGTAAAAAGAGAAATTATGAGCTAATAGTACAAGAATTGTAAACAAAACAAGATTTGAAGTAGTCTGATCTTGATGAAGATTTATGTCCATTTTGGTAACTATCTTTATTATTATGGGTACTTGATTATAAGGGATTTATTACAAAAACCATGTCTTATTCCAAAAAATGAAAATCTGGTCATTGTATATGTGCATGTTAATATTTATAACCGTTAAAATCCCATTTGAAGAGGTCATATAGAAGCTCCGTACCCTTTGATTTCAAATAATCATCGATGATGTTGTATCAGTCCGATCGATTATAAGACAACTATATGCCGGATGGAGGGATCAACTTGTATGAGACCTACCATCGGTTATGCCAAAGTGAATCTATGTTAAAAAAGTAGCATACAGTTAGAATGATGTTGATGAACAGTGAAGTTGTCGTTATGTGAACTATGGAATTGTTAGTGTCATAGAATTGAAGCTAATGCTAAACAAATTCAAGCCATTGAGAATACAGGAGAGCTAAAAAACAAGTACAGACACTGTAAGATTAATTTAAGGAGCGGAGACACTGCATAAATTTATTTCTAAGACCACTGATAAATGCATTCTTTCTTTGATGTGATTAAAAAAGGAAACTTAAAATAGTGAGAAGACTGCCAAAAGGTGTTTGAAGTATTAAAAGCTTGCCCTTGAGATACTTCAATCCTACCAATCCCGATAGAATGGGTGAATCTTTATCTTTATATGGAAATTTCCAAACATGAGCTATGCTCTATTCTGATAAAGGAGTTGGGTTTCCAGAGTACTATACTAGAAAAACTTATGTCAAATCTAAAAGGGGTAATTCAAAACCCTATTTTAAGTTGACGATGAAAATTGTAATTGTTTACGTAATGCTTTTCAGGAAAATAGGGTTAAAGATGGAACCTTGTAGAAATCTAGAAAAGTTAGAAAATTCTTGTTTTTACACTAAGGTGTAAAAATATCCTTTTACAAAGGAGGGGAATAAATGTTATCCATACATTTTTTTTAAAAAGTATAAACAGGTAAACAGTGTTGCATTTAAAGGCTAAAGGATGTCACATTTAAAGGTGTACCATATTAAAGACATACAAAATGTAGATCCTTGAGGCATGAAAGAATATCAAACTTGAAAGCAATGAATCAACTTTAAGGAGATGATAACATGCTACTACAAAGATATAAAAATGTCTATATTAGAAATTAAAGGAGATGTCGAAGTAAAGACTCATGAGGTGTCATCGTTAATGGCGTGGGGATACACAATTTAAAGGAACAGTTAGACTTAGGTCCAGTTTATGCTTCAAAATACAAAAAAAAAACTCCCAGTCTAAAAACTTTATAAATTAGGTACCTGTTTTTTGAAAATCATCAAAAAAAAAAAACGTAAAAATTTGCCAAACTTCGAAATTTAATTCAACACATAATCATCCACAAATTCATGCAAGAAAACTAGAAGAAAAATGATTCAAAAACAAAATAAATCAAAATTATTCACATAACATCGAACTTCAGCAATTTTTCGTAAAATTGCATATATCGCAGCAATTATTTCAAAAAATTGCAGGTTTTCATGCAATTTTTGCTAATTTGTTTCAAAATTTTAAATTCAAAATTTGCACTTGTTTAAACATCAAAGTATTGCAGAAAAATCATTAAAATTGCATACAAATTAAATATTATTCATCTCCAGTAAATTGCTGAAAAATATGCACTATTTACAGAGTTATCTACAACATTTCCACACAGTACGCTATATTATAAAAGAGTTGCAACAATATCTGCAATTATGTAATGTCTGCAATTATTTATAGTAATTACAGACATTGCTTTAATTATTCCTCCTTCTTTTAATACATGCAGCACACTGTGTGAACAATTGCAGAAATGTCTGCAATTATTCACAAAAATTGCTGATATTTCAGCAGTTTTTTTTTGTTGAATCCCTCCATGAATATTTACAATTTTTTGAATTTATTTTATTTAGCACCGCGAAAAATCTGAAAAACACGTTGCTACAGGAAATCGGGACCTGCTTTAAATGCAAAGTTATACAAGGATGCGCACTGAATAAAGTTTGAAAATAGGGATGCGTCCCTAATTTCCACTGATTTAAAGACATATGAGATGCCAAAGTTGAAGGCAAAGGGGATGTCATATTTAAAAGCCAACAAATATCGATCCTCTATGACTTAAGGTATAGAGGATAAAGAAAGAGGTATGTTAACTACATGTGACAAATAATATCGAATCATCATAATGTGACATGGATGCTGAAAATAAAGTGAGACGTTACATTTCATTAATCCAGAAAGTGCCATAAGCTAATAAACATTAAAGGGATATCAAAATTCAATATAAGGAAAGACATCAACAATTAAAATGTCATATTCCCTTGATTCGACAAACAATATCAAATCTTTGCAGTATAGGATATTGTAAATAAACAATGTAGTAAGATACCATATATGAAGATATCATATTTCATCAATATAAGGGCATATATCAATGTAATCAATTGAGGGGTTTCGAGTTTCAAAGAGTAATATGAAGGATCTTGCCTTAAATAAACTAAACAGAGTTTATCGCATGTCACCACATCAGTAAAGAATATCATTAGTTTATAGCCTTCAAGAAATGCCATAACTTATTAATTCAAAGAGGATGCCATAAACTATCAACAGAAGGAAGGTTCCTAAGTTTAACAACCTAGGTGATGATGCTGCATGTTAAAGACTCTGAGAGCTTCTCATGCCGCATAATTCAACCTTATAAATATGGACCCTATGACCTCTAGACAGGGGAGGATCATTCTTCTTCCTATTTCTAAAATAAAAGCATTGAAAATTTAAATTTATTTGGGAAGATGCAATTTGATTATGAATATCAAAACTAATGAACAAGGACTTGAGCATATAACTTTTCATACTCTATTTACCTTGACATTTACATATATTAACTATTATTAATTATGACTTATGTAAATTTCCTATCTAGTCCATTAACAAATAATAAATTGACTATTCCATATCTTTGAAACATGTCTATCATACCCCTGGACATGTGGACATGGACTTTTATTTACATCATGGCTTCGTTAAAAGTTTATAGACATCATAAAGCCATGATGTTACATTGTATTGAATATTAAGTGTGTTATGTAACGACGATAAGAACAAATCTCCCCGTCCTTCCACATAGGGTGCATACATATGAGTTGGCACATACATCCCTGTAACAAAAGGAATCCTTATTGTTACGTGTCTACTAACTCATATTTGTACTCCACTTCTTCAATTTATTCTGTGATGTGGGACTTATTTATTCAAACCTCCATATCACCTTAATAGCATGCAAGGGAATCCTAATAGTCTCCCCCTTGACTCGCATCATACGAGTATCTTTTAAAAGCACTGCTTTTCTGCATGGCCCATTAGGTAACTTTCGGCTCTGGTACCACTATTATGTAACGACGATAAAAACAAATTCCCCTTACTTCCACATAGGGCGTACACATATGAGTTGACATGCACATCTTATAACAAAAGGAATCTCTATTGTTACGTTCCTACTAACTCATGTTTGTACTCCACTTCTTCAATTTATTTCGTATTGTGGGACTAATTTATTTAAACCGCCATTCCTTCTTACGCCTATGAGGCAATCTTACTAAACTTATATAATAATAAGGCTAATCACATGACCACGCCGCTAACACGGAACGTATTTATTTCATTGGATTACCAATGCACAAATTAAAGTAAATCTTTTAAACAACGCAATGCTTTTTAGAAAAATGAAACCATTATAAGACTCAAGTCCCATTACACAATGCAACGCAAGCCGAAGGATAGTGTTTTATCTTATAATGGTCATATATGATTGATACGTATAAAACAAAAATCATTTGATATTATTATTAGTGTCTAATCAGTTTAAAACACTTTTCAATATAAATGTATCAATCCTATACGGCATAACTACCATATACTATGTCGCCATATATAGGTTTATAATCAAATCCATAATGTCGTATTGGAAGTTATGTTTCCATCATGAGTCGAGGCTGGGGATCATCCTCACCGATTTCGAGACACTCTAGCTAATGCCTCATGATTACACACCTTGGGAAACCCTGGTTAACAGCAGGGCCGGTCAACACATACTTTAGTGGATTGGTTATTCCTGAACAATCATTTCCCAGTCCTATTGAACCTATCACTTGGCCAGTAGCGACCAATATCCGAGGGCCCTCGCAATCCATCATCCACGTAAGTAAAAAAATGTATGGGCTCCATACCATGACACCACTTCTAGCTAGAAGGAAACACATGCACTCCCTGTCGTTCTCATTCTGTTTTTGACTCATATCGGGGTGTTAGGCTCGCGAATTAACGCTATACAAAAAACTATGCTAATTAAAGTTGTGCTTTGATCATCAACCACAAGGCTTTGCTTTTCAACAAAAGCCTTGATCATTTGCATCTTAGCATGCCACATTGACAATCCACGCCATGTAACTGATGTCTATCAATATATAACCTCTAAGCTCGTACGTCTCAGAGAAGGGTTCTAAGAAAGAGAATAAATTCTCCGCTACCAAACAGATATATATTTAATGGAAATCAATCAACATAGAATAAAATCCAATGTAAGACATACATCCATTTACAAGTCTGTTCCGGGACTGAACGGAACTAGAGACACCTTATTCCTCGTTCCATATGTCCAATACGGAAGAGAGGTTCCCGCATATCTGAACAATCAACAAGTACGTCCGGACAACTACCACTTTAACCCTTTCCTGCGAGCTAGCCAATCCAGGGCATCGGTAGTCATCCATTCGATGTGAAGATCGCTGGTCTTCATCCACCGTCTTCAATGTCTTCGAAGTTAAGTTATCGTATAATTATTTGAAATGAGGTTTAACTTGGCCTTTTCAAATATTTCTCGAATATATATAATTCAAATCATTTCATTTCTTTGGTTAAATTTAATTCAATAATATAGATTACTGTCAAATAAATCTAGTCATCCATATTACTTTATAAACCAAGGGAAATTGGTTTATTTCCATTACATATCGTTCATAATATTTTATAATGATTTTTCGCTATTTTTGTTTATATAAAAATAGCCCATTTAATTCGAATGACATTTCGGGTCATTACGCGGCCCTAGCGCTGTTTTTATTTTGATTTGAATTAGACATTTCTTAAATCTAACCGTTGGATCGTAACAAATTTAATATCATTGGAAAGATCTTTCCAAAGCGAACCCAACAGTTCTAGTTTTGGGAAAATCCGACGGTCAGATCCCTCGGTATAATCGTTTTACGATTCCAAAAGGCGAACAACCGCGCACAATTCGTTTTTTTTAATATATATATATACATATATAATTTGTCCGACAATTTCAAAACCATTTATTCTTCAAATAATTTTGTACACTTCATATTCATGTTAAAAACGATATTTTTAATGAACAAAAATATATTTCAAGACGTGTAAATTTTATACACTTTACAAATATGTTAAAATTAATATTTTTAACACACACAACCATTCATTTCAAAATGTGACTATTTAATTCACTTCATTAACATGTTAAAAATAATATTTTAACATATGATTCTTTTATTTCTTTACTAACATGTTGAAGACAACATTTTTATCTAATGAAACATATATTAACATATGATTCTTTTATTCTTAACTAACATGTTAAGAATAATGTTTTTATCTAACAAAATATATATTAACATATGATTCTTTTTAACTTTACTAACATGTTAATGGCGGCATTTTTATCTAACAAAACATATATTAACATATGCATCTTTTATTCTTAACTAACATGTTAAAAATAATGTTTTTAACTAACAAAATATATTTTAACATATGATTCTTTTTAACTTCACTAACATGTTAATGGCGACATTTTTATCTAACACAATGTAAATTAACATATAACTATTTTATAGGTTTATACATACAATAACAATGTTATTTTTATTGTTAAAATATTTCATTCCAAACATGAATCCTTTTAATGATTCCTACATATAATAAAAATGTAATTTTTATTGTAAAACCATTTTTATTCAAATAATGAATATATTATTGATTCATATATACAATAAAAATGTAATTTTTATTGTATAAACATTTTATTTCAAACAATGAATATTTTATTGATTCATACATACAATAAAAATGTAATTTTTGTTGTTTAAACATTTTCATTCAAACAATGAATATTTTATTGACTCATACATACAATAAAAATGTGATTTTTATTGTATAAACATTTTATTTCAAACAATGAATATTTTATTGATTCATACATACAATAAAAATGTGATTTTTATTGTATAAACATTTTATTTCAAACAATGAATATTTTATTCAAACATGAACATTTTTAATGAATGCTACATTCAATAAAAATATAAATTTTATTGTAAAAATATTTTTATTCAAACATGAACATTTTTAATGAATCCTACATGCAATAAAAATGTTATCTTTATTTTAAAACAATTTTATTCAAACATGAATATTTTTAATGAATCCTTCATACAATAAAAATATAATTTTTATTGTAAAAACATTTTTATTCAAACATGAACACTTTTAATGAATCCTACATACAATAAAAATGTAATTTTTATTGTAAAAACATTTTTATTCAAACATGAACATTTTTATGAACCTTACATACAATAAAAATGTAATTTTATTGTAAAAACATTTTTATTCAAACATGAACATTTTTAATGAACCCTACATACAATAATAATGTAATTTTTATTGTAAAAACATTTTTATTAAAACATGAACATTTTTAATGAATCCTACATACAATAAAAATGTAATTTTTATTGTAAAAACATTTTCACTCAAACATGAACATTTTTAATGAACCCTAAGTACAATAAAAATGTAATTTTTATTGTAAAAACACTTTTATTCAAACATGAACATTTTTAATGAATCCTACATACAATAAAAATGTAATTTTTATTGTAAAAACATTTTTATTCAAACATGAACATTTTTAATGAACCCTACATACAATAAAAAGGTAATTTTTACTGTAAAAATATTTTTATTCAAACATGAACATTTTTAATGAATCCTACATACAATAAAAATGTAATTTTAATTGCAAAAACATTTTTATTCAAACATGAACGTTTTTAATCAACAAATGACCATTTTATTTTTATTACATAATTCTATCCAACAATTTATCGCAACCACAATCAATCAATTCTAATTTTATACAACACATATATGAATTTTATATAGCGTATATATAAATTTAACATCACAATCAATTTTATTTTAAATTTAGAAATCTCACTTTGGGTTTTACTCCTTTGTAATTCGTAGAGAGTTCCAAATATGTTCCAGTCTCTTCTAGAATGTAGAGGACGTTGTCACGATCACAATGGTTCCTGTTTCATGTGATTTCGACATCGTATCGAAAAGATATGGTTTTTTTTAAAGGTTCATGACAATTCAAAATTAATTAACTAAGTAATTAATTAAGGATTTAACCTTTTTTCTTTACAGTAGACACAAGCCGATGGTTTCAACCAATGGTCCCAAACTAGGGTAGGATTTTCTGATCAAACCTCTCGACTTCGTGACGATCGGAATATGCCACGTGGAGGAGCTCCGAATGGTGCGTCGGGTGGTGGTCCTCTGGTCGAGCTCGGTTGCGGCCTGGTGGAGGCAACAGACGATGGACGACCGAAGTTTACGGAGGTGATTCGAACAAAAAACCCAACTCCAGACAAATTCCACCGTTGGATGTGAAGATCGAGTGGAGCACTTCAAAATTCCTTGAGAAGTTATTGGAATTCACTGTGAGATATGAAGATCGAACGGGTTCTTTACTGGATGATTTATCGCGTTGAACGATAAAGGAGGCACTAGGTTTGAAATAAAATTAGGGTTAATGAAATTCCCTATTGGCTGATGTATTTATAATTTAATTATTTAATTCTGAAAAGCCCGTTAATACATATGAACCCCAAATCAAGCCCAACGACTGTCGCCCCCAACTAGATACCCATTTCGGACACAATGGACTATGTTTCATAAGCCCATTTGACTATTTCAGTCTATTTTTCTTTAAATTAAAATATAAAACATTCAATATTAAATTTAAACATACATTTTAATTTACCAGGGCCACACATTGATTCCAAAAATTCCCAAAAAATAAATCTAGTTATGTTTTTACGATACGGTCCTAACAAAATTAATTTCGTTGAATTTGGAGACCGTTTGAAAAATGGTCTTTTTAATGGTTGATCCAATTCAACAGAAATTACCAAACGCATTTTAATTTACCACGCTCACATATTAATTTCAAAAATTATGGAATTTTAAACCTAACAATAATTTGACATTCCAGATCCAAAAAAAATGGTTTCATCGAAAACAGTGGTCGTTTGCAAAATGGCTATTTTTATGGGCTTTGTTATTATTTAAAAATGGAATTTTTAAATTCTGGCATATTTTCTTGCAAAATTTCCTTAAAATAAAATTTTAAATTGGTTCTGATTTTCCCAGTTGTTACAATCTCCCCCAATTAGAACTTTTCGTCCCCGAAAAGGAAACAGTAGTAAAGTAGGAAACAAAACGGAAATAGAATATATTGTAAATGTACCTCTACACAAGAGCTAATCAGAGACGTGCACTCTGCACATGGGATAAGCCTGTTTAATGCTATCTTCTGTTTCCCATGTACAGTCTCTAGGATCTCCGCTCCACTGCACTTTGACTAAATGTATCTTCTTGTTTCTCAGAACTCTAGTTTCTTTGCCAATAATTTTCACTGGCTCTCTTCTCACTGCTATTTTGGAGTAATATCCAAACCTTGTTGCGCGCGGCTTCCTCCACAATTAAGTCTGAATCATGTACATGCTTTCAAAGTTGAGACACATGAAATACATCACGTACTCCGGGCAACCAGTCTCTGGTATCTGAACCCTATAAGTAAGAGTTCCAATTCTTTCGAGTATAGGAAATGGACCAATAAACCTAGGCGCCAACTTCCCTGTTTTCCCGAAACGGACTACTCCTCTCATTGGAGAAACTCTCAACTATACATGATCACCAACAGCAAATGCTAAATCTCTTCCTCTGGAATTATCATAACTGTTCTGTCGGCTCTGAGCTGTTTGTAGTCACTTGTTAATGAAATCGACTTTATCTGAAGCTTCTCGATTCATGTCAGGACCCAGAAAAGTCGATTGCCTGGTTCTACCCAACATGCGAGAGATTTACATGGTTTACCATACAATGCTTTGAATGGTGACATTTTTAAGCTTTCTTGATAACTGTTATTATATGAAAACTCAACCAAATGCAAGCGATCTTCCCACGATCTGCTAAAATCAAGAATACATGCCCGCAACAAGACTTCTACTATACGATTCACCCTCTCAGTTTGGCCATCTGTTTGAGAATGATATGCAGTGCTCAGGTTTAACTTTGTCCCCATCTCCTCTTGGAATGCTTCCCAGAATTTACAAGCGAATATCGGATCACGATTACTAATAATACTATTGGGAACTCTATTTAGTCTAACGATTTCTCTAAAATAAATTTGTGCCAGACTTTGAGCTGTTCTAGTCGATCTGACAGGAATAGAATGGGCGGTCTTCATGAAACGATCTACGATCACCCATATACTGTGATTGCCTTTCTTGGTTCGGGGAAAACTGTAACACCCCACATCCATTAGTGTCCCTCACAAAGGGAATGCACTAAGTTCTGTGGAGCATTTAAGGTAAAAGATGCAGATAAATTGCAAGACAGATAATTAAAACAGCAGAAAATAAAACTTTACTTTATTGATAAAATAGTTTGTACAACAATTGTTTCCAATACCAGAGTATCTGTCTTACAAAATAAAGAAGCAAAAAATAACATTTATATTCCCCAATGTAGCATGAGCCAACCATAGCAATGGAAAAGAGAACCCAAGCAAAACTTCGACTAATCTTCAGCTTGGAAAGAAAACTGGGCTAAGTAGTAATATTCCCTCCCTGCGAACCTAGGGGGGGGGGACGGAAGACAAGAAAGCAGAGTCAGACATAAAGTCTGGTAAGTTCAGTAACTTTCAGCATGTGAACAGGTAAAAACAACATGACATGGATTAACTGAATACAAGGCAATACCATGATGATAGGGTTAACAAGATAACGTAAGCTATGCTGAGGCAAGATAAAACTGAATGTACTGATAAATTGGATCTAACGACAAGCTGAATATACTGATAAACTGAATATGCTTCCATACTTTCTCTACTTTGCGATTACCCTGTTATTCTGGTTTCTATATCTCTGCACCACCTAACTAGTGTCCAACTAGTAATCTGTATAAACTGATAAAACAATAACATGATCCCAATCCTCGAAATTGTGGTTGTTTTCAGGTGTACATCTATTATTTATTACCTAGATCTAATCTAGGATTTTCTATCAAATGCTTCCTAGATCCAACCAGGGTTTACGCTACCCAGGGCTACTGGGGTTTATGCTACCTATTGGACAATTCTTGGATTTTAGGGTTTACGCGACCTAGGTCCAACTAGGGATTACGCTACCTATCGAACGACGCCTCTAATCTAGGACACACTACCCATAGTGGTATATGTTCCTAGACTTTCCCCATGTATGTGTCGTGGATCGTTATTGCTGTCTAGATGCACATGTCCTCTATATATGTGACCCGAGTCTCGTGGAAGGGCAAATCAAGAAACACAGAACTCAGTCGGGAGCTTTCAGATATCTGCCGATGCAGATGCTAAGTTCTGTTTTTCCAGTGGCTATGGTCCCACTTGACCCCTCCCTCAACTAATGAAAGGCACACCTTAAAAAATGAGAACTATATGCAGGCCCTCTATGCCCCCACTAGCCTATGGCCATCCGCACCCATAACTAGATAGCAAGTATATGGTCTTTTGGAGTTCTCTGTCTTTCCGCTGCACGTATCTCGACTGACTCAAGATGGTAGGTAGACGATGAGTTGCTATCACAGGGCTACTGGTCTCGCCGAATCACGCCGGTCCATCCTAGTCTTTAGGTTGCCTTATATTGCAACCAAGGCATACCCTTGGTTCTTCTAACGCAGACCTTAACCTCTGTGAGCCCAGGCGGATCATCTGCAGCCTCACAGAGGGATACCAAGAGTACCCTCACGTCCCCTCGAAGCCGCATGCTTCATACCCTAGTTCGTTGGAGCCTTCTTTAAGATCAGATGGGCGTTCACTCCTTTTCGTGTTCTACTAAGGTTTACTAATTAGTTCCCTTAACTAAGGTTTACTACTTAGTTCATGAATCGTCGTTTTCTTAACTAAGGTTTACAACTTAGTCCTCTTAACTAAGGTTTACTACTTAGTTCTTTTTCTCGTCAGGTTGGATTGGTTAAGTGTCATTAGTTAATTCAAGTTAACTTAACCGATTCATTTGTCATGTTAAACTGGTTAAGTGTTATCAGTAGTTCATGTTGACTTAACCCTACCACAAATCAAGTTATATTGGTTAAGTATTTCTTATCACTCAACCCCACCCCTTCATCTTGTATTGGTTAAGTGTTCCCTTTAACTTAACCCCACCTATCTGTTTAGCTAACACGTTATAATGGTTAAGTGTTCCCTTAGTTAACTTAACCCTAACATCCGTTTAATTCACATGTCCTAATGGTTAAGTATTGTCCCTTCATGTTTTTAACTTAACCTTGTTCATTTGGCACACTATGATGGCTAAGTGTTCTAAATTTACTTAACTCCACTTTCTAGTCAGTTAACATGTTAAATTGGTTAAGTGTATTTTACTTAACCCCACCTTCTAGTCTAGTTAACATGTTAAATTGGCTAAGTGTATTTTACTTAACCCCACCTTCTAGTCTAGTTAACATGTTATAATGGTTATTTAACCCCTACAAGTCTTGTCTTGTTAACATGTTAAGTTGGTTAAGTGTTCCTATGGACTTAACCCTCCCATTCTAGCTTAACTGTTTCTTAGCTTTAAATTATTCATTTTAAAGCACCAACCACTCACATTAGACAGATATTGTTGCGGTTACTGGATGCGTTGGTCGGTTCTGGGCAGATTTACACCGCAACTCAATCTAACCTCGGGTCCTTTTGGGCTCAATGCTCTAACCACCAACATTAGATAGGTATTTTTATGGTTGCTGGATTTGCCGGGCGGTTCCGGGCAGTCTTTTACCGTAACTCAATCTAACCTCGGGTTAGGCATATTCGTCTTTTCCTAGATTTACATATTTATCCTTTTTGTCTATATGTAAATTGCTAATAACTCTTTTAAACAAATTTGGCCTATATCATATTCATTTGTCATGCCCACTAACATACCTGTATTCTAGGCCCAAATCAACTATCATTTAACCCAACCTGCAGTTTTATGCCAATTTAGATCTAGTATTCCCATTTACAGTTCATGTCAAAACTAGATTTAATATTCTAGTTACAATTTATGCCTAAAGCTTAGGTTACTAGCCAATACTAGATTCAATATATCAAATTACATCTTCTATAATTCATGTCAAAATTACCCCAATTTGCATCTAATAGTCATGTTATAATACATGCTCTAAATTATACCAAATAATATAGATTTCATGTTATACCCAAATAAACCCGCATTCATAACGTACGTATACCATGATTTCACATGTTTTCTAAATACTCATGAAATGAAACTAAAAAGGGAATAGAGGATAAACATGAGAATTGACATAAAAGAATAGGCATGCAAAAGCGAGCCAAATACAAGGATAATGGATCCAATGGTTTTGGTGTACATAATAGCGAACAGGAATAAACTAAGCAAGTCACACCTTAGGTATGAGATCCAACAAAATGCCAGTTCGGTGTACAATATGGTTTGTAACTATAGTGTTATAGGCATAAACAATTAACAATGATAGCCTTAGGCAATTAACCACAATAGTCATAGTTGATTAACATAGAAATGTGTTTATTTTATGCTCTTATATTTTATCTTTTGTAAATAAATAAGTGATACTTTGGGTACTTTTGTGTGTTTTTACAGGTTGTCAAGAAATGCCTCCTTCGTTTCAAATTAAAGGCCAACTACAAATAAAAAGCTACTTCCCCGTATTAAAGTCATCTCAATTACAAAAGACGTTGTAGCTCACTGGTAATTGCATAGAGATTTGTACTGAGAGACCTGAGTTTGATCCCCGTCGAGCTCACTTTTTGCCAAAGAACGGAACTTTCACACTGCCCTTTTGCTATGAAGGATATATTAATTAGTGTTATATTATATATATACATATTCATATTCATGTGTATGTATAATATTCACTAACGAACATTTCAAGAGTAGTCATGGAAATCAATTCAGAACATTCATTTTTCAATTTCCAATTAGAAGAATTTCTGATTGATTTATTGTGAAGAAAAAGATCAATTTTGAAGATTTTATCCTTTGTTGCCTTTGGAGTCTAATGATTATCCTTGTTTGGAAGAATTAATCACATGCAATCTGCTCATCAATCAATCAATCAATTTGCCACATGGAAGATATGGAAGAATTGGAAGATATTCACCGTGATTTGCTTTCCAATCAAGCTTGGTCAAGAAAGGCAAGAGATATATGGATGATGAGGCCCATTTATTCATAGACTTAATTAGGATTTTTCCTATCTCATCTATAAATATACGTTGTAACCATTGTAAGAGGATCCATTCTTCTGCACTCCCTTTTAGTTTTAATAAAGCTCTTCTTCGTCTAGTTTATTTGCTTTACTTTCATAACAATTTGTGTTCTACTCAATTAGTTTTGGTAGACAGAAATTGTTATTGTTATTTCTATTGCTTATTAGTGATTAGTCGTTGATTAGTTTCATTGACAATCCTAATTTACTTTTTGTTGTTTTTTTTCCTACAATTTTAATTTCTGCATTTTATTTCTGTTTTGCATTTTAATTTCCAATTGATAATTGTGATTTGATCGTCAGTTCAATTATATTTGTTCTGAATCGGATTGCAGTTTCAATTTCGTTTGCTTTCAAAACCAACCTCAAAGATTTGTCTAACTCGCCCAAGAGATTATTTAAATAATTTGATTGAATTTGCCTCCCTGTGTTCGACCTGTATGCTACACACCTGTATACTTGCAATAATTTAATTTAAATATCGCGCTTTTCTAATTCATAGATTAGCGACGATCAAGTTTTTGGTGCCGTTGCCGGGGAGGCAACAATTAAATTTTATTATTTATTTAATTTCTGATTCGTGTTAGTTTTTATTTTATTTTTGTTTTTGTTTTCTTGTGTATATATAAAAAAAATCTTGATTAGTAATGTGGTGTATCAATTACAGTGGTACTCTCATGAACTAACCAAGAGAAAAAAATACTTGTCAAGTTTCCTTGATTTTATTTCTTTCCTCTTTTCGGTCTGCTTTCCAATCCTTACTTTTCTTCTTCTACAAGGTTTGAAAGAAAAAAAAACAAACAAAAACAAATTTCTTTTTTTATTCTTTTCTTTTTTTTCTTTTCTGCCTTAATTCTCCCTCTGCCTTGACTCTCTTCCCTTGTCTCAAATTTATTTCTTTCCAGATTCTCTTTACAATTATTTCCTTTTTCAAAAAAAAAAACAAGAAAAAAAAAAAAACTTGCATTCTTTTAATATTTCCAATTACAACTCTCTCTAATTTCTCTTTTCGTTTATTTTCAATTGTTTCTTTCCTATTCTCCCTTTCTCAATAAAAATAAAAATAAAAAAATAAATTCCTGTTTCCTATTTCCTTATTTCTTCCCTTAATTTTGTTTTTCTTCTTTATAAAAGGCCTTTTCATTATTCATCTACCATCATCGACCATTTTCTTCCTTAACCAACCTCCTGCGCCAACAATTTCTTCAACGTCCTCTCCTCCAATACCATACCATACACTTGCCACAAACCACGTTCACAACCCATTTTATGATTTCTTTCCTTCCATTTTCTTTTCTATACATTCCTTTTCTTCTTTTCAACAATTAAAAAAAAATCTGCCTTCCTCAAATCTGACAAACAGCCTTCATCATCGTCTATCCCAGTTCACTACACGTAACCCATTTCATACCCTTCACGGTCCTCTTAACATCACAGCTCTTACCCCCTTGCCAAATAACTCTTTACAACCTCCATCTGCTCTTGAACGCCATAACAAACCAACCGTCCTCCTCATACAAAACCGAACACCTTCATCACCGTACAAACCTTCATCAACCTTTCATCCCAAGCACCAACCAAACGAATTCCCCAAGCCAAGATCTGAAACCTCCTCACCATTTGAAAACCGAAACCAAATAATCGATCTTCCCCCCTTCCACAAAGCAACGACCTTCAGACCGCCATCCTCGGACCATCACTGCCTTCTCAACAAAATCACAGCAAGCCCTCAAACAAATTCGAAGACCGACCAAGACCAAATTCCAACCAAAAAGTCACTACCCTTCACGAACAACCAACATCCAATTCCGACAATCAACGTTTGCAACCAGTTCATCATTCCACCGTACCAAAATCATCCCGTCAACAGAGCCTTCCTCCACCAAATCTCCACATTGAAAAGCCCACGCTGCAAACCAAGTTTCACAAAAAAAAATCAACTCACAAAGCCCGACAGTCAATTCACCGATCACAAGCAAACCAATCCTCCACTGACTTTCGGTCTGCTAATCACTTTCACCTTCAATACATCACACAGCCGATCACCTCATCTTCCACTGCAAAATCTCTAACCACACAGTCATCGGCCACAAGCTATACACGTTCTCCCCTGTCCAAGCACCCCCACCTGCACATCGCCGAACATCATCACACAACCCCATACCCATCAACATATCGAGAATCACAAAAAATCAGTCTCGACGAATAAAATACCCCTTCGCATCCACAGTCAAGTCCGCTCTCCTTCATACATCATCTGACTAGCGCCCATCAACTTTCCGATCATTAAACACGAAATCCATCTCGGATCTACCTGTTGACCTCCTCGATCCGTACCCTAATCCACACCGCAAGTTTCATCACTCAAAGACAACGCCAGTCAATTCGATACAGCATCGGAAACCCAATACCATCTCAGAACAATCGAAACCCAATTCGGGTTTTTTGAAATCCAATTTGAATTCAAAACAAAAGGTGGTGCGATTTTAATCACTTCCGTTCGATTTTTGTTTTAAAAAAATATTATGAATTTGGCAGAGTTTGTTTGTCTTGGGAAGAGGAAGGCATCTGAGATTTTTATTTTTTGGAATGTTGAAAGTGGTCTCGTGACTTATTTATGCACGTGACCAGGTGTTTTGCTGGACCTATGCTTTTGTTTACGCAAGTTCCTTGTTTTATTTTTTCTTCTGAGCCTAGGTCTTAGTTTTTTTTTAGAGTTAGTTTGTTTTCCTTTTGAGTCTCTTTCTGTTTATTTTCTTTTATTGTTAAAAAAAAAACTAAAAGAAAAAGAAAAAAGTGAAGACTCAAAAACAACTCAAAGGCAAAAGAGAAGGAGGAGTTCAAGCAAGAAAATCAAAAGAATCGAATCAAAGAGCAAAGGAAGAAACAGATTCAAGCAATTCAAAGGTCAACCAAATTGCGATCAGTGAAGTTGAATAGCTAGCACTACCCAAACTTTCTGGACGGACTGCCATATCCCACGGTAATATTTTTCTGAACTCTACAGGTGCTGAAGCTGTTTTGAAAAAATAATATAAAAATTGCTTGTAAAAATCTTCTGCAGGGGCAGCGGCTTGCTTGTACAATATTTTAATTTTCTGTTCTGTGACTGTTCTATTCTGTGACGGTTTTGTTCTGTGATTATTCTGTGACTGTTGTGTTGTTGATATTTCTGAATCTGTGGTGAGGAACGATTTTCCATAACTAATCACTCTCGTCGATTTTCAATTTTAACACGTGATTTTGATTTTCAAAATAATATAATTGAAAAGTGGTGTTTTGTGAAGTTGACTGTCTCGTATAATTGGATCGTGGATATATATTAGTTCAATTTTTTGAACTTCTAGCAAAAGAGGTTGCATACTACCCGTAAAACATTGGTCGTATCCCTTAGTATTTATACTATACGTGAACGACCATAAGACCCTCTTCCCCCTTCTAATTGAGTCAGTTAATTAATAGAGCACAACTCGGTATTTTATATTATTTTGAAATAGGAATAATTTATGTCTTACCCTAATTTCATTCAAATGTCTGATTCAAAAAAATCTTTGAGAGAATTGTGGGATAATAATCGGAGTAGACGTCCGCTTGAAGAGTACGAGTATGAATTACAACTCATGAAGCAAGATTTTCCAAAATTTCGTGAGCCCAATTCCAATTTGCAAAATTTTCCAATTGACCAATATTTTCAAAACCATGGATATGATCGAAATTGCGATTTCAATTCAAATTTCAATAATTTCGATTATGGGCCAGATCCACATCAAAATAGCTTTGAATCTCAATACAGCTTTGATCCACATCAATATGGGGTTGGAAACCAATTCGAAAATAATTTTGAAAATGATTTTCAAATTGATCATAATTTTGAAAATTACAACCCATATCCACATCTTGAGATTAACCAAAATTGCAATTTTCCTTCGAATTTCAACAATTTTGGTTACTAACCTAATTTTCAAAATCAAAATGATTTCCAATCTCAATTTCAATTTTCTGAAAATTCAAACTATTTTGAAAATCAAGAAACCCAAAGCGAGAGCTCTCAAATCAACGACCGTCTTAACATTCTTAGAGAGAGGGAAGAAAGACTAAATAAAAAGGCTGATGAACTTCTTTGTTTATTGACATCTTTGAAAGAACTACGAGAGCAACAAAATCAAATTCAATGCGATGAATCAGGAAATAATCCATTCTTTAGTGATATTGAAAATTTTCAGATTACAACTTTGGAAATTGAGAATGACCATCTAAATGAAGTTATTCACAATTCAGCAAGTGATTTGAACTTCAATTCTTTTCAGGAAAAAGATGTAAGCTTAGATTTTGATCTTCCTCTTTTGGGCTGCGAGGAACTTGAAATTTTTGAAACTGAACAGAATAGAAATGTTGAATTTTTAGAAAACTCAAAATTGGAAAAGGATTTTAACGAACATGAATTCTTTGGATTGTATGAGGAAGAGTTGCCAAATGAGGAAGAAATAGATTCACATCATGAGTTCGAAAATTTTAACTTTGAGAAAATTTCAGACGAACTTGAAATCATCAAGGTCGAAAATACGTTGTCAAATGAGAAATGTGATCACATACTCTTGAACAACACCTCGATTTCAAATTTCACTGAATTTATATACGATCACAAATTTTTGAGCAATTACACTGATAAATTTGTTGAGCACATGAATTATTTTTGGAATGTTAGCTTGATTGAAAAACTTCATGTTAGGACGACCCTGAACATTCATTTACTGGACTATAAATCGAGCTTTAAAGATGATATGGTTTTCAAAAACTCTTGCTTGTTAGAAAACATGCCTAGTCACAGTGGGAGTGGGACTCATAGGGCAAGAACCAAGTGTGGGGGGAAAAGTTGGTGGAATTCTTTGCATCGCATACATCGCAAACACATATATCATTGTACATATGATCCATTCTTACATATAGTTAGACTGCATTTCATTTTACAAATCATTTTACATTTAATTCATCTTTGGGTACGATCTTTCAAATTTAGGAAACGTTCACAGTGTGGACACTGTTTAGTTCTAGTGTGGGGGGGGGAGTCTGCATTTCACTCATTTTCGTTTTCTCTTTATTTTTCATTCTTTTCATTTTCATCCATTTAAATAGGACCATCATGCATTTTAGACTGTAGTAACATGCCATTTTTTTTTTGAAATACGACTCATTTTAGATTTGATACAACAAAATAAGTTAAGGATTATTAATCAGTTGATAGTATTTTTTTTCTCTTAGCTTAGATCGAATATGAAATATAATGTAAAGTTTAATTTTGAGGGATAATAGTGTAGCCGGTACATAGGGAGATTCTTAGGTGATGGCCATGAAATCTATTCTATATTGTAGACTTTGTTTAAATAAGTGGAGGACTTAAAAGACTTATGTTGGCTTTTCGAATCTTTAAAACTAAGTTGTGTTAAGTTGAATTCGCATAACTCTCTTTTTGTGCTTATAAATTCAATAATAATAATAGTAATCCAAGGGTATCCAACATTGTTTGTATATCGAGCGTTTGTGTGCAAACCCGCCAAGCTCTATCCGACATGTTGTTGACAAAGTCAGCGTTGGAATATCTTGGTCTCATTTTATGAGATTGGACACCTAAGGATTACCGACACGTTGTTGACAAAGTCAAAGTCGGCCTGCACAATCCGCCAAGCTCTTTACCCACTCTCCGTTAGTCTGCGAGGCAGTGCATGGGTGGTAAACCTTGGTCTTCTAAGTTAGGTGTATGTATTTAATCATAAATTTTAAAATTTTATAGAATAAAAAATAAGCAATGATGCCCAAACACTTCTTGACCTTATTGATTTGACTAGCCATACATGAGAAAATCAGAATACCACTTTGCAAACTGTGCCAAGCAAACTAAGAATTTATTTCATGGCTGCACTATGTTATCGACCGAACTAACTGGCCAAACTGGAATTTAACAATTGAAAACTTGATTTATATTGAAAATTTGTGACAAGTTGAGGTATCTAAAATAAAATCAACTGATTAGAAATTATTAACTTAATTTGTTGTACTACTTTCCTGAAATAAGTCGTGTTTTCATTTTTCGTTTTTATTTGCATATGTCCATTGCATTCATGTAGTTTCATTAGAATCATAGCATACTGCATTTGGATTTTGTGGGTAGTATCCGCTGAAAACCCTCACGAGACACCACTCGTCCTACTAGGGACACCTAGAGGTTTAACGGCTTGTTGCATACGCTCAATGCAATCGTGTTTCCTACGAAAGTGCGACCTATCTAGTTAGTTTTTCATTTTCTTTTTACTCGAGGACGAGTAAAAGATAAGTGTGGGGGTATTTGATTAACATAGAAATGTGTTTATTTTATGCTCTTATATTTTATCTTTTGTAAATAAATAAGTGATACTTTGGGTACTTTTGTGTGTTTTTACAGGTTGTCAAGAAATGCCTCCTTCGTTTCAAATTAAAGGCCAACTACAGATAAAAAGCTACTTCCCCGTATTAAAGTCATCTCAATTACAAAAGACGCTGTAGCTCACTGGTAATTGCATAGAGATTTGTACTGAGAGACCTGAGTTCGATCCCCGTCGAGCTCACTTTTTGCCAAAGAACGGAACTTTCACACTGCCTTTTTGCTATGAAGAATATATTAATTAGTGTTATATTATATATATACATATTCATATTCATGTGTATGTATAATATTCACTAATGAACATTTCAAGAGTAGTCATGGAAATCAATTCAGAACATTCATTTTTCAATTTCCAATTAGAAGAATTTCTGATTGATTTATTGTCAAGAAAAAGTTCAATTTTGAAGATTTTATCCTTTGTTGCCTTTGGAGTCTAATGAGTATCCTTGTTTGGAAGAATTAATCACATGCAATCTGCTCATCAATCAATCAATCAATTTGCCACGTGGAAGATATGGAAGATTTGGAAGATATTCACCGTGATTTGCTTTCCAATCAAGCTTGGTCAAGAAAGGCAAGAGATATATGGATGATGAGGCCCATTTATTCATTGACTTAATTATGATTTTTCCTATCTCATCTATAAATATACGTTGTAACCATTGTAAGAGGATCCATTCTTCTGTACTCTCTTTTAGTTTTAATAAAGCTCTTCTTCGTCTAGTTTATTTGGTTTACTTTCATAACAATTTGTGTTCTACTCAATTAGTTTTGGTAGACAGAAATTATTATTGTTATTTCTATTGCTTATTAGTGATTAGTCGTTGATTAGTTTCATTGACAATCCTAATTTACTTTTTGTTGTTCTTCTTTTCCTGCAATTTTAATTTCTGCATTTTATTTTTGTTTTGCATTTTATTTCTGTTTTGCATTTTAATTTCCAATTGATAGTTGTGATTTGATCGTCGGTTCAATTAGATTTGTTCTGAATCGGATCGCAGTTTCAATTTCGTTTGCTTTCAAAACCAACCTCAAAGATTTGTCTAACTCGCCCAAGAGATTATTTAAATAATTTGATTGAATTTGCCTCCCTGTGTTCGACCTGTATGCTACACACCTGTATGCTTGCAGTAAATTAATTTAAATATCGTGCTTTTCTAATTCATAGGAAAGTGACGAACAATAGTCATGGTCAAAGGTAGAAATCTCATAGTTATGAATCATAGGCGATTAACCATCATAGTCATAGTCATGGTCATAGACAATATTCTTATGTTCATAATCATAGGCAATAATCTCATAGTCATGAATCATGGTCATAGGCAATGGTCTTATGTTCATAGTCATAGGCAATAGTCTTATGTTCACAATCATAGGCATATGCATAGTCTTATGTTCACAGTCATAGTCTTAGGCCATTAACAATAGTTTCAGCGTCATAGGCATAGGCACAGTCTCATCGGTAATTAATCACAATAGTTCTTAATTAGATCCAAAGGCATATACAAGCACAGATTCAAATGAAAGGATCAGGCAAATTCTTATATTCATTTAATTCCATGCCACAAATAGATCTAGACGTTCAAATCCAAAAAGTAACTGACTTACATTGATCGGTTTCAGAAAAGGAAAATCAGATAGCGTTGAGGTGATTTGCTATGATTCGCGCGATGTTGCTCGAAGCCGTTGAATTACCCTTTGCTTCCCTTCTTGAAGCTTTAACTTTATTTGAATCTCCAATATGCAATTCCTAGACGTAGTCTTCAAGAACAGTCTTCGTGTTTTATTTTAATTTATTTATTTCAATTATTCCAGAGGCAGCATTAGGAGAGAATAAAACAGTGTAAAGGGAATGGGGCTAGGGGGTTGTTTATATAGGATTAGATGGACGAATCTAGACTGAAAATGAGACCAGAAACATCAGAATGAACCCAGGCTCAAAACTGGGTTTCAGCACCAGGTCGACCCCAGGTCGACCATAGGGTCGACCTGGTCCCTGGGAGGTCGACCATAGTGTCGACCCCCAGGTCGACCATAGGGTCAACCTGGTCCTTGGGAGGTCGACCATAGTGTCGACCCCCAGGTCGACCTGGTCCTGGGAGGGAAAATTCCCGCCCAGTCTGCGCTGGGGTTTGAATTCGAATTTTGAATTCGAGCTATTTTTCTATTCTGAAAATCCTTGAAATTTCGGAGGGTCATATCTCCCTCATACGGACTCTGTTTCTCGAAAACTCGGTCGTTTCCAAGCAGAATTTCGAGACGAATGCAATGGCGCAACCCGTTTCCCTTGATTCTTATTTTAAAATTTATTTATACCTTAATTTGTGAAACTAAATGTTACAGAATTACGGGGTGTTACACAAACCATCTATGAAATCCATGGAGATTTGATCCCACTTCCAATCTGGAATCTCCAATGGTTGCAACAATCTAACGAGTTTCTGTTGTTCACTTTTGACTTGTTGACAAGTAGAACACCCGCTAACATATATGGAAATGTTTCTTTTCATACATCTCCACCAGAACGTGCGCTTGAGATCATGATACATCTTACACACCCCTGGATGAATACTAAGCTTGGACTTGTGATATTCATCCATTACTTATCTTCTGAGCTCGGGAATATTCGGAACACAAATTCGTCCTAATAACCTTAGAACTCCCTTGTTATCAATTTTGAATCTCGAGGGTTCGCCTTCCTGAACTCTTTTACTAATCCTTTGAATAAATTCATCATCCTTCTGAAGAACAAAGATTTTGTCAATCAATGAAGGCGTAATAATGAGATTAGCGATAATGGCATTCTTTCTGTTGAGCGCATCAGCTACAACATCGACTTTCCCTGGAGTATACAAAATATTTATATCGTATGCCGCAAGAAATTCTAACCAATGCTACTGTCTCAAATTCAAGTCCTTCTGGGTGAACAGATACTTCAATGGCTTATGATCTGTATATAATTCGAACTTCTCACCCAATAGATAGTGTCTCCATATTTTCAAAGCAAACACAATGGCTAACAACTCATGATCATGAGTGGGATATCTCTTCTCATGCGGCTTCAACAGAAGGCTAGCATAAGCAATTACTTGGCCTCTTTGCATTAGTACCGCACCAACACCTTAGAAATAAGCATCAGTATAGACCGTCAAATCTTGATTGCCATCAATAATAGTCAACACTGGAGTAGTAGTCAACCTTAATTTCAGCTCTTGGAAACCTCCCTCACATTCAGGCGTCCAATTAAACCTTGTATGCTTCTTGGTAAGCTTCGTTAATGGACTAGATAGCTTCGAAAAATATTTAATGAATTTTCGATAATAGCCAGCCAATCCTAGAAAACTTCTGACTTCTATGGGTGTGGTAGGCTGCTTCCAATCTCAAATGGCTTTGATTTTCCCTGGATCTACTGAAATTCCTTTCCTCGATACTACATGACCGAGGAACTTTACTTCTTCTTCCCAAAATATGCATTTAGCAAATTTGGCTTTTAATACATTCTTTCTCAGAATTTCCAAAACTTATTCCAAATGCTTCGCATGCTCGGCAGTTGACTTAGAGAAGATTAAAATGTCGTCAATGAAAACTAGCACGAATTTGTTCAAGACATCACAGAATATTCTGTTCATTAAATCGACAAAATAAGCAGGAGCATTACATAAGTCGAACGACATTACTAACCACTCATAAAATAAGTCTGGACCTCTGAAAGCTGTCAAAGGAACACATTCTTCGGCAATATGCAATTGATGGAAACATGTAGCTAGGTCCATTCTTGAAAACACTTACGCTCCGTTCAAGCGATCTAATAAATCATCAATACGCATTAATGGATATTTGTTCTTTTGTGTCTGCGTATTGAGGTCCTGGTAATCCACACACAATCTAAGAGTACCGTCTGACTCTGGAACAAACACTACTGCTGCAACCCAATTCGAGAAGTTAGGCCTGATCAGACCTTTCCACAAAAGTTGTTGGGTTTGATTACTCAATTCTTCTTTCTCTTTCAATGTCATTCTTCGAATAGCGTGCACAACTGGCCTTGCATTGGGAATTAAATTGATCCTGAAGTCAATTTCTCTTCGCGGAGCTAAGCTATCAACTTCTTCAAACACATCCGCATAATCTTTAACCACATGAATATTCTCAATAGAAGTAGGAGTAACTTCTAGAGCAGACCAAAATTCTTTTCTATCTATTTCTAAGCCGTGGCATGGCATAGAAATAATATTCCCCAATTTTGTTTTAGCCTTAACAATTCTTACAGCGCATAACACTTCAGCCTCATACTTCGTTAACTAATGCATCCCAAGAATAACATCGTACTCAAAAAAATTCATGACGATTAGATCAAAAGAAATCTGGTAACAAGAATAAGAGATCGACACTCTACAGTATAAACCGAGGACAAGAGAACCTCCTATTGGATTATAAACACTAATCGATTCTTTAAGATCCTCTTGGTTTTAAATTTAACTTTTAACAATGTTACTAGAAATGAAACTTCGTGATGCACCAGTTTCAAATAATACTGCAATAGGAATATTTTTAATAGTAAGGGTACCTTCCAAAACATTTGGTTTACTTGCTCCTTCAAAAGAAGCTGGCGCACTCGCCCCATCATACACATGAGCCACTTCGGACTTCTTCAGCAACGAACAGTTCCTAATAAGATGCCCCGGCTTGTGGAAATTAAAGCACTCTCTAGTACCACGAGGATTTTGACTTGGCCCTGATTCATTCCTCCTTGGCTTCTTTGGAGCTTTGCATTCAGTATTATAATGTCCGAATTGTTGGCAGTTGAAGAATTTGACCTCTGCTTTTCTATTTTCTTGAGACTTTGCAGCTTCAGTGTTGCTCACCTCGGGCTTCTTATCAGAATGTTTTATTTTGTTACCAGCTTGATTTCTCTCGCGGTCTTGCTGAGAATTCTTCTTGTCAATTTCTTCGTACCTACAAGCCATTTCAATCACCTTGGTAAATGGAACTCGATGTGTGCAGTCACTCGGTTGTGGTAATTTATCAACAGATCGTTTATGAATCGCTTGTTCTTCTGAAGTGGGTCTTGAATCAATTCGGGTGCATAGCGGGAGAGCTCTTCAAATCTTTTCACATACTCATAAATGGTTCGACCCTTTGTTGGAGATTAGAAAACTCATCATGCAAGTTCTCAACTTCTTGTCGAGGGATAAAGTTTTCATTAAAGATTTCTTTGAACTTAGCCCAAGTCATGTCAACATCAAGATCGCCAATAGTCGCGGTTTACCACCATATCAAAGCCTCAGGCTTAAGTAGCCAAGATGCCATGAACCCCTTCCTGTAGTCTTCTAATTCTAGGCCCGCGAAGATCCGTTCGCACGTCTTTAGCCAAGCTTGAGCCTTGGTTACTGTTTCACGGCTAATGAATGGCATACATCCCAAATTCTTGTACTTCTTAGCTACCTTATCAAGATCAAATACTGGTGGTGGGGGTTGCTACTGAATTACAGGCTCATTAACAATGGGAATATTCCCCCTTCCTCCACCTCGATCACTCCTAGTCCTGCCTCCGCCTCTACCACTCATTTTCTGTTAGCTCTGCAAATTTTTAAGAAAAGAGTCAGACCAACAGAAAAGATATCTTATGGGATGGTAAAAGTATAAAGACATGTGCATGAATAATGATGTGATGATCAAGTTATTATGCTATTCTGTTGTTCTCATTCTAGGATGTTACCAATCCTATCTCTAATGAGTTACTCGCCTTAGAATACTACTGTTTTATTTTTGACGAATTGTTTTAAATATGTTATACTCCGGAGCTAAGGTTAACCTAAGCTCTGATACCACGTTGTGACAACCCAAACCCCCATACCATGATGGCAAGGATAATCATTGGAATATTAACACGTTTATCACATCAGCAGATTACAGATAATAGCATAACACATGAAATCATAGAATAATATTCATCATCATGACAGCGGAATCATAAATGAAATCATCTTCAGAGTTGCACAGATACATGATACTACTTAGTACATAAGAGGTTCCAATAGGTAGATAATAAGTCTAGAACATCATCAAATACAACATAGATAAGGTGATGTCTAAATGTCCAAAATAAGAAATAAAAGATAGTCTTCATCTTCAACCAAAGAGAACCCCATGCTACGGTGCATATCCAAAATAAAGCCTATTACCTGTTTACTTGGCTGCCCATGTTAAAATAAGGGCACCCCAGTTTGCAAGTGAAAACAAACCGCGAGTCAGTCATGGGACTGGTGTAACAGCCCGCATTTTACGTATCGGAAGATCGTAAAATATATTTATTTTATTCCTTAAGGGTTGGATCATTCTCATCTTTTGATAAGTTGTTTATGGGGATGTAAGACATGTCCATAATTTATACTGATTTTTTTGTGACCTTTTTACCCATGTCAGTCTTGTACATGGCATAGCTTTTGACTTAGGAGGGGGTGAGACCTGTGCCATTGGAAAGGAATTGATGGTTGCCTTTCCGTAGAGTGGTTACAATAAAGATTTAGCTTACCGGTTTGGGAGAAATCGCTATTTTAAGGTTTTTCAATTGGCTATCCAGATTTTGTAAGCCATAATGGGCTGAATTGGAGAGGCCCATTAGTGGACCGATGGGAGGATATAAATAGGGGGTGAGGGATATGAGGAATGGTTTAGTTTTTCATTTCCTCATTGGGTGGTCATGTGCTCCTCCTTCCTCTAACACCTTTCCACATTAAAAATCCAAATCCAAGGAGAGAAACCATAGACCTACACCATTGGAGGCCAGATCTACATCGATTAAAGAAAAAGTTCATCAGATCAAAGTAATTGGTGCGAGGTGCTTGCTGTCCGGATTCCTATTTCATTGATTTTAGCTTGTTTTGGCAAATCGGTGAGTGATTTACATCTCTCAAATGAATGCAATGAAGTATATGAGTGTTTGTGCATGTTTCTCAACAAATTGGAATGTTTTACCATAAATTTACACCATTACATGTCCATTTTCATATGAAACACCTTATGATCTGATTTAGCAAGTTTTAACCGTTATTGTCATGTTATATCACATGTTTAGGTAAGTTAGATCACTCATTTAGATCATATGTTCATTTTAATGGCTTTTGGTGAGATTTACATCATTTTTGTGGTAATCGCCATATTCCTGTTGCTAGAAATGTTTTGACATGTTTATGATTGTGTTTGATGATTTTGGTTGAGTCGGTTTCATCGGATTCGTCATTTGGCGAAGATTTGGCTGAAATCGGAGTTGAATTGGAGATGTGTAGGAAATGGATCAGGTCGGCCATAAGTGGATCGGGTCGGTCTCAAATCCTGTCTTGGAGAAAACTCGGAACAGATTGGTCCTAGTAGAATGGGTCGGATCGGTCAGATCTGGATCAGGTCGGTCAACTGAGGAAAATATAGATGGAGCTGATGGATCGGTCAGTGGGAGACTGGTCGGGTCAGTTAGAGGATGGTGGATCAGGTCAGTCTGAAGTCTTTGACGTGGAAGCAAACTCTAGTTGGATGGATCGGTCGAACTGGAGTGAAGTGGGTCGGTCCTAACAGGATCGGTCAGGGAAGTTAGTTGAGTAGGAAATGGGTCGACCTCTTACTAGGTTGGTCTGGTCCTCTGAGGTGGATTGGTCCATAGTGGACCGGTCGAGTTCAGAAGCCAGAATTAAGCTTGGTCGGGTCGGCCTAGAGTGGATCGGGTCAGTCAGGAGGTGATGGGTCGGGTTGGTCATAAGGGTTGGGTCGGCCTATATTCTGATCAGTCATGTTTTCAGCAGCGCTTTTAAACGCTGTGTTGGATGGCTTAAGTTTTGTACTTGGTTTCCTTATCTTGTGTGTATGAATGCTATGGATTGTTTTTAACCTTATACTGATGTTTTTTGGTTCGACGATGATGATGGCTTCGACAAGAGTCTATAAGGGGATGTTCGAAGTGATGTGATGTGTTCGTTGATCGGTGAAAAGCAACGAATGGGTGGATTCAACTCAAAGGTCGTGAGTTGGTGGATAATGGTTGCTCAAGAAGGTTTCTTGAGCCATGAAAAGTCGTCGGGTTGGGTGACTAGAGATGCAAAGGCCGAGAAGTCATCGTTCTCGTAAGTTCTAGCAGGCTCAAAGCAGGGGTACAATGGGGGCACCCAAAAGACCAGAAGGTTGCTGGTCGAGTACCCTGGGCATCAATGAAAGGCCTAGTTGTCAAGGTTGGACATATATACATATCGTTGAAAGGCGTATGGAGTTCATGCTATAACCGGGGTTACCATTAGCCCTTGACATATGGCAAGTTGGCCATCATACGATTAACGATGGTTTCGAAGAAGGATTGGTGGTGATAGCCAGAGTTTGTCATGATTGATTAGTTGCTTTGTTTGAACCGTCTCATGTAGATTGTCCAACGTTGAAGGAGATGTTCCTTGGGTGCTTGACTGATATTGGTTTAGGCCTCCGGGGCTTGTACTTGAGGGGTGTTGAGTTCGATTATGATGGTTTACATGAGATCTATAATTTGGATGTCTTGAGTGCTTTGCAATGATTGAATGAGTGTTCTACTTTCCATGGATGTATGATTGAATTGTTAAAGTAAAGGCTATCACTGCCCGATGTGGGGAATATAAGGTTGAGTTCTTCTCTGGTATTATGGGTAGATTAGTATGTTTATTTATCCCTACTCATATACTTTACCATTGAAGTTTGTTAGCTGTTTTATCGCTCACTAAGACTGTTGTCTGACTCAAGGTTTTATGTCTCCTCTTATTACCTTGGGTTATTCATCCAACTGCGAATGGGCAGACTAAGTAGCAAGTTACAGGTGATTAGTGAGGACGATGCTGCTGTGCAGAGGCGAGAAGGAGGCTGGTGTACCAGTTTTATTACTATCAAGCATTTTTGTTTCCGCTGTTTGAGTGCTCTATGATTGTTGCAGTGAGGACTTATATACAAACTTTGGTATCAGTTGGATAACCTTTCATTGAGAAAGTTTTCTAAAGTTTGTTATATGATGCCTCATTACTATTACCTGTTGTGTAGGTTCTATTATATTTTATCCTTACGCTGTGAGTTCTATGACAGGTTTCGTTATTGTCTACCTACTCTAATGATCGTCCATAGCTGCTCGACACACTATTCAGCGCATTATTCCTCTTGTATAGTGCGCGGCTGTGGGCGGTCGTCACAACTGGTATGATAAATCTTATTAAACTTATATAATAATAAGGTTAATCACATGACCACGCCGCTAACACAGAACGGGTTTACTTCATTGGATTGCCAGTGCACAAATTAAAGTAAATTTTTAAACAACGCAATGATTTTTAGAAAAATAAAACTATTATAAGACTCAAGTCCCATCACACAATGCAACGCAAGCCAAAGGATAGAGTTTTACCATATAATGGTCAAATATGATTGATACATATAAAATAAAAATCATTTGATATTATTATTAGTGTCTAGTCAGTTTAAAACACTTTTCAATAAAAATGTATCAATCCTAACGGCATAGCTACCATATACTATGTCGCCATATACATGTTTACAATCAAATCCGTAATGTCGTATTGGAAGTTGGGTTTCCATCATGAGTCGAGGCTAGGGATAATCCTCACCGATTTCGAGACACTCTAGCAAATGCCTCAGGATTATACACTATGGGCAACCCTGGTTAGCAGCAGGGCCGACCCACACATACTTTAGTGGATTGGTTATTCCTGAACAATAAGTTTCCCGGTCGTATCGGACCTATCACTTGGCTAGTAGCGACCAACATCCGAGGGCCCTCGCAATCCATCATCTACATAAGTAAAAAAATGTCTGGGCTCCATATTGTGACACCACTTCTAGCTAGAAAGAAACGCATGCACTCCCTACTGTCCTCATTCTGTTTTTGACTCATGCCGGGGTGCGAGGCTCGCGAATTAACGCTATACACAAAGCTATGCTAATTAAAGTTGTGCTTTGATCATCAACAACCAGGCTATGCTTTTCAACAAAAGCCTTGATCATTTGCATCTAGCATGTCACATTGACAATCCACGCCATGTAACTGATGTCTATCAATATATAACCCCTATGCTCGTACGTCTGAGAGAAGGGTGTTAAGCAAGAGAATAAATTCTCCGCCACCAAACAGATATATTTTTAATAGAAATAAATCAGCACAAAATAAAATCCAATGTCAGGCATACATCCATTTACAAGTTTGTTCTGGGTCTGAACGGAACCAGAGACACCTTATTCCGCGTTCCATATATCCAATACGGAAGAGAGGTTGTATCTGGACAATCATTAATTACGTCCGGACAACTACCACTTTAACCCTTTCCTGAGAGCTAACCAATCCAGGGCATCGGTAGTTATCCATTCGATGTGAAGATCACCGGTCTTCATCCACCGTCTTCAATGTCTTCAACTTTTAGTCGTCGTATAATTATTTGAAATGAGGTTTAACTCGGGCTTTTCAAATAATTCTCGAATATATATAATTCAAATCATTTCTTTGCTTTGGTAAAATTTAATTCAATTCTATAGATTACTATCAAATAAATCTAACCGTCCATATTACTTTATAAACCAAGGGAAATTGGTTTATATCCATTCCTTATCGTTCATAATATTTTATAATGATTTTTCACTATTTTTATTTATATAAAAGTAGCCCATTTAATTCGAGGCTTGTACTTGAGGGGTGTTGAGTTCGATTAGGATGGTTTACATGAGATCTATAATTTGGATGTCTTGAGTGCTTTGCAATGATTGAATGAGTGTTCTACTTTCCATGGATGTATGATTGAATTGTTAAAGTAAAGGCTATCACTGTCCGATGTGGGGAATATAAGGTTGAGTTCTTCTCTGGTATTGTGGGTAGATTAGTATGTTTATTTATCCCTACTCATATACTTTACCATTGAAGTTTGTTAGCTGTTTTATCGCTCTCTAAGACTGTTGTCTGACTCAAGGTTTTATGTCTCCTCTTATTACCTTGGGTTATTCATCCAACTGCGAATGGGCAGACTAAGTAGCAAGTTACAGGTGATTAGTGAGGACGATGCTGCTGTGCAGAGGCGAGAAGGAGGCTGGTGTACCAGTTTTATTACTATCTAGCATTTTTGTTTCCGCTGTTTGAGTGCTCTATGATTGTTGTAGTGAGGACTTATATACAAACTTTGGTATCAGTTGGATAACCTTTCATTGAGAAAGTTTACTAAAGTTTGTTATATGATGCCTCATTACTATTACCTGTTGTATAGGTTCTATTATATTTTATCCTTACGCTGTGAGTTCTATGACAGGTTTCGTTATTGTCTACCTACTCTAATGATCATCCATAGCTGCTCGACACACTATTCAGTGCATTATTCCTCTTGTATAGTGCGCGGCTGTGGGCGGTCGTCACAACTGGTATGATAAATCTTATTAAACTTATATAATAATAAGGTTAATCACATGACCACGCCGCTAACACAGAACGGGTTTACTTCATTGGATTGCCAGTGCACAAATTAAAGTAAATTTTTAAACAACGCAATGATTTTTAGAAAAATAAAACCATTATTAGACTCAAGTCCCATCACACAATGCAACGCAAGCCAAAGGATAGAGTTTTACCATATAATGGTCAAATATGATTGATACATATAAAATAAAAATCATTTGATATTATTATTAGTGTCTAGTCAGTTTAAAACACTTTTCTATAAAAATGTATCAATCCTAACGGCATAGCTACCATATACTATGTCGCCATATACATGTTTACAATCAAATCCGTAATGTCGTATTGGAAGTTGGGTTTCCATCATGAGTCGAGGCTAGGGATCATCCTCAATGATTTCGAGATACTCTAGCAAATGCCTCAGGATTATACACTCTGGGCAACCCTGGTTAGCAGCAGGGCCGGCCCACACATACTTTAGTGGATTGGTTATTCCTGAACAATAAGTTTCCCGCTCGTATCGGACCTATCACTTGGCTAGTAGTGACCAACATCCGAGGGCCCTCGCAATCCATCATCTACATAAGTAAAAAATGTCTGGGCTCCATATTGTGACACCACTTCTAGCTAGAAAGAAACGCATGCACTCCCTACTGTCCTCATTCTGTTTTTGACTCATGCCGGGGTGAGAGGCTCGCGAATTAACGCTATACACAAAGCTATGCTAATTAAAGTTGTGCTTTGATCATCAACAACCAGGCTATGCTTTTCAACAAAAGCCTTGATCATTTGCATCTAGCATGTCACATTGACAATCCACGCCATGTAACTGATGTCTATCAATATATAACCCCTATGCTCGTACGTCTGAGAGAAGGGTGTTAAGTAAGAGAATAAATTCTCCGCCACCAAACAGATATATATTTAATAGAAATAAATCAGCACAAAATAAAATCCAATGTCAGGCATACATCCATTTACAAGTTCGTTCTGGGTCTGAACGGAACCAGAGACACCTTATTCCGCGTTCCATATATCCAATACGGAAGAGATGTTGTATCTGGACAATCAATAAGTACATCCGGACAACTACCACTTTAACCCTTTCCTGAGAGCTAACCAATCAAGGGCATCGGTAGTTATCCATTCGATGTGAAGATCACCGGTCTTCATCCACCGTCTTCAATGCCTTCGACTTTTAGTCGTATAATTATTTGAAATGAGGTTTAACTCGGGCTTTTCAAATAATTCTCGAATATATATATAATTCAAATCATTTCTTTTCTTTGGTAAAATTTAATTCAATTCTATAGATTACTATCAAATAAATCTAACCGTCCATATTACTTTATAAACCAAGGGAAATTGGTTTATATCCATTACTTATCGTTCATAATATTTTATAATGATTTTTCACTATTTTTATTTATATAAAAGTAGCCCATTTAATTCGAATGACATTTCAGGTCATTATGTGGCCCTGGCACTGTTTTTAGTCGGATTTGAATTACACATTTCTCGAAATCTAACCGTTGGATCGTAACAAATTTAATATCGTTGAAAAGATCTTTCCAAAGCTAACCCAACGGTTCCAATTTTGGGAAAATCCGACGGTCGAATCTCTTGGTATAATCGTTTAAAGTTACGATTCCAAAACACGAACTACCGCGCACGATTCATTTTATTTTAATTTATATATATATATGTATATATATATATATATGTATATATATATATGTATGTATGTATATAAATATAATTCGTTCGACGATTTCAAAACCATTTATTCTTCAAATAATTTTATACACTTCATATTCATGTTAAAACTGATATTTTTAGCGAACGAAAATATATTTCAAGACATGTAAATTTTATACACTTCACATACATGTTAAAATTTATATTTTTAACACACATAACCATTCATTTCAACACGTGAATATTTAATTCACTTCATTAACATGTTAAAAATAATATTTTAACATATGATTCTTTTATTTCTTTACTAATGTGTTAAAGATGACATTTTTATCTAATGAAACATATATTACCATATGATTATTTGATTCTTAACTAACATGTTAAAAATAATGTTTATGTCTAACAAAATATATATTAACATATGATTCTTTTAACTTTACTAACATGTTAATGGTGATATTTTTATCTAACAAAGCATATATTAACATATGATTATTTTATTCTTAACTAACATGTTAAAAATAATGTTTTTAACTAACAAAATATATTTTAACATATGATTGTTTTAACTTCACTAACATGTTAATGGCAACATTTTTATCTAACAAAATGTAAATTAACATATAGCTATTTTATAGGTTTATACATACAATAAAAATGTAATTTTTGTTGTTAAAATATTTCATTCCAAACATGATTCTTTTTAATGATTCCTACATACAATAAAAATATATCATTTTTTGTAAAAACATTTTTATTTCAAATAATGAATATTTTATTGATTCATACATATAATAAAAATGTGATTTTTATTGTATAAACATTTTATTTCAAACAATGAATATTCTACTGATTCATACATACAATAAAAATGTGATTTTTATTGTATAAACATTTTATTTCAAACAATGAATATTTTATTGACTCATACATACAATAAAAATGTGATTTTTATTGTATAAACATTTTATTTCAAACAATGAATATTTTATTGACTTATACGTACAATAAAAATGTGATTTTTATTTTATAAACATTTTATTTCAAACAATGAATATTTATTCAAACATGAACATTATTAATGAATCCTACATACAATAAAAATGTAAATTTTATTGTAAAAACATTTTAATTCAAACATGAACATTTTTAATGAATCATACATACAATAAAATTGTAACTTTTGTTGTAAAAACATTTTTATTCAAACATGAGCATTTTTAATGAATCCTAGATAAAATAAAAATGTAATTTTTATTGTAAAAATATTTTTATTCAAACATGAACATTTTTAATGAATCCTACATACAATAAAAATGTAATTTTTATTGTAAAAACATTTTTATTCAAACATAAACAGTTTTAATGAATCCTACATATAATAAAAATGTAATTTTTATTGTGATTTTTTTTTATTCAAATATGAACATTTTTTTGTAACACCCCACTTCCATTAAGGTCACTCGCAAAGGGAATGCCTTAACTTCGGTGGAACGTTATAAGTAAATAGAAAAGAAATTTATAAGACAGATAAAGTAGTAATTGAAAATTTTATAACTTTATTACAGCAGAGACATAAATAAGTTTGGTTACATCTTTCAAAACCACAATATCGGAATTCAAGTATACAATTTTCGTTCTTTTACAAAAACCTTTAGAATGCATAGTTTTTAAAGCCATAATCCCCAACATAAACTGCCATGGAAAGACAGATTCAAAGCCAAGCAATACTTCAAACACTTCAAGCAGAGAGAGTCTGAATCAAGCTCCTACGTTTCCACCCTGAGCAACTGGGGGAGGGGGGACGGAAAGAAAAGAGATGAAATAAACTAGGTCAGACATAAGTCTGGTGAGTCCAGTGACTTCCAGCATATAAACAGATAATAGTACCATGACATGTAAATAAAACTGGATGAGAGATAACTGTAACAGGAATAGCTGGTTAACAGAAGAAATAGAATGATATAGGCTAAGCAAAGCTTCTTACTTAGTTTTCAATTCTCTGCACTAATACTAGTATAACAGAATTAGGTGCTGTCCTAATGTCTAAACAGAAAACAAAACGATCTCTTCAGAAACATGATTCTAGCAATGGACCTTTACCACCCAAACTAAGATAGACGGTACAGAAATAGAATGGTAATAGTAAGCCTTTACCACCCCAACTAATGGGCCTTTACCACCCCAACAGAGATAGACGTACAGAAACAGAAGCAGGAACGAAATCAGAGAGAGAAACAGTATAATCCCTACGGAAACAGAATATTAGAATTAGGTGTACACTAGTAATGGGCCTTTACCACCCCAACAGACGGTACCACATAGAAACAGACGGTACCCCAACAGAAACAGACAGAACTAAGTGTACCCTAAATTCTACCCCAAGCGATTGGCTCCCTAATACATAAATACCCTGTGCCGGCCCCACAGAAGGGTGTCTCACTCCATAAAGTGGCAACCTATAAACATAGACCTGTTTACAGATGTCACAGTGTCTTACATCCTCAGAGCAGACCGGATCCATGCACGCACATGACCCGGTTGGAATGCGCCATCAACATCCCTCGCCATTATCAGATCGAACCTAAGCGTGCTCGGACCCCTCTTAGTGTTGGGTCATAGTTTTGGTATCAGAAAGGGTTACTGACTAATATGGGTCCCAAAATACAGATGACACAAGTAATTACCCCTCCTAACCTTGTGTCCCCAGACTAACAGATTTCAGATTAACTTGCTTACAGATTTCAGATGTACAAAGTTCAGATTAACTAGTTCTTAGATCAGACATAAAGGTTAACAAGCTTTTAGACTAAGGGGTCAAATATACAGATTAACAAGTTTCCAGACTAACATATCAGATATACAGATTAACAGACTTATAGATTGTTTCACCTAACCTTGTATTGGGCCTACAAATATACGAAACGGGTTTAAATAATTCATCAGTCCAGTTGTTTTAACCCTATTAACCCAACATGTTTTAGGTATCAAGTTTATCTTAGATTTGCATTAATTAAATATTAGTGCACAGACCTCTCACATTAGGTCGGTAGCTTGTGGCCGCTGGATGTGCCGGGCGGTTCCGGGCAAACTTCTGCCACAAGCCAGACCTTACCTCGTGTCTAAGCATCTTTATTCCTACGACCTCTCCCAGTAGACTGACAATTTGCGGTTCCTGGTTAAGCCGGTTAGTTCCGGGCATAATTCTACTGCAAACGGAGTCTAACCTCGTGTCTCAGCATTCTTATTTAAGCCAATGTATTCTATTACAGATTATGCCAATATCCGACTAATTATGCCAATTCAACAAATTAACTTCGTTATAGGTTACAGCAGATTATTCAAAGTTCTATTAACATGTTCTGCCCAATTTTAGATCGATCCTATAGATTTCATACCTAAATTACCGTATTCAGTTTTCAATAGATTTAGCAGATTAGGCAATTTTAACAGATTTAATCATCCGTTATAATTCCATTGACATTCATCGCCCAATTATAAAATTATGCCTAATTTTACATGCCTAAATTACGGTCATAATTCAATATATAACATAGGTCCCAAATTTTAGTTAAATTTGCACCGTACAGAATATTCTCTAAAAACCCCAAATCATAATGCACAATATAAATTATGCCAAATTATAACAGTTGATTACCGCGTATGTCAAATATCCAAAAATCTGAATTAGGCATGTTCACATTAATAGTTATCCCAATTTTAATATAGGTTTTTCAATCCTTTTTCTTCCAAGTCATAATTCGTCATATAAAATATACCCCAAATCTAGATCTTAAGTTACAACATGTATTATGTCCTCCAAATTACAAGTCATATTTTGTCTTACTATAATTCTCCTTCTTCCAAATCATAAACCGTCATATGTAGTATACCTAGATCTAGATCTTAAAATACAACTTATGTTGTGTTCTCAATTTAGTCACAAATCAGTTATGTCCGATTATGCATCATTCAATATTTTCCCCAAATTTAGCGTTCGTGTGTCAATCTCTTATGAGATTTGGCTAGGCTCGTCGTAGCCTGGCTATAGAACAGAAAGAAGGAAGAGATACGGAATATTTACAATAAGATAGATCTACACAAAATACAACAGATCTGATAAACAAGAATAAAATAGATCTACACAGAATAAAACAGATCTGATAAACAGGAATATGCATAATCTCCAATTCAGATTTATAACCATGTCAGGATCATAATTAGATTTCATATATGAAAATAACTGTACTCACAATAAGAGAAGAACGGTTCTGGGATCTGATTTTCTGGAATTGATTTAGCTTTCGTTGATGTAGGCGTTGATTTGTTATTTTTTAATCCTATTCAGATTGGAAGAAGAAGAAGCACTAGTTCTAGTTTAGGTTTCAGCAGTGTAGTGATGCCATTGATTTATTTTAATATGAATTAGAGTAGAGTATAGGTGTAATGGAATTGTGTGGAGAGAAAGTGAGATTTGTGGGTGTTTAAATAGCTTAGGAGCAACGAATCTGGTCAGAATGGGCGTCTAAAGGCAGAAAAATGGATCTGTCCTCGGATCTGGGAAAGGTCGACCCCATGGTCGACTTGGGTCCTAGGCGGGAAATTTCCCACCTAACCCGGGTGTGTGTTTTGAATTCGAATATGAATTTCGCGCTGAGCTGTTTTAAATTTTCTGAAACTTCTGAAGGCCATAACTTCTTGATACGGAGTCCGATTTATGAAAACTCGGACTCTATCTCAAGCAGAATTCCGAGATGAATGCAATGGTGTAACCCATTTCCCTTAATTATTTTCTTAAAAATTAAGTATACTTTGTTTTGTTACTTTATGTTCACAGAAAATTCGGGGTGTTACGTTCTCCCCTCCTTAAAGGATTTCGTCCTCGAAATCTTCAAGTTAAGAAGAATGTATCCTACCATCCAATCACCCATATACTCAACCATCGTCCACAAGCATCCATTTTCCTTAGAAAACTTCTAATGTTGTATGAACATATGCAAAAGTGTGTGTATATGTCTCTTATCTAATGCGAGGATCAAGCGGTCTACTAATTCAGTTGACCTCCTCAATGCGAATTACGTTAGTGCCATGAGTTTAATTATGTATGCAAGAAATCCTATTTGATACACATCATTTCTATATGAGTGCGTAACCATTCATCCAAATGCAACGATGAGTCAATCATTTTTCATTCACAAAAATTGAAAAATGTACATACATCCATATGCAGTATGAGAGTGCTTTTGAGCCGATTTAGTGCCTAGTGTGTGTTTATGCATCCACGAGCAACCACTAGCAACCACTTGTATCCACTTGCAACCATCAAACATAACATGTCTCAAACACATGTTTATACCCATTAGTTTCTACCTAAAGGTCGAAGACTCGATCGATAGGATACAGCCGAGTGATAGAAGCAAGTACAATTAAAACAAAAGCTTTATTCCCATTAGAAATCAGTTTAAGAGAATAACCCCCTAAGTATCAACCCCAAGACTGAAATCAACATCAGATTAACACTCAGAGAATTACTTCCTTTAAACAAATGTCAAACTAGAAATCTACTTCATGCTTTGAGTAAAAACCCCTATCATTTTCAAAAATATTCAGATACGTACAGACTACTAGTACAGATCAGATTATCAAATGATTCTTAGGAAACTAAGCATGATAAAACCCCACCATATCCCACAAAAACCAGAATGTATGCGTCACAATCAACTTAATGCTTAACACAAATACCTTCAAACCCCAACTTATCACAAACATATGGGTTGTAACCCTCATGGGGTTAGAGACTATAGCGTGATCAGAAACAAGACTAGTATTAAAGTGCAGAGTCTCAATTATAGAATCAAAATGCCAGAATCAAAGAGAGTTTTAACTCAATAATCAGATAAGGAAATTTATCCTTCTACAGAAATTTTCCTATCTCTATCATATCCATCAGTCACGAGAGCATTCACCCGCCCTCCAGAAGTAGGTTCTTCCCTCTGCCCTTGCCCACGTTTCTTCGGGCAGTCCCTAGTGAAGTGTCCCATTTCTCCATAGTTGAAGCAAGCGCCCTTCCTCTTTCTGCAATCCTTGTTCAGATGAGTCAAGCTTCCACAAGTAAAGCACTTTTTCTCCTTCTTATCTTCAGACTTTTCATCCTTCTTTTGTGTTTCCTTTTTGGGCCATGCTTTCTTGTTCTGTGGTCCTTCGATCTTTTCTTCCTTCTTCTCGCTTTTGGCTTCCTCTTCATGCATTAACGCCATGTCAACCAATTTCTCGAAGGTAGCCCCCATGGGAATGTGGGTCATAGCCAACCCGTGTAGGGGCTCATTCAAACCTTTAACGAATCTCAGGGCCTTCTTTTCAGGTGTGTTCAGCAAGTCTAAGCCAAATCTTGCCAACTGGTTGAACTTGTTGACATATTCCTTTACCGATAAATTCCCTTGCTTTAATGCTAAGAACCTCTCCATGTATAAATTCTCCTCTACTCGTGAGAGAAATTTCATTTCGAACCTATGCTTGAAATCCCACCATGTCTCCACTGGACGCTCCCTATTCGTGACCTCCCACCAAAACAAGGCTTCGTCCTTCATTAACCAAGCAGCTAGTTGGACCTTCCTTCCGTCTTTTATCTTGAAGATACCAAATAAATATTTCACCTCCTTAAGCCAATTTCGAGCTTCAACAAACGTCTCTGACCCCTGAAAAGGTTTCCCGCCCATCTCCCGAAAGTCCTTGCATATCTTCGAAAAAGTATCAACGTGGGGAGGGGGAGGAGGAGGATGAGGAACGTCTGCTGGGCCTGCAGCAGTGGCCCTAGCCTCCAGATACCTTCTGAAACAAGTTGGTATTGGTATGCCCTTGGTATCTCGGGTAACCCAGACATGCTGAAAAAAAAGGAAGAGATTCAAAATGGAGAATCGAAAGAAAGATACATGGCTCTTGGGGATTATGTTTTTCAAAATAAACTCTACTTTTGAAAGTACTTCCTTTTTAAAACCTTTTTGAAAATAGTTTTCAATTTTTTTAATCAAATCTGGTAACCTTCAGCTTTGATACCAAGTGTAACACCCCACTTCCATTAAGGTCACTCGCAAAGGGAATGCCTTAACTTCGGTGGAATGTTATAAGTAAACAGAACAGAAATTTACAAGACAGATAAAGTAGTACTTGAAAAATTTATAACTTTATTACAGTTGAAATAGAAATAAGTTTGGTTACATCTTTCAAAACCACAATATCGGAATTCAAGTACATAAATTTCGGTCTTGTACAAAAACCTTTAGAATGCATAGTTTTTAAAGCCATAATCCCCAACATAAACTGCCATGGATAGACAGAATCAAAGACAAGCAATACTTCAAACACTTCAAGCAGAGAGAGTCTGAATCAAGCTCCTATGTTTCCACCCTGAGCACCTAGGGGGGGGGGGTGACGGAAAGAAAAGAGGCGAAATAAACTAGGTCAGACATAAGTCTGGTGAGTCTAGTGACTTCCAGCATATAAACAGATAATAGTACCATGACATGTAAATAAAACTGGATGAGCGATAACCGTAACAGGAATAGCAGGTTAACAGAAGAAACAGAATGATATAGGCTAAGCTAAGCTTCTTACTTAGTTTTCAATTCTCTGCACTAATACTAGTATAACAGAATTAGGTGTTTTCCTAATGTCTAAACAGAAAACAGAACGATATCTTCAGAAACATGATTCTAGTAATGGGCCTTTACCACCTAAACAAAGATAGACGGTACAGAAACAGAATGCTAATAATGAGCCTTTACCACCCAAACTAATGGGCGTTTACCACCCCAACAGAGACAGACGTACAGAAACAGAAGCAGGAACGGAATCAGAGACGAAAACAGAATAATCCCTACGGAAACAGAATATTAGAATTAGGTGTACACTAGTAATGAGCCTTTACCACCCCAACAGACGGTACCACACAAAAACAGACAGGTGTTACTACCCTAACAGAAACAGACGGTACCCCAACAGAAACAAACAGAACTAAGTGTACCCTAAATTCTACCCCAAGCGATCGGCTCCCTAATACATAAATATCTTGTGCCGGCCCCACAGAAGGGTGTCTCACTCCCTAAAGTGGCAACCTATAGACACAGACCTATTTACAGATGTCATGGTGTCTTACATCCTCAGAGCAGACCGGATCCATGCACGCACATGACCCGGTTGGAATGCGCCATCAACACCCCTCGTCATTATCAGAGTGAACCTAAGCGTGCCCGGACCCCTCTTAGTGTTGGGTCATAGTTTTGGTACCAGAAAGGGTTACTGACTAATATGGGTCCCAAAATACAGATGATACAAGTAATTACCCCTCCTAACCTTGTGTCCCCAGACTAACAGATTTCAGATTAACTTGCTTACAGATTTCAGATATACAAAGTTCAGATTAACTAGTTCTTAGATTAGACATACAGGTAAACAAGCTTTAAGACTAACGGATCAAATATACAGATTAACAAGTTTTCAGACTTACAAATTATTTCACCTAACCTTGTATTGGGCATACAGATTTACGAAATGGGTTTATTAGATTCATCAGTCCAGTTGTTTTAACCCTATTCACCCAACACATTTTAAGTATCACGTTTACCTTAGATTTGCATTAATTAAATATTAATGCACATACCTCTCACATTAGGTTGGTAGCTTGTGGCCGCTGGATGTGCCGTGCGGTTCCGGGAAGACTTCTGCCACAAGCCAGACCTAACCTCGTGTCTAAGCATCTTTATGCCTACGACCTCTCACATTAGACTGACAGTTTATGGTTTCTGATTAAGCTGGTTGGTTTCGGGCAGACTTCTACCGCAAACGGAGTCTAACCTCGTGTCTCGGTATTCTTATTTTAGCCAATGTATTCCATTATAGATTATGCCAATATCAGGCTAATTATGCAAATTCAACAAATTAACTTCATTACAAGTTACAACAGATTATTCAAAGTTCTATTAACATGTTTTGCACATTTTAGATCGAATCAATAGATTTCATACCTAAATTACCGTATTCAGTTTTCAACAAATTTAGCAGATTAGGCAATTTTAACAGATTTAATCATCCCTTAAAATTCCATTGACATACCTCACCCAATTATAAAATTATGCCTAATTTTACATGCCCAAATTTTGGTCATAATTCAATATATAACATATGTCCCAAAGTTTAGTTAAATTTGCACCGTACAGAATATTCTCTAAAAACCCCTAATCATAATGCACAATATAAATTATGCCAAATCATAACCGTTGATTACCGCGTATGTCAAATATCCAAAAATCCGAATTAGGCGTGTTCACATTAATAGTTACCCCTATTTTAATATAGGTTTTCAATCCTTTTTCTTCCAAGTCATAATTCGTTATATAAAATATACCCCAAATCTAGATCTTAAGTTACAACATGTATTATGTCCTCGAAATTACAAGACATATGTTGTCTTACAATAATTCTCCTTCGTCCAAATCATAAACTATCATATATAGTATATTTAGATCTAGATCTTAAATTACAACTTATGTTGTGTTCCCAATTTAGTCACAAATCAGTTATGTCTGATTATGTATCATTCAATATTTTCCCCAAATTTAGCGTTCGCGTTTCAATCTCTTATGAGATTTGGCTCAGGCTCGTGATAGCCTGGCTATAGAATAGAAAGAAGGAAGAGCTAGAGAATGTTTATAATAAGATAGATCTATACAAAATACAACAAATCTGATAAACAAGAATAAAATAGATCTACACAGAATAAAACAGATCTGATAAACAGGAATATGCATAATCTCCAATTATGATTTATAACCATGTCATGATCATAATTAAATTTCATATATGAAAATAACTGTACTCACAATAAGAGAAGAACGATTCTGAGATCTGATTTCCTGGAGCTGATTTAGCTTTTCGTTGATGTAGGCGTTGATTTGTTTTTTTAATCCTATTCAGATTGGAAGAAGAAGAAGCACTAGTTCTAGTTTAGGTTTCAGCAGAGTAGCGACGCCATTGATTTATTTTAATATGAATTAGAGCAGAGTATATGTGTAATGAAATTGTGTGGAGAGAAAGTGTGGTTTGGGGGTGTTTAAATAGCTTAGGAGCAACAAATCTGGTCAGAACGGGCGTCTAAATGCAGAAAAATGGATCTGTCCTCGGATCTGGAAAATTGGGGAGGTTGACCCCCAGGTCGACCCCATGGTCAACCTTCCTACTCAGGTCGACCACCAGGTCGAACCCATAGTTGACCTGGGTCCTGGGCGGGAAATTTCCCGCCCAGCCCGGGTGTGTGTTTTGAATTCGAATTTGAATTTCGAGTTGAGCTGTTTTAAATTTTTTGAAACTTCTGAAGACCATAACTTCTGCATACGAAGTCCGATTTACGCAAACTCGAACTCTATCTCAAGCAGAATTTTGAGACGAACACAATGGCATAACCCGTTTCCCTTAATTCTTTTCTTAAAAATTAGTATACTTTGTTTTGTTACTTTATGTTCATAGAAAATTCCGGGTGTTACATTTTTAATGAACCCTACATACAATAAAAATGTAATTTTTATTGTAAAAACATTTTTATTCAAACATGGACATTTTTAATGAATCCTACATGCAATAAAAATGTAATTTTATTGTAAATACATTTTTATTCAAACATGAACATTTTTAATGAACCCCACATAAATTAAAAATGTAATTTTTGTTGTAAAAACATTTTTATTCAAACATGAACTTTTTTAATGAACCCTACATAAAATAAAAATGTAATTTTTAGTGTAAAAACATTTTTATTCAAACATGAACATTTTTAGTGAATCCTATTTATTCAAACATGAACATTTTTAATGAACCCTACATACAATAAAAATGTAATTTTTATTGTAAAAACATTTTTATTCAAACATGAACATTTTTAATGAATCCTACATACAATAAAAATGTAATTTTTATTGTAAAAATATTTTTAATCAAACATGAACATTTTTAGTGAATCCTACATATAATAAAAATGTAATTTTTATTGTAAAAACATTTTTATTCAAACATGAACATTTTTAATGAACCCTACATACAATAAAAATGTAATTTTTATTGTAAAAACATTTTTATTCAAACATGAACATTTTTAAAGAACCCTACATATAATAAAAATGTAATTTTTATTGCAAAAACAAATTTATTCAAACATGAACATTTTTAATAAATCCTATATACAATAAAAATGTAATTTTTATTGTAAAAACATTTTTATTCAAACATGAGCATTTTTAATCAACAAATGATCATTTTTTTATTACACAATTTATCGCTACCACAATCAATCAATTCCAATTTTATACAACACATATATGAATTTTATATAGCGTATATATAAATTTAACATCACAATCATAATCAATTTTATTTTAAATTTAGAAATCTCACTTTGGGTTTTACTCCTTCGTAATTCGTAGAGAGTTCCAAATATGTTCCAGTCTCTTCTAGAATGTAGAGGACGTTGTCACAATCACAATGGTTCCTGTTTTATGTGATTTCGACATCGTATCAAAAAGATATGATTTTTTTGAAAGGTTTATTACATTTTAAAATTAATTAACTAAGGATTTAACCTTTCTTCTTCACAGTAGACACAAGCCGATGGTTTCAACCAATGGTTCCACACTAGGGTAGGATTTTGTGATCAAATCGCTCGACTTCATGACGATCAGAATATGCCGCATGAAGGAGCTCCGAATGGCACGTCGGGCGGTGGTCCTTTGGTCGAGCTCAGTGGCGGACTGGTGGAGGTAACATGCGATGAAAGACGGAAGTTTATGGAGGTGATTTGAACAAAAAACCTAACTCCACACAAATTCCACCGTTAGATGTGAAGATCGAGTGAAGCTTTTCAAAATTCCTTCAGAAGTTTATGGAGTTCATTGTGAGGATATGAAGATCGAACAGGTTCTTTTCTGTAACAACCCGAAAATCTGGGCCAGTTTAAAATTTTTATTTCGGCAATTTTAGCGAAGTTTGATTATTTAAAATGAATTATTTTAAATAATATCGACGAGAAATTATTTTGAATTGAATTCGATCGTATATATTATATACGTCGTCGTTAGAATATAAATAATTATATATAATTATAAAAGGAATTGAAAATGGCGCGGTAGTTCGATAATTCGATTTCAAACTTCAATTGAATGTACCGGGTGCAAAACAATCCGGATTTTAGTGAAACCAAAAACAATAGGATCTAATTGATAATATCTTTCAAACGAATCTGAAAAATCAAAGTTTCATAGCGGGAATCAAAAGATATGTCCAGTTGAAAATTCTGAATAGTCGCTAGGGAATTCAAGCCCTTAAAAATGGGAATTTTGCAAACGACCTCGGATTTCGACGAAACCACTTTTGTTGGATCCGCAGTGTCAGATTATTGCTAGATTCCAAATTTCATAATTTTTCTAATCAATATGTGAGCGTGGCAAAGGAAAACGCGTTCGACCAGTTTTAGTTGATTTCAATCGACTGGAAATTGGCCATTTTTCCAACGGTCTCAGAATTCGACGAAACTAGTTTTGTTATGACCATATCGTCAATACGAAGCTAGAAAATATTTTTCTATAATTTTTCGAGTTAGTATGTGACCCCGGTAATTTGAAATGTACGTTTAAAATTCAATAAAGTGATTTAAATGTAAATTTAACGAAAACTGATTGTAACAGCCGAATCAGCTTACGATACATATCCCATTGTGTTCGGAATGGGGGTAAAACGCTATGGACGGCAGGCGGTGGGCCTCGTTTTGAGGTCGTATGTGAAAGTCAACTTTATGCAATTAAATTAATTAATAATAAAAAAAAATATAATATCTCCCTCCCTTTCATCTTTCTTGCCCCCCCCGGATTTCAATTAAACAGGAAAAAAAAAGAAAAAAATCGAATCGCCCCCCTCCTCTTCGTCGACGGCGCCGCCACCAAAGGGGGGGACCGCCGCCCTTATCCCCTCTGCTCCGCCAACCTCCTCCAACCTCCTACCTCGTGACGCCCTCCTCTTCTCCTCCTCAAATCGCGACGAAACCCCCCCCCCTTCGCTTTCACCTGCCGCAGCCCCCCCAACCTCCTACCTCGCGAACCCCCCCAGCTTCGTCGATTAACGCGCCACCGCCCTGCCACTCCCACCACGTCCTCCTCAGCTCCCCTGAAGCCCGTCAGTGCCTCCCGCCACCTCAGAGCGCCCCCTTGGCCTCCCTCCCCTTTTGAAAATGTGAGCCATCCTTCTTTTTTTTATTTATTCATTTTGTTAATTTAGCTTAGTTATATACATAGCTAGCATTAAAAATTCAAGAAGAGTGTGTTTTTTTTATATAGAAAGGTATGACTTTTAAAAATGAAATGGTAAGGGAAAAATACGATCTTCATGAGGTGAAAAGTTATGATTTTTGAAGGTAAAAAGGATTGATTTTTCATGATAAGAAGGCGAGATATTTTTCATTGTAAAGATTAATTTTTAAATATGACGTTGAAGTTATAAAAATACGATCTTTGATATAAAGGTGAAGTAGTAAAGATATGATTTTTATCGTCTTGAAAGCGAAGTAAAAATATAATTTTTATATTAGTAGAAGGTGATTTTTAATAGTGTTTTAAAAATATGATTTATATATTTTTAAAGTAATAAAAATATGATTTTTATATTTTTAAAGTATTAAAAATATAATCTTGACTATATAGAAGATGTAAAAATATGATTTTTGGTTAGGTAGAGAATTAAAAATATAATTTTTACATGATAGGAATATTAAAAATATCATCTTTATATGTGTAGAAAAGTAAAAATATGATTTTTATATATTGAACATCGAAGTAAAAATGTGATTTTTATATATTGAACATCGAAGTAAAAATGTGATTTTTATATATTGAACATCGAAGTAAAAATTTGATTTTTATATATTGAACATCGAAGTAAAAATGTGATTTTTATATATTGAACATCGAAATAAAAATTTGATTTTTCTATAATTGAATAGCGAAGTAAAGATTCGATTTTTATATATGTAGTGGCTACGGGCGTAGAAGTGATAAGAGACGAGAACAGTGAAGATTTCCTGCATTGGAAGTGCCGTGGAGATTAGGATAGCTATCGGTGAGAATTTCTCACTCTTCGATTTATTTTCTAGTTATATATATATATATATATATATACTAGGATGCAGTCGGTGTTTAGTAGCACCCGACACAATCGTCCACAGACCATGGACTTGTTTGTTTGGTTGTGTAGTTGGTTAGATTATTTGGTTTGAATTAAATTGTTTGGTGAATTGAATGAATTTGATTGATGTGTGAATGGCGTGGGCCTTCACTAGACTGGGGATAAGGCTAGGCCTCGTCCCGTTTCTAGTATCGTGCCGTTATGCCGCCGAAATTTTCTAAAATATGTTAGAAAAATAAAAATATCATTTTTATTGTGTAAATGAACCGAATAGAATATTCATAGGTTGAATAAAATAGTTTGATCGTTAAAAATATAATTTTTAACGTGAATGTGAATAAATAAATATTCATTTACAAACCGGACGGTTTGTTTATGTACACCTATTTGAAGGACATTGATTGGGACGATAAATTTTACACATCGCCCAACTGCACAAATAAAAATCTGTGTTTGATTGCTTGAAACCCCACACGGGTATTGGGATGATATTTGACGTACACTAATCCCGATTGTTTAGTTGTATGTCGATCGATTGATTGACAGGCTATTATAAGCGTTGAATATTTATATTTGATGCTTATACAGTGTAGAATGCACTTTGGGTGATGGTTGATTATTCATCGTTGTTGATATGTACATGTGTTGTAGAAAATCCATATAATTAACATTATATGGTAATTGATTGGGCCTCATTCCAGTTTTAAAATAGAAATATTTGAAAAAGAAATATTTGAAATAGAATATTTGAAAACAGGAATATATGAAGCCGTATTGATTAGATTGACGCCATTTTGACGTGATCGATATCTATATCGATTTTATTCATTTTATAATGAATATCGAAAGTGATTTCAAAATCTGATATTTTGAAAAGAATTGAATATAAACGAATTCAAATTTAAATTGAATATAAACGAATTCGAAATATAAACTAATTCGAATTGAAATGGAATAGAAATGAATTCGAATTGAAATTGAATTGAATTGAAAACGAACTATCCGTCGCTTTCCTTTACGGGGAAGTTATGGGTTTTTACAGTTGGTATCAGAGCTTTGGTTCACAAAGCTCAGAGAACGAGACACATTAGAACCATACGAAAGAATTCATCAGATATTGGATTAGTAATATCCAATGGGAATGACTCGTTAGAGATAGGATTAGTAGTATCCTAGAACGAGTGTGAAGAGTATATTTTTAAAGTGAAAACAATTTTGTTTTGAAAATTTAAATCAACTATTCGTATTTGATTATTTATCTGTATTTTTTTGGACAGTCCAATATATAAAGAATTTGCATATACGCCTTGCAAACGTATATTCAAAGTTTTAATATATTGGATAGATATAGAATCACACTCTAGTCGCCCGGACCTGATTCTGATGATTGACGCGTCATCATTCGTAATTAGTTTCGTGTTTCGAAGGTGTGATTTTCTATATATTTCCATTGGACTGGTGTGAGAACCAAAACTTATATAGTTAGAACACATTGTTGTGAATTGACATCAAAAACATGATTTTTTGTATATGTATCAAAATTATGAATTTGAAACTCTAATTCACTAATTGATTGATGTTTGTGTTGTTTGTTTATTTGATTGATAATTTTGAACCATTATGCCTAATTGAATCAAATAATGAATTGTATTGAAATTTGGTCACATTTGGTCGCATTTGCTTGCATATACTTGCACTTACATTGAACAGGTCATAGCAAGGAGGCTAGAGCAGAGAATAAAATTTGTTTGCCCGACAAATAGGTACATGTTTACTACATAATTTACTGTTTTGTTTGGGTGATGATAATTTTATGAGCCTATTGGCTAGCCGCTTGGCTTTTTCTTTTTCTTTTTGAGATCTGAAGGACCGGGGAAGCTATTTGAGATTTCCCGATGCTCCCGTTGCAGGGGAGGTTATGGCGAAATTTTTCGAAAATTTAGGGTGTTAGCCAAATTTTTGAAAATTTGAAAATTCTCAGAAACTGAAAAGTTGGAGAATGGAAGCCAGATCGAACGTAGAGTTGATTAATCAAACCACTTTCGACTTTGTTCCTTTTCGGGGACGAAAAGTTTTAAGTGGGGGAGATTGTAACAACCCGAAAATCTGGGCCAGTTTAAAATTTTTATTTCGGCAATTTTAGCGAAGTTTGATTATTTAAAATGAATTATTTTAAATAATATCGACGAGAAATTATTTTGAATTGAATTCGATCGTATATATTATATACGTCGTCGTTAGAATATAAATAATTATATATAATTATAAAAGGAATTGAAAATGGCGCGGTAGTTCGATAATTCGATTTCAAACTTCAATTGAATGTACCGGGTGCAAAACAATCCGGATTTTAGTGAAACCAAAAACAATAGGATCTAATTGATAATATCTTTCCAACGAATCTGAAAAATCAAAGTTTCATAGCGGGAATCAAAAGATATGTCCAGTTGAAAATTCTGAATAGTCGCTAGGGAATTCAAGCCCTTAAAAATGGGAATTTTGCAAACGACCTCGGATTTCGACGAAACCACTTTTGTTGGATCCGCAGTGTCAGATTATTGCTAGATTCCAAATTTCATAATTTTTTGAATCAATATGTGAGCGTGGCAAAGGATAACGCGTTTGACCAGTTTCAGTTGATTTCAATCGATTGGAAATTGGCCATTTTTCCAACGGTCTCAGAATTCGACGAAACTAGTTTTGTTAGGACCGTATCGTCAATACGAAGCTAGAAAATATTTTTCTATAATTTTTCGAGTTAGTATGCGACCCCGGTAATTTGAAATGTACGTTTAAAATTCAATATAGTGATTTAAATGTAAATTTAACGAAAACTGATTGTAACAGCCGAATCAGCTTACGATACATATCCCATTGTGTTCGGAATGGGGGTAAAACGCTATGGACGGCAGGCGGTGGGCCTCGTTTTGAGGTCGTATGTGAAAGTCAACTTTATGCAATTAAATTAATTAATAATAAAAAAATTATAATATCTCCCTCCCTTTCATCTTTCTGCCCCCCCCCCCCCGATTTCAATTAAACAGGAAAAAAAAAGAAAAAAATCGAATCGCCCCCCTCCTCTTCGTCGACGGCGCCGCCACCAAAGGGGGGGACCGCCGCCCTTATCCCCTCTGCTCCGCCAACCTCCTACCTCGTGACGCCCTCCTCTTCTCCTCCTCAAATCGCGACGAACCCCCCCCCCCCGTCGCTTTCACCTGCCGCAGCCCCCCAACCTCCTACCTCGCGAACCCCCCCCCCCCCCCGCTTCGTCGATTAACGCGCCACCGCCCTGCCACTCCCACCACGTCCTCCTCAGCTCCCCTGAAGCCCGTCAGTGCCTCCCGCCACCTCAGAGCGCCCCCTTGGCCTCCCTCCCCTTTTGAAAATGTGAGCCATCCTTTTTTTTTATTCATTTTGTTAATTTAGCTTAGTTATATACATAGCTAGCATTAAAAATTCAAGAAGAGTGTGTTTTGTTTATATAGAAAGGTATGACTTTTAAAAATGAAATGGTAAGGTAAAAATAAGATCTTCATGAGGTGAAAAGTTATGATTTTTGAAGGTAAAAAGGATTGATTTTTCATGATAAGAAGGCGAGATATTTTTCATTGTAAAGATTAGATTTTAAATATGACATTGAAGTTATAAAAATACGATCTTTGATATAAAGTTGAAGTAGTAAAGATATGATTTTTATCGTCTTGAAAGCGAAGTAAAAATATAATTTTTATATTAGTAGAAGGTGATTTTTAATAGCGTTTTAAAAATATGATTTATATATTTTTAAAGTAATAAAAATATGATTTTTATATTTTTAAAGTATTAAAAATATAATCTTGACTATATAGAAGATGTAAAAATATGATTTTTGGTTAGGTAGAGAATTAAAAATATAATTTTTACATGATAGGAATATTAAAAATATCATCTTTATATGTGTAGAAAAGTAAAAATATGATTTTTATATATTGAACATCGAAGTAAAAATGTGATTTTTATATATTGAACATCGAAGTAAAAATGTGATTTTTATATATTGAACATCGAAGTAAAAATGTGATTTTTATATATTGAACATCGAAATAAAAATTTGATTTTTCTATAATTGAATAGCGAAGTAAAGATTCGATTTTTATATATGTAGTGGCTACGGGCGTAGAAGTGATAAGAGACGAGAACAGTGAAGATTTCCTGCATTGGAAGTGCCGTGGAGATTAGGATAGCTATCGGTGAGAATTTCTCACTCTTCGATTTATTTTCTAGTTATATATATATATATACTAGGATGCAGACGGTGTTTAGTAGCACCCGACACAATCGTCCACAGACCATGGACTTGTTTGTTTGGTTGTGTAGTTGGTTAGATTATTTGGTTTGAATTAAATTGTTTGGTGAATTGAATGAATTTGATTGATGTGTGAATGGCGTGGGCCTTCACTAGACTGGGGATAAGGCTAGGCCTCGTCCCGTTTCTAGTATCGTGCCGTTATGCCGCCGAAATTTTCTAAAATATGTTAGAAAAATAAAAATATCATTTTTATTGTGTAAATGAACCGAATAGAATATTCATAGGTTGAATAAAATAGTTTGATCGTTAAAAATATAATTTTTAACGTGAATGTGAATAAATAAATATTCATTTACAAACCGGACGGTTTGTTTATGTACACCTATTTGAAGGACATTGATTGGGACGATAAATTTTACACATCGCCCAACTGCACAAATAAAAATCTGTGTTTGATTGCTTGAAACCCCACACGGGTATTGGGATGATATTTGACGTACACTAATCCCGATTGTTTAGTTGTATGTCGATCGATTGATTGACAGGCTGTTATAAGCGTTGAATATTTATATTTGATGCTTATACAGTGTAGAATGCACTTTGGGTGATGGTTGATTATTCATCGTTGTTGATATGTACATGTGTTGTAGAAAATCCATATAATTAACATTATATGGTAATTGATTGGGCCTCATTCCAGTTTTAAAATAGAAATATTTGAAAAAGAAATATTTGAAATAGAATATTTGAAAACAGGAATATATGAAGCCGTATTGATTAGATTGACGCCATTTTGACGTGATCGATATCTATATCGATTTTATTCATTTTATAATGAATATCGAAAGTGATTTCAAAATCTGATATTTTGAAAAGAATTGAATATAAACGAATTCGAATTTAAATTGAATATAAACGAATTCGAAATATAAACTAATTCGAATTGAAATGGAATAGAAATGAATTCGAATTGAAATTGAATTGAATTGAAAACGAACTATCCGTCGCTTTCCTTTACGGGGAAGTTACGGGTTTTTACATTTTCTAGATGATTTACCTCGTTGAACAATAAGGAAGGCAGCGGGTTTGAAATAGAATTAGGGTTAATGAAATTTCCTATTGGCTGATGTATTTATAATTTAATTATTTAATTCTTTAATTATGGAAAGGCCCGTTAATCCATACGAACTCCAAATCAAGCCCAGCGACTGTTGCCCCTAGCTAAATACCCCCATTCTGGACATAATGGACTATGTTTCGTAGGCCCATTTGACTGTTTCAGTCTATTTTTCTTTAAAATAAAATATAAAACATTCAATATTAAATTTGAATGTACATTTTAATTTACCAGGTCCACACACTGATTCCAAAAATTCCCAAAAAATAAAGCTAGCTATGTTTTGACGATACGGCCCTAACAAAATTAATTTCGTCAAATTTAGAGATCATTTGAAAAATGGTCTTTTTAATGGTCGATCCAATTCAATAAAAATTACCAAACGCGTTTTAATTTACCACGCTCACATATTAATTCCAAAAATTATGGAATTTTAATCATAACAATAATTTAACATTCCGGATCCAATAAAAGTGGTATCATCGAAAACGGAGGTCGTTTGCAAAATGGTTTTTTTTATGGGCTTAGTTATTATTTAAAAATGGAATTTTTAAATTCTGACGCCTTTTCTAACAAAATTTCCTTAAATTAGATTTTTAAATTCGTTCTGGTTTTCGGGTTGTTAAATTGATGGTATACCAATTTTGGTTCAAATACCAGGCATGTAAATTAAATAAGTCCAAGTATCCTAATAGTGTTTATTATGTAAGTAAAGCATATAAGAAGTATGCATGTATGTAAATAAAACATGTTTAAATGAATTTAGTGAGAGAACCTTTAATTTCTTTCCCACTAATTAGATTAATTGATATATTAAATATCATTTATAACCTAATTTACAAATTCATTTATTGTTCAAGTTTTGGCTAATAACGTATGCATGTCATACACACACATATGTATGTTAGGATCAAATACACTTTAAATTCAAAATAACATACTTAAATAAAGCATGAAACCTTATATATTTACCATTTTAAATCAGTAACACGGAAGACGGTTTAATTTATAAATGAATTCCACATCAGATTTGTAATTTTCTAATAAAGTCCTTATTTGATTTCTAATTAAAGTAATATAAGTATGCGTTGATATACATATGTAAATATTAACAAACCATATTTAATACGAAATAACTTAAAAAGTGAAACTTTTAATCTTATATGTTTTACAACTTGAGATAAAAATAGAAGTCTAATTTTAATATCGGAATAAACATAACTTTAAATCATTAGTCTTGAAGTCCTTTTATAATATTTTATGGAAATAAAGTAAATAATAATCAAAATATAAGGTAATTAAATAACGTGATTGCACAGGAAACCTATACTTAATATCATAAATGATATAAACCATATATATATATATATATATATATATGTGCGTGTGTGTGTGTTTTTCATTTATATGTGCATACACACACATACATACACAAACACACACACACACAAACGCACATATATATACACTCCTACATACATACGTACGTACATACGTATATATAAATGTTTCAAAATATTTTAATTAAATAAAATTAGACCTTGATGAATGTAATAACCCGCCTTTTCGATCCTCAAAAGTCAATTCTAATATGACCATAATATTCACAATGTTGAGCATCCGAGCACCATAAAGAAAGATTATTAGGAGGACAAGAAGATACATAACAAAATCTTACAGTAGAATGAATAGTTCATAATATAATAATGAGCTTTATACAAAAAGAAAACTTTAATTTACAACACACAAGAATCTGAGTACCAATCTGCAAAATCATTCTAGACAGTCATAATAGTTCGTCCTTACAAATGCTGATAAAACAACAACTGACACAGTGAAAAACTAAATATAAAAGAGTACGTTATCTCATGCCTCTAGTAAATCTCAAAAGCAATCCATGATCTATCTTGGCTGATATATTTGGTCTGACCCAAGCATTATAATAAAATAACACCAGGATCAGTCTGGCAAAACAACATAAGAAAACTAAAATCATAGTTACCCGATTCTTTCAACTTACAAAACCGTTAAAATAAAAGTATCTCATAAGATCTTGCCGCATATAAGCATGGATGAATTTTAAACTTATGACAACAAAAACACTTCTATTATATTAAAAATTAGTCCTGCATCCTTATAATCAAATTTAATCAGCATAACCTCCTTTCATTTGAAAACTTATAACTTTAGTCCCTATTTTTTTTAGACTATTTTTTTTGATAAATACCTCGTTTATTCCTTTCATGATCTTAACAGGATTCCATATTTTTATTCTATTTTTCAAATTTGGATTTAGTTCGGTCATTTTTGAAAATCATATTTCAAATTCATTATGGTTTTACCATCTTCCACAAATAATTAATTTTCTTTCTAGTCGATTTTATTTCTTTTTATTAGACATTGGTTGATAATCTACTAATTTTATTTTATTACTTGTATTTTAAAAAATGTAAATTAGAAAAATGTTCATGTTTATTTTTGTGATACATTTAATGAGTACTTACATGATAACGTTTGATTATTGATGTGGTAGTGTATATTTAATAACAAAGTTTCAATTGTGAAAAATCATAGACTTGTTTGCAATTATTGTATGTAAATGCAACTTGTTTGTAATTATTGTAAATAAAGGAAGAGTTTTCTGAAGTTGCCGTAAATAAACATAGACTTGCGTTTTATTATTATAAATAATTACATGGATGTTCAATGATTTTAATGAGTTTTGACAGATGAAAGATTGATCCAAGTTATAATAATGGTTTTAGATGCCAAATATCAGTTTTGTAGTCTAGCTTACAATTTTCAATAGTGGTTAAATATAAATTAGCAAATAATCTATTTAGTTCTACAGTGTTCCTAGTGATATTGATGTAATGGTGCTATTGAAGTTTGAGCATCATAGCTTTTCTTTATTACTTCATCTTTGTAATTCAGTTGTTATGTTGAGAAATGTTATTAGTGATAAAATAAACTGATTTAAGTCCATTGTTGTTTTATTATACTATGTTAGAGATGGAATGAGAAGAAATTTTAAATCTAATTTTGATCTTAATTTATTTGTTTGTTGTCCACCCATAATTATGATAATTACTTGATTATTTTATTGACATTGTTCCTACTAGTTTTTTTGGCAAATAATGTTAGATCTGATGTTTTTTCTTGTGGTAGCTCCTCCTTTTCTAGTAATATGATTCAAGTATTCAATTTAGGCAGTTACTGGGAAATGTTTCCAACTGATCTATTTTACAATTGTTGTTTATCAATTTCCAGTGATGTCACTGAATTTAGGCTCAAGTTGATAGTATAGTAATAAGAACAAATACAAGCTTGAATTGGTTGAAAATGACAAGGAAAGAGTTACTGTTGTTTGCTTTCAACCTGAATGTAGTTTTAAGATTCATGCTTCTTGCAGATTTAATCTTCCTTGCAATTTGTTGTAAACGTATTTCAACCTGAACATCCTTGTTGTGCTGGAGTTCACGATATTAATGATACTTCTATGTAAATTAAATTAATTAAATTATTGTTTTATGATCATATTTAAGCTAATTTGTTGATGAAGAGCAGGGATATTATTAACTTTTTTTAAATTGATCAAATATTAGTTTGAGGTATAATTTTACTTATAATGGGAAGAGGTTGACTTTAGAAGATTTACATGGAAGTGATATGATTCCTTTTTACCATTTGAAGTCATTTTGTAATGTCATTCTTAAAATTAATCCTGATAATAAAGTCATTTAAGCGTGCAACTATTAAGTCCAAAAATGGTGATAATACATAATTGATTGTGAAAGCACCACCCCATGATGGGAAAACAGAATAAAATAGTAAAAATAAATGAAAACAAGAAAGAAATAGATAGTAGAGAAAAAGAACACAATTTTATAGTGGTTTAGCTTGAGATCAAACCTACATCCACTTTGAACAATTTTATTATGGTCCTTGTCATGTCAAGTACAATATGTTATAGATGATTACAAAGTTCCCCAAAGTAGAGATTAACAGATAATCACTAGTACTATTGGTTATCGGAGAATCACGATAATTAGCCTAGGTGACCTAATTAAATTCATTATCTCTAGAGAAGAGGCTTTGCTATAGGATAAGAGAAATGGCTACTAGAGATGAAGATCTATCTTGGCAGAGCAAGGAAATCAATTCTCCTCATGTTAGAGTATACGAGGTATTTATAGGTGTTCAAATAGAATTAGGCTAAATCCATTTGCAAGGGCCTCAAAATTGTGTTTAAAACCCACTCAGAAATTCTCATGCCAAAATACATTAACTTTATGGATCAGTACCGATCCACGATGGATAGGTACTAGTTCTAGGGATGGCAATTAGAACCAAGAACCGAAAACCCAAACTGAACCGACCCGAAAAGACCTGAATCCGAACCGAACCTGATGGGTCTCGGGTCGGGTCTAGGTGATGAAAAATACATTTAAGGCCCAATCAAACCCGACCCAAACTGAACCGACCTGGAAGAACTGATCAAAAAGCATTGAAATACATGCATATTTAGTGTTATAATCCAACCGAACCCGAACCAACCCGACTGAACCCGACCCGAAGCTTGGGTCGGGTCATGTGACGACCCAAATTTCGGGGTCCTTTGAGCTGACTATATACAACCCAAGTCCAACCCAAAGAAAACCAAAACTCAGGTGCTGAAGAAAGAAATTAGAGGATGAGAAAAAATAAGATAGAAAATTAGAATAGAAGAAAAGAAGATCATAATAACAAAATCTGAGTAAACATAAATCTCACAGCGGATCGAATAAAATAAATATATAATCATTTTTAAAATACAACAGTATTTGAACTTACATACATCATCAGAATATAACACATACACACGACATCGGAAATAAACTCTGTATATCTAATGTTGAAGCTTCTTGCTCCAAATTCCTCTAGGGAATCTGTAAAATCCTGAACTACTTTACTGCCCGTACAAATTTGGGCACCCAAGTGTTTAGGTAAAACATAGAAAAATAAACTCTGGGTCAGTCATTGGACTGGTGTGAGTAATTTTTTTTAAAACAGATTGATTTTGACTTTCAAATACTTTTCGAAAAGATAATCGTAAGACCGATCCACACATAAGTGCGGATGATTTTTACCTTATGATTACCCAAAACATTTAGAAATCATATATATATATTTATATTATAACCGTGTCTAAATATAAATAAATCGCAATCTAGCAGAATGCTTGCATCTCATGCTCCACATATGTAGTATATAAACAAAACCGCGAGCACTTATTGGCGATTGGATATCAACTATGACAAGGTATGGAACCACCTTCCGATAGTGTATCTCTAGAGGGGAATACACTGGGTTCAACAAGAACGTCTTGCAACCCGGCCCACACATGATCGACCACTCATTTCTCTTGAGTGTATCGAATATATTATCACCAATGGTTGGGCCCACATAACCGTTATCTGAAGATACAGAAGCTAAAGAAGGAACAAATATGAATTTTTCTAGATAGGTGACAATACATCCTAATGGGAGTGACCCACATAGCCATGCTGCCTGCCCGATTTTTGTCATTTCCTGGTTGTGAGGCTTGAGGTCAGAACTTAATGTTTATAACAACACATCTTCATTTACTTTGAATGCCACATCATCAAACCCGTTTGTGACGAAAGGGAATTTCGCTCGATCCGAACCAGTCGCTAAACCGACGCAGACCGTTCTAAACGCCTGATCATTTTGAGAATACGACAAAACAGAACGCAGACGGAAGAACATTCCATTTTATATTACAACAATGCATCAGAATACAAGAATATACAGAGTATTAATGAATATTACACAGAAATACCAGAGATTTAAATTACATTTAAATACATCGCAGTGGAAAAATAATACAATACATAACTAGAAGAGATACACGGATACAAAGCTTTCCGGATATCATTCCACCTGTAAACCAGGATCCAGTGAATATAAATCTGCAAAACCAAAACTACTAGCTGCCCGTGTCAAAATAGGGGCACCCAGAGTTCAGGTTAAAACAATAAACTCCAGGTCAGTCATGTGACTGGTGTGAGAACTAAAACAGCTATTTATCTTTATTTTAAAGTTCGGTAAATCAAGGGACCACGCCGTATAACACGAAACGGGTTTCCTCCCAAGAATACCAGTGCATACAACAAACAGCGCAATGCTAAATAAAGAAAAATGAAGCTGTTATAAGACCCAGGTCCTATCACACAATGCAACGCAAGCCGGGGGATAGGGTTTTCCCTTATAACAGCCAAAGAATGCTTGATACGTTTAAAACAAATCATTTGATACTATTATAAGTGCATAGTGTATAAAACAACTTCAAATCATAAGTATCAATCATAGGCGACATGGGTACCATATATCATGTCGCCATACTAGTTCTACAATTAAAACCGCAAAATCACGTATTTGGAAGTTGGATTTCCATCTGTGAACCGAGGCAAAAGATAGTCCTCAACCGATTCGAGACTCTCTAGCCCGAGCCTCAGGATCAGAACGCATCAACCCTTTAGATCGTCAGGGCCGGTCCACCGATGTGGATTATTATGCCTGAACACTATGTTTCCCCGCCCTTTGGGGCGTAAATGAGCCAACGAATGACTCCATCGGACCCGGATCGTCCGATCAAACCGAGGCGCCTCGCAACAGCAACAACCACACAGGTGAAAAGTATATAAATGTCAGGGCTGGAAGGTCACTGACACCACCCTAGCTAGAAAGGAACGCATGCCCTCCCTGAGGTCCGTCTCCCGTTTTTGGTTCACAACCGTGGTGCGAGGCTCGCGAATTCATGTTACACAAAGCTATGCCACACAGGCTGTGCTTTGATCATCACCACAAGACTTTGCTTTTCAATAGAAGCCTCGATTAATTGCCACTTAGGCATGCCACACAGGCAATTCACTCCATGCGTTTGATATCCATCAAATATAACCCCTGAGCTCGTACGTCTCAGAGAAGGGCGTTAAGCAAGAGAATAAATTCTCTGCCGCCAAACAGATATATATTTAATAGAGATCAATCACACGGACTAAAATCCAATGTCAGACACACAGACCAATTACAAGTCCGTTCTGGGTCTGAATGAAACCGGAGGCACCTAGTACCCCGCATATCTATCGATCTCCAAGTACGTCTGGACGATCACCAACTGTTTCCATCTTCTTGGGTGTACAGCCCAATCAAGATCATCAGTAATCACCCAAACAACGTGAAGACTTCCGGTCTTCGACCACCGTCTTCATCTTCGACTTATCGTCGTATCAGTTATTCAGAATGGGATAAACCCGGTCTTTCCAAATAACTCGCGTATATTTTAAATAAGCGTTACACAAACACAACATACGCCTCATTCCAATTCATCAGTCACTAACCGTAAATTAATCAAGGGAATAATTCCCCAAATATTAACCCCGAAGGCCGAAACCAACATCAGATCAATATTCAGAAAACCATTCTGCTTGGCTAACCGATAGTTAGTTCCTAAATTCCACATTCATAGGGAAAGGTTCCCATTAATTTTATCCAAGATATATTCCTTGAATTTATTCTTTAATCATCTTTTGAATTTCGATTCAACTAGTCGAGATTAACGAACCTTACCGAAGTAATCATGGTTTTAATTTCCCAATCCCAACCTATTCATCCCATGAAGTAAAACTGGTAATACTTCATATCTAACACCACGGTGTTATCGGTAAATTCAATTACCATTTCACGTTTAAATCCCATTAAAGATTTAACTATCGCCTGGAGCAAAACTGGTGCTACTCCATTCTCGGTCATTTCAATCTAATTAAAGATTCATTAAAACTCCACTTAGTTTTAATCTTTGACTGGGTTAAAGAATCAGTGTCATTTAAAACACGGTTCACGGTAAACCCAAAATCACCTTCCATTAATTATCGGGTTAAAGAACAAGTGTTATTTGAAACACTGTTCACGATAAACCCAAAAATCAATATCAATTCAATTCCGATTAAATATTATTTAGTTGGTACACTTCATTAAATCTAAATAAAAAGATTTAATCTTTTCTCAACTGGGTTCAAGAACAGTGTTAGTGAAGACACCATTCACGACAAACCCAAATCACATTTGATATTCAATACGAGGCTCTGAATAGAAAATATATCGGCTTATATTCAATATCAAATTCTACGATTAACAAATGTCGTATTGGAAATAACGATATAAATATATATATATCTTTCAAATTTCCATAACAACATCTGTATAATCACGAATTCCAACATCGAAATAATCCAAAGACAATTTCGATTCAAATTCATTCCAATATAATTATTGGAAATTCTGGTTATTTTCAAGACCATTTCTAATCTAGTTTATTCATTTTAAAAATAAATAGAATTATAATTCTAGTTCAAAAGTAGTTCATTTCGATAAAAATTTACTTTTATCTTTACAAATATGGATTATTTCATCCCAATTCTTTCTAAATCATTTCTTATGATTTTACACAAATTATTACTATTTTTAATAATTTTATCAAGGCCCGTACAGTCGATTTCCATCAACGGCCATCGAACTGCACTTACAGCGACCTTTTCCAAATTTGATTTGTACATAATTCCAAATCCAACCATTAGATTTCAAATTTCTAATATTCGTTAGAAAGCTCTTTTCGATACGAACCCAACGGTTCCGGTTTTAGGAGAATCCGATGGTTGGATCTCCCGTAATATCCGTTCGAAGTCAATGGTCGAAATTCGCGAACTGCCGCGGCGCGGCGCGTTCTATTCAGGCCATTATATTATATATATAATATATACTTCGTCGATTTCCTTTTAAAACGTGCTTTATAAATCGTTTTAAATTTGTTTTCAAAACGGTTTCAACTTCATATTCAATTTCAAATCAAAATTGAATATTCCAATATAAATTCATTTTAAATTTTAAATTCTTTTAAATTCAATTTCAATTCAAATTCATTTATATTCAATTTCAATTCAAATTTCAATTCTGTTTAGTTTCAATTCGAATTCATTTATTCAATTTCAATTCGAATTCAATTCTATTCAGTTTCAATTCGAATTTCTATTCTTTTCAAAATATTAGATTTTGAAATCACTTTCGATATTCATTATAAAATGAATAAAATCGATATAAATATCGTTCTCTTCAAAATGGCGTCAATCTAACCAACACAGCTTCATATATTGATATTTTCAAATATTCCATTTCGAATATTTCTATTTCAAATATTTCTATTTCAAATATTTCTATTTCAAAACTGGAATGAGGCCCAATCAATTACCATATAATGTTAATTATATGGATTTTCTACAACACATGTATATATCAACAATGATGAATAATCAACCATCATCCAAGGTGCATTCTACACTGTATAAGCATCAAAGATAAATATTCAACGCCTATAACAGCCTGTCAATCCATCGATCGACATACAACTAAACAATCGGGATTAGTGTACGTCAAATATCATCCCAATACCCGTGTGGGGTTTCAAGCAATCAAACACAGATTTTTATTTGTGCAGTTGGGTGATGTGTAAAATTTATCGTCCCAATCAATGTCCTTCAAATAGGTGTACATAAACAAACCGTCCGGTTTGTAAATGAATATTTATTTATTCACATTCACGTTAAAAATTATATTTTTAACGATCAAACTATTTTATTCAACCTATGAATATTCTATTCGGTTCATCTATTAAATAAAATGTTATCTTTATATTTCTAACTTATTTTTAGAAAATTTCGGCGGCATAACGGCACGATACTAGAAACGGGACAAGGCCTAGCCTTATCCCCGGTCTAGTGAAGGCCCACGCCATTCACACATCAATCAAATCAATTTCATTCCGCCAAACAATTCAATTCAAACCAAATTCTCTAACCAACTACACAACCAAACAATTAAACAAACAAGCCATCCATGGTCTGTGGATGATGGGTGTCGGGTGCTACTAAACACCGTCTGCATCCTAGTATATATATATATAACTAGAAAATTAAAATAAAGAGTGAGAAGTTCTCACCAAAAGCTATCCAATACCACGACTCTTCATTTATAGAAATCTTCGTCGTTCTCGCCTTTTTGTCATCTTTGTTGTCCGTATTCTCTACATATGTAAAAATCGAGTTTTTACTATGCTATTCAATATATAAAAATCGAATTTTTACTATGCTATTCAATATATAAAAATCGAATTTTTACTATGCTATTCAATATATAAAAATCGAATTTTTACTTTGCTATTCAATATATAAAAATCGATTTTTTACTATGTTATTCAATATATAAAAATCGAAATTTTACTTTGCTATTCAATATATAAAAATCGAATTTTTACTTAGCTATTCAATATATAAAAATCGAATTTTTACTTTGCTATTCAATATATAAAAATCGAATTTTTACTTTGCTATTCAATATATAAAAATCGAATTTTTACTTAGCTATTCAATATATAAAAATCGAGTTTTTACTTTGCTATTCAATATATAAAAAACGAATTTTTACTTTGCTATTCAATATATAAAAAACGAATTTTTATATAAGTGAAAATCTAATCTTTTATATACAATTACCTATATAATTTCCGTTTTTTAACAAAAAAAAATCAGTTTTTATTCAATGAAGAATAATAGAAGAAATACTCACATCGTCGTTGAACTGAAAGGGGGCGGAGGAGGAGCATTCGCCATCGTCAGCGATGGGAGGGGGAGGGTCGGTTCATGGAGGCGCGGGTCTGGGGAATTGGAAGGGGGGCTTCAACGTCGGTCGGGGGTGGGGGGGGGGGTCAATCAGAGGCGGAGGGTGGCGCGGAGGGGGCCTGGAGGTGGTGCGATTAACGAGAAAGGGGGGCGATGGAATCGCTGCGCAATTTTCAGAGAGAGGGAGCGAGAGCAGAGGGAAGGAGGGGGCTGAGGTCGGAGGGTGCGTTCGTCGACGAGGTGGTGGAGGCGACGACGTCGGTCGGGGGGTCATCGATGAAGGCGGCGCTGTTTCCTCCCCCCTCTTTTTTTTTATTTCTGAAATGAATCGATCCAGGAAAGGAGGAGGAGGGGTTGACTAAGTGGAATAAGGAGAATTATATATTTTAATTTAATTTATTTTATTTTAAAATCCTCATAAAGTAACTTTTTACAACGAACTCAAAATCGAACCCACCGACTGTCACCCCTAGCTAATTACCCCCATTCTGAACACAATGGGACATGTTACGTAAGCCAATTCGGCCGTTACGACCAGTTTCCTTTAGAATCAACATATAATTCTATATATTGAATTTGAACACACATTTCAATTTACTGGGGTCACATACGAACTCTAAAAATTGCAGAAAAATATTTTCTAGCTTCGTATTGACGATACGGTCCTAATAAAACTAGTTTCGTCGAATTCTGAGACCGTTTGAAAAATGGCCATTTTCAGTCGATTAAAATCAACTGAAACTGGCCAAACGCGTTTAACTTCGCCACACTCACATATTGAATCGAAAAATTATGAAATTTGAAACCTAGCAATAACTTTACATCACGGATCCAACAAAAGTGGTCTCGTCGAAATCCGAGGTCGTTCGCAAAATGGCTATTTTTAAGGGCCTGAATTTCATAGCGACAATTCAGAATTTTCAACTGGACATATCTTTTGATTCCCGCTATGAAATTTCAATTTTTCGGATTCGTCGGAAAGATATTCACAATTAAATTCCATTATTTTTGGTTTCACTAAAATCCGGTTTATTTTGCACCTGGTACATTCAATTGAAGTTTGAAATCGAATTATCGAACTACCGCGCCATTTTCAATTCCTATTTATTATTATATATAATTATTTATATTCTAACGATGACGTATATAATATATACGTTCTAATTCCATCCAAAATAAATTTCACGTCGTTTTTTTTAAATAATTCATTTTAAATAATCAAAATTCGCTAAAATTGCCAAAATAAAAATTTTAAACTGGCCCATATTTTCGGGTTGTTACAATCTCCCCCACTTAAAACTTTTCATCCCCGAAAAGGAACAAAGTCGAAAGTGGTTTGATTAATCAACTCTACGTTCGATCTGGCTTCCATTCTCCAACTTTTCAGTTTTTGAGAATTTTCAAATTTTCAAAAATTTGGCTAACACCCTAAATTTTCGAAAAATTTCGCCATAACCTCCCCTGCACCGGGAGCCACCGGAAAATCCCGAAATTGCCATATAGGCCTTCTGATCTCAAAAATAAAAAGAAAAAGCCAAGCGGCTAGCCAATAGGCTCATAAAATCATCATTACCCAAACAAAACAGGAAATTATGTAGTAAACATGTACCTATTTGTCGGGCAAACAAATTTTATTCTCTGCTCTTGCCTCCTTGCTATGACCTGTTCAATGTAAGCACATGTATATGCAAGCAAATGTGACCAATTTTCAATATAATTCAATATTTGGTTCAATTAGGCTAAATGGATAAAAATTAGCAAACAATTAAACAAACAACACAAACATCAATCAATTAGTGAATTATCATTTGAAATTCATAACTTTGATACATAGTCAAAAATCAAATTTTTGATGCCAAATCACAACAATAGGCCCTATCTAATTTCGGTTCTCACACCAGTCAATTGAAAATTTATAGAAATCTCACTTTCTTCGCTCGAATATAAATACTGGCGATGGTGCCCCATCACCAGAATTATCCCCGGGTAACTAGAGTATGATTCTATAACTATCCAATACATTAAAACTTCGAATACACGTTTGCAAGACATATATGCAAAATCTTTATATATCGGATTGTTCCGATCAATATGAAATAAATAATCAAATACGAATAATTGATTTAAATTTCAAAACAAAACTTGTTTTTACTTTAAAAATATACTCTTCACACTCGTTCTAGGATACTACTGATCCCATCTCTAACGAGTCATTCTCATTGAATATTACTAATCCAATATCTGATGAATTCTTTCGTATGGTTCTAAGGTGCCTTGTTCTCTGAGCTTCGTAAACCAAAGCTCTGATACCAACTACGACGAAAGGGAATTTCGCTCGATCCGAACCAGTCGCTAAACGGACCCAGACCGTTCGAAACACCTGATCGTTTTGAGAACACGACAAAACAGAACGCAGACGGAAGAACATTCCATTGTATATTACAACAATGCATCAGAATACAAGAATATACAGAGTATAAATGAATATTACACAGAAATACCAGAGATTTAAATTACATTTAAATACATCGCAGCGGAAAAATAATACAATACACAACTAGAAGAGATACACAGATACAAAGCTTTCCAGATATCATTCCAGCTGTAAACCAGGATCCTGTGAATATAAACCTGCAAAACCAAAACTACTAGCTGCCCGTGTCAAAATAGGGGCACCCAGAGTTTAGGTTAAAACAATAAACTCCAGGTCAGTCATGTGACTGGTGTGAGAACTAAAACAACTATTTATCTTTATTTTAAAGTTCGGTAAATCAAGGGACCACGCCGTATAACACGGAACGGGTTTCCTCCCAAGAATACCAGTGCATACAACAAACAGCGCAATGCTAAATAACGAAAAATGAAGCTGTTATAAGACCCACGTCCTATCACACAATGCAACGCAAGCCGGGGGATAGGGTTTTCCCTTATAACAGCCAAAGAATGCTTGATACGTTTAAAACAAATCTTTTGATACTATTATAAGTGCATAGTGTATAAAACAACTTCAAATCATAAGTATCAATCATAGGCGGCATGGGTACCATATATCATGTCGCCATACTAGTTCTACAATTAAAACCGCAAAATCACGTATTTGGAAGTTGGATTTCCATCTGTGAACCGAGGCAAAAGATAGTCCTCAACCGATTCGAGACTCTCTAGCCCGAGCCTCAGGATCAGAACGCATCAACCCTTTAGATCGTCAGGGCCGGTCCACCGATGTGGATTATTATGCCTGAAAACTACGTTTCCCCGCCCTTTGGGGCGTAAATGAGCCAACGAATGACTCCATCGGACCCGGATCGTCCGATCAAACCGAGGCGCCTCGCAACAACAACAACCACACAGGTGAAAAGTATATAAATGTCAGGGCTGGAAGGTCACTGACACCACCCTAGCTAGAAAGAAACGCGTGCCCTCCCTGAGGTCCGTCTCCCGTTTTTGGTTCACAACCGGGGTGCGAGGCTCGCGAATTCTTGTTACACAAAGCTGTGCCACACAGGCTGTGCTTTGATCATCACCACAAGACTTTGCTTTTCGACAGAAGCCTCGATCAATTGCCACTTAGGCATGCCACACAGGCAATTCACTCCAAGCGTTTGATATCCATCAATATATAACCCCTGAGCTCGTACGTCTCAGAGAAGAGCGTTAAGCAAGAGAATAAATTCTCCGCCGCCAAACAGATATATATTTAATAGAGATCAATCACACGGACTAAAATCCAATGTCAGACACACAGTCCATTTACAAGTCCGTTATGGGTCTGAACGAAACCGGAGGCACCTAGTACCCCGCATATCCATCGATCTCCAAGTACGTCTGGACGATCACCAACTGTTTCCATCTTCTTGGATGTACAGCCCAATCAAGATCATCAGTAATCACCCAAACAACGTGAAGACTTCCGGTCTTCGACCACCGTCTTCATCTTCGACTTATCGTCGTATCAGTTATTCAGAATGGGATAAACCCGGTCTTTCCGAATAACTCGCGTATATTTTAAATAAGTGTTACACAAACACAACATACGCCTCATTCCAATTCATCGGTCACTAACCGTAAATTAATCAAGGGAATAATTCCCCAAATATTAACCCCGAACGCCGAAACCAACATCAAATCAATATTCAGAAAACCATTCTGCTTGGCTAACCGACAGTTAGTTTCTAAATTCCACATTCATAGGGAAAGGTTCCCATTAATTTTATCCAAGATATATTCCTTGAATTTATTCTTTAATCATCTTTTGAATTTCGATTCAACTAGTCGGGATTAACGAACTGTGACGGCCCGCCCCGCACCAACCGACATTTACTCCAAAAGTGCGTTGTACACGTGTCCAGTTAGCACGGAATGGGTCGCCAGAAGGAAAAAGGAAGAAGGAAATGAACATTCAAAGAACCCGTAGCATGTCTCACAGCGCATAGAACAAAATATAATAGTAACATACTTGACATAAAACAGGAGAGACAGTGCATAAGCTGAAAATCAGAACTAAACACCATAGCAGCGGAAATCCAAAATACAGCTTATTACAACTTTCAAACTGTCTCAAAGCAAAAGCAAGATAAAGTAGGTACACTACTAATGCCCAAGTAGCGACCACCAACGACACAGGGAGAATGTGTATATATATATCATACGTGGAAGCCTCCTGCCCGCCTCCGAATCAGCTACTCGCACATCACCAGCTAACCTGTCTCTAGTCTGCTCGTGTGAGCACCCAGAGTAATAAGAGGAGACATAAAACTCTGGGTCAGACATAAAGCCTGGTATGAGCGATAAGCATCAAAAGTGAATAATAACAGGTAGATTAAAACATACCTGAACCTGGACCTGCAACCAAAGAGTTAGCACTACATACTGTACAACACTCTAAGGTATCACATCAATCAATATAAAGATACGGAGGTGGGGGAGGTGTGCATGTCATAGGGATGGCAAACAATCAAACATAGCATCCATCCTCACATCTCTCACTCAGTGCGTAAAGCATACGATATTCACCACTTCGATCACCCAACATTCCTTGCTACGATCACTTTACCCCATGAAGTCATAAATGGCTTCACTACACTGATAACGTAGCCACTAATTCCTCGCTATGTCCACTTGCCCCATGGAGTTATTCACCCCATCTGCGCTGGCTCATAGCCTTACTAATCCTTACTATGTCCACTTGCCCCATGGAGTTATTCACCCCATCTGCGCTAGCTCATAGTCTTACTACGCATCACCTTGCCCCTCGGGTCATAATGACCCTACTGCACTGATAACGTAGTCTTGCTACCATCACTTTGCCCCTCAGGTCGTAATGACCCTACTGCACTGATAAGTAGCCCATCATTCTTAGTGCTGAATCGAAGTTATGAACGTCGACAACTCCTTAGCACGCGTCCCGCAGCAAAGTCCAACCATGAAGTGGACTCATTGGTTCCCAACTGGTTCCGGGATCCTGAGCTCTAGCTTCCATTTGGACTACCTTTGCATCTCGGGTTATTGGTCATCACAATCGAATCGGATCGGATCAGCTTTCACATCCTTCAGCGGATCGGGTCGCGCCTCCTACGTCTGATCGGGTCGTGGTCCTCCCTTCCTTTGCTTCGGATCGTGCTCCCCTTCTCGATTCGGGTCGGGACACCCCACACGGATCGGATCGCGCTCCTCCATCATCTCGTTGTGCATCGGATCGTAGATGCTGCCTTCTTCTAGTCGGATCATGATATAAAGCACGAGTGGATCAGATCGGGTTGTAATGCTCATTGGCGATCCGGGTCGGAGTACTTCAATTTGGGCACGGCGCTGCATCGAGTCGTCTCGTGGGCCTTGCGCAGATGGTTCGGTTCGGAGGAGGTGACTCGACTCGTGGGGATGCCCCCACGATCCCATAGGGCGATCCGATCGTCCCTCAACCCCCTATGCGATCCGAACCCCTACACCTTGTCCAGCGAGCTGTTTACGCCCCTCGACGGCGTTTTCGACCATTCTAACTATTCTAAACAGTCACAAAGCATTTCATACAGTCATAGCAACATACATAATCAACCACAAACATCAAAACATCAATATGATAGGTAAAAATGGATCAAACATACCCAAAATCCCATATTTACCCTTAAGCATATTTAGGTGAGACTGATGATAGGATTAGAAAATCTTAACCAAATTAACCCAAATTCGTATCAGAGGTCTAAAACATCATTCCGAATTTTATAGACATTTTTCCAGAATTTTATCATGTTTAAATCCGCTAATTAACACTAATCACCCCTAATTAGCCATAATTAGTGCAAAACTAAGCAAATCACTCACCTTAGCCACAAAACAAACTAAGATCTGAAATAATGCTCTGATTTGATGCGAATCCCAATGCTAACAGCATCTCCAAGGTTGATTAGGTGAAGATCTTCTTTGATTAGGGGTTGCTAAGCCAAATCCTTGACCAAAAGATGATTTGGAGGTGATCTAGAGGTTGGAGGCCATTTTTAGGGATCCTTGGTGATAAGTGGAGGCTAGAAAACTGAAATGGAATGATTCTCCATCTCATTTCAGCCCTCCCATAACCCTAATCCCGAAATGGGTTATGGGCCTACTCACTATTCACCCGATTTGGCCCGGTTAAGCAGTTTTTCACCCTCCAAACCTTGTTTCAGCCATATCTCCCAAACGGTAAGTCCGTTTGGCTATTATGACCACTCAACGGAAAGAGAAACTATCAAACGAATCAAATGGAAGTGGTTTCAGGTCAAAATTCCTTTCCAATCAAAAGTTATGGCCAAAACAGTACCAACTAGGGGCAAAATGGTCATTTAAAAATCGACAAAAATCATAAGCATGGGAAATGACTCTAATAGATGTTTCCCAAAGTTACATGACCATACGACTTCACATGGAGAAGAAATAAATATTCTACAATCCTATGATGTGTGGAATACAGGTCGTTACACTCTTTCCCCCTTAAGAAATTTCGCCCCCGAAATTCCCTAATCCAAACACACACAAAGGTCCCGCATGCCTATCAATCATAAAACAACCATCAAACATGCAAAACAAGTCTATCCTAGCATGCGGAATAACTAAATCGCAAAGTAAATCTTACCAGGCAAAGAGTTCTGGGTAAGCCTTCCTAATGCTCTCCTCTGTCTCCCAAGTACAATCATTCTCGTTCTCGCCCCACTGAACCTTGACTAGCTTCACCGACTTCCTTCGAAGTTGCTTCGTATCGTGCCCCACAATACGAATCGGCTTGCGGTTCCCAACCGTCTCGGGTTCTACCTCGAAGTCCTCTAACTGATCAGGTGGAATAGTCACATCTGAGTCGTGAATGAACTTCCTTAGTTGGGAAACATGAAACACATTGTGAACTCCCGCCATCTTCTCTGGTAAGCCAACTCTATACGCCAGATTCCCGACTAGTTCAAGAACAGGGAATGGGCCAACAAATCTTGGTGCTAATTTGCCTCTCCTACCTAATCGTATCACGCTCTTCAACGGAGAGATCTTGACAAACACCAAGTCACCAACGGAGAATTTCAAGTCTCTTCTCCTCTTATCAGCATAACTCTTCTGCCTATCTTGGGCAGCTTTCATTCGTTGCTGAATGATCTTAATCTTATTCGAAGTTTCTCTCACCACATCTGGTCCAAGCACGAACTTCTCGCCAGTTTCTACCCAACATGATGGTGAGTTACATGGTCTTCCGTACAAAGCTTCATATGGAGCCATACCGATACTGGATTGGTAGCTATTATTATATGCAAACTCTACTAGATGCAAATGGTCATCCCATGATCCACCAAAATCCAATATACACGCTCTCAAGAGATCTTCCAATATACGATTCACCCTCTCTGTCTGACCGTCGGTCTGAGGATGATATGCGGTACTGAGATGTAATTCTGACCCTAGAGCCTCTTGTAAGCTCTTCCAAAACCCACTAGTGAACAACGGGTCTCGGTCACTCACAATGCTTTTGGGTACTCCATGAAATCTCACTACCCACTTCATATACAATTCTGCCAACTTGGTTGCCGTTCTGGTCGATTTGACTGGTATAAATCTTGCGCTCTTAGTCAATCGATCCACAATTACCCAAATGCTATCATGTCCCGATCTAGTCCTTGGTAAGCCATCGATGAAATCCATCGAAACTTGCTCCCATTTCCATTCGGGAATTTCTAGTGGTTGCAACAACCCACTAGGCTTCTTCTGCTCAGCTTTAACTAGCTGACAATTCATGCATTTGGATATAAACTTCCCAACGTCTCTTTTCATCCCTTCCCAGTAGTAAGTCTGCCTCATGTCTCGATACATCTTATTACCACCGGGAAGTATAGTCAGTTTTGAGTGATGACATTCCCTAAGCACTTCATCTCTCAAACCATTCATGTTGGGCACAACTAGTCTTCCGTCCTTTCGAAGCCATCCATCTCGATTAAGCCCATACACATTCATCTCCTCATCGATACCCATTTCTAACTTGGAGATGATTTCCGATAGGTTAGGATCGTCCCTCTGGCTAGAACCAATCCGCTCTATCAAAGTAGGTCTGATCGTCAAACTAGCTAGCATAACTGGATCCAATTCGCACTTTGGTTTGAAATCAAACCCCGCGATATACTCCAGTTGCTTCCATTTAAGAAACATTGCCCCTAAGCTGGCATGTCTCCTACTCAAGGCATCGGCTACCGCATTACCCTTCCCAGGTGTATACGCGATATCAAAATCATACGAAGCCAAGAACTCTAACCATCTCTGCTGACGGAGATTCAGATCTTTCTGAGAGAAGAGATACTTTAACGATTTATGATCGGTAAACAACTCGAATCTTTCTCCCAAGAGATAGTGTCTCCACATCTTCAGCGCAAATACAATTGCTGCCAATTCCAAATCATGGGTAGGATATTTCTTCTCATGCGGCTTTAGCTGTCGACTAGCATAAGCTACAACCCTACCTCCTTGCATCAACACTGCACCCAGTCCGGTACCACAAGCATCCGTGTATACCGTCATCTCTTCGTTCCCCTTAGGAATGACTAACACTGGCGCACGCGTCAACCTCTCCTTTAGACTTTTGAAGGCATCCTCACACACTCCGTCCCAGACGAAGGACTGATTCTTCTTAGTCAACTGAGTCAACGGTGCTGCAATCTTGGAGAAGTCCTGGATAAACTTACGATAATATCCGGCTAATCCCAAGAAACTTCTTACATCTGTAGCATTCTTGGGTGTAGGCCAATCCTGTACCGTAGCCACCTTCGCAGGGTCCACGGCAATACCACACTCTGAAACAACATGACCCAAGAATCTTACTTCCCTTCTCCAAAAATGACACTTAGAGAATTTCACTTTCAATTGGTGTTTCCTCAACACCTCCATCACTATCCTCAAGTGCCCCTTGTGTTCCTCCTCTGTCCTTGAATAAACAAGGATATCATCCACGAACACAAAAACAAACTTATTCAACTGATCTCTGAATACTCGATTCATAAGATCCACAAAGTAGGCTGGTGCATTGGTCAACCCAAACGGCATGACCAACCACTCATAAAATCCAGACGGCGTCCTAAATGTCGTTTTCGGAACACTCTCATCTGCTACTCGAAGCTGATGAAATCCTGTCGCGAGGTCCAACTGGGAGAACACTCTTGCTCCTTCCAGCTGATCAAACAAATCATCTATCCGCGGTAGAGGATACTTATTCTTCCTCGTTACCTTATTCAACTCGCGATAGTCCACACACAAACGAAGGGAACCATCTGCCTTAGTGGCAAACACAACTGGTGCTCCCCACTCGGAGACACTCCTTCTAATCAATCCCTTCTTCAAAAGATTGCTGACTTGCACCCCGAGCTCTCGCTTCTCCTTTGGTGCCATACGACGAAGTGGCATCACTATAGGTCTGGCATCTTTCACTAAATCAATACGGAACTCAATCTCTCGGTGTGGTGGAAGCCCGGTCACCTCCTCGAAGACGTCCGGATACTGGCCAACCACGGGCACATCTGACAACTCATCCTGCGGGATGTCGAGGGAATTTACAAAACTAGCCATAACCCCATCACTAGGTAGGCTACCAAACACTACCCTCCGCCCATCATCTGCCCTCACTGTCACCAAAAAGCCCTCACAGTCTACCACCACCCCGTATCTTTGGAGCCAATCGACTCCCAATATAATGCCATACCCAGTAAAGCCCAAAACAAAGCAATCACATACAAACATACATCCATGACTCGATAAGACCAAATTCCTGCAAATCATACTAAGGCTAGTCGAACCACCAATCGGGTTTGTCACTATCAATGGTCTATCGACTATCTCGGGTTCCAGTCCCAACCTATCTACCAGGTCACTAGATATGAAGGAACGGGAAGCCCCAGTATCAAACAAAACTCGAACTGGTATATCATAAATAGAAAGCATACCTTGAATAACAACATTCTTCCCTTTCTCCGCCGCAGTTGGGGCATTCGACGAAGAAGGAATAGCATCAAGAGCATATGCTTTCACAATCTGCTTCTCCTTAAGAGGTTGCGGACACTTATCCTTCTGATGTCCCACTTGACCACAGTTGTAGCACTTCCTTTCCGCTGGCTTGGCCCGACATTCCTTAGCATAATGGCCCTTCTTTCCACAGCTGAAGCACTCGACATCCTTCTTGCTCTTTTTCTGGCCACCTTTTGATTGGTCTTGCTTCCTCTTATTCTGAGAGCTATTCTTGCCTCCACCGCCTGATTGCGGCTTTGGCCCTTCTGCAGATGCAGCCTCGGTCTTTGACTTAGGGTAAAGACTCTCTGATCTCAAAGCTTTCCCCATAATCGATTCAAAAGTCTCATCGATGTGGTTGATAAGCCTTTCCCCCAAGTACCCATCCAAACCAGTAATGAACTTCTCATTCTTCTTCTCAGGAGTATCGATAAGAGACAGTCCATACTTCGACAAAGTGTCGAACTCAGCAATATAATCAGAAACTGCCCTCCCATTCTGCTTCAGTTCCAAGAACCTCTTGAACAACACCGACTTCTGGGCAGCCGGAATGAACTTCTCGCTAAAGCGAGCCTTGAACTGAACCCAAGTAACCTGGTCCTCTGGAGTAGCTGTTCTAATGGCATTCCACCAATTCATCGCTCGCCCTTGCAACTGACGAGACGCTAGCCTTCTCTTCATCGCATCCTCAAGACCCAAGTCATCAAAGATACGGTCACAGCTATCCATCCAGTCTTGAACATCCGTGGCCGACTCCGTTCCGTGGAACGGCTTCCCTCCAAGATTAGTGTAATCCTTGCACAACTTGGCGAAATCGACCCTAGGCGCTTGCACCACTGGGCCACCACCAAATCCGGGATTAGGAACTGCCCCTTGCACTTCTCAAAGCATGTCTCTCATGAGGTCGGTAAACATCACCCTCATGTCAGCGGCATTTCCATTATTGGCCCCTCTACCAGCACCTCTCACATATCGGCTCATCGTCAATCTGTAAAAGGAAAACGATCAACGACCCCATAGTGGTACTAGTGCAGTGCAACTTCATTCTTATACTACTAATAGTATATACATACATAGTTTTTGAAAACCAAAGTAATCACAAATACGCGCTCTCACATACGTACTATCTCTCCCTAGTGTCTTTCCCTAGGTTAACTACGCAACCTAGAGCTCTGATACCAAGTGTGACGGCCCGCCCCGCACCAACCGACATTTACTCCAATAGTGCGCTGTACACGTGTCCAGTTAGCATGGAACGGGTCGCCAGAAGGAAAAAGGAAGAAGGAAATGAACATTCAAAGAACCCGTAGCATGTCTCACAGCGCATAGAACAAAATATAATAGTAACATACTTGACATAAAACAGGAGAGACAGTGCATAAGCTGAAAATCAGAACTAAACACCATAGCAGCGGAAATCCAAAATACAGCTTATTACAACTTTCAAACTGTCTCAAAGCAAAAGCAAGATAAAGTAGGTACACTAGTAATGTCCAAGTAGCGACCACCAACGACACAGGGAGAATGTGTATATATATATCATACGTGGAAGCCTCCTGCCCGCCTCCGAATCAGCTACTCGCACATCACCAGCTAACCTGTCTCTAGTCTGCTCGTGTGAGCACCCAGAGTAATAAGAGGAGACATAAAACTCTGGGTCAGACATAAAGCCTGGTATGAGCGATAAGCATCAAAAGTGAATAATAACAGGTAGACCAAAACATACCTGAACCTGGACCTGCAACCAAAGAGTTAGCACTACATACTGTACAACACTCTAAGGTATCACATCAATCAATATAAAGATACGGAGGTGGGGGAGGTGTGCATGTCATAGGGATGGCAAACAATCAAACATAGCATCCATCCTCACATCTCTCACTCAGTGCGTAAAGCATACGATATTCACTACTTCGATCACCCAACATTCCTTGCTACGATCACTTTGCCCCATGAAGTCATAAATGGCTTCACTGCACTGATAACGTAGCCACTAATTCCTCGCTATGTCCACTTGCCCCATGGAGTTATTCACCCCATCTGCGCTGGCTCATAGCCTTACTAATCCTTACTATGTCCACTTGCCCCATGGAGTTATTCACCCCATCTGCGCTGGCTCATAGTCTTACTACGCATTACCTTGCCCCTCGGGTCATAATGACCCTACTGCACTGATAACGTAGTCTTGCTACCATCACTTTGCCCCTCAGGTCGTAATGACCCTACTGCACTGATAGGTAGCCCATCATTCTTAGTGGTGAATCGAAGTTATGAACGTCGACAACTCCTTAGCACGCGTCCCGCAGTAAAGTCCAACCATGAAGTGGACTCATTGGTTCCCAATTGGTTCCGGGATCCTGAGCTCTAGCTTCCATTTGGACTACCTTTGCATCTCGGGTTATTGGTCATCACAATCGAATCGGATCGGATCAGCTTTCACATCCTTCAGCGGATCGGGTCGCGCCTCCTACGTCGGATCGGGTCGTGGTCCTCCCTTCCTTTGCTTCGGATCGTGCTCCCTTTCTCGATTCGGATCGGGACACCCCACACGGATCGGATCGCGCTCCTCCATCGTCTCGTTGTGCATCGGATCGTGGATGCTGCCTTCTTCTAGTCGGATCGTGATATAAAGCACGAGTGGATCGGATCGGGTTGTAATGCTCATTGGCGATCCGGGTCGGAGTACTTCAATTTGGGCACGGCGCTGCATCGAGTCGTCTCGTGGGCCTTGCGCAGATGGTTCGGTTCGGAGGAGGTGACTCGACTCGTGGGGATGCCCCCACGATCCCATAGGGCGATCCGATCGTCCCTCAACCCCCTATGTGATCCGAACCCCTGCACCTTGTCCAGCGTGCTGTTTACGCCCCTCGACGGCGTTTTCGACCATTCTAACTATTCTAAACAGTCACAAAGCATTTCATACAGTCATAGCAACATACATAATCAACCACAAACATCAAAACATCAATATGATAGGTAAAAATGGATCAAACATACCCAAAATCCCATATTTCCCCTTAAGCATATTTAGGTGAGACTGATGATAGGATTAGCAAATCTTAACCAAATTAACCCAAATTCGTATCAGAGGTCTAAAACATCATTCCGAATTTTATAGACATTTTCCCAGAATTTTATCATGTTTAAATCCGCTAATTAACACTAATCACCCCTAATTAGCCATAATTAGTGCAAAACTAAGCAAATCACTCACCTTAGCCACAAAACAAACTAAGATCTGAAATAATGCTCTAATTTGATGCGAATCCCAATGCTAACAGCAGCTCCAAGGTTGATTAGGTGAAGATCTTCTTTGATTAGGGGTTGCTAAGCCAAATCCTTGACCAAAAGATGATTTGGAGGTGATCTAGAGGTTGGAGGCCATTTTTAGGGATCCTTGGTGATAAGTGGAGGCTAGAAAACTGAAATGGAATGATTCTCCATCTCATTTCAGCCCTCCCATAACCCTAATCCCGAAATGGGTTATGGGCCTACTCACTATTCACCCGATTTGGCCCGGTTAAGCAGTTTTTCACCCTCCAAACCTTGTTTCAGCCATATCTCCCAAACGGTAAGTCCGTTTGGCTATTATGACCACTCAACGGAAAGAGAAACTATCAAACGAATCAAATGGAAGTGGTTTCAGGTCAAAATTCCTTTCCAATCAAAAGTTATGGCCAAAACAGTACCAACTAGGGGCAAAATGGTCATTTAAAAATCGACAAAAATCACAAGCATGGGAAATGACTCTAATAGATGTTTCCCAAAGTTACATGACCATACGACTTCACATGGAGAAGAAATAAATATTCTACAATCCTATGATGTGTAGAATACGGGTCGTTACACGAACCTTACCGAAGTAATCATGGTTTTAATTTCCCAATCCCAACCTATTCATCCCATGAAGTAAAACTGGTAATACTTCATATCTAACACCACGGTGTTATCGGTAAATTCAATTACCATTTCACGTTTAAATCCCATTAAAGATTTAACTATCGCCTGGAGCAAAACTGGTGCTACTCCATTCTCGGTCATTTCAATCTAATTAAAGATTCATTAAAACTCCACTTAGTTTTAATCTTTGACTGGGTTAAAGAATCAGTGTCATTTAAAACATGGTTCACGGTAAACCTAAAATCACCTTCCATTAATTATCGGGTTAAAGAACAAGTGTTATTTAAAACACTATTCACGATAAACCCAAAAATCAATATCAATTCAATTCCGATTAAATATTATTTAGTTGGTACACTTCATTAAATCTAAATAAAAAGATTTATTCTTTTCTCAACTGGGTTCAAGAACAGTGTTAGTGAAGACACCATTCACGACAAACCCAAATCACATTTGATATTCAATACGAGGCTCTGAATAGAAAATATATCGGCTTATATTCAATATCAAATTCTACGATTAACAAATGTCGTATTGGAAATAATGATATAAATATATATATCTTTCAAATTTCCATAACAACATCTGTATAATCACGAATTCCAACATCGAAATAATCCAAAGACAATTTCGATTCAAATCCATTCCAATATAATTATTGGAAATTCTGGTTATTTTCAAGACCATTTCTAATCCAGTTTATTCATTTTAAAAATAAATAGAATTATAATTCTAGTTCAAAAGTAGTTCATTTCGATAAAAATTTACTTTTATCTTTTCAAATATGGAGTATTTCATCCCAACTCTTTCTAAATCATTTCTTATGATTTTACACAAATTATTACTATTTTTAATAATTTTATCAAGGCCCGTACAGTCGATTTCCATCAACGGCCATCGAACTGCACTTACAGCGACCTTTTCCAAATTTGATTTGGACATAATTCCAAATCCAACCGTTAGATTTCAAATTTCTAATATTCCTTAGAAAGCTCTTTTCGATATGAACCCAACGGTTCCGGTTTTAGGAGAATCCGACGGCCGGATCTCTCGTAATATCCGTTCGAAGTCAATGGTCGAAATTCGCGAACTACCGCGGCGCGGCGCGTTCTATTCAGGCCATTATATTATATATATAATATATACTTCGTCGATTTCCTTTTAAAACGTGCTTTATAAATCGTTTTAAATTCGTTTTCAAAACGGTTTCAACTTCATATTCAATTTCAAATCAAAATTGAATATTCCAATATAAATTCATTTTAAATTCTTTTCAAATCGATTTTAAATTAATTTAAATTCAATTTCAATTCAAATTCATTTATATTCAATTTCAATTCGAATTTCAATTCTATTCAGTTTCAATTCGAATTCATTTATTCAATTTCAATTCAAATTCAATTCTATTCAGTTTCAATTCGGATTTCTATTCTTTTCAAAATATTAGATTTTGAAATCACTTTCGATATTCATTATAAAATGAATAAAATCGATATAAATATTGTTCACGTCAAAATGGCGTCAATCTAATCAACACGGCTTCATATATTGATATTTTCAAATATTCCATTTCGAATATTTCTATTTCAAATATTTCTATTTCAAATATTTCTATTTCAAAACTGGAATGAGGCCCAATCAATTACCATATAATGTTAATTATATGGATTTTCTACAACACATGTATATATCAACAACGATGAATAATCAACCATCATCCAAGGTGCATTCCACACTGTATAAGCATCAAAGATAAATATTCAACGCTTATAACAGCCAGTCAATCCATCGATCGACATACAACTAAACAATCGGGATTAGTGTACGTCAAATATCATCCCAATACCCGTGTGGGGTTTCAAGCAATCAAACACATATTTTTATTTGTGCAGTTGGGCAATGTGTAAAATTTATCGTCCCAATCAATGTCCTTCAAATAGGTGTACATAAACAAACCGTCCGGTTTGTAAATGAATATTTATTTATTCACATTCACGTTAAAAATTATATTTTTAACGATCAAACTATTTTATTCAACCTATGAATATTCTATTCGGTTCATCTATTAAATAAAATGTTATCTTTATATTTCTAACTTATTTTTAGAAAATTTCGGTGGCATAACGGCACGATACTAGAAATGGGACAAGGCCTAGCCTTATCCCCGGTCTAGTGAAGGCCCACGCCATTCACACATCAATCAAATCAATTTCATTCCACCAAACAATTCAATTCAAACCAAATTCTCTAACCAACTACACAACCAAACAATTAAACAAACAAGTCATCCATGGTCTGTGGATGACGGGTGTCGGGTGCTACTAAACACCGTCTGCATCCTAGTATATATATATATAACTAGAAAATTAAATTAAAGAGTGAGAAGTTCTCACCAAAAGCTATCCAATACCACGACTCTTCATTTATAGAAATCTTCGTCGTTCTCGCCTTTTTGTCATCTTTGTTGTTCGTATTCTCTACATATGTAAAAATCGAGTTTTTACTATGCTATTCAATATATAAAAATCGAATTTTTACTATGCTATTCAATATATAAAAATCGAATTTTTACTATGCTATTCAATATATAAAAATCGAATTTTTACTTTGCTATTCAATATATAAAAATCGAATTTTTACTATGCTATTCAATATATAAAAATCGAATTTTTACTTTGCTATTCAATATATAAAAATCGAATTTTTACTTAGCTATTCAATATATAAAAATCGAATTTTTACTTTGCTATTCAATATATAAAAATCGAATTTTTACTTTGCTATTCAATATATAAAAATCTAATTTTTACTTTGCTATTCAATATATAAAAAAACGAATTTTTACTTTGCTATTCAATATATAAAAAACGAATTTTTATATAAGTGAAAATCTAATCTTTTATATACAATTACCTATATAATTTCCGTTTTTTAACAAAAACAAAATCAGGTTTTATTCAACGAAGAATAATAGAAGAAATACTCATATCGTCGTTGAACTGAAAGGGGGCGGAGGAGGAGCATTCGCCATCGTCAGCGATGGGAGGGGGGGAGGGACGGTTCATGGAGGCGCGGGTCTGGGGAATTGGAAGGGGGGCTTCAACGTCGGTCGGGGGGGGGGGGTCAATCAGAGGCGGAGTGTGGCGCAGAGGGGGCCTGGAGGTGGTGCGATTAACGAGAAAGGCGGGGCGAGGGAATCGCTGCGCGATTTTCAGAGAGAGAGGGAGCGAGAGCAGAGGGAAGGAGGGGGCTGAGGTCGGAGGGTGCGTTCGTCGACGAGGTGGTGGAGGCGACGACGTCGGTCGGGGGGTCATCGATGAAGGCGGAGCTGTTTCCTCCCCCCTCTTTTATTTATTTATTTATGAAATGAATCGATCCAGGAAAGTAGGAGGAGGGGTTGACTAAGTGGGAATAAGGAGAATTATATATTTTAATTTATTTTATTTTATTTTAAAATCCTCATAAAGTAACTTTTTACAACAAACTCAAAATCGAACCCACCGACTGTCGCCCCTAGCTAACTACCCCCATTCCGAACACAATGGGACATGTTACGTAAGCCAATTCGGCCGTTACGACCAGTTTTCGTCAGAATCAACATATAATTCTATATATTGAATTTGAACGCACATTTCAATTTACTGGGGTCACATACGAACTCTAAAAATTGCAGAAAAATATTTTGTAGCTTCGTATTGACGATACGGTCCTAATAAAACTAGTTTCGTCGAATTCTGAGACCGTTTGAAAAATGGCCATTTTCCAGTCGATTAAAATCAACTGAAACTGGCCAAACGCGTTTAACTTCGCCACACTCACATATTGAGTTGAAAAATATGAAATTTGAAACCTAGCAATAACTTTACATCACGGATCCAACAAAAGTGGTTTCGTCGAAATCCGAGGTCGTTCGCAAAATGGCTATTTTTAAGGGCCTGAATTTCATAGCGACTATTCAGAATTTTCAACTGGACATATCTTTTGATTCCCGCTATGAAATTTCAATTTTTCGGATTCGTCGGAAAGATATTCACAATTAAATTCCATTATTTTTGGTTTCACTAAAATCCGGTTTATTTTGCACCCGGTACATTCAATTGAAGTTTGAAATCGAATTATCGAACTACCGCGCCATTTTCAATTCCTATTTATAATTATATTTAATTATTTATATTCTAACGACGAGGTATATAATATATACGTTCTAATTCCATTCAAAATAAATTTCACGTCGTTTTATTTAAAATAATTCATTTTAATAATCAAAATTCGCTAAAATTGCCAAAATAAAAATTTTAAACTGGCCCAGATTTTCGGGTTGTTACACCGTCAAATCATAAATTGATTTCCCCAAAAACCATGGATAAAAAGCTTAGAGAAACGAATTCCTCAGCTACCATGCATATTTTTGAAGAGAACAACTTATGCGATCTGTTAGGTATACTTTGTCAGACATTCATCCATACAAGTTGTTCTGGGTATGAACAAACCGAAGACTCTATTCTATAAACAGAACAACCCTTGCATAAACTCCGCCTTCAACAATCCTTGACTTGAAACGTATAAATCGAATCGAAGTGGAATTAGATTTCGAACTCTTTGAAACGATAGCGTAAAAGGTCAAGATTTGATAGTCGGTGATTTAACAATCAAATATAAAATAAAAAGAATTTATTTATTTCCACTGAATCTGCTAAGACTCGTTTTAAATAAATCTTTAATTATTTAAATTCAAATATTAACTTTATTTATATTTATTTGAAAACACAGTTATTCCTTTTAATTTTGGAAATTTTGACTATAAATCTTACTTGCTAACCTCACTCTTGAATATACTTTTCATAACTTAAGGCGATATTCAACTATAACACTTAATTGGAATACAAACAAATACTATCTATCGAAAAATAGTGAAATCGTCCAGGTTTGGGTATTTTAATTACCTCTCAGACCTTGAGTCGAAATCATTTTTATCGTCAAGATTCTTAGAAGTTCGATATTCGAAATGTTCAACAAACCAGACTTTGTAAATCCAATTGATTTTTTCAAATCTTAAACTATTTTTAAAACAACGTTCTTTAAAAAAAACATTCATCAAGTTAACTTAGTTAACTTATATATAAAAACCAAGGAACTTATCCAAATAAATCGGCTTACTCCCCTTTTTATTTGATAATTTAATTATCTTAAAAGTTTACTAAATTGACGAATTTATCAAGTTAAAAAACTAACTTGGATAATTTCTCAAATTTAACTTCTTTATTTGACTACACAATTATCTTACCAAAATCTGTTAATTAAAAATATTAATTAGCTTTAAAACGTTTCTACGTTTTACAATTATTTGTTAAAAACTATTTCCATTATTATTTGAAAACCAAATAATTTCATAATCAATTTCTATTTAAACAGTTGAGGTAAATCATCCTAAAACGATCTAATAGATGTTAATGCATAATATATAATTACGGCCAATGTAATTAAACAAAGCTTGAGGAATAAATTGAACAACAAATTCAGGATTTACTGAATTATGGATTAATTATTAACTATTTACGTAAATTTTAACTTACGATTAAATTTATGTTTATTATATTATAAAATAAAACCCATTTTAATTACTTAATAAAATAATTTAATTTAGATTCAAACTGTTAAAACTCGATAGCTACGTCGAGTCGTTTACACCACACGTCCTATCGATTTACTCGATTAACACGTTCATGCCAAAATCTATTCATATACACTTCTATCTTATATATTTATAAACATACCAATATATATTATTATAATAAGAACATTTAACTTAGTTTTAACTTTAGACTTTTTATTTCATTTAGAATCTGGCCCAAGCCCAAACAAAACCCACTGGCTTACCCATCACATACCTACAAGTAGTCCTCCCCATTCCAATTTTCAAATTCATATCTGCCACTTCCTTTGCCTGTGGTTAATTCCTACTTTACCCTATTTTCTTTTTTTCTTTTTATTTAAAACAAACGTGGTTTCTTCCTAAAGCCCAAAACTCTTATACAAGTATTTGCTCATATAATTCATTTCCAGTATTCACCCAAAGTTCTACCCTTCTTTTCGTTCTTCCTCTCCAGTTTTCTTTCTTTCACCTTTTCTTATCCTTTGTTTTTTTATTGGTCATTTTCCTTTCAGTTATATTTCTTTTTAACATATAATATGGTTTTATTTTATTTCATTTTTCTTAATTTCTTCCTATATTTCCTTTCTTTCACCTTCTTCTTTCAAATGCGCTGCTGTGTAGTGGTACATGTGCACACCTACTCCGGCCATCGAACCATCTCCCACAAATCCCAATTCCACCTCAGATCATCATCAACCAACTACCCTGCCTCCACATGTCGTCGTTCTCAAAATCACTCCTCCACCCATTAAGTATGTAAGTAAACACCATAAAATTGATTCAGGAAAACGCCTCGTGCTGCCACCTCTGGTCACCCGTCACCCTGCCGCCGTCAGATCCCTTATTACACCCACCCGCGCTCCTTCCAAAACCAAAAATATATCACTTGATCACCCATATCCACCGTACAAATGGATTGAGGTTTAATAACCTTAAACGATCCCAAAACTCAAAAATTATGTCGTCCCAACTCCTCCTATCACCGGAGTTTTCCAAACTATGTTGATAGCCTCTCCTAACTCCTGTGAGCTTAATACCAAAGCAGTTTTTCATATCACCTCTGCAAATTCATGTTTCTAATTTATTTTACCCAAATTGAAAACAACCCAAAATTCGAACTATAACGTATTAAAAATCCTGATTTTTATTTTAAACATCACTATTTACCAGTATGAATCCGTTCGTGCATATGAAATTACAAAGTCCTCTGATTGAAAAACTGATTTAAAACACTCCTTACTAGTACTTCCTTATATCAGAAAATAGAGATTTCTATCTGTCTCGAAATTATTTTTAGAATAAATTAGACTTTGAAATGAACATATTTACAATTGGGAAGTTTAATTAAATGGAACAAAATTTGAGCTTATGATTTTTAAAGTGGGAACATGAGTTTTCTAGTGATGAGAAGCTGCTTGTTTTTAACCTTAAAAGCCTTGCTTACTCTTATTGATTCCGACACTATGGATTGTTCAGTCTATTTGAACATTCTAACAACTACCACACACCAAGATTTGAAAGTCTAGAGTCTGGTCAAGATTAATTATAAAGATCATAAGAAAATAATCGTGGTATACTGACAGTGGTTCCTACTTAAATAGAACAGTACATATAAATATGGTAATACTGACAGTGATCCCTACTTAAACAATTATCCTTATTTGGATTAGTTAAAACAGAATTGTATATATATAAATGTTGTGAAATCCATAACTTACATCAAGTAGAAAAAGAGGTATATATTATTCACAACAGGTTAACTGTTTGGAGCATTCCTAGTTTTTCAGATTAAGTTAATACCAAATCAACTAAATCAAGATGAGTATGCATCATAATATAGAACTACTAGTAAAAAGAATTTATACGGGAAGGCCGGGAAGTTTCTCACAAAATTTGTTCGGTTTGATGCTACGCACTTTCCAAGTTTTGCTATTTCTTAGTTTTCCTCTGTTCTTAGCTTTCTAGTCCAAGTTTCAGCTTTTATTTTTCTGACGTTTTAATTTCTAATTTTGGATTCAAATGCTTCATGAATACAAGTTGTAACTAGATGGGTATATTTATAGGTACAAGAAATGATAAAATAAATATAAGCACATGCAGGCATGGGCAAGGAAATACATAAGTGGACTGTTACAGCTGGGTTTTGATTGAAAGACAATAGAGCTATGTTTGAAATCTTATGGGAAGGATGAAGCTTAGCTGTATATGCTAATTGGTCCTAATTGCTTCAAAATTCAAGGAACGACCATGTGCAAGAATAAAAACTACTTCTGTCTTAAGCAAATTCATGGTTTGGAGCAAGTATGGATGTCACTAGTCTAGTATAAAAATGTGCATAGGCCGGTCATAGGGATGTTGCAGCAAGTACACTGATCAAGCTAGGCAATGGCTAAGTCTTGCATTTGATGTACATACATCTGTACCCATCTATGGACAAAGAAAAAAAATAGTTTTTAGAAGCTTTCTTTGTTGGCAAGGAAGTCTTGCCATTAAATAGCCATGCACAAATTGGTTTAGCTGTATATATAGTTTTGATGGGAAATAATATAGCTATAGTGTATAGCTGTGCTTTTATTTGAAAATAATGGCTTATGTTTAAAGAGAGGTGAAGCTAGGTCCTTAGATATGCATGTTAACATGTTCTAAAAGATTCATATAAATATGCATTTCATCCTAGAATGAGATACATATGTGTGCAAAATAAGTTGCAGCAACTTATGCTTGTTTGCTTCAGATGGCAAAGAAATCTGGAGAATGAGGTACATGAATAGAAGTATAGCCATGTGCGATTGGAAAACATAGGGTATGTGCTGTTGTGTGAATTGATTGAAAACGAGTTGTTTGGCTCAATTCATTTCAGTTCCGAAATGCTCGGCTAAGTGCCTTAAAAATGATGTACAAGGTAGTGCAGCCTTATGGGTACTAAGCATCATAAGAACAAACTAAGTAATTAAATTATTAAATGTACTTGTTTGATACAGCCGAATTCATGTGCATATGAACACAATATTTTATATGTCATATTCATGATACAAATGCAATTTCTTCATTTCATGATTTAAAGCTTAAGTACAAAAAGGTTATATCCTTGTAACACTCCTTGTCTATGGAGCAAATCTATAATATACTTAAGTTATTTATATTTAATTTCTGAAGTGATGTTTATTTTAATTCATATGAATTTAAAACCATTTTATAAAAATACAAAAGAAACATTTCTTGCTCGTTTTGCATTGATTTAAGATATTTTAAACCATTTAAATATATTATCCTTGAAAATTTCCCTAATATTTATTATTCACAATTTATCATTGTAAATTAATTACTAAATAATCCATACTAAATTGTATTGCGAACCCAATCAAAAACCGGGACATTACAATCTTCCCCTTAAAAGAATTTCGACCTCAAAATTGATGAGTAACGAGGAGATTTGCAACAATCCGAAAAATCAGAACCAATTTAAATTTTTTATTTTGAAAATTTTAATGAATTTTTAATATTTAAATGATTTATTTTAAATAATAACGACAAAAAATTTATTTAAACGAAGTTAGAACAAATAATTTTATTTTAATTATAAAAGGAGATAGAAATGGCGTGGTAGCTTGAAACTTCGATTTCAATTTTCAAATGAATGTACATGATTCGAAATAAATTGGATTTTAGTAAAACTAGAAATATATGAATCTATTTAATTATATCTTTCTAACGAATGTGAAAAATCTAGATTTCATAATGGTAATAAAAAGTTATGCCCAGTTTAAAATTTAAAATAATCGCTATGGAATTTATATATATTTTATATAATATATAGCCCTTAAAAATAGCCATTTTACAAACGACCTCCATTTTCGACGAAACCACTTTGGTTGGATCCGGAATGTCAGATTATTGCTAGTTTCCAATTTTCTAATTTTTGGAATTAATATGTAAACGCAATAAATTTAAATGCGTTTGTTAATGCAACACCCCGTAATTTTAAAACATGACATAAGGGATGATTAAAGAATTCTTAATTTTTATATGAAGAATTAAGGGAAACAGGGCCATTGCGTTCGTCTCAGAATTTTGCTTCGAATTGAGTCCGAGTTTGCATACATCGGATATGATATGAAGAAGTTATGAAGCTTAGAAGAATTCAAGAATTAACAGAATTTAAATTAAAATAATAATTAAAAATCAAAAACAAGTTTAAAAATCAAAAACAAAAAATCTGGGTGAGCGGGAGATCTCCCGCTCTAGGGTGTCAACCCCCCTAGGGGAGTCGACATAGGTGTCGACCCCCCTATAGGGGTGTTGACATAGGTGTCGACCCCCCTGTAGGGGTCGAGCCCATCGGGCCAGAACGGGCAGTGACGAATTTTTGTGGTTTAGGGCTTATGTGGCACCCCAGGATTGGCTGAGTGATGTGGTTTTCTAGTTTGGATGATTTAGATGGATCCTAACCTAATCTAAAGGCCCTAATACACCTAGAACATCTATAATAGAGCCCTAAACCTAGCCCTAATTTCATTACACAAATCTATGGCGCCTCCATGCTGCTCAAAACTAAATTAACCTAGCCTCCACCATAGTAAATCAAATTCAAGTTGGGAAATAAAGATCAAAGTCTGCATCAACGGTTTAGCTAATCAACTTCAGAAATCAGAATTCAGAACTATTCTCTATCCTTAATCCTATCGCTGTGAGTATATGTCACTTTCACAAGATAATTAAATTAAAAATGATAGCGATAAGTTGTAAATTGGATTTAGTGTGTATGTCTGTAATGAATCTTGTCACTTTTGTTGATTCATATCCATAGACCTATTATATGCCTTTCTGATCTATTTTATCATTACATGCCTGTTTATATTCATATGCATGTTCTTATGTTTATGCCAATTTTGATTCTCTTCCCTCATCCTTTTCCTTTTTCTTTTTATGAGATTAGGCTAACTTCGGGCCTAACATATTACGTGAGATTTGCGTATGAATAACGTTTGAACGATTGTGAAAAATTTGGGAAAATATTGAAAAATATGTAATTGGGCATAAATTGATCACATAGTTGGTTTGGGGCACAATTATTTATAACTTGTATACATGAGATTTGGCATAAGTTGGATGTGGGCATAATTATAATTTGTATACATGAGGTTTGACATAACATGTATATATAATACTATAGGCATAGTTTGGATTAAAGTTATGAACGTTATTTAAATTGGAAATTATGGATAATTGGGATATATTAATCCAAGATTTAAAGTTGGGACTTGAATCAAGAAAGTAATAATGAACGCCTAAGACACGAGGTTAGACTTGGTTTGCGGTAGAAGTCTACCCGGAACCGCCCGGCATATCTAACAACCGCAACAATAGTCTTATGTGAAAAGTCAAAGGCAGATATTAAATGCGTAATAATGCAAAGACATGAGGTTAGATTCGGATTGCGGTATAAGACTGCCTGGAACCGCACGACATATCCAGCAATCGCAAAACATCAATCTAATGTGGGAGGTCTTGCAAGGTTATGGTTATAATGAATTAATAAACACTTAAACAAGATAAGACATGTATCAAGACATGAGGGTTAAGTGGGTGACATGGGTGACATGTAAATATAATTAGAATCACTTAACCCCGGTGAAAAATGTGAGTAGACATGGGAATAAAGAGGGGTTAAGTGGGAATTCATAGTGGGGACCAAGCTTAGGAGGGAAGCTTGTGTTAAATGCGTGGACCCTTTTCAACCAGTAACCTATTTAGTATCCTTGTGAGCTCGTACTAGGTCGAGGACGGGACACGCTTAGTGGGTTTGATTGTAAGAGGTCAAAAGAGCTAACGGTGGCAACGCAAGTCCAACGGAGTCATGTACGTGCGCGGGTCCGGGCTGGTAGGTAAGATGTTTTTGCATCGTGTGGGTATAAGCCTTGCCTTTTTAATAGTATCGGTTGCCACTTTAGGGAAGAAATACACCCTACTGTGGGACCAACACGTGTTTCTACGAGTTAGGGACAGATCGAATAGGGAGGGTAATGGGTACAACTAGTGGAGATAGGACAGGCGACACCTATGACAGCAGCAAGGAGTACACGAAAATACCATTATTATTATTATTATTATTAGTAAGAGGGATCAACTTTCAGTATGGGACTAGTAATGGTGCGGTGTAATTAGCATGGGTGCGGTGTAGGAATTATTTTATAGTGATTAGAAGCACAATCAACGTTACGTCTTGTTCATCTTGTTACCTTGTCATATTTGCTTATGTTAAAGTCATCTCTTACATCCAGTTTATGTTCTTATCCTGTTACTTTACTGGTTATATTGTTAAAGTCACTAGACTCGCCAGACGTATGTCTGACCCCTTTTTGTTTCGCCTCTTTTCTTTCTTTCCCCCCTCAGGTTCTCAGGGTGGGGATAGTGAAGCTTGACTTGGATTCCTTTCTTCTTGAAGTGCTTGGAAGTGTTGAAAGTAATGCTCAGCTTTATCTCTTTTTCATTATGGCTATTTGGAGTGGGATTATGGTTTTACTTTTATGTACTCTGATAAACTTTTGTACAAGATGGATATTTGTGTACTTGACTCTAGTATTTGGTTTTGATGTTGTAACCAAACATGTTTTGCTTTTTCCGCCGCAATGAATAAATTTTGAATTTTCTTAAGTACCATTTCATATATCTCTCTTGTGATGTTCTGTTATATACTCTTATAATACTCCATGAAAGTTAATGCATTCCCTTTGTGAGTGACATTTATGGACGTGGGGTGTTACACGTGGTATCAGAGCTGAAGGTTACCAGAACAGATAAAAGATTTTGGAAAACCATTTTCAAAAGCATTTTTAGAAAGAAGTATTTTCAAAAACATATTTTAAAGAGAGTATTTTCAAGAGAAAGGTTTATTATGAAAAGCATAATCCCAAAGAGCCTTATATCCACCTTTCGGTTCTCTGTTTTAAATCTCTCCCTTTTCCCTTTCAGTATGTCTGGAGAACCCGAAATACCCAAGGGCGTACAGATACCAGGCTGGTTCAGAAGGTATCTGGAGGCAAGGGCTAATGCCGCAGGCCCAGCAAACGCTCCTCCTCCCCCTCCTCATGTAGACTCTTTTTTGAAGATATGCAAAGACTTCCATACGATGGGCGGGAAACAGTTTCATGGGACTGAGACGTTTGTCGAGGCTTGAAATTGGCTCAAGGAAGTGGAGGACTTGTTTGGTATCTTTGAGATAGACGATGGAAAGAAGGTTCAGCTAGCTGCTTGGTTGATGAACGACGAAGCTTCCTTTTGGTGGGAAGTAACTAATGGAGGACGTCCAATGGAAATGTGGGTGGATTTTAGACGAAGGTTCAAGCTGAAATTTCTTTCACAAGCAGAGGAGAGTTTATACATGGAGAGGTTCTTGGCTTTGAAACAAGGGAGTTTGTCTGTGAAGGAGTACGTCAACAAGTTTAACCAGTTAGCAAGATTTGGTATGGAATTAGTTAATACACCACATAAGAAGGCCTTGAGATTTTCCAAGGGTCTGAATGAACCATTGTACGGGTTAGCTATGTCCCACCTTCCTATGGGGGCTACTTTTGAGAAACTGGTTGATATGGCGCTAATGCATGAAGAGGAGAAAGGTGCTAATGTAGATAAGGCACAGGATAAGAAAGGGGATCCAAAGAAGGCACAGTAACAACAAAAGAAAGGTGGTAAGGATAACAAGTGCAAAGGGAAGAAAAGGTGTTTTAATTGTGGAACACTAGGCCAATTGAGCAAGGACTATAGGAAGAAGAAGAAGACGGGTTGCTTCCAGTGTGGTGAGGCAAGACATATGATTAAAGACTGCCCAAGGAGGCAAGGACAAGGGCAAGGACATAGGACAGGATCTGCTTCTGGAGGACAGGTTCATGCTTTCATGGCACCTCCGCAAGAGAGAGGTAGAAACATTTCTGTTGAAAGTTTGATTTTCCTTTTTGATCATCCTGTTCGAACTTTGTTTGATTCTAGCGCTTCTTCGTTTATATATGCTTCGTTAGTTGAAACACTGCACCCAAATACTAGTCTAGTTATGGATCCCGTTGTAGTCTCAAACCCTATTGGGGGTACGACTCATCTTTCTATGTTATGTTGGGATTTGAGAATATATGTGTATGGCGTTGAGTTCGAATGCAATGCTTATGTGCTTGGCTTCACAGGCTAGGGGTTGATTCTAGGAATGGATTGGCTAACTAGGTATGGTGTCATTCTCGATTGTGAAAAAAGGGTAGTTAGACTGTTGAATAGTTTGGGTAATACTCTCGATATCTCATGCGACCCTAAGGGTTCTATTATGCTTATCTACCTAGAATCTCTTGACACATCTATTGATGATTTGCAATCTGTTCGAGTAGTCCGTGAGTATGCAGATGTCTTTGAGGAGGTTAGGGGCTTACCTCCAAAATGCGAGATAGATTTCCGTATATACTTGGTGGACAATGCAAAGCCAGTTGCATTGCCGGTGCGCCAAATGGGTCGAAGAGAAAGGAGGGAGCTGAGTAAACAAGTGAAAGAGTTGCTTGAGAAAGGGTTCATAAGAAGAAGTATCTCGGAGTGGGGTGCTCCAGTTGTTTTTGCTACAAAAGCTGATGGTTCACTTAGACTGTGTTTGGACTATAGGGAGCTAAATAAACTCACGAAGAAAAATAGACAGCCATTACCGAGGATAGATGAATTGTTCGATCAGTTGGTTGGTGTGTCGGTTTTCTCACAGTTGGACTTAGCTACATGATTTCATCAGTTGAGGGTAACTGAGGATAGTATAGATAAGACTGCTTTTAGGACTCCTGACGGTTTCTTTGAATGGATAGTCATGCCTTTTGGTTTGACAAATGCACCCGCATATTTTGTAGACTTGACGAGTAGGGTGTTTAGGGAGTTTCTAAACAAGTTTGTGGTAGTCTTGGTGGATGATATTTTGATATTCTCTAGAAGCGAGGTAGAGAATGCCCTACTTCTTAGGAAAGTATTAGAGACCCTTAGGGCACATCAACTTAAAGCTAAGTTCTCTAAATGTCATTTTTGGATAAAGGAAGTGAGGTTCTTAGGGAACGTGGTCTCCAAGGAAGGGATAGCTGTGGATCCCGCGAAGGTGGTAGCAATCCAAGATTGGAAGATTTCTAAGAATGCTACAGAAGTAAGAAGTTTTCTTGGTTTGGCGGGCTATTATAGAAAGTTCATTAAGGACTTTGCTAAGATATCAGCCCCACTTATACGGTTGACGAAAAAGAATTTAGCCTTTTCTTGGGATGTTGACTGTGATGATGCTTTCCAACGTTTGAAGAGGGCATTAACGACAGCTCCAGTTTTAGTTTTTTCTGGATGGGAGTAAACTGTTTCACAGTGTATATCGATGCTTGCGGGACAAGGCTTGGCACAGTTTTGATGTAAGAGGGAAGGGTGATATGCTATGGTGGAAGGCAGTTGAAAGTCCATGAGAAGAATTACCGTACCCACGACTTGGAGTTAGCGGACATAGTTTTTGCGCTTAAGTCTTGGCGTCACTATTTGCTTGGAGAGAGGTTTGAGTTGTATACAGACCATAAGTTGCTTAAATACTTGTTCTCTCAAAAAGATCTAAACTTAAGGCAACAGATATGGATGGAGTTATTAGCATCCTACGATTTTGAGATTGCATATACCCCTAGCATGGGTAACGTTGTAGCAGACGCCTTGAGTAGAAAGAAGTTGACTTTGAGGCCATTGCTTGTCGAGCGACAAAGCTTAGAGTATATCTCTGCCTTTGACGTTAGACCCTCTATTGATTATGTAACCGGTTTGTTGGCATCATTAGAGGTGCGACCTACACTTTTAGGAAGATAGGTGTGGTACAACGAGATGACCCACAGTTGATGGAGATAGTAGACAAGCTCATAAGAGGGGGGTCTTCGATCCATCTTAGTAGGTATACCATAGATGAGAAAGGTTGGGTGCGTAGGGATAGGAGACTTTGCGTACCTTGAGATGAGAGTTTGAGAAAGACAATCCTTGAAGAAGCACATTGTTCTATGCTGACCGTACATCCCGGTGGAGACAAGATGTATAGGGATATGAAGCGAGTTTTCTTTTGGACTGGAATGAAGAAGAATGTGGCTGAGTTCGTTTCAAGATGCTTAGTGTGCCAGCAAGTTAAGGCTGAGCAAAAGAAGCCTGGTGGTTTTCTTCACCCTTTAGAGGTTCCATATTGGAAATGGGAAATGTTTCCATGGATTTCGTCGATGGGTTGCTGAGATCAAGGAACGGTAATATGGGGATTTGGGTAGTACTGGATAGACTTACCAAGAGCGCCCATTTCATTCCCGTTAAGAGTAAAAGAACAACGGCATGGTTTGCATCTGTTTATCTCTGAGAGATAGTTCGTCTACACGACATACCTTCTAGTATTGTGAGCGATCGAGATCCCATTTTCACTAGTGAGTTGTGGAAGAGCTTGCAAGAGGAGGTAGGAATGCAATTGTGTTTGAGTACCACTTATCACCCTCAGACGAACGGCCATACAGAAAGAGTGTATCAGATTCTAGAAGTTTTTTTGAGGTTATGCACCTTGGACTTTGGAGGAACATGGGAGGAACATCTTCCATTAGTAGAGTTCGCCTACAACAACAGCTATCAGACTAGTATTGGCATGACACCTTTTGAAGCTCTATATGGATGATCTTGCCGATCACCTACTTTTTGGTGGGAATCTACGGATAAGATTTTTCTTGGGCCCGAGATGATTAGGGAAACTTCAAAGAAGATAGAATTGATTCGAAGACGCATGAAGACGGTACAGGACTAGAAAAAGTCATATGCTGATAAGAGAAGGACCGATCTTGAGTTCGATGTTGGAGACATGGTCTTTATTAAAGTATCACCATTGAGGAATGTAGTTCGCTTTGGAGCTGTAGGGAAATTGGCACCTAGGTCCGTAGGGCCATTCTCCATTACAGAGCGAATTGGACAGATGTCCTACAGAGTGGAGTTGCTCGAGAAGTTTAGTGGTGTGCATGACGTGTTTCATGTGTCGCAATTGAGGAAGTGTTTGCATGATACTGCAGAAGTAGTAGAGCCGAGTATGCTTAGAGAAGTGGAAGTAGAGCGAGATGCCATGATTAGATGAGCTCCTACATGCATACTTGGATCGGAGGTCAAGAAGTTACGCAACCGAGAGGTCAAGTTGGTTAAAGTCTAATGGGGAGATGATCAAGGAGACGCGACTTGGGAAACAGAAGATAAGATACGTGCATCATACCCTTTCCTTTTTGAGGGTATGTTCTTAATTTCTCCCTTTTCTACCGCTTTGTTTATACTTGTTCTATCGTTTAGTGTATCCTCTCGATTATATCTTCGATTTTAGGTAGAAAACCTTATGGTTGTTGTTGGCTAGCTTTTTGACCAAGCCACCAAGGTTCATACACAAAGACAATACGAAGCTTCACTCATCCAATCCCTGGAAGCTCGATCGTGACAGACCCGTCCTTGATGGTTCGTGTCCACCATGTTGTCTCCGCCTCGCGATGCTATGTCACGACCCGTTCGTGATGATCCCCCCGATCTTTCCTCTCAAGAGCTCCAAGACCCGATCCGTGTAACCAGAAAACGAAGACGACAAACTAGTATACCACGATCCGAAAGGTCCGGATCTCGGGACACCTGTCTACAACCATCATATTGACTATTCTCCATCAAACCATGAACCAGTCCGAGATCTTCGGGATTTGTGCCACGTGTGACCACGATCCGTCTGCAGATATCACCTATAAATAGCCCCAGGCTTGGCATTTTTAAGGATCTTTTGGCAGTTCTGAGTGTTGTTCCTACCATTACTACCTCTACACTATTTCTTACCAATATTAATTCGAAATCATTAAGTGAATCAATATTTTAAAAGGGAGATTGAGAGAAAAATCATTGATTATACCCGAATCTTACGTATAATCATAGATATAAAGTGGACGTAGGCTCGTTAATGCTGAACCACTATAAATCTTGTGTGTTTCTGCGTTTTCTTGGATTTCCAGATATATATCTCTGCCAATTCAGATAATTTGGGTGTTAGAGCCACTTTTGGATCTAATATTTTGGTGCTTTCACTTAGAATGAAGTCTCAGCATATTGGATTGTAGTTCTATTGTTTGGATAATCAAGTCCAAAGAAAATAGTCCAAAACCCCACTATTTCGATTTTTGAAGTTTTCAGTAAAGCTTGGATATCAATGCTGGAAAGAAGTCTAAGGAAGTACGAACTTCGCAAGCGAATGAAGATGCGAACGAAGCATTTGAAAAAAGTGTGCACGAACAGGTCGAGGAAGAGCTCTCGGATCGTGGCAATGTTGGGCAATCCGATCCAGTGATGGAGCAACGAACCAGACAACTGAAATGGTAACTACCCGATCGCAGGACCTCGCCATGATCCCTCCTGCACCTGTCACCACGACCCGACGTCAAGGGGGTACCACGACCCACCAGCCTAGGAGGACCACGATCTAAACTGACAATCAGACTACTACTCGACCTGGGAAGGAAATTTGTCTCATTCTGCTTGTGCTGGTACTTTCGCTCAACCCGGATCAAGTTCCTTGCGTATAAGAGAAGATGAAGATGACCAGTTCGACCCTTCTGCTCCAGTTACCGAAGGATATCTGACTCGAATACTTGAAGCATTGGACAAGCACACTGATGAATTGGCCACCCAAAGGCAGGAGAGCTCGTTGTTGCGTCAAAATATTACTGCCTTAGGCAGACGAATTGATGATATTCAAAGGCAGGTTTCACCACCTCCAGCTTACCCTTTATCCCCGGAACATACATCCTCATCTGAAGAGCCTCGGAGAAACCGGCGATGGCCTCCATTGGAAAGGGCTGAGAATATAGAAGTGCTTAATCAGGAAACCAATAATCGTAACTTAAATGAGCCCATACTACCGCCTAGGATTGGAGACGTTATTGACCCTGCTCAGAATCAACCTGTTCCTCCTACTTGTCATGCGACTGATCGTGGCAATAGGGGGAAAGGGAGCTCTGTCCAGGACCCAGACCATGCAGCAATACGTTAAAGAAATGCTGGAGGAGCCTGCTGGGCAAGAAGTGCAAATCCCGAATCCACCCTGACCCATGCAGATGTCGAAGCCATGATAAGGCAAATGATGGTGGAAAGTCACGGACAAAGAACCGAAGATTGGGGTGCAGGCCGTAGTCATTCGCCTTTTACAGATGATATTTTAGAGGTCCGATTCCCGAGGAAATTTAACATGCCATCCATGAACCGTTATGCGGGAAAGGCTGATCCAGTTCAGCACCTGATGAGATATTCTTGGTACATGAAACCGGCTGCCGCCTCCGATGCTGTGAAGTGTAAGGCGTTCCCGATATTCCTGGAGGACACGACGCTAATGTGGTTCACTCGGTTGCCAGCGCGATCAATCTCAAGTTTCAGGGAATTAAGTGAACAGTTTGTAAATCAGTTCCGATTACATACCCAGAGATCTAAGAATGTCATTGAATTGTCCCTCATTAAACAACGTCCTATTTAGATCGCTTCAATTTAGCGGTCATAGAGGTTAGAGATCCCCATGAACAAACTGTTTTGATGGCTCTGATTGATGGAGTGGATAAGGATACTGAGTTTGGAAGATACCTGGCTGCTAAACCACCATTAACCAGAGAGATATTCTACTAAAAGGCCAACATCCGCATGCATCGGGAGGAAATTTACGCCAATCGAAAGAGGAAGGCAGCTGATAAGGAGAATATCCCAACTAATGTGGCCATTAAGCGAACGGGAGATAGCTCAGGAAAAGTTGAAGTTAATGTCGGGAACAAGAATCAAGGCAGTGGTTGCCAATCGGGGGATAGTAATAACAATAATCGGAAAAGAAATCGAGAAAATGATTCTCAGAGAAGATCCCGGCCCAGACCGTTTGAGAGCTTCATGCCGTTAAATGATACGTTGGAAAACATCTTTCTGGATACATATAATGTCCTCCAACACAAAAGACCTCCGAGATATTCTACAGAAAAAGAGCGTGAAACTGGGAAATTCTGTCTTTTCATCAGGTCCATGGTCATTCCACAAACGAATGTCATCACCTGAGAGATATGATTGAAAACCTACTCCAAGAAGGGAAACTTGATGAATATAAGGTGATTCCTAGGGATAGGGGCAAACCGTACAAGCCCCGAACCAAAACCAACCTGCTGCTAAACCGATGGCTCAGCAAAAAGGAAAAAAATATTGTTATCAATACCATAGTTGGTGGGCTTCACCTGGCAGGGCACAGTTTCAGAGCTATGGATCAATACGTGAATGCAGCTAAACATCATTTTAAAGTGGGGGTATGTAGCAACCCCAAGGATAACGCTCCGGTTAAGCAGCAAAAGACGATGTCTGATGATGTCATCTTTCGCGAGCGAGAGAGTATTGGGATTCACTCCCCAACTGAAGACCCATTGGTGATCACCGTCACCATCGTCCTAGCTATAGTTCATAAAGTCTTAGTAGATAACAGGAGTTCAGTCAACATTCTATTCAAGAAAACATTCGACCAAATGAAACTCGAGCCGAAGGATTTGAAACCATGCGAGGGTTAGATACGTGAATTTAATGGGGACTCGACCGCTCCAATGGGATACGTGGAATTATCGGTAACCCTTGGGGAAGGAGAACGCCAGAGAGTGAGAATTCTCCCTTTTGTAGTCCTGGACATTGAGTCGCCGTACAATGCCTTCTTGGGCCGGCCAGCCCTAGCCAAATTCTGGGCCTGCATTGCACCCTGATGCCTGTTGTTGAAGTTCCCGACGGATGCCGTCATATGCATAGTCAGAGGAGATCAAGTTGTTGCACGAGCATGCTACATTGCAGAGTTAAAGTTGCTCCGCAAAGGGGAAGATGTAGAAGCAAAAGGTTGTTCTTCCCCTCCGAGGGAGGAATCGTCGTAGCAACTAAAGGAAATACCTCCGGGAGGGTCGCCCAGAGAGTTGCCCGAGGACATAGATCCCAGAGAGGATGAAGAGCCTGGGGGCAGAATGGCGACTCTCAATGAAGCGACTGTGGATGTACCAATCGATGATAGTGACCCAGAGAAGGTCCTGAAGATTGGATCCCAGTTGGATCTTGTTCGAGCCAAAGAATTAACAAATTTCCTGAAAGTTAACTTGGATGTATTCGCCTGGACCCATGCGGACATGTGTGGGATATCTCCCTCGATTATGAGTCATTCGTTAAGCATCAACCTGAAACATCCTCCAGTCAAGCAGAAAAGGCGAATGCTTGGCCCAGAAAGGTCTGCCGCCTTGAAGGAAGAAGTCAAAAAACTGAGAGTAATGGATTTATTAAAGATTCAATGTACCCTGACTGGATTTCAAACCCGGTTTTGGTAAAAAAGGCTAATGGAAAGTGGCGTACATGCATCGACTTTTCAGATCTAAACAAAGCTTGCCCAAAAGACAACTTTCCGTTACCTCGAATCGATCAGTTGGTAGATTCAACCGCGGGTCATGAACTTCTTTCTTTTATGGATGCATACTCGGGGTACAATCAGATCCCCATGCATGTCCCAGACCAACAACATACCAGTTTCATTACAGATTTTGGATTATACTACTATGTGGTGATGCCTTTCAGTTTAAAGAATGCCGGCGCAACATATCAGCGATTGGTGAATAGAATGTTCTACAACCAAATCGGGAAAACGATGGAGGTATACGTCGATGACATGTTGGTAAAGTCCAGACAATCATCAGATCATACTAACGATTTAGCAGATATGTTTGAGATTCTCTGAAAATATGGGATGAAACTAAATCCTTTGAAATGTTCATTTGGGGTAGCATCTAGAAAATTCCTAGTACTCATTGTCAGCTCGCGTGGAATCGAAATCAATCCAGATCAAATTACAGCAATTCGAAATATCCCAGAACCAAAGCAAATTAAGGACGTCTAGAGCATCGCTGGAAAGGTGGCGATGCTGAGTAGGTTCATCTCCAAAGCTACAAATTAATGCGTCCCCTTTATCGAGCTGATAAAGCGAGGCAAACGCTACTTTAAATGGACTCCGGATTGTATAGAAGCATTCCAGAATCTGTTGAACCATTTGGAAAGACTCCCGATACTGTCTAAGCCTGTGGATCACGAGGATTTATTTGTGTACCTGGCAGTGTCATCTCACGCAATCAGTTCGGCTTTGGTAAGAGAAGAGGATAAGGTACAAAGACCGGTGTACTATGTGAGTAAGAAATTGGCGGCCGTAGTCCAAAAATAGAAAAGCTGGCATATAGCTTACTAATTGCATCTAGAAAACTTCGCCACTACTTCCAAGCTCATCCTATTACTGTGTACACCGATCACCCGCATAAACAGGTTCTACAAAGGCCAGAAGCATCAGGAAGACTACTCAAGTGGAACATTGAGCTAAGTTAGTTCGATTTGAATTTCCATCCCCGAAGGTCGATAAGGGGCAGGTGCTTGCGGACTTCATAACAGATTTTACTACCTCGGATGATGATGTAGTAACTCAGGAGGATGATCCGCCAAAGCTACTCCTCGACCCTAATGCCTGGAAACTATACACAGATGGAGCTAAAAATGATAGATGATCTGGTGCGGGAGTAGTTCTCAAAACTCCAGAGAAATGGTTAATTATTACGCTCTTAGACTGGAGTTCCATGCCACTAATAATGACTCCGAGTATGAAGCCCTAGTTGCCGGGCTCGAACTCCAAGGAATTGGATATTGCAAAGATAGACATCTTTTGCGATTCCAAGATAGCCGTAAACCAGGTCACTGGAAAGTTTCAGGCCAAGAGTCCAAGGCTGATATCGTACTTGGAAAAAGTGAAGAAGTTGCTAGATGGTTTTGACCACCACAACATATCTCATATTCCCGAACGGAGAATCAAAAGGCAGACAAGTTAGCGAAAATGTCTAGTTCAGATAATCCTTAGGATATGGAGCCAGTCCCAATTGAAGTACTACAGTCTCCTAGCATAGATCAGATGGAAGTTGATCTAGTACTAGAGATTGAGCCTGATAGAGAGCCATGGATGACTCCTCTAAATAAGTTTTCGATAAATGAAACGCTTCCAACGAAGAAAAGTGAGAGGCGTACAGTTATACGAAAAGCTTCCCGATATGTGTTGCAAGGCAATGTCCTATACAGACAAGGTTTCTCGATGCCCCTTCTCCGGTGTATCATCCATGATGACATCAAGCGTGTGCTGAAAGAGGTCCATGAAGGCGAATATGACGATCACACTGGAGGGAAAACGCTGGCAAAGAAGATATTGTGATATGGGTATTTTTGGCCTACCATAAACAAGGATGCAACCAAGTATGCACGACGTTGTGATTCTTGCCATAAATTCTCCAAGATTCCTAGGGCGCCACCTAGCCAGTTGAAGACAATGACAAGCCCGTGGCCTTTTGCTATGTGGGGAATTGACATTATTGGGAGCCTTCCCATAGCAAAGGGCGGAGCATAGTTCGCTATTGTGGCCGTCGATTATTTTACTAAATCGGTAGAAGCAGAGCCTTTGACCACGATCGCAACCAAGCGAGTGATCCCCTTTGTCATTAAGAACATTATATGTCCGTTTGGGATTCCAAAAGTCATCGTAACCAATAATGGGACCCAATTCTACAGCACCGAGTTTCGAGATTTCTGTCAGAAGTATAATATTTAGAAAAGATACACCTCTGCGGCACATCCACAGTCGAACGGACAAGTTGAAGCAGCAAACAAGGTGATCAAATCCATTCTAAAGAAAAGACTGAAGAGGGCCAAAGCCATGTGGGTTGATGAATTAACCCAGGCACTATGGGTCTATAGAACAACGTATAATTCAGCGACGGGTCACACCCCGTTTTCTCTTGCTTTAGGAACTGAAGCGGTCATTCTGGTCGAGTTGGAAGTACCATCTCATCAAACCATTTATTACGATCCGATGACCAATAATGAGCAGCTCCTTGAATCCCTGGACATGGTTGAAGAAAAAAGGGACGAAGCCGACTTACGTGCCCTGAGGAATAAACAACAAATAGCTCGGTATTACAACAAAAGAGTCCGAGGTCGAACATTTGAACCGGAGACTTGGTTCTGAAGCGTGTCTTTCCGCCCCCAATACATATGGGCCCGAAATGGGAAGGACCGTACTCCATTTTATGAAGGCTTGATAATGGAACTTTCAAGCTAGCAACCGTGGATGGAGATGAAATCCCCAAAGTGTGGAATACCCAGCATTTGCGGCCTTATCTAACGTGAAATTGTCAATTTTATTCTTTTGTTTTTTTAGGGCCATGTAAAAAGGCTCGACTTGGCTAGAATAGTCTGGTTACTTGAACAAAAGATTATAAAGTGGACGTAGTTCATGATTCGACCAAACCACTATAAAAACATCGTATGTATTTTTTGTCTGCTCTTTTATTTTGATAAATATAACATTACCATTTTGAAGTTTGTTTTAAATTATGTAGTAATATCAAAACAGCTAATCCAAAATGCCATCTATCAGATCAGAAAGCTAACGATAACTAAAGCTCTAAAAGGTGCAGCAAGGTAAATCACACTACTGCTTGCACTCTAATTCTCGAGATTAGGGAGAGAGTATAAAGGACCCGAAGATAAAATCCCCAAGGCATGAAGGTGCACCATGATAAAACCGCCTTGATCACACTCTAACCCGGTGAAGGATCGGGAGAGTATAAAGGCGCTAGAGACTTAGCGCCCCCAGAACTTCTGCCCCGCTAAGGGATCGGTGAGCAGACCAAGAATCGAGCTCGAACTCTAACCCGGTGAAGGATCGGGAGAGTATAAAGGCGCTAGAGACTTAGCGCCATGAGAAATATTACCCCGCTGAAAGATCAGGATAGCATAAAGGCACAATGACATATGCCACTCAAAGGCACCCATCCCACCATACGAGTAGGGACAAGAATGAAAAAGGGGGCCCGAACCCCTCGTTTTCGGACATGGGGGGAGGGAGTGCAAATATAATCCTAATCAATCGCCAATAAGCCCTGGCCAGGCACTATAATGACGATTGATTGGGGGCGTACGTACACCACTACACATTTACTTAGCACACAAACTTCTCAATGATTATTACTCATGACTTCTGTATTTAGTTATGATTGTTTCGGTTATGATTAATGATTGTTACTCATGACTTCAGTATTTAATTATGATTGTTTCAGTTATGATTATTTAAACTCTACAAACATGATGAACTTGCAGGAACGCAATGACGCAAAAGAAATAGATTTTCATTTACTGAAAGCAGATTTACAAGAACGAGAAGCTTAACAAAAGTGAAGGCCACTCTCACAACTACATCTTTTGGCCAAAGGTAATCCTAAAAATAAAATATGAGTTAATAAGTGCATTCTATTTACGCTTGGGAGACGATTTTGATTTCTTTTCCTTCTTCTATTTCTCCAACCCCTCTTTATCAGCATCAGAGCGGTCACTTTTCTTCCTCTTCCTCTTATCAACAAGAGGCTCCGGGGGAGGACTAGAATGTTGGGAGGCAAGTTGTGAAGTTATTGATTTGGAAGAAAATCTTATAACCAACCCAGTCTTAGGTCGAATTCAGAAATAGGGGCACGAATACAGGGTCCTGTTCCCCTTTCTTAAGAACCAACTGCTTTTCTTTCCTAGCCTGCGTGTTAGCCATGGTTTCACTATCATCATCCTTGGCCTTATCTATGATTACAATTTCTTCTTCTTCATCTCAGTGACCACCATCTGTGTCTTACAAAGCCACAATAATCTCAGCGTCTGCAGGAGCGCCGGTGCCGGATTCCACGGGTGCTACCGTGACTCTTTCACTTGTTGTACCCTTGGTTTGCTTTGGAATCTCAGAAACTTCAACACCAGAACCCGGGGGGACATCAACTGTCTCTGCCACTACCTTCTCCTCTGCACCTTTTTCAACCAATTTGGTACCTACACCATGAGAAGCAAATGTTAGTGAATTAGGAGGAGATGTGGCCATGTCAGTTGTCAGTCCCGTGATACGACGACAAGTTATGATTGCTTTGATGAACTATGGAGATAATATGGAGATACCTTCAGCCAACTCATCTCCCAGATTTGTAGTGGTGGTCCCGACAATTGGAGGGGTTGGAGCCAAGGGGATCAACGGATCATCAGGGTTATATTCCTCAACTTCAGAGGTTTTGGGCTCCACCACCGAGCTCGAGCCTTCGCCAACCTTATCCTTGCCCTTGAGCTTAATATTCTCCCACTCGGTCTCTTCTGGATTTGGCATCTACCTTTTTCCAAAGCCCCAGGTTCTTCACTTCTAAGAAAGGCCTGCATCAGCTGGTTTTCGTCGATCTTGTCGACCATCAATCGCTGCTTCTCGCCTTCGACAATTGCATCCCATACATTGGCCAAAGTAACATGATAGTCCGGAATCCAAGAGATGTCTCGAGTCTTAATGACTTGACCAAAGAAGTCGAACAACAGTTCCTCAAAACCAGCTATATCTTTCTCTTTTTCAGCGAGCTTATCAGCAGCAGCAGTTCCCAATTCAAGAGCATGATTGGCGTTACTTTCAGCGAGAGCTGCACGCTCCTCAGCTTGGGCAAGTTGATCATTTAAAGCCTCTTTTTCCTTTTTGGCGAGAGCAAGGTCGTCTTTTTAGCTCGCCATCTCTTTGTCTCGGGCATCTTTCTCAGCAGCAAAGAGTTCCTGTACTATCTTCAGTTCGGTATTAATTGCCCTAAGATCTTCCACTTCCTTCCTCAGAGCCACCCGTTCCTGGCTGTTTGAGTCAAGCTCGCTGTGAAAACGCTCCCTAGCACTCTCCAGCTCGGACCTGTAATTCTCTGCATCTCGCCGAGCTAAAGCCAGTTGGGCCTGTGCATCCTCTAGTTCTTTTTCCATTTTGCTCCTAGCCCTAGCATCATTATCAATCTTCACTCTGGCTCTGGCTGCTTCCGTCTCCAACTGGCGGATGGCAGTAGAAAGTGTGGCAGCATGCTTCTTCATTACCCCGTATTGTTTAGCCACATGACATACGTACCCTATCACCTCTGTGTCTCAATCCTCGGGGATCGGTTCAAGATCCAGGACGAACATCATCCTCCTAAAGAAAATAGCAGGAACTGTTTTCGCAAGCGCTCTAGCCTAGCCTGAATTTCAGAATTAGGAGAAATATTCTGCGCAGCGGTGGTATCCAAGTCATGCTCACTAGAAGAAACATGAGATATCTTTCTCTTCTCTACGATCTTACCCTCATCTTTGTTTTTTTCCTCTGACTTGTGATGTTTTTTAGAAGACTGGATATGAGAATGCGTACTCTTCAGAGGGGTCAAATCTCTAGGAAGTTGCTTGCCCCCAGCCTGTAATGATGGACGACTGTGAGGCTTTTCAGAACCTTGCTTTGATGGAGATCGAGATCGTGTGGAATAAGGTTGATGAGAATCCCGGGGCCGACGACTATCCCTTCCCCGACTATCACTACGAGCATGTTCGAGATCTAGAAGGAGGCTTGGTGTGCCCTCACGAAGGGAACGACAAGAATAAGGCCGTTTGCGAGACATTTTCCCTGCAAAAGAAACAGGTGCATGTTAAAACTATGAACGACAGTGGTAAAAGAATGTTATGGTAAATGGTGCATGTGTTGTGCATCCCGTGAAATCCCCTTTTTAATGGACCAGGGCCCAGAGTTAGGCTCGTTTGGATGACTTCTTTTTCTCCAACTGGGGCACTCGTCTCTTCAGAGATGGGAAAAATTGGTTCCCCTTCGAAATCTTCCTGAGTATAAATATTGTCTGGTAAAGGAATCTTATTTAATTCCCCGAGTATCTGTTCCTCTGTTAATTCATCCTGAGCGACAGACTCAACCGGTGATGAAGTTCTTAAGGGAGACTGCCCCCCAGAGGTCAGGACCTCCTTTGATTCGTCATCTTTCCCCTCGTCTCCTTTGTATACGTTTAAATCCTCGTCATCCTGATTAATCATTGGCGAAGGACTCTTGCGAAGGGTAGTTGTCTTTACAGCTTGAGAAGTTCCTTCTCCCTCAGTCGGAGGTATATACTTGTAAGGTTTGCCGCCTGCTCCAAGTCCGAATCTTATATCTAAAAGACGGTGTTTGTGAAGGTTCTCGTCGGTGATACATTTTTTAATCCTTAAGAAATCCGAGTTACTCTTGAGAAGGTGGGACTTTCGATCTTCATATATCGATCTTTCCGTTCTCTCAAAGTTGTGATCTGTATGGACCAAAATAATTTGTTAGCACTGAAACTATGCATTCGAATTAAACGCGGGAAAGTTGAAAACATACTCGCTTGTAGCCACTTCCTCGCACATCTAGCTTGGTGTTTTATATAAAACCAATCAGATTTGATATCCCCTATATTACTGTAACCATCCGTCACAACTTTCCTGTTGGCAACTGATTCAAAGAAAGAAAAATTGGGAGCCCCTGCGGAACGATGCTCGAAGTGGTAATAGAACTTCAGATCTTTAAGGGTAAGTTCGGTCTGCAGAATCTCCATATAAGCAACATACAAAGTATATAGAGCCGCATAGGCATTCGGATGGAGTTGCATGGGGGCAATGTGTATCTTAAGAGATCAATGACAAGTGGAGGAAAAGGAGGAATAACCCCTACCCAGCACATGAGTCGACTAACAGTCATGTGCCCCTCTGGGGCAGAATGAGATCTATCTTCGCTTTCTAAAGTTTTCACATCGTCTCAGGGAATTCCATGTCTTAAACATATCTTCTTAAGTTTTATATCGTCTAACTTGGAGGCTAAAGAGTCTTTGAACTTCTCTATTTCCTTAACACCCGGAATTTCATTAGGAGCTCGATCATCCTCATCTTCAAGGGATGTACTCTCAAAAGTCGTTGACTCTATATCGGTATCCGTCTCGTAATCAGGATCAGATTTTTCCTCATCTGAATCTGAGGGAAGCACATCAGGGCTGTGATGTACTGATGTCTCTGATTCGGTACTTTAAGTGTCTCAGTCACTTGTTTATCCGACATAGCTGTGTTGGCGAATAAAAGTTAGAACATAAGTTATCCGTTCCCCGTGTGTGTAAGTGCAAGTGTGTGCATGTGCATACAATAAGGAAAGTGTGAAATTAATCAGATAAATGGATATTGGCCATTGTCCACTGCTAGGTTATGCTGTTGTTCAGTCCAGAAAATTCAACTCGAAGGCTCTAACCTAATTGTCCATTAGAATGTCGGAATTAAATTGCATTATTTAGTCAACATATGCATCAGATCGTTCATCAGACTGGATCATGAGACAAGGTTCAGATCGTTATGTGTCAATGGTTCATGAAGAATGTACTGGCTCGTGGGAAAGCTCCGGATTGTGGAGAAGCTCCGGATCGTGGAGAAGCTTTGGATCGTGGAACGCTGAAGTACTTGACCTATTATTCTCTATCTGAACAGGTCGTGACAAACTCCCCACGTTCCACTCTACTTCCCACCTCCACGAACCAACACTCCTTCATTCCCACGACCCAAACCGCCATTCAAATTAATGCCTTATCTTCACCCTTTCTCCTATCATCTCTCCGTCATCATGAAGCGACCCGAACCAAAACCTCGCCTACGAACCGACCTGACCTGCTTCTTCTCCTTTCTCCTTCTCCTCTTCATCCATAAATCCATGAAACTGAACCCGTTATCACCATCGCTAAACCCAAAGTCCTCATCGTCACGATCACCATATCAGTAAAAATTTGAGGCGAATGAAGAGAAGCGAAAAGTAAGCCAAACAAAATGGGAAAGAAACTTCACACCATTACCTTTTAATCAAAAGAAATTCTTGGATTTTGGTGAAATTCAAATTAGGGATTCGACTGAAAGAGTAGGTGGCGGCTGCAAAATAAAGGAAGAAGGAAAAGAAAGAGAGTAGGGATCGGCTTATATAAGAATTTCAAATACCCTTCGTATCCTCTTTTTTGTTTTACTTGGAGCTGATGGGCAATGAGCAAGAGCCCCTTATGGCTCGTGATACGGCCCGCTCCACCAGAACTTCAGGGTCAAAATCAGAAAGTCCAACGTAGCTCAAGGGGAGGCCCGTGCAATCGTTGATTCGTGACGAATGCCACGTGTGAAAACCCCAATGAGGTTTAACTATCCAAACTCAAGCACAGTAAAAATAAAAGGAAAGAGGGAAAAAGAAGAATTTACCTAACCAGTCGATCAAAGTACTTTCCAGAGTTTGGAATCGGCCAATAAATAAAGAAATAATGAATGATTTAACCCGGTATTTATACCAGTCAAAGGATACAACCTCCTGAAGCAGTACGACATTTCAGACAGATACAACTTTTGATTCACATCACTTCATGAAAAAATAGTTTAGTACTTTTGAAGCATATTCTATCGTTGATAGAACATACTTCAAGGGGGAAAAATGTTGGCTAGCTTTTTGACCAAGCCACCAAGGTTCATACACAAAGACAATACGAAGCTTCGTTCATCCAATCCCTGGAAGCTCGATCGTAACAAACCCATCCTTGATGGTTCGTGGCCACCATGTTGTCTCCGCCTCACGATGCTATGTCACAACCCATTCGTGATGATCCCCACGATCCTTCCTCTCAAAAGCTCCACGACTCAATTCGTGTAACCAGAAAACGAAGACGACGAACTAGTATACCACAATCCAAAAGGTTCGGATCTCGTGACACCTTTCAACAACCGTCATATTGACTGTTTCTCCGTCAAGCCACGAACCAGTCCGAGATCTTGGGGATTTGTTCCACGTGTGACCATGATCCGTTTGCAGATATCACCTATAAATAACCCTAGGATTGGCATTTTTCAGGATCTTTTGGCAGTTCTAAGTGTTGTTCCTACCATTACTATCTCTGCACTATTTCTTACCAATATTAATTCGAAATCATCAAGTGAATCAATATTGTAAAAGGGAGATTGAGAGAAAAATCATTGATTGTATCCGAATCTTACGTATAATCATAGATATAAAGTGGACGTAGGCTCGTTAACGCCGAACCACTATAAATCTTGTGTGTTTTCTGCGTTTTATTGCATTTCCAGATATAAATCTCTGCCAATTCAGAAAATTTGGGTGTTAGAGCCATTTTTGGATCTAACAGTTGTAAACATATGTTTGAGACATGTTATGTTTGATGGATGCAAGTGGATGTAAGTGTTTGCTAGTGGTTGCTCGTGGATGCATTTACACACACATTAGGCAGTAGATCGGCTCAATCACTTTCATATTGCATATGAATGAGTGTGCATATTTAAGTTAATGGATGAATATTGAATGTGTTATCATATGGATATTGCATTTGAATGAATGATTGTGCACTCATACATAAATGATGTATATCATTAGGATTCTTTTGCATACATAACGGACGCATGGCATTATCATGTTTCGCATTAAGGAGGTCAACTGAATCAGTAGATCGCCTGATCTTTTGCATTAGATAGGGAACATACACACACACTTTTGCATATGTTCATATAGCATTCGAAATCTTTTAAGGAAAATCGATGCTTTTGAATGATGGATGAGTAGATGGATGATTGGATGGTAGGTTACATTCTTCTTCACTTGAAGATTTTGGGGACGAAATCCTTTAAGGATGGGAGAATGTAACACACCGTAATTTTAAAACATGACATAAGGGATTATTAAAGAATACTTAATTTTTATGAGAAGAACTAAAGGAAACGGGTTACTCCATTGCGTTCGTCTTGGAATTCTGCTTGGAATAGAGTCCGAGTTTGCTCAAATCGGATATGATATGAAGAAGTTATGAAGCTTAGAAGAATTGAAGAATTAACAGAATTTAAATTAAAATAATAATTAAAAATAAAAAATGTGAGAACAATGGCAGAAATTAATAATTAATAATAATTAGCAGAATTCATGAATTAGCATAAGTTGGATGTGGGCATAATTATAATTTGTATACATGATGTTTGACATAACATGTATATATAAGATTATAGGCCTAATTTGGATTAAAGTTACGAACATAATTTAGATTGGAAATTATGGGTAATTAGGATATAATTTAATCCAAGATTTAAAGTTGGGGCTTGAATCAAAAAAGTAATAATGAATGCCCAAGACACGAGGTTAGACTTGGTTTGCAGTAGAAGTCTGCCCGGAACCACCCAGCACATCCAGCAACTGCAACAATAGTCTAATGTGAGAGGTCAAAGGCAGAAATTAAATGAGTAATAATGCAAAGACATGAGGTTAGATTCAGATTACAGTACAAGACTGCCTGGAACCGCCCGACATATCCAGCAACCACAAAACTGCAATCTAATGTGGGAGGTCTTGCAAGGTTACAGTTATAATGAATTAATAAACACTTAACCAAGATAAGACATGTAGTAAGACATGAGGGTTAAGTGGGTGACATGGGTGACATGTGAAATATAATTAGAATCACTTAACCAAGGTGAAACATGTGATTAGACATGGGAATAAAGAGGGGTTAAGTGGGAATTCCTAGTGGGGACCAAGCTTAGGAGCGAAGCTTGTGTCAAATGGGTGGACCCTTTTCAACTAGTAACCCATTTAGTATGTATGTGAGCTTGAACTAGGTCGAGGACAAGACACGCTTACTCGGTTTGATTGTAAGAGGTCAAAAGAGCTAACGGTGGCAACGCAAGTCCAACGGAGTCATGTGCGTGCGCGGGTCCAGGCTGGTAGGTAAGACGTTGTTGCATTGTGTAGGTATAAGCCATGCCTTTTTAGTAGTATCAGGTTGCCACTTTAGAGAAGTGATACTGTAACGAACCGGGATTTTCGACTCCGAAAATCAACATCAAACTACCATGTCGACCATTCAGACATCGAACATTCCAGATCATTAATAGAAAGAAATTAGAGGGTGAGATAAGAAAGAAAGAAATATTAGAATAGAAGAAGAAGAAGAAGAAGAAACACCACACAACACAGAGTCTCACATCGCAGCGGAACAAAATATAATACAGAAATAATCTTTATTGAAAGCTTTAAAATACTTACAATATCAGAGTACACATCTGGACAGTGATAATAATCTGTCCTCATATAACACACAGCGGAATAGTAATATCATACATCTGGACTCTTCCATCTCGTCTCTTTTCAGCAGTCGATAACCTGAACCTGTACACTCCGGGCTAACCCGAGCATTTACAAAACACCGGGTCAGTCTGGTGGACCAGAGTGAGATAAACTCGCACAGTAATAAGGGTGAACCATCCAATCATGATTTTAAAGTTCAAAACCTTTTCAAAGAAAAGGATAATCGTAAGACCATATCCACACATAAATACAGACGGTTTTTACCTTACGATAACCCAAAACAGTTTGAAACCAATATCTTGTCTGATATTATAATAATGTCTAAACACAAGTAAATAGAAATCTAGTGGAACGCTTGCATCTCACGCTCCATATATATAGTATACAATCAAAAACCGCGGGCGCTTATTGGAGATTGGATTCCAACTTGACAAGGTATGGGTCCACCTTCCGATAGTGTATCTCTAGAGACGAATACACTGGGTTCAACAAGAACTTCTTGCAACCCGGCCCTCACATGACCGACCCCTCATTTCGCTTGAGAGTATCGAATGTATATCACCGACGGTTGGGATCAGCAACCGTCTCCCGATAAGGGACAGCATCGAAACATAGATTTAAGAAACAAATAGGATTTCCTCTAGATAGGTGATTATACACCCTAATGGGAGCGACCCACATAGCCATGCTGCCTGCCCGATTTTTGTCATTTCCCGGTTGTTGAGGCTTGAGGCCAGAATTAACTCTTGACATCTGGTCGCCATTTACTTTGAATGCCACATCGTCAGATCCGTCAGATATCACTAATTGACGTCCACAAAAAATACTCTAGCTGAAAGCTTAGAGAATGGCAATTCCCTGCCAACAACTATCGTACGTTTGAAGAAATCAACGTACGTGATCCTTTGGAAATACTTTGTCAGACATCCGTCCATACACGTCATCCAGGAACAGGATGAACCGAAGGCACTCTCCTACCGCATCCATATAGGAATCACCCCATGGATCAGTAGCGAGAAGTCCTTGCAACCCGTAGATTCCAACCACGACAGAATCACAGCTTATCTCTGCTTGCCAGGTAGAGAATATTAGTGGTTCTTCCGTTTGTGAAAATCAACGGTCTTCACAGCACCATCTCGATCATCTTCTGATCTCTTCACGTATTTGTTGGTTGGAATGGTTTTCGAATATAAATTCGATCCCGGTCTTTCCATACCAACAATCGTATTTGCCAGATTTGATAGTCGGTGTTTTAACTATCAAAATAAACAGTGTTTCAATCATGACACTCCAATGAGTTCACTGGTTCAGTATTCAGCATCACTTGGCCTTTAACAAAACTGATTTACTTTTTGTTAAATTGAAACTTCTAACTCTTTTAATATTCAAAAATACGATATTTGAATAACTCTAATCGATTAATTAACATTCGTCTTAACTCCATTCGCTTGACTCCAGATCGCAGCGATCACAATGGTTACGCCTGAATCCCTCAGGAAAACATCCGACCGCCGTAGGCTATCTGCAGCCCTGCGAATTTCGCTAGCAGTCGTACGAAATGGCAATTCATTCTTATTATTTAAAATCAGGAAATACGTTTGTTTTAATAAGGAAATTATAGCACATATGTTAAAACGCTGTTTAGATGTATAACACATGTTATAACAATAGCGTTATAATTACCATTTAGATTTACAAAACAACAGCGCTATAATCGCTGTTTAGGTTTACAAAAACATTTACTATAGCAACTGCGCTAAAATTACTATTTAGATTCACATAATATATATTATAGCAACAGCGCTAAAATCGCTGTTAGATTTTCAAAACATATTCACTAACGTCTCTTACGATTACCAACTAATACTATCTTCAGATAATCCCGATGTTGTTCAAGTTGGGGTATTTTAATTACCTCTCAGACGTTGACCAACAACGTTCATATCCTCAGATAAATATCAGTTGTAATCCAAACACCAAAATTCCACTCCAGTCTCAAAACAAATCCCATTTATAAATTGGGTTTAGTTATACAATCTTATGACCCATTTCTTTATCCCCAAATTTCATTTTCTACCGATCTCCTTCCAAATATTTTCAACCCTTATCCACTTTGGAGATCTTATTTCCCTTGTCCCATTTTTGCTTGATTTCACTCTCACGTAACGTTAATGTAAAGTTAACGCTTTTCACTTTAAATCTCACTTAAAACCTCTAGTTTATAATAAACCCTTTTATCGTAATCTCCTTTCACTTAATTCATATAATTGAGTACGTTTATTTCCTTTCACCATTCAATTGGCTTGCATCTCACATTCGGTCACTTTTTAAATGAGTTCCCATTAAAAATATATTCCTAAATTTATCATTTATTAAAATAATAACTTATTTCAAACATTAACTACTTTAGTAGTTAATCCCTTTATTTACTAAATTAAATATTAAATCCCTTTTAAATCCTTATTTAAATTCAGACAATATTCATTTAACTATTTTAGTCAAACACATTAACTTGATAAACAATTCTAATTCCAAACGGTCGATTTAATTAACTCAAAAACTTGATTACCTCATTAACCAATTTCAACAATCCTCGCTTTAAATTAATTAAAAATATAATTAATTTAAATAAATTCCCTTAATTGTTCTCTTTACACAGCAGTGATCAAAGTTTAAACCTTTCGATTCATTTCTTATCTTCATACTTGAAAATCTGATTAACATCAGCATATACTTTATAAAATAAACCAACCATAAATCAAGGTCTTAAATAAATAAAATATTTATTTAATTCCCTTTTATACTTTATTCAAATAATATATTTCAAGATCTGAGTCCAGTTATAAAATAAACTTTATAACTTCACTTTTATCGACTCACCTAACGGTGAATCCATATCTATAAACCGATTGATTTTTAAAGGCCATACTCTGCCAAACACTTAACCAATATCACCTATTGGTTCAAACCAAACAGAGGTTGAATATTCAATTAATAATCAACCATCAAATCAATCACAGATCAGTTCATATATGATAATATGAAAATAAATAATACATTTGAGGAATCCGGTTGGATCCCTGTATTCAAATGGTTTTTTCCTCAAATCAGACGGTTCAGTTTTGTTTAACTGATAACACTAAATAGCGACCATTCAACATCAACCATAAGCAATTCAAACAATTCAACCATTTAAAACACGTTTATAAATAAACGTGACCAACCAAGGTGAGTTACCTTTTATTGGAACCAATCGTTAAAAATAACGATTTGATATTTCACTGAAATTAAACACAGTTTAATTTCATCGGTTAAATCAACAGATAAATAACTAGCAAAACAGTCAATCATTGGCAAGCAGAGCACACAAAATAAAAATACCCAATTTATATAAAATATAAAAAGGGTAACTGAGTGAGTTTAACTCACCTGGATTTCCTGCTTTCCATTCGATGACGAAACGGTTTATTTTGCAAGCTTTCAGCTGCGTTCACTGATTCGTTCCATTTTGATACTGCACGATCACGAGTACTCATTATTTAATAAAATATTGTTATTACTACCTTAATAATATCTTGTTTTCTAATCTATTTAACGTTAATATAATCTTCTTTGAGTATGGTTACAAGCGGGTTGCCACATACTTGGTTAGGCATATTAGCCACATACAAACATCCCATGCCATTACTTTAATAGTATATAATATGCGTATATATTTGAAAATCCAACTTAACATAAAGTTAGCTTAAACAAGATTGAAAGTATGCAAGTATTATTGGGTAGTACGTTCGCAACACTTACGTATCCAGAGTGAAATGGTATATATACTGTTACTCTTCCAAACCTATTTTATAATATCCATGTTATACTTAGTCACAATATAATAAATTATCACGACACAATTCGTTTAAACTGTTCACATTAATCCTTGTTGAACTGATCCGTGCTTAAACAGCTAACACATTTATAATGCCACTTCACATTATCAACTAAGCAAGATGTGGTATTAAATAAAGAATTTTAGTTACTGTTAATTATATTTAGGCAAATTAATGTTACTGTTAAGGCACGTTAAAATAGATTTTGGCACTACGGTTCATTTATAACTAAACTACCCACGGTTTTATACTTTGGTGCAGTAACTTACTTAGATACACTCCTAATCCTTATTAGGATAAGTTAAAACTTAATTAGGAAATTTTTAATTGGTTTTCTTCCTTTGTATTTCTACCTGCAAGAAGTTTGCACCGCATCTTCATCATCCCAACCCACTGATGTGCGCCCATCAGCTCTTGCCGCCCTTTCTGCTTTTCCTTCTCCTCACTTGAAACCCGTCTCACTTACAGCACCTCACTCAAACAACAAGGCCCGTCCCTTTCTTCTTCACAACAGTTCACGCATCAGCCCCTTTCCACCGTTTTTTCATTAAAACTCCACTGCCTCTTTGCCAAACCGCACTACTCCCACTTCTCATGCAGACATCACCCATTCCTTTTAAATCCCAAGCCGCCCACGTCCTCCCCCATATATACTTGTTACCAAAACCACTATTTCCCTTCTCAACCAAAACAGGCGAACCCTCCCCTCCACCATTTCCTTTCGTTCATTAAAATAATGGGCCACCATCTATATCCCTTTTTTTTTCTTCTTTTCTTCTTCTGGTTTTTCGAACCAAATATGAAAATGGTGGAGCATGTGCGTGGAAATCGTCTGCTTATATAGCCGACGAGCCTTGGCCACCACGTTGTTGTTGGGTAGAATAGGTCTGCTGAAAAGTTAGAGAGTAGTACGAGCTGTTTTATTGATCTGACCAGTGTTTCAGTGTGTGTTTTCATTTCGGTCTCCTCTTGAGTTGGCATCGTATTTTCACTTCGGTCCCCTCTTGACCAGGCAAAACAAATTTGACCGAGACCTAAGGTTTGAGAAAAAAATTGGTATATAAATAGAAAAGGTTTATATTCTTTTGTTATTAATCGAGACTTCGTCCCAAAGTAACGCGGTAAAATCCCTACAAATGATTTCTGTTTACTGATTAAAAGGTTAATCTTAGTGTAAAAAGATATTCCGGATCCAATGGGACACGTTTCGTCGAAATCCGAGGTCGTATGAAAAAATTTCCTTTATGAAACCAGAAATGAACACACGTTTAATTTTTCTACGGTCACCAGATAAATCAAATTAACTTGAAACAACGAAGTCTGTCAATAACTTTTCGATACGAACCCAACGGCACTAATTTCGTCGCATTCTGAGACTGTTGCCCCGGTAGGCTGTTTTTACCCCGAACCGCCCTACCCTTTTTAACGCCAAATTTCTCGATCTCTAAAATAACAAACTATATACATATCCTGACTCTAATCGACGATACGAACTCAACGGAACTGGTTTCGTGGCCTAATTCGATCGTCTGCTCAAATTACACTCAAATACTCCTTATATTTATTTGAATGCGCGCTATAGAATTTGAACGGGCGTTTACGGCTACCGTAGTCACATACTATATCGGTTTTCCACGCAATTCACCACCATATAATAATTTAGCGATACGGTTCTAATGAAACTGATTTCGTCGAAATCTGAGTCCGTTTGCAAAACGGCTATTTTAAAGGCCTATAATTTAATAACGATTTTCCATAGCGACTATTTCAAAATTTTATTTGGCCATAAATATCAAACTATAACACGAAATCTGGATTTTTCTCTTTCATATGAAAATTATCGTCAATACGGTCCCAACATGTCTTGTTTCACAGAAATCCGACTTATATCGAATCCAGTATTCTCAGTTGAAGTTCAAAACTCTAATTTACGAACTACACGTCATTTCAGGCTCGATTTATAATATATATAAATATATAATGTTCAACTTCGTTTTAAATAACGAATTCAATATTAAATTCCAATATATTTCCAAATAAAATATTTAAAATAAATAAATTAAATTAAATCTTTGACGGCCAAAAATGCGGGTCGTTACATTCTTCCCCCCTTAAAATAATTTCGTCCTCGAAATTGCTAAGGTAAGAAAGAACGTTATAAACTCACTAACTTTCAAATCCAATTTATTTTTAAATTAGAAACCAATTCAATACTATATATAGATATTTTCAAAAATATTGAAAATTTTCTAACACATTAAATTTCCGAAAATTTCGCCAGTACCTCCTCTGTATGGCTCAATCGGTACAACTCCAACTCGCCTTTCTAGGCCTTCTCCAATCCAGAAGAAAATAAAACAGCCAAGCGGCTTGCCAAATAGGCTCATAAATCACCAATCCCATATAAAAGTAAACGTGTACCTTTTGGTCGGGCATATCATTATATCCTTTCCATCTGCTACCCTGTCAGCATATACAAATGCATTCCCAAACAAAATTCCAATTCTATCCTCAGAACCAAATCCTTCACGCGTCCAAGCCAAATTCCATTCTTGACTCCATTTCCATCCATTATCAATTCCAACTCTTAACTTAACAGTCCAACACCATTTCAGATTTATGTCTCAGAAGTTTCAAAATCTGATTCCACTTGATATGTTATATCTCGATTCAATTCCCAATTAATTTGTTTCAATTCAATTCATATTTGCTTTCACAAATTTCTATTTAATCTTACTTTTGTTCAAACAATCTTCCTGGGAGTTTTTAAATAGTTCAGTTCTTTCAAAAATCAAATATTCCTTTCAGGATCCAAAACAACTTGTTTTCTCACAGCAATTCAAAACAAAATCTTTGGTAGTAATCCGTCACTTAGAACTCGAAAATGAACACCGATAATGGCACGCACATCATCGGAATCTATTTTCCAACTATCGAAGTGAGTTCAATACTATATCACTTTCAAAACCATCTCTAGACACTTCCATTTTGAAATCAGTTCAAAATATCCCTTTCAATGCTTGTAAAACAATTTAAAAACCTCCCAGGATTTTAAAATTCTCATATATTAAGTCCAATTCCAATTTCAACTACTTGTTCAAATTTCCAAAGTTTTAATTTCAATTCTGATTTAAATTCAGATTTAATTCATCTGATTTCATATATTTCACTTATATGAATTCTGATTGGTTATTTATATAACCATTTCAATTATAATGAACCAACACATCCAATATACTATAATACTTCAAATATTAATCATCCTTTTATATTAAAATATAATTTGGGTAAATTATTTCATCTACCCTCTTTCAAAAACATACTGTGTCGAATTATTCTGTCCAAGAGTTTAGAAACACTTATCGACACAGTTTGCATTACTGTATCGACCAGAATTCATAAACTACTCGACAGACCAATCGACACAATATAAACAGTTTTTATATCAATTTACAAATACGCGCTCATATATATACACTCAATCTCAGTCTAGGGTATTACTAACCCCATCTCTACTGAGTCACGCCACAGAGCCAAGGTAATTACTTAACCTCGCTCTGATACCACTGTAACGAACCGGGATTTTCGACTCCGAAAATCAACATCAAACTACCATGTCGACCATTCAGACATCGAACATTCCAGATCATTAATAGAAAGAAATTAGAGGGTGAGATAAGAAAGAAAGAAATATTAGAATAGAAGAAGAAGAAGAAGAAACACCACACAACACAGAGTCTCACATCGCAGCGGAACAAAATATAATACAGAAATAATCTTTATTGAAAGCTTTAAAATACTTACAATATCAGAGTACACATCTGGACAGTGATAATAATCTGTCCTCATATAACACACAGCGGAATAGTAATATCATACATCTGGACTCTTCCATCTCGTCTCTTTTCAGCAGTCGATAACCTGAACCTGTACACTCCGGGCTAACCCGAGCATTTACAAAACACCGGGTCAGTCTGGTGGACCAGAGTGAGATAAACTCGCACAGTAATAAGGGTGAACCATCCAATCATGATTTTAAAGTTCGAAACCTTTTCAAAGAAAAGGATAATCGTAAGACCATATCCACACATAAATACAGACGGTTTTTACCTTACGATAACCCAAAACAGTTTGAAACCAATATCTTGTCTGATATTATAATAATGTCTAAACACAAGTAAATAGAAATCTAGTGGAACGCTTGCATCTCACGCTCCACATATATAGTATACAATCAAAAACCGCGGGCGCTTATTGGAGATTGGATTCCAACTTGACAAGGTATGGGTCCACCTTCCGATAGTGTATCTCTAGAGACGAATACACTGGGTTCAACAAGAACTTCTTGCAACCCGGCCCTCACATGACCGACCCCTCATTTCGCTTGAGAGTATCGAATGTATATCACCGACGGTTGGGATCAGCAACCGTCTCCCGATAAGGGACAGCATCGAAACATAGATTTAAGAAACAAATAGGATTTCCTCTAGATAGGTGATTATACACCCTAATGGGAGCGACCCACATAGCCATGCTGCCTGCCCGATTTTTGTCATTTCCCGGTTGATGAGGCTTGAGGCCAGAATTAACTCTTGACATCTGGTCGCCATTTACTTTGAATGCCACATCGTCAGATCCGTCAGATATCACTAATTGACGTCCACAAAAAATACTCTAGCTGAAAGCTTAGAGAATGGCAATTCCCTGCCAACAACTATCGTACGTTTGAAGAAATCAACGTACGTGATCCTTTGGAAATACTTTGTCAGACATCCGTCCATACACGTCATCCAGGAACAGGATGAACCGAAGGCACTCTCATACCGCATCCATATAGGAATCACCCCATGGATCAGTAGCGAGAAGTCCTTGCAACCCGTAGATTCCAACCACGACAGAATCACAGCTTATCTCTGCTTGCCAGGCAGAGAATATTAGTGGTTCTTCCGTTTGTGAAAATCAACGGTCTTCACAGCACCATCTCGATCATCTTCTGATCTCTTCACGTATTTGTTGGTTGGAATGGTTTTCGAATATAAATTCGATCCCGGTCTTTCCATACCAACAATCGTATTTGCCAGATTTGATAGTCGGTGTTTTAACTATCAAAATAAACAGTGTTTCAATCATGACACTCCAATGAGTTCACTGGTTCAGTATTCAGCATCACTTGGCCTTTAACAAAACTGATTTACTTTTTGTTAAATTGAAACTTCTAACTCTTTTAATATTCAAAAATACGATATTTGAATAACTCTAATCGATTAATTAACATTCGTCTTAACTCCATTCGCTTGACTCCAGATCGCAGCGATCACAATGGTTACGCCTGAATCCCTCAGGAAAACATCCGACCGCCGTAGGCTATCTGCAGCCCTGCGAATTTCGCTAGCAGTCGTACGAAATGGCAATTCATTCTTATTATTTAAAATCAGGAAATACGTTTGTTTTAATAAGGAAATTATAGCACATATGTTAAAACGCTGTTTAGATGTATAACACATGTTATAACAATAGCGTTATAATTACCATTTAGATTTACAAAACAACAGCGCTATAATCGCTGTTTAGGTTTACAAAAACATTTACTATAGCAACTGCGCTAAAATTACTATTTAGATTCACATAATATATATTATAGCAACAGCGCTAAAATCGCTGTTAGATTTTCAAAACATATTCACTAACGTCTCTTACGATTACCAACTAATACTATCTTCAGATAATCCCGATGTTGTTCAAGTTGGGGTATTTTAATTACCTCTCAGACGTTGACCAACAACGTTCATATCCTCAGATAAATATCAGTTGTAATCCAAACACCAAAATTCCACTCCAGTCTCAAAACAAATCCCATTTATAAATTGGGTTTAGTTATACAATCTTATGACCCATTTCTTTATCCCCAAATTTCATTTTCTACCGATCTCCTTCCAAATATTTTCAACCCTTATCCACTTTGGAGATCTTATTTCCCTTGTCCCATTTTTGCTTGATTTCACTCTCACGTAACGTTAATGTAAAGTTAACGCTTTTCACTTTAAATCTCACTTAAAACCTCTAGTTTATAATAAACCCTTTTATCGTAATCTCCTTTCACTTAATTCATATAATTGAGTACGTTTATTTCCTTTCACCATTCAATTGGCTTGCATCTCACATTCGGTCACTTTTTAAATGAGTTCCCATTAAAAATATATTCCTAAATTTATCATTTATTAAAATAATAACTTATTTCAAACATTAACTACTTTAGTAGTTAATCCCTTTATTTACTAAATTAAATATTAAATCCCTTTTAAATCCTTATTTAAATTCAGACAATATTCATTTAACTATTTTAGTCAAACACATTAACTTGATAAACAATTCTAATTCCAAACGGTCGATTTAATTAACTCAAAAACTTGATTACCTCATTAACCAATTTCAACAATCCTCGCTTTAAATTAATTAAAAATATAATTAATTTAAATAAATTCCCTTAATTGTTCTCTTTACACAGCAGTGATCAAAGTTTAAACCTTTCGATTCATTTCTTATCTTCATACTTGAAAATCTGATTAACATCAGCATATACTTTATAAAATAAACCAACCATAAATCAAGGTCTTAAATAAATAAAATATTTATTTAATTCCCTTTTATACTTTATTTAAATAATATATTTCAAGATCTGAGTCCAGTTATAAAATAAACTTTATAACTTCACTTTTATCGACTCACCTAACGGTGAATCCATATCTATAAACCGATTGATTTTTAAAGGCCATACTCTGCCAAACACTTAACCAATATCACCTATTGGTTCAAACCAAACAGAGGTTGAATATTCAATTAATAATCAACCATCAAATCAATCACAGATCAGTTCATATATGATAATATGAAAATAAATAATACATTTGAGGAATCCGGTTGGATCCCTGTATTCAAATGGTTTTTTCCTCAAATCAGACGGTTCAGTTTTGTTTAACTGATAACACTAAATAGCGACCATTCAACATCAACCATAAGCAATTCAAACAATTCAACCATTTAAAACACGTTTATAAATAAACGTGACCAACCAAGGTGAGTTACCTTTTATTGGAACCAATCGTTAAAAATAACGATTTGATATTTCACTGAAATTAAACACAGTTTAATTTCATCGGTTAAATCAACAGATAAATAACTAGCAAAACAGTCAATCATTGGCAAGCAGAGCACACAAAATAAAAATACCCAATTTATATAAAATATAAAAAGGGTAACTGAGTGAGTTTAACTCACCTGGATTTCCTGCTATCCATTCGATGACGAAACGGTTTATTTTGCAAGCTTTCAGCTGCGTTCACTGATTCGTTCCATTTTGATACTGCACGATCACGAGTACTCATTATTTAATAAAATATTGTTATTACTACCTTAATAATATCTTATTTTCTATTCCATTTAACGTTAATATAATCTTCTTTGAGTATGGTTACAAGCGGGTTGCCACATACTTGGTTAGGCATATTAGCCACATACAAACATCCCATGCCATTACTTTAATAGTATATAATATGCGTATATATTTGAAAATCCAACTTAACATAAAGTTAGCTTAAACAAGATTGAAAGTATGCAAGTATTATTGGGTAGTACGTTCGCAACACTTACGTATCCAGAGTGAAATGGTATATATACTGTTACTCTTCCAAACCTATTTTATAATATCCATGTTATACTTAGTCACAATATAATAAATTATCACGACACAATTCGTTTAAACTGTTCACATTAATCCTTGTTGAACTGATCCGTGCTTAAACAGCTAACACATTTATAATGCCACTTCACATTATCAACTAAGCAAGATGTGGTATTAAATAAAGAATTTTAGTTACTGTTAATTATATTTAGGCATATTAATGTTACTGTTAAGGCACGTTAAAATAGATTTTGGCACTACGGTTCATTTATAACTAAACTACCCACGGTTTTATACTTTGGTGCAGTAACTTACTTAGATACACTCCTAATCCTTATTAGGATAAGTTAAAACTTAATTAGGAAATTTTTAATTGGTTTTCTTCCTTTGTATTTCTACCTGCAAGAAGTTTGCACCGCATCTTCATCATCCCAACCCACTGATGTGCGCCCATCAGCTCTTGCCGCCCTTTCTGCTTTTCCTTCTTCTCACTTGAAACCCGTCTCACTTACAGCACCTCACTCAAACAACAAGGCCCGTCCCTTTCTTCTTCACAACAGTTCACGCATCAGCCCCTTTCCACCGTTTTTTCATTAAAACTCCACTGCCTCTTTGCCAAACCGCACTACTCCCACTTCTCATGCAGACATCACCCATTCCTTTTAAATCCCAAGCCGCCCACGTCCTCCCCCATATATACTTGTTACCAAAACCACTATTTCCCTTCTCAACCAAAACAGGCGAACCCTCCCCTCCACCATTTCCTTTCGTTCATTAAAATAATGGGCCGCCATCTATATCCCTTTTTTTTTCTTCTTTTCTTCTTCTGGTTTTTCGAACCAAATATGAAAATGGTGGAGCATGTGCGTGGAAATCGTCTGCTTATATAGCCGACGAGCCTTGGCCACCACGTTGTTGTTGGGTAGAATAGGTCTGCTGAAAAGTTAGAGAGTAGTACGAGCTGTTTTATTGATCTGACCAGTGTTTTAGTGTGTGTTTTCATTTCGGTCTCCTCTTGAGTTGGCATCGTATTTTCACTTCGGTCCCCTCTTGACCAGGCAAAACAAATTTGACCGAGACCTAAGGTTTGAGAAAAAAATTGGTATATAAATAGAAAAGGTTTATATTCTTTTGTTATTAATCGAGACTTCATCCCAAAGTAACGCGGTAAAATCCCTACAAATGATTTCTGTTTACTGATTAAAAGGTTAATCTTAGTGTAAAAAGATATTCTGGATCCAATGGGACACGTTTCGTCGAAATCCGAGGTCGTATGAAAAAATTTCCTTTATGAAACCAGAAATGAACACACGTTTAATTTTTCTACGGTCACCAGATAAATCAAATTAACTTGAAACTACGAAGTCTGTCAATAACTTTTCGATACGAACCCAACGGCACTAATTTCGTCGCATTCTGAGACTGTTGCCCCGGTAGGCTGTTTTTACCCCGAACCGCCCTACCCTTTTTAACGCCAAATTTCTCAATCTCTAAAATAACAAACTATATACATATCCTGACTCTAATCGACGATACGAACTCAACGGAACTGGTTTCGTGGCCTAATTCGATCGTCTGCTCAAGTTACACTCAAATACTCCTTATATTTATTTGAATGCGCGCTATAGAATTTGAACGGGCGTTTACGGCTACCGTGGTCACATACTATATCGGTTTTCCACGCAATTCACCACCATATAATAATTTAGCGATACGGTTCTAATGAAACTGATTTCGTCGAAATCTGAGTCCGTTTGCAAAACGGCTATTTTAAAGGCCTATAATTTAATAACGATTTTCCATAGCGACTATTTCAAAATTTGATTTGGCCATAAATATCAAACTATAACACGAAATCTGGATTTTTCTCTTTCATATGAAAATTATCGTCAATACGGTCCCAACGTGTCTTGTTTCACAGAAATCCGACTTATATCGAATCCTGTATTCTCAGTTGAAGTTCAAAACTCTAATTTACGAACTGCACGTCATTTCAGGCTCGATTTATAATATATATAAATATATAATGTTCAACTTCGTTTTAAATAACGAATTCAATATTAAATTCCAATATATTTCCAAATAAAATATTTAAAATAAATAAATTAAATTAAATCTTTGACGGCCAAAAATGCGGGTCGTTACAGATACACCATACTGTGCGACCAGCACGGGTATTTACGAGTTAGGGAGCCAATCGAATGGGGAGGGTAGTGGGTACAATTAGTGGAGATAGGAGCAGGCGGCACCTATGACAGCAGCTAGGAGTACACGAAACTACCATTATTATTATGGTTAGTAAGAGGGATCAACTTCCAGTATGGGACTAGTAATGGTGTGGTGTAATTAGCATGGGTGTGGTGTACGAATTATCTTATAGGGATTAGAAGCGCAATCAACGTTACATCTTGTTACCTTGTCATATCTGCTTATGTTACAGTCACCTCTTACATCCAGTTTATGTTCTTATCCTGTTACTTTACTGATTATATTGTTAAAGTCACTAGACTCGCCAGACGTATGTCTGACCCCGTTTTGTTTCGCCTCTTTTCTTTCTTTTCCCCCCTGAGGTCCTCCGGGTGGGAATAGTGAAGCTTGAGTTGGATTCCATTCTTCTTGAAGTGCTTGGAAGTGTTGAAAGTAATGCTCAGCTTTATCTCTTTTTCATTATGGCTATTTGGAGTGGGATTATTGTTCTACTTTTATGTACTATGATAATAATTTTGTACAAGATGGATATTTGTGTACTCGACCCTAGTATTTGGTTTTGATGTTGTAACCAAACATGTTTTTCTTTTTCCGCCGCAATGAATAAATTTTGAATATTCTTAAGTACCATTTTATATATCTATCTTGTGATGTTCTGTTCTATACTCTTATAATACTCCATGAAAGTTAATGCATTCCCTTAGTGAGTGACATTAATGGACATGGGGTGTTACATGTAATTTAAATTTGAATTGGATCGACCGGAAAATGACCGTTTTTCAAACGGTCTCCAAATTCGACGAAATTAGTTTTATAGGAACTGTATCGTCAAAACATAGCTAGATTTAATTTTTTGAAATTTTTGGAGTGAGTATGCGGCCCCGGTAAATTAAAATGTACGTTTAAGTTCAATATATATGGATTTATATTTTAATTTTGATAAAAACTGTTCGAAGCAGTCGAATTGGCTTACCACACATATCCCATTGTGTCCGGAATGAGGGTATTTAGTTAGGAACAATAGTCGTTGGGTTTGATTTGGAGTTCGGGAATTAAATAAGATATTTTTGAAATAAAATAATAATAAAATATAAATAATATATATATATATCCCCTTTTTGTTATAACCTAACCCTAATTTCTTTAAAAACAATCCGCCGCTGTCAGTAAAAATAAAGGGCGGAAATTGTTCTATTTTCAATCCCGAAAGTATCTTAATCCAGATCGAGTTAAATCCCAACACCAAAACGAAGATCGAAGGGCAAACTGAGCTCTTCCAATTGATACCCGTAAGATGAATTTTCGTGGCATGTACAGACTGAAATTTCCAATCAAACACCGTCTGTTGGAGGGCGTTTTCCGCGGTAGGGGCTAGTGCGAGTTGAGGGTTCTTGACGGTGGTGAGGGAGGAAGCAATGACCTTCGATGAGGTGCCATCTGAGCGATACGGTTAGGGAGAGAATTGGAACCCTAATATCCGATTTTGGGTTCGGTTATTTGCAGAGGTACCTGGGATGAAGACAACGACCTGTACAAAACGATAGTGGAGGAAGATAATTAGAATTGAACGAAACAACTTGTGTTGGGTTCACAACGACGAGCACATCGCAATGGAATTGACTAGGATAGAAACTGAGCTAATGGGAAAATTCTGATTAAATTAAACAAACAATTTAATTTAATTAGAGCAATCGTTATATAACAATTTCAGAAACCAATCAATGTGAGAACTTCTCTCACTATAAATTTTTGTACAGTTATTTATTTTCTATTAGATCACCTCCCTGTCATCCACAGACCATGGACGATTTATTTGATTGTGTTGTGATTGTGATGTACAAATATATATATATATATATATATATATATATATATATATATATATGCGTTGTGAAAATTATATATATATGCATTGTGAAAATAAAATATATATGCGATGTGAAAATTATATATATATATACGCGTTGTGAAAATAAAATATATATGCGATGCGAAAATAATACATATTTGAAATGAAAATTAAATATATATGAAATGTGAATAATATATATTTGAAATGAAAAATATATATATATATATGAAATGTGAATAATATATATTTGAAATGAAAATTATATATATGAAATGTGAATTAAATATATCTGAAATGAAAATTATATATATATATGAAATGAAAAAACATATACACGAAATGAAAAAAAATATGAAGTATGAAAATAATATATATATATATATATGAAATGTGAAAAATACATATATATGAAGTGTGAATAAAATATATATATGGTGTAAAAAATATATATATGAAGTGTGAATAAAATATATATATATATATTTATATGAATTGTGAAAAAAATATATATGAAGTATGAAAATAATATATATATATATGAAATGTGAAAAATATATATATGAAGTATGAGAGTAAAATATATATATGAAATGTGAAAAATATATATATGAAGTATGAAAATAATATATATATATATGAAATGTGAAATATATATATATATATATATATATATAAAGTGTAAATGAAGTAAATATTGGTTTGTTAGAAATATTATTTTTAACATATTCATGCACTGTATAAAATAGTCATGTAATGGAATATTCAATTTTGATTCAAAATTGAAATGGAAGTTGAAATCGTTTTTAAAACGAATTTAAAATGATTTATATAATACATTTTAAATGGAAATCGACGAAATATATATATATATATATATATATATATATATATATATATATATATATATATATATTTAATGGCCTGAATAGAACGCGCCGCACCGCGACCGTTCGCGAATTTCGACCATTGACTTCGAATGGACATTACGGGAGATGTGACTGTCGGATTCTCCTAGAACCGAAACCGTTGGGTTCGTATCGGAAAGGGCTTTCCAACAAATATAAGGGATTTGAAATATAATGGTTGGATATGGAATTATGTCCAAATCAAATTTGGAAAAGGTAGTTGTGAGTGCAGTTCGATGGCCGTTATTGGAAACCAACCGTACAGTCCTTAATAAAATTATTAAAAATATTAATAATTTGTGTAAAATCATAATAAATGATTTGGAAAGAATTTGGATGAAAAAAATCCACATTTGTGAAGATAAAAATATATTTTTATCAAATTGAACTAGTTATTAACTAGATTAATAATCCAAATATTTTTAAATAAATAAATTGGATTTGAGAAGGTTTTAAAATAACCAAAATTTCTCAATGTATGAATTGGAATGGAAATAATCTTTGGAACATTTCGATAATGGATTCCATGATTATACGGATAGTGTGGAGGGATTTGGAAGTTATATATCGTTATACCTAATACGATATTTGTTGATATTTGATATTGAATATAGGCCGATATTATTTTCAATTCAGAGCCTTGTATTTAGTATCAAATTGGATTTTAGGTTTGTCATGAATGGTGTCTTCATTAAGAATGTTCTTAAACCAATCTAAGAAAAGATTAAATCTTTTAATTAAGATTTAATGAAGTTTACCAGTTAATTAATATTTAATTGGAATTGAATTGAAATTGGATTTTGGGTTTGTCGTGAACAGTGTTTAAATGACATTAGTTCTTTAACCCGAGTAAAAGCAGGATTAATTTCCAGAAAGTTGAACAATCAATAAGAAATGATTTTTAGGATTAAAACGAATTGGAGTTTGAATAAATCTTTAATTAGATTGTGAATGAATGAATGGTAATAAATAAATTACCAAAACGTGATTGAACCAAATTTACTTGGTTGTTGATATTCATGATTGTGATTGTTTGGATTGTGCTCGACCAGTTTATGAGCAAGATATGCTTTTACATTTAGCATTGGGTTGGGTAGAAATAATGGTATGCTAACATCTTGTGAAACACTTCACGATTTAACTATGAGATGTGTAGCTATGTTGTTGTGTTCATTTCAAATTCAATGAATGATTTGAAATGATATTTTTTCTTAAGTGAAAAGAAATATATTCCCGATTTTGGGTAGGGAATGTTTTACAAAAATGTTTTATAAAACAGAAAGGATTTCGAGGGCAAAACCCGATGATTTTGAAATGATTTGGAAATGTATTATGGTTTTACATTATAGTTCATCACATATTCGATTAGTTGCTATTAATGATACATCTGTTTGGTGGCGGAGAATTTATTCTCTTGCTTAACACCCTTCTTTGAGACGTACGAGCTCAAAGGTTATGTGATTAATAGTGACTGATCGTATGTGTAATTTGCTAATGTGAAGTACTATAATTTGAAAGTACTTGTGATTATTGTGTTCTGAAATGATTTTCCCTACTTCGGGATGTAAAATGGTTTAGTCTGTGGCTAAAGATTCGGCTGACCCGAGAGCGACTAAAAGTATGGGCTGGGTCTAATGCCTTAGGGTGAGTGGTCAGCAGCATAGCCTGCTCCATGCGTGGGAGGTGCATATATGTAACAACCCACAAATTCTAGACCAATTTAAAATTTTTATTTTAGAAAATGTTAATGAATTTTGTTTTTATAATATAATTTATATAAATAATAATGGCTAGAATTTATTTTAAATCGAAGTTAGAACAAATAGATTTAATTTAAATATAAAAGGAGTTAGAAATGGCGTGGGAGTTTTGAAAATTTGATTTTGAACTTTAACTGAATGTACATGACTCAAAATAAATCAGAATTGAGTGAAACCAGAAATATTTAAATTTGTTTAATCATATCTTTCTAACGAATCTGAAAAATTGAAATTTCATAGCGAAAATCAAAAGTTATGGCTAATTCAATATTTAGAAAGGTCACTGTAGAATTTATATATATATATAATATATATATATATATATATATATGGCCCAAAGGGCTACTTTTCACATATGGAGGAATTTCGACTCGAAACCACTTCCATTGAGTTTGGAATGATGTTTCTGCATTTAAAAAGTATAAACACTTATATATTTTGAGTTTCAGAAATTATTTGTTTAAAATTGTATTTTTAATATTAAATATATTAGCCTTAAAAATAGTTATTTTTCAAACGACCTCCGTTTTCAACGAAACCACTTTTGTTGGAACCGGAATGTCGAATTATAGCTAAGTTTCAATTTTCAGAATTTTTTGAGTTAATACATGAGCGTGGCAAAAGAAAATGTGTTTTGACTGTTTCAGTTAAATTTAAACGGCTTGAAAATAGCCATTTTTCAAACAGTCTCAGAATTCGACCAAATTAGTCTTGTTAGAACCGTATCGTAATAAGAAAGCTAAAAATAATTTTTCTGGAATTTTCTGAGGTAATATGTGGCCCCGGCATATTTAAATGTACGGTCAATATTTAATTAATTAATTTTTAATGGGATTTTAAATAAATATTCTACAGATTTCGGAATTGGACCCCAAGACCCATCCCATTGCGTTCAGAAGGCCTCAAAACGTTAAGATTGACAGTAAGCAGGCCCAATTCCGAGACAGTCCAGAAATCCGCCTTTATAACATGTTTTTCGAGAATTTATATTATTAAATAATAAAAAATTAAACCCTAACCCTAATTCTTTCAGTCGCCGCCTATTCAAACAATAGCCAGAAATCTCCCAATTTCAAACATCAATTTCTCTCAATCCATTCAGTGAAAATCTACAAACTATATACCGAATCGAAGAGAATTTCGAGGGCTTTCAATCCGTACGGTGATGATCGAGTTTAGTGGAGCGTGGCGGCCGGAATTTGGAGACAATGAGGCGGCGGTCGGGGGCGAATTTCAGGCGATGGGGCCCACCGAGCGTGACGGAGGTCTGGGCAGTGGTGGCTCGCGGGCGGAGCTTCGGAGTGGTGGTGTTCGATCGGCGGTCGGTGGCTCGGATTCGCGTGCGACATGGGGTGTTGGAGGACCATACGGGTTCGGCCGTGACAGGGTAACGAGAAGAAGAAGGTTAATTATTTTATATTATTTATTAATTTAATATTTAATTTATGCAATCTTTAAAAATCAATATCTCTTTCATACGAGGGTCGTTTGACGAACCGTAAGTTATGTTGGACTCGTTTTTCCGAGATCTCCGCGATGGCGCAGACCAGAGCTGAATCCGAGACAGTCAAATTTTCAGCCATATCAATGTGAGAATTCTGAATTTTATTATTTTATTAATTATCAATTATTTTTCTCGCTTTAAAATGATTGTATTGTGATGTTAGTTCGGATCTGAAATGTTCTGTGTTGTATAAATTGTTGATTGTCGCTTGTGGTGTGTTCTGTTGTCCATGGTTGAAATTTCATATATTATTGAATTTTATTGGCAATTTGATCTAGTTGTTCTAATTTATTTTATATTGTTAAACTATTTTTTTTATCTGAAAATAAACAACAGAAATGGTTAAGAAATAAAATCTTATTTTTATTTGTTTTACAACAGAATATGAACAACAAATAAAACCTCATTTTTTTTATTTGTTGATTTTACCATAGAAATTGAACGACACATAAATATATACATAGAAATGAATTATTATTTTTACTTTTGTTTTTCAATACAAATATAACTCAGCAAAAGAATTATCTTTTTATTTGTGTTTACTAACATAAATAAAACTTAGAATATGAATTATCTATTTATTTGCATTTTACAATGCAAATATTACAAAGAAAATAAGATCACAAATGAATTATCTTTATATTTGTGTTCTTAACATAAACATAGAACATGAATCATCTTTTCATTTGTATTCTTAACACAAGCATAAACATAAGAAAAATAAATGTCTTTATATTTGTGTTCTTGACACAAATACACATAGAATAATGAATGTCTCTTTAATTTTTGTCCTTTAACTCAAATATTAACATAGAAATTGAATTGTTTCTTTTTATTTGTGTTCTTAACACAAATATACACTTGGCAAATGAAGTATCTTTTATTTGTGTCTTTCAACACAATGTAACTTAGAAAATGAATTATCTTTATATATGCATTTTTCAATGCAAATATACATAGGAAAATAAATTGTCTTATTTGTGTTTCTTAACACAAATACTACATAGGAACATAAATTGCCTTTATTCTGTGTTCTCTAACACAAACACAACATAGGAAGATAAATTATCATTTGACTTGTGTTCTTACTACAAATATAACATAGAAATTAAGTTCATCTTTTTATTTGTCTTTTTCCATACAAATATGACATAGAAATAAAGTCCATCTTTTTATATACATGCTACAACACAAATATATACTTAAAATCTGTCGCACAAATAAAATCCACTTTTATTTGTCACTTGAAACTTAAAATTTGTTGCACAAATAAAATTCACTTTTTATTTGTCATTTGAAACTCAAAATTTATTAGACGAATAAAATCTACTTTTTATTTGTCATTTAAAAATTAGAATTTATTATACAAATAAAATTCACTTTTATTTGACATTAGAATACATAGAAAAATACTTACGTATAAGATATTTTTTATATGTTATTAGAATGTATAGAAAAGTATAAACAAATAAAAGGATTCTTTTAATTGTTATTAGAACACATAGAAAAGTGTAAAACAATGAAATACCCTTTTTATGTTATTCTAGAATTGAAATTTTGAGTTCAATCTTTTATTTGCATTCACTAATGCAAACATACATTGAAAATAAAATTTACCCTTTTATTTGCATTCACCAATATAAATATATGTTGAAACCAAAATTTATTCTGTTTTTTTTTACATTCACAAATGTAAAAATACATTGAAAATGAAATTAGTTCTTTTATTTGCACTCATTAAGGCAAATATATTTTGAAAGGAAAAATTGTTCTTTTATTTGGAATCACTAATGTAAATATACATGGAAATTAAAGTTTATTCTTTTATTTGCATTCTCTAATGCAAATATACATTAAAATATAAATTGTTCTTTTATCTGCATTCCCTAATGCAAATATATTTTGAAAATAGAGTTTGCCCTTTTATTTGCATTCACAAATGCAAATATATTCTGAAAGTAAAATTTGTTCTTTTATTTGCATTCTTCAATGCAAATATACATTGAAAATAAAATTCTTTCTTTTATTTGCATTCACAAATGCAAATATATATTGAAAATAAAATTTGCTCTTTTTATATTCACAAATGTAAATATACTTTGAAAATCAAGTTTGTTCTTTTATTTGCATTCCACAATGCAAAATAACATCAAAAATAAAAGTTACATTTTTATTTGCAAACATAAAAATGAAATAAACATTTTTTCAAACTTGATTTAGTTAAAATGAAATAAACATTTTTGCCAAACTTGATTAGTTAAAATAAAATAATCACCTTTGTCAATTTATACTAGTTAATAACAAAATATTCACTTTTATCAATTTACATTTGCTGAAAATAATTATTTATTTTAGTCAGTTTATACTAGTTAAACCAGAATAGATATTTTGTAGAAAATATTCATTTTTGTCAAATTGAATTAGTTAAAGCAATTTACATATAGGTATATATATCTCTTATGTTTGGCAAGGTATATACTCGTCAAGATAGGTTAGTTAAACCTAAATATTTATTTTTGTCAAAACAAAAATTATCATTTTTGTCCTATTAGGATTGTCAAAACAAAATAACCATTTTTGTTTAGGGTTTAAACTAGCAAAATGGAAATTGTCAATAGAGACGAAGTTATTATGCTTATTCATTCATTGCAATAGAGATATTTTTTGTCATCATTATATGTATTGTGTATTACATTTCCATTCACAAGTTACCCGACTTGTTTATGTGATTGGGACGATAATTTTCACACATCTCCCATGTGCACAACTTAGTTTATCATTTGCTCGATTGGTTGAAACCCCACACGGGTGTTGGGATGAAATTTACATACACTAATCCCAATATTTAGTTGTATGTTGATCGTTAGATCGACAGGCTGCGATGAGCGTTATTATTTAATTTTAACGCTTACACAGTGGAAATTACACTTTGGAGGTAGATGGATGATTTGATGATTATATTGATGTGTGTGAAATACATATAATCTAAATTATATGGTAAATGATTGAGTCGCATTTCGATCCAGGTGTTCTTTTAAATAAGAATATTTTTACATTAGAAACCCTTTTTTTATAAAGTATATATATTTTCGTAAAATATATTTTTTATCAACTATATGTTCAAACAAAGAATGTTTGTAAAAGATAAAAATTTGTAATATAAATAATACTTCTCATTTAGAATCTTTATATAAAGAATATTTTTAATGATTATTTTAAAATATGTTTTTATTAAAGATTATTAGGATTTGCAATTATATTTTGTGATATGAAATAAATTGAGATGTGAAGTGGATTTATCGTGGACGATGTTTTAAATGACATTTGTCATTTAATCCAATTTACCTTGAAATTATTATTTGGAATTTATAAATTTATTTTATAGATTTAAAAAGGCATTTTCAAAAAATCAAGTTTACCAATTTAATATATTAAATTGGAATTAAGTGGAAATTCGATTGGTAATAACCGAAATGGGCTTCTGTAAAAGAGGACCGATATTATATATGGAATTTAAGAGGCTTTGCCGTTATTCCATGTATATTATTATTCTGATAAAGAAATCTATATCGATTATCTATTGATTTGATTTCTGTGGAATTCCATATTTTGGAAATTGATTTATAGATTTTATTTTCAGAGTTATCTTTGATAAAATTAATGAGAATCCTTTAAAATGAATATCTTATTTAAAAGAATATTCTGAGTTGGAATGTGGCGAAATGTGTGATTTTCCAATATTTGCTTTTTAATCACAAAATACGCGAGTTATTCAGAAAGATCGGGTTTAACCCATTCTGAATAATCATCACGACGATCAAGAGTCGAAGATGAAGACGGTGATTGAAGACCGAAGGTTTTCACATCGTTGGGATGATGATGACTGGTATCTTGAATTGGGATTGGCCTTCCAAGGCAAGGTATTTGGTAATGATCGTTCAAACGCATTTGGAGATCGACGGACACGTTGTTTCGCTCAGACCCAGAGCAGACTTGTAAATGGATTGTGTGTCTGACATTGTATTCCTTTCTACTGTATTTGTTGAATGCTACTGATTATATATTTCTGTTTGGTGGTGAAGAATTTATTCTTTACTTATCACCCTTCTCTAAGACGTATGAGCTTAGAGGTTATATATATTGGTAGATGATCAATAATATGGTAGGGTTTGACAATGTGACATGCTAAGATGCAAATGATCAAGGCTTTGTTGAAAAGCAGGCCTTGTGGTCGATGATCAAAGCACAGTCTATTTAGGCATAGATTTGTGTATATCGTGACTTCGCGAGCCTCACACACCGGTTGAGTCTAAAACGGGAGAAGGGAACGCAGGGAGTGCACACATTTCTTTCTAGCTAGAAGTGGTGTTGGGCTTTAACACGGCCCGACATTTGCTTATGTGGTTGATGGAATTTTTGCGAGGCCTCAGTTTATTCTTATCGGTCGCCCTCGGCTGATTTGTAGGTCCAATAGGATCGGGGAGCGTGTGTTCAGGCATAACTAATCCACTAAAGTATTTGCGGACCGGCCCTGCTGTATCCAAGGGTTCGCCAGCGTCCGAATCCTGAGGCATTGCTAGAGTGTCTCGAATCGGTCAGGAGATCCTCCCTAGCCTAGACTCATGATGGAAACCCAATTTCCAATACCCCCTTGCGATTTTGATTGTATAACTAGTATGGCGACATAGTAGATGGTAGCTATTCCGTCTAGGATTGATATTATATTTGAAATGTTTTTAAAACATATATACACACTAATAATAATATCATATTTTGCGTATCAAGCATCTTTTGACCATTATAAGGTAAAACCCTATCCTCCGGTTTGCGTTGCATTGTGTGATGGGACCTGGGTCTTATAATGGTTTCATTTTTCTAAAAAGCATTACGTTATTTGACTATTTACTTTATTTATGCACTGGCAATCCAATGGAGTAAACCCATTCCGCCTTAGCGGCGTGGTCCTGTGATTAGGCTACTTATTAGATAAGTTAAGTATAGAATTCTCACACCAGTCCCACGACTGATCTGTATTTTGTTTCACTTTGCAAACTCGGGTGCCCTCTTTCCACATGGGCAGTCGAGTAGGTTTTTGCAGATATAGTTAAGCAGGATCCTGGATTAAAGTCTTAAGCTGTGTCCAGAATATTGATGGCCTTCCGTTGAGATTAGTTCCGCTGCAATGTATAAATCTATTGTAAATGTATCTTCTGCTGTATTATTTATTCTGATGTACTCTGATATATTCTGTACTCTGTTGTAACATTTATTATTGATGTTATAAAAGTCTGTGTTGTTGTTCTGATGTTTTGTATGCCCAAAGTTAACGTACGCGGGTTTTGAACGGTCTTGATCGGTCTTGCGATCGATTGGGGTCAGGCGAAATCCGAGTCGTTACAGCTGGTATCGGAGCTCAGGTTAGCTCAAATCTTTGGGGTACAACTCATTAGAACTAAACAGAAGACTCATTAGAGGTTGGATTAGTAATATCCAATAAGAATGCTCATTAGAGATAGGATCAGCAGTATCCTAGAATGAGAATACTCATTAGAGATGGGGTTAGCAATGCCCTAGAATGAGTCAGAGTGGAGAAGAGTTCATAATTAACGTACTTGTTATTATATATAATTCGAATTTAGAAAATATGATTTTGAATATATAAAAGTTATATATTTTTGAAAATTTAATCAACTAATTGATTGATGATTGTGTTGTGTGAATATGAATTCTACTAATAAAATGATTAAACAATTAAAGAATGAAAATTAAATTAGTTAAATAAACAACTTTAGCTTCATTTCCTTTTCGAGGACGAAAAGATTTTAAGTGGGGGAGATTGTAACAACCCGCAAATTCTGAATCAATTTAAAATTTTTATTTTAGAAAATTTTAATGAATTTTGAGGTTATAATATAATTTATATAAATAATAATGGCTAGAATTTATTTTAAACCGAAGTTAGAACGAATAGATTTAATTTAAATATAAAAGGAGTTAGAAATGGCGTGGTAGTTTTGAAAATTTTATTTTTGAACTTTAATTGAATGTACATGACTCAAAATAAATCAGAATTGAGTGAAACCAGAAATATTTAAATCTGTTTAATCATATCTTTCTAACGAATCTGAAAAATTGAAATTTCATAGCGAAAATCAAAAGTTATGGCTAATTCAATATTTAGAAAGGTCGCTGTAGAATTTATATATATATAATATATAAATGGCCCAAAGGGCTACTTTTCCCATATGGAGGAATTTCGACTCGAAACCACTTCCATTGAGTCTGGAATGATGTTTCTGCATTTAAAAAGTATAAACACTTATATATATTTTGAGTTTCGGAAATTATTTGTTTAAAATTGTATTTTTAATATTAAATATATTGGCCTTAAAAATAGTCATTTTTCAAACGACTTCCGTTTTCGACGAAACCACTTTTGTTGGAACCAGAATGTCGAATTATAGATAAGTTTCAATTTTCAAAAAATTTCGAGTTAATACGTGAGCGTGGTAAAAGAAAATGTGTTTTGCCTATTTCAGTTAAATTTAAACGACTTGAAAATAGCCATTTTTCAAACAGTCTCAGAATTCGACGAAATTAGTCTTGTTAGAACCGTATCGTCATAAGAAAGCTAAAAATAATTTTTCTGGAATTTTCTAAGGTCATATGTGGCCCCGGCATATTTAAATGTACGGTCAATATTTAATTAATTAATTTTTAATGGGATTTTAAATAAATATTCTACAGAATTCGGAATTGGACCCCGAGACCCATCCCATTGCGTTCAGAAGGCCTCAAAACGTTAGGATCGACATTAAGCAGGCCCAATTTTGAGGCAGTCCAGAAATCCGCCTTTATAACACGTTCTTCGAGAATTTATATTATTAAATAATAAAAATTTAAACCCTAACCCTAATTCTTTCAGCCGCCACCTATTCAAACAATGGCCAGAAATCTCCCAATTTCAAACATCAATTTCTCTCAATCCATTCAGTGAAAATCTACAAACTATATACCGAATGTAGGAGAATTTCAAGGGCTTTCAATCCGTACGGTGATGATCGGGTTTAGTGGAGCGTGGCGGCCGGAATTTGGAGACAAAGGGACGGCGGTCGGGGGCGAATTTCAGGCGATGGGGCCCACCGAGCGTGACGGAAGTCTGGGCGGTGGTGGCTCGCGGGCGGAGCTTCGGAGTGGTGGTGTTCGATCGGCGGTCGGTGGCTCGGATTCGCGTGCGACAGGGGGTGTTGGAGGACCATACGGGTTCGGCCGTGACAGGGTAACGAGAAGAAGAAGGTTAATTATTTAATATTATTTATTAATTTAATATTTAATTTATGCAATCTTTAAAAATCAATATCTCTTTCATACGAGGGCCGTTTGACGAACCGTAAGTTGCGTTGGACTCGCCTTTCCGAGATCTTCGCGATGGCATAGACCAGAGCTGAATCCGAGACAATCGAATTTTTAGCCATATCAATGTGAGAATTCTGAATTTCATTATTTAATTAATTATCAATTATTTTTCTCTCTTTAAAATGATTGTATTGTGATGTTAGTTCGGATCTGAAATGTTCTGTGTTGTATAAATTGTTGATTGTCGCTTGTGGTGTGTTCTGTTGTCCATGGTTGAAATTTCATATATTGTTGAATTTTATTGGCAATTGGATCTAGTTGTTCTAATTTATTTTATATTGTTAAACTAATTTTTTTTATATGAAAATAAACAACATAAATGGTTAAGAAATAAAATCTTATTTTTATTTGTTTTAAACAGAATATGAACAACAAATAAAACCTCATTTTTTTTATTTGTTGATTTTACCATAGAAATTGAACGACACATAAATATATACATAGAAATGAATTATTATTTTTATTTGTGTTTTCAACACAAATATAACTCAGCAAAAGAATTATCTTTTTATTTGTGTTTACCAACACAAGTAAAACTTAGAATATGAATTATATATTTATTTGCATTTTACAATGCAAATATTACATAGAAAATAAGATCACAAATGAATTATCTTTATATTTGTGTTCTTAACATAAACATAGAACATGAATCATCTTTTCATTTGTATTCTTAACACAAGCATAAAAATAAGAAAAATAAATGTCTTTATATTTGTGTTCTTGACACAAATACACATAGAATAATGAATATCTCTTTAATTTTTGTCCCTTAACTCAAATATTAACAAAGAAATTGAATTGTTTCTTTTTATTTGTGTTCTTAACACAAATATACACTTGGAAAATGAAGTATCTTTTATTTGTGTCTTTCAACACAATGTAACTTAGAAAATGAATTATCTTTATATATGCATTTTTCAATGTAAATATACATTGGAAAATAAATTGTCTTATTTGTATTTCTTAACACAAATATTACATAGGAACATAAATTGCCTTTATTCTGTGTTCTCTAACACAAACACAGCATAGGAAGATAAATTATCATTTGACTTGTGTTCATACTACAATTATAATATAGAAATTAAGTTCATCTTTTTATTTGTCTTTTTCCATACAAATATGACATAGAAATAAAGTCCATCTTTTTATATACATGCTACAACACAAATATATACTTAAAATCTATCGCACAAATAAAATCCACTTTTATTTGTCACTTGAAACTTAGAATTTGTTGCACAAATAAAATTCACTTTTTATTTGTCATTTGAAACTCAGAATTTATTAGACGAATAAAATCTACTTTTTATTTGTCATTTAAAAATTAGAATTTATTATATAAATAAAATTCACTTTTATTTGACATTAGAATACATAGAAAAATATTTACATATAAAATATTCTTTTATATGTTGTTAGAATGTATAGAAAAGTATAAACAAATAAAAGGATTCTTTTAATTGTTATTAGAACACATAGAAAAGTGTAAAACAATGAAATACCCTTTTTATGTTATTTTAGAATTGAAATTTTGAGTTCAATTTTTTATTTGCATTCACTAATGCAAACATACATTGAAAATAAAATTTACCCTTTTATTTGCATTCACCAATATAAATATATGTTGAAACCAAAATTTATTCTTTTTTTTTACATTCACAAATGTAAAAATACATTGAAAATGAAATTAGTTCTTTTATTTGCACTCATTAAGGCAAATATATTTTGAAAGGAAAAATTGTTCTTTTATTTGGAATCACTAATGTAAATATACATGGAAATTAAAGTTTATTCTTTTATTTGCATTCTCTAATGCAAATATACATTAAAATATAAATTGTTCTTTTATCTGCATTCCCTAATGCAAATATATTTTGAAAATAGAGTTTGCCCTTTTATTTGCATTCACAAATGCAAATATATTCTGAAAGTAAAATTTGTTCTTTTATTTGCATTCTTCAATGCAAATATACATTGAAAATAAAATTCTTTATTTTATTTGCATTCACAAATGCAAATATATATTGAAAATAAAATTTGCTCTTTTTACATTCACAAATGTAAATATACTTTGAAAATCAAGTTTGTTCTTTTATTTGCATTCCAAAATGCAAAATAACATCAAAAATAAAAGTTACATTTTTATTTGCAAACATAAAAATGAAATAAACCTTTTGTCAAACTTGATTTAGTTAAAATGAAATAAACATTTTTGCCAAAGTTGATTAGTTAAAATAAAATATTCACCTTTGTCAATTTATATTAGTTAATAACAAAATATTCACTTTTATCAATTTACATTTGTTGAAAATAATTATTTATTTTAGTCAATTTATACTAGTTAAACCAGAATAGACATTTTGTAAAAAATATTCATTTTTGTCAAATTGAATTAGTTAAAGCAATTTACATATAGATATATATATCTCTTATGTTTGGCAAGGTATATACTTGTCAAGATAGGTTAGTTAAACCTAAATATTTATTTTTGTTAAAACAAAAATTATCATTTTTGTCCTATTAGGATTGTCAAAACAAAATAACCATTTTTGTTTACGGTTTAAACTAGCAAAATGGAAATTGTCAATAGAGACGAAGTTATTATGCTTATTCATTCATTGCAACAGAGATATTTTCTTGTCATCATTATATGTATTGTGTATTACACTTCTATTCACAAGTTACCCGACTTGTTTATGTGATTGGTACGATAATTTTCAACATCGCCCAGGTGCACAACTTAATTTATCATTTGCTTGATTGGTTGAAACCCCACACGGGTGTTAGGATGAAATTTACATACACTAATCCCAATACTTAGTTGTATGTTGATCGTTAGATCGACATGCTACGATGAGCATTATTATTTAATTTTAACGCTTACACAGTGGAAATTACACTTTGGATGTAGATGGATGATTTGATGATTATGTTGATGTGTGTGAAATCCATATAATCTAAATTATATGGTAAATGAATGAGTCGCATTTCGATCCAGGTGTTCTTTTAAATAAGAATATTTTTACATTAGAAACCTTTTTTATATAAAGTATATATATTTTCGTAAAATATATTTTTTATCAACTATATGTTCAAACAAAGAATGTTTGTAAAAGATAAAAATTTGTAATATAAAGAATACTTCTCATTTAGAATCTTTATATAAATAATATTTTTAATGATTATTTTAAAATATGTTTTTATTAAAGATTATTAGGATTTGCAATTATATTTTGTGATATGAAATAAATTGAGATGTGAAGTGGATTTATCGAGGATGATGTTTTAAATGACATTGTCATTTAATCCAATTTACCTTGAAATTATTATTTAGAATTTATAAATTAATTTTATAGATTAAAAAAGACATTTTCTAAAAATCAAGTTTTCCAATTTAATATATTAAATTGGAATTAAGTGGAAATTCGATTAGTAATAATCGAAATGGCTTCTTTAAAAGAGGACCGATATTATATATGGAATTTAAGAGGCTTTGCCATTATTCCATTTATATTATTAGTCTGATATAGAAATCTATATCGATTATCTATTGATTTGATTTCTGTGGAATTCCATATTTTGGAAATTGATTTATAGATTTTATTTTCAGAGTTATCTTTGATAAAATTAATGAGAATCCTTTAAAATGAATATCTTATTCAAAAGAATATTCTGAGTTGGAATGTGGCGAAATGTGTGATTTTCCAATATTTGCTTTTTAATCACAAAATACGTGAGTTATTCAGAAAGACCGGGTTTAACCCATTCTGAATAATCATCACGACGATCAAGAGTCGAAGATGAAGACGGTGATTGAAGACCGAAGGTTTTCACATCGTTGGGATGATGATGACTGGTATCTTGAATTGGGATTGGCCTTCCAAGGCAAGGTATTTGGTAATGATCGTCCAAACGCATTTGGAGATCGACGGACACGTTGTTTCGCTCAGACCCAGAGCGGACTTGTAAATGGATTGTGTGTCTGACATTGTATTCATTTCTACTGTATTTTTTGAATGCTACTGATTATATATTTCTGTTTGGTGGTGAAGAATTTATTCTTTACTTATCACCCTTCTCTAAGACGTATGAGCTTAGAGGTTATATATACATATTGGTAGATGATCAATAATATGGTAGGGTCTGGCAATGTGACATGCTAAGATGCAAATGATCAAGGATTTGTTGAAAAGAAGGCCTTGTGGTTGATGATCAAAGCACAGTCTATTTAGGCATAGCTTTGTGTATATCATGACTTCGTGAGCCTCACACACCGGTTGAGTCTAAAACGGGAGAAGGGAACGCAGGGAGTGCACATGTTTTGTAACAACCCGTAAAATCTGGGCCAGTTTAAAATTTTTATTTTAGCAATTTAATGAATTTTGAATATTTAAAATAGATTATTTTAAATAATAACGACGGAAAATTTATTTTGAATAGATTTCGAACGTATATTATATAGATCTTCGTTAGAATATAAATATTTATTTTAAATTATAAAAGGAATTGAAAATGGCGCGGTAGTTCGATAATTCGATTTCAAATTTCAATTGAACATACCGGGTGCAAAATAAACCGGATTTTAGCGAAACTAAAAGATAATATCTTTCCAACAAATCCGACAAATTGAAATTTCATAGCGGGAATCAAAAGATATGTCCAGTTGAAAATTCTGAATAGTCGCTATCAAATTCAGGCCCTTAAAAATAGCCATTTTGCAAACGACCTCGGTTTTCGACGAAACCACTTTTGTTGGATCCGCAGTGTCAAATTATTGCTAGGTTTCAAATTTCGTAATTTTCTGAATCAATATGTGAGCGTGGCAAAGGAAAACGCGTTTGACCAGTTTTAGTTGATTTTAGTCGACTGGAAAATGGCCATTTTTCAAACAATCTCAGAATTCGACGAAATTAGTTTTGTTAGGACCATATCGTCAATACGAAGCTAGAAAATATTTTTCTATAATTTTTAGAGTTCATATGTGACCCCAGTAAATTGAAATATACGTTAAAAATTGAATATATACTGATTTATATTGTAAATTTAAATCAAAACTGGTCGAAACGATAAAATTGGCTAACGAAACATATCCCATTGTGTTCGGAATGAGGGTAATTAGCTAGGGATGACAGTCGGTGGAATTGATTTCGAATTAGTAGGAAAAGTCAACTTAGATGAAGAAGAAAAAATTATAAATATATATGGGCCAAGTCAAACCCTAGTCCAAGTAGAAGCCGCGGTCAAAGAAAATCCGTCGTCCTCTCTTCTTCAAAGGCCGATAATCGTTCAAACTTTCATCCTCAAATCTGCGGCTAAATTAAAATGATTTAAACCAAGTTTTATATATGAAATTGTTGAGATTTCTACCAGCTTCGCATCCATGTTAGTGTGGTCCGCTATCATCAAGTAATTGGGTCTGATTTGGCCTCCAAAGGTCATCGATTCGCACGCTATTTCTGGTGCCATGAAGGCGCCGAACTCGAGGCGGCTCTGAGGGGTGGTGCGCCACTTGTAAACGCTCACAAGGGGGGTATCTGATCGGGGTACGACGTGGTGGAGGAACGGAAAATTGGGGCCCTAGAATCAAAGCTGATGGGTACAAAGGAGTGCGGTTCGGGTTGGTTTTCTGGCGCAGGCGGAGCGTCGAGTTCGACGCTGGAGGGTGGCGGGGGTGTGCTGCACGTAGGGGAAGGGGGTGGCGGCCTTGGATCGACCTCCGACGGTCGGAGCTTGGAGCGGTGGCTGAAGTTTGAACTCGACGACGTCGAGATATGGTTGAACGGGTTCCAGAACAGAAAAAGGTGATTATTATAAATAAAATTGTTTTTAAAATATGTTTTTCTTTATATTTAATATCGTATGAAAATCTGGTTTTAAATATATTTCGTAATATTAAAAATGTAGTCTTTTTAATATGAAATATTTTTAAATTAAGAATAAGATATGAATGGCGGTATAAATAAAAAAGGAGTAAATTTATAGAATGGAAAAGTTAAGATTTTCAGAATAGAATTTTTTTTTAGGATATAAAAATACGATCTTTACATATATTTCTATACGGTAAAAGATTGGATTTTTAACGCGATGAAGACATGATTTTTAACACAGTAAAAATATGATTTTTATATATATTTTAGTGAAATAAAAATATGATTTTTATTACGAGGATAACGAAATAAGAATGTGATTTTTACTTTGAACAGCGTGAATCAGATTGCGATGGAACCACTAGAAACAAATCCAAGATGTTCAGAAGTTCAGAAATATAAAATGGCGGAGTGGAACCCTCGGTGAGAACTTCTCACTTTAAATTTCTCTTTCTAGTTATATATATATACTAGGATGCAGACGGTGCTTAGCAGCACCCGACACCCGTCGTCCACAGACCATGGACGGCTTGTATGCTTGTTTGTTTGATTTTGATGTGAAAAATGTAATGTGTGTTGTGGAATGAAATAAAATATTTATATAGTGAAATAAAATATTTATATAGTGAAATAAAATATTTATATAGTTAAAAATATAATTTTTAATGTGTATATGAAATAAACATTTATAAACAAATCGGACGGTTTGTTTATTTACACATATTTGACTGATATTGATTGGGACGATAAATTTTACACATCGCCCAACTGCACAAATAAAATATGTGTTTGATTGTTTGAAACCCCACATGGGTGTTGGGATGATATATGGCGTCCACTAATCCCAATTACTAAATTGTGTGTCGATCGATTGGTCGACAGACTGTGTAAGCGTTAATTATATACATTTAATGCTTATGCAGTTGTGTGGTGCACTGTGGATGGTTGATTATTTATCGTTGTTATTATATACATGTGTTGTATGGAATCCATATAATTAACACTATACGGTAATTGATTGGGCCTCATTCCAATTGGGAAAATAAAGAATATTATAAAATACAGTCACAAGTGGACAGTACTCATTTGTTGAGATTAGTCATGTGTTGAAAGAAATATATATTCATGTGTTGAATAGAATAAATATTCATTTGTTGAAAAGAATAACGAAGTTATTGAAAAATATAAAGCCGTGTTGATTAGAGATGCGCTGTTTTGACGCGAACGATATTTATATCGATTATATTCGTTTTTAAAATGAATATTTAGAAATCGAATTGAAAATGAATATTTAGAAATCGAATTGAAAATGAATATTTAGAAATCGAATTGAAAATGAATATTTAGAAATCGAATTGAAAATGAATATTTAGAAATCGAATTGAAAATGAATATTTAGAAATCGAATTGAAAATGAATATTTAGAAATCGAATCGAAAATGAATTGAATAGAATAGAAATTTAATCCGAATTGAATAGAATAGAAATGAAAATGAATAGAATTGAATAGAAATTCAATTCGAATAGAATTGAATAGAAAATGAATTCGAACAGAATTGAATAGAAAATGGATTCGAATAGAATTGAATTGAAATTGAATTCGAATAGAATAGAATTGAAATTGAATTCGAATAGAATTGAAATTGAATTCGAATAGAATTGAAATCGAATTGAAATTGATTTGAATTGAAAAGGAAGTTGAAACTGTTTTTGAAACGAATTTAAAACGATTTATAAAATTCGTTTTAAACAGAAATCGACGAAATATTATATATATATATATAATATAATGGCCTGAATAGAACGCGCTGCGCCGCGGCAGTTCGCGAATTTTGACCATTGACTTCGAACGGACATTACGGGAGATCTGACCGTCGGATTCTCCTAAAACTGGAACCGTTGGGTTCGTATCGAAAAGAGCTTTCCAAAGGATATTAGAAATTTGAAATCTAACGGTTGGATTTGGAATTATGTCCAAATCAAATATGGAAAAGGTCGCTGTAAGTGCAGTTCGGTGGCAGTTATTGAAAACTGACTGTACGGGCCTTGATAAAATAATTAAAAATATCTATAATTTGTGTAAAATCAAAAGAAATGATTTGGGGAAAACTGGAATGAAAAACTCCATATTTGAAAAGATAAAAATAGATTTTTGTCAAAATGAACTAGTTTTGAACTAGAATTAAAACCAATTCATTTTTGAAATAAATAAATTGAATTTGAAATGAGTTTTAAATAACCAGAATTTCTAATATATTTTATTGGAATTGAAATAGAATGTGATTTGGGTTTATCGTGGACTGTGTTTTAAATGACATTAGTTCTTTAACCTAGTAAAAGGAGTTTTAATGAATCTTTAATTAGATTGAAATAGGAATTGATAATTTAAATTATCAAACTTTAGAAATGATCGAAAGGGGAGTATCACCAGTTTTGCTCCTAGCAATAGTTAAATCTTTAATTATATTTGAACGTGAAATGGTAATTAAATTTACCGATAACACCGTGGTGTTAGTTATGGGATAATAACAGTTTTGCTCCATGGGATAAATAGGTTGGGATTGGGAAATAAAATAAATAATTACTTCGGTGTGGTTCGCTAATCTCGACTAGTTTGGAATACCATAATCTGGTTTGAAATGTCATCCAAAGGAAGATTAAAGAATAAATTTAAAAAGATTTATCTTTGATAAAATTAATGAGAACCTTTCCCTAGGAGTGTAAATATCTGAATAGAAGAATATTCTGAATTGGAATGAGGCGTATGTCGTGTTTGCGTAACAAGTGTTTATTACATACGTGGGTTATTCAGAAAGGCCGGGTCTGTACCCATTCTGAATAACCGATTCAACGACGAGTCGAAGAGATTGAAGACGGTGCAAGACCGACGATCTTCACATCGAACGGATGGGTGCTACTGATGCTCACGATGGGAGTAGCTACCTTGAAGGGGGCTGAAGTGGTAGCCGTCCGGACATGCTTGGAGGTCGATGGATATGCGAGGAAAGTGCCTCCGGTTTCGTTCAGACCCAGAACGGATTTGTAAATGGATGGTGTGTCTGACATGGTATTCCTTTATATTGTATTCGTTGATCTCTGCTAAATATATATCCGTTTGGCGGCGGAGAATTTATTCTCTTGCTTAACGCCCTTCTCTGAGACATACGAGCTCAGAGGTTATATATTGGCAGAAATCAGTGGTACGATATGGATTGATAGTGTGGCATGCTGAGATGCAGTGATCCAGACTTTTGTTGAAAAGCAAAGTTTGGTGGATGATGATCAAAGCGCAGCTTTAATATAGCATGGCTTTGTGTATAGCGTTGATTCGCGAGCCTCACACCCCGGTATGGTGGTAAACTGATGGTTTGATCAGTATGCTTTTTCGTGGATGGGCACCTTCATGGTGTCGTGGATTCGGTCGACCGAGATTGAGCTTAGTGCTCAGAGGGATAGGGTAAGCGGTGTTTTCTCTCGCCGGGACGTAAGCCGCAGTGATACTCGACTTCCCAAAAGTGCGGATGTGCATTACGGTGTTTTCTCTAGCCGAGACGTAAGCCGTTGAGATGGCACTACGCGATCGATCTTTTGAATCAGGAGCCACCATGATGGAAATCCAATTTCCAAATATGACATTTTGCGGGTTTGATTGTAGAGCCTAGTATTGGCGACATGATATATGGTACCCATGCCGTCTATGATTGATATATTTATATTTGAAGTTGTTTTCTTCACTTATAGTAATAATATAAGATGGAATTTCGCGTATCAAGCATATTTGGCTATTATAAGGGAAAACCCTATCCTCCGGCTTGCGTTGCATTGTGTGATGGGACCTGGGTCTTATAATAGCTTCATTGTTCTTTATTTAACATTGCGTTGTTTGTTTTCTGCACTGGTATTCTTGGGAGGAAACCCGTTCCGTGTTATACGGCGTGGTCCCTTGATTTACCTGACTTTAAAAACAAAGATTAATAACTATTTTAGTTCTCACACTAGTTACATGACTAACCTGGAGTTTATTGTTTTAACCTAAACTCTGGGTGCCCCTATTTTCCACACGGGCAGCTAGTAGTTTTGGTTTTGCAGAATTATATTCACAGGATCCTGATTTACAGCTGGAACGATGCTCGAAAAGCTCTATATCCGTGTATTACTTTCAGTTGTGCTTTGTATTGTTTTCCGCTGCGATGTATTTAAACATAATTTAAATCTCTGATATTTTTCTGTGTAATATTTATTCATACTCTGTATATTCTTGTATTCTGATGGAATTGTTGTAATATACAATGAAATGTTCTTCTGTTTGCGTTCTATTTTGTCGTGTTCTCAAAACAATCAGGCGTTTCGAAAGGTCTAGATCGGTTTAGCGACTGATTCGGATCGAGCGAAATTCCTTGTTGTCACATGTTTCTTTCTAGCTAGAAGTGGTGTTGGGCTTTAACACGACCCGACATTTGCTTATGTGGTTGATTGAATTTTTGCGAGGCCTCGGTTTATTCTTATCGGTCGCCCTCGGCTGATTTGTAGGTCCAATAGGATCGGGGAGCGTGTGTTCAGGCATAACTAATCCACTAAAGTATTTGTTGACCGGCCCTACTGTATCCAAGGGTTCGCCAGCGTCTGAATCCTGAGGCATTGCTAGAGTGTATCGAATTGGTCAGGGGCTCCTCCCTAGCCTGGACTCATGATGGAAACTCAATTTCCAATACGCCCTTGCGGTTTTGATTGTATAACTAGTATGGCGACATAGTAGATGGTAGCTATGCCGTCTAGGATTGATATTATATTTGAAATGTTTTAAAAATATATATACACACTAATAATAATATCGTATTTTGCGTATCAAGCATCTTTTGACCATTATAAGGTAAAACCCTATCCTCCGGTTTGCGTTGCATTGTGTGATGAGACCTGGGTCTTATAATGGTTTCATTCTTCTAAAAAGCATTACGTTATTTGACGATTTACTTTATTTATGCATTGGCAATCCAATGGAGTTAACCCGTTCCACGTTAGCGGCGTGGTCCTGTGATTAGCCCACTTATTAGATAAGTTAAGTATAGAATTCTCACACCAGTCCCATGATTGACCTGTAGTTTGTTTCACTTTGCAAACTCGGGTGCCCTCTTTCCACACGGGCAGTCGAGTAGCTTTTTGCAGATATAGTTAAGCAGGATCCTGGATTGAAGTCTGAAGCTGTGTCCAGAATATTGATGGCCTTCCGCTGAGATTAGTTCCGCTGCAATGTATAAATCTATTGTAAATGTATCTTCTGCTGTATTATTTATTCCGATGTACTATGATATATTTTGTACTATGATGTAACATTTATTATTGATGTTATAAAAGTCTGTGTTGTTGTTTTGATGTTTTGTATGCCCAAAGTTAACATACGCGGGTTTTGAACGGTCTTGCGATCGATTGGGGTCGGGCGAAATCCAGGTCGTTACAATATATATATATATATGTATATATATATATATCAATTTGGAGGAGCACTTACTGCCCGGTCTAACGGAAGATTCCCGATATTTGGTTGCATACTTATTTGTATGCATTGTGATGATTTGGAATTCATATTTCCAAATATTTTGGTTTGAGATCCCGAAGTAAAATCTATTTTGATATAAAAGTTAGATATGTATTTCAAATGATTTGGAATAGGAAATCGGGAAATAAAGTCCAAAGGAATAATTTCTGTAAATTGAATTGGATTTGGAAAATCTAAGTGTGGTGATTAATCTAAATGGGTAGATTGTGATATCGCATGTTGATTGATGCATAGTAGATCCATATCTCTATTACTGATTATTGTTTTTACTCTGGCATTCATGAGGGTAAACCCGTTCCGCGTTAGCGGCATGGTCCTGTGATTTGCCTTATCATTTAAGTTAATTTTAACTGTAGAGTTTCTCACACCAGTCCCATGACTGACTAGTAGTTTGCTTTTCCCTTGTAAATTCGGGTGCCCCTATTTTCCACACGGGCAGTCGAGTGATTTGTTTCATAGATATTTATTTATTGAGCAGGATTCTGGATTGAAGCTTAAAGCTGTGTCCAGAGCATTGATAGTCTTCCACAGTGTAGTTTACTTATTTCAGCTGCATTGTATAACATTTATTGTAAATTAATCTTCCGCTGTATTATATTTCGATATACTCTGATATATTCTATACTCTGATGTAACATTATTATAATGTTAATAAAATTCTTGTTTTATTGTTCTGATGTGTTGTATGCTCAGAGTTAGCATATACGGGTCTTGAACGGTCTTGGTCGATTTAGCGATTGATTAAGTCCAAGTGAAATTCTTATCGCTACAGCTGGTATCAGAGCTTTGGTTAACTCAAATCTTTGGCGTACAACTCATTATAACATAACAAAAGACTCATTAGAGTTTGAATTAGTAATATGCTATGAAAGAATCCACATTAGAGATAGAATTGTAGCATTCTAGAATGAGTGACTCATTAGAGATGGGGTTAGAAATGCCCTAGAATGAGTTGAGAGTGACAAGTTTATAATTAACGTATTTTTGATGATATATATAATCCGATCTTAGAAAATATGATTTTTGAATATATAAAAATTATATATATTTGAAAATTTAATCAACTAATTGATTGCTGGTTGTGATGTTTGATTATTAGTTTAACTAATAAAACCAAAATGATAATGAAAGTTAAAATTGGGCCGAATTGAATCAAATTTTAAACTGAATTGGAAATTGTTTTGAATTGCATACATGTACATATATATGTGTGAACAGGTCATGGCTAGGAAGCTAAGAAGAGGAATAAAATTGTTTGCCCAACAAATAGGTACATGTTTACTAATATATTGGGTTTTGATGACTTTATGAGCTGATTGGCTAGCCGCTTGGCTTTTTCTTTTTCTTTTGGATTGATGAGGGCCCTGCGTTGCTAGTTGTGGTTTTAAATATCAACCCGTACAAAGGAGGTTATGGCGAAATTTTTCGAAAATTTAGGGTGTTTGCCAGATTTTTGAAAAATTGAAAATATTTTGAAACTGAAAAGTTGAAAAATGAAAGCCAGAATGAAAGTTGAGTTGGTTAGTTAAACAACTTTCAACTTCGTTCCTTTTCGAGGACGAAAAGATTTAAAATGGGGGAGATTTTAAGAACCCGGAAAATCAGAACCAATTAAAATTTTTTATTTTGGCAATTTTATTTAATTTTTAATATTTAAAATGATTTATTTTAAATAGTAATGACAACAAATTTATTTAAAAGAAGTTAGAACGAATAATTTTATTTTAATTATAAAAGGAGTTAGAAATGGCAAGGTAGTTTTAAAATTCGATTTCAAATTTCAAATGAATGTACATGATTCAAAACAAATCGGATTTCAGTAAAACAAGAAATATATGAATATGTTTGATTATATCTTTCTAACGAATGTGAAAAATCCAGATTTCATAACAGGAATAAAAAGTTATTCCCAGTTTAAAATTTAAAATAGTCGTTATGGAATTTATATATATTTTAAATAATATATAGCCCTTAAAAATAGCCATTTTGCAAACGACCACCGTTTTCGATGAAACCACTTTTCTTGGAGCCAGAATGTCAAATTATTGCTAGTTTCCAATTTTCATAATTTTTGGAATTAATACGTGAGTGCAGTAAGTTTAAATACATTCGGTAATTTAAATTTGAATTGGATCGACCGGAAAATGACCGTTTTTCAAAAGGTCTCCAAATTCGATGAAATTAGTTTTGTTAGAACCGTATCATCAAAACATAGCTAGATTTATTTTTCTGGAATTTTTGGAGTCAGTATGTGGCCCCAGTAAATTAAAATGTACGTTTAAATTCAATATATATAGATTTATATTTTAATTTTGATAAAACTGTTGAAGCAGTTGAATTGGCTTTCTGGACATATCCCATTGTGTCCGGAATGGGGGTATGTAGTTGGGAACGATAGTCGTTGCATTTGGTTTGGAGCTCGGGAATTAAATAAGATATTTTCGAAATAAAATAATAATAATATATAAATAATATATATACCCCCTTTTTGTTATAACCTAACCCTAATTTGTTTAAAAACAATCTGCCGCCGTCAGTTAAAATAAAGGGCGGAAATCGTTCTATTTTCAATCCCGAAATTATCTTAATCCGAATCGAGTTAAATCCCAACACCAAAACGAAGATCGAAGGGCAAACTGAGCTCTTCCAATTGATACCCGGAAGATGAATTTTCGTGGCATGTATAGACTGAAATTTCCGCTCAAACACCGTCTGTTCGAGCGCGTTTTCCGAGGTGGGGGCTAGTGCGAGTTGAGGGTTCTTGATGGTGGTGAGGGAGGAAGTAACGGCCTTCGATGAGGTGCCATCTGATCGTGCTCCAGCGCTACAGTTGGGGAGAGAATTGGAACCTTAATATTTGATTTTGTGTTCGGTTATTTGCAGAGGTACCTGGGATGAAGACGACGGGCTGCACAAAATGATAGTGGAGGAAGATAATTAGAATCAAACGAAACAACTTGCATTGGGTTCACAACGACGAGCACTTCGCAATGGAATTGACTAGGATAGAAATAGAGCTAGTGGGAAATTTCTGATTAAATTAAGCAATCAGTTTAATTTAATTAGAACAATTGTTATATAATGATTCCCAAAACCAATCAATTCGAGAACTTCTCTCACTATAAATTTTTGTATAGTTATTTATTCTATGTTTGATCACATCCCTGTCGTCTACAGACCATGGACGATTTATTTGATTGTGTTGTTATTGTAATTGTGATGTACAAATATATATATATATATATATATATATATGCGTTGTGAAAATTATATATATACGCGTTGTGAAAATAAAATATATATGCGATGTGAAAATTATATATATACGCATTGTGAAAATAAAATATATATGCGATGTGAAAATAATATATATATTTGAAATGAAAATTAAATATATATGAAATGTGAATAATGTATATTTGAAATGAAAATTATATATATATGAAATGTGAATAATACATATTTGAAATGAAAATTATATATATGAAATGAAAAAATATATATATAAAATGAAAAAAAAATGAAATATGAAAATAATATATATATGAAATGTGAAAAATATATATATGAAGTGTGAGTAAAATATATATATGAGTTGTGAAAAATATTTATATGAAGTATGAAAATAATATATATATACATGAAATGTGAAAAATATATATATGAAGTGTGAATAAAATATATATATGAATTGTGAAAAGTATATATATATATATATGAAGTACGAAAATAATATATATGAAATGTGAAAAATATATATATGAAGTGTGAGAATAAAATATATATATATAAATATGAAATGTGAAAAATATATATATATGAAGTACGAAAATAATATATATATGAAATGTGGAAAATATATATATGAAGTGTGAATGAAATAAATATTGGTTTGTTAAAAATATTATTTTTAACATATACATGCACTATATAAAATCGTCATGTAATGGAATATTCAATTTTGATTTGAAATTGAAATGGAAGTTGAAATCGTTTTTAAAACGAATTTAAAAGGATTTATAAAATATGTTTTAAATGGAAATCGATGAAATATATATAAATATATTATATATATATATATATTTAATGGCCTGAATAGAACACGCCGCGTCGCGGCTGTTCGCGAATTTCGACCGTTGACTTCGAATGGACATTACGGGAGATCCGACCGTCGGATTCTCCTAAAATCGAAACTGTTGGGTTCGTATCGAAAAGGGATTTCCAACAAATATAAGAGATTTGAAATCTAATGGATGGATATGGAATTACGTCTAAATAACATTTGGAAAAGGTCGCTGTGAGTGCAGTTCGGTGGCCGTTATTGGAAACCGACTGTACAGGCCTTAATAAAATTATTAAAAATATTAATAATTTGTGTAAAATCATAATAAATGATTTGGAAAGAATTTGGATGAAAAATTCAATATTTTGAAGATAAAAATATATTTTTATCAAATTGAACTTGTTATTAACTAGATTAATAATCCAAATATTTTTAAGTAATTAAATTGGATTTGAGATGGTTTTAAAATAATCAGAATTTCTCAATGTTGAATTGGAATGGAAATAATCTTCATAATATTTCAATATTGGATTCCATTATTCTACGAATATTGTGGAGGGATTTGAAAGATATATATATCGTTATACCCAATACGAAATTTTGTTGATTTCGGAATTTAAGGTTGAATATAAGCCGATATTATTTTCTGTTTAGAACCTTGTATTTAATATCAAATTGGATTTTGGGTTTATCGGGAATGGTGACTTCATTAACACTGTTCTTAAACCCAATTGAGAAAAGTTTAAATCATTTGATAAGATTTAATGAAGTTTACCAATTAATTAATATTTAATTGGAATTGAATTGAAATTGGATTTTGGGTTTGTCATGAAATGTGTTTAAATGAAACTAGTTATTTAACCTGAGTAAAAGCAGGATTAATTTCCAGAAAGTTGAACAATCAATAAGAAATGATTTTTGGGATTAAAACCAATTGGAGTTTGAATAAATCTTTAATTAGATTATGAATGAATAAATGGTAATAAATAAATTACCAAACCGTGACTGAACCAAATTTACTTGGTTGTTGATATTCATGATTGTGATTGATTGTTTGGATTGTGCTCGACCAGTTTATGAGCAAGATATGCTTTTACATTTAGCATTGGGTTGGGTTGAAATACTGGTATGCTAACATCTTGTGAAACACTTCACGATTTGACTATGAGATGTGTCGCGATGTTGTTGTGTTCGTTTCAAATTTAATGAATGATTTTGAAATGATATTTTTTCTTAAGTGAAAAGAAATGTATTCCCGATTTTGGACAGGGAATGTTTTACAAAAATGTTTTATAAAACAAAAAGGATTTCGAGGGCTAAAACCCGATGATTTCAAAATGATTTGGAAATGTATTATGGTTTTACATTGTGGTTCATCACATATTGGATTAGTTGCTATTAATGTGTATCTGTTTGATGGCGGAGAATTTATTCTCTTGCTTAAAACTCTTCTTTGAGACGTACGAGCTCAAAGGTTATGTGATTAATAGTGACTGATCATATGTGTGAACTGCTGATGTGAAGTACTATGAATTTTAAAGTACTTGTGATTATTGTGTTGTGAAATGATTTTCCCTACTTCGGGATATAAAATGGTTTAGTGTGTGGCTAAAGATTCGGGTGACCCGAGAGCGACTAAAAGTATGGGCTGGGTCTAGTGCCTTAGGGTGAGTAGTCAGCAGTGTAGCCTGCTCCATGCGTGGGAGTTCACACGCACACACGCATATATATATATATATATATATATATATATATATATATCGAGCTGGAGGGCGCTTACTACCCTTTCCGAGGAAAGATTCCCGATATTTGGTTGCATACTTGTTTGTATGCATTGTGATGATTTGGAATTCATAATTCCAAAGATTTTGGTTTGAGATCCTGAAGTAAAATCTACTTTGATATTAAAGTTAGATATGTATTTCAAATGATTTGAAATAGTAAATCGGGAAATAAATTCCAAAGGAATAATTTTTGTAAATTGAATTGGATTTGGAAAATCTAAGTGTGATGATTAATCTAAATAGGTAGATTGGGATATTGTATGTTGATTGATGCATAGTAGATCCATATGTCTATTACTGATTGTTGTTTATACACTGGCATTCATGGGGGTAAACCCATTCCGCATTAGCGGCGTGGTCCTGTGATTTGCCTTATCATTTATATATGTTAATTTTAACTGTAGAGTTTCTCACACCGGTCCCATGACTGACTAGTAGTTTGCTTTTCCCTTGCAAACTCGGGTGCCCCTATTTTCCATACGGGCCGTCGAGTGGTTTGTTTTGCAGACATTTATTTATTGAACAGGATTTTGGATTGAAGCTTAAAGCTATGTCCAGAGCACTAATAGTCTTCCGCTGTGTAGTTTACTTATTTCTGCTGCATTGTATTACATTTATTGTAAATTAATCTTCCGCTGTATTATATTTCGATATAATCTGATATATTTTTTACTCTGATGTAATATTATTATAATGTTTATAAAAGTCTTCTGTTACTTGTTCTGATGTGTTGTACGCCCAGAGCTAGCGTATCTGGGTTTTGAACGGTCTTGGTCGAATTAGCGATCGATTAGGTCCAAGATAAATCCTTATCATTACCAGATTTTACTTATATTTAAAGTCATAGATTCAAAACAGAACACATATGTGGATAGTTCCCTAATAGTCATGACAAACAAGGCATCTAAAACACACAGCAATCAAAACATTAAATACAAACACATTCACTTTTATTAAAGCAGATATCTTGGATTATATTGGGAAAATGATTTCAAAACACTTTTTCTTTATTCGTTTGAATTAATCACATTCAAACATTTTCATTTTCTTCAAATTCTATTTTTAAATTCCAATTCAATTTAACTTACTCCAGTCAAATTTTCACATCCCAAAAATCCAAATTTACAATTCCCATTCTAACCCAGATCACATATCTCAATTCCATTATAAATTCAAAACCTTTGAATTTTTTCCCTAAGCATCTTGCTTTACTCAAACAGTTCCTAGTTTTCCTTAATTTATTCTTATACAACTTAATTTGGTTATATATAACCATTTCAGTTTATACTCCTATTTGATTTTAATAATAACCATCGACACATCCATATATAATTATAATAATTTCAGAAAATTATCCTTTTATATCAAAATATAATTTTGGGCAAACTAAATTCATTTACCCAATTTTTAAAATAATACTGTGTCGAATTACTCTATTCAAGAGTTTAGAAAAACTTTTCAATGTAGTGTGCACCCTGCATCGACTAGAATTTTTAAACCACTCGACAAACCAATCAACACAATATAAAAACAGTTTTTATACCAATTAACAGATACGCGCTCACATATACACACTCAAACTCAATCTAGGGTATTTCTAAACTATCTCTATTGGGTTATGCCACAGAGCCAAGTTTATCATTCAAACTTCTTCTCTGATACCAAATATGACAACCCAAATTTTGGGGTCCTTTGAGCTGACTAAATACAAACCAAGTCCAAACCAAAGAACACAAAAACTCGGTTGTTGAAGAAAGAAATTAGAGGGTGAGAAAAGATATGATAGAAAATTAGAGTAGAAGAAAAGAATATCACAATAGCATAATCAGAGTAAACACAAATCTCATAGCAAAACGAATAAAACAAAATAAATATATAATCATTTTTGAAATGCAACAGTATTTGACTTACATCTCATCAGAATATAACACATACACACTACAATGGAAATAAACTCTATATATCTAATGTTGAAGCCTCCTGGTCTTAACTCCTCCAGGGAATCTGTAAAATCCCAAACTACTTGACTGCCCGTACAAATTTGGGCACCCAAGAGATTAGGGAAAACATAGAAAAATAAACTCTAGGTCAGTCATGGGACTGGTGTGAGTAACGATTTTAAAACAGATTGATTTTAACTTTCAAAAACTTTTTAAAAGAAAAGATAATCTTAAGACCGATCCACACATAAATACGAATGGTTTTTACCTTACGATAATCCAAAACATTTTGAAATCATATATTTCTTCTGAATTATAACAGTGTCTAAATACAAATAAATAGCAATCTAGCAGAACGCTTACATCTCACGCTCCACATATGTAGTATATTAACAAAACCGCGGGCGCTTATTGGCGATTGGATTCCAACTATGACAAGGTATGGAACCACCTTCCGATAGTGTATCTCTAGAGGGGAATACACTGGGTTCAACAAGAACGTCTTGCAACCCGACCCACATATGACCGACCACTCATTTCTCTTGAGTGTATCGAATATATTATCACCATTGGCCCACATAATCGTTATCTGAAGATACAAAAGCGAAAGAAGGAACAAATATGAATTTTCTCTAGATATGTGACAATACACCGTAATGGGTGCGACCCACATAGCCATTCTGCCTACCTGATTTTTTCATTTTCCGGTTGTGAAGCTTGAGGTTAGAACTTACCATTTGTAATAGCACATCTTTATTTACCTTGAATGCCACATCGTCAAACCCGTCAAATCACAAATTTATTTCCCCAAAACCACGGGTAAAAAGCTAAGAGAAACGAATTCCTGCGCCACCATGTATAGTTTTGAAGAGATCAACTTACGAGATCTGTTGGGTATACTTTGTTAGGCATTCGTTCATACAAGTTGTCCTGGGTATGGACAAACCGAAGGCACTATTCTGTAAACATTACAACCCTTGCATAAACCCTGCCTTCAATAATCCATGACTTGAAACATATAAATCAAATCGAATGGAATTAGATTCCGGACTCTTCGAAGCGATAGCGTAAATGGTCAAGATTTGATAGTTGGTGATTTAATTATCAAATATAAAATAAAATGAATATATTTATTTCCACTAGATCTGTTAAGCCTTGTTTTAAATAAATCTATAATTATTTAAATTCAAACATTAACTTTGTTTATATTTATTTGAAAATACAAGTATTCCTTTTAACTTTGAAAATTTTGAATATAAATCTTACATGCTAACCTCACTCTTGAATATACGTTTCATAACTTAAGGCGATATTCAACTATAACACTTATTTTTAATACAAGCTAATACTATCTTTCGAAAAATGGTGAAATCGTTCAAGTATGGGTATTTTAATTACCTCTCAGATCTTGAGTTGAAATCATTTTGATCATCAAGATTCATAGAAGTTCAATATTCGAAATGTTCAACAAACCAGACTTTGTAAATCAATTTGATTTTTCAAATCTTAAATTATTTTCAAAACAACGTTCTTTTTAGAAAAACATTCATCAAGTTAACTTAGTTAACTTAAAATTAAAAACCAAGGAACTTATCCAACTAAATCGGCTTACTCCCCTTTTTCTTTGATAATTTAATTATCTTTAAAGTTTACTAAATTGAGGAATTTATCAAGTTAAAACATTAACTTGGATAATTTATCAAATTTAACTTCTTTATTTGACTACACAATTATACTAACAAAATCTATTAATTAAATTTTTTAATTAGCTTTAAAACATTTCTACGTTTTACAATTACTTGTTAAAAACTATTTCTATTATTAATTGAAAACCAAATAATTTCATAATCAATTTCTATTTAAACGGTTGAGGTAAATCAACCTAAAACGATCTGACCAACAGGTTACAGTAAATCTTTTCTTTTAAATTTAATAATATAATTAATTTAAATTAATCACCTTAAATTGTCCTTTAACAATTATTCAAAATTATTAACAACTTGAGTAAATTTCTGATTTACTTTACAGAAATTACAGCTTAGCAGTCTCAGTGGCATAGAACGGTTCTTTTAGCATACGATATTCAAGTCATTAACCAAATTTACACAACAGATATGTAAATATAATCAAATATTGTCAACCGATAATGTAATATCTCAACAACCAATATTTACTGAAAAATGCGTCAAACTAACACAATAGCAGAACAGAGTTTATTTCTACTAGCAGGGTATCCAACAATTCAGCTAATTCAACTAACAATGAAACAGTGTTTATTTCCACTAACAGATGTTAATACATAATATATAATTACGGTCAATGTAATTAAACACAGCTTGAGTAATAAATTGAACAACAAATTCAGGATTTACTGAATTATGGATCATTGCGGATTAATTATTAACTGTTTACGTTAATTTTAATTTATGACTAAATTTACGTTTATTATATTATAATATAAAACTCAGTTTAATACTTAATAAACTAATTTAATTTAAATTCAAACTGTTAAAACTCGACAGCTATGTCGAGTCGTTTACACAACACGTCCTATCGATTTACTCGATTAACACGTTCATGCCAAAATCTATTCATATACACTTCTATCTTATATATTTATAAACATACCAATATATATTATTATAATAAGGACATTTAACTTAGTTTTAACTTTAGAATTTTTATTTAATTTAGAAACTGGTTCAAACCCAAACAAAACCCACAGGCTTACCTATCACGTACCTACCAGCAGTCCTCCCCATTCCAATTTTCTAATTCATACCTGCCAGTTCCTTTGCCTGCGCTTAATTCCTACTTTAACCTCTTTTTTTTTAAATTTAAAACAAACGTGGATTCTTCCTAAATCACAATAAAGCCCAAAATTCTTATACAATTATTTGCTCCTATAATTCATTTCTGGTATTCACCCAAAGTTCTTCCCTTCTTTACGTTCTTCCTCTCCAGTTTCCTTTCTTTCACCTTTTCATATCCTTTGTTTTTACTCCTCTTTGTTCTTTCAATTATGTTTCTTTTTAAATTGTAATATGGTTTTATTTTATTTCATTTTTTTTAATTTCTTCTATATATTTCCTTTCTTTCACCTTCTTCTTTCAAGTGCACCGCTGTGCAATGGTGCATGTGCACACCTACTTCGGCCATCGGACTATCTCCCACAAATCCCAACTCCATCTTAGATCATCATCAACCAACTACCCCACCCCCGTATGTCATCCTTCTCAAAATCACTCCTCTACCCATTATGTCTGTAAGTAAACACCATAACTTTGATTCAGGAAAACGCCTCGTGCTGCCACCTCCAATCACCAGACACCCAGCTGCCATCAGATCCCTTATTACACCTACTTGCACTCCTTCTAAAACCAAAAATATAACACTCGATGACCCATATCCACCGTACGAATGGATCGAGGTTTGATATCCTTAAACGATCCCAAAACTCAAAAGCTACGTCGTCCCAACTCCTCCGATCACTGGAGTTTTCCAAACTCTGACCATAGCCTCTCCTAACTCTCGTGAGCTTCCTACCAAAGCAGTTTTTCATATCACCTCCGCAAACTCACGTTTCTAATTTATTTTACCCAAATTGAAAATAATCCAAAATTCGGACTATAACATATAAAAATCCTGATTTTTATTTTAAAAATCACTATTCAGAAGTATGGATCCATTCCTGCATCTGAAAATAAAAATTCCTCTGATTGAAAAACTGATTTAAAACACTCCTTACTGGTACTTCCTTATATCAGAAAATAGAGTTTTCTATCTATCTCGAAATTATTCTTAGAATAAATTAGACTTTGAAATGAACATATTTACAGTTGGGAAGTTTAATTAAATGGGAACAAAATTTGAGCTTATGATTTTTAAAGTGGGAACATGAGTTTTCTAGTGAGAGGAAGCTGCTTGTTTTTAACCTTAACAGCCTTCCTTACTCTTATTGATTCCGACATTATGGATTGTTCAGTGTATTTGAACATGCTAACAACTACCACACACCAAGATTTGAAAGTCTAGAGTCTAGTCAAGATTAATTATAAAGATCATAAGAATATAATCATAGTATACTGAGAGTGGTTCCTAGTTAAAAAGAACTGTACATATAAATATGGTAATACTGACATTGATCCCTACTTAAACAATTATCCGTATTTGGAACAATTAAAACAGAATAGTATATATATAAATGTTGTGAAATCCATAACTGGCATCAAATAGAAAAGAGGTATACATTACTCACAACAGGTTAACTATTTGGAACGTTCCCAGTTTTTTAGTTTAAGTCAATACTAAATCAATTAAATCAAGATGAGTATGCATCATAATATACAGCTTCTAGTAAAAAGAATTTATATGGGAATGCCGGGGAAGTTTACTCGCAAAATTTGTACTATTTGATGCTATGCACTTTCCAAGTTTTTCTATTTCTTAGTTTTCCTCTATTATAAGCTCTCTAGTCCAAGTTTCAGCTTCTATTTTTCTGACATTTTAATTTCTAATTTTGGATTCAAATGCTTCATGAATACAAGCACATGTAGGCATGGGTACGAAAATACTAGGTGGACTGTTACAGCTGGGTTTTAAGTGAAAGACAATATAGCTGTGTTTGAAATCTGATTGGAAGGATGAAGCTTAGCTTTATATGCTAATGGGTCCTAATTGCTTCAAAATTCAAGGAACGACCATATGCAAGAATAAAAACTACTTCTGTCTTAAGCAAATTCATGGTTTGGAGCAAGTAAGGATGTCACTAGTCTAGTATAAATAGGTGCATAGGCGGGTTATAGGGATGTTGCAGCAAGTACACTGATCAAGCTTGGCAATGGCCAAGTCTTGTATTTGATGTACATATATATGTACCTATCTATGGACAAAGAAAAAAATAGTTTTTAAAAGCTTTCTTTGTTGGCAAGAAATTCTTGCCATTAAATAGTCATGTACAAATTGGTTTAGCTGCATATATAGTTTTGATGGGAAATGTTATAGCTATAGTACATAGCTGTGCTTTGATTTGAAAAGAATGGCCTATGTTTAAAGAAAGGTGAAGCTAGGTCCTTAGATGTGCATGTTAACATGTTCTAAAAGATTCATATAAATATGCATTTCATCCTAGAATGAGATACATATGTGTGCAAAATAAGTTGCAGCAAATTATGCTTGTTTGCTTCAGATGGCAAAGCAATCTAGAGAATGAGGTGCATAAATAGAAGTATAGCCATGTGCGATTGGAAAACATAGGGTATGTGCTGTTGTGTGAATTTATTGAAAATGAATTGTTTGGCTCAATTCATTCCAGTTCTGAAATGCTCAGCCAAGTGCCTTAAAAATGATGTACAAGGTAGTGCAGTCTTATGGGTACTAAGCATCATAAAAACAAACTAAGTAATTAAATTATTAAATGTACATGTTTTTTACAACCGAATTCATGTGCATATGAACACACTATTTTATATGTCATATTCATGGTGCAATGCAATTTATTCATTTCATGATTTAAGGCTTAAATACAAAAAGGTTAAATCTTTATAACACTCCTTGTCTATGGAGCAAATCTATAATATACTTAAGTGATTTATATTTAATTTCTGAAGTGATGTTTATTTTTAATTCACATGAATTTAAAACCATTTTATAAAAATACAAAAGAAACATTTCTTGCTCGCTTTGCATTGATTTAAAATATTTTAAACCATTTAAATATATTATCCTTGAAAATTTTCCCAATATTTATTATTCACAATTTATCATTTTAAATTAATTACTGAATAATCCATTATAAATTGTATTACGAACCCAATCAAAAACTGGGACATTACAGGTCCAGATTCTTGAAATGTACAATTCAGACCCCACAAAACCCGACCCACCTAGAACCGAGACCCGACAGTCGGGTCCATCGGGTTGGGTCTAATTGCCACCCCTAACTGGTTCATATAGTTAGTTTATTTTGAGTCTCTGACTTCAAGAATATGATCTATATACATCATATGGTCCTCAAGTGAAATCTGGCTCTATTTGAACCCAGTCAGGTGCCGCTTTGGACTTCAGCTCCTTATCGTCTCGACTTTTACTTTTTATCCGTTGAGTGTTGACGTCTAAGCAGGTTGGGTTGGCTTGAATCTTGGTTAATGCGCTCTGGAGGAAGGTAAGGATGCAATGGTATAGGGCCCTGTCTAAAATAACTAAGCATTATGTACCGGTAACGGTCCATAGTATTAGCTTATTTCGAGATCATATTTTTTGTGCTTGTCCCCCTTTAGATTTTTTCCCTTTCTGCAGTATTTTATCTGAATATGAGGTTGGATGTATTTACTTCTTATTTGAACTCTACATGACCGTATCCTGGGTTTATATCCGAGTAAACATATTTCCCCCAGAGTACATTTGTGTTGGAGCCATGATGTGCTATGGAATAACAGTGTACTATGCGATGAAATGTACCTAGAAGTAGGATTTCTCAAGAATCTGCTTGCTGGTCTTAGGTTGGTGACTTGGCATTATTAGACTCAAAGCTATGATATGTGTTGGCCACGCCATTTTTTACATTGAGATATTGCTTTGGACTCCGAACCCCTGGTAGATGTGGTAAAAATGGGAGCGTCAAAGTTTTGTTGGGCGATGATGGATTAATACCGGTCCATTGTTGATGGACCAGTACTGGTCCTGGGACTTAGCAGAAAAATCCCTCTTTTCTCCCTTTCCTTTTATCCCCTACTGGCCCCTTCTTTATTTTATTATTCCTTTTAGAAGCTGAGTCTTAGGCTTTTGGTCCTCTTCTCCTTATATTGTCGATCCATCAAAACCGCGCCTCCCTCTGACGATCAAGCACCGCTGTCGACCAACTGATCATAATGGCCTCATCTCCGACCAGCACCCTCATTTTCATCCCAAATCCAATAGTAATTCATTCAAACTCAACCAGAATCCTAACTGAACCTGATTTTGTAGCAGCAACCATTGATTTTTGTCATATTCGATTGCTTCTATACCAATTTATAAACTGTATGTGTGGATTTCTCGCTGTCCTTACCCAGCCTTAGTTAATTTTTTTCATTGCTTGATATCTAAGGCTAATTTTTTTACTTGGTATGGTTAGGAAATGGTCAATAGTGCCTGGTTGTCAGCCTTCAAAATACCTAGGACCTTTGAATTGACACCTTGGACTTAAAATGATGTGTTGCATCGATGAACTGCGTATTCATGAACTCATGACTGAACCGTATTGAACATGAAATTTCTTTAAGTTGAAATTTCAGATTTTGATGAACAACCCCTAATCAATTAACTTTTTCTCCTGACCATATCTACTTTCCTGAGAAAACTAAACTACTTTGCAGACATACATGCTTTAATAATTTTGAACAATATAATAGTGAGTCCGCATTGTGCTTGAACATGTAATTGTTATCCCATCTTAACCTGAATGACAGAATAACGTGTGATGTAGCTCCATGACCCCCAAATTGCTTTTTGCACATTTGTGTTTTCTATGAACCAATAGTTTATTTAAACGTTTAAAATTTGTTTTAAACGTTGTTTTAGAATTTAATAACGTGAATTTAATAATTTTGAATATTCTATTAATATAAGTAATATTTTAGTTTTGAAATAGTCGGAAATTGTTGAATTTGCAATATTGTATGAATTGGAAATATATAAGAATATAATTGAAATTGGTTTTGAATTATATTAACGAAATCATTTATTAAACGACATTTGAAAGTATAATTTATAATTCAATTATAAACGAACCCTAACGTCGCGATAGTTCATAATATAACATTTTGAACTTTAATTGGATAAGATTCATTATAAGTCAGATTACATTGAAACACAAAATGTTCGGAACTATTGGATAATATTTTTCTAATAGAAGAAAAAATCGGGTTTTTCTTGTTGCAGACTTTGTTTTATATCCAATCAAAATTTTAAAAGTTCGCTATGAAATTGTTTATGAACTATAATGTTTTATATGTAAATAAAAGGAATTTTATTGCGAAATCGATATCGTTTTAACCCAGAATTTCAATGTTTGAAACCAGAACTAATTTATTTAAAACTATATGGAATTCTACTCGTATATATCCAATAATAATAATTTATTATTATTATATTGAAATATTTTAAAATTGATTTATTTTAATTCATTTTGGACCCTTAAAAAGGTACATTATTCAAATAACCTTCGTTTTCAACAAAAAGAATTTTAAAAAATCCATAATAGTTTAGTATTGTAAGGTTTTCGATATCACATTAATTGTTGTTATTTTGTGGTTGTCCGCGGTGTAAATGTATATTGTTTAACCTTTTGAAATTAAAATGATATTTTTACAAACAAAACTTGGATTTGATGAAACTGTCCGAAATATTAAGTTATTGTACGGTTTCAAGTTTCGTCACGATCGGAGTTCGTATGGGTTCGTACGGATTGTAAACGTCGAACGTTACACATTATAAAAATCCTTAGTCGTTTCCGAATAAAAATATTGTTCGTCAAATCTGAAAAATATCTCTACGAGCACATCCAATCTTCTCCAGTACTCAGCATATGCAAAGGACCCTATACAAATTTTCTGTAAACGCTAGTCTCGCACATGTTTTCGCAGCTGGTCCTGTACATTTTTCCCACAAACGCTATTTCCCGCACATGGTTTCTGTAAACTAACATTGATTGAGAAATAATAAAGAATGAAAATATCTCTATCACTTTTGCTATCTTTTTTTGACAGAATAGTAGATGCATGTGTGATCTTCCTTGCCTTTTTCTCTACATAAATACCATCGTTTTTCTTCTTTTTCCAAACCAAAAAAAAAACAATGAAGCATTCGATCCTTCAGAAAATTCTACAAAATTCAATACTCCACAAAATTTAAAAAACGTTTGATTGATTAAACTTGTATAAGCTAGTGCTTTAACTCAGTATTCATTTTATTCCATGCGATTAAATTCCTGGAAGCTTTATATCAGACCAGTGGATCTATAGCACGAGCTTTCCATTGACGCAGGGGGAGTTGGGATGAACAGAGGTCAGTGTAGCGGTTAGGCTGGCAAGGCGCACATCTTTTCAAAGGCTTGTGACATTTCAAAGGAAAAAAAAAGAAAAAAAATCGCAGTCTAGAGGCAACGTGGTTGGGTACTAATTTTGATTCATGGCATCCGAACGGGAAGCCGGGTGTTGAGAGGTGGAGTTGGAAGTGAGGACGTCGTAGGTAAGCTCAGTTTGAGGGATCAAGTACCCGGGCTTGGTGTCATTGAAGGGCGTGCACGGGGGAGCCACAATTAGCTGTGCACAGGAAGGAGAAGATGAGTTTTTTCCCTTTACTGGAAGGAAGGAACGAATGCACGTAGTAGGGAGAAGCAATGTAGTAGGGAGCAACGGGCTGTGAATATTTATAGGAGCTTAGGTAGTGGTAAGTTCAGCATATAGGACGTGGAGTAGGCAAGTCGAGGTATACGTGAAGTTCTGTTATGGGAATATGAGTAGTTCAAGCGGCAAGAATATTTGGGTGGAGAAGAAAATACACAAGAGTTAGTTCAAACGAAGAATAATGGGGGAGGTGGACTGCGATGTGGGTGGGCTTGGGCCGTAAATGAAAAAATGTGAAGTTGTTCAAACTTGAAGTGTTGGTTGATGACGTGCTTGGCGCGTTGAACGATGGAATGGGAACGACTTGGAGGAAGGTTGGGAGTGTCTTTTTTTGGTATGTGGAACGATGATAGCTGGAGGGCGCGACCTCAAAATGGAAGAAGATAATGAGCAATGTTTAAAACGTGGCTACTGCGTGATTCGGGATTTAGACTTAATCATGGTAATTAAACTAATATTATTAACGAAGGTTAAAGGATATCTCTATTTTATGTTAAATTATATACAAACTTATAACACTGATATCTCACTCGCACATTAATAGAATTCAGCGCAACCCAGTTCGTTGGAATCGCATCAAAGAGTACTACATTGCTGAGCTTGTTTGGAAGGAATCGAAAGCAGCTGGAATTTCGTGTAATGTCAAACATATGTTTAAATTTATATGAAAAAACGTTCTTGTATCTAACAATTCTATGATTTTTGTTTGACGATAACGAACATATAATTATTATTATTATAAATGTGTTTGCAATTGTACTGTTATACTACATCATAAACAGAATATAATAGTTATATTTAAATAGAATACTACTACACAAGAATTTATATATTCAAATAGAATTTTATTTAAATATAATATTTTATTTCAACATCTCAACAGTACAAATTTATAACTCCACTCTTTGTATATTTCACTGAAATACACTACATTCACATTCAATTTCAATTATATACATTGTTGCCTCACTACAACTCTCAAACACTCATGTTACATTTCATTTAAACAGTTGTATATACATAAACATCACTCTTTGTTATATATACATTGATATATTCACTGACATTGTCACTTGTCTTCTGTCTGTCTTCTTCACTGTCAGTCCACTCTACTGCTTACATGTCACAAAAAGAAACACACACAAAGTAATTTGGAACAGAAATATTTTATATTCTAGAAGATATAATTTTTATTTGACCCAGAATTTTTGGTGTGTTTCTCATCATATTTCATGACAAGATCTGATCTGCATGGACATCCATCTATGTCTAGACATCATGTGATATTCATAGTGATACACTGTAAATACCACAAGGTAGACATCATCTGTAGTACTCACATATATACATTCTTTGGACGTGAACTATACATGTATACACATACAATGTATGTATATACACATATTTCTATGTAGGGACAATACAGTCAAATATCGTGTATAAACTGAACCAAGAAATCCAGTATATATGACACAAACACATACACACACATACACACACGCACACATATATATATATACACACACATTTGTGCATATATACATGTATGTATTTACACAGTATGAACAGTGGTTCAACAAATGAGCAACTGAGGAGCGGCCACAATGGACCATGCTACAACTCAGTGCATGATATCAACATAGAAGAGTGCAAATGGACATGGTCTAACAAGCAAGTAAAGTCAAATTTATACATTTAAGTCAAAGCAGCATGTGCACGGAATATGTTCCAAGTAGTTGATGCCAAGATACAAATGTATGGCATGACATATATGGTATGCAACGCACTGGACATGGCAATAATTCATGCAGGCAAGAACTCAAAGGGGCCAAACACAAATGGAAGCATCAACACAACAGCATGGTGCAACATTAAATTGCAAAAACAGCACATGTGTTCACTGGTTCATGTGTAAGTGCAAAGTAAGACAGCAATGTCAAGCAATAGCAAAGTAACAGCCCAGTTTTATTCCAAAAGATTTCCAGAATTAACACAAGGCTGCATGGGAAATGGACATGCTTGTACATATATTAACATGCCATTGTATACACTGTAGCAAACAAAAAATGGTCGAGGTTCAAGGCAAGACCGCTTGAGAAGTCATAGCATCAAAACAGTTTGCACACATATAAATGATTTCGATCTGTGTGTACAAAAATGCATGTATACACAAGACAGTACCAAGCACATTTCTGAAAACATGACAAACCTAGGTGTACAAGTGTATGTATCTCAAATATATAGCGCAGGAATATATGCAGTACACAAGGGTGCATGAAAACTGGACAGAAATGCAACAGTTCAACTAGAGCCAAGGAACACAGCATGGACCAGAGGTCACAAGTGCAACACAATAGGTCAACCAAATATGGCAAACAGAAATAACCGAGCAATTTTGGGGCAAGAAATTGTCAAGAGGAATCAAATGTTATATTGTAGCATTCAAACAACATGATTGTTTTCAATAAAATCATTTTATGGAAAACAATCAGTTCACACGATTCAAAGCCTTCCTTAAACACATAGGGGAGTAAATTTGTTTCCAGTTTTGGACAAGCAAACCTTGGCAAAGTGTTTTTGGCAAAACTCAATTCATACTTGACAAGTACCAAGTTCATAGTGATGCAGAAAATCAAGACCAAGTTTTTTTGATAGAAATTCACAAGCTTTTTGAAGCAATAAAATCATTTATATAATTTCAGAAAAACACGCATATGTATTTGGCAAGTTATCACAAAATTGTGTTTTCATGAAATGTATTAAACATGGACGAAATCATCACAACAATTTTGGCATGATTTCAAATTTGTAGAGCAACAGTCCAAAGTCCAAAATCACTCAATCAAGGCAACAAACCCGAAATCAATATTTAGCAAAAACACAAATTCAATCACGCAATTTTGGACAAGTCAGAGAATTAAATTGACAATCACGCAAGGGGATATTTCAAGGGGCTACAAGATCAAATCATGTATTTTCCAGAATATCTCAACAAAGATTTCCAAAGCCGATTGAATTCAAACAAGGCAACGCAAGAACAATCTCGCAACCAATCAGACTAGTCATATGGAAATCATAGAGTAATTTAGGACTTAATTATCGTATAAATTCACCAAATACATCACATGCAAAAAGAGATCGAATACATAATAATTCAAAAGCAAAATTCAAATAAAAATTCAGAGAACTCAGAAACTTCTTCAATCTCAAATTCCCAAATCTATCGTGAAGCAAGCCGGAGAGCCACCGAGAATCAAATTATCAATCGATCGAATTTTGGGAGTTTTGGAAAACCCTAAAAATCGCCGTCGCCAATTTATTTTCTAGATAGAAAGGATAATCGGGCTAAGGGAATGATGATGCAAACAAAATAGAGGAATGGGTCGGCCTAGTTATTGAAAAAGGGGTCCTTAATTTTGTCTTTATTTAATATTATTTAGGGTTTTTAACTCTTTAAAAATTATCATTTGTGTTTTCTAGTTTTTCTTAAAAAACTAGGTCATCTAGTTATAGGATTTTAACTTGCAGTTTTCTAGTGTCTGTAATAACTAGGGTTTACTAGCTATAGGTTTGTAGCTAGGGGAAAATATGATTTTGATATTAAAATCAGTACAAGACTTTGAACATAGGATTAGAACAGTTGTGAGCAGGTGTCGCGAGTTTACAGGGATTTTGTAAGCGTAGAGATTGTTTTAATTCTAGTATAAAACCTTGGGGAATGCAGTAGTAGGCAGGGTTTGCCGAAGCTGGGTAAAATCTATGTAATTTATTTTCTGCATTTATTTTATCTACTGCAATCTGTGTTGTGATATTTTTTAATATCTCGAGTTAATTTAATAAACCCTATTCACCCCCTCTAGGGTTAATCTAGATCCAACAAATGCGACAACTGTCAATCTAAATAAACTGTGAGTTGACTCTCATGCTTTTTGGAATTCTTTGATGTTTTAAATTCATGTAATTATAATTTATAATATAAAATTAAATGATTGGATGCTATGGATGACTATTTGTTGTTTATTGTTAGATTGGTTGATGATATATGTATTTCATCATTAAAAAGCAGTAGGTCAATGAAAATCATTTCTTATGTTGTTATTAAATGATATTATATGCAGGGAAGAACAGGTTGGACGGATCCAACCGGATTTCTCAAATAATTATATGTTATTTGTTTATCATATTATTTATATATAAATTGTTTACCCTAAATGACATTACATCCTGTTTGGATGTTGAATATCGATTGGATGTTGATCATTGTATTTAATTCAACGACTGTTATGTTTTAATCAATAGACAATATTGATTAAGTAATTGACATTGAATGGCTTGAAATCCATTGTTTTAGATGTCGTTTTGCTGTTAGGCGAATTTTGACGGTGTTTTAAGTTATATTTTTTTAATAACTAAATTGAGTTTTCAAGTTTATTTTACACAAGTTATTTGAATAGAAATTTTATAAATATTTTCATTATCGTATTCTACAAAAGAGATTATCAAACGTTTTACTTTTACAATAAGTAAGGAAGACAAAAAATAATCAATTGGTTAATAATCCGAGATAATAGTTTTCAAAGAAAAACAATTAAGTGAGTTATAAATTAATTATATTTTTAATTGATTTAAAAAAAGGGTTAAGAGAAAGAGTTAGCAGTTAATTGTGTTTTAAGTTGACTTAGTCATCTGTATTAATTGGAATGTTGTTTTAATAGAATTAGTTTATATAAATAGTCATTAAACGTAATAAATGTTCTTAAAAATTAGTAATCTTTAATTAACTGTATTTCGAAGTGATTATCGAATTGTTTATTATTAATGAAATAAATTATTATTAATAAACGAACCCGTCGTCGTGGTAGTTCGTAATATAATGTAACAACCCGGAATATCTGAACTAATTTAAAAAATTTATTTTAGCTATTTTAATGGATTTCGAATATTTAAAATGATTTATTTTAAATAATAACAACTAAAAAATTAATTTAAATCAAAGTTAGAACATATAAATCTATTTTAAATATAAAATGAACTCGTAATGGCGTGGCATTTTGAAAATTCGATTTTAAATTTCAATTGTATATAAAGAATTCAATATAAGTCAGAATTGGACGAAACCAGAAACATTAGAATCTGTTTAATTATATATTTCTAACGTGTAAGAAATTGATATTTCACTATATAAATTATTAGTCATTACTAGTTTAAAATTCAAAATAGTCGCTATGGAATTTATATATATTTTAATATAATATATAGCCCTTAAAAATCGCCAATTTGCAAACGACCTCCAATTTCGACGAAACCATTTTATTAGATCCGGAATGTCAAATTATTGCCAGATTCCAATTTTCATAATTTTTGGAATTAATATGTGAGCGTGGTAAATTTAAATGCGTTTGGTCAGTTCAATTTAAATTTAATCGACTAGAAAAACGCCATGTTTCAAACGGTCTCCAAATTCAACGAAATTAGTTTTGTTAGGACCGTATCATCAAAACATAGCTAGATTTATTTTTCGGTAATTTTTGGAGTCAGTATGTGGCCCCGTTAAATTAAAATGTATGTTCAAATTCAATATATACTAATTTATATTTTAATTTTGACAAAAACTGATTGAATCATTCGAATTGGATTACGAAACATATCCTATTGTATTCGGAATGGGGGTGTTTGGCTAGGAGCGATAGTCATTGGAGTTCGTTTGGAGATTCGGTGGTTAAACAAGTAAAATCTGAAAATAATAATATAAAAATATAATATATATTATAAATTACAACCCATTCTCCATTTCAGGGTCAACAACCCTAATGCCCGGTCAACACACGGAGGGAGCCACCAGCTACGATTTTGATTGCTGCTGTTCTTCACGTCTTCCTACTCCATTTTCTCATTATCCATGAAATAAAATTAAAGATCTCCAACTACTAAATCCTTCGCCTCAACGAGATGAACCTCTTTAATGGTTATGATCGGCGCTCAAGCCTTGAGATGGTCGGAATTCTTCTTGAAGGGTGTCGACTTTCGAGGGGGAACATAGGGTGGTTGGGAAGCTCGAATGGCTCGGGATTTGAGGTGTGAGAAGGTATTGACAAGGGCAACGAGGTGCGCTACTTCAATCAGGGTCTGGTCCATCATGGCGAAGTGCGGTGGTGGTTTTCTGTTGCGAGAGTGGGTTAGGGATACAGGTTTCTCAACGCAGAAGATGACAAAAAATAGAAATAAAGGTTAAAAATCAATTATATGGTTATTTATATTATTAATGTAATTAAAGTTTAAACATCCGTATCTCTCTCAAATAGAACCAGAATCAGATGATTTCAGTTGCGTTGGATTCGCAACAACGAGCACTACATTTCAGAAAAGACCAGACCTGAAATGGAACAAATCAGAATTTGGGAAGAATTTAAATTCAAACAAAATAAAATAATCACATAAAGAATAGCGGAGTGGAAACGAATGCGAGAACTTCTCACTAAAATTCTTGTACAGTTATTCATTTTATAACTGTATATATGAACTGCCAGTATTGATTTTTATCAGTTTTTAATTATCACAAAAAATTGTATATGGTGCATGTCAGCTCACCTCCCTCATCCACAGACCATGGACGATTTAATTGACTGTATTATGTTGTGAAATGGAAAATAAATAAATAAATATATATATATGCAATATAAAAATATATATGCGATGTGAAAATTATGTATGTGTTGAATAAATAATATATACATGCGTTGTGAAATTATATATATACATTGTGAAATAAAAATATCTATAAATGCATTGTGAAAATTATATATATATATATGGATTGTGAAATTATATATATATGTATATGCATTGTGAAATAAAATATACATATGCATTGTATTAAAATATAAATGCACTATGAAATTATATAAATGTGTTGTGAAGTAAAATACATATATGCGTTGTATAAAATTATATATGCAATATATAAAATCGTCATGCTATAGAATAAATATTTGTTCACTAAAAATATTATTTTTAGCTTGTATATGCGATATGTAAAATGGTCATGTAATGAAATAAATATTTGTTTGCTAAAAATAATATTTTCAACTTATATATGCGATATATAAAATGGTCATGTAATGAAATAAATATTTGTTTGCTAAAAATATTATTTTTAGCTTATATATGAGATATATAAAATTGTCATGTTGTGAGATAAATATTTGTTTGCTAAAAATATTATTTTTAACATGCATAGGCGACGAATAAAATTGTCATGTAATGAAAAATTATTGGAACATTAAAAATATAATTTTTAACATATGTATGCACGGTATAAAATTGTCATGTAATCGAATATTCAATTTTGACATAAAATTGAAAAGGAGATTGAAATCATTTTAAAAAGAATGTATAAATATTTTAAAATACGTTTTAAATAGAAATTGTTGAAATATATATATATATATATTAATGGCTTGAATAGAACGCACCGTGCACCGACCGTTCGCGAATTTCAACCATTAACTTCAAATTGATGTAACGGGAGTTCTGACCGTCAGATTCTCCTCAAACTGGAACCGTTGGGTTCATATAGAAAAGATCTTTCCAATGAGTATAAGAGATTTAAATTTGAATGGTTAGATTTCAAAATACGTCTAAATCAGTTTTGGAAAAGGTCGCTATAAATGCAGTTCGGTGGCCATTATTGGAAATCGATTGTACGGGCCTTAATAAATTTATTAAAAATATGGTAAAATTTTGTAAAATCATAATAAATGATTTGGAAAGGTTTTGGATGAAAAATTCCAAGTTTTGAAATGATAAATATATTTTTCTCGAAATGATCTAGTTATTAACTAGAATAATAATCCAATGTTTTTAAATAAATAAATTGGACTTGTAAATGGTTGTTGAAATAGCCAGAATTTTCCAACGTATAAATTGGAATGGATTTAAATGGAAATAATCTTTGGAATATTTTGATATTGAATTCCATGATTTACGGATATTGTTGAGGAATTTGGAAGATACAGATATCGTTATTCTCAACACGATGTCCGTTAGTTTTAGAATTTGATATTGAATATAAATCGATATAATTTCTATTCAGAGCCTTATATTTAATATCAAATTGGATTTTGGGTTTGTCGTGAATGGTGTCTTCAATAATACTATTCTTAAACCCAATGGAGAATATAATAAATCTTTTAATTAAGATTTGGGGAAGTTTACCAATTAATTAATATTTAACTGGAATTGAATTGAAATTGGATTTTTGGGTTTATCTGAACGTTGTTTTAAATAACATTAGTTCTTTAACCCAGTTAACAGTGGAGATATGATTTGGAATTTATAAATCTTTTTATTAAGATTTATTGTAAACTTTCCAAAGTAAAGTTTTCCAATTTAAAATATTAAATTGGAATTGAATGGAATTCGATTTGGTAATAATCGAGATGAGCTTCTATGAATGAAGACTATTACTATTTATGGAATTTAAAAGGCCTTGCCGCTACTCCACTTATAGTATTAGTTTGATATGGAAATTTATATCAATTACGATTGATCAGATTTCCGTGAAGGTTCCATTTTGATGGAAAATGATTTTGGGTTTATCATGAATTGTGTTTTAAAGGACGTTGGTTCTTTAACCCAGTTAAAAGCAGGATTAATTTCCATAAAGTTGAATAATCATTAAGTATGATTTTTGAGAATAAACGAAGAAGAGTTTTAATAAATCTTGAATAACATTTGAATGAGCGAATGGTGATTAAATTTACGAAAACATAAGATGTGGTATAAACCAAATACACATGGTTTTTGATATTGACTGTGATTGATTGATTATTTGGATATGCTCGACTAATTTATGAGCAAATATGCTTTTACATTTAGCATTGGGTTTGGTAGAAATATCTGTATGCTAACATCTTGTGAAACACTTCATGATTTGACTGTGAGATGTGTAGCGATGTTGTTGAGTTCATTTCAAATTTAATGAATGATTTTGAAATGATATTTTTCTAAAGTGAAAAGAAATGTATTCCCAATTTTGGACAGGGAATGTTATATTAAAATGTTTTATAAAACATAAAGGATTTCAAGGGCTAAACCAGATTTTATCGAAATGATTTCGAAATGTATTATATGTTTGGCATTGTGATTCATCACGTAACCGATTAGTTGTTAGATGTATCTATTTTGTGGCAGAGAATTTATTCTCTTGCTTAACACCCTTCTTTGAGACGTATGAGCTCAAAGGTTATATGATTAATAGTGACTGATCATATGTGTGAACTGCTAATGTAAAGTACTATATTTTGGAAATTACTTATGATTATTATGTTGTTAAATGATTTTACCTACTTCGGGGTATGAAATGATTTATTATTTGGCTAAAGATTCTAGTAACCTGGACGACTAAAAGCAAGGGTGAGAGGACCCAGGGCCTTAATTGGTGAGGGGTCAGTGTAGCCTGCTCCAACGTGGGAGGTGCATATATATATGTGTGTGTATATATATATATATATATATCGAGTTGGTTAGGTAAGTACCCTTTGCCTTGTCTAAGGGGAGCCCGATACTTGGTTGCTTACTTGTTTGTATGCATTATTATGTTTTGGAACTCATATTTCCAAAGATTTTGGTTTAAGATCCGAAAGTGAAATCTACTTTGATATAAAATCTAGATATGTATTTCAAATGATTTGAAATAAGAAATCGGGAAATAAAGTCCAAAGGAATAATTTCTGTAAAGTGAATTGGATTTTGAAATTCTATGTTTGGGGTTAAGCCTAAATGGGTAGATTGAGGATTTGCATGTTGTATGACGCATTGTAGATCCATATGTCTAGTATTAGTGAAACGACCCAAACTCACTCTTAAGGGATAGCATGGGTTGAGTTGAGAACATGACAAATCAGAACACAAACAATACAACAATTTACATCAGAGTACAAGAATATATCAGAGTATGAATAATTATTACACAGTGGAAATAAAATAATATCAGAGATTAGATTACAAAGCAGCGGAAAATAATACATAAGTACAATACGTAGCGGAAAATGACAACTGACATAACTAAAAGAGATATACAGATATAAAGCTTTCTGAAAATAGCTCCAGTTGTAAATCCAGGATCTTGTGAAAAAAAATATCTATGAAAACCAAAACCACTAGCTGTCCGTATTGAAAATAGGGGCACCCAGAATTTAGATTAAAACAATAAACTCCGAGTCAGTCATGGGACTGGTGCGAGAACTAAAACAGTTATTAAATCTTTAATTTAAAAGTTGGGAAATCATGGGACCACGCTATATAACACGGAATGGGTTTACTCCATATGAACCTCGGTTTAAAATAAAACAACGCAATGCTTTTTGGAAAAGTGAAGCTTTTATAAGACTCAGGTTCCATCACACAATGCAACGCAAGCCAAACGATAGAGTTTTCCCTTATAATAGCCAAACATGCTTGGTACGTATAAAAAAATCATTTTGATATTACTATAAGTGTATAGTGATTAAAAAACAATTTCAACATAAATGTATCAATCCTAGACGGCATAGCTACCATATACTATGTCGTCATGCAGGTTTACAACTAAAATTGAAAAGTGTCGTATTGGAAATTGGATTTCCATCTATGAGTCAAGGCAAGGGATGTCTCCTATAATGACCTGGATTTTTGCGACTTTGGTTATCGACATAAACACGATGATGACAAACCAAACATCGAAAAATCCTGGTAATTAATGAAAGAAATTAGAGGGTGAGGATAGATAAGATAGAAACTTAGAATAGAAGAAGAAAAGAAGAACTTACATCATCAGAGTAATATGAATCTCACAGCAGAACGAATAACATATAATATATAACATAACTTTGAAATATAATAGTTATGTATACAATAGAACTTATCAGAGTACAACACTTACAACATAGCGGAAATAAACTATAGCTATATGATTCTGAAGCCTCTTGCTCCAGCTCTTCAATGTATCTTCAAATCCCGACTACTTGACTGCCCGTACAAATTTAGGCACCCAAGAGTTTAGGGAAACCAACAAAGTAAACTCCGGGTCAGTCATGGGACTGGTATGAGTAAAACAATTTAAAACAGTTTGAACAAGTAAACGATATCTCATAAGACCACGCCGTATAATGGAACGGGTTTTTCCCTTATGAGAATCCAAAATATCTTTATACCAAAAACCTTTTGATATTATAATAATGTCTATCAGCCACAATATATTAATCATCTAGCAGAAATGCTTTCATCTCACATTCTACATATATAGTATACAATCATAACCGCAAGCACGTATTGGGTAATGGATTTCCTACTTTGACAAGGTATGGAACCACCTTCCGATCAGTATACTCTAGGAACGATACACTGGAGTTCAACAAGAACATCTTGCAACTCAGCCACACATGACCGACCACTCATTTCGCTTGAGTGTATCGAATGTACATCACCAACGGTTGGGATCAGCAACCATTCCCGTATATATATATATGGGACAACATTGATAGATTAAAGAAGCAAATGAATGTTCTCTAGATAGGTGATTATACACCCTACTTCGGTGCGACCGACTTAGCCATGCTGCCTACCCGATTTCTATCCTTTACCGGATGTGAGGATAGAAGCTACGCTTATCTTTTTCACATACCACATCTTCATTCACTTAGAATGTCACATCATCATACCCTCTAAATCACAAATTGATTTTCCCAAAAATACCACGGGTATAAGTTAAGAGAAATGAATTCCTCCGCACCAACGTAAATACATTTGAAACGATCAACTTACGTGATCTACCAGATATACTCTGTCTGTCCTTCGTCCATACAAGTTGTCCTGGGACTGGACAAACCGAAGGCACTATTCTGTAAACAGGATAGCCCTTCAATAACTCCGTCTTCAATTATCTTTGGCATATATGGTTCGCAACGCTTATGCCAATACAGAGTGGTTCTTCGGATAATAACCCAACCGGTCTCTCCATATTAACAACGTTAAATGGTCAAAAACTTCGATAGACTGTGATTTAACTATCGACGGAAAATACGTGTACAAACAATGATATTATTTCCAGAAGGAAATTCTATCAATCATTCATCAATCTCTACCATTCCATAACTATCAGACTCTAACTGTAAACTAATAAGAGAATAACTTCCTAAGTATAAACCCCAAAGGCCGAAACCAACATCAGATCGATACTCAGGAAACCATTCAACTTATTAATTTCTAGTCATTTTCTAATTTTGCTTAACTCTATACAATTAACTCTAGTCCATTTTTAACTCTAATCGATTAACTCTATTTGATTACCTCTAACTGGTTAACTCTAATTCGAATAACTATTATCTGTTTTAACTTTATTTCGAACAACTATATTCGATTTAACTCCATTCGCTTAACTCTAGATCGCAACGATCACAATGGTTACGCCTGATTCCCTCTGGAAACATCCGACCTCCGTAGGCTATCTGCAGCCCTGCGAATTACGCTAGCAGTCGTGCTAAATGGTAACTTATCCTAAATAACTATGTTTGTTTTACTCTAATCGATTTACTCTATTTGATCTACTCTAATCGATTAACTCTATTCATTTCCTAAATATATATTCCTTTATCCTATTTATTTTCTAAATAAATATTCTCCTTTATAATCTCCTATTTATTTTCTAAATAAATATTTTCAAATTTATTTCCTTTTATAAAATCAGTTGATTTTATAAAATTCCTTTATTTCAATATACGTTGAAATATTCCTTTTTACATCTCAAGGTTTCTTATGATATTAAAAATATCGAATAGCAATGATCAACGTCATTCTAACACACAAAATCCATAACAGATTATATATCACATCATATGTTACAATACATGAACAAAACAATATTATAAATATTGAGGAGTCCAGTTGGACCCCTCCAACCTGTTTCCCAGCATCACAGATGTTAAACAACACATATATAAAATATTCTGATAAAACAGAATCAATATTCGATTAACGATTTATATATATATATATCGTTATCTATGATTTCAATCAATACACAAATAACTCAATCAACAGTTAACACACAACAATCAGTCATCATTTATCAGTTCTAAATATACGTTATAAAAATAGAACTGTTCATGAGTTTGTGAGTTTTACTCACATTGGCAGATCATCGTTAAAGGATGATAAACTATTTGTCTGATTTGAATCAACAATTTATTTCGCCCTAATTTCATACAAGCCCCAATCCATTTCCAGTCAGCTTCATTGTGAAGCTCTCATCCATACGATCCCGACGGATCTTGTTTCGCTCAAATTCTAATTTCGTATGCAGCGGATATTGCCATTACAAGTTGTGTACATATTAAAAAAATAATTTCTGTTTAAATTCAATAGTGGGCTTTACCTATTCAATTCTGGCCCAAAAGGATTCAACCCGACGCCACTAAACAATGACCGTCTTCCTCCAATACTCCTGCTCCTCGTTTAACATTTTTCCCTTCATGATTTATCAACCACAAAAAAACACAAAAGGCCTTCTCCATTAATCCTTAAGCCAATCCTCCTTTTCTTGGGCCTTACCCTTTTTCTTTTCTGGCCCAATGCCTCTTGACCCACAAAGCGCAATCCTCCTTCCTCAATTTTAAGTCGCGACCTCCTGTAACATTCTTCAACCATTACCGAAGTTTCATCTTCCCACTACCCCCTCTCTGGATCTCCGCTCAACCAATCACCTCTACCACCGATCATCTCATCCCGTCCTCTTCCTCCTCATATACTCAGTGCTCGACTCAAACTCAAGAACAACATCGCAGTCTCCAGTACTCAGTGCTCGCTCCAGACATATGATCGACAGTTTAATGTTTGAAATCACTCAAATAATTCAAGGGAGATGCTAAATCCCGTTAGAAATCCCAATTCGATTTCGAACTCAAGCCTTAACTCCTCAAATCCTCAAAACGATGAACCCTAATTTGCAGTAACACACGCTGGAAAACAACGAGCGCCAGTAACTCGCATCACACCCAACAAAAAGACCACATACTCAAAGACAAACCTTCAGCGATTTCGAATACACCAATATTGAGATTTATGAATTTTTATTGGATTTGCTTTGAATTTATGAAGATGGATGTTTTACTGATAAATGAGAAAACCGACGACGGAACTAATTTTGACCAAGGAAAATGTGTTAGGGTTTAGGAAAATTAAGGATTATTTATAGGGTTAGTTTTTAATATTTTTAATTCAAATATTATATTCAATTATAATCAACTACTACTTTAATTTGTCCTCTAAAAATTCTTGTAATCACACAGGACATCCAAAAATCACGAAACTGGACATGAAGCTACAGCTCGACATCACGGACCTAACGAAACTGGTTTCGTCGAATTCCGACTCCGTTTGCTCACACAGCGTATTTTTAACTGTCGAAATACTGACTATTTTACACTCTAAAAATCCATACGGCCACACAGTGACTCTAAAAATCACGAAACTGGAAATCTAACAACTATTTGATATTGCGGATCCAACAACACTGGTTACTTCGAATTCCGACTTCGTTTGCAAAAGTGGCTATTTTTAACGCTCTAAATAACCTATTTAAATATACAAATATATTTAAATATAGTTAAATTTATATTTAAAAATAAATATTATCGTCTATATTCACATTGGCATACCATACAGCTCCAGAATATTCCTGTATGGATTTACAACTTGATATTACATCGTCAGAGTTATATCGATGTTCGATTTCTATTTAAATCCTTATATAAAATATAATTAAATCGTTATGGTCAGGGTACTGCATTTCTGAGAATTTGATTTGGACGTAACTCAAAATCTACACGATGAAATCCCGATATTTCTCTTCCACTAGAAAGATATACTCCACCAGCTCCACACATTTCATGTTTCACAGAAATCCGATTTAAAACGAACCCTGTATACTCAATTAAAGTTTTGAATCGCCAAATAGCGAACTGCCGCATCGTTACGCGCTCTATTTTAATTATATTATAATTCTACGTTCACACTGATGTCGATTGAATATATTCGTCAATATAATTCAACTCTAAGCTGAACTAAATCCTAGGGATGACCCATTTCACAGAATATTGTGATTTCCAATATTTTGATTATTTCTGAATTAAATATATTATTCTATTATTTAATTTAATTAAATATTCACTATAATTTAATTAATGATGATTTAATTCACTATATCACTATTTATATAATTAAATTAATTAATTATAATACCTCTTCCAATGTGGGTCATTACAATCTTCCCCACTTAAAATAATTTCGTCCTCGAAATTGCTAAGTTAGAGGACAACCCTATCTATTTGGTAAAAGCTTATCGGTTTACCCCTTATCTCTGATTTCAACTGAACCAATTAATATCGACTAAAATATTAATTCTTTCCGACTAACTAAAATTTCAAAAATTCTGAAAATTTTCTAACACTTTAAATTTTCGGAAAATTTCGCCATAACCTCCTTTGTACAGTCCTATCGGTAAAACCACAACTCGCCTCGCTAGGCCTTCTCCAACCCAAAAGAAAATCAAATAGCCAAGCGGCTTGCCAATTCGGCTCATAAATCTCATGCTTATATCAATTATAAACTTGTACCTGTTTGTTGAGCATATCAACCTTATCACTTTCACCTGTTGTCAACTCAACATATACAAATGTCATCTCAACCAATTTCCAATCTGTTTTTATCCATAAATCCAACCATTCGTTTATACCTAAACCAAATTCAATTTCAAGCTCGAGTTTCATTTTCGGTTCCAAACTCTTAACTCCCCAATCCAAATTTCAATTTAGATTCTTATCTCGACAATCCAATTTTATTCAATAACAATTTTTTTCCTGATATCATTCTATTTCCATTCAATTTTACACTTAACTAGTTTTATTCAATTTGCTTTTACAAATTCATATTTAATTTGTTTAAATTAAACCATATATTTCTGGGAGTTTTAAACAGCTTTGCTTTACTAAAACCAACTATTCCTTTTTGGATTTCAAACAACTTGCTTTTCTAAATAATTTCAAAAACAATCTCTTTGGTAGTAATCCGTCACTTACCACTCGAAGATGAACACTGATGATGCTGCAGTCATCATCAGAGTTTATTTTCCAGCTACAGAAGTGATTTCAATACTATATCAGCTTTCAAAACCATTTCTCAAACACTTCCACTTTGAAATATATTTCAAATACCATTCACAATGCTTTAAACCAATTTAAAATCTCCCAGGATTTTAAAATTCTCTTATACTTAATTCCAGATTCATTTACAAACTTCTTTCCAATTTCCGGGATTTTAATCCCAATTCTGATTAAAATTTCTGATTTAACTCATTTCAATTTCATTTAATTCACTTGTATAAATTCTGATTGGTTATATATATAACCATTTCACATTTTATAATCTTATCTGATTATAATCACTACCAACACATCCTATATATGATAATATATCACATATCCATACTGTGTCGGTTCATCATATTCAAGTATTTATTTACTCCTACCGATACAGTGGATCAAACTTATCGACCAGAATTCATAAACAACTCAGCCAATGAATCTCCACAATATAAAACCCTTTTTATATCAAATACAAATACGCACTCGCATATATACACTCAAACTCAATCTAGGGTGTTACTAACCCTATCTCTACTGAGTCACGCCACAGAGCCAAGGTAATTCTTAACCTGGCTCTGATACCAACTGTAATGACCCGGATTTTTGCGACTTTGGTTATCGACATAAACACCATGACGACTAACCAAACATCGAAAAATCCTGGTAATTAATGAAAGAAATTAGAGGGTGAGGATAGATAAGATAGAAACCTAGAATAGAAGAAGAAAAGAAGAACTTACATCATCAGAGTAACACGAATCTCACAGCGGAACGAATAACATATAATATATAACAAAACTTTGAAATATAACAGTTATTTATACAATAGCACTTATCAGAGTATAGCACATACAACACAGCGGAAATAAACTATAGCTATATGATTCTGAAGCCTCTTGCTCCAGCTCTTCAATGTATCTGCAAATCCCGACTACTTGACTGCCCGTACAAATTTAGGCACCCAAGAGTTTAGGGAAAACAACAAAGTAAACTCCGGGTCAGTCATGGGACTGGTATGAGTAAAACAGTTTAAAACAGTTTGAACAAGTAAACGATATCTCATAAGACCACGCCGTATAATGGAACGGGTTTTTCCCTTATGAGAATCCAAAATATCTTTATATCAAAAACCTTTGGATATTATAATAATGTCTATCAGCCACAATATATTAATCATCTAGCAGAAATGCTTTCATCTCACGTTCTACATATATAGTATACAATCAAAACCGCAAGCACGTATTGGGTAATGGATTTCCAACTTTGACAAGGTATGGAACCACCTTCCGATCAGTGTACTCTAGGAACGAAACACTGGGGTTCAACAAGAACATCTTACAACTCAGCCACACATGACCGACCACTCATTTCGCTTGAGTGTATCGAATGTACATCACCAACGGTTGGGATCAGCAACCGTTCTCGTATATATATATATATATATATATATATATATATATGGGACAACATTGATAGATTAAAGAAGCAAATGAATATTCTCTAGAAAGGTGATTATACACCCTACTTCGGTGCGACCGACTTAGCCATGCTGCCTACCCGATTTCTATCCTTTACCGGATGTGAGGCTAGAAGCTACGCTTATCTTTTCACATACCACATCTTCATTCACTTAGAATGTCACATCATCATACCCTCAAAATCACAAATTGATTTTCCCAAAAATACCATGGGTATAAGCTAAGAGAAACGAATTCCTCCGCCACCAACGTAAATAGATTTGAAACGATCAACTTACGTGATCTACCAGATATACTCTGTCAGACCTTCGTCCATACAAGTTGTCCTGGGACTGGACAAACCGAAGGCACTATTCTGTAAATAGGATAACCCTTGCATAACTCCGTCTTCAATTATCTTTGGCATATATGATTCGCAACGCTTATGCCAATATAGAGTGGTTCTTCGAATAATAATCCAACCGGTCTCTCCATATTAACAACGTTAAATGGTCAAAAACTTCGATAGTCTGTGATTTAACTATCGAGGGAAAATGCGTGTACAAACAATGATATTATTTCCAGAAGGAAATTCTATCAATCAATCATCAATCTCTACCATTCCATAACTATCAGACTCTAACTGTAAACTAATAAGAGAACAACTTCCCAAGTATAAACCCCGAAGGCCGAAACCAACATCAGATCGATACTCAGGAAACCATTCAACTTATTAATTTCTAGTCATTTTCTAATTTTGCTTAACTCTATTTCTTTAATTCTATAAGATTAACTCTAGTTCGTTTTTAACTCTAATCGATTAACTCTATTTGATTACCTCTAACTGGTTAACTCTAATTCGAATAACTAGTATCTGTTTTAACTTTATTTCGAATAACTATATTCGATTTAACTCCATTCGCTTAACTCTAGATCGCAACGATCACAATGGTTACGCCTGATTCCCTCAGGAAACATCCGACCGCCGTAGGCTATCTGCAGCCCTGCGAATTACGCTAGCAGTCGTGCTAAATGGTAACTTATCCTAAATAACTATGTTTGTTTTACTCTAATCGATTTACTCTATTTGATTTACTCTAATCGATTAACTCTATTCATTTCCTAAATATATATTCCTTTATCCTATTTATTTTCTAAATAAATATTCTCCTTTATAATCTCCTATTTATTTTCTAAATAAATATTTTCAAATTTATTTCCTTTTATAAAATCGGTTGATTTCATAAAATTCCTTTATTTGAATATACGTTGAAATATTCCTTTTTACATCCCAAGGTTTCTTATGATATTAAAAATATCGAATAGCAATGATCAACATCATTCTAACACACAGAATCCATAACAGATTATATATCACATCATATGTTACAATACATGAACTGAACAGTATTATAAATATTGAGGAGTCCAGTTGGACCCCTCCAACATGTTTCCCTGCATCACAGATGTTAAACAACACATATATAAAATATTCTGATAAAACAGAATCAATATTCGATTAACGATTTATATATATATATCGTTATCTATGATTTCAATCAATACACAAATAACTCAATCAACAGTTAACACACAACAATCAGTCATCATTTATCAGTTCTAAATATACGTTATAAAAATAGAACTGTTCATGAGTTTGTGAGTTTTACTCACATTGGCAGATCATCGTTAAAGGATGATAAACTATTTGTCTGATTTGAATCAACAATTTATTTCGCCCTAATTTCATACAAGCCCCAATCCATTTCCAGTCAGCTTCATTGTGAAGCTCTCATCCATACGATCCCGACGGATCTTGTTTCGCTCAAATTCTAATTTCGTATGCAGCGGATATTGCCATTACAAGTTGTGTACATATTAAAAAAATAATTTATGTTTAAATTCAATAGTGGGCTTTACCTATTCAATTCCGGATCAAAAGGATTCAACCCGATGCCACTAAACAATGACCGTCTTCCCCCAATACTCCTGCTCCTCGTTTAACATTTTTCCCTTCATGATTTATCAACCACAAAAAAAACCAAAGGCCTTCTCCTTTAATCCTTAAACCAATCCTCCTTTTCTTGGGTCTTACCCTTTTTCTTTTCCGGCCCAATGCCTCTTGACCCACAAACCGTAATCCTCCTTCCTCAATTTTAAGTCGCAATCTCCTGTAACATTCTTCAGCCATTGCTGAAGTTTAATCTTCCCACTACCCCTCTCTGGATCACCGCTCAACCAATCACCTCTACCACCAATCATCTTATCCCGTCCTCTTCCTCCTCATATACTCAGTGCTCGACTCAAACTCAAGAACAACATCGCGGTCTCCAGTACTCAGTGCTCGCTCCAGACATATGATCGACAGTTTTATGTTCGAAATCACTCAAATAATTCAAGGAGATGCTATATCCCGTTAGAAATCCCAATTCTATTTTGAACTCAAGCCTTAACTCCTCAAATCCTCAAAACGATGAACCCTAATTTGCAGTAACACACGCTGGAAAACAACGAGCGCTAGTAACTCGCATCACACCCGACAAAAAGACCACATACTCAAAGACAAACCTTCAGCGATTTTGAATACACCAATATTGAGATTTATGGATTTTTATTGGATTTGCTTTGAATTTATGAAGATGGATGTTTTACTGATAAATGAGAAAACCGACGGCGGAACTAATTTTGACCAAGGAAAATGTGTTAGGGTTTAGGAAAATTAAGGATTATTTATAGGGTTAGTTTTTAATATTTTTAATTCAAATATTATATTCAATTATAATCAACTACTACTTTAATTTGTCCTCTAAAAATTCTTGTAATCACACAGGACATCCAAAAATCACGAAACTGGACATGCAGCTACAGCTCGACATCACGGACCCAACGAAACTGGTTTCGTCGAATTCCGACTCCGTATGCTCACACAACGTATTTTTAACCATCGAAATACTGACTATTTTACACTCTAAAAATCCATATGGCCACACAGTGACTCTAAAAATCACGAAACTGGAAATCTAACTACTATTTGATATTGCGCATCCAACAAAACTGGTTTTATCGAATTCCGACTTCGTTTGCAAAAGTGGTTATTTTTAACGCTCCAAATAACCTATTTAAATATATAAATATATTTAAATATAATTAAATTTATATTTAAAAATAAATATTATCGTCTATATTCACATTGGCATACCATACAGCTTCAGAATATTCCTTTATGGATTTACAACTTGATATTACATCGTCGGAGTTATATCGATGTTCGATTTCTATTTAAATCCTTATATAAAATATAATTAAATCGTTATGGTCAGGGCGCTGCATTTCTAAGAATTTGATTTGGACGTAACTCAAAATCTACACGACAAAATCCCGATATTTCTCTTCCACTAGAAAGACATACTCCACCAGCTCCACACATTTCTTGTTTCACAGAAATCCGATTTAAAACGAACCCTGTATAATCAATTAATGTTTTGAATCGCCAAATAGCGAACTGCCGTGTCGTTACGCGCTCTATTTTAATTATATTATAATTCTACGTTCAAACTGATGTCGATTGAATATATTCGTCAATATAATTCAACTCTAAGCTGAACTAAATCTTAGGGATGACCCAGTTCACAGAATATTGTGATTTCCAATATTTTGATTATTTCTGAATTAAATATATTATTCTACTATTTAATTTAATTAAATATTCACTATAATTTAATTAACGACGATTTAATTCACTATATCACTATTTATATAATTAAATAAATTAATTATAGTACCTCTGCCAATGCGGGTCATTACATCTCCTCACCGATTCGAGACACTCTAGCACATGTCTCAGGATCACACCTATGGGCAACCTTGGGAACGGCAGGGCTGGTCCATACATACTTTAGTGGATTTGTTATTCCTGAACAATACGTTTCCTGGTCCTATCAGACCTATCACTTGGCCAATAACGACCAATACCTAGAGCCACTAGGGATTCAATCCAAGGCGCATCGCAATCCATCATCCACATAAGTAAAAATGTCTGGGCTCCATACCGTGACACCTCTTCTAGCTAGAAAAAAATGCAAGTTCTCCCTACGGTCGCGATACCCTTTTTGACTCATACCGGGTGTAAGGCTCGTGAATTAACGCTATATACAAAGCGATACTATTTAAAGTCGTGCTTTGATCATCAACCAAAAGACTTTTCTTTTCAACAAAAGCCTTGATCATTTGCATCTCACCATTCCATACTGACAATTCACGCCATTCAACTAATGTCTATCAATATATAACCTCTAAGATCGTTCATCTCAGAGAAGGGTGTTAGGCAAGAGAATAAATTCCCTGCCACCAAACAGATATATATTTAATAGGAATCAATCAACACAGAATGAAATCCAATGCCAGACACACATCCATTTACAAGTCCATTCTGGGTCTGAACGAAACCGGAGGTACCTTATTCCTCGTCCCATATGTCCAATATAGGAGAGAGGTCCTCGAATATCCGATCAATATCTAAGTACGTCTAGACAATCAACACTTATTACCTTGTCTTGGGTGTACGACCCAATCAAGACATCGATAATCATCCAAATGATGTGAAGAACTCCGGTCTTCAACCACTGTCTTCATCGTCGACTTTTAGTCGTCGTACTAATTATTCAAAGTGGATTAAACCTGGTCTTTCCTAATAACTTGCGTATTTCATAATCAATAATCAAGTGCTATAAAAACACATCATACGCCTCATTTTAATCTAGAATATTCTTTTATTCAAATATTCACATTTTTTGGGAAAGGTTCCCATTAATTTTATCAAAGATAAATCTTTGAAAATTATTCTTTAATCATCCTCATGATATCAATTCCAAAAAATTTCCTTATCTTTTCTATGGTCAACCAAATTAAGGTTTATAAAACTAGTTAGGATTATCGACTCATACCGAAATAATCATTTCTTTTGTTATCCCAATCCCAACCAATTCATCCCATGGAGCAAAACTAGTAGTACCCCATATCTAACACCCATCGTGTTATTAGTAGATTTAATTACCGTTTCATGTTCAAATCTAATTAAAGATTTAACTATCGCCTGAACTAAAACTGGTGGTACTCCATTCTCGATCATTTCCTAAATTTGATAATTTAAATTATCACATTCTCATTTCAATCTAATTAAGGATTCATTAAAACTCTAGTTAGTTTTATTCTTCCATCAATCATTATTTATTGATTACTATACTTTGGAAACCCATACATGTCACATCGACAATCTACACCATACCACTGATTTTTGCCAGTATATTACCCCAAAGCTCATACGTCTCAAAGAAGGGTGTTAAGCAAGAGAATAAATTTCCGCCACCAAACTGGTATATATGTAGCAGAGATCAATAATACGGTTAGAAATACAACGTTTGACATGTAATCCTGTCTTTAACTGGGTTAAGGAACCAATGTCATTTAAAACATAGTTCACGATATACCCAAAATCACCTTCCATTAATTATGGAATCTTCACAGAAAACAGATCAATGTATATAATCGATATCAATTTCTGTATCCAATTAGTAATATAAATGGAGTAACGGCTAAGCCTTTTATACTCCATATATAGTAATAGTATTCCTCCACACAAGCTCACTTTGATTATTACCAAATCGAATTCCATTCAATTCCAATTTTATATATTAAATTGGAAAACTTCACTTTGGAAAATTTTCATTAAATCTTAATAAAATATTTATATATTCCAAATCACATTTCACTGTTAATTGGGTTAAAGAACGAATGTCTTTAAAAACACAGTTCACAATAAATCCAATTCACATTCCATTTTATTCCAATTACTAAATATAACTGGAACTCTAATAATCTTAATTAAAAGATTTATTCTTTTCACACGGGGTTAAAGAATAGTGTTACTGAAGACACCATTCACGACAAACCTAAAATCCACTTTGATATTAAATATAAGGCTCTAAACGGAAATTATATCGGCTTACATTCAATGTCAAATTCTGAAACCTACACATATCGTGTGGGGAATAACAATATATATCTATTTTCCTAATTCCTCCACAATATCTGCATAGTCACATAATCCAATATCGAAATATCCCAAGAAGATTTCTATTTAAATCCATTTCAATTTATATATTCGAAAATTTTGGTTTGATTAAAACCATTCACAAATCCAATTTATTTATTTAAAAACATTGGATTATCTTTCTAGTTAATAACTAGTTCATTTTGATAAAAATATATTTTTATCTTTAGGAACATGTAATTTTTCATCTAAATTCTTTCCAAATCATTTATCATGATTTTACACAAATTATTAATATTTTTAATATTATCAAGGCCTGTAAAGTCAGTTTCCAATAACGGCCACCGAATTACATCCATAGCGACCTTTTCCAAATTTGATTTGGGCATAATTCCAAATCCAACCGTTAGATTTCAAGTCTCTTATATTCATTGGAAATCTCTTTTTGATACGAATCCAACGGTTTCGTTTTAGGAGAATTTGACGATCGAATCTCCCGTAATGTCAATTCGAAGTCAATGGTTGAAATTCGCGAATGGTCGCGGCGCGTTCTATTCAAACCATTGTATAATATATGTAGATATACTATTTATGTTCAAAACGTATTTTATAAATTAGTTTTAAAAATGATTCCCAATTTTAAATCAAAATTGAATACTTTTATCATTATAATATTTAAATGATAATATTTTCAACGTATCAGATTTAGAAATAATTTCCTTTTCCATATTCATTATAAAAATGAATAAAATCGATATAAATATCGTTTGCGTTAAAATGGCGCATATCTAATCAACACGGCTTCACACATTTCAATGTTTTCGTGTCCATCCAAAATAGGACATCAAATTCACATTTCAATCATTTACCGAATATTATTTTAAAATATTCGTTATTTTTGAATTGGAATCAGACCCAATCAATTACCATATAATGTTAGTTATATGGATTTCATACATCACATGTACACAACAACAACGATAAACCACCATCCATCACCCAGAGTGCATTACACAACTTTATAAGCACTAAATATAAAATATTTAACGCTTACAATAGTTTGTCAACCAATCAATTAATATACAACTAAACAATTGGGATTAGTTTATGCAAAATATCATCCCAATACCCGTGTGAGGCTTCAACCAATATATACTGAATATTATTTGTGCAGTTGAGCAATATGTAAAATTTATCGTCCTAATCGATGTCAGTTAAATGGGTGTACATAATTAAATCATCCGATTTGTAATTGAATATATATTTTCATTTCAGGAGAATTTTATGCCATTCATATATACGTTAAAAATTATATTTTTAATGTTAAAATATTTATTTCAACAGTTGACTATTTTATATAGTTCATACATTCAGTAAAAATGATATTTTTATTATTCAAACATTTTATTCAACACATGAATATTTTATATAGTTTATTTCAGAAAATTTTGGCATTATAACGATGCAATATTAGAACCGGAGTAATGTCTAGCATTACTCCTTTCCTGATACTGACTCGCGCCTTACATATTAATCACAATCAATCCAAACAATTCCACAATGAAATCACAATCAATTTTACAACCACAATCCAAATTTCCACAATACAATCCAAATAAACAACCATGGTTTGTACAATAAATAGTGTTTGGTGCAACTAAGCCCCGTCTACAACCTAAGATATATTTAACTGTAAAATAATTTGAGTAAGAAGGTGTTCTCACATTCGGATCCACTCCGCCACGCTTTTTCTGACGTCCTGATTCGTTGTTCTATTTCCAGAATTTGCAAATGTTTCTCCAATCTTCACACCATCTTTCTTTCTAGCTTAAAAGCATCATTCTAGAAAATTTCACCTAGTGGCCTTTCTTCCAAAGATACTCCAATTCGCCAGAATTTGCGAAAATATAGTATTTGGACAGCAGACTTTGGACACGTTTTCTGAACAACTCCTCAATCCAAAATATGACTTCCATATACTCAAATCGAAGAGAAAATCGTGCTCTTTGAATTTGGTTCTGGAATTTTTGCTAGAAGTGCTCGATTTTGGGAGATATTGGAGAAACATGATCAGGGGGTTAAATATAAAACTTAAAATTACAAAATTTTGATTTTTAAGTGGAGGGGGGCCCCACAGCCGGAGTGGTCGTCGGAGGAGAGGCGTAGGGGTGGCTGCTGGTGCAGGGGTGGTGCAGCAACCGGCAGCGCGGGCTAGGGGGCCATGGCGGCGGTTTTTGGGGCTAGGGCGTGGGGATTTGTTCAAACGGAGGAAGGGGAGGCGGAGGAGAAGGAGGCGGCGATCCTCCGGTGTGGCGGCGCGGTTGGAGCGGCAGCGACAAAAGATCTGGGGGGAGGGGGCGACGGGCTGAAGCGGTTTCGGCTTTTTTCTTTTTATTTAGAACGGTGAGACAGAGAAGAGAAAGGGGGTTGACTTATATATATATATATATATATATATATTTAATTGAACTTTAATTCCAAAAAGTTAATTTTTTATTTGAACTCCAAATCGAACCTAACAACTATCGCCCCCATATAAATAACCCTATTCCGGACACAATGGGATATGTCCCTTAAGTTAATTCGACAATTACGATCAGTTTTCATCAGAATTAAAATATAAATAAATATAATGTTCGGATTGATTTCAACATACATTTGATTTACCGGGGCCACATACTGAGTTCAAAAATTATAGAAAAATTATATTTAGCTTTGTTTTGACGATACAGTCCTAACAAAAATAATTCTCGAATTTGGAGGCCGTTTGAAAAATGGTCATTTTCTAGTCGATTAATTTCAAACTGAATTGACCAAACATGTTTAAATTCACCATGCTCACATATTAATTCCATAAATTATAAAAATTGGAGTTTAGCAATAATTTCCATTCCGGATCCAACAAAAGTGGTTTCATCGAAAATGGAGGTCGTTGCAAAATGGCTATTTTTAAGGGCTATATTATATATATATATATATATATAAATTCCATAGCGACTATTCTGAATTTTAAACTGGACATAACTTTCAATTTATATTATGAAATCTCAATTTCTTAACTTTGTTAGAAAGATAGAGTTAAGTAGATTCTAACATTTTTTGTTTCATCCAATTCTGATTAAAAATGAATTATGTATACTCAACTGAAATTAGAAATCGATTTTTCAAACTACCGCGCTATTTTAGGCTCGTTTTATGATTAAAATAAATTTATACGTTCTAACTTCGATTAAAATAAATTTTTATTCATTATTATTTAAAATAAATCATTTTAAGTATTTAAAATCCATTGAAATAGCTAAAATAAAAAATTTAAATTAGTTCTGAAATTCCGGGTTGTTACAATCTCCCCTACTTAAAATCTTTTCGTCCTCGAAAAGGAACGAAGTTGAAAGTTGTTTAACTAACAAACTAAATTTAATTTTTGCTTTCATTCTTCAACTTTTTAGTTTCTAAGAATTTTCTAATTTCTCAAAAAATTGGCTAGCACCCTAAATTTTCGAAAAATTTCGCTATAACCTCCTTCGTACGGTTTGATCGGTAAAATCACAACTTGCTTCCCAAGGTCCTCATCAATCCAAGAAAAAGTAAAAGCCAAGCGGCTTACCAATCGACTCATGAAATCATCAAAACCCCAATAAATACAGTAAATATGTACCTATTTGTCGGGCATACAATTTTATTCCTCTTCCTAACTTCCATGCAATGACCTGTTCATTTTATATACATCTACATATATGCAATTTCAATTAATTTTCAATTCAGTTTAATATTTAATTCAATTTGGCTAAATTAACTTTTCCATTTGCGTATTGGTTTCATTAGTGGAATTAGTAATCATCCATCACAACCAGCAATCAATTAGTTGAATAAGCTTTTCAAATATATATACAACTTTTATATATACAAAATCCATTTTTAATGCCAAAACACAACAAATAACCATATCTATGTTTTGGGTTTCACACCAGTCAATTGGAAATATATAAATTGTAACACCCCTATTTTCTGTGAACGTATAAGTAACAAATCAGAGAATAATTAATTTCTAAAATAAGAATCAAGGGAAACGGGTTGCGCCATTGCGTTCATCTCGAAATTCTGCTTGAAAACGAGTCCGAGTTTTTGAAAATCGGAGTCCGTATGACCAAGTTATGACCCTTAGAAGTTTCAGGAATAAAACAGCTCGAAAATAAAGCCAGAAATTCGAAATTCAAACCCAGAGAAGGCTGGCGGGAAAATTCCCGCCCATATACCCAGGTCGACTGGGGAGTCGACCCCCCCCAACCAGGTCGACTGGGGTGTCGACCTCCCCATGACCAGGTCGATTGGGGAGTCGACCTGTGGGTCGACCTGCTCCCGAAACCCAGTTTTTGAACCTGGTTCATTCTGATGTATCCGGTCTCGTTTTCTGTCTAGATTCGTCCACCTAATCCTATATAAACAGCACCCTGGCCTCATTTTCTCTACACAATTTCATTCTTTCTATACTCTGCCTCTGTTCTAATTAAAAATAAAAATGGCGTTGCTACTCTGCTGGAATCAAAACTTGGACTGATGCATCTTCTCCTAACCCGAATAGAATTAAAAGATAAATCAAATCTCAAATCAAAGTTTAGAGCTACAACAACAATTAAAGAGGAATAATTCAGCATTTCTGCATCAACAACAATTTATTATCCTTTCTTAAAACCATGAAAGGCAAGTACAGTTATTTTCCGCTATAAACTGTAATTATAATTGTGACATGATTGTAAATCTGAATTTGAGGTTGTGTACGTTCTGTTCTGATATATTTTGTTCTGTATCTTTTTTCTTCTTTCTGTTCTATAGCCAGGCTACCACGAGCCTGTGCCACATCTCATAAGAGATTAACGCACGAACGCTAAATTTTGGGACAAATAATAATGCATAATTGGACATGAAACTGTTGCCTATGAGACTATTGCCTATGACTATGATTCATTGACTATGAGACTATTGTCTATGACTATGATTCAGTGACTATGAGACTATTGCCTATGACTATGATTCATGACTATGAGACTATTGCCTATGACATTGAATAAGAAACTATTGTGATTAGTCGCCCATGACTATTGTGGTTAGTTGCCTATAACTATTGTAGTTAGTTTCTTATGCCTATTCCCTTAATGATGTTAGATCTCATACTTAGTATGTAACTTTGTTAGTTTATTCCCATTCACTGTTATGTACATCGAGCCTATAGGGCCATTTCATGAGTATTTAGAGAACTTGTGGAAACATGTTATACGGGGATTGGGCATAGCTTAATTAAGTAAATCTAGCATAGCAATTTTGTTGGCATAATCTGATTTGGCTATAATAGGGAATGATTTACATGACATAAATGGTGAACTAGAATATTAAATCTAGTTTTGACATGAACTGTAAATGGGAATATTAAGGCTAAAATTTGGGGCATATATTGTATTACGAATTATGACCTTGATTTAGGCATGTAAGTTTAGGCTAAATTTATGATTAGGCAAGATATGTAAATAGAGTTTTAGATATATATATATAATCTGCTAAATCTGTTATCTGCTAAATCTGTTAAATTTCCTAATCCGTTATCTGCTAAAACTGCTGAATTGCCTAATCTGCTAAATTTGTTATCTGCTAAATCTGTTGAATCGCTTAAACTACTAAATCTGCTACCTGTTGAATTGTCTGATCTGTTGAAACTAGATAATGGTAATCTGGGTATGGAAATCCGTAGGCTCGACCTAAGATTTAGTAGAACATGAAAATTTGATTAATCTGTTATATCCTATGAAGAAGTTTAATCTATTAAATAAGCAGAATTAGTCTGATATCTGAAAAATATGTATCGGAATGTATTGGCTATAAAAAACGAGGTTAGACTCTATTTGCGGTAGAAGCCTGCCCGGAACCAACCGGCTTAACCAGCGACCGCAAACTGTCAGTCTAATGTGAGAGGTCGTAGGCATAACTAAAATATGCTTAGACACGAGGTTAGGTCTGGCTTGTGGCAGAAGTCTGCCCGAAACCGCCCGACATATCCAGCGGCCACAAGCTACTGACCTAATGTGAGAGGTCTGTGCATTAATATTTAATTAATGCAAATCTGGGATAAATATGATGTCTAAAACGTGTTGGGTGGATAGGGTTAAACCAATTGGACTAATGAATTTAACAAATCCGTTTCTTGAATCTATAGGCCCAATTACAAAGTTAGACAAATCTGTAAATCTATTAAATACGTATATCTGATCCGTTAGTTTGAAAACTTGTCTGATGTGTAAACTAGTTGATCTGAACTCTGTATGTCTGAACTTGTAAACAAGTTAATCTGAAATCTGTTAGTCTGGGGACACAAGGTTAGGAGGGAAATTACTTGTGTCATCTGTTGTTTGGGACCCATATTAGTCAGTAACCCTTTATGGTATCAAAACTTTGACCCAACAGTAGGTAGGGTCCGGGCACGCATACTGAACTAATTATAAGTGGTTCATTCTGATAATGGCGAGGGGTGTTGATGGTGCGTTCCAACCGGGTCATGTGCGTGCATGGACCCCGGTCTGCCTCTGAGGATGTAAGACGCCGTGACATCTGTAAATAGGTCTGTGCCAATTGGTTGTCACTTTAGGGAGTGATACACCCTACTGTGGGGCCGCCACAGGGTATTTACGTATTAGGGAGCCGATCGCTTGGGGTAGGCTTTTAGGGTACCTTTAGTTCTTTCTATTTCTGTTGGTACCGTATGTTTCTGTTGGGTGGCAACACCGGTCTATTTCTGCGTGGTACCGTCTGTTCGGGTGGTAAAGGCCCATTTACTAGTGTACACCTAATTCTACATTCTGTTTCCATAGGGATTAATCTGTTTCTGTACCTTCTGTTCGGGTGGTAAAGGCCCATTATTAGCATTCTGTTTCTGTTCGGGTGGTAAAGGCCCATTATTAGCATTCTGTTTCTATCTGTTTCTGTTCGGGTGGTAAAGGCCCATTATTAGCATTATGTTTCTGTCTGTTTCTGTTGGGGTGGTAAAGGCCCATTACTAGCATTCTCTTCTGTGGAAATTATTCTGTTCCCTTTTCTGTTTCAGTTTAGACATTTGGGTGACACCTAATCCTGTTATACTAGTATTAGTGCAGAGAAATGAAAAGTAATATTATTCTGTTTATTCTGTTTAACCTAAGTGCATCTGCTGCTCCTGTTACTGTTATCTCTTATCCAGCTTATTTTCATGTCATAATTATTATTATCTGTTCATATGCTGAAAGTCACTGAACTTGCCAGAATTTATGTCTGACCTTGCTTGTTTTCGCCCCTTTTTCTTCTTCCGTTCCCCCCCGGGTTTCCAAGGAGGGAACACTTTAGCTTGATCCAGATTTCTTCTGCTTGAAGTACTTAGAGTGCTTAAAGTATGGCTTAACTTCTTATGGCATCTTCTGTGGGGATTATGATTTTAAAGCTTTGTACTCTGATGACATTCTGAACAAGACTGATATTTATGTACTTAAGTTTTTGGTAAAGATGTAACCAAACTGATTTCTGTTTTCCGCTGTAATAAAGTTATAATTTCTCTAGTATTGTTTATATATCTTGTAAATTTCTGTTCTGTCTACTAAAACGCTCCACCAAAGTTAAGGCATTCCGTTTGTGAGTGACCTTAATGGAGGTGGGGTGTTACACTTGGTATCAGATCTAAAGGTTACCAGATTTGGTAAAGTTTTTGAAAACTATTTAAAAAGGTTTTAGAAAGGAAGTATTTTCAAAAGTAAAGCTTATTTTTGAAAAACATAATCCCCAAAAGCTATATATCTATCTTTTGATCCTCTGTTTGAATCTTTGTTTCCTTCTTTCTTCGGGGCTCCCGGCTTTCTGGGAGGTAACCTCGTCGCGGCATGGTTCTGTAGGCTTGATAAGACTACGACACCGGTCAAAGGGCAAATAAGCGCCCGACTTCCATCTGTAGCCTTAGTAATCTCAGCTACGGTTAATTTTCTTTCGAGCTTTATAGGATTTTCCGTGCAAAGAAGGCCGATTTCGAGGGACTTGTCAACGTGTTACACACAGATAGTAAAGATGAGAAAGAGGGAGTTTGGCTAAGGAGCACAACCCAAGGATGAGAAACTCATGGATATGGACTTGGTTCACAAAGGAGGAAAAAAGGAAACACAAAAGAGGGAAGAAAAGTCTGAAGATAAAGGAGGAGAAAAGTGCTTTACTTATGGAAGCTTGACTCATCTGAACAAGGATTGCCGGAAAGAGGAAGGACACTCACTTCAACTGTGGTGAGATGAGATACTTCACTAGGGATTGTCCGAAGAAACGGGGGCAAGGACAGAGGACATGACCTACTTCGGGAAGGCAAGCGAATGCTCTCATAGTTGGTGGATAGGATAGAAGTAGGAAAATTTTCGTAGAGAGTTTAGTTTCCTTATCTGATTATTGAGTTAGAACTTTTTCCGATTATGGCATTCTGTTTCTGTAGTCGAGTCTCTGCACTTTAATACTAGTCTTGTTTCTGATCTGGTTATAGTCTCAAACCCCATAGGGGTTACGACTCATCTGTTGGTGATAGGTTGGGGTTTGAGGCTATCTGTGTTAGGCGTCAAGTCGATTGTAATGCATACATTCTGGGTTTTTGAGGAATATGGTGGGATTTTCCCATGCTTAGTTTTTTAAGAATCATTCGATAATCTGATCTGTACTAGTAGTCTGTAAGCATCTAGATATTTCTGAAAACGTTAAGATTTCCAGTTTTGACACTGTCTAAAGAGGGTAATCCTCTGGGTGTCAATCTGATGTTGATTTCGGTTTTCAGGGCTGATACTTAAGGGAATTATTCTCTCAACCAATGTCGAATGGGAACCAAGTTTTTGTTTTATCTGTACTCGCTTCCATCATTCGACTGTATCCTACCGATCGAATCTTCGAACTTTAGGTAGAAACTAATGTGTATAAACATGTGTTTGAGACATGTTATGTTTGATGGTTGCAAGTGATTGCTCGTGGATGCATACAAACACACTAGGCACTAGATCGGCTCGAAAACACTCTCATATTGCATATGGATGTGTGAGCATTTTCAATTTTTGTGGATGAAAAATGATTGACTCATCACATGGGTGTTGTATATGAATGAATGGTTGTCACTCATATAAGAATGATATGTATCAAATAGGAAAATTGCATACATGTTGGACTCATGACACTGACATAGTTCGCATTAAGGAGGTCAACTGAATCAGTGGACCGCCTGATCTTTGCATTAGATAAGGAACATATACACACACTTTTGCATATGTTCATACAACATTAGAAGTTTTCTAAGGACAATTGATGCTTGTGGATGATGGTTGAGTAGATGGATGACTAGATGGTAGGACACATTCTTCTTAACTTGAAGATTTCGGGGACGAAATCCTTTAAGGAGGGGAGAATGTAACACCCCGTATTTTCTGTGAACGTATAAGTATCAAATCAGAGAATAATTAATTTTTAAAATAAGAATCAAGGGAAATGGGTTGCGCCGTTGCGTTTGTCTCGAAATTCTACTTGAAAACGAGTCCGAGTTTTCAAAAATCGGAGTTCGTATGACCAAGTTATGACCCTCAGAAGTTTCAGGAATAAAACAGCTCGAAAATAAAGCCAGAAATTCGAAATTCAAACCCAGAGAAGGCTGGCGGGAAAATTCCCGCCCATATACCCAGGTCAACTGGGGAGTCGACCCCCCCCAACCAGGTCGACTAGGGAGTCGACTGGGGTGTCGACCTCCCCATGACCAGGTCGACTGGGGAGTCGACCTGGGGGTCGACAGTCGACCTGGGGGTCGACAGTCGACCTGGGGGTCGACCTGCTCCCGAAACCCAATTTTTTAACCTGGTTCTGTAACAACCCGTATTTTGATAACGTGTTATAACCATAAATCTAGGCATAATTAAATTTTAAAATAAGAACCAAGGGAAACGGGTTGCGCCATTGCGTTCGTCTCGGAATTCTGCTTGGAAACGAGTCCGAGTTTGCAAGAATCGGAGTCTGTATGAGGGAGATATGACCCTCCGAAGTTTCAGCAATTTTCAGAATCGAAAACAGCTCGAATTCAAATTCAAAATTCGAATTTCAAACGCAGAACAGACTGGGCGGGAAATTTCCCGCCCAGACCCAGGTCGACTTGGGAGTCGACTGGGCAGTCGACCCTCCCCCAAACTAGGTCGACTGGGCAGTCGACCTGGGTGTCGACCTGGTCCCCGAGCCCATTTTTGGGCCAGTGTTCGTTCTGATGTTTCTAGTCCGATTTCTGTCCAGATTCATCTGCCTAAACCTATTTAAACAGTCCTAAACCTAGCCTCATCTACACACAATTCTATTCTGCTTCTACTCTGCCTCTGTTCTAAATAAAAATAAAAAAATGGCGTCGCTACTCTGCTGGAATCAAAACTAGAAGCTAATCAACATCAACCTAAGCAACTCAATTCAAACTAGAGATTAAAGCTTCTGCAATGATCCTACGACAATTTCTATTCTTAGTTCTCAAAAACCACGATCTGTAAGCCCCAGTTACTCTTAGATCTAAACTCTAAACTTAATATGGACATGTGTAAATTGAAGTTGAATATAAACATGATAATTACTTGAGACCTACTCTTGTATATCTTTGATCTATGACTATTCCTTTTTGATCTATTATTTTAGATCTACTCTTGTTCACCCTAGATCTATTCACCTTGAACCCAGTACCGTTCATATTGAACCTTGATTTGTGGAATACTGATAAGAACTTGATTTAGGGGCCTGTTCATGTCATAACCTAAACCCTATCATTATTTTAACATGCCTGTGATGCTGTGATGTTGAAACAAATGCTAGTCACAAGTTTAGGATTATCATCTTATGTCATTTATAGCTATGTTTATCACCCTATTTCATATGCCAGTGATGTTATGATCATATCTCAAGTTACACCATGCTCGTCTTGAAATCACCTTTGCCACTTTATACCCATCCTTGTTATGTTATTCCCTAGTTACATCTATTTCCTTGATTCGAATTCACGAGCATTGGGGATGCGATTTGGGTAGTTTAGGAAAACCTGAATTTAGTATGAACTTGAAAACATGAATATCGTTATAACTTGAGCTTGGATAGGAACATGAACTTGACATGAAATTATACTTGAAAATATGAATTTGGGACATGACACTTAGATAACTTGAACGTGGCCAACTCGAGGTTGGGTTGAGTTTGCAGTATAAATCTGCCCGGAACCGCCCGGCGAATCCAGTAACTGCAAACAATAGGACCCAATGTGAGTAGTTGGTCATATCGCACTCGAAACCTGAGGTTAGACTAGGTTATGGTGTAAAACTGCCTGGACCCGCCCGGCACATCCAGTAACCATAACCAAGTCTAATGTGAGAGGTTAGGGGTGCATTAAGTAAATTAATGCCACTGGATAGGGTTAAGTCATGGACCACTTGAATATACTTAACCAATTTGACATGTTGATTTGATAAGGCTAAGTCATGAACCGCTTGAACACACTTAACCAACCTGACACATGATTCGTTGGACTAAGTCTTGAACTAGAACGACACACTTAGTCAATTTGACATGAAACGTAGATGGGGTTAAGTCTCGATTTTAAATGACAACTTAACCTGCTGAACGAAACCCTAGTTACGCGGTCCTTTTCAGCAGTAACCCACTAGATGTATCACGGTACCCTGGGACTAGGCAGGGTGGGGCACGATTGCTGGGCAGATTGTAAGCGACCAGAACGGTTCAGGCGGACTAGGGTCGTGCACTCAGTCCGAAGTTAAAAAAGCAGGCATTGGGCATCAGTAGGATTATCTGTGCACCCTTGATTCGTGTCGGTGGTTGGCACCCTAGGGCTTGATACACCCTATGGTGAACCTAGCACAGGTGTCTACATTCGTGATAGGGCCGTATGACACAGACACACGACGAGCTAGACTTGTAGGGAGCCGATCGATTAGATCATACCGTTGGACCCCGAATTGGGTCACTTCACGATATTGGGCCAAGGGATTATTTCTTGATTTATAGTTGACACGGGATTAGTATACCAGTATAGTTGGTATGGCAAACCTTGAATACGCAATGTTAGACTTGAGTTATCTTGTTAGCTTAGTTATCATGTCAGACTTATCATCATTCCTATGTTTAATTCCAGTTTATTCATGTCTTGTTAACTTTACTAGTTTCTATGCTGATAGTCACTAAGGCTTACCAGTCTTTTTGACTGACCCGTTTTCTTTCGCCTCTTTGTCTTTCGTTTCCCCCCTCCAGGTTCTCAGGGAGGAAACTCTATCTCTTAGCTTGGACTTTGCTTGCTTTCTGACAGCTCATGTACGGTTTGGTCTTGAGCTATGCTATGGTTGCACTCATGCACTTTTTGGGGAATAATATTTTACTTATGTTGTTTTAAGTACTTTGCTTCTTTAGAACTTGATGTAATGAAATAATGACTTGGCATTTTGATGTAAGAGGTTTTGACTCTATTTTTCAGTAATGAGATTTGGTTTTTAAAGTTTATATCCGCTGCTTTATATACTCTATTTTGTCTATGTTCTGTCTTGTGTTATCTCTGTTTACTAGATAATACCCCTCCAAAACTAGGGCATTCCCTTTGTGAGTGACCCTAGCGGAGGTGGGGTGTTACATTTGGTATCAGAGCCGAAGGTTACCAGACTGGGCAAAAATTTTAAAACCTTCTTAAACTATTTTCAAAACCGTTTATAAAGAAGCATTTTTCAAGAAAAATTTTATTTTTAAGAAAAGACTATTCCCCAAAAGCCATTAGCACTTTCCTTTGTTTCCTCGTTTGAATCTTTTTCCTTTTCGCTTTTCAGCATGTCTGATGTTAACCTTCCTGAGGGAGTACCCATACTTGGCTGGTTCCGAAGATACTTGGAATCTAGGGCCAACGGCGTGGGCCCGGCAGATATCCCTCCTCCTCCTCCCCCGGTGGCCACGGTTCCTCCTCCTCCTCCGGGTACCGCCTTCGCCAAAATATGCAAGGACTCTATAGGAATGGGCGGTAAGAACTTCGTGGGAACTGAAACCTTCGTTGAGGCGCGAAACTGGCTAAAAGAGGCTGAAGACTTGTTTGTTATTTTCGATATGGAGGATCATAGGAAAGTTCAGTTGGCAGCATGGTTGTTGAAAGAGGAAGCTGCATTTTGGTGGGAAGTCACCAACGCTACCAGGCCAATTGAGACTTGGGCAGACTTTAGAGAGAGGTTTGGGCTTAAGTTTTTATCATCCGCAGAAGCGAGTCTTCAGATGGAGAGGTTCCTGGTACTCAAGCAAGGGGACATGTCAGTTAGGGAATACGTGAATAAGTTTAATCAGCTTGCTCGGTTTGGTTTGGACTTAGTCAACACGGCTGAGAAGAATGCTCTACGCTTTGCTCGAGGATTGAGCGAGCCACTCCACACTATGGCCATGACTCATGTACCCATGGGGGCGACCTTTGAAAGCTTGGTGAATATGGCCTTGCTTCATGAAGAAGACGAGAATGGCAAGAAGAAGGTCAAGGCGAATGAGTCTCAAGACAAGAAGGTAGACTCCGAGAACAGAGGAAAGAACAGCAACAGCAAGAATGACCAGTCACGTAAGAAAAGAAAATGCAACTTCTGTGGTATTGACGGGCATATAGTCCAGGACTGTAGGAAGAAGAAGATGAAGATAGGAGCATGTTTTCAATGTGGTGAAACTGGACACATCAGCAAGAACTGCCCTAAGAAGCAAGGGCAAGCCCCGCAAGAAGGACCTTCTAGGGGTACATCTTTAACTTCTTTTCCCTAGATACTCTATTTTATCTTGTATATCCTTTCGATTCTGACTTGAGAACCTTAGGTAGAATCCTATGAATGTAAACATGTATTTGAAACATGTTATGCTTGATGTTTGCGAATGGTTGCAAGTGGTTGCAAGTGATTGCTCGTGGTTGCATAACACACATTAGGCACTGGATCGGCTCAGTCACATTTTCATATTGCATATGCATGAGTGTTTATACTTATTTATGGATGAAATTGAATGTGTTATCATATGAATGTTGCATATGGATGAATGTTTGTGCACACATATAGTGCTTATGTGACTAGGATTATTTGCATACATGTTGGATTCATGACACTAAACATATTTTGCATTAGAAAGGTCAATCAGGCCTGATCATTTGCATTCGATAAGGAACATATACACACACTTTTTGCATATGTTCATACAGCATTAGAAATCTCTTAAGGACAATGTTTGCTTGTGGATGATGTTTTGGGTAGATGGATGATGGATGGTAGGATACGTTCTTCCTAACTTAGAGATTTCGGGGACGAAATCCTTTAAGGAGGAGAGAATGTAACAACCCGTATTTTGATAACGTGTTATAACCATAAATCTAGGCAGAATTGAATTTTAAAATAAGAATCAAGGGAAACGGGTTGCGCCATTGCGTTCGTCTCGGAATTCTTCTTGGAAACCAGTCCGAGTTTGCAAGAATCGGAGTCCGTATGAGGGAGATATAACCCTCCGAAGTTTCAGGAATTTTCAGAATCGAAAACAGCTCGAATTCAAATTCAAAATTCGAATTTTAAACGCAGAACAGACTAGGCGGGAAATTTCCCGCCCAGACCCAGGTCGACTGGGGAGTCGACTGGGCAGTCGACCCCCCCACCCCCCAGACCAGGTCGACTGGGCAGTCGACCTGGTCCCCGAGCCCATTTTTGGGCCAGTGTTCGTTATGATGTTTCTAGTCCGATTTTTGTCCAGATTCATCTGCCTAAACCTATTTAAACAGCCCCAAACCTAGCCTTCTTTACACACAATTCTATTCTGCTTCTACTTTGCCTTTGTTCTAAATAAAAATAAAAAATGGCGTCGCTACTCTGCTGGAATCAAAACTAGAAGCTAATCAACATCAACCTAAGCAACTCAATTCAAACTAGAGATTAAAGCTTCTGCAACGATCCTACGACAATTTCTGTTCTTAGTTCTCAAAAATCACGATCTGTAAGCCCCAGTTACTCATAGATCTAAACTCTAAACTTAATATGGACATGTGTAAATTGAAGTTTAACATAAACATGATAACTACTTGAGACCTACTCTTGTATAACTTTGATCTATGACTATTCCTTTTTGATCTATTATTTTAGATCTACTCTTGTTCACCCTAGATCTATTCACCTTGAACCTAGTACCGTTCATATTGAACCTTGATTTGTGGAATACTGATAAGAACTTGATTTAGGGGCCTATTCATGTCATAACCTAAACCCTATCATTATTTTAACATGCCTGTGATGTTGTGATGTTGAAACTATTGCTAGTCACAAGTTTAGGATTATCATCTTATGTCATTTATAGCTATGTTTATCACCCTATTTCATATGCCAGTGATGTTATGATCATATCTCAAGTTACACCATGCTTGTCTTGAAATCACCTTTGCCACTTTATACCCATCCTTGTTATGTTATTCCCTAGTTACATCTATTGCCTTGATTCAAATTCACGAGCGTTGGGGATGCGATTTGGGTAGTTTAGGAAAACCTGAATTTAGTATGAACTTGAAAACATGAATATCGTTATAACTTGAGCTTGGATAGGAACATGAACTTGACATGAAATTATACTTGAAAATATGAATTTGGGACATGACACTTTGATAACTTGAACGTGGCCAACTCGAGGTTGGGTTGAGTTTGCAGTATAAATCTGCCTGGAACAGCCCGACGAATCCAGTAACTGCAAACAATAGGACCCAATGTGAGTAGTTGGTCATATCGCACTCGAAACCCGAGGTTATACTAGGTTATGGTGTAAAACTACCCGGACCTGCCCGACACATCCAGTAACCATAACCAAGTCTAATGTGAGAGGTTAGGGGTGCATTAAGTAAATTAATGCCACTGGATAGGGTTAAGTCATGGACCACTTGAATATACTTAACCAATTTGACACGTTGATTTGATAGGGCTAAGTCATGAACCGCTTTGAACACACTTAACCAACCTGACACATGATTCGTAGGACTAAGTCTTGAACTAGAATGACACACTTAGTCAATTTGACATGACACGTAGATGGGGTTAAGTCTCGATTTTAAATGACAACTTAACCGCTGAACGAAACCCTAGTTACGCGGTCCTTTTCAGCAGTAACCCACTAGATGTATCATGGTACCCTGGGACTAGGCAGGGTGGGGCTTGATTGCTGGGCTGATTGTAAGGGACCAGAACGACGGCTGAGTTGGTGCGCCATTGTAGGTTCAGGCGGACTAGGGTCGTGCACCTTGTCCGGAGTTGAAAAAGTAGGCATTGGGCATCAGTAGGATTATCTGTGCACCCTTGATTCGTGTCGGTGGTTGGCACCCTAGGGCTTGATACACCCTATGGTGGATCTAGCATAGGTGACTACATTCGTGATAGGGTTGTATGACACGGACACACGACGAGCTAGACTTGTAGGGAGCCGATCGATTAGATCATACTGTTGGACCCCGAATTGGGTCACTTCACGATATTGGGCCAAGGGATTATTTCTTGATTTATAGTTGACACGGGATTAGTATACCAGTATAGTTGGTATGGCAAACCTTGAATACGCAATGTTAGACTTGAGTTATCTTGTTAGCTTAGTTATCATGTCAGACTTATCATCATTCCTATGTTTAATTCCAGTTTATTCATGTCTTTTTAACTTTACTAGTTTCTATGCTGATAGTCACTAAGGCTTACCAGTCTTTTTGACTGACCCATTTTCTTTCGCCTCTTTGTCTTTCGTTCCCCCCTGGTTCTCAGGGAGGAAACTCTAGCTCTTAGCTTGGACTTTGCTTGCTTTCTGACAGCTCATGTACGGTTTGGTCTTGAGCTATGCTATGGCTGCACTCATGCACTTCTTGGGGAATAATATTTTACTTATGTTGTTTTAAGTACTTTGCTTCTTTAGAACTTGATGTAATGAAATAATGACTTGGCATTTTGATGTAAGAGGTTTTGACTCTATTTTTCAGTAATGAGATTTGGTTTTTAAAGTTTATATCCGCTGCTTTATATACTCTATTTTGTCTAAGTTTTGTCTTGTGTTATCTCTGTTTACTAGATAATACCCCTCCAAAACTAGGGCATTCCCTCTGTGAGTGACCCTAGCGGAGGTGGGGTGTTACAGGTTCATTCTGATGTATCCGATCTCGTTTTCTGTCAAGATTCGTCCGCCTAATCCTATATAAATAGCCCCTAGCCTCATTTTCTCTACACAATTTCATTCTTTCTATACTCTGCCTCTGTTATAATTAAAAATTAAAATGGCGACGCTACTCTGTTGGAATCAAAACTTGGACTGATGCATCTTCTTCCAACCTGAATAGAATTAAAAGCTAAATCAAATCTCAAATCAAAGTTTAGAGCTACAACAACAATTAAAGAGGAATAATTAAGCATTTCTGCATCAACAACAGTTTATTATCCTTTCTTAAAACCACGAAAGGCAAGTACAGTTATTTTCCGCTATAAACTGTAATTATAATTGTGACATGATTGTAAATCTGAATTTGACGTTATGTACGTTCTGTTCTGATATATTTTGTTCTATATCTTTTTTCTTCTTTCTGTTATATAGCCAGGCTACCACGAGCCTATGCCACATCTCATAAGAGATTAACGCACGAACGCTAAATTTTGGGACAAATAATAATGCATAATTGGACATGAAACTGTTGTCTATGAGACTATTGCATATGACTATGATTCATTGACTATGAGACTATTGCCTATGACTATGATTCATTGACTATGAGACTATTGCCTATGACTATGATTCATGACTATGAGACTATTGCCTATGATATTGAATAAGAAACTATTGTGATTAGTCGCCCATGACTATTGTGGTTAGTTGCCTATAACTATTGTAGTTAGTTTCTTATGCCTATTCCCTTAATGATGTTAGATCTCATACTTAGTATGTAACTTTGCTAGTTTATTCCCATTCACCGTTATGTACATCGAGCCTATAGGGCCATTTCATGAGTATTTAGAGAACTTGTGGAAACATGTTATACGGGGATTGGGCATAACTTAATTAAGTAAATCTGGCATAACAAATATGTTGGCATAATCTGAGTTGGCTATAATAGAGAATGATTTACATGACATAAATGGTGAACTAGAATATTAAATCTAGTTTTGACATGAACTGTAACTGGGAATATTAAGGCTAAAATTTGGGGCATATATTGTATTATGAATTATGACCTTGATTTAGGCATGTAAGTTTAGGCTAAATTTATGATTAGGCAAGATATGTATATAGATTTTTAGATATATATATATATATATAATCTGCTAAATCTGTTAAATTGCCCAATCCGTTATCTGCTAAAACTGTTGAATTGCCTAATCTACTAAATCTGTTATCTGTTGAATCGCTTAAACTGCTAAATCTACTACCTGTTGAATTGTCTGATCTGTTGAAACAAGATAATGGTAATTTGGGTATGGAAATCCGTAGGCTCGACCTAAGATTTAGTAGAACATGGAAATTAGATTAATCTGTTACATCCTATGAAGAAGTTTAATCTGTTAAATAAACAGAATTAGTCTGATATCTGAAAAATCTGTATTGGATTGAATTGGCTATGACACGAGGTTAGACTCTATTTGCGGTAGAAGCCTGCCCGGAACTAACCGGCTTAACCAGCGACCGCAAACTGTCAGTCTAATGTGAGAGGTCATAGGCATAACTAAAATATGCTTGGACACGAGGTTAGGTCTGGCTTGTACCAGAAGTCTGCCCGAAACCGCCCGGCATATCCAACGGCCAGAAGCTACCGACCTAATGTGAGAGGTCTGTGCATTAATATTTAATTAATGAAAATCTGAGATAAATATAATGTCTAAAACGTGTTGGTGGATAGGGTTAACCCAATTGGACTAATGAATTTAACAAACCCATTTCGTGAATCTGTAGGCCCAATTACAAAGTTAGACAAATCTGTAAATGTGTTAAATCCGTATATCTGATACGTTAGTCTGAAAACTTGTCTGATCTGTGAACTAGTTGATCTGAACTCTGTATGTCTGAACTTGTAAACAAGTTAATCTGAAATCTGTTAGTCTGGGGACACAAGGTTAGGATGGAAATTACTTGTGTCATCTATTGTTTGGGACCCATATTAGTCAGTAACCCTTTATGGTATCAAAACATTGACCCAACAGTAGGTAGGGCCCGGGCACGCTTACTGAACTAATTATAAGCGGTTCATTCTGATAATGGCGAGGGGTGTTGATGGTGCGTTCCAAGCGGGTCATGTGCGTGCATGGACCCCGGTCTGCCTCTGAGGATGTAAGACACTGTGACAATTGTAAATAGTTCTGTGCCAATTGGTTGTCACTTTAGGGAGTGATACACCCTACTGTGGGGCCGACACAAGATATTTATGTATTAGGGAGCCGATTGCTTGGGGTAGGGTTTTAGGGTACACTTAGTTCTATCTGTTTCTGTTGGTACCGTCTGTTTCTGTTGGGTGGCAACACCTGTCTGTTTCTGCGTGGTACCGTCTGTTCGGGTGGTAAAGGCCCATTTACTAGTGTACACCTAATTCTACATTCTGTTTCCGTAGGGATTAATCTGTTTCTGTACCTTCTGTTTGGGTGGAAAAGGCCCATTATTAGCATTCTGTTTCTGTCTGTTTCTGTTCGGGTGGTAAAGGCCCATTATTAGCATTCTGTTTCTGTCTGTTTCTATTGGGGTGGTAAAGGCCCATTACTAGCATTCTCTTCTGTGGAAATTATTTTGCTCCCGTTTCTGTTTCAGTTTAAACATTAGGGTGACACCTAATCCTGTTATACTAGTATTAGTGCAGAGAAATGAAAAGTAATATTATTCTGTTTCTTCTGTTTAACCTAAGTACATCTGCTGCTCCTGTTACTATTATCTCTTATCCATCTTATTTTCATGTCATGATTATTATTATCTGTTCATATGCTGAAAGTCACTGGACTTGCCAGACTTTATGTCTGACCTTGCTTGTTTTCGCCCCTTTTTCTTCCGTTCCCTCCCCCCGGTTTTCCAAGGAGGGAACACGTTAGCTTGATCCAGATTTCTTCTGCTTGAAGTACTTAGAGTGCTTAAAGTATGGCTTAACGTCTTATGGCATCTTCTGTGGGGATTATGATTTTAAAGCCTTGTACTCTGATGACATTCTGAACAAGACTGATACTTATGTACTTGAGTTTTTGGTAAAGATGTAACCATATTGATTTCTGTTTTCCGCTGTAATAAAGTTATAATTTCTCTAGTATTGTTTATCTGTCTTGTAAATTTCTGTTCTGTCTACTAAAACGCTCCACCAAAGTTAAGGCATTCCCTTTGTGAGTGACCTTGATGGAGGTGGGTGTTACATAGATATCCCACTTTCGAAACTCGAACATAAATACTAATGATGCCCGGGCATCATCAGAATTATCTCCGAGCGACTAGAGTGTGATTATATATCTATCCAGTATATTAGAGGCTTCGTATACCCGTGGATCAGACGTATATTAAAATCTCTAAATACCTAATAGTCCAAAATCAATTTAAAATAAAATACTCAAATACATATAATAAGGTATAAATTTTCAAAACAAAAATTGTTTTCATTTTTATTTTAAAAATAACACTCTAAGAAACTCATTCCAGGTTACTACTGATCCCGTCTCTAAGACTCGTTCTCCTTGGATATTACTAATCCAATCTCTGATGAATTCTTTCATCCAGTTTTAATGTGTCTTGTTCTCGAGCTTTGTAAACCAAAGCTCTGATACCACGATGAGACAACCCAAACTCACAAGGGAAAGCCTGGATTGAGTTGAGAACGCGAAAAATCAGAACACAAACAATAGAACATTTCATCGCTATTACAACAATTTACATCAGAGTACAAGATTATATCAGAGTATGAATAATTATTACACAGCGGAAATAAAATTATATCATAGATTAGAATACAAAGCAACAAAAAATAATACATAAGTACAATACGTAGTGGAAAATAAAAACTGACACAACCGAAAGAGATATACGGATACAAAGCTTTCCGAATATAGCTCCAGCTGTAAATCCAGGATCCTGTGAAAAGGAATATCTGCGAAAACCAAAACTACTAGCTGCCCGTGTGGAAAATAGGGGCACCCAAAGTTTAGGTTAAAACAATAAACTGCAAGTCATTCAAGGGACTAGTGCGAGAACTAAAACAGTTATTAAATCTTTTATTTAAAAGTTGGGAAATCATGGGACTAAGCTGTACAACATAAAACGAGTTTATTCTACATGAACCTCAGTTAAAAAAAACAACGCAATGCTTATTGAAAAAATGAAGCTATTATAAGACTCAGGTCAGATCACAAAATGCAACGCAAGCCAAAGGACAAAGTTTTCCCTTATAATTGCCAAACATGCTTGGTACGTTTAACACAAATCATTTTGATATTACTATAAGTGTATAGTGATTCAATAACAATTTCAACATAATGTATCAATACTAGACGGCATAGCTACCATACATTATGTCTCCATATAGGTTTACAACTAAAACCGAAAAGTGTCGTATTTGAAATTGGATTTCCATCTATGATTCGAGGCAAGTGATATCTCCTCACCGATTCGAGACTCTCTAGCACATGTCTTAGTATCACACCTACCGACAACCCTGCGAACGGTAGGGCCATTCCATACATACTTTAGTGGATTGGTTATTCCTGAACAATACGTTTCCTGGTCCTATCGGACCTATCACTTGGCCAGTAGCGACTAATATCTAGAGCCACTAGTGAATCAATCTGAGGCGCCATGCAATCCATCATCCACATAAGTAAAAATGTCCGGGATCCATACCATGACACCACTTCTAGCTAGAAAGAAATGCAAGTTCTCCCTAAGGTCACGATCTCGTTTTTGACTCAAACCGGGTGTGAGGCTCACGAATTAACGCTATACACAAAGCTATGCTATTTAAAGCCATGCTTTGATCATCAACCACAAGAATTTACTTTTCCACAAAAGCCTTGAACATTTGCATCTCATCATGTCACACTGACAATTCATGCCGTGCAACTGATGTCTATCAATATATAACTTCTAAGCTCGTACATCTCATAGAAGATTGTTAAATAAGAGAATAAATTCTCCGCCACCAAAAAATACATATTTAGTAGAAATCAATCAACATAGATTGAAATCCAATGTCAGACACACATTAATTTGCAAGTCCGTTCTGGGTCTAAACAAAATCGGAGGCACCTTATCCTCGTCCCATATGTCCAATACAGGAGAGAGGTCCTCGCATATCCGGTCGATCTCTAAGTATGTCTGGATGATCATCACTTATTACCTTGTCCTCGGTGTACGACCCAATCAAGACATTAGTAATCATCCAAACGTTGTGAAGAACTCCGGTCTTCAACCACCGTCTTCATCGTCGACTTTTAGTCGTCGTATTAATTATTCAGAATGGGCTAAACCCGATATTTCCGAATAATTCGTGTATTTTATAATCAATAATCAAGTGCTATAAAAACACATCATACGCCTCATTCCAATCCAGAATATTATTTTATTCAAATATTCACATTTTTGGGGAAAGGTTCCCATTAATTTTATAAAAGATAAGTTCTTTGAAAATTATTCTTTAATCTTCCTTTGGATACAAATTCCAAAAGATTTCGTTATCTTTTCTACTCTAAACCAAATTAAGATTTACAAAACTAGTCGGGATTATTGACTCATACCGAAGTAATCATTTCTTTTATTATCCCAATCCTAACCAATTCATCCCATGGAGCAAAACTGGTAGTACCCGTATCTAACACCCACGGTGTTATCGGTAAATTTAATCACCATTTCACGTTCGAATCTAGTTAAAGATTTAACTATCGCCTAGAGTAAGACCGGTGGTACTCCATTCTCGATCATTTCCCAAATTAATAATTTAAATTATTACATTCTAATTTCAATTTAATTAAAGATTCATTAAAACTCCAATTTGTTTTATTCTTCCAACAACTGTTATTTAATGATTATTTAATTTTGGAAACCCAAACATGCCACATCGACAATCTACACTGTACCACTGGTTTCTACCAATATGTAACCTCTATGCTCATACGTCTCAGAGCAGGGTGTTAAGCAAGAGAATGAATTCTCCACACCAAACAGATATATACTTAGCAGAGATCAACAGTACGGTTCGAAATACAATGTTAGACATGTAATCCTGTCTTTAACTGGGTTAAAGAACTAATGTCATTTAAAACATAGTTCACGATAAAACCGAAATCACATTCCATTAATTATGGAGTCTTCACGGAAAACAAATCAATATATATAATCAATATCTGACTAATAATATAAATGCAATAATGGCTAAGCCATTTAAATTCCATATATAGTAACAGTCTTCCTCCACAGAAGCTCACTTCGATTATTACAAAATCTAATTCCATTCAATTCCGATTTAATATATTAAATTGGAAAACTTTACTTCGGAAAATTTTCATTAAGCTTAATAAAATATCTATACATTCCAAAACACATTTCACTGGTAATCGGGTTAAAGAACGAATGTCTTTAAAAACACAGTTCACAATAAATCCAATTCACATTCCATTTTATTCCAATTACTAAATATAACTGGAACTCTAATAATCATAATTTCACCCAGGGTTTAAAAATGGTGCTACTGAAGACTCCATTCACGACAAACCCAAAATCCACTTTGATATTAAATATAAGGCTATAAACAGAAATTATATCGACTTACATTCAATATCAGATTCTGAAACCAACACATATCGTATGGGGAATAACCATATATATCTATCTTCCAAATTCCTCCACAATATCCGCATAGTCACGGAATCCAATACTGAAATATCTCGAAGATGATTTCTATTCAAATCCATTCCAATTTATACATTGGAAAATTCTGGTTAGACTAAAATCAATCATAAATCCGATTTATTTATTTAAAAACGGTGGATTATCTTTCTAGTTCATTTTTGATAGAAATATGTTTTTATCTTTACAAACGTGGAATTTTTCATCCAAATTCTTTCCAAATCATTTATTATAATTTTACACAAATTATTAATATTTTTAATAATTTTATCAAGGCCCGTACAGTCAGTTTCCAATAACGGACACCGAACCGCATCCATAGCGACCTTTTTCAAATTTGATTTGGATATAATTCCAAATCCAACCATTAGATTTAAAATCTATTATATTCACTGGAAAGCTCCTTTCGATACGAACCCAACGGTTCTGGCTTTTGGAGAATCCGACGGTCGAATCACCCGTAATGTCAATTCGAATTCAATAGTTGAAATTCACGAACGGTCGCGACGCGTTCTATTCAAACCATTATATATATAATATATATATACTATTTCCATTCAAAACATATTTTATAAATTCATTTTAAAAATGATTCCCACTTTCATTTCAATTTTAAATCAAAATTGAATACTATTTATCATTATAATATTTAAATGATAATATTTTCAGAATATCAGATTTTGATATCATTTCCTTTTCGATATTCAATATAAAAATGAATAAAATTGATATAAATGTTGCTCGCGTTAAAATGGCGCATATCTAATCAACACGGGTTCACACATTTCAATATTTTGGTGTCCATCCAAAATCGGACGTCAAATTCACATTTTAAACCTTTACTGAATATTATTTTTAAATATTCATTATTTTAAAATATTCCTTATTTTGAAGTATTCCTTATTTTAAAATATTCATTATTTTTGAACTGGAATCAGACCCAATCAATTAACATATAATGTTAGTTTTATGGATTTCATACATTACATATAAACAACAACAATGATAAACCATCATCCATCACCTAGAGTGCATTACACAACTGTATAAGCATTAAATATAAATAATTAACACTTACAAAAGTCTGTCAACCAATCGATTGAAATACAACTAAACAATTGGGATTAGTGTACGTCAAATATCATCCAATACCCGTGTGGTGTTTCAACCAACAAGTACTGAATATAATTTGTGCAGTTGGACGATGTAAAAAATTTATCGTCCCAATCGATGTCAGTTAAATGGGTGTACATAAAAATTATATCCGATTTGTAAATGACTACTTATTTTCATTTCAGGAGAATTTTATGCCGTTCATATATATACGTTAAAAAAAATATTTTTAACGTTAAAATATTTATTTCAACACTTGACTATTTTATGTAGTTCATACATTCAATAAAAATGATTTTTTTATTGTTCAAACATTTCATTCAGCACATGAACATTTTATATAGTTTGTTTCAGAAAATTTCGGCATTTTAACAACGCGATATTAGAACCGGAGTAATGTCTAGCATTACCCCTCTCCTGATACTGGCTCGCGCCACACATATCAATCACAATCAATCCAAACAATCCCACAACGAATTCACAATCAATTTTGCAACCACAATCCAAATTTCCACAATACAATCCAAACAAACAACCATGGTTTGTACAATAAATAGTGTCAGGATTTAATAAGCCCTGTCTGCAACCTAGAATATGTTTAACTGTAAAATAACTTGAGTGCGAAGGTGTTCTCACATTGGGATCCACTCCGCCATGCTTTTTCTGACGTTCTAATTCGCTGTTCTGGTTCTAGAATTTGCAAACGAGCTCGAATTTCCACACCATCTTTTTTTCTAGCTTAAACGCACCATTCCGAACAACTTTCGCCTAGTGGCCTTTCTTCTGAAAATGCTTCAATTCGCCGGGATTTGCGAAAAGACAGTATTTGGATAGCAGATTTGGATGCGTTTTATGAACAATTCCTCAATCCAAAATATGACTTCCGTATACTCAAATCGAAGAGAAAATTGTGCTCTTCAAATTTGGTTCTGTGGAGTTTTGGCCAGAAGTGATCGGTTTGGGAGATACTGGAGAAACATGGTCAGGGGATTAAATGTAAAACTGAAAATTAAAAAAAATTATTTTTAAGTGGAGGGGGGACCCACAACCAGAGTGGTGGTCGGAGGAGAGGTGCAGAGGGTGGCTGGTAGTGCGGGGGTGGTGTAATAACCGTCGGCGGTGGGCTAAGGGGCCACGGCGGTGGTTTTTGGGGCTAGGGCATGGGGATTTGTTCGAACGGAGGAATGAGGAGGCGGAGGAGGAGGTGGCGGTCCTCCAGTGTGGCGGTGTGGTTAGAGCGGCGGCGACGGAAGATCTGGTGGGAGCAACGGGCTGAAGCGGTTTCGTTTTTTTTCTTTTTATTTAGAACGGTGAGAGAGAGGAAGAGAAAGGGGGTTGACTTGTATATAAATATATATATATTTAATTGAATTTTAATTCCAAAAAGTTAATTTTTATTCGAACTCCAAATCGAACCCAATGACTATTTCCCCCTAGCTAAATACCCCCATTCCAGATACAATGGGATATGTTCCGTAATCCAATTCGACTATTACGATCAGTTTTCATCAGAATTAAAATATGAATTAATATAACGTTTAAATTGATTTCAACGTCATTTTGATTTACCAGGGCCACATACTGACTTCAAAAATTACTAAAAAATATATATTTAGCTTTGTTTTGACGATACGGTCCTAAAAAAACTAATTTCGACGAATTTGGAGGCCGTTTGAAAAATGGCAATTTTTAGTCGATTAATTTCAAACTGAATTGACCAAATATGTCTAGATTCACTACCCTCACATATTAATTCCAAAAATTATAAAAATTGGAATCTAGCAGACATTACGGATCCAACAAAAGTGGTTTCATCGAAAATGGAGGTCGTTTATAAAATGACAATTTTTAAAGGCTATATATTATATCAAAATATTTATAAATTCCATAACGACTATTCTGAATTTTAAACTGGACATAACTTTCAATTTATATTATGAAATCTCAGTTTCTTACATTCGTTAGAAAGATATAGTTATGTAGATTCTAACGTTTTTTGCTTCGTCCAATTCTGATTAAAAATGAATTATGTACACTCAATTGAAATTAGAAATTGAATTTTCAAACTACTGCGCCATTTCAGGCTCGTTTTATAATTAAAATAATTTTATACATTCTAACTTCGATTAAGATAAATTTTTAGTCGTTATTATTTAAAATAAGTCATTTATATATTTAAAATCCAATAAAGTAGTTAAAATAAAAAATTTAAATTGGTTTTGAAATTCTGGGTTGTTACAATTAGTTATTGTTTATGCACTGGTTTTCGTAGGGGTAAACCCATTCTGTGACATACGGCATGGTCCCGTGATATTCCTAATTTTAAATTTAAAGTTAATACTGTTTTTAGTTCTCACACCAGTCCCATGGATGACTCAGAGTTTATTGTTTTCACCTAAACTCTAGGTGCCCGTATTTTCCGCACGGGCAGCTAGTTGTTTTGGTTTTGCAGATTTCTTTTAACAGGATTCTGGATCGAAGCTTAAAGCTGTGTCCAGAGCATTGATAGTCTTCCGCTGTATTAGTTTATTTGTTTTCGCTGCATTGTATTACATTTGTTGTATATTTATTTTCCGCTGTATATTATTTTCGATACTCTGATATTCTGTACTCTGATGTAACATTATTATGATGTTTATAAAAGTCTTCTGTTGTTTGTTCTGATGTGTTGTGCTCTCAAATGTAGCATATCCGCCTTTCTGGTTCGATTTAAGTCGATTTAACGATCAATTTGGATCGACCAAGGGGGAGGGCCGTTACATATGGTATCAGAGATTGAATTAGTAATATCCTATGAAAGAAAACTCATTATAGATAGGATCAGTAGTATGCTAGAATGAGAAACTCAATAGAGATGGGGTTAGTATTGCCCTAGAATGAGTTGAGAGTGACAAGTTTATAATTAACGTATTTGTGATTATATATATAATTCGATCTAAGAAAATATGAATTTTGAACATATAAAAGTTAATCAACAAATTGATTGCTAGCTGTGTTGTGTGATTATTAATTTAACTAATAAAAATATTGAAATGATAATCAATGAAACCAACAGGGGAATGAAAGGGTAAATTTAGCCAAATCGAGTCAAATATTGAACGGAATTGAAAATTGATTGAAATTTTATATATGTACATGTGTATATAATGAACAGGTCATAGCATGGAAGCTAAGAAGAGGAATAAAAAATTGTATGCCCGACAAATAGGTACATATTTACTGTATTTATTGGGGTTTGATGATTTTATGAGCCGATTGGTAAGCTTCTTGGCTTTTTCTTTTTATTTTTGATTGATGAGGGCCCTGTGAGGCAAGTTGTGGTTTTACCGATTAGCCCGTACAAAGGAGGTTATGATGAAATTTTTCAAAAATTTAGGGTGTCAGCCAAATTTTTGAGAAATTAGAAAATTATTAAAAACTAAAAAGTTGAAGAATGAACGCTAGAATGAAAGTTGAGTTGGTTAGTTAAACAACTTTCAGCTCTATTCCTTTTCGAGGACGAAAAGATTTTAAGTAGGGGAGATTGTAACAACCCGGAATTTCTGAACCAATTAAAAATTTTATTTTAGCTATTTTAATGGATTTAGAAAATTTAAAATGATTTATTTAAAAAATAATGACTAAAAAATTAATTTAAATCGAAGTTAGAACGTATAAATTTATTTTAAATTTCAATTGAATATACAGAATTCAATATAAGTAAGAATTGGATGAAACCGAAAACGTTAGAATCTGTTTAATTATATCTTTCTAACGAATGTAAGAAATTGAGATTTCACTTTATAAATTCTTAGTTACGTCCAATTTAAAATTCGAAGTAGTCACTATTGAATTTATATATATTTTAATATAATATATAGCCCTTAAAAATAACCATTTTGCTTACGACCTCTGGTTTCGACGAAACCACTATTGTTGGATTCGGAATATCAAATTATTGCTAGATTCCAATTTTTGTAATTTTTAGAATTAGTATGTGAGCATGGTAAATTTAAACGCATTTGGTCAGTTCAGTTTAAATTTAATCCACTGGAAAAAAGCCATTTTTCAAACAGTCTCCAAATTCGACAAAAGTAGTTTTGTTAGGACCGTATCGTCAAAACATGGCTAGATTTATTTTTCGGTAATTTTTGGAGTCAGTATATGGCCCCCTTAAATTAAAATGTATGTTCAAATTTAATATATACTGATTTATATATTTTAATTTTGACAAAAACTTATTGAAACAGTCGAATTGGCTTACGAAACATATCCCATTGTGTATGGAATGGGGGTATTTGGCTAGGGACGATAGTCGTTTGAGTTCGTTTGGAGATTCGATGGTTAAATAAGTAAAATATGAAAATAATAATATACAAATATAATATCTATTATAAATTACAACCCATTTTCCATTTCAGGGTCAACAACCCTAATGCCCGGTCAACACACGCAGGGAGAAGCCAACTACGATTTTGATGGTTGCTATTCTTCAAGTCTTCCTCCTCCATTTTCTCATTATCCACGAAATAAAATTAAAGATCTCCAACTACTAAATCCGTCGCCTCAACGGGATGAACATCTTCAACGGTTATGATCGGCGTTCAAGCCTTGAGATGGCCGGAATTCTTCCTAAAGGGGTCGACTTTCAAGGGGAACAGCTGGTGATTAGGAAGCTTGAATGGCTCGAGATTTGAGGCGTGAGAAGGTGTTGGCAAGGGTAACGAGGTGCGCTACTTCGGTCAGGGTCTGGTCCATCATGGCGAAGTGCGGTGGCGGTTTTCCGTTGCGAGGGTGGGTTAAGGGATACAGGTTTCTCAACGAAGAAGATGATAGAAAAAAAATAAAGGTTTAGGAAAAAAACAAAATTAATTATATGTTATTTATATTATTAATGTAATTAAAGTTTAAACATCCGTATCTCTCTCAAATTGGTCCAGAATCAGATGATTTCAGTTGCGTTGGATTCGCAACAACGAGCACAACATTTCAGAAAAGACCAGACCTGAAATGGAACAAATCAGAATTTGGGCCGAATTTAAATTCAAACAGAATAAAATCATCACATAAAGAATGGCAGAGTGGAAACGAAAGTGAGAAATTCTCACTAAAATTCATTACAGTATTTATTTTATAACTGCATATATGAACTTCCAATATTGATTTTTATCAGTTTTCAATTATCACAAAAATTGTATACGGTGCCTGTTAGCTCACCTCCCTCGTCCATAGACCATGGACGATTTAATTAACTGTATTGTGTTGTGATTGTGATGAGAAATGGAAAATACAAAATATATATGTGATATGGAATATATATATGCGATATAAAAATATATATGCGATGTGAAAATTATATATGTGTTGAATAAATAATATATATATGCGTTGTGAAATTATATATATACATTGTGAAATAAAATATATATATATATGCATTGTGGCAATTATATATATATGCATTGTGAAATTATATATATATGCATTATGAAATAAAATATACATATGCGTTATATTAAAATATGAACGCGTTGTGAAATTATATATATGCGTTGTGAAGTAAAATATACATGCGCGTTGTATAAAATTATATACGCAATATATAAAATCGGTGTGCTATAGAATAAATATTTGTTTGCTAAAAATATTATTTTTAGCTTATATATGCGATATATAAAATTGTCATGTAATGAAATAAATATTTGTTCGTTAAAAAGATTATTTTTAGCTTATATATGCGATATATAAAATGGTCATGTAATGAAATAAATATTTGTTCACTAAAAATATTATTTTTAGCTTACATAGGCGATAAATAAAATTGTCATGTAATGGAAAAATTATTGGATTGCTAAAAATACAATTTTTAACAAATGTATGCACGGTATAAAATTTTCATATAATGGAATATTCAATTTTGATGAAAACTGAAAAAGAAGTTGAAATCATTTTAAAACGAATTTATAAACGTTTTAAAATACATTTTAAATAGAAATCAATGAAATATATATATATATATATATATATTATAATGGCCTGAATAGAACGCACCGCGCAGCGATTGTTCGCGAATTTCAACCATTAACTTCAAATTGATGTAACGAGAGATCCGACCATCGGATTCTCCTAAAACTGGAACCATTGGGTTCGCATCGAAAAGATCTTTCCAATGAGTATAAGAGATTTATATTTGAACTGTTATATTTCAAAATATGTCCAGATCAGTTTTGGAAAAGGTCACTGTAAATGCAGTTCGATGGCCATTATTGGAAATCGACTGTACGGGCCTTAATAAAATTATTAAAAATATGGTAAAATTGTGTAAAACCATAATAAATCATTTGGAAAGGTTTTGATGAAAAATTCCAAGTTTTGAAAAGATAAATATATTTTTATCGAAATGAACTAGTTATAAACTAGAATAATAATCCAATGTTTTTAAATAAATAAATTGGATTTGTAAATGGTTGTTGAAATAGCCAGAATTTTCCAATGTATAAATTGGAATGGAAATAATCTTCAGAATATTTTGATATTGGATTCCATGATTTACGGATATCGTTAAGGAATTTGGAAGATACAAATATCGCTATTTCCAATACGATGTCCATTAGTTTCAGAATTTGATACTGAATATAAGTCGATATAATTTCTATTCAGAGCCTTATATTTAATATCAAATTGGATTTTGGGTTTGTCGTGAATGGTGTCTTCAATAATACTGTTCTTAAACCCAGTGGAGAATATAAAACATCTTTTAATTAAAATTTGGAGAAGTTTTCCAATTAATTAATATTTAATTGGAATTGAATTGAAATTGAATTTTTTTGGTTTATCTTGAACGTTGTTTTAAATAACATTAGTTCTTTACCCCAATTAATAGTGAAGATATGATTTGGAATTTATAAATATTTTTATTAAGATTTAATGGAAATTTTCCAAAGTAAAGTTTTCCAATTTAACATATTAAATTGGAATTGAACGGAATTCGATTTGGTAATAATAGAGATGAGCTTCTGTGACTGAAGGCCATTAATATTTATGAAATTTAAAAGGCCTTGCCGCTATTTCGCTTATAGTATTAGTTTGATACAGAAATTTATATCGATTACGATTGATCAGATTTCCATGAAGGTTCCATTTTGATGGAAAATGATTTTGGGTTTATCGTGAATTGTATTTTAAAGGACATTGGTTCTTTAACCCAGTTAAAAGAAGGATTAATTTCCAGAAAGTTGAATTATCATTAAGTATGATTTTTGAGATTAAACAAAGAAGAGTTTTAATAAATCTTTAATAAGATTTGAATGAACGAATGGTGATTAAATTTACCAAAACATGAGATGTAGTATAAACCTAATACACTTGGTTTTTGATATTGACTGTGATTGATTGATTATTTGGACTATGCTCGACCAGTTTATGAGCAAATATGCTTTTACATTTAGCATTGGGTTGGGTAGAAATATTTGTTTGCTAACATCTTGTGAAACACTTCACAATTTAACTATGAGATGTGTAGCAATGTTGCCGAGTTCATTTCAAATTTAATAAATGATTTTGAAATGATATTTTTCTAAAGTGAAAAGAAATATATTCTCAATTTGGGCAGGGAATGTTTAATAAAAATGATTTATAAAACAGAAAGGATTTCGAGGGATAAACCCGATGTTGTCGTAATGATTTCGAAATGTATTATATGTTTGGCATTATGGTTCATCACGTAACCAATTAGTTGCTATTAATGATGTATCTTTTTGGTGGTGGAGAATTTATTCTCTTGCTTAGCACCCTTCTTTGAGACGTACGAGCTCGAAGGTTATGTGATTAATAGTGATTGATCATATGTGTGAATCGCTAATGTAAAGTACTATATTTTGGAAAGTACTTGTGATTATTATATTGTGAAATGATTTTCCCTACATAGGAATATGAAATGATTTAGTATGTGGCTAAATATTCTGGTAACCAAGACGACTAAAAGTATGGGTGAGAGGACCCATGGCCTTAATTGGTGAGTGGTCAGTGTAGCCTGCTCCAGGGAGGTGCACACACACACACACACACATATATATATATATATATATATATCGAGTTGGTTAGGTGGGTACACTTTGCCTTGTCTAAGGGGAGCCCTATATTTGGTTGCATACTTGTTCGTATGCATTGTTATGTTTTGGAATTCATATTTCCAAAGATTTTGTTTTAAGATCCCGATGTGAAATCTACTTTGATATAAAATCTAGATATGTATTTCAAATGATTTGAAATAAGAAAATAGGAAATCATGTCCGAAGGAATAATTTATGTAAAGTGAATTGGTTTTCGAAATTCTATGTTTAGGGTTAAACCTAAATGGGTAGATTGAGGATTTTCATGTTGAATGATGCATTGTAGATCCATATGACTATTATCAGTTATTGTTTATGCACTGGTATTCATGGGGGTAAACCCGCTCCATGACATACGGCGTTGTCCCGTGATATTCCTAATTTTAAAATTAAAGTTAATAACTGTTTTTAGTTCTTGCACCAGTCCCATGACTGACTCGGAGTTTAATGTTTTCAGCTAAACTCTGGGTGCCCGTATTTTCCGCACGGGCAGCTAGTACTTTTGGTTTTGCAGATTTCTTTTAATAGGATTCTGGATCGAAGCTTAATACTGTGTCTAGGGCATTAATAGTCTTCCACCGTGCTAGTTTATTTGTTTCCGCTGCATTATATTACATTTATTGTAAATTTATTTTCCATTGTATATTATTTTCGATACTTCGATATTCTATACTCTGATGTAACATTATTATGATGTTTATAAAAGTCTTCTGTTGTTTGTTCTGATGTGTTGTGCGCCCAAAGTTAGCGTATCCACCTTTTTGGTTCGACTCGGTTTAACGATCGATTTAGATTGACCGAGAGGGACGGTCGTTATATATAACGTTTTAAACTTTAATTGTACATACAAGATTCAATGTAAGTCGGACTCCTTTGAAACAAAAAACAATCCGGATCTTTTCGATAATATTTTTCTAATGGAAGAGAAAATTCGAGGTTTCTTATTGTAAATTTTATTTTATGTCCAAATAAAATTTTCAAAAGGTGGCCATGAAATTGTTTATAAACAATAATGTTTTATATGTAAATAAAAGGAATTTCATTACGAAACTAATATCGTTTAAACCTGGAATTTCAATGTTTGAAACCAGAACTACTTTATTCTAGAACTATATGAATTACGCTCGTAAATATCTGATAATAAAAATTTATTACTATTATATTAAGATATTTTAAAATTGTTTTATTTTAATTCATTTTGGACCCTTAAAAAGGGACATTATTTAAGCAACCTCCATTTTCAACAAAATAAATTTTATAAAATCCGTAATAGTTTATTATCGTAAGGTTTTTGGTATCACAACAATTGTTGTTATTTTGTGATCGTGCACGGTATAAACGTATACTGTTTGAAACCAAAAATTGTCACGACCCACTATTTCAAACCATTCAAATCGACAATAAAAAACACATGTCAGACTTGAATTGCTTAAAACAGTGAATTGTTATTTTAACTAATGAGGTAAATGCAAATCAGAACACAGAATCGCAGATGCAAAAATAGAATAACTCGCAGTGGAAACATAATAGTACATAGGTTCTTACATAATACATGATACATAATAATACATAGTGAGTCATAAGCTCATACAATCGATAGAGTACGTAGAAATACTGATAATAAGACTAGATAATAGATAACTAGATAGCTGATAACCGGAAGATCCAAGTGAGAAGCTAACCTCCCAAGTGCGTCACGATCGGCTATGGTGCTCAAGCTGACCCAGGCATACAGTCAAAATAAAAACAATATACAAGGGTTAGGGCTAACAGTCTCATATAAGTGAATTAACTCAATGAAGTGTTCACTGAAATGTACAGTAACTTAAAGGATCTTTGGAATTCCCATCCTTCAAGGATCCATGAAAGTAATATCTATATAATAATAAACTATTATTGTTATGTCTATTCGGTAAAGTAAACATAATGAAAATAACATAAGCGGGATTACCATATTACCCTTACGTCGTTTATATATATAATACCATAGTCTATACAGTACCGTGAATCCTGGCTAACACGGAGGGCATCAGAGGGCACTCCATAGGTACGATATAAATCAAAATCGTAGGGGGCTCGATAAGGATAATATGATAAGGCATACGAGGAATACCCACGGTAGGATTCTACCAGATTGCGGCTCCCGGGCTGGTGGTAACGCATAGCAGCCACTACCGCCCACCTCGAACAACACTCCCAAAATCAAAAGGGGTACCTCAAATCAATCACATAGTAATAGAGATGGTATCGAAGAAGCGTGTTCGAACAGAGGTGCTACCTCCATTAACCCGGGCATAGCTCCTGTTTTAGCCATTTTAATTATGACCCGATGGTCAAGGCTAATCCATCAGCATTCTCTTTCTTCAAATCCAGTAATCGCCTCCATACATCTAACTTCGGTTCTGGAATTCCACCGCGTGCACAGTTGTTAAAGTGGTATCGGTAATGACAGAGAGTATGCCGCTTATCGACTCCGGCCTCTTTAACTACCAAACGTTTACACTTTCCACACCATGGCCATTAAATTTGAAATCATATTCCGAGTACCGCAAATCGATTTATTTCAATTATTGCCCCAACATCAATTTCTCAAATCATTTATCATTGGTTCAATTAAGATTATAAACCAATATTCGTCATTTTTTTCTCAGCCATTGGAGTTTAAATTTCAATTTTCATGAAATATTGGTATTGCTTGAAAATGCTTTACTTCATCCTTTGGATTCACTAGACTGGATCAGACATTAGAGTTCTTTACAATTTATAAAATATTTTTAGAAAATAAGTTTTGAAAATAGCGTATGTGTATTAAATTAAAATAATGTATATGTAAATATATATAATTGAAAATTATTATAAAATTTGTATAGTTAAAGTGATCAAAATATTTTATAATAGAATGTTTACAAAATCGAGTAATGCGGAAAATTACATTCATGAAATTAAAATTTTATTCAAATTGTTAGCCTAATTCAATCCTAAGTCCATGTCTCGCTATTCCGTTCCAATCTAACTTTATAATCATTCGAATTCCCTTTTTATATAATTCCAACAATTTCAGCTTAAGTAAATAGCCAAAAAATGATTGGTAAGCCTCAAATTCGTTAACAAAACTCAAATCCACTATGGCTTAGATAAGCGTTTTTTTCTATTTGTAATTTCCAAATTTATATTTCGAGAATTCCTTTTCATTAAAATGATAAGAAATCTTTGGATAAAATATGTGTATCAAAATAAGTACTAAAACATATAACAAGTTTGAAACCCTTTATATTGAATATTCTAAAATTTTAAAACTTCATATTATTAGATTTATTATATGAAACACAAAGTTAAAAGGGAAATTCATTTGGAAATAATTCTTCATTTAAAAATTGTCTTTTAAACTAATTTATATGCAAGCTTGATTTCATATAAATTTAAAAACACTTCTTTACGTCATACGGAAATTTCATAAACATTGCTTCTTTTAGAAAGTCGATATTATTATTTTACAATAATTTATTTTTATTGACCACGGTGTCTGTAAAAAAAATTCTACCCTATGGTCAAGTGATACGGATGTTTATCATTTCAATCCGTTCTTTAAAATATTAGAATCCCGGTTATGTATCATATCAACCCTCATCCCAAATCAATTCGAATACACAAGGGGGTTCGGGTGTGTATCATTTCAACCCGTCATGCTTTCTAATCTAAGGGGGAATTTGCATGGTGATAAAATAACATGGAATATCAAACATACATCATTTTGTGTTATGTGAAATACTGGTGTGTGCGTAGCTCGTGCATAATCACAAAACACCAAAACTAGAGCATCCTAACATTTCATTCAACATCTCATGTTTTTAATTCACTTCATAATCAGCTAGTCTGTGAGTGAGAAAAACTCACCTTCCATGGCAAAGCAAGAAGGCACGATATGCGTAGAAAGACGCTAACAGCTACACGAAGGAATTCCACTACCTAGAACAAAGGCGTGATTTTTATTTAGGAAGCGGATTAAAATTTCATGTGAAAAAATTTATGTAACCGGTTTCAGTCAAAATAATTGACGAAAATCATTTTTGTTTATAACTAAAAGGTACGACCTTGCATGCGCTAGCAAGTGGCCGACAAGATATACAACATCTCTCAGCTAGTATGCTTCTTATTCCAACAGAAAGATGTGGTCTTGACATTCGACCAAAAGACTGGGAATCACCTAAACGTAGCTCGCATGCCTACTTCTATTATATATCCTCTTTTAGTGCTTGTATATTTGTAATATATGTTGCAATAGTTGAAGTCCGCGAGCTACAAGTGGGTGTACTACAACAATATCAATTTGTTTCGTGCATATGGTAGATGGACTGTTTATGGAGTTAATTACAGATTCTTGATGGCATCATAGAAGTTCTTATGCAAGGTGTCTTGCCTAGCTTAACACACACACACATACACACACACACACACATATATATATATAAGGAGATCATCTATGCTCATGCACTGTCGAAAGAAAACAAGGAAAAAGTAAAAGAGGGACTCTTGCAAAAATGAGACGGCTGAAGCAAGACTGGTATTAGGACGAGTTGGTGGCAACTTGATCGGAAAAGCTGCGTTAACCGAAGGAGAGTAACTGATTTGGACGAAGTTAATTCGGATGGAATGCCAGTGCCTTGAACCAACTGGCAGAACTCAGGCGCAGCTTTCCATGGGGAAAAGATGCATGAACGTTGAAGGCTTCGGCAACACAGACTAGCTTAGTCGAAGTTTTTAGCGAAAGTGGTGGACGGCGTGTTGAGATCGATGAACAGCGGACTGAAGTGAAGTGATTTCGGTTTGGTGAAGGGAGAAAGAGTACTGCGTGAAGGTGGAAGTGGAGTTCGGATGGCCGAGGCGTTGGGGAAGTGTGGGCTTGCGTGGAAGGGTACTGAGAAATGGGGTAAAGGGTAAAAGAGTGTTTAGCAACAGCAATGGTCCATGGTGAGGCTTAAGGGGACCTACAGCAACAGAGGGTGTAATGGAAATGGGAGGCACGATGGTAGAAAGTGCGGTGAGAAGGTGTTGTGCGAAGGAAAGATGGTTCAGGGAAGGAAGATTCAAACTTCCGAGCTATGTGAAGCTTCAGGCATTTCGAATTTGTTTGTATTATTTTTTTTCTTTTTTTTAGTACAGTAGAGATTGGGTTGAAGAAAATGAAGTAAGTGGAACGAGCAAAGGCGAAGGAGAAAATGGGTTCACGCGAGGAAGAAGGAGGCTTCTTATATTAATGTGGTCCTCATTATTTTATTCTGAGCGCAACAATGGTGTCTCTATTCACAAACAATATCCAGATATTCTCTACCGACAGGTGAATATTCTATTCGGAGGGAGAGATTTTCAAATCTTGAACAGTAGCTTCAAATATTTGGCTACTGACAAGGAAATATTTTTTGTCTCCATATTTTAGGGTGATTTGAATTTTCAAATCTGAGGAGTACCGTGTAAGGCTATTTACAAAGAAAGATGGACACTATTTAATGGTAATGAATATCAATATTGCCTGAACATTTCTACCGTTACTACACCATTCAAATTTGCGTTAAACGCTTGTTTTCTCCCTTATTTGTTAACGCGGTTTAGGAAATTAAAATAAAATTTTCTTTTTAATTTTTTCTTTTATTTATTAATTTTTATTTATTTAACATGAACGGACAATGCGGCGGACGCGGTAATGAACGCTGAACCGTTGTGCGCACAATTTCAAATCTTTTTATGAACGCGCACTGTGAACACATAACGTTGAAATTTATATAACAAAAAAAATATTGAAACTTGTTCAACGTTAAATTTTAGAAATTCAGAATTAAATTTTCTTTTCAATATAAATCTATTAATTTCATTTCTTTTATATTTTATTTTAATGTTAAGTTTCTAGATCGTTACATCCTCCCCCACTTAAAGCTTTTCATGCTCGAAAAGGGACCGATCAAAGAAAGGATAGCAACGAATAGATAAGATAGATAAATTCAATGAATATTACCCGGGTTAATAATATCGAATTTGAAAGACGCATGCTCTCCTCTATCTCTCAAGTACAATCTCGATCATCATCACTCCACTGCACTTTGACTAAGTTTACTGATTTGCTTCTAAGTTCGTTCATACCTCTACCGACTATACGAAGTGGTCTCCTCTCAACAGTCAATTCTGGCTCGATATCCAAGCTATCCGGTGTAGTAGGCTGAACATAAGAAAAAGGATCGTGCAAACACATCCGAAGATGGGATATATGAAACACATTATGGACTCTCGAAAGCTTCTCGAGTAACTCAATGTGATAGGCCAAAGAATCAGTTTTCTCTAATATTCGGAATGGGCCAATAAATCTCGGAGCTAGCTTTCCTTTTCATCCAAATCGAATTACATTCTTTAATGGAGAGATCTTTAGGAAAACTTGATCTCCAACTTCAAATTCCAACTTCTTTCTTCTTCTATCTGTGTACTTCTTCTGCCGATCTTGAGCAATTTTCACTTTATTTCTGATATCAGCAACTTTTTGTGCTGCTTATGTAATCATATCGGGCCCAAGAAGTAAACTGTCTCCATGTTCAACCCAACAAGTGGGCGATTTACATGATCTCCCGTATAAGGCTTTGAATGGTGGTCTTTCAATACTAGCCTATTATTCAATTGATTAGAGATTTAAGATTGATGTTTTAGGGAAAATTCGAATTCGTTTACTTAAGATTTTACCTGGTAACTATTGTTATACGTGAATTCAACGAGATGAATGTGATCTTCCCAAGAACCACCATAGTCTAGGATACAAGAGCGCAGAAGATCTTCTAATATCTGGTTCAGCCTTTCCGTTTGACCATCGGTCTGCGGATGGTAGGCAGTACTAAGGTTCAATTTAGTACCTGAGGCTTCCTGAAATGCTTTCCAAAATCTACTCGTAAAGATAGGATATCGATCACAAACGATACTAGAGGGGACGCCGTGCAATCTAACAATTTCCCTCATACATAATTCGACTAGACTTGCTGCGGTACGACTAGCTTTAATAGGAAGGAAATGTGCCGACCTGGTCAACCGGTCAACAATTACCCAAATACTTTTGTCCCCTTTTCTTTTCTTAGGATGGCCATCGATAAAATCCATAGGAATTTGATCCCATTTCCAACTAGGAATCTCTAGAGGTTGCAATAATCTGGCAACCCTTTGGTGGTCAGCTTTAATTTGTTGGCAATTAACACATCTACTGTAACAACCCGAAATTTAACAACATTTTAAATCAAGAATCAAGGCAGAATTAAATTATAAATCTGAATCAGATAAAACGGGCTGTGCCATTGCATTCGTCTCGGAAAAATACGCGAAATAGAGTCCGAAATTTTCTAAATCGGAGTCCGTATGACCAAGATATGGCCTCGCGAAGTTTCACGAAAAATTCGAAAACGAAAACAGATTCAAATTTCAGAATTCAGAAGAGGCGGGAAAATTTCCCGCCAGACCAGGGGAGGTCGACTGGGGAGTCGACCCCCTGCCAACCAGGTCGACTGGGGAGTCGACCCCAGGGTCGACCTGCCTGGTCGGACCCAGGCAGCCTGGTGCACCTGTTTTGCTGTTTGGCTCGGTTTTGGAGGCTTGTGACGATTTTTGAGGGCTGGGATCTATCCTAGGGTTAATCAAACGGCCTAAACTACTACTAATCTCTATAAAAAGACCTTAAGCCTACCCTAAACCCCTCATATATCATTCTTGCAACGAAGTGCTGCCCAAATCTACATTGATCATGGCCTCCATCTCCAATTCCTAGAGACTATGCTTTCAAATCGGGTTCAAATCAAAAGGTGCAAGCTTGCTACACCAAATCGAGGCCAAATCAACGTTGCTATGGCGATTTCATGACGATTCTTCGACAAAGGAGCCACCTTTCTTCGTCAAAATGATGCATGATCCTTTCCTAAGCCTCGCTATGTAAGTTCTAGCTACTTGTAGATTCTAACGGTGGTTCTAATGTGACATGGGATAAAATGAGATGTAACATGAGTATGTTAACCCATGTAAACTTAGTTTGCCCCTTTATCATGAACATATGACTTTGGGTTATGTTTTAGCGACTTAATCATGCCACTCATGTTATGTATAACCTAGTATATCTTGCAAGTTTGAATCTTTATCTATGGAATGTTAACATAAACCTTTGGGAACCATTTGACTTGTGAAACATCGGCAAAGATTTGACTTTGGGGCTTATGCATGTAAATGAACCCAAACCCCTTATGTATCATGCATGTTTGTGGCCAAATTCCCTTATGACACTATGCATGTCTGTGGCCAAATCCTCTTATTAAACTATGCATGCTTATGGCCAAATTCCCTTATGATACTATGCATGTTTATGGCCAAACCCCTTATGATACTATGCATGTTTGTGGCAAATATGTTGGCATAATACCCTACTATGTGACTCGTTTCCACTTGGGATGGAAATACGTTTGGGTAGCTTAGGAAAAATGTGGGTATGACATGAAAAACTTGACATGGGGTTGCATGGAAAAGGGGACACTCTTGAAACACGTAAACATGAACATGGCACATACGAAAACATGGAACTTGGGGCTAGATACGTATGGGTTGTAGGTGTAATATGACACTAGACCAAACATGAAAGTGGCCAACTCGAGGTTGGGTTGAGTTTGTAGCATAAATCTACCCGGACCCGCCTGGCTTAACTAGTGGCTACAAACAATAGGATCCAATGTGAGAAGTTGGTCATGTCGCGCTTAAGACCCGAGGTTAGACTAGGTTGTGGTGAAAAACTACCCGGACCCACCCGGCTTAACTAGTAACCACAACAAGGTCTAATGTGAGAGGTTGAGAGTGCATTAATTAAATTAATGCCACATGATAAGGTTAAGTAAAGTTGACTAATGACACTTAACCGATATGACACGAATGGGTAGGTTAAGTGGGATCGGGCTTGATTTCTTAATGACACTTGACCATACAAGACAATTAGGGGATGGGGTTAAGTAATTTACACTTAACTAATCCGACTTGGTAATTAGATGGGGTTAAGTAATTAAGACTTAACTAATCTAAACACGGTAATTAGATGGGGTTAAGTAATCCACACTTAACTGATCTAAACACGGTAATTAGATGGGGTTAAGTAACTTAGACTTAACTAATCTAAACACGGTAATTAGATGGGGTTAAGTAACCTTCACTTAACTAATCTAAACACGGTAATTCGATGGGGTTAAGTTAAACACTTAACCAATCTAAACTTGGTAATCCAATGAGGTTAAGTAACCAATACTTAACTAATTTAATATGATAACTTAATGGGGTTAAGTAACTTACACTTAACCAATTATACGTGATGATTTGATGTGGTTAAGCAACCTACACCTAACCAATCTAATACGTGGGTCTGGTGGGGTTAAGTCACAAGACCTTTTAAAATTAGGCTTAACCATTGTAATACGATTAGTGGATGGGGTTGAGCTAACCCATGCTTAACCAATCCGACTCGATAATCTGATGGGATTAAGATAATCTATGCTTAATCAATCTAACATGATAATCTGATAGGGTTAAGACAAATAAATACTTAACCAATTTGACTTGATAGGGTTAAGTCATGAGCTTCTCGGTACACTTAACCAACTTGTAGGGCTAAGCCTTGAACTTGAGTACTTAGCCAATCTTGACATGATTCGTAGGCGGGTTAAGTCATGAACTTGGATAACAACACTTAAACCATTTGACAAAACCCTAGCTCATGGGACTAGGTTGGAAATCGTAGTTAACAAGGATAGCAGAAAGAGGGGCTAAGAGGTAAACCTTAGTTAAGGGTAACTAAGTAATAATTCTTAGCTAAGGACATGGGACTAGTTCATAAAGAGATGAGTAACCTGGTACGGTAGGTCATCGCTTAGTATAGGAGGGGGAGCAAGTTATCTGACTTGGATAAAAGCTCCAGCGAACTGGATGACGAAGCGGAAGCTTCGGGGAACGTGAGGGTACTCTTGGTATCCCTCTGTGAGGTGGCAAGTGGTCCATGAAACCCGGCCTCACAGAGGTTAAGGTCTGCGGTAGAAGAGCCAAGAGTATGCCTTGGTTGCTATGCGAGCGACCTAAAGACTGGGATGGATTAGCGTCGAGTCGACGATACTTGATTTTGCCCCGGGATAGCATGTCGCCGACTACCTACCATCTTTAGTCAATCGTGTACGTACGGAAAGGCAGGGAACTCCCAAAAGACCATATACTAGCTATCGAGTTATGGGTGAGGTTGGCTATCTGGAAATGGGCATCGATGGACCTTAGTGTAGTTCTCATACATGATTTTTCTTGGATTTCCTTTCAGTAGTTGAGGGAGGGGTCACGTGGGACCATAGCCACGGGTACAAAAACAGACCTTGATATCTGCATCAGCAGACGACTTAAAGCTCCCAACCGAGTTCCGTATTTCTTGATTTGCCCTGGCACGGAACTCGGATGGCACATTGAGGAACATGTGCGTCTAGACATGGAAAACGGTTCACGATACTTACGCGGGATAAAGGGCGCGGTTGACGGGTGGCATAATCCCTAGTGGTCCTAGGTAGCTGAACCCAAACCGAGACACGGAAACGTTCATTAGGTAGCATAATCCCTAGTGGTCCTAGGTGGCATAAATCCTAAGTGGACACGCGATAGTTCATGGTAAGGAAACATAACTAGATCAAGGGTAGCAGTCCAAAATAACCTCAAGGATAAAACGTTTACATGGGAAAGCCTGTATGGCCTACGGCAAAGGACTGAACTCATACATGGAAAGAAACATACGAGTTGGGAAAACCTACATATGCTATATATTAGGTTGACATGGACCATTACATGACATTGGGCAAGGGACATTCATAGTTAACACATGACGCGGGTTGGGATACTAGTACGAGAGGTGCAGAGCAAATATACATGTTAGGACCATCAGAAATATGCATGATAGATACCGTGGGACGTTATACAGGATAAATACCTTGGGATATTGTACTTGATAGAAACCAGACGATGTGATACCTTGACTTATCATGACACCGTAGTTTATCATGATATCTTAGTTTACCTTGCTATAGTAGTTCAGCCTGTTTTAGCTTATCTATCTTGTAGTCATCCTTATGTTTACTTTCAGTTTATGCATGTCATGTTACCTTTACCTGTTTTTATACTGAAAGTAGATAGGACTTACCAGTCTTTATGACTGACCCCGTTTTCTTTAGCCTCTTTGTCTTCCGTTCCCCCCCCCCCAGGTCTCAGGGAGGAAACACTGTTATCTAGTTCGGACTTCTTCTGCTTGAAGGTCATCACGCATGGCTTGGACTTTTTTCTTGGCTATGGCTACTTTACTGTTTTACTTGGGGAATAATTTATGAAATGGTTTTAAGCTTCTTTATTATTGCAAGACAGGTTTTGATGTACTCTGATGTAAAAGGCTTTAGACCTTATTTTATAAGGTAATGAAATTTGTTTTACTTCCGCTGTTTTATATATATATGTTCTGTCTTGTAATATTTCTGTGCATGTTTACCTCGATAATTCTTCACCAAACCTAATGCATTCCCTTGTGAGTGACCCTAGCGGAGGCGGGGTGTTACATTTGGTATCAGAGCAGAAGGTTACTAGACTGGGCAAAAGTTTTTAAAACCTTCTGAAAACTATTTGAAAAACCGTTTACAAAGAAGCATTTTTCAAGAAAAGTTTTGTTTTGAAAGGCTATTCCCCAAAGGCCATTAGCACTATCCTTTGATTCCTTGATTGGATCTCTTTTCCTTTCTTCCCTCCATCTTTAGTCACAGCAGTTCTAACTGTGACTAATCTTTGTCTAGCCACGTAGGTGTTTTCCGTACGATGGAGGTGGTTCTCGAGAGACCTGTTACTGAAGTTATAAGAAGGGATAATAAGAGCAAGGATAAAGGACACGGGCTTGATCCACAAAGGAAGATAAGGACAAGATTAGCTAGAGGGGCAATTGTATGCTCTCATTTCTAGGGTACCTAAAAGAAATGGTAATGTTTCTGGTAAAGGTTTAGTCGTTCTATCATCCCGTCCAGACCTTGTCTTGATCATCGAATCATTTAAGTCTGCTTGGATAGTTGAGTCTCTGCACCTTAGTACTAGCATGGTAAAGGATCCCAGTTTTGTCCCGAAATCTGGTTGGAGAGTCGGTCCATTTATTCATGACTTGTTGGATTTGAGAACGTCTAGGCCAAGTGTTAAGATTAGGAGCAATACTTTTATTGTTGAGCCATGGATGGATTCTAGTGGTTATCCAGTAAGGGATACCGTTCTCGGTTTTGGAAAAGAGGGTAGTCAGACTCTTGGCTTGCTTTGGTAATACCTTCGGAGTCTCGTGTAACCTTTTGGGTTCTATCATGGTTAGTTACCTAGAATCTCTTGATGCATTTATCGGAAATCCCTGATCCAATCGAGTAACGTCCGCCAAAAATACGGATGGTTCATTCCACTTGAGCATGGGTTATAGGAACCACCCTAGTAAGTGCACGTGTTAACATGGATTGACATTGGTAAATGAGATCCAGAATTCACTAGTGAATTTTGGAGAGCTTGCATGAGTATGCAGATATGGTTGAGCCAAGTATACTAGGGAAAGAATAAGTGTAAGTGGAACGAGAGGCGACGATGAAATGAGTTCTAACTCATATCTTGGAAATAGGAATCAAGGAGCTACGAAATCATGAAGTCAAAGGCAGTCAAGGCATAATGGAATTAAGCTCATGGAAATGCGGCTTAGACGCGCGCATCATATCTCTTTTTAGGAGGATACCTTTAATCTCTGATTCTCCTATAGAGCTTACTTGCATGCTATCGCTTGGTGGATATCCTCTCGACCCTGTTTCTGTTGTAAACCACGTAAGGAGTTTATCTTGCTTATCTCCTCGATCCTATCGTGAGAACCTTAGGTAGAATCCTATGGATGTAAACGTTTATTTGAAACATGTTATGATTGATATGGTTGCAAGTGGTTGCTCGTGGATGCGCGAATACACATTAGATACTAGATTGACGCGGTCACGATTCATGTTGCATATGCACGAGTATTTATACTTGTTTATGGATGAAATTGAATGTGTTATCATGAGGATGTTGCATATGGATGAATGTTTGTGCACACATATAGTACTTATATGACTAGGACTATTCGCATACATGTTGGACTCATGGCACTAAACATATTTTGCATTAGAAAGATCATTCAGGCCTGATCATTAGCATTAGCTAAGGAGCATATACACACACGTTCTGCATATGTTCATATGGCATTAGAAATCGTCTAAGGACAATGGTTGCCTATGGATGATGTTTTGAGTAGATGGATGATGGATGGTAGGATACGTTCTTCCTAACTTGGAGATTTCGGGGATGAAATCCTTAAAGGAGGGGAGAATGTAACAACCCGAAATTTAACAACATGTTAAATCAAGAATCAAGGCAGAATTAAATTATCAAATCTAAATCAGATAAAACGGGCTGTGCCATTGCGTTCGTCTCGGAAAAATACGCGAAATAGAGTTCGAAATTTTCTAAATCGGAGTCCGTATGACCCAAGATATGGCCTCGCGAAGTTTCACGAAAAATTCGAAAACGAAAACAGATTGAAATTTCAGAATTTAGAAGAGGCGGGAAAATTTCCCGCCAGACCAGGGGAGGTCGACTGGGGAGTCGACCCCCTGCCAACCAGGTCGACTGGGGAGTCGACCCCAGGGTCGACCTGGGGGTCAACCTGCCTGGTCGGACCTTGGCAGCCTGGTGCACCTGTTTTGCTGTTTGGCTCAGTTTTGGAGGCTTGTGACGATTTTTGAGGGCTGGGAATCCTAGGGTTAATCTAACGGCCTAAACTACTCCTAATCTCTATAAAAAGACCCTAAGCCTACCCTAAACCCCTCATAAATCATTCTTGCAACGAAGTGCTGCTCAAATCTACATTGATCATGGCCTCCATCTCCAATTCCTAGAGACTATGCTTTCAAATCGGGTTCAAATCAAAAGGTGCAAGCTTGCTACACCAAATCGAGGCCAAATCAACGTTGCTATGGCGATTTCATGACGATTCTTTGACAAAGGAGCCACCTTTCTTCGTCAAAAGGATGCATGATCCTTTCCTAGGCCTCGCTATGTAAGTTCTAGCTACTTGTAGATTCTAACGGTGGTTCTAATGTGACATGGGATAAAATGAGATGTAACATGAGTATGTTAACCCATGTAAACTTAGTTTGCCCCTTTATCATGAACATATGACTTTGGGTTATGTTTTAGCGACTTAATCATGCCACTCATGTTATGTATAACCTAGTATATCTTGCAAGTTTGAATCTTTATCTATGGAATGTTAGAATGAACCTTTGGGAACCATTTGACTTGTGAAACATTAGCAAAGATTTGACTTTGGGGCTTATGCATGTAAATGAACCCAAACCCCTTATGTATCATGCATGTTTGTGGCCAAATTCCCTTATGACACTATGCATGTTTATGGCCAAATCCTCTTATTAAACTATGCATGCTTATGGCCAAATTCCCTTATGATACTATGCAAGTTTATGGCCAAACCCCTTATGATACTATGCATGTTTGTGGCAAATATGTTGGCATAATACCCTACTATGTGACTCGCTTCCACTTGGGATGGACATACGTTTGGGTAGCTTAGGAAAAACGTGGGTATGACATGAAAAACTTGACATGGGGTTACATGGAAAAGGGGACACTCTTGAAACACGTAAACATGAACATGGCACATACGAAAACATGGAACTTGGGGCTAGATACGTATGGGTTGTAGGTGTAATATGACACTAGACCAAACATGAAAGTGGCCAACTCGAGGTTGGGTTGAGTTTGTAGCATAAATCTACCCGGACCCGCCCGGCTTAACTAGTGGCTACAAACAATAGGATCCAATGTGAGAAGTTGGTCATGTCGCGCTTAAGACCCGAGGTTAGACTAGGTTGTGGTGTAAAACTACCCGGACCCGCCCGGTTTAACTAGTAACCTCAACAAGGTCTAATGTGAGAGGTTGAGAGTGCATTAATTAAATTAATGCCACATGATAAGGTTAAGTAAAGTTGACTAATGAAACTTAACCGATATGACACGAATGGGTAGGTTAAGTGGGATCGGGCTTGATTTCTTAATGACCCTTGACCATACAAGACAATTAGGGGATGGGGTTAAGTAATTTACACTTAACTAATCCGACTTGGTAATTAGATGGGGTTAAGTAATTAAGACTTAACTAATCTAAACACGGTAATTAGATGGGGTTAAGTAATCCACACTTAACTGATCTAAACACGGTAATTAGATAGGGTTAAGTAACTTAGACTTAACTAATCTAAACACGGTAATTAGATGTGGTTAAGTAACCTTCACTTAACTAATCTAAACACGGTAATTCGATGGGGTTAAGTTAAACACTTAACCGATCTAAACTTGGTAATCCAATGAGGTTAAGTAACCAATACTTAACTAATTTAATATGATAACTTAATGGGGTTAAGTAACTTACACTTAACCAATTATACGTGATGATTTGATGAGGTTAAGCAACCTACACCTAACCAATCTAATACGTGGGTCTGGTGGGGTTAAGTCACAAGACCTTTTAAAATTAGGCTTAACCATTGTAATACGATTAGTGGATGGGGTTGAGCTAACCCATGCTTAACCAATCCGACTCGATAATCTGATGGGATTAAAATAATCTATGCTTAATCAATCTAACATGATAATCTGATAGGGTTAAGACAAATAAATACTTAACCAATTTGACTAGATAGGGTTAAGTCATGAGCTTCTCGGTACACTTAACCAACTTGTAGGGCTAAGCCTTGAACTTGAGTACTTAGCCAATCTTGACATGATTCGTAGGCGGGTTAAGTCATGAACTTGGATAACAACACTTAACCCATTTGAAAAAACCCTAGCTCAGGGGACTAGGTTGGAAATCGTAGTTAACAAGGATAGCAGAAAGAGGGGCTAAGTGGTAAACCTTAGTTAAGGGTAACTAAGTAATAATTCTTAGCTAAGGACATGGGACTAGTTCATAAAGAGATGAGTAACCTGGTACGGTAGGTCATCACTTAGTATACGAGGGGGAGCAAGTTATCTGACTTGGATAAAAGCTCCAGCGAACTGGGTGACGAAGCGGAAGCTTCGGGGAACGTGAGGGTACTCTTGGTATCCCTCTGTGAGGTGGCAAGTGGTCCATGAAACCCGACCTCACAGAGGTTAAGGTCTGCGGTAGAAGAGCCAAGAGTATGCCTTGGTTGCTATGCGAGCGACCTAAAGACTGGGATGGATTAGCGTGGAGTCGACGATACTTGATTTTTCCCCGGGATAGCATGTCGCCGACTACCTACCATCTTTAGTCAATCGTGTACGTACGGAAAGGCAGGGAACTCCCAAAAGACCATATACTAGCTATCGAGTTATGGGTGAGGTTGGCTATCTGGAAGTGGGCATCGATGGGCCTTAGTGTAGTTCTCATACATGATTTTTCTTGGATTGCCTTTCAGTAGTTGAGGGAGGGGTCACGTGGGACCATAGCCACGGGTACAAAAACAGACCTTGATATCTGCATCAGCAGACGACTTAAAGCTCCCGACCGAGTTCCGTATTTCTTGATTTGCCCTGGCACGGAACTCGGATGGCACATTGAGGAACATGTGCGTCTAGACATGGAAAACGGTTCACGATACATATGCGGGATAAAGGGCGCGGTTGACGAGTGGCATAATCCCTAGTGGTCCTAGGTGGCAGAACCCAAACCGAGACACGAAAACGTTCATTAGGTAGCATAATCCCTAGTGGTCCTAGGTGGCATAAATCCTAAGTGGACACGCGATAGTTCATGGTAAGGAAACATAACTAGATCAAGGGTAGCAGTCCAAAATAACCTCAAGGATAAAACGTTTACATGGGAAAGCCCGTATGGCCTACGGCAAAGGACTGAACTCATACATGGAAAGAAACATACGAGTTGGGAAAACCTACATATGCTATATATTAGGTTGACATGGACCATTACATGACATTGGGCAAGGGACATTCATAGTTAACACATGACGCGGGTTGGGATACTAGTGCGAGAGGTGCAGAGCAAATATACATGTTAGGACCATGAGAAATATGCATGATAGATACCGTGGGACGTTATACATGATAGATACCTTGGGATATTGTACTTGATAGAAACCGGACGATGTGATACCTTGACTTATCATGACACCGTAGTTTATCATGATATCTTAGTTTACCTTGCTACAGTAGTTCAGCCTGTTTTAGCTTATCTATCTTGTAGTCATCCTTATGTTTACTTTCAGTTTATGCATGTCATGTTACCTTTACCTGTTTTTATACTGGAACTAGATAGGACTTACCAGTCTTTATGACTGACCCCGTTTTCTTTCGCCTCTTTGTCTTCCGTTTTCCCCCCAGGTCTCAGGGAGGAAACACTGTTATCTAGTTCGGACTTCTTCTGCTTGAAGGTCATCACGCATGGCTTGGACTTTTTTCTTGGCTATGGCTACTTTACTATTTTACTTGGGGAATAATTTATGAAATGGTTTTATGCTTCTTTATTATTGCAAGACAGGTTTTGATGTACTCTGATGTAAAAGGCTTTAGACCTTATTTTATAAGGTAATGAAATTTGTTTTACTTCCGCTGTTTTATATATATATGTTCTGTCTTGTAATATTTCTGTGCATGTTTACCTCGATAATGCTTCACCAAACCTAGTGCATTCCCTTGTGAGTGACCCTAGCGGAGGTGGGGTGTTACATCTACTAACATAACGAGAGACATATCGTTTCATATCAATCCATCAGAATAACTTCTTCATATTTTGGTACATCCTGTGTATGCCTGGATGAATGGAGAGTTTGGATTGGTGACTTTCTCTTAATACTTTTTGTCTTAAGCCACTTAAATTAGGAACACATACGGCCGTTGATCCTCAAAATTCCCTTGTCATCAATTTGAGCACCCATTCCATTATATTCCTTGCTTCCCATATTCCGAACATTTTTCTTCATAAGCTTAAGTTCTGGATCCTCATCTTGCATTTCTGCTATACGATCCATAAGAGGTAAAGAAACTGAAATTTGGCATAAAATTGCCTTCTTTCTACTTAATGCATCAGCCACTACATTTGCTTTCCCTGGGGTGTAGTTGATGTCAAGGTCATAAGAAGTGAGGAATTCAAGCCATCTAACTTGTCGTTGATTCAGGTCTTTCTGGGAGAATATATGCTTAAGAGATTGGTGGTCGGTAAACAATTTGAACTTTGTTCCCAAAAGATGATGTCTCTACAATTTCAAAGCAAATACCACCGCAAGTAGCTGTAAATCATGGGCAACATAATTTTCTTCATGGTTTTTAAGTTGTCGACTAGCATATGCGATTACCCTTCCATTCTTCATTAGAACAGATCCTAATCCTTCCTCACAAGTATCGGTATATACTGTAAATCCTTCATCTCCATTAGGGACAGTAAGGACAGGTGCAGAAGTAAGCTTCTGCTTCAGCTCTGCAAATGCAGCTTTACACTTATCGCTCCAAACAAACTTTGCATTCTTCCAAGTCAAAGAAGTCAAAGGCGCGGTAATGCAGGAAAAATTCTCAACAAATCTCCGATAATATCCAGTGAGGCCTAAGAAGCTGCGACTTCAGTTGGGTTCCTAGGTTCGCTCCAATCCTGGAATGGACTGGGTTTAAGGTCGAATCAAAGTATAAAGAGATCTAGATAGAAAGGAAAGAAAAGATATGACTTACATTGATCGCATGATCTTGGCTGGATCAACCGATATTCCATTTTCAGAAACTATATGACCAAGATAATGAACTTCTTTATGCCAGAAATGGCACTTCTCAAATTTAGCTTTTAATTGGTGGTTCCTTAAGGTTCCAAGTACGTACTCCAGGTGATCCCTATGCTCCATTTTGGATTTTGAGAAGACCAGAATGTCATCGACAAACACAAGGACAACTTTGTTGAGAACGTCGCGGAAAACACGATTCATGAGATCGACAAAATAGGCTGGAGCATTAGTTAAGCCAAATGGCATAACCAACCACTCATAGAAACCATTCTCTGTATGAAAAGCGGTCTTGGTAATACTTTCCTCAACTACTCTAAGCTGATGAAAACCAGTGGCAAGATCGAGTAGAGAGAAAACTTTGGCTCCATAGAGCTGATTAAACATATCGTTGATGCGAGGCGTTGGGCACCTATTCTTCAAGGTAAGCTTGTTTAATTCTCGATAATCGACACACATCCTTAGCGATCCATATGATTTGGTCACAAATACCACGACAGCTCCCCATTTGGAATAACTCGGTCTTATGAGACCTTTCGAGAGTAAATCTTCAACTTGCTTTTTCAATTCAGCTTTTTCCTTTGGCGCCATTCTTCGTGGTGGAAGAACTACGGGACGGGCTCCTAGGACAAGGTCTATACAAAATTCAATTTCTCGTTCGGGAGGAAGACTCGTTATTTCGCCAAATACGTCCGGATAATGTTGGACGACTAGGGTAGAACTGAGATTGTCGTAAGAATCAAGCGAGAAAACGAAGATGCTTGCATACTCTTGAGGCATGCGACATACAATTTCCAAAGAATTACCATCTTCATCGATTAAATTCGCGGTTTTAGCTCTGCATGAGATTCTCACATCGTATTTCTTCAACCAGTCATTCCCAAGGAGGATATCGAAAGACTTAAACCCATGCACATAAAAATCACTGATAAAGCGATGCCATTGGTAAAAGAGTTCCATGTTCTTACAAATCATGTCATGTTCTTACAAATCATGTCAAGATGGGCAGGACCTCCAATAGGATTAGATACGCACAATGATTCAGGCTCTAAGGTGGGTTCTAAAACTTTATTAAATTCATCACAAAAGTCCATAGAAATAAAACTATGTGAAGAACCAGTGTCAAACAGAACACGAATAGGATGAGAAATTAAGGTAAAAGCACTTAGAAGCGTACCCTTAGTGTCGTCATTGGTAGGAGGAGTGGATGATGTCATAGCGAATACTCCAGACGTTTTTCCTTTGTTATGAGCATGACAGTCCCTGCTGGTATGTCCGGGCTGAAGACAAGCATGACAAAGGTCATTGCGAGGGACATGAGTCAGTGCACGAGCTCTACGGGGCTGAGGACAGTTGTTGGAGTATTGACCCTTCTGTTGGTAGTTGAAACAAGTAATAGACGAAAGGTCGGTGGGAGGCCTCTGAGCATGATATCCAATACCTTGCGTGTTTTGTTGTCTCTTATCCTGCCAGAACCTTGACTTACTCTTCTTTGAGTTGCTAGATGATCCTTGAGACTGAGGCGCATGAACAACTTGTTTTCCTTTGAGGTTTGGAGAGTTCTCAAATCTAGCAGCATAGTTCATGAATTCATTGAAAGGCTCGTTAAGATAGTTCATCAAATTATCATAGAATTTTGGGCGTGCACCAAGTATGAACTTCTCATTCTTATGGAGTGGCGTCTCAATCAAGTTTGGGCCAAATTTGGACAGCTCGTCCAACTTCCTTTCATATTCTGCAAAAGTCATGTTGCCTTGCTTAAGATTCATGAATTCTCGATACAGTTTGGATCTCTTAACATCTGGCATCCATTTGGTCACAAAAGTATCCCTAGAAAGTTTCAAATTTAAGATAGATTCAAAGGAAAAGGATACGAAGCGAAATACGATTTACTTAAGACATACCTAAACTGTCGCCATGTAAAGTCGGTCTCATTCGCATGGGCAATGATAGATTCCCACCAATTCCTTGCGGTATTCTTAAGTTGCCAAGCGGCCATTTGACGCTTCTATGCATCAGTAATCTCAAGGCCAGAAAAGATCCTTTCCAAATCATTCAACAATTTCTGTGCTTCGACGATGGACTCAGACCCAGCAAATTTGGAACATCCTAGTTGAGTGTATTCCTTGCAAAGCTTAGTAAATCTTACAGGCTGGACTGGTGCGACTGGTTGCTCAGGCTCAACTGGGTTAACTCCACGGCCTCGGCCTCTAGCAGTATTCGTCTAGTAGCCATCTGGAACATTCAAGAATAGGCTTAAATGAAGGATTGATTGAAATCTTAACTTTATAGTTAGAATACTTTGAAAATTTTATTTTCAAATACTCATACTTTCAAAATACGCACTCTCGGAAGGATATGATCCTAATTCTGATTTACTCATTCTAGGATGTTTCCATCCTATCACTAGTGAGTTTTTTTTACCTCATTAGCTAAGTTTAAACCTCAGCTCCGATACCAACTTGTCACGACCCGCTATTTCAAACCATTCAAATCGACAATAAACCACACATGTCAGACTTGAATTGCTTAAAACAATGAATTGTTATTTTAACTAATGAGGTAAATGCAAATCAGAACACAGAATCACAGGTACATAAGCAAAGTAGCTCGCAGCGGAAACATAATAGTACATAAGTTCTTACATAATACATGATACATAATAATACATAGTAAGCTCATACAATAGATAGAGTGCATAGAAATACTGGTAATAAGACTAGATAATAGATAAGTAGATAGTTGATAACTGGAGGATCCAAGAGAGAAGCTAACCCCCCAAGTGCATCATGATCGGCTATGGCGCTCAAGCTGACCCAGGCATACAGTAAAAAAAAAATACAAGGGTCAGGACTAACAGTCTCATATAAGTGAATTAACTCAATGAATTGTTCACTGAAATGTATAGTAACTTAAAGGATGTTCGGAATTCCCATCCTTCAAGGATCCGTGAAAGTAGTATCTATATAATAATACGCTATTATTGTAATGTCTATTCAGTAAAGTAAACATATTGAAAATAGCATAAGCGAGATTATCGTATTACCCTTACGCCGTTTATATTTATATAATACCATAGCCTATACAGTACCGTGAATCCTGCCTAACATGGAGGGCATCAGAGAGCACTCCATAGGTACGATATAAATCAAAATCGTAGGGGGCTCGATAAGGATAATATAACAAGGCACATGAGGAATACCCACGGTAGGATTCTACCGGATTGTGGCTCCCGGGCTGGTGGTAACGGATAGCAGCCACTACCGCCCTCCTCGAACAACTCTCCTAAAATCAAAAGGGGTACCCCAAATCAATCACATAGTAATAGAGATGGTATCGAAGAAGCGTGTTCGATCAGAGGTGCTACCTCCATTAACCCAGGCATGGCTCCTGTTTTAATCATTTTAATTATGACCCGAAGGTCAAGGCTAATCCATCAACGTTCTCTTTCTTCAAATCTAGTAATCGCCTCCATACATCCAACTTCGGTTCTGGAATTCCACCGCGTACACAGTTATTAAAGTGGTATCGGTACTGACAGAGAGTATGCCACTTACCGACTGCGGTCACTTTAACAACCAAACGTTTACATTTTCCACATCGTGGCCGTTAAATTTGAAATCATATTCCAAGTACCGCAAATCGATTTATTTCAATTATTACCCCAACATCAATTTCTCAAATCATTTATCATTGGTTCAATTAAGATTATAAACCAATATTCGTCATTTCTTTCTCAACCATTGGAGTTTAAATTTCAATTTTCATGAAATATTAGTATTGCTTGAAAATCCTTTATTTCATCCTTTGGATTCACTGGACTGGATCAGACATTAGAGTTCTTTAAATTTATAAAATATTTTTAGGAAATAAGTTTGAAAATAGTGTATGTGTATTAAATTAAAATAATGTATATGCAAATATATATATAATTGAAAATTTCATAAAATTTGTATAGTTAAAGTGATCAAAATATTTTATAAAAGAATGTTTACAAAATCAAGTAATGTGGAAAATTACATTCATGAAATTAAAGTTTTATTCAAAGCCTTAGTCCAACTCAATCCCAAGTCCATGTCTCACTATTCCTTTCCAATCTAACTTTATAATCATTCGAATTCCCTTTTTATATAATTCCAACAATTTCGGCTTAAGTAAATAGCCAAAAGATGATTTGTAAACCCCAAATTCGTTAACAAAACTCAAATCCACTATGGCTTAGATAAGCACTTTTTTTTACTTGTAATTTCCAAATTTATATTTCGAGAATTCCATTACATTAAAATGATAAGAAATCTTTGGATAAAATATATGTATCAAAATAAGTACTAAAACATATAACAAGTTTGAAACCCTTTATATTGAATCACCTAACTTCTTAAAGCTTCATATTATTAGATTTATTATATGAAACACAAAGTTAAAAGGGAAATTCATTTGGAAATAATTCTTCATTTAAAAATTGTCTTTAAAACTAATATATATGCAAGCTTGATTTCTTATAAATTTAAAAACACTTCTTTACGTCATACGGAAATTTCATAAACATCGCTTCTTTAGAAAGTCGATATTATTATTTTAAAATAATTTATTTTTATTGACCACGGTGTCCGTATAAAATTTTCTACCCTATGGTCAAGTGATACGAATGTTTATCATTCCAATCCTTTCTTTAAATATTTGAATCCCGAGTATGCATCACTTCAACCTGCATCCCAAATTGATTCGAATAAACAAGGGGGTTCGGGTGCATATCATTTCAACCCGTCATGTTTTCTAATCTAAGGGGGGAACTTGCATGGTGATAAAATAACATGGCATATCAAACATATATCAATTGGTGTTATGTGAAATACTGGTGTGTGCGTAGCGCGTGCATAATTACAAAGCAACCGAAGCTAGAGCACCCTAACATTTCATTCAACATCTCATGTTTTTAATTCACTTCATAATCAGCTAGTCTGTGAGTAAGAAAAACTCACCTTCCATGGCAAAGCTAGAAGGCACGATATGTGTAGAAAGATGCTAACAGCTACACGAAGGAATTTCCACTACCTAGAACAAAGGCGCGATTTTTATTTAGAAAGCGGATTAAAATTTCATGTGAAAAAAATTTATGTAACCGGTTTCTGTCAAAATAATTGACCAAAACCATTTTTTTTCATAACTGAAAGGTATGACCTTGCATGCGCTAGCAAATGGCCGACAAGATATACAACATCTCTCAGCTCGTATGCTTCTTATTCCAACAGAAAGATGTGGTCTTGACATTCAACCAAAAGATTAGGAATCACCCAAACGTAGCTCGCATGCCTACATCTGTTATATATCCTCTTTTAGTGCATGTATATTTGTAATATATGTTGCAATAGTTGAAGTCGGTGAGCTACAGGAGGGTGTACTGCAGCAGTATCAATTTGTTTCAAGCATGAGGTAGATGGACTGTTTATGGTGTTAATAACAGACTCTAGATGGCATCATAGAAGTTCTTACGCAAGGTGTCTTGCCTAACTTAACACACATATATATATGAACATCATCTATGCTCATCCACTGTCGAAAGCGAACAAGGAAAAAGTAAAAGAGGGACTCAAGCAACATTGAGACACCGGAAGCAAGACTGGTATTAGGACGAGTTGGTGGCGGCTTGACCGGAAAAGCTGCGTCAACCGAAGGAGAGTAACTGCTTTGGACGAGGTTCAGATGGAATGCCGGTGACTGGAGCGAACTGGCGAAACTCATGTGTGACTTTCCAAGGAGAAAAGGTGCTTGAACATTGCAGGCTTCGGCAATACAGACTAGCTTAGTCGAAGTTTTAAGAAAAAGTGGTGTATGGCATGTTGAGATCGATGAACTGCAGACTGAAGTGAAGAGATTTCGGTTTGGTGAAGGGAGAAGAGTACTTGCGTGAAGGTGGAAGTGGAGTGCAGATGGCCGAGGCTTTGGGGAAGTGCGGGCATGCGTGGAAGTGTACTGAGAAATGGGGTAAAGGGGAAAAGAGTGGTTAGCAACAACAATGGTCCATGGTGAGGCTTAGGGGGACCTTCGGCAACAGGGGTTGTAATGGAAATGGGAGGCACGATGGTAGAAAGAGCGGCGAGAAGGTGTTGCGAAGGAAATATGGTTCAGGGAAGGAAGCTTCAAAATTCCAAGCTGTGTGGAGCTTCAGGCATTTCGAATTTGTTTGTATTATTTTTTTTATCTTTTTTTTTAGTGCAGTAGAGATTGGGTTGAAGAAAATGAAGTAAGTGGAACGAGAAAAGGCGAAGGAGAAAATGGGTTCACGCGAGGAAGAAGGAGGCTGATTATATTAGTGCGGTCCTCATTATTTTATTCTAAGCGCAACAACGGTGTCTTAACGGTATCCAGATATTCTCTACCGATAGGTGAATATTTGTTTCAGAGGGAGAGATTTTCAAATAGCTTCAAATATTTGGCTACTGACAAGGAAATATTTGTTGTCTCCATATTTTAGGGTGATTTGAATTTTCAGATCTGAGGGTTACCGTGTGTGGCTATTTACAAAGAAAGACGGACACTATTTAATGGTAATGAATATCAATATTGGCTGAACATTTCTACCGTTACTACACCGTTCAAATATGCGTTAAACGCTTGTTTTCTCCCTTATTTGTTAACGCGGTTTAGGAAATTAAAATAAAATTTTCTTTTTATTTATTTTCTTTTATTTATTAATTTTTATTTATTTAACATGAACGGACAATGCGGCGGACACGCTAACGAACTCTAAACCGTTGTGCGCACAATTTCAAATCTTTTTATGAATGCGCACTGCGAACACTAACATTGAAATTTATATAACAAGAAAATATTGAAACTTGTTCAACGTTAAATTTTAGAAATTCAAAATTAAATTTTGTTTTCAATATAAACCTATTAATTTCATTTCTTTTATATTTTTATTTTAATGTTAAATTTCTAGATCGTTACAACAATGGTAGTTTTGCAAACATATCTTGGATTCGATGAAACTGTCTGAAATATTAAGTTATTGTACGGTTTCAACTTTCGTCACGATCGGAGTTCGCATGGGTTCGTACGGACTGTAAACGTCGAACATTACACATTATAAAAATCTTTAGGCATTTCCAAATAAAAGTATGTTTCGTCAAATTTGAAAATATCTCTGCGAACATGTCCAATCCGTTCCAGTATTCAGCAGATGTGAAGGACCTTATTTAAATTTTCTGTAAACGCTGGTCTTACACATTTTTCTACAGCTGGCCTCGTAGATGTTTCCAGCAAACGCTATTTCCGGCACATGGTTTCTGTAAACTAACATTGACTGAGAAATAATAAAGAACTAAAATATCTCTGTCACTTTTGTTTTCTTTTTCTGACAGAACAGTAGAGCCATGTGCGATCTTCCTTGCCCTTTTCTCTATATAAATACCATCGTTCTTCTTTTTTTTCAAAGCATCCGATCCTTCTGAAAATTCTACAAAATTCAATACTCCACGAAATTTTAAAATTGATTAATCCACTAAACTCATATAAAGCTAGTGCTTAAACTCAGTATGTCTTTTATTCCATGTGATAAAATTCTTGGAAGCTGCATATCGGACCAGTGAAGCCAGAGCACGAGGTCTCCATCAACGTGAGGGGGGTTGGGAAGAATGGAGGTCAGTGTGGTGGTTGGGCTGGCAAGGTGCACATCTTGGCAAAGACCCATGACATTTCAAAGGAAAAAAAGAAAAAAAATTGTAGTCTAGAGGCAACGTGGTTGGGTACTGATTTTTGTTCATGGCGTCGGAGCGGGAGCCGGATGTTCAGTAGGTGGAGTTGGAAGTGAGGATGTCGTTGGTAAGCTCGGTTTAAGGGATCAAGTACTCGGGTTTGGTGTCATTGGAGGGCGTGCACGGGGGAGGGACAGTTAGCTATGCACTGGAAGGAGAAGATGGGTTTTTCCCTTTACTGGGGGAAGGAACGAATGCATGTAGTGCGAAGAAGCAATGTAGTTGGGAGCAGTGTGCTGTGAATATGTATATAGGATTAGGTAGTGGGAAGTTCAACATATAGGACATGAAGCAGAAAGTCAAGGTATACGTGAAGTTCAGTTACGGGAATATGAGTACTATACCCAGTGAGAATATTTGGGTGGAGAAAAAAATACACATAATTTGTTCAAATGAAGAAGAATAAGGGAGGTGGGCTGCAATGTGGGTGGGCTTGGGCCGTAAATTAAAAAAAAGAAAAAAATATGTAAAGTCGTTAAAACTTGAAGTGTCAGCCGATGACGTGCTTGGCGCGTTGAACGATGGAATGGGAACAACTTGGAGGAAGGTTGGGAGTGTCTTGTTTTGGTACGTGGAACGATGACAGCAGGAGGGTGCGACCTCAAAATGGAAGAAGATAACGAGTAGTGTTTAAAACTTGGCTACTGAATGATTCCGAATTTATACTTAATGTAATGTCTCATAATTTTGGTAATCAGATATTTAATTTAATTTATTATTTTAAATATTGATTTGGAATTATAAATGGATTTATAATATATAATCTGTTTGTATAACGAAATTTGAACGTATATTTTATATATAATTATAAAACGAGCATGAAACATCACAGTAGTTCGTAGTTTATGATTTGAACTTTAATTGAATATACAAAATCAATGTTAAGTCAGAATTCTATGAAACAAGAACCATCCAAATCGATTTGATTATAATTTTCTAATGAAAAAGAAAAAAAGGAGATTTCGTGTTATATATTGTTAGTTATGTCCAATTCAAATTTTCAAGTAGTCGTTATGGAATCATTTATAAATTATAACAATTTTCTAATAAATATAATTGATATAATTTGAATATCGTGTAGCCCGGGATTGTAAATATTGAGTTTAAATTGTATATTGCTTTATTTTGAAGTTGTATAAGATTTCATTTGGAGACATACGATAATAATAAATTATTATTATTTATGTAGAAATGTTTTGGTTTAAACTATATTTATATTGATATTATATAGACCTTAACAATAACCTTTTTCACTGTTGTGTCCACGTATCAATGCTTGGGTGACCTGTGTTATCGTTGTTTGCACAGTTTTAGGTTTGCTTCTGTACTTTGTACGGTTTGTATGCTAAGACTGTATGGCGTGTGTGTTTGCCCAATGTATTTTCGTATGTAATCTCACTTCCTTTCTGAAGTATATAATATTTATTTGGTATTCTCCCTGCTTTGAGATCTGATGTAATTTGTAGCCTAGTTTAATTGACTAGCTCCTATACTATAAACCTGTTAGGTAGAGTTGACAGAACACTATAAACTCCGTAAACGGTGGACAGTCCACCTTAAAAACCAAATTAGTTGATTGTCAACCACAATCACCTATACCATACTATATTTTTATTATTGGTTATAATAAAAAAGTGTTATGCATCACTTAAAAACCGGTTGGCTATGCCAAAAAATAACAATAACCTTTTTCAAATAATCTCCATTTCTAACGAAACAAATTTTATTGGAATACATATGACCAATTATTTCTAGATTTCCAGTTTGGAGCAAATTGGAGTTGTTTTATCTATGCGTGCAATTAAAGGGTGAATAGATGACTAAACTAGAATTAAAATAACGTCCTTTTGCAAACGGGGTTGATTTTCAATGAAACAAGTTTCATTGGGACCGGAACTTTAAGACATAACAGGACGTCCATTTTCGTTGTGTTTGGAGTTCGTGTGTATAGGTGCAAATTTAACTGTCCACGTTAAACAACAATACCGTATAAATAAAATCTACCCTAATTATACCTTCATCCTTCATTCCCATCCAATTAAATATATGTACATACCCTGCCAAAAATTCTTCATCCTACCTAAGAAACGTCTTAAAAGGTACGCACTATATTTATTTATTTTCTATCCTATATCTTAAGACCTAAGCAAATAATATCGAATGAAACCTTTCCCAGGAAGATATATGCAAGGTACAATATAGCTGCTGTAATGACCTGAAAGAATTCGACGTCTGAATTCTGACAATAATACATAAATCCCTAATTACTTGCTAAAACTCAAATATCGTAAACACTGATGGTTATTAGAAAGAAATTAGAGGGTGAGATAAGAAAGAAATAAATGTTAGAAGAAAAGAAGAAGAAGAACCAACACAACACAGAGTCTCACATCGCAACGGAACTAAATATAATATAGAAATAAATCGTTACTGAGAGCTTTAAAAATACTTACAATCATCAGAGTATAGCAACACATCTGGACAGTTATAATATTTGTCCTCATATATAATACACAGCGGAATAGTATCTATATGATATCATACGTCTGAAATCTTCCAGCACGTCTCTTCACAGCATTCGGTAACCTGAACTTGTACAATCCGATCTAACCCGAGTATTACAAATGCCGGATCAGTCTGCTAAACTAGAGTGAGAAAACACCCTAAGTTTAAAGTTATCATTCAACCTGATTTTAGAGTTGAAATTTTTTCGAAAGAAAAGGATAATTGTGAGACCAAATCCGCGCATAAATACAGACGGTTTTACCTTATGATAACCCAAAACATTTTCGAAATCGATATCTTTTCGGATATTATAATAGTGTGTCTAAACACAAGTAAATATCATCTAGCAGAACGCTTGCATCTCATGCTCCACATACATAGTACACAATCAGAACCGCGGGCGCTTATTAGAGAATGAATTTCCTAGCAAGGTATGGGATCACCTTCTCAACAATGTACCTCTAGAGATGAATACATTGGGGTTCAACAAGAACATCTTGCAACCCAGGCTAAACATAACCAGCCCATCACTTTCTCTTGAGAGTATCAAATATATCATTTCCATGGTTGGGGGCCATCCAACTGAACCAATATCATACATACAAAAATAAAAACGAACAACCAAAGGCATTTGATTTCTCCAGATCAGGTAATGATATACCCTTTTGATGGGTGCGACCCACATAGCCATGCGACCTACCCAGTTTTGTGCCATTACCCTGTTGATGAGGCTAGAGGTTAAGCTTATCTTTTAGAACAACATATCTCCATCCACTTTGAATGCCACATCATTAGATCTGCCAGAAATCATTGATTGACGTCCACAAAAATAATCTAGTTGTTAAGCTAAAGAAGTTTCCCTTCTATGCCACCAACTTGGTATGTTTGAAGAAATTAACGTACGCGATCCCTTTGGAAATACTCTGCCATACTTCCATCCATACAAGCCATACAGGAACATGATGAACCAAAGGTACCCTCCTACCAAATCCTAGGTATCACCATATGGATCAGTAGCGAGAGTCCTCGCAATCCGTAGATTCCAACCATGACAGAATCACAATTTATCTCTAGTTGCAATCTCAGAGATTATTAGCGGTTCTTTCGTTTAATGAAGATCCATAATCTTCAATTTCTCCATCTCGAATCAACATCTTCACATATTTGCTGGTTCAGAATGATTTTCGAATTTAAATTCGATCCCGGTCTTTCCGTACCAACAATCGTATGAGCCGAATTTGATAGTCGGTAATTTAACTATCAAATAAATAATCATGAGAATAAAATGAGTTCACTGATTCAGTACTTAGTATTACTTGGCCTCTTTAATATAAAATAATTAAATAATGTAAATTAAACTTCTAAATATCTCAGTATTTTTAACATGGTATTTACTTCTTATTTAACATAAGATTTCTTTCAAAAACTATTTCAAATACGTTATATATGTATATACCCAACCTTGGTTTTAATAAATTTCACGTAAAACTTTGTTACTTGAATCCAAATTTTGTTCTTTTAGAATACACTCATTCCAAAAACTTTACCTTTTTATTTCCTTTTACTTTTGGAAATATCGTTATATATATATTCTCAAATCTTCCTATTTCCGTTACTTTGAAATCTCATTATAAATATTCTCAAATCTTGCGATTAACATTGCGTTATTATTTCACATATGGAAATAATAAATTATTCTTAACCTCTTCCCCATTACAAACTAATTTCATCCTCAGATAATCCCGAAGTCATCCAAGTAGGGGTATTTATTTACCTCTCAGACCTTGACCAACAACGTTTTTATCTTAAAGTAGATATGAGTTGTAATTCAAACCCGATATTCATTTTAATATCAAACAAATCTCATTAAACAATTTTATTTAAAATACGGTTTTATAAAATCTTCTGACTTTTGTAAATATCGCTTTTATATAACTTACTATTACTTAATTCATTGATTAAGAAATGAATTAATAAAACATCACTTTCCCTTCTACTTTTTTAAACAATTAGTTTAATAAATTTGAATTTTTGTTCCAAAACCCTATTAATCACTCCTTTACTAAATTCACTTTTAATACTCTCTTTTTCTAATCCATTCGACCATTTCCCGCTTTGAAATTCTTATTTCAATATCCCAATTATACTTAATTCCATTATTAAGTAACGTTAATTTAAAATTAACGATTTAACACCCCATCTCTTTTTATCAACCTTTTTTATATAATTCTGGTTTAAGATGAACCTATTTGTTCTTAATTTCCTTTCATTTAATTCAAACATTAAGTCAATATTAATTTAAGTTATCGTATTCGCTTAAAATTCCTTTATAACTTTGTTGTAAAAACCCGGGTTTTAATACAAAACCCATTCATAAACTCCTTTCACAATTCAATCAGATTTCATTTCAACTTTGATTCCTTTTTATATGAATTTCCAATAAATTTTTTTAATTATTATTAATTAAATAATAATTCACTTCAATCATTAACTATTATAGCAGTAGTTAATTCCTTTTATTATCTAAAATGAATAGTAAATTCCTTTTTAAAATCTTATTAAAATTAACACAAATATTTGTTAAATTATTTCATTTGATTAATTCAAAGTGAAAATTAGGTCACATTTCTAAAACGAAACTTAATTCACGCCACATCCACCCAAACTTTAATGCGTTTCCGGTCCCGAAAATGAAGCTGCCGCCCAATTTTTTTTGGCACTTCCGCCTTCTCGTCCTGCCCACTTCGCCTTTTCCCCTTTTGAACCAAAAAAAATGCGCTCTGGCATAAAAAAAATTCGAAAAATAGGAAATATTCCCAGAAGCATTTGCCAAAAAAAAAGTTGCATACTTCTATGCAACAATGTTTGAAAAGTAGCATACATACATGCATATATTCATACAGTGTATTTCCGTTGAAAATCTAGACCAGTATATGCATACATGTATGTAACTAATAGCAAATAACTGCATACATTTATGCATACAAAGTTGAACTGAGATTCATGTGTTACGAATAGTTGCATACCTGAATGCAACTATTCCGTATATGTGCATGCATGTGTGCAACAAATTCAAAGGGACGACGGCTTGTGAATATTCACATGAATGCATGCATTTATTCTGTACAAGTGCATAAATGTGTGCAACAATGTCTGAAAACGGCGAATGCTTGAAAAAACAGGTCAAATTTGAATATATGCATAAAAGGATGTGTATATTGCTGTTTAGCTGCATACATGTATGCATTTATACTGCATTTTGGCGCAACACTGAAATATAACCATAAATGTATGCAACTATGTACAAATAGGTGCACCTTTTGACGTAAAAACCTACTGTTTCGCTGTTTTTGTGTTATTTTGGGTTTTGATGTGGTTGTTGATTGTTTTACCACTTGAATATTTTGGCGTGAACGTGTTATATTTAATAATGAATTTTCATGATTTTTTTATATTTTTTTAATGAATATTCAAAAAAATAGGGACCTAATTTACAATAATTTTTGGACCGGATGTGAGCCTGATTTGAAACTTAATAGGGACCTGTGATAAACGGACCCTAATTCAAAAGTTAATTGATCAAATAGCCAATTCCAATTAATTTAGTTGGTTTATTCAACTCAAACCATGGTTAATTCATTAACCAATTCCAATTAAAGACCTTCTTTTAAATTAATTAATAATATAATTAATTTAAACAATTTCATTTAATTATTTCTTAGAAACAATTATCCAACCCTTAACCGTTAGGTTAATTCTATACTCTCTTGCTTATAAATCTGATTAATATCAGAGTTTGCTTTGTAAAATCATTTAATAATTACTTATAAACTTAAATAATAAATAATAAATATTTATTTCCTTTTAATAATGTTTATTTAAAATAAAAGATTTAAAAATCTATCTACAGTTATAAAATAAATTTTATAACTTCAGTTTTGTCAATTCACCTGACGATAGATCCATATTTAGAAAAGGATGGATTTATAGGCCATATACTGCCAATTACTCAACCAATATTGCCTATTGGTTACAAAAAAACAAACGTTGAATTTCAGGTCAGCAGTCAACAATTAAATCAATCATTTAATCAGAACAGTTCATATAATGATAATAAGAAAATAACATCTAACAAATTAGAGGAATCTAGTTAGATCCCTCCAACCTGTTCTTCCCTGTATTCACATAGGTTACTTCAAATAATATTATTCAATTCAGTTTCACTGATAATTTCAATAACAATAAACGAAGACTATTTAACATTAACCAAACAATTCAAATAGTTTATCAAATTTAACACGATTATTTTATAAACGCGATCAACAAGGTAACTTACCTTCATGGTACCAATCGTTAGAATAACGATTTGGTTTTTCATCAAAATTAAACAACCATTAAATTTCATCAATTCAGTCAATATACAAATATATAATTAATAAACAGGCATCCATTAGCAACCATAGTAATCATTAGAAACCATAGCACACAATTATAAAACCCGACTTATATAAAATATAATTGGGAAGAACTGAGTGAGTTTAACTCACCTTGATTTGATTAGTCGTTGAAGTGATTCAGTTATAGTTAAATTAAACGGTTGTTTAGTTTAACTGTAAATTTCCATTCAGATCTGTTCCAAAATATATAGTTCGTCCATACGACCCCAGTGTCTCTTTTTTGGTCCAATTCTGATAGCATACGCATAAATTATAAATATTATAAGTTTTCCGGTTTAATTTAAACTAATCATTTCCCTTAATTAATAATTTATTAACCTTTAATTACTTTAATTATCAATGTAACCAAGCCCGACATTTCACATTCCCTTCGTTCTGAACTCGTGCATCTCTTTGTTTCAAGACTTGATACAGTAGAAGTCATTTTAATTTCAGTATAATCAATATTAATTAAACTGCCCAACACGTAATTAAAAATTAATTAATTACTTATAGCAAACAATACTGATTGATTAAATTTGTTCTTCTTCATACATGCTCCAGTCTCTAGGCGTTGTTCCACTTATTCTGCATGAGTTAAAATCGATTTAATATATGCTTTGATTTTAAACAGATTGTTAACTTTTGAATTATAAGTTAATTAAACTAACAATTTTTGTAAATTCAAATACTAATTTTAACCCATTCCTTATATTTTTCGTATCATCTCTTCTTCTCACCGAGATAATAAACCATGCTGCCCTTATAACATAATGTCTTCGCTTCCAAAAGTATATACTTTCCCGAAACCTGCGGCTAACACGTTCACACCATGCTAAGCTTCCTTGTTATTTTCAGAACCCCAGGCATACATTGTTAAAGGATATAACGGCTGACTTCTCTTCTATCTTCACGCGTGCCTCCTATTGTTTATACATCTGCCGGACTTGTATTCCACCTAATTTCTTTGTTCACACTTCATCGTTCAGCAACATTCCCAATCTTCCTTCGAATCATTACCCAGCACGCCGCCACAACCCAACCAGAGTTCGATCACAACCTGCAGCATCGACCGCCTCCACGACATCTTCACACGCCCCAATAATCGGTCAACTCGAGTTCATCATCCTCCCTTAATCCCAGTTCGAACGTCGGCAATTCTTAGCCCAAATCTGACTAGCTCACGACATTAAACTTGATCACCACTGTTCATATGTTAGATCTCGCGTAGTTAAACACAGCTCCAATTGAAGAAATTAGATATAGAAGTGTGGATCATGAAAAATTGAGGATTAAAATCTTAGGGTATGTCAGCCATTCATTTTATCTGAGGCAGTTGGAAGGATTTTAACTATCAACGCACCAATAATAGGGTTAAGGGTTAAACTTTAAAAATATATATACAGACAAATTTAATAATATAATATTAAATTGAAACTTCGATGTGAAGTAACACTCAGAAACCACTCCCTATGATCTCCAATTGAGGTGAAACCCCTAATCCTAACATATAAAAATATTTCGGACCAAATAGGATAGGTTTTGTCAAATTCTGAGGTTGTTTGTAAAAAGTCCTTTATAAATCATAAGCTAAAAATCACACATTTAAATTTCCCACGATCACAAATTAAATCCAATCAACTTGAAACTTTGAAATTATACTAGACCTTTTCTTTTCAGATCCAATGAAATTTTTTTCGTTAAAAACGGAGTTCGTTTGGTTAGCCGTTTATTCCTTTAAAGTTACCCCTGTCTGAATTGGCCAAAATAATATAAATGATTAAGGCGTTTATCGTTGCCACAATCAAATGGTAAGTCCGATTGACATGAAAATTGAAATCTTATAATAATTAATTAATATGAATCAAATGGCACAAGTTTCGTCGCATTCCAATACTATTTTCTGATATGCTATTTTTATACGCTAAACAACGCTATTTTGGACACTGAAATACCTGATGCCCAAAAATAACAAACTATCTTCCTATTCTGACTCTAAACATCAATACGAAATCAATGGAATTGGTTTCGTGGCTTAATTCGATTGTCTGCTCAAGTTATGCACAAAGATCCCTCTATTAAATTAAATTAATTATGTGTTATAGAAAATGATCGGCTGTCGTGGTCACATACGACATCTGTTTGCCACGAAATTTATTATCGTACAATAATTTAACATTACGTTTCCAATAAAACTAATTTATTGAAAACTGAGCCCGTTTGCAAAAAAGGCTATTTTATTGCTTATAAAATATAAATAAAATTCCAGAATAATCAAATAAATAATAATAAATTATTATCATATTTATCCAAATAAAACTATCATATGGTTTAAAATATAAACCAGTATGGATTATACAACTCGAAATCATCAATTTCGAGTCAAGACGATATCCAAATCATATTAAAACCCTATTATATTAACTAATAAACATTATATTTTAATAACGATTTCCATAGCGACTATTTTAAAATTTGATTTAGCCTTAACTAACAATCTATAAAACGAAATTTGAATTTTTCTTTTCATTAGAAAATTACAATCAGTAAGATTCTAATGCTTCTTGTTTCATGGAAATCCGACTTAAAACGGATTTTATATATTCAATTGAAGTTCAAAACTCAATATAACTAACTACCGCGCCAATTTGAGCTCGATTTATAAATATACATAAATTAACATTCAAACTTCATTTTATAAACGAATTTAATATTAAAAACCAATAATATTACAAATATAGTATTTAAAATAATAAATTAAATTAAATATTTGACTACTAAAAATATGGGACAGCTACTGCTTATGTTTTCAACTGAAATGAAAATTCAACGCAGCTTAATAAATATACCCACCTACCCTAAATTCTCTAGTAACCTATATGTTCCCATATGAGTGACATTGTGCTAATCTCCATCATCGTGTATATATATACATCGTTGTTCCCTCCATTCATTCATTTTCTGGAGCAAAGTAAGTATACATGACCATTATAATATAAACCACCGTGAGCTTAAAAAGAAGAAAGATTATATATATATATAAACGTGGTGGAGGCAGCAAAACAGGGGTAGTGGAAATTATTAGAGGTCGGCCGGTTTGTTTTTCTGGTGCTGTGGCACATGAATTGAGGTTCAAACCATTTAGTGAAGTCATGTGTTCATACTGGGTGGTTAAAGTTAGGGTGCTCGGCGATTTAAGCGCTCATGGGGAAGCTGCTTTGGCATGATAGGAAATTTTGTTTGAAGAAAAAAATGTAACATGGAGGGGAGGATTATATATAACGTGGGAAAGACTGATGGTTGTTAAAGAAAGTAATGGCGGGTTGGTTTAATACGCGGATGGAGGATGGGGTCGTTTGAGTATGAAGTGCTGCGTGCACAAGGATGAGCGTTGTAAAGACCCGGAAATTCCCACCCTCTGGATCGACCATAAACCACACAGGTCTAAACCAAAGAATGGAAATCTGCGGATACATCAACTTTGGGCATACAACACATCAGAACAAATACAGAAGACTTTTATAACATCATAATAAATGTTACATCAGAGTACAGAATATATATCAGAGTACATTGGATAATATTACAGCGGAAGATAAATTACAAAAATTAATACATTTCAGCGGAACTAATCTCAGTGGAAGGCTATCAACATTTTGGCCACAGCTTCAGTCTTCAATCCAGGATCTTTGCTTAATATATCTGCCAAATGAGCTACTCGACTGCCCGTGTGGAAAGAGGGCACCCGAGTTTGCAAAGTGAAACAAACTACTGGTCAGTCGTGGGACTGGTGTGAGAATTCTTAACCTAAATTATCTAAATAGAAGGCTAATCCCAGGACCACGCCGCTAACGCGGAACGGGTTTACTCCATTGGATTGCCAGTGCATAACTAAAGTAAATCGTCAAATAACGCAATGATTTTTAGAAAAATGAAACCATTATAAGACCCAGGTCCCATCACACAATGCAACGCACACCAGAGGATAGGGTTTTACCTTATAATGGTCAAGAAATGATAAATACGCAAAATACGATATTATTATTAGTGTGTATATATTTTAGTTAAAACATTTCAATCATAATATCAATCCTAGACGGCATAGCTACCATCTACTATGTCGCCGTACTAGTAATACAATCAAAACCGTAAAGGGGCGTATTGGGAATTGGGTTTCCATCATTAGTCAAGGCTAGGGAGGAAGTCCTTACCGATTCGAGACACTCTAGCAATGTCCCAGGATTCGGATGCTGGCGAACCCTTGGATCCTGCAGGGCTGGTCCACAACTGCTTTAGTGGATTAGTTATTCCTGAACACACGCTCCCCGGTCCTATTGAACCTATAATACGGCCGAGGGCGACCGCATAAATCCGAGGCCTCTAAAAATCCAACAACCACATAAGTAAATGTCTGGGCTCCATACCATGACACCACTTCTAGCTAGAAAGAAACGTGTGCACTCCCTGCGTTCCCTTCTCCCGTTTAAGACTCTACCGGGCTGTGAGGCTCGCGAAGTCACGATATACACAAAGCTATGCCTAAATAGACTATGCTTTGATCATCTACCATAAGGCCTGCTTTTCAACAAAGCCTTGATCAATTGCATCTTAGCATGCCACATTGTCAGACTCTACCATATCGTTGATCATCTACCAATGTATATATAACCTCCAAGCTCATACGTCTTAGAGAAGGGTGTTAAGTGAAGAATAAATTCTTCACCACCAAACAGAAATATATAATCGGTAGCGTTCAACAAATACAGTAGAAAAGAATACAATGTCAGACACACAATCCATTTACAAGTTCGCTCTGGGTCTGAGCGAAACAACGTGTCCGTCGATCTCCAAATACGTTTGGACGATCATTACCAAATACCTTGCCTTGGGATGTCCAGTCCCAATTCAAGATACCAGTCATCATCATCCCAACGATGTGAAAACCTTCGGTCTTCTACCACCGTCTTCATCTTTGACTCTTGATCGTCGTGATGATTATTCAGAATGGGTTAAACCCGGTCTTTCTGAATAAGTCGCGTAATTTGTGATTAAAAAATCAAGTATTGGAAAATCACACATTACGCCGCATTCCAACCCCGAATATTCTTTTAAATAGAATACTCATATCAAAAGGTTCTCATTAATTTTATCAAAGATAAACTTTGAAAATAAAATTTTTAAATCTTTCTTAAAAGATTTATTAAAACTCCTTTTTTTTATATCAAAAATCATTATTACAAGGTTATTTATTTTAAGAAATAAATTTTGTCTTAAACGGGTTAAAGAACTAGTGTCCTTTAAAACACAGTTCACGATAAACCCACAAATCAATTTTCAAAATATGGAATTCCACAGAAATCAAATCAATACATAATCGCTATAAATTTCTGTATCGGGATAACAGTATACATGGAATAATGTCAAGGCCTCTTAAATTCCATATATAATATCGGTCTTCTATTACAGAAGCCCATTTTGATTATTACCAATCGAATTTCCACTTAATTCCAATCTAATATATTAAATTGGAAAACTTGATTTTTAGAAAATGCCTTTTTAAATTTATAAAGTAGATTTATAAATTCCAAATAATAATTTCAATGTAAATTGAATTAAAGGACAAATGTCATTTAAAAACATCGTCCACGATAAATCCACTTCACATCTCAATTTATTTCATATCACTAAATATAATTTCAAAATCTAATAATCCTAATTAAAAGATTTCTCTTTAAATGTTAATTCATTATTATAATAACATATTTAAAATAATCTTAAAAAAATACTTTATATAAAGAGTTTTTAATGTACAAATATTCTCCCTTAAAAGAACACATGAATGGGAGTGTGACTCAATCATTCACCATATAATTTGGATTATATGGATTTCACACGCATCATATATATTTCCATAAAAACATAATCATCAAGTCATCCATTTACATCCAGTGTGTAAATACCACTGTGTAAGCGTTAAAAATAAATAATAACGCTTAACGCAGCCTGTCGATCTAACGATAGACATACCATTTAACATTGGGATTTGTGTCAGTCAAATATCGTCCCAATACCCGTGTGGGGTTTTCAGCCAACACACTTCATATAGATATACAAATAAATAATTGGTTAGTGGATTTAACCAATTTAAATTATGCTAACAATTGATGATTATGAGCAGGTCATTTAATCCCAATGTCGAAATAAAATATAACTTTCTCGAGATATAAATTAATATGGCATTCCCTTTATTTCTTATATTCACATCGTAAAATTTCTTTTTCTTTACTACACTGAAAATTTTGATCAACATTATAATGTAATATTTCTATCTTTCAGTTACATTGCAAAATTTTCTTTTTATTTACATTATAAATGTAATTAATATTACAGTGACAAATTTTAACTTTTTTTTAAATACATTAAAAATGTAATTTTTTTTATTTTCATCGCAAATCCCTATTTCTAATTTCATATAAAAATGAAATCTTTAATATACAATGTAAGTCCTCTTTTCTAATTACATATAAAATGTAATTTTCTTAATTTACATTGCAAGTCCTCATTTCTAATCACATAAAAATGTAACTTTTAATTTACGATGCAAATCCTCTTATCTAATTACATAAAAATGTAATTTTTAATTTATTTGTGAATCTTACTTCTTTATTACATTATAAAAAAAATGTAATTTTTTATTTTTCATTATGAATTCAAGTCCCAATTACATAAAGAAATGTAATTTTCATAATACAATACAAATTCATATTTTAATTTCATTGAAAAATGTAATCTTTATCATACCGTTATAACTCATATATAAATTACATAGAAAAATGTCATTTTTATTTTACCGTTCTAATTCACATCTAAATTACATAGAAAAATGTAATTTTTCTCATGCGGCACAAAATCAATTTAAATTACATAGAAAAATGTAATTTTTATTATGCGATGGAAATTCATATTTTAATTACATAGAAAAATGTATTTCCTATAATACGACATAAATTCATATTTAAATTACATCTAAAAATGAAATTTTTATCCTATAGTGTAAATTTCTCATTTTACTCACATGTAAAAATGTAATTTTCATTCTACCGTTATCATTCATATCTAAATTACATAGAAAAATGTAATTTTTATCATACAGTGTAAATTCACATTTTAATTACATATAAAATGTAATTTTATTCATACGGTGTGAATTCATTCATAAATACATATAAAAATGTTATTTATTTCATGCGATGAAAATTCATTCATAAATAACATATAAAAATGTTATTTATTTCATACGATGGAAATTCATTCATAAATTCCATAATAAAATATGTTTTATTTCATACAATGTAAAAAACATCTTCTTTTTATGTACAATGTAAAAATATCATCTTTTTATATTTATAATGTAAAAATATCAGTTTTTATATTACACAATGTAAAAATATCAACTTTACTATTTTACGACGTAAATATAACAACTTTACTATTTTACGATGTAAAATATTAACTTTTCTATTTTACAAAGTAAAAATATTAACGTTTCTATTTTACGATGTAAAAATAGAATCTTTTCTATTATACAATGTAAAAATATTCATTTTCCTATTTTGCAATGTAAAAATATGACCTTTTCTATTTTACAATGTAAAAATAACAACTTCTTTATTTTAAATATAAAAAGATCGTCTTTTTATTTTCATCGTCCAAATTTCATCTTTTTGTTTTCAATATAAAAAGATTGTCTTTTTATTTTAAATATAAAAAGTTCGTCTTTTTATTTTTATCGTCAAAATTTCATCTTTTTGTTTTCAATATAAAAAGATTGTCTTTTTATTTTAAATATAAAAAGATCGTCTTTTTATTTTCAACATAAAAAGATTGACTTTTTATAATAAAAAACAAAGTTGTAATTTTTGTAACCGAAATCAAAGTTGTAATCTTTGCAAACAAAATCAAAGTTGTAACCTTTGTTAACAAAACCAAAGGTATAATCATTGTTAACAAAACCAAAGGTTCAATTTTTATAAATAAAAATAAAGTTTTAATCTTTATAAACAAAAATAAAGTTTCAAGCTTTATAAACAAAAACAAAGATTTAATCTTTTATAAACAAAAACAAAGATTGGTTCTTTATAAACAAAATCAAAGATTTGTTCTTTTGTAACCAAAACAAAATTTCATCCTTTATAATTAAAAACAAAGAATTGGTCTTTATGAATAAAAAAAAAGTTTCATCTTTATAAATAAACCAAAAGATTTCATGCTTTATAAATAAAACAAAGATTCATTTTATACAAACAAAAGCAAAGATTCATTTTAATGAATCAAAAATAAAGATCGAATCTTTATTAATGTTATTTATTTCAAAATAAAAATCAAAACTTTGATTTGTAAATCATGATAAAAGATTAAACTTTATTTATAAATCAAAACAAAAGATTAATTTTTTTTTATTATAATCTTTCTACTTGACATCGAATAACAATTCTCATAATCAGTTCCAACACCAATCATACAACATGTCAATAATAATACAGGCCACAACATCAATTTCCACCATACAACAATTCAATCCATACAACATTCATTTTGTATAATGATAATATAATTAAATTAAATTAATTATATAAAAAAATAGAATCTCACCTTGCTTGATTCTGAAATGAAAGTGGTTTAAATCAGATCTCGTGTTTGGAGTCACGGCGGTTACAGATCTGAAAGATTTCAATTTGAAATTTATGTTAAAATTTGAATTCTGGCCTTTAACAACTGGCACAGTAACGGAAATAAGCGTGGCAAAATCTGAAATAATTATACCTTAATTTTCAGAATTGTTCAAATCTTCAAATGCGGATTTCGGGAGCTGTAGACGACCGTTTTACGAATGGTTTGCGGGAGATTGGAGAACTACGAGAGGGCTATCTTCACCGGGAATTGGAGGAGGTGCGGCTCAACGTGGTGGGGGTAGCGGGGGGTCCGACCAGCGCGGGTTTGGGGAGGTGGTGGCGGAGATTCGGGGCGCGGTTTGATGTAAGACTTGTCGGAAAAGGAAGAGGAAGAGAAGAGCTTCAAAAAGTTGTACTACGGCATGATCTAATTCTTAGTGGATTGGGAGAATTTGGGGAATCAAATTTCGGCCATGATGGGTTCTTGCGGCTGGAGGAAAACGATGGGAGAGGAAGGAGACCCCGATGGATTTTATATTATTATATTAGGGTTAATCTAATTATTATTTAATTAGCCCGTTAAAGCCCATTTTGGTCCGAACTCCGATTTAGGCCCAACGACTGTCGTTCCTACCATTTAGTCCCCATTCCGGACTCATCTGGACCTGTTCCGTCAGCCCAAATGGTCATCTTGGCCTACGTTTTTCAGTTTTAAAATTTAAGTCCTTTATTTCTAATTTTTTCGTGCAAACAATTTTACCGGGGACACAAATTAACTCAGAAAAATCCAAAAAAATTATTTTTGGCTTTCTTATATCAATACGGTCCTAACAAAATTTGTTTCGTCGAATTCTGAGACTTTTTGAAAAATGGCTCTTTTTAAGTCGTTTCAAATTCATTGAAATTGACAAAACTGAAATCTTTTTGCCACGGCCACAAATTAATTCCAAAAATTATGAAAAATTAAACTTAACAATATTTTAATATTCCAGATCCAAAAAAAGTTGTTTCGTCGAAAACGGAGGTCGTTTGCGAAATGACTATTTTCAAGGGCTATATATTTAATATTAAAAATACATTTTTAAACAAATAATTTCCGAAACTCGAAATATATAAGTGTTTACTGTTTTTCAATACAGAAACATCATTCTGGACTCAATGGAAGTGGTTTCGAGTCCAAATTCATTCGTATGTGAAAAGTAGCCTTTTGGGCCATATATATTATATATATATAATTTCCACAGCGACCTTTCAGAAAATTGAACTAGCCATAACTTTTGATTTTTAAAACGAAATTTCAATTTTTAAGATTCGTTAGAAAGATATGATTAAACAGGTTTAAATATTTTTAGTTTCACTCAATTCTGATTTATTTTGAATCCTATACATTCAGTCAAAGTTTAAAATTAAATTTTCAAACTACCTCGCCATTTCAAGCTCGTTTTATAATTAAATTAATTTTCATTCGTTTTAACTTCGATTAAAATAAATTTTAACCATTATTATTTAAATAAATTATTTTATATTCTCAAAATTCATTAAATTTTCTAAAATAAAAATTTTAAATTGGCCCCAAAATTCCGGGTTGTTACAATCTCCCCCACTTAAGATCTTTTCGTCCTCGAAAAGGAACGAAGCTAAAAGTGATTTATTGAACTAATTTAATTTTTCATTCTTTTATTTAATAATTTTATAGGTTGAATTAATGTTCACACAACACAATCATCTAATAATTAGTTGATTAAACTTTCAAAATATATAATTTTTATATATTCAAAAATCATATTTTCTAAAATCCGATTATATAAATAATTACAAGTACGTTGATTATAAATTTTTCACTCTGACTCATTCTAGGGCATTACTAACCCCATCTCTAATGAGTTTCTCATTCTAGGATACTACTGATCCTATCTCTAATGAGTATTCTGTTTTATAGGACATTACTAATCCTATCTCTGATGAGTCTTTTGTTCAGTTCTAACGAGTCGTATCCCAAAGATTTGAGCTAACCAAAGCTCTGATACCAACTGTAAAGACCCGGAAATTCCCACCCTCTGGATCGACCATAAACCACACAGGTCTGAACCAAAGAATGGAAATCTGCGGATACATCAACTTTGGGCATACAACACATCAGAACAAATACATAAGACTTTTATAACATCATAATAAATGTTACATTAGAGTACAGAATATATATCAGAGTACATTGGATAATATTACAGCGGAAGATAAATTACAAAAATTAATACATTTCAGCGGAACTAATCTCAGTGGAAGGCTATCAACGTTCTGGCCACAGCTTCAGTCTTCAATCCAGGATCTTTGCTTAATATATCTGCCAAATGAGCTACTCGACTGCCCGTGTGGAAAGAGGGCACCCGAGTTTGCAAAGTGAAACAAACTACAGGTCAGTCGTGGGACTGGTGTGAGAATTCTTAACCTAAATTATCTAAATAGAAGGCTAATCCCAGGACCACGCCGCTAACGCGGAACGGGTTTACTCCATTGGATTGCCAGTGCATAACTAAAGTAAATCGTCAAATAACGCAATGCTTTTTAGAAAAATGAAACCATTATAAGACCCAGGTCCCATCACACAATGCAACGCACACCAGAGGATAGGGTTTTACCTTATAATGGTCAAGAAATGATAAATACGCAAAATACAATATTATTATTAGTGTGTATATATTTTAATTAAAACATTTCAATCATAATATCAATCCTAGACGGCATAGCTACCATCTACTATGACGCCGTACTAGTAATACAATCAAAACCGTAAAGGGGCGTATTGGGAATTGGGTTTTGTAACACCCCACCTCCACTAGGGTCACTCGCAAAGGAATGCACTAGCTTTGGAGGGGCATTATTGGTAAACATGCATAATGATATAGCAAGGCAGGACATGACATATATATATGTAAATAAACAGAGTAAGTAAATAAAACAGCGGAAGATTTATAAACCATTTCAAAACACAAGTCTGGTACATCAAAATGTCACTTTCCCAAAATTACAAGTCTAGATAAATACATCATCTGATAAACTGAAAATACATAAGTACTATCCCCAAATAAGAGTGATAAACCATAGCGGCTCAAGTCCAAAGCATACTTGAGCTATCCAAGGAAGCAGCTAAAATCCAAGCTAGGCTCTTGTATTCCCTCCCTGAGAACCTGGGGGGGAAACGGAAGAAAAGAGGCGAAACAAAACGGGTCAGTCAAAAAGACTGAGTAAGCCCTGCTACGATCAGTCTATAAACTAATAAAGTTAACATCATGATGGAAACTGAGGTGATCATAGATAACAACATACTGGCATGGTAAATTAACTACAAGATAGATAGAGGTGTCATCGCATAAACAAGGTTAAGTTCTGCACCACGGTGTATTAGCAAACCAACATAACAGATATTGATCCCTTAGCCCAAACTTTGGCCCAATAACATGAAGTGACCTTAGTATAAGGTCCAGCCCCACGGTCTAGTCGATCGGCTCCCTATAAACCTAACACGTCAAGTGTTGGTGTCCATATGGCCCACATATGGTTGTAGTTAGTCTGTGCTGGGTCCACCTTTGGGTGTATCAAGCCCTCGGGTGTCAACCCCGGACACTTAAGCAATAATGCACAGCCCTAAACTACTGGTACCCGTGCCTCGAGTTTGTCCAAAATCGGACTACGTGCACGTCCGTAGCCCGCCGAACCCGCACCGCTGTACCACTCGGCCATCGCCCTTTGGTCGCTTACATCAGTCCAGTAATCGTGCCCCGCCCTAACCTAGCTATAGGGTTGTAGTGATACCAAACTGGGATTACTGCTGGAACAGACCACGTTGCTAGGGTTTCTAAGAGGGTTAAGTGTGGTTTAACCCCTCACTAACCATGGATTAAATTAGTTAAGTGTAATCAACGGTTCACCACTTAACCCCATCTAATCCCTCGTATCCCCAAATGGATTAAATTGGTTAAGTGTAACTTAACCCCATTTTTCATCCCCCGAATTTCCAAATTGGTTAAGTATTAGTGGACCCTGACTTAACCCTAATCATGAGGCATTAATTAATTTAATGCACCTAAACCTCTCACATTAGACCTTGTTGTGGTTACTAGTTAGGCCGGGCGGGTCCGGGTAGCTTTACACCACAACTTGGTCTAACCTCGGGTCTTGGCACCCTATGACCAACTTCTCACATTGGGTCCTATTGTTTGTAGCCACTAGTTAAGCCGGTCGGTTCCGGGTAGAATTACGCTACAAACTCAACCCAACCTCGAGTTGGCCACACTTATGTTTTCTAAGTGTCATGTCCACTTAATTTCAAAACATAATTACAAGTCAACAATTACTTGGGTAGACCTAACTTAATAGGTAAATTCCCAAGGGGTAGACCTAACTTAATAGGTAAATTCCCAATCTTATATTTTCATGTATTTTAAGTTTACCCAAAACCCCCAACGTCATTCTATCGCTTACATATTCGTAATAACGCATAAAGGATAGGAAGAGGGAACTTGGCACAACATACATGATAAACTTGCACAACAACCATGCATAACATGTTAGACTTGTACAACTTAGCATAGTGAACTTGCATATTACCATAAACATGCATAACATGTAAAATATGCACAACTTGTCATTTTTAAACTCGCATAAGCATGCATAACTAAATAATCTTGCAAATCGTGGCTTAGTAAGCTTGCATAAACATGCATGACTCAATTAACTTGTAAATCATGACTTAGCAAACATGCATAAACATGCATAACTCAATTACCTTGTAAATCATGACTTAGCAAGCATGCATAAACATGCATAACTCAATTATCTTGTAAATCATGGCTTAGCAAACATGCATAAACATGCATAACTCATTTAGCTTGTAAATCATGGCTTAGCAAACATGCATAAACATGCATAACTCATTTAACTTGTAAATCATGGCTTAGCAAACATGCATAAACATGCATAACTCATTTAGCTTGTAAATCATGGCTTAGCAAACATGCATAAACATGCATAACTCATTTAACTTGTAAATCATGGCTTAGCAAATATGCATAAACATGCATAACTCATTTAACTTGCAAATCAAGGCTTAGCAAACTTGCATAAACATGCATACTCAAATAAACTTGCAAATCATAGCTTAGCAAACTCGCATAAACATGCATACTCAAATAAACTTGCAAATCATGTCATAGTAAATCCGCATATGCATGCATAACTTGTGAAACATGTAAAACATGGCATAGTGAGTTCGCATAAGCAAGCATAATCAAATAAACTCACATAAATCTCAATTTTCACCACATATTAACTTTAGAGTTTACAAAGTGAAGGTAAGAGGGCTTACAATGCTTATGCGGGCTCAAATGACTATAGCAAATGTAAAGAACCCCTTATGCAACTAATTACAACCCCCAAATGCAAGCAAACTTGATCAAAACTCCTCTTTTATGGTGCCAATTGAAAAACAAGCCTTTAATGCGAGCTAAGGAGGATCATACAAGCCTAAATATGCTTGTATGCATGGAAAATCACTTAGGAATTAAATTAGGATTTGTATGAAGAGGGTGGAGGCCATGAGAGTTTGGATTTTGGCATAGTTTAGTTACTAGGATGAATAATGAATGATTTAGGGTAGGTTAGGGTCTTATTTATAGATTAGGTTAGTGTTTTTAGGCCATAGGATTAACCCTAGATTCAATTAGGGCCATCAGATCCCGGAACTCTCTAGAAACAAGCCACAAGACCCAACCCCAATCAGAAATGGTGCACCAGGCTAAGCAGCCCGGGCACCCCCTGTCGACAGGGCTGTCGACAGGGCAGTCGACATGCCCAGGACCCTGTCGACAGGCCTGTCGACATGCGGGTCCTGGCGGGATTTTTTCCGCCTTGGCCCAGCTGGCCCAAACCCTTGTTTTTAATTTTAAATTTAAATCTGTTTTTACTTAGAAATTTTCTGCAAACTTCAACGGGCCTTAACTGGGTCATACGGACTCCGATTTTCGAAAACTCGGACTCTATTTCGCGTATTTTTCCGAGACGAACGCAATGGCATAGCCCGTTTCCCTTGATTCCCATTTTATAATTTAATTCTGCCTCAATTTATGTTATAACAGATTATTAAAAAATACGGGTTGTTACATTCTCCCCTCCTTAAAGGATTTCGTCCCCGAAATCTTCAAGTTAGGAAGAACGTATCCTACCATCCAATCATCCATCTACTCAAAGCATCATCCACGAGCAATCATTGTCCTTACAAGATTCTAAATGCTGGATGAACATATGCAAAAGTGTGTGTATATGTACTTACCTAATGCAAAAATCGGGCGGTTACTGATACAGTAAACCTCCTTAATGCATATGTATGTCAGTGAAATGAATCCATATGTATGCAAATCCCTAACATAATGTATAATATCTACATGCGTGCTCAATCATACATCCACATGCAACATCCATGTGATAGCATACGAATTTCATCCAAGAATAAGCATAAACACTCATGCACATGCAATATGAGGAGTATGTGAGCCGATCTAGTGCCTAATCGTGTATAATGCATCCACGAGCAACCACTTGCAAACACTTGCAACCACTTGCAACCATCAAACATAACATGTTTCAAACACATGTTTCAACCAAAGGGTTTCTACCTAAGGTTCTCATGACAAGATAGACACGATAAACTAGATAAACTCCTTCTTGGATTTTCAAGAATCCATTCCCACTTTGACATACAGTGCTGACCGATGAGTCTTAACCCCCTTATGGAGTTTACAACAGAAATAGGATCGAGAATGGGACCGAGAGGATATATGCAAAAGACAACTTGCAAGCAAGCTCCACAGGAAAACGAGGATCAAGGATGCTCTCTTAAAAAGAGATATGATGCGCATATCTAGTCTTCACTCTTCTTAGTTACGTTTCCTTGAGCTTAACTCCACTGTGCTTTGACTATCTTTCCCTTCATGATTCCTTGGCTTCCTAACCCCTACTTCCCAAATTCGAGTTGGAAGTCATTTCATTATCGCCTCTCGTCTTTCTTTTCCACTTATTCTTCCTTCTGTATACCTGGCTTAAACATACAATAAACTCATGATTTCATGCAAGCTCTCCAAAATTCACTAGTGAATCCTGGATCTCGTCTACTTACTATAAAGTATTCCATGCAGCAGAACTTTCTCTCGAAAATACCAATCCACGTTGCCAATTACCCTATAAACGTGATTTTCTATAACTCATGCTTAATCGAAATGAACCATCCGCCTATGAGTGATAGGCCATACCTAGATTCAGTTGCCTACCCATGGCTTCCTGTAGGTTATTACAAAACTGGCCAACTTCTTGAGGGTAAACCGTTGCTAACCATGATGCAGTCCTCTTGCTCTTCACCGGACTGAAATGAGCACTCTTCGCGAGTCTACCCATTACGACCCTCATACCCGTATCCCTTTTCTTTGATCTAGGTAGTCCCTCCACATAACCTATCGAGATGTTTTCACACTTCCCTTGCGGAACTTCCAATGGAGGTAATGGCCCACTGGGCTTCTATGACTTGGCCTTAACCTGGTGGCACACCATGCATCCTGAGACCAACTCGGCCACCTTCTCGAGTGATGCGCATCTTTAAGAACCTTCTTTACCAAGTCTTTGACTCGAGGAACACATAATCTCTCCTCGTGCCTTAGTCATCCCTTGTCATCTATAATATATCTAGTGAGGTGACTTAACATCTCGCCTCGAACCGACTGGTCCATGTTCTTGACCAACTGCGGATCTTCTTCCCGTGAAACCCCCTTCTTGATCTAGAAGAGTAAGTCTAAGCTCCGGGAATGCTAACTAGCCAACCAAACGGAGGAGGCTTCTTACTTCAATTGCCCTCCTCGGAGTTTTCCGGTTTTAAACCGCAACCACTTTAGCAGAATCCACCGCTAAGCCTTACTTAGGAACTATGTGCCCAAGAAATCCAACTTCTTTCCTCCAAAGTGATATTTGGAGAACTTGACCTTCCACTGGTGGCTCTAAGCGTATCCATCTCCTCCTTGAGATGTATAGCATGCTCTTCCTCGTTCTTTTGAGGAGATCAAGATATCGTCTATGACGACCATGACAAACTTGTTCAAGGACTCCCTAAACACCCTACCCATCTAGTTTACGTAATATGCGGGTGCATTAGTCGAACCAAATAGTATGACTAGCCATTCTAAAACCCATCCAGAGTCCTAAACGCAGTCTTGTCAATTCCATCCTCAGCCATCCTAAGCTGATGGAATCCGGTAGCTAGATCAAAAGAAAACAGATGCTCCTACAAGCTGATCAACACATAAGCGAAGCAAACCGTCCACATCAGTAGCGAATACTTCTGGAGCACCCTACTCGAAAATGCCTCGTCTCAGGAAGTTCTTCTCAAGCAACTCCTTGACTTGCTTTCTTAACTCTCATCTCGTGAGTTCATGTGCCTAACCGGCCACGAAACTGACTTGGTATTACCAACCGGATAATACGGAAATCTATCCCCAGATATTAGGATATTCTCGGATCACCCTCACAGATTGCAAACTATCGATAGACGAGTCGAGGGATTCAAGATAACATAACATGACGGGACCCCTAGGGTTGCTTAGAAATTTCTAGGGTATTACCGAGGCGAGTCATGAGCCCCACACCCTATATACAAAAACCCAGAATGGCTCCAAAACAAGACAACCATTCCATGCCCAAAACCAACCCATATCCCCTGAAACCGAGAATGTAAACATCCCACGAGAATTCTATACTCAAGATAGAAACTTTCAAATCCACTCAGACCACAGACAAACGGGCAGAACCCCCAATTGGATTTGAAACACATACGGGATCATCAACCAGACTAGTACTTAGGTGCAAAACTTTCAACTAGATCGGATGAAATAAAACTATGCGATGTGCCAGAATCAAACAAAGTTCGAACAGGGAAAATCAGGAAAATGCAAACAAGATTTTCAACAGAAACACTACCTCTATCATAAGCTGGAAAAACGGTGTTGAGGGGATGAACTCGCCCTCCAGATAGTCCTGTACACCGAATCTGACCTTGCCTTTGTTTCCTCGGGCAATCCTTGGTGAAGTGTCCCATTTCTCCACAGTTAAAGCAAGTGTCCTTCCTTTTCCTGCAATCCTTGCTGAAATGTCCAAGCTCGCCACAATGAAAGCATTCGCCCCGCATCTTCTTCTTCTTCCTACATTCCCTGGCTATATGTCCAACTTTACCACAGAAGTTGCATTTCATATTCTTGCCCTGTTTTCCGGAATTTACTCTTTTGCCTTGAGACTCATTTGCCTTGACCTCTTTCTTATCATTGCTACCTTCTTCTTGAAGTAGGGCCAAATTCACTAAACTTCTCGAAAGTCGCCCCCAAGGGTATATGAGACAGGGCCAAATCATGTAATGGCTCGTTTAATCCTAGAGCAAAGTGTAGGGCCTTCTTCTGAGCTGTATTAACCAAATCTAAATCGTCATGAGCCAGTTGATTAAACTTATCTATGTATTCCCTAATAGTCATGTCCCCTTGCCTCAGTGATAAGAATCTCAGTCCAAACCTTCCTCTAAAGTCATCCCAAGTCTCAATTGGCCTGGTTGCGGTGGTGACTACCCACCAACGTGCAGCTTCTTCCTTTAGCAACCATACTGCCAGTAAAACCTTCCTGCGGTCACCTATATCAAAGGTGGCTAAAAGATCTTCAGTCTCTTTCAACCAATTCCTTGCCTCTACAAAAGTCTCGGCTCCAAAGAAATTCTTGCAACCCATCGCCTTAAAATCTCGGCAAATCTCGGCGAAGTCAATCTGAGGATGCTGAGGGGAAGGGGGAAGAGAAACATCAACTACGGGAGGAGGAGGAACAGCGGCCTCGACTGGGGAGACAACATTAGGGACACCCGGGACCGGTGCCGTGACTTCCAAGTATCGACGAAACCAATTGGGTATCGTTACTCCTTCGGGCAAGATGGGATTATCAGACATGCTGGAAACGAAAAGAAAAGAGTTCAAACGAGGAGTCAAAGGATAGTGCTAATGGCTTTTGGGGAATAGCCTTTAAAAACAACTAGACTTTTCTTTGGAAAATACTTTATACTTGGTTTTGAAAATAGTTTTTCAAAGAGTTTTAAAACCTTTTTATCCCTTCTCGTAAACCATATGCTCTGATACCAAATGTAACACCCCACCTCCACTAGGGTCACTCGCAAAGGAATGCACTAGCTTTGGAGGGGCATTATTGGTAAACATGCATAATGATATAGCAAGGCAGGACATGACATATATATATGTAAATAAACAGAGTAAGTAAATAAAACAGCGGAAGATTTATAAACCATTTCAAAACACAAGTCTGGTACATCAAAATGTCACTTTCCCAAAATTACAAGTCTAGATAAATACATCATCTGATAAACTGAAAATACATAAGTACTATCCCCAAATAAGAGTGATAAACCATAGCGGCTCAAGTCCAAAGCATACTTGAGCTATCCAAGGAAGCAGCTAAAATCCAAGCTAGGCTCTTGTATTCCCTCCCTGAGAACCTGGGGGGGGAAACGGAAGAAAAGAGGCGAAACAAAACGGGTCAGTCAAAAAGACTGAGTAAGCCCTGCTACGATCAGTCTATAAACTAATAAAGTTAACATCATGATGGAAACTGAGGTGATCATAGATAACAACATACTGGCATGGTAAATTAACTACAAGATAGATAGAGGTGTCATCGCATAAACAAGGTTAAGTTCTGCACCACGGTGTATTAGCAAACCAACATAACAGATATTGATCCCTTAGCCCAAACTTTGGCCCAATAACATGAAGTGACCTTAGTATAAGGTCCAGCCCCACGGTCTAGTCGATCGGCTCCCTATAAACCTAACACGTCAAGTGTTGGTGTCCATATGGCCCACATATGGTTGTAGTTAGTCTGTGCTGGGTCCACCTTTGGGTGTATCAAGCCCTCGGGTGTCAACCCCGGACACTTAAGCAATAATGCACAGCCCTAAACTACTGGTACCCGTGCCTCGAGTTTGTCCAAAATCGGACTACGTGCACGTCCGTAGCCCGCCGAACCCGCACCGCTGTACCACTCGGCCATCGCCCTTTGGTCGCTTACATCAGTCCAGTAATCGTGCCCCGCCCTAACCTAGCTATAGGGTTGTAGTGATACCAAACTGGGATTACTGCTGGAACAGACCACGTTGCTAGGGTTTCTAAGAGGGTTAAGTGTGGTTTAACCCCTCACTAACCATGGATTAAATTAGTTAAGTGTAATCAACGGTTCACCACTTAACCCCATCTAATCCCTCGTATCCCCAAATGGATTAAATTGGTTAAGTGTAACTTAACCCCATTTTTCATCCCCCGAATTTCCAAATTGGTTAAGTATTAGTGGACCCTGACTTAACCCTAATCATGAGGCATTAATTAATTTAATGCACCTAAACCTCTCACATTAGACCTTGTTGTGGTTACTAGTTAGGCCGGGCGGGTCCGGGTAGCTTTACACCACAACTTGGTCTAACCTCGGGTCTTGGCACCCTATGACCAACTTCTCACATTGGGTCCTATTGTTTGTAGCCACTAGTTAAGCCGGTCGGTTCCGGGTAGAATTACGCTACAAACTCAACCCAACCTCGAGTTGGCCACACTTATGTTTTCTAAGTGTCATGTCCACTTAATTTCAAAACATAATTACAAGTCAACAATTACTTGGGTAGACCTAACTTAATAGGTAAATTCCCAAGGGGTAGACCTAACTTAATAGGTAAATTCCCAATCTTATATTTTCATGTATTTTAAGTTTACCCAAAACCCCCAACGTCATTCTATCGCTTACATATTCGTAATAACGCATAAAGGATAGGAAGAGGGAACTTGGCACAACATACATGATAAACTTGCACAACAACCATGCATAACATGTTAGACTTGTACAACTTAGCATAGTGAACTTGCATATTACCATAAACATGCATAACATGTAAAATATGCACAACTTGTCATTTTTAAACTCGCATAAGCATGCATAACTAAATAATCTTGCAAATCGTGGCTTAGTAAGCTTGCATAAACATGCATGACTCAATTAACTTGTAAATCATGACTTAGCAAACATGCATAAACATGCATAACTCAATTACCTTGTAAATCATGACTTAGCAAGCATGCATAAACATGCATAACTCAATTATCTTGTAAATCATGGCTTAGCAAACATGCATAAACATGCATAACTCATTTAGCTTGTAAATCATGGCTTAGCAAACATGCATAAACATGCATAACTCATTTAACTTGTAAATCATGGCTTAGCAAACATGCATAAACATGCATAACTCATTTAGCTTGTAAATCATGGCTTAGCAAACATGCATAAACATGCATAACTCATTTAACTTGTAAATCATGGCTTAGCAAACATGCATAAACATGCATAACTCATTTAACTTGCAAATCAAGGCTTAGCAAACTTGCATAAACATGCATACTCAAATAAACTTGCAAATCATAGCTTAGCAAACTCGCATAAACATGCATACTCAAATAAACTTGCAAATCATGTCATAGTAAATCCGCATATGCATGCATAACTTGTGAAACATGTAAAACATGGCATAGTGAGTTCGCATAAGCAAGCATAATCAAATAAACTCACATAAATCTCAATTTTCACCACATATTAACTTTAGAGTTTACAAAGTGAAGGTAAGAGGGCTTACAATGCTTATGCGGGCTCAAATGACTATAGCAAATGTAAAGAACCCCTTATGCAACTAATTACAACCCCCAAATGCAAGCAAACTTGATCAAAACTCCTCTTTTATGGTGCCAATTGAAAAACAAGCCTTTAATGCGAGCTAAGGAGGATCATACAAGCCTAAATATGCTTGTATGCATGGAAAATCACTTAGGAATTAAATTAGGATTTGTATGAAGAGGGTGGAGGCCATGAGAGTTTGGATTTTGGCATAGTTTAGTTACTAGGATGAATAATGAATGATTTAGGGTAGGTTAGGGTCTTATTTATAGATTAGGTTAGTGTTTTTAGGCCATAGGATTAACCCTAGATTCAATTAGGGCCATCAGATCCCGGAACTCTCTAGAAACAAGCCACAAGACCCAACCCCAATCAGAAATGGTGCACCAGGCTAAGCAGCCCGGGCACCCCCTGTCGACAGGGCTGTCGACAGGGCAGTCGACATGCCCAGGACCCTGTCGACAGGCCTGTCGACATGCGGGTCCTGGCGGGATTTTTTCCGCCTTGGCCCAGCTGGCCCAAACCCTTGTTTTTAATTTTAAATTTAAATCTGTTTTTACTTAGAAATTTTCTGCAAACTTCAACGGGCCTTAACTGGGTCATACGGACTCCGATTTTCGAAAACTCGGACTCTATTTCGCGTATTTTTCCGAGACGAACGCAATGGCATAGCCCGTTTCCCTTGATTCCCATTTTATAATTTAATTCTGCCTCAATTTATGTTATAACAGATTATTAAAAAATACGGGTTGTTACAGGTTTCCATCATGAGTCAAGGCTAGGGAGGAAGTCCTTACCGATTCGAGACACTCTAGCAATGTCCCAGGATTCGGACGCTGGCGAACCCTTGGATCCTGCAGGGCCGGTCCACAACTGCTTTAGTGGATTAGTTATTCCTGAACACACGCTCCCCTGTCCTATTGAACCTATAATACGGCCGAGGGCGACCGTATAAATCCGAGGCCTCTAAAAACCCAACAACCACATAAGTAAATGTCTGGGCTCCATACCATGACACCACTTCTAGCTAGAAAGAAACGTGTGCACTCCCTGCGTTCCCTTCTCCCGTTTAAGACTCTACCGGGCTGTGAGGCTCGCGAAGTCACGATATACACAAAGCTATGCCTAAATAGACTATGCTTTGATCATCTACCACAAGGCCTTCTTTTCAACAAAGCCTTGATCAATTGCATCTTAGCATGCCACATTGTCAGACTCTACCATATCGTTGATCATCTACCAATGTATATATAACCTCCAAACTCATACGTCTTAGAGAAGGGTGTTAAGTGAAGAATAAATTCTTCACCACCAAACAGAAATATATAATTGGTAGCGTTCAACAAATACAGTAGAAAAGAATACAATGTCAGACACACAATCCATTTACTAGTCCGCTCTGGGTCTGAGCGAAACAACGTGTCCGTCGATCTCCAAATACGTTTGGACGATCATTACCAAATACCTTGCCTTGGGATGTCCAGTCCCAATTCAAGATACCAGTCATCATCATCCCAACGATGTGAAAACCTTCGATCTTCTACAACCGTCTTCATCTTTGACTCTTGATCGTCGTGATGATTATTCAGAATGGGTTAAACCCGGTCTTTCTGAATAACTCGCGTAATTTGTGATTAAAAAATCAAGTATTGGAAAATCACACATTACGCCGCATTCCAATCCCGAATATTCTCTTAAATAGAATACTCATATCAAAAGGTTCTCATTAATTTTATCAAAGATAAACTTTGAAAATAAAATTTTTAAATCTTTCTTAAAAGATTTATTAAAACTCCAAATTTTTTTTGATATCAAAAATCATTATTACAAGGTTATTTATTTTAAGAAATAAATTTTGTCTTAAACGGGTTAAAGAACTAGTGTCCTTTAAAACACAGTTCACGATAAACCCACAAATCAATTTTCAAAATATGGAATTCCACAGAAATCAAATCAATACATAATCACTATAAATTTCTGTATCGGACTAACAGTATACATGGAATAATGGCAAGGCCTCTTAAATTCCATATATAATATCGGTCTTCTATTACAGAAGCCCATTTTGATTATTACCAATCGAATTTCCACTTAATTCCAATCTAATATATTAAATTGGAAAACTTGATTTTTAGAAAATGCCTTTTTAAATTTATAAAGTAGATTTATAAATTCCAAATAATAATTTCAATGTAAATTGAATTAAAGGACAAATGTCATTTAAAAACATCATCCACGATAAATCCACTTCACATCTCAATTTATTTCATATCACTAAATATAATTTCAAAATCTAATAATCTTAATTAAAAGATTTCTCTTTAAATGTTAATTCATTATTATAATAACATATTTAAAATAATCTTAAAAAAATACTTTATATAAAGAGTTTTTAATGTACAAATATTCTCCCTTAAAAGAACACATGAATGGGAGTGCGACTCAATCATTCACCATATAATTTGGATTATATGGATTTCACACGCATCATAAATATTTCCATAACAACATAATCATCAAGTCATCCATTTACATCCAGTGTGTAAATTCCACTGTGTAAGCGTTAAAAATAAATAATAACGCTTAACGCAGCCTGTCGATCTAACGATAGACATACCATTTAACATTGGGATTTGTGTCAGTCAAATATCGTCCCAATACCCGTGTGGGGTTTTCAGCCAACACACTTCATATAGATACACAAATAAGTAATTGGTTAGTGGATTTAATCAATTTAAATTATGCTAACAATTGATTATTATGAGAAGGTCATTTAATCTCAATGTCGAAATAAAATATAACTTTCTCGAGATATAAATTAATATGGCATTCCCTTTATTTCTTATATTCACATCGTAAAATTTCTTTTTCTTTACTACACTGAAAATTATGATCAACATTATAATGTAAAATTTCTATCTTTCAGTTACATTGCAAAATTTTCTTTTTATTTACATTATAAATGTAATTAATATTACAGTGACAAATTTTAACTTTTTTTTTAAATACATTAAAAATGTAATTTTTTTATTTTCATCGCAAATCCCTATTTCTAATTTCATATAAAAATGAAATCTTTAATATACAATGCAAGTCCTCTTTTCTAATTACATATAAAATGTAATTTTCTTAATTTACATTGCAAGTCCTCATTTCTAATCACATAAAAATGTAACTTTTAATTTACGATGCAAATCCTCTTATCTAATTACATAAAAATGTAATTTTTAATTTATTTGTGAATCTTACTTCTTTATTACATTATAAAAAAAATGTAATTTTTTATTTTTCATTATAAATTCAATTCCCAATTACATAAAGAAATGTAATTTTCACAATACAATACAAATTCATATTTTAATTTCATTGAAAAATGTAATCTTTATCATACCGTTATAACTCATATAAAATTACATAGAAAAATGTAATTTTTATTTTACCATTCTAATTCACATCTAAATTACATAGAAAAATGTAATTTTTCTCATGCGGCACAAAATCAATTTAAATTAAATAGAAAAATATAATTTTTATTATGCGATGGAAATTCATATTTTAATTACATAGAAAAATGTAATTCCTATCATACGACATAAATTCATATTTAAATTACATCTAAAATTAAATTTTTATCCTATAGTGTAAATTTCTCATTTTACTCGCATGTAAAAATGTAATTTTCATTCTACCGTTATCATTCATATCTAAATTTCATAGAAAAATGTAATTTTTATCATACAGTGTAAATTCACATTTTAATTACATATAAAATGTAATTTTATTCATACGGTGTGAATTCATTCATAAATACATATAAAAATGTTATTTATTTCATGCGATGAAAATTCATTCATAAATAACATATAAAAATGTTATTTATTTCATACGATGGAAATTCATTCATAAATTCCATAATAAAATATGTTTTATTTCATACAATGTAAAAAACATCTTCTTTTTATGTACAATGTAAAAATATCATCTTTTTATATTTATAATGTAAAAATATCAGTTTTTATATTTCACAATGTAAAAATATCAACTTTACTATTTTACGACGTAAAAATATCAACTTTACTATTTTACGATGTAAAATATTAACTTTTCTATTTTACAAAGTAAAAATATTAACGTTTCTATTTTATGATGTAAAAATATAATCTTTTCTATTATACAATGTAAAAATATTCATTTTCCTATTTTGCAATGTAAAAATATGACCTTTTCTATTTTACAATGTAAAAATAACAACTTCTTTATTTTAAATATAAAAAGATCGTCTTTTTATTTTCATCGTCAAAATTTCATCTTTTTGTTTTCAATATAAAAAGATTGTCTTTTTATTTTAAATATAAAAAGATCGTCTTTTTATTTTCATCGTCAAAATTTCATCTTTTTGTTTTCAATATAAAAAGATTGTCTTTTTATTTTAAATATAAAAAGATCGTCTTTTTATTTTCAACATAAAAAGATTGACTTTTTATAATCAAAAACAAAGTTGTAATTTTTGTAACCGAAATCAAAGTTGTAATCTTTGCAAACAATATCAAAGTTGTAACCTTTGTTAACAAAACCAAAGGTATAATCTTTGTTAACAAAACCAAAGGTTCAATTTTTATAAATAAAAATAAAGTTTTAATCTTTATAAACAAAAATAAAGTTTCAAGCTTTATAGACAAAAACAAAGATTTAATCTTTTATAAACAAAAACAAAGATTGGTTCTTTATAAACAAAATCAAAGATTTGTTCTTTTGTAACCAAAACAAAATTTCATCCTTTATAATTAAAAACAAAGAATTGGTCTTTATGAATAAAAAAAAAGTTTCATCTTTATAAATAAACAAAAAGATTTCATGTTTTATAAATAAAACAAAGATTCATTTTATACAAACAAAAACAAAGATTCATTTTAATGAATCAAAAATAAAGATCGAATCTTTATTAATGTTATTTATTTCAAAATAAAAATCAAAACTTTGATTTGTAAATCATGATAAAAGATTAAACTTTATTTATAAATCAAAACAAAAGATTAATTTTTTTATTATTATAATCTTTCTACTTGACATCGAATAACAATTCCCATAATCAGTTCCAACACCAATCATACAACACGTCAATAATAATACAGGCCGCAACATCAATTTCCACCATACAACAATTCAATCCATACAGCATTCATTTTGTATAATGATAATATAATAAAATTAAATTAATTATATATAAAAAATAGAATCTCACCTTGCTTGATTCTGAAATGAAAGTGGTTTAAATCAGATCTCGTGTTTGGAGTCACGGCGGTTACGGATCTGAAAGATTTCAATTTGAAATTTATGTACAAATTTGAATTCTGGCCTTTAACAAATGGCACAGTAACGGAAATAAGCGTGGCAAAATCTGAAATAATTATACCTTAATTTTCAGAATTGTTCAAATCTTCAAATGCGGATTTCGGGAGCTGTAGACGACCGTTTTACAAACGGTTTACGGGAGATTGGAGAGCTACGAGAGGGCTATCTTCACCGGGAATTGGAGGAAGTGCGGCTCAACGTGGTGGGGGTGGTGGGGGGTCCGACCAGTGCGGGTTTGGGGAGGTGGTGGCGGAGATTCGGGGCGCGGTTTGATGTGAGACTTGTCGGAAAAGGAAGAGGAAGAGAAGAGCTTCAAAAAGTTGTACTACGGCATGATCTAATTCTTAGTGGATTGGGAGAATTTGGGAAATCAAATTTCGGCCACGATGGTTTCTTGCGGCTGGAAGAAAACGATGGGAGAGGAAGAAGACCCCGATGGATTTTATATTATTATATTAGGGTTAATCTAATTATTATTTAATTAGCCCGTTAAAGCCCGTTTTGGTCCGAACTCCGATTTACGCCCAACGACTGTCATTCCTACCATTTAGCCCCCATTCCGGACTCATCTGGACCTGTCCCGGCAGCCCAAATGGTCATCTTGGCCTCTGTTTTTCAATTTTAAAATTTAAGTCCTTTATTTCTAATTTTTCCGTACAAACAATTTTACCGGGGACACAAATTAACTCAGAAAAATCCAGAAAAAATATTTTTGGCTTTCTTATATCAATACGGTCTTAACAAAACTTATTTTGTCAAATTCTGAGACTTTTTGAAAAATGGCTCTTTTTAAGTCGTTTAAAATTCACTGAAATTGACAAAACTGAAATCTTTTTGCCACGGCCGCAAATTAATTCCAAAAATTATGAAAAATTAAACTTAACAATATTTTGATATTCCGGATCCAACAAAAGTGGTTTCGTCGAAAACGGAGGTCGTTTGCAAAATGACTATTTTCAAGGGGCTATATATTTATTATTAAAAATACATTTTTAAACAAATAATTTCCGAAACTCGAAGTATATAAGTGTTTACTGTTTTTCAATGCAGAAACATCATTCTGGACTCAATGGAAGTGGTTTCGAGTCCAAATTCATTCGTATGTGAAAAGTAGCCTTTTGGGCCATATATATATATATATTATATATATATATATATATATATATATAATTTCTACAGCGACCTTTCAGAAAATTGAACTGACCATAACTTTTGATTTTTAAAATGAAATTTCAATTTTTCAGATTCGTTAGAAAGATATGATTAAACAGGTTTAAATATTTTTAGTTTCACTCAATTCTGATTTATTTTGAATCCTGTACATTCAGTCAAAGTTTAAAATTAAATTTTCGAACTACCTCGCCATTTCAAGCTCGTTTTATAATTAAATTAATTTTCATTCGTTTTAACTTCGATTAAAATAAATTTTAACCATTATTATTTAAATAAATTATTTTATATTCTCAAAATTCATTAATTTTTCTAAAATAAAAATTTTAAATTGGCCCCAAAATTCCGGGTTGTTACAAGCGTGGTTTAAGGACTAGAAGAAATATAAAGTAAGCAGGCGAATCGAAGACTAGAAGGATGACCATGGAAGAGAAGATAGGGTATTGGGTTTCTATCTGTGGAGATTTGCGAGATGAACGGGAATATGGAGCAGGTCGAAAATAACAAGTAACATGTGAGCAGAAGCAGAAGTTAAACTGCCCTATTAATAAATTAATTCGCTCAATCATGTAAACATGTTTAACTGCCTGATCGTGATTATATATACATAATTATATTTAAATTTTCCTAATCGAATGTGTATGTCTATTTTGGTTTTAAATATGCCTAATACCTGACGGTGTATGTCTATTTTGGTTTTAAATAATTGGATGTTTAAATTTTTATTATTGGTTGAACATTGAATTATATCTGAATATTGAATTGAATGATTTTATTAGAGGTAACATATTTGGTTGCAGGGAAAAACAAGTTGGAGGGATCCAACTGGATTCCTCAAATATATTAAATGTTATTTATTTTCATGTTATCATAATATGAACTGTTCTGATTGGATGATTGATTTGATTGTTGATCGTTGACGGGAAATTCAACGTTTGATTATTTTGTTTTAACCAATGGGAAATATTGGTTTAGTAATTTGCTGCATATGGCCTATAAATTAATAGTTTTATAAATCTGGATTCACCGTCAGGTGAATCGACATGAATGAAGTTATAAAATTTATTTTTATAACTAAAGATAGGTTGTTAAATATGTTAATTTGAATAAAGGTTTATTAAAAAGGAATAAATATTTATTACTTAGGTTTATAAAGAATTACTAAATGATTTTATAAAGCAAATTTCTTATGTTAACAAGTTTTATAAGCGAATGAGCTGAAATCGATGTAACAGTTAAGAGTTGGGTTAATTGTTCCTACGAAAACAGTTAAGTCAAATTATTTGAATTAATTATATTTTTAATTAATTTAAAAGGAAGAATTGTGTGATGACCCGTAACTTCCCAGTGAAGGAAAGCGCGGATTGCTTTGAGGACAACATCAGAACACAAACAGAAGACCATTTCATTGTATATTACAAGAATTCCATCGAAATACAAGAATATACAGAGTATGAATAAATATTACACATTTGATAAATATCAGATATTTAATTTACATTTAAATACATAGCAGCGGAAAAATAATACAAAGCACAATCGAAAGTAATACACGGATACAGAGCTTTCCGAGTATCGTTCGAGCTATAAACCAGGATCTTGTGAATATAAATCTACAAAACCAAAACTACTAGCTGCCCGTGTGGAAAATAGGGGCACCCAGAGTTTAGGTTGAAACAATAAACTCCAGGTCAGTCATGTGACTGGTGTGAGAACTAAAACAGTTATTTATCTTTATTTTAAAAGAGTAATTCAAGGGACCACGCCGTATAACACGAAACGGGTTTCCTCCCAAGAACACTAGTGCATATAACAAAACAGCGCAATGATTTTTGGAAAAATGAAGCTATTATAAGACTTAGGTCCCATCACACAATGCAACGCAAGCCGAAGGATAGGGTTTTCCCTTATAATAGCCAAACATGCTTGGTACGTTTAAATCAAATCATTTGATACTATTATACGTGTATAGTGTCGAAACAATTTCAATCATAAATATCAATCCTAGGCGGCATGGGTACCATCTACCATGTCGCCATACTAGGTTCTACAAATAAAACTGAAATTTCACGTATTGGAAATTGGTTTTCCATCATGAGTCGAGGCAAGGGGCAGGCTCCTCTCCGTTCGAGACACTCTAGCCAATGTCTCAGGACCACACACAGCGATCCTTGGATCTTCAGGGTCGGTCCTCTCTTACTCTTGAGGATTAGTTATTCTTGAACACACGTTTCCCGGTCCTATAGGACCTATATAATGGTATGTATGTCAGCTCACATAATGCCAATTATCGACCATATATTCGAGGCGCCTCACATCCAACAACCACACAGGTGAAAAGTGTGTAAATGTCAGCCAGTTTAAGCACTGACACCACCACTAGCTAGGAAGAAACGTCGTGCTCTCCCTACAGTCACTATCCCGTTTTTGACTCATACCGAAGTGTGAGGCTCGCGAATTAACGCTATATACACAGCTGCGCCACACATGCCGTGCTTTGATCATCAACCACAAGACTTTGCTTTTCAACAGAAGCCTTGATCATCTGCCACTTAGGCATGCCACACAGGAAATTCACTCCATGCGACTGATGTCCATCGATATACAACCTCTGAGCTCGTACGTCTCAGAGAAGGGCGTTAAGCAAGATAATAAATTCTCCGCCGCCAAACAGATGTATATTTAATAGAGATCAATCAACACAGAATAAAATCCAATTTCAAACACACGGTCCATTTACAAGTTCGTTCTGGGTCTGAACGAAACCGAAGGCACTTTCCTCGCATACCCATCGGTCTCCAAGTACGTCTGAACGATCACCAACTGATTCCCTCTAGGGTGTAAAGCCCAATCAAGATCATCAATAATCATCCAAACGATGTAAAGACTTCCGGTCTTCAACCACCGTCTTCATCTTCGACTTATCGTCGAATCGGTTATTCAGAATGGGTATAAACCCGGCCTTTCCGAATAACCCGCGTATATAATAAACAAATTTTACACAAACACAACATACGCCTCATTCCAATTCAGAATATTCTTTTATTCAAATTTTCACATTCTTAGGGAAAGGTTCCCATTAATTTTATCAAAGATAAATTCTTCTAAATTTATTCTTTAATCTTTCTTTGGATATCATTTCAAACCATGTCAAGGTTTTCCAAACTTGTGATGACCCCAAACCCCGTACTGACGGTGGCAAGGGTAATCTTTGGAATATTACACATAAACAAATAATAGCAGAACAGAAATAAATAAATACACCAGATAATGAACAAATAATACACTGGATAAACGAAATCATCAGAGTTACACAGTATACAGGATCATACTTAGTACAAATACAGTTCAGCTATACATAAATGTCTACAGCGGAAAACAAACAAAATATGTATAATAGGAGCTGAACAACATAAAATAGATAAATGATAGAATCCGTCTTCAGCTCCAGCTATCCAGAAGGAGCCTGCTAATACCTGAATACAAGGCTGCCCATGTAGAAAAAGGGGCACCTGAGTTTGCAAGTGAAACAAACTACGAGTCAGTCATGGGACTGGTATGAGAAATCTACTTAACACATTTTATACTATGGCTAATCACAGGACCACACCACTTTCGTGGAACGGGTTCACTCCATTGGATTGCCAGTTCTTTAAAAACAAATAATTCTTTTAAATCTCGCAATGCCTTTTATAAAAATGAAGCAATTATAAGACTCAGTTCCCATCACACAATGCAACGCAAACCGGAGGATAGAGTTTTACCTTATAATGGCCAAAATATGCTTGATATGAATAAAACACAAGAATTTGATATTATTACTAGTGTTTACATATTTCAAAAACAATTTCGAATCATAACTATCAATCATAGACGGCATAGGCACCATATAGCATGTCGCCATATATATATATATATATACAATCAAAACCGCACAGTCACGTATTTGGAAATTCGATTTCCGTCATGAACCAAGGCAAAAGATAGTCCTTACCGAATTCGAGACTGTCTAGCCCGAGTCTCAGGCAAGCGCGCAGGCAAGCCTTGGATCGTCAGGGCCAGTCCACCGATGTGGATTATTATGCCTGAACACTACGTTTCCCCGCCCTTTGGGGCGTAAATGAGCCAACGAATAACTCCATCGGTCCTGGATCGACCGATATAACCGAGGCGCCTCGCAACAGTAACAACCACATAGGTGAAAATAGTATAAATGTCAGCAAGTTTAAGCACCGACACCACCTCTAGCTAGAAGGAAACACATGCCCTCCTTGAGGTCCTTCTCCCGTTTCTGGTTCATACCGGGGTGTGAGGCTCGCGAATTCACGTTATACACAAAGCTACGCCACACAGGCGGTGCTTTGTTCATCTCCACAAGACTTTGCTTTTCAACAGAAGCCTTGATCATTTGCCACTTAGGCATGCCACACTAGCAATTCATGCCATACGACTGATGTCCATCGATATACAACCTCTGAGCTCGTGCGTCTCAGAGAAGGGCGTTAAGCAAAAGAATAAATTCTCCACCGCCAAACAGATGTATATTTAATATTGATCAATCAACACAGAATAAATTCCAATGTCAGACACACAGTCCATTTACATGTCCATTCTGGGTCTGAACAAAACCGGAGGCACTATATACCTCGCAAACCCATCGATCTCCACGTACGTTTGGGCGATCACCACTCATTATCCATATTTCGGGATGCCTCCCAATCAGGACATCAGTTACCATCCAAACAAGGTGAAGATTTCCGGTCTTCAACCACCGTCTTCATCTTCGATTTCTTGTCGTCGATTCAGTTATTTAGAATGGGATAAACCCGGTCTTTCTGAGCAACTCGCATATATAAATAACTAGTGCTACACAAACACAACATACGCCTCATTCCCATTCATTAGTCACTAACCGTCAATCAGTAAGAGAACGGTTTCCTAAATATTAACCCCGAAGGCTGAAACCAACATCAGATCAAAACCCAGGAAACCATTCGACTTAGATAACCTTCAGTTAATTTCTAAATTTCACATTCCATATCGTTTATAGTATTTTATAATGATTTATTGCTATTTTTATTTATTTTAAAATAGCCAATTTATTCAAACGACGCTTCGGGCCATAACACGGCCGTGGTGCTGTTTTTCTTCAGGTTTTACTTACACATATCTGAAAATCTAACCGTTGGATCTTCACAAAATTTTTATCATTAGAAAGATCTTTTCAAAACAAATCCAACGGTTCCAGTTTTGGGAAAATCCGACGGTCGGATCTCCCGGTACACTCGTTTATAGTTTCGATTTCAAAATACGAACTGCAGCGTCGTTATTCGATTTAATATATATATATATATATATATAAATATATAATCAATTATGGTGCTGTTTTTCTTCAGATTTGAATTAAACATTCCAGACAATCCAACCGTTGGATTTTCACAAAGTGGGTATCGTTGGGAAGATATTTCCAATGCGAACCCAACGGTTTTGGTTTCGGGAAAATCCAATGGTCGGATCTCCCACACTAATCGTTTGAAATCACGGTTTCAAAACACGAACTGCTTCTTCGTTATTCGATATATTTTATTTATATTTATATATATAATCGATTCTTCGATTTCAAAACCATATTCTTTTCATATCTATGATAAAAATGATATTTTTATCCAACTGACTTCTATTTCAACACTTCACTATTTTTAACAATTCATGTACATAATAAAAATGTGATTTTTAATGTAAAAACAATTTATTTCAAAACACGACTATTTTATATAGTTCATATAGATGATAAAAATAGGATTTTTATTATAAAACAATTTATTTCAAACACGAATACCATTCAACACATGAATTTCTATTCAACGAATGAATTTCTATTCAACACATGAATATTTTCTATAGTTTGTATATATATAGTAAAAATGTGATTTTTATTGCAAAACAATTTATTTCAAAACACTACTATTTTATATAGTTCATATAGATGATAAAAATAGGATTTTTATTATAAAACAATTTATTTCAAACACGAATACCATTCAACACATGAATTTCTATTCAACGAATGAATTTCTATTCAATACATGAATGTTTCAACATATGAAAATAATTTCAACAAATGAAAATAATTCTAACACATGAATATTTCAGAAAATTTCGGCAGCATAACGGCTGGGTAGTTAAAACCGGGGCCGTCCCTAGTATGGCTCCTTGCTCTACCTTAAAGCCTCGCAGCTTTTGACAATGGGGATTTCATGCATCTAGTTCGCATGCAGGCGGCATGTATATTTTTTTTTCATTTCCACAAACTAATCCTATGTGGTTTCAAACAAATAATTCTCAACCACAAACGGGTATTTTTCAACCACAATCAATCAATTTCAACCACAAACAATTCTAATCAACCATTCGTAATCAATCAATTTTCACACCAATCACAACCAATAAATATCGTCCATGGTTTGTGGACGAGGGGCGTATATATATTTATATATAAGCATTTCACTTCTATTTCAACACATATATAACTTATATATCGAGCGTACAACTTATACAATGCTTATACAAGAGGTGTACAACGCTTATATAACTCATACATCGACTATATAATTTATACATCGTCGTTTTCCATATCGTTTACAATTTAGAAATCTCACATTGGGTTCCACTCCACCAAAAATAGCAGAAGGCTCAGAAAAATATGCGGTCTCTTCTAGAATGTAGAAGACGTCCACACGAGTCCATTATCTCTTGTTTCACTGAATTTCGTCAACAAACGAAAAAGATATGATGTTTACAGTGAAATCAAAAATGGTAGCGCTTTAAATTGCTATAATATAGTTGAAATTAATTTCAGCCGTACACCTCCTTGAAGCTTCAAAACTAGGTTTAGATTTTTACTCCAATCCGCGAAGTTGCAGCCCGATCAGACCATACCACGTTGTCGAGCCTCGAATCACGCTCCTATCGATGGTGGAGGGGTCCGCTCCGGTGGCTCAAGCTGGCAGCGGCGACGACCTGAAGACCTCGACTTTGGAGCGTCAATCTGCGATGAAGACGAGATGAGGGAGGGCGAATCCTATATGGATTTGAAGGTAGAAGGGAGATCTTCAAAAAACCCTACTGGAGCCTGGCCTGAAGATGATCGGAGCGATCTGAATTTGATCGGGAAGGTTTGAAGGGTTTTCCATCGTAGACCGCGATGGGGGAGAGAGAATTTTTTTTGTATAAAATTCTGATTGGCCGGGAGCTTTTCAAACACGACCTCCAATCCAAACCCAACGACTGTCGTCCCTAGCTAAATACCCCCATTTCGAACACAATGGGATATGGTTCGTAGGCCCATTCGACTATTTTCAGTCAGTTTTCCTTCAAATTAAAATATAAAACATTCAATATTTAATTTGAACGTACATTTCAATTTTCCCGGGGCCACATACTGATTCTAAAAATTCCCGAAAAATAAATCAAGCTATGTTTTGACGATATGGTCCCAACAAAACTAGTTTCATCGAATTCTGAGACCGTTTGCAAAATGGCCCATTTCTGGTCGATCCAATTTAATAGAAATCGACCAAATACATTTTCCCTTTACCACGCTCACATACTAGCTTCAAAAATTATGAAATTTGAAACCTAGAAATAATTTGACATCCCGGATTCAACAAAAGTGGTTTCGTCGAATTCCGAGGTCGTTTGCAAAATGGCCATTTTCACGGGCTATGTAAACTCCATAGCGACCTTTCTGAAAATTCATTTGGCATAACTTTTGCTTCCCACAAATGAAACTTTGATTTTTCAGATTCGTTAGAAAGATATTCACTAACAGATTTAAATATTTTTGGTTTCACTCAAATTCGTTTTGTTTTACACCCGGTACAGTCATTCAAAGTTTGAATTCAAATTTTGAAACTGCCGCGCCATTTCAGGCCTTGTTTATAATTAGAATTAATTATATTCGTTTTCAAATGTCGATTCAACCTTACTTTTCATCGTTATTATTTAAAATATTTATTTTAAATATTTAAAATCCACAAAAATAGCCAATAAAAAAAATTAAAATTGGTTCAGATTTTCCGGGTCGTTACAAAACTAGTCAGGATTAGCGAACCACACCGAAGTAGTTTTATTTCCTAATCCCAACCTATTCATCCCATGGAGCAAAACTGGTAATACTCCATAACTAACACCACGGTGTTATCGGTAGAATTAATTACCATTTTACGTTCAAATCTAATTAAAGATTTAACTATCGCTTGGAGCAAAATTGTTGATACTCCATTCTCGATCACTTTAATCTAATTAAAGATTCATTAAAACTCCACTTAGTTTTAATCTTCCCAAAAATAAATATCCTGTCTTTAACTCGGTTAAAGAACCAACGTCATCTAAAACACAGTTCACGATAAATCCAAAATCACTTTCCATTGTTAATCGGGTTAAAGAACAAGTGTTATTCAAAACACCGCTCACGATAAACCCCAAAAACCAATTTAAATTCAATTCCAATTAAATACAAATTAACTGGACAATTTCACTAAATCTTAATTAAAAGATTTATTCTTTTTCTATACTGGGTTCAAGAACAGTGTTATTCAAGACACCATTCACGACGAACCCAAAATCCCATTTGATATTAAATACAAGGCTCTGAATAGAAAATATATCGTCTTATATTCAACATCAAATTTTGAAACCAACAAATATCGTATTGGAAATAACGATATAAATATAACATTCAAATTTCCGCAACCGTATCTATATAATCACGAAATCCAACATCGAAATATTACGAAGATAATTTCGATTCAAACCCATTCCAATTCACGTGTTGGAAATTCTGATTATTTTCAAAACCACTTTAAATCCAATTTATTCGAAAATATTGGATTATATTTCTAGTTCAAAACTAGTTCATTTCGATAAAAATCTATTTTTATCTTTTCAAATTTAGAAATTTTCATCCCAATTCTTTCCACTTCATATATTATGATTTTACACAAATTATTACTATTTTTAATAATTTTATCAAGGCCCGTACAGTCGGTTTTCAATAACGGCCACCGAACTACACTTACATCGACCTTTTCCAAATTTGATTTGGACATAATTCCAAATCCAATCGGTAGATTTCAAATTTCTAATATTCACTGGAAAGCTCTTTTCGATATGAACCCAACGGTTCCGGTTTTAGGAGAATCCGACGGTCGGATCTCCTGCAACGTCAATTCGAAGTCAATGGTCGAAATTCGTGAACTGCCGCGGCGCGGTGCGTTCTATTCAGGCCATTTAATATATATATTATATATATTTTGTCGATTTCAATTCAAAACGTATTTTACAAATCATTTTAAATTCATTTTTGAAACGATTTCAACTTCATATTCAATTTCGAATCAAAATTGAATATTTCACATCATCGATATACAAATGATAATATTTTCAAAACATTATATTTTGAAATCACTTCCTTTTCTATAATTATTATCAAAATGAATATAATCGATATAAATATCGTTCGCGTCAAAATAGCGCATCTCTAATCAACACGACTTTATATATTTCAATAACTTCGTTATTCTATTCAACAAATGAATATTTATTCTATTTAACACATGAATCTATATTTCTTTCAACACATGAATATTCTCAACACATGAGTATCGTCAACACATGACTATTTTTATTATTTAATATATTTTATAAATTATGATAAAGATGTAAATTTTATTATTTAAAATATTTTACTCAACACATGAATATTCTCAACACATGAGTACTGTCAACACATGACTATTTATTATATTCAACGCATGAATCTATATTTTAATATTCTTTATTTTTCTAATTGGAATGAGGCCCAATCAATTACCATATAATGTTAATAACAACGATAAATAATCAACCATCATCCAAAGTGCACCACACAACTGCATAAGCATTAAATATAAATAATAAACGCTCATACAGTCTGTCAATCAAACAATCGACATACCACTAAACAATTGGGATTAGTGTACGTCAAATATCATCCCAACACCCGTGTGGGGTTTCAATCCACAAACACTGAATATTATTTGTGTAGTTGGGCGACGTGTAAAATTTATCGTCCCAATCAATGTCCTTCAAATAGGTGTACATAAACAAACCGTCTGGTTTGTAAATGAATATTTATTTATTTACATTCACGTTAAAAAATTTATATTTTTAACGATAATTAATTTATTTCAACACATGAATGTTTTACTATCCATTTCACATCAACATCACAAACAAACTTCACAACACATCAAACAAGCATACAAGTCGTCCATGGTCTGTGGACGACAGGTGTCGGGTGCTGCTAAGCGCCGTCTACATCCTAGTATATAATTTTAACTAGAAAACAAGAATTAAAGTGAGAATTTCTCACCTACTAGCTAAACCAATACACCGCGACTCTTCATATGTAGGAAATCTTCGTCGCTTGCCTTTTTTCACTTTCGTCGTCCGTATACGCTACATATATAAAAATCACATTTTTATTATGCCATGGTATAAATAACAATCATACATTTTCATAAATAAAATCATATTTTTATTCTTTCTATAATATAAAAATCATATTTTTGTTCTTTCTATACTATAAAAAACATATTTTTCTTCATATAAAAATCAAAGATTTACAGTGTTTAAAATCAAATCTTTACCTCGTTAGAAGTTCCATTTTTACATCGCTAAAAATTCTATCTTTACATCTCTAAAAATTCTATTTTTACACAAAAGAAAATTCTAATATTTTCGCTAACCAAAATCTATTCTTTCCGCTAATCAAAAATCTCATCTTTTCACTTTATAAAAATCACATCTTCAAACAAATGAAAATCTCGTCTTTAACCAATTAAAAATCTCGTCTTTATTTAAACAAAGATCTCGTCTTTATCCAATTAAAAATCTCGTCTTTATCAAATTGAAAATCTCGTCTTTATCCAATTAAAAATCTTGTCTTTATCCAATTAAAAATCTCGTATTTATTTAAACAAATATCATATTTAAAAATATGATCTTTTCATTTCTAAAGATACCACCTTTTCATATTTAAAAATAATGTTAAATTCATATAAACTGATTACAAAATGTGTTTAGTAATTAAAACTGATTTTATAAACTGAAAACTGATTTTTATAAACTAAAAACTGATTTAATATATGCTAAAATACAAATAAAAACTCAGATTTAAATAGATAAAAAAAAACTTACTGCTCGCTAGCGGAATCAGGTCGGAGGGGAGAGGGGGAACGGTGGCCGAAGGCGGAGGGGGTGACTTCGAGGGCGGCACGGTTTTGGGGCTGAAGGGGGGTGCGGTTTCAATCGAGGAAGGGGGAGAGAGAAGTGGAGGAAGGGGGTTCACATCTGTGGAGGAGAGGGTGGGCGCGCTTGCTCCGGCGGTGGCCCCCTGGCGGCGCGATGTCAGGGCTAGGGCACGAAGCCCTTCCCTTTTTTTTCCTTTTTTTTTCTTTGAATTCGAAATGAACCGGGGGGGGTGGGCTAAGAGAAAGGAAAGAGGGGTGAGGTGTTATGTTTATTTTATTTCAAAAAGGTACCTTTTTATTTTGACCTTGAAATCGAACCCACCGACTGTCATCTATACTAACTACCCCCATTCCGAACCCAATGGGATAAGTATCGCAGGATGATTCGACTGTTTCGATCAGTTTTCGCCAAAATCAAAATATAAATCTATATATTGAATTTGACCATCCATTTCATTTTTCCGGGGCCATATACTAACTAGAAAAATTCCTGAAAAATATTTTCTAACTTTGTATTGACGATATGGTCATAACAAAACTGATTTCGTCGAATTACGAGACCGTTTGAAAAATGACCATTTTCCAGTCGATTAAAATTGACTGAAACTGTCAAAACACGTTTTTCTTTGCCACGCTCACATATTGATTCGAAAAATTATGAATTTTGAAACTTAGCGATAATTTTACATCACAGATCCAACAAAAGTGGTTTCGTCGAAAATCGAGGTCGTTTGCAAAATTTCCATTTTTAAGGGCCAGAATTCCATAGCGACTGTTCTGAATTTTCAACTGAACATAACTTTTTATCCCCGCTATGAAATTTCAACTTTTCAGATTCATTGGAAAGATATTCTCAAATAGATTCTAATATTTTTGGTTTTTCTAAAATCCGGTTTATTTTGCACCCGGTTCATTCATTTGAACTTTGAAATCGAATTTTCAAACTACCGCGCCATTTTCAATTCCTTTTATAATTAAAATAAATATTTATATTCTAACGGCGATTCAAATAAATATGTATATTGTATTTCAATTCAAAATAAATTTCTCGTCGTTATTATTCAAAATAATTCATTTTAAATATTAAAATTCGTTAAAATTGCCAAAATAAATTTTTTTAATTGGTTCAGATTTCCCGGGTTGTTACAATCTCCCCCACTTAAAACTTTTCGTCCCCGAAAAGGTACGAAGCCAAAAGTTGTTTTACATACCAACTCAACTTCCATTATTTCCATTACGGCTTAAGTTCTTCAACTTTTCAGTATTTAAGAACTTTTCAATTTTTTCAGAAATTTGGCTAACACCTTTAATTTTCGAAAAATTTCGCCATAACCTCCGTTGCACCGGGGACTTCGGGATATTTCAAATAGCCTCCCATGGTCCTTATTAATCCAAAAAGAAAAAGAAACAGCCAAGCGGCTAGCCAATCGGCTCATAAAATCACCCAAACCCAATAAATTTGTAAACATGTACCTATTTGTCGGGCAAACAATTTTATTCTTCTGCTCTAGCCTCCTTGCTATGACCTATTCAATGGATATACATGTATATGCATGCAAATTGTAACAACCCGGAATTTTAGGGCCAATTTAAATTTTTTATTTTATGAAATTTTGTTAGAAAATGCGTCAGAATTTAAAAATTACATTTTTAAATTAAACTATTGAATGACTTTGTATATAAATTTTATGATTAATGAATGATTTCAAATTTTTTCTAATAAATAATTATTTGTAATTAGATATGAAATTCCTCTATAATAAATTGTGAAATAAGAAACGTGCGCAACTACGTTCACATTAATATAGTTTATTCCATAATATTAGAATTTAAAACGAACAATGTTGTTTATACGCAGTACGCGTTCACTAAAATATAAAAGAAATGTGATGTAAGAAACTAAACTAAAAGAATAAATTAAAAAATGAATTGGTGTAATATGAAGCATGCGAGGATCAGGGAAGGACAAAAATTAGAAAGAAATTTAGAAAGAATAATCAGCTATGAATATACGTGAGAATAAAAGATGAATGGAAACGTTAAGTAAATTAAACAGATTGTTATAAATGGATACAAGGAAAAATAAATAAAGAGTATTATATGGAAACACTAATGGCTTAAGTGAATATTTGGCAAAAGAAAAGACTGGTTTAAATTTATAAAATAGTGAACATGTAAGGGAAACATTAATACTAAGAGAGGTACGTTGAACATAAAAAGGGTTTCAATTCTTTGTCGGCTGGAAATTAATTACATTTATTGCACCAACCCTTGTTCTGAATGATTTGTGTAACGACCCAGGTTTTTAAACGATTAGTTTTAAATATTTAATATCATTTAAATATTGTGGTTGATAATATCAATCGATATATGATTTTATTTTGAATATACACATATATTTATTTAATCTGAAATAATTATAATAATACGAGAATCTGAATTTGATTAAATTCAAAAGTTAAACTGGAGTCAAAATGATGTATATGAATTTTATTTGAATTAAAAACGATAATAGTAATTTATTATCGGTGGATTTAATTGTCTGAAATCAATTTATATTTTAAAACGAGTTTAATTTAAATCGTTAATTCAAATTTTCATCTTCTCACAATTAAATTTCAGAACTCATTTCATTGAATTCATAATAGTGAATAACGTTGGAAACATCGGTCGTCACGGTCGAATAGTGGTTCGGGATTTCTAGTTAAGGACTGCGAGATATTTTAATTAATTAAAATAAAATCAATAAAAGAAAAAAAAATCATCAGAGCCGACCTAAGAAGTGTTTAACGCAGACCTAAATAAAGCCGCACACCCTATATTCATCTCGAGCCAACAACGTTGTCTCCTTGCTTCAGTATCAAGGAAACACCGTATTAATGGCGTTTGTACTCTATGAACTGTTCGCCTCTATATAAGGCCGAGTCTTCTCTTCTTTTCAAAGCAACGAAATGAATGTCGTTCTGTTCATTTTCATCCTTCGAGTCCGAAATCAAATCGCTCCGTTCGACAATGTTAATAAAGAGAAAAAAAAGTGTGATTCAAGAAGAAATCATATTGAATTGCCGTGGCGTTCGACAATCGGGTTCTCGACAAACAAAAGCTCCGTTCGAAGCAGTAAGGGTTCGAGATTCAAGAAGAAAAAGGGAATACCCAAATCGAAAATCGATTTCAAAAAACCTGATTTCCTAAAACTCGCGATTTGGTATTATTTGGGGGTGGGTCGCGAATTCGAAAGCTGGAGCCATTGAGTGTGATTGAGGTCGTTCTTCAATTCAGTGGGATTCTTCATGGGTGCGATGTCGACTGGAAATCTTGTAACTCGAAACAAAATTAGGGCCGCTACTTCAAACTTGCAGGGGGAAGCCATCGTGCGATGGACAACATGCAGTGAGGCCGAAGTCATAGAATTTGGTGTGAGTGAAGAGCAGTTCGGTGTACTAGCCAGATTGGAGGAGTTCCGTCCTTTGCTAAAAGGTTAGAATCTTATTAGTGAAAGGGTTAGAATTAAATTAGTAAATGGTTAGGATCTTTTTTTTTTGTATATCAGTATGGATTAGTTTAAATAAATTGTTAAGCTAAATTTAATTTAGTAACAATGAAAAGAAGAGAAAAATATAGGAAAGTTTTATTTATTTATTTATTTAATTGGTTAAAATAAATAAATGGTTAATCGGTAAATTTAAATAAAATTTATCACAGGTTCGAATTTCATTCGAGAACGTTAGTAGCCGGTAATTGGGAGATAAACACGATATTCGACAACTGCAAATCACGGTGAGTAAATCTCACTCACCTTTTATTTATAATTATTTTTACTTCATAAAAATAATTGTTTGCTGCTTGTGTTGTTTTCTGGTTGTTTATATATATTAGTTATTTAGGCTATATATATATATATATATATTGGGTTGATTGATTGGTTGGATTCCCGCAGTCTCATTAGCGGATGCCCGCAGTTTCATAGCGGATGATTACCCTATACGCCCCACGCTATGATTAGTGGATGACCTTCTATACCGCGATATTCTGCCACGAAGCAGAATGGGTATTATTTATGTGCTAACATCTGTGGATGCAGGAAAACAGGTTGGAGGAATCCAACTGGATTCCTCAAAAATATATTATCTGTTTGTTTATTTGTTTGCATATATATTGTTATATATGATGTGTTAGAAAAATAAACAATTGGTTGCTTTGTGTGTTTTATCACTGGGCTTAAGTAATGATATTTAAAAATATCGTAAAAAGGATATTGGAAATTTAAAAAGGGAAATTCTATTTTTAAATAGAATTTGAACTTCAAATGGAATAAAAATAAACTTGTTTTTGAAAAAATAAAACAAGTAGTTTCTTTATAAACGAAGTTTATAAATAGTTCTTTTATAACGAAGTTATAAATGAAGTGAAAAGAATTATCATTTGATAATTCAGAAATAGAAATACAAGTGTGAAATTGGAATGGAAAATCTATCGTCAAAAGGAAAATAGAGATATTGATTTCAAAAAGGAATCGAAGTCGAGACTTGTTTAAAGAAATTGAATAAAGAGAATTCAATGAAGTTAACTATAGAGATTTGAAAATATGATTCAAAAGGAAATTTAAATATAGAATTTGAATTCAAATAGAAAAGGAAATGGAAATTTGAATTTAGAAGTCAAATAGAAAATCCAAAGTGGATTTGAATATAGAATTTTCAAATGGTGTTGAATATAGAGAATTTGAAATAGAATTTCCAAATAGAATTTGAATTAGAATTTCAAGACAGAACTTTCAAAAGAGAATTTGAAATAGACTTTTGAAAATAGAATTTCAAAAATAGGATTTGCAATGAAATATAATTGAAAGAGAATTTGACTATAGAAATTCAAAAGGGATTCAAATATAGAACTTGAATTCAAAGGAATTTAAATATGGGATTTGAATTCAAGGGAATTGAAATAGAATGTGAATTCAAAGGAATTCAAATGGGATTGGAATAAAGGATTTGAAATGGAATTTCAAATAAAAGAAAAATGTAATTTGAAATATTGGGAATTTCAAATAAGAGAAAATGGAATTTGAAACATTTAGAATTTCAAATAGAATTTAAATGGAGTTTGAATATTTGAATTTCAAATGGAGTTGGGATATTCGAGAATTCAAATAGACTTTAAATATAGGAATTTCAAACAAATTTGAAAATGGAGTTTAAATCCAGAATTGGAATTCAAGAGATATAAATCTAGAATTTGAATCCAAGGGATATAAATATAGAATTTGAATTCAAGAGAAATTTAAATATGGTATTTGAATTCAAAGTGAAGTTTAATATGAGATTTGAAGTTCTAATAGAATGAAAATAGATTTGAATATAGAAATTTAAATGGAGATTGGAAATGAGATTTGAATAAGGGAAATTCAAATGTAGAATTTCAAAGTAGAACTTGAATTAAAACTTTGAAATAGAATTTCAAATAGAACTCGAAATAGAATTAACTATGGGATTTGAATATGGAATTCAAATGGCATTGAAACTATGGATTTGAATATATTAAAATCATAATGGAGTTGAATTTCATTCAAATGAAGGTTTAAAAGTTTATATATATATATATAATTAAAACGAACTCGCCGCAGCGCTGCAGTTCGTAAATTGGCGACTCGAACTTCAATTGAGTATACAGAACTCAATTGGAGTCGGAATTCTTCGAAACAAGAATCGTCAGGCCCGATTTGATAATAGTTTTCCAATGAAGGAGAAAAATCTGGATTTCGTCGTATATATTTTGAGTTATGTCAAAATCAAATTTTCAGAAAAACAGCGCCAGAATCGTTTTAAAACCATAATGGTTTATTTAATATTATAAAAGGATTTTAAGCAAATAAAAATCCGAATTTTCTATTTAGAAAATTTCAGAGTTGAGTTGTAAAATATATGCGAATTCAAGTTGTGTAAATGAATATGATTTTTGAAACAGAAACCAGATTTTGATTTATTGTATAGAATTAACTAAATTAAATAGAAATTAGTTAATGAGATTTCGAATGAATATTGGGGTTTGAATAAGTAAATTCGATTGGAAATTTATATTCGAAATCAAAAAGGAAACTAGAATTGAAATTGAAACGCAATTTGGTTATGAGCAAGCTAAATATTTTGTTTGAAAATGCTATGTTCAAACAAAGGAGTAAAATAGGCAAAATGGCCGATTTAAAGAATAAATGGGTGAACTGAATTCAAACGATTAGATAGTGTTGAATTGAAAACAGGTGAACAGGTGTTAAACAGATATGGGATGGAGTATATGAAGATTTTTATTTATGTGCTCGACAAAAAGGTACATGTTTAAATTCATATATGGGTTTTATGCGCCGTATCGGCAAGCCGCTTGGCTTTTCCTTTTTCTTTTTGATTGAGGAAGATACCGGGAAGCTATTTGAAATTTCCCGATGCTCCCGATACAGGGGAGGTTATGGCGAATTTTTCGGAAATTTAAGGAGTTAGAATATTTTTAAGATATTTTGATAATTAGAAATCATTGTATCGACATATTGAATTCGATAGGTAAGTGAATATAAAAATCGAATATTGTAAACAAAAAGGGATAGAGATAAGTGATTGAAATTGATTTCAATTGCAAATAGAGATATTTTCTAATATATAGAAAATAAAAGAAGTTAATATTTGGAAACGTTTTCCAAATGGCATAAGAGGCAAGATGATTATTGAAAATATTTGGGTAACAAATATTGATAGAGAAAATAGAGAAGAGGTTTAATTAATGAAATATTAATTAAAGAGCCCAGTGATTTGTTGATATGTTTGGATGAACACTTGTTTTTATTCGATAGTTAAATCACAGACTATCGAAGTTTTTGACCATCGTTGTCAATATGGAGAGACCGGTTGGATTATTATCCAAAGAACCACTCCGTATCGGCATAAGCGTTGCGAACCAAGTATGCTGGATATATTGAAGACGGAGTAAAGTGCAAGGGCTTTTCTATTAAATAGAAATAGTGCCTTCGGTTTCGTTCAGTCCCAGAACGAACGTAAATGGACGAATGTCTGACAGAGTATTTCCAATGATCAAATGGGTTGGTCTGTATGAATATATATGGTTGCAACGGATTTATCCCTTAGCATAATATCCAGAATATTTGTGCAAACTCAACTAGTGATTAACGGATCTGACAATGTGGCATTCAAAGTGATTGTGTTATCAAGGAATGGTAAGTAATCGTAGCCTCAGGCCTCAACAACCGGGAAAGGACAAAAATCGGGCAGGCAGCATGGCTATGTGGGTCGCACCCATTAGGGTGTATAATCACCTATCTAGAGAAATTCCTTTTGTTTCTAAATCTATCGATTCTGCCCATTCGGGAACGGTGGTTTGAGTCCAACCGTTGGTGATATACATTCGATACACTCAAGCGAAATGAGTGGTCGGTCATGTGTGGGCCGGGTTGCAAGACGTTCTTGTTGAACCCAGGTGTATTCGCCTCTAGAGATACATCATCGGAAGGTGGTCCCATACCTTGTCATGTTGGAAATCCAATCTCCAATAAGCGCCATGCGGGTTTTGATTATATACTATATATGTGGAGCGTGAGATGCAAGCGTTCTACTATTTGGTTATTTACTTGATGTAGACATTATTATAATATCACTGGATTTTCGTATCAAAGTGTTTTGGGTTATAGTAAGGTAAAAACCGTCCGTGTTTATGTGTGGGCTGGTCTTACTATTACCTTTTCTTTCGAAAAGAGTTTTGAAAGTTAAACAAGTGGTTGGAGTTTACTCACACCAGTCCCATGACTGACCCAGAGTTTATTTTGTTTTGTTTTCCCTAAACTCTTGGGTGCCCAAATTTGTACGGGCAGTCAAGTGTTTCAGGCTTTTACAGATACACTTGGAGGAGCTTGAAGCTGGAGGCTTCAACGTTAGTTATTTAGAGTTACTTCCGCTGGATCAAATGTTATGTGTACTCTGATGATGGTATGTATTTATGTACAAAACAGATTTGTATTTCAAAAGTTATGTTATATAATATATTTTATTCGTTCCGCTGTGAGTTGTGATCTTCGTTTTTCTTCTATTCTAATATTTCTTTCTTTCTATTTCTCATCCTCTAACTTCTTTCTAATAATGAGTCGTATTTCTGTGTTATTTGAGTTGGACGTGTGGTGTTTTTAGTCAACTCAGATAGCACGGATTTGCGGGTCGTTACAGTTGGTATCAGAGCTTAGGTTGAGCGAACACCTAGGCTTGTGTGGCATGTTCTCATTAGAGATAGGGTCAGTAGTACCCTAGAATGAGTTGAGTCTATATATACGAGAGAGCGTATTTGTAAATTGATATAAAAGTTGTTTTATATTGTGTTGGCTAGTCTGTTGAGTGGTTTATGAATTCTGGTCGAATCGTGGGACGCCACGAAGTCGATAGGAATTTCTAAACGCTTGAACAGAAGATTGAACATGATATTGTTTTCAAGTGGGTAAATGAAATAAGTTTACCCGAAATTTCTATTTTGATATAGAAAGAATAATTTTCTAGAATTATTATTATATGGATGTGTTGGATGTTGATTTTATAATCAAATGAGATTATAAACTTAGAATGGTTATTTATAACCAAATTGAATGTGTATATGAATTAAATATACAAATGAGATGAATTAAAATAAAATTCAAACCAGAATTGAGAATTCAAAATCCTGGGAAATTGGAAAATATTTTTCAAAGTATGTTAAAGTAATATAGCATTAATTTGAAAAGATTTGAATCGAAATCATATTTGAATGGATTTTGAAATAATTAAAGCACTGAACTCACTTCAGTGGCTAGGAAATAATTCTGATAATGATTGCAACATCATCAGGGTTCATTTTCGAGTTTCTAAGTGATAGGTTGCTACCTTAGAAAGTTTTTGATGGAAATTTGTTTTGAAAGAAAACAAGTAGATTGAAAATTCAAATGTTTTGAATTTGAAATGAAAATAAATATATGTATATATTTATGGGATTTCAAAAGAATTTGGAAAGAGAAAATCCCAGGAATTTGAATTCCGAAGTTTAAATTTAACTGAAGCAAGTTAAATGGATCGAGATAAATAAATTAGTGAAATTCAACTTGAAGAAGATTGAATATAATTTGAATTGGGTGAAGATCGTTTAGATTGAATGTGTGAAAACCAAAAGTTTTGGTTGAAATTAAAGTCATAGAAATACGAGGAGTTGAGTTCAGCATAAGTGAGATGTTGAAAAGTAATTGATTTGTACCATTTTCCTACCTTAGCAATTTCGAGGACGAAATTATTTTAAGGGGGGAAGAATGTAACGACCCAGGTTTTTAAACGATTAGTTTTAAATATTTAATATCATTTAAATATTGTGGTTGATAATATCAATCGATATATGATTTTATTTTGAATATACACATATATTTATTTAATCTGAAATAATTATAATAATACGAGAATCTGAATTTGATTAAATTCAAAAGTTAAACTGGAGTCAAAATGATGTATATGAATTTTATTTGAATTAAAAACGATAATAGTAATTTATTATCGGCGGATTTAATTGTCTGAAATCAATTTATATTTTAAAACGAGTTTAATTTAAATCGTTAATTCAAATTTTCATCTTCTCACAATTAAATTTCAGAACTCATTTCATTGAATTCATAATAGTGAATAACGTTGGAAACATCGGTCGTCACGGTCGAATAGTGGTTCGGGATTTCTAGTTAAGGACTGCGAGATATTTTAATTAATTAAAATAAAATCAATAAAAGAAAAAAAAATCATCAGAGCCGACCTAAGAAGTGTTTAACGCAGACCTAAATAAAGCCGCACACCCTATATTCATCTCGAGCCAACAACGTTGTCTCCTTGCTTCAGTATCAAGGAAACACCGTATTAATGGCGTTTGTACTCTATGAACTGTTCGCCTCTATATAAGGCCGAGTCTTCTCTTCTTTTCAAAGCAACGAAATGAATGTCGTTCTGTTCATTTTCATCCTTCGAGTCCGAAATCAAATCGCTCCGTTCGACAATGTTAATAAAGAGAAAAAAAAGTGTGATTCAAGAAGAAATCATATTGAATTGCCGTGGCGTTCGACAATCGGGTTCTCGACAAACAAAAGCTCCGTTCGAAGCAGTAAGGGTTCGAGATTCAAGAAGAAAAAGGGAATACCCAAATCGAAAATCGATTTCAAAAAACCTGATTTCCTAAAACTCGCGATTTGGTATTATTTGGGGGTGGGTCGCGAATTCGAAAGCTGGAGCCATTGAGTGTGATTGAGGTCGTTCTTCAATTCAGTGGGATTCTTCATGGGTGCGATGTCGACTGGAAATCTTGTAACTCGAAACAAAATTAGGGCCGCTACTTCAAACTTGCAGGGGGAAGCCATCGTGCGATGGACAACAGGCAGTGAGGCCGAAGTCATAGAATTTGGTGTGAGTGAAGAGCAGTTCGGTGTACTAGCCAGATTGGAGGAGTTCCGTCCTTTGCTAAAAGGTTAGAATCTTATTAGTGAAAGGGTTAGAATTAAATTAGTAAATGGTTAGGATCTTTTTTTTTTTGTATATCAGTATGGATTAGTTTAAATAAATTGTTAAGCTAAATTTAATTTAGTAACAATGAAAAGAAGAGAAAAATATAGGAAAGTTTTATTTATTTATTTATTTAATTGGTTAAAATAAATAAATGGTTAATCGGTAAATTTAAATAAAATTTATCACAGGTTCGAATTTCATTCGAGAACGTTAGTAGCCGGTAATTGGGAGATAAACACGATATTCGACAACTGCAAATCACGGTGAGTAAATCTCACTCACCTTTTATTTATAATTATTTTTACTTCATAAAAATAATTGTTTGCTGCTTGTGTTGTTTTCTGGTTGTTTATATATATTAGTTATTTAGGCTATATATATATATATATTGGGTTGATTGATTGGTTGGATTCCCGCAGTCTCATTAGCGGATGCCCGCAGTTTCATAGCGGATGATTACCCTATACGCCCCACGCTATGATTAGTGGATGACCTTCTATACCGCGATATTCTGCCACGAAGCAGAATGGGTATTATTTATGTGCTAACATCTGTGGATGCAGGAAAACAGGTTGGAGGAATCCAACTGGATTCCTCAAAAATATATTATCTGTTTGTTTATTTGTTTGCATATATATTGTTATATATGATGTGTTAGAAAAATAAACAATTGGTTGCTTTGTGTGTTTTATCACTGGGCTTAAGTAATGATATTTAAAAATATCGTAAAAAGGATATTGGAAATTTAAAAAGGGAAATTCTATTTTTAAATAGAATTTGAACTTCAAATGGAATAAAAATAAACTTGTTTTTGAAAAAATAAAACAAGTAGTTTCTTTATAAACGAAGTTTATAAATAGTTCTTTTATAACGAAGTTATAAATGAAGTGAAAAGAATTATCATTTGATAATTCAGAAATAGAAATACAAGTGTGAAATTGGAATGGAAAATCTATCGTCAAAAGGAAAATAGAGATATTGATTTCAAAAAGGAATCGAAGTCGAGACTTGTTTAAAGAAATTGAATAAAGAGAATTCAATGAAGTTAACTATAGAGATTTGAAAATATGATTCAAAAGGAAATTTAAATATAGAATTTGAATTCAAATAGAAAAGGAAATGGAAATTTGAATTTAGAAGTCAAATAGAAAATCCAAAGTGGATTTGAATATAGAATTTTCAAATGGTGTTGAATATAGAGAATTTGAAATAGAATTTCCAAATAGAATTTGAATTAGAATTTCAAGACAGAACTTTCAAAAGAGAATTTGAAATAGACTTTTGAAAATAGAATTTCAAAAATAGGATTTGCAATGAAATATAATTGAAAGAGAATTTGACTATAGAAATTCAAAAGGGATTCAAATATAGAACTTGAATTCAAAGGAATTTAAATATGGGATTTGAATTCAAGGGAATTGAAATAGAATGTGAATTCAAAGGAATTCAAATGGGATTGGAATAAAGGATTTGAAATGGAATTTCAAATAAAAGAAAAATGTAATTTGAAATATTGGGAATTTCAAATAAGAGAAAATGGAATTTGAAACATTTAGAATTTCAAATAGAATTTAAATGGAGTTTGAATATTTGAATTTCAAATGGAGTTGGGATATTCGAGAATTCAAATAGACTTTAAATATAGGAATTTCAAACAAATTTGAAAATGGAGTTTAAATCCAGAATTGGAATTCAAGAGATATAAATCTAGAATTTGAATCCAAGGGATATAAATATAGAATTTGAATTCAAGAGAAATTTAAATATGGTATTTGAATTCAAAGTGAAGTTTAATATGAGATTTGAAGTTCTAATAGAATGAAAATAGATTTGAATATAGAAATTTAAATGGAGATTGGAAATGAGATTTGAATAAGGGAAATTCAAATGTAGAATTTCAAAGTAGAACTTGAATTAAAACTTTGAAATAGAATTTCAAATAGAACTCGAAATAGAATTAACTATGGGATTTGAATATGGAATTCAAATGGCATTGAAACTATGGATTTGAATATATTAAAATCATAATGGAGTTGAATTTCATTCAAATGAAGGTTTAAAAGTTTATATATATATATATAATTAAAACGAACTCGCCGCAGCGCTGCAGTTCGTAAATTGGCGACTCGAACTTCAATTGAGTATACAGAACTCAATTGGAGTCGGAATTCTTCGAAACAAGAATCGTCAGGCCCGATTTGATAATAGTTTTCCAATGAAGGAGAAAAATCTGGATTTCGTCGTATATATTTTGAGTTATGTCAAAATCAAATTTTCAGAAAAACAGCGCCAGAATCGTTTTAAAACCATAATGGTTTATTTAATATTATAAAAGGATTTTAAGCAAATAAAAATCCGAATTTTCTATTTAGAAAATTTCAGAGTTGAGTTGTAAAATATATGCGAATTCAAGTTGTGTAAATGAATATGATTTTTGAAACAGAAACCAGATTTTGATTTATTGTATAGAATTAACTAAATTAAATAGAAATTAGTTAATGAGATTTCGAATGAATATTGGGGTTTGAATAAGTAAATTCGATTGGAAATTTATATTCGAAATCAAAAAGGAAACTAGAATTGAAATTGAAACGCAATTTGGTTATGAGCAAGCTAAATATTTTGTTTGAAAATGCTATGTTCAAACAAAGGAGTAAAATAGGCAAAATGGCCGATTTAAAGAATAAATGGGTGAACTGAATTCAAACGATTAGATAGTGTTGAATTGAAAACAGGTGAACAGGTGTTAAACAGATATGGGATGGAGTATATGAAGATTTTTATTTATGTGCCCGACAAAAAGGTACATGTTTAAATTCATATATGGGTTTTATGCGCCGTATCGGCAAGCCGCTTGGCTTTTCCTTTTTCTTTTTGATTGAGGAAGATACCGGGAAGCTATTTGAAATTTCCCGATGCTCCCGATACAGGGGAGGTTATGGCGAATTTTTCGGAAATTTAAGGAGTTAGAATATTTTTAAGATATTTTGATAATTAGAAATCATTGTATCGACATATTGAATTCGATAGGTAAGTGAATATAAAAATCGAATATTGTAAACAAAAAGGGATAGAGATAAGTGATTGAAATTGATTTCAATTGCAAATAGAGATATTTTCTAATATATAGAAAATAAAAGAAGTTAATATTTGGAAACGTTTTCCAAATGGCATAAGAGGCAAGATGATTATTGAAAATATTTGGGTAACAAATATTGATAGAGAAAATAGAGAAGAGGTTTAATTAATGAAATATTAATTAAAGAGCCCAGTGATTTGTTGATATGTTTGGATGAACACTTGTTTTTATTCGATAGTTAAATCACAGACTATCGAAGTTTTTGACCATCGTTGTCAATATGGAGAGACCGGTTGGATTATTATCCAAAGAACCACTCCGTATCGGCATAAGCGTTGCGAACCAAGTATGCTGGATATATTGAAGACGGAGTAAAGTGCAAGGGCTTTTCTATTAAATAGAAATAGTGCCTTCGGTTTCGTTCAGTCCCAGAACGAACGTAAATGGACGAATGTCTGATAGAGTATTTCCAATGATCAAATGGGTTGGTCTGTATGAATATATATGGTTGCAACGGATTTATCCCTTAGCATAATATCCAGAATATTTGTGCAAACTCAACTAGTGATTAACGGATCTGACAATGTGGCATTCAAAGTGATTGTGTTATCAAGGAATGGTAAGTAATCGTAGCCTCAGGCCTCAACAACCGGGAAAGGACAAAAATCGGGCAGGCAGCATGGCTATGTGGGTCGCACCCATTAGGGTGTATAATCACCTATCTAGAGAAATTCCTTTTGTTTCTAAATCTATCGATTCTGCCCATTCGGGAACGGTGGTTTGAGTCCAACCGTTGGTGATATACATTCGATACACTCAAGCGAAATGAGTGGTCGGTCATGTGTGGGCCGGGTTGCAAGACGTTCTTGTTGAACCCAGGTGTATTCGCCTCTAGAGATACATCATCGGAAGGTGGTCCCATACCTTGTCATGTTGGAAATCCAATCTCCAATAAGCGCCATGCGGGTTTTGATTATATACTATATATGTGGAGCGTGAGATGCAAGCGTTCTACTATTTGGTTATTTACTTGATGTAGACATTATTATAATATCACTGGATTTTCGTATCAAAGTGTTTTGGGTTATAGTAAGGTAAAAACCGTCCGTGTTTATGTGTGGGCTGGTCTTACTATTACCTTTTCTTTCGAAAAGAGTTTTGAAAGTTAAACAAGTGGTTGGAGTTTACTCACACCAGTCCCATGACTGACCCAGAGTTTATTTTGTTTTGTTTTCCCTAAACTCTTGGGTGCCCAAATTTGTACGGGCAGTCAAGTGTTTCAGGCTTTTACAGATACACTTGGAGGAGCTTGAAGCTGGAGGCTTCAACGTTAGTTATTTAGAGTTACTTCCGCTGGATCAAATGTTATGTGTACTCTGATGATGGTATGTATTTATGTACAAAACAGATTTGTATTTCAAAAGTTATGTTATATAATATATTTTATTCGTTCCGCTGTGAGTTGTGATCTTCGTTTTTCTTCTATTCTAATATTTCTTTCTTTCTATTTCTCATCCTCTAACTTCTTTCTAATAATGAGTCGTATTTCTGTGTTATTTGAGTTGGACGTGTGGTGTTTTTAGTCAACTCAGATAGCACGGATTTGCGGGTCGTTACAATTTGCATATAAACATTTTTCTTCTAAATGCTCAATTAATTCTTTAATTGATGTCTATATATAAAATTTCCATTTTTGCCTCCTACTATTTATTGCCCCTTTTTTTCAAATTTAGATGAAAAAGGGTTTCAATTCTTAAAATTTGCATATATACCATGTCTTATGTTTGGTTTCTATAACAAAATGACGTATAATTGCATGTAATTAAAACATGCATTAAAGAAGTGGAACCATTTTTTATCCTATTCTTTTCAAATACCATAGTGTGAGCATGATTCTTCAACATCAGCATGCAATAATGGCATGCATTAAATGTTCTTGCAACTTGCACGGTGTATTATCAACATAAACAAACTTAAATAAATGACATGTAATGCTCCAACCAAACTGTTCTTTATTTTGTGTATAATTTGCTCTCTATCCACTTAATTACAAACTGCGGATACTTTTGAAATTTGAATAAAAAAAGAAAAAGGATAAATATGTCATTATATGTATCATACAACGTATGGATAAATGGTTTTTATTTGAAATAAAAGAATTAATTAAATAAATAAGATTATAAATATTTATATAAAGGGCCATTTGTAAACTAACCCTAATTCTAAATGATATGTAGCCGCCACTTCCAAAAATCAATGGCCACGTCGCTCCAATCTTCTTCTTCTTCTTTCTCCCAATTCATTCAATAATTCCAAGCAATTCCAACGGCAAAAATGTAGCCAACAACAATATGGACAAACTCAACAGTTATGATTGAGAACCGTGTTGTGTGGATGAACACTTTGTGGCGCAAAGGAGCTTATGGGTTCAACGGGTCTTCACATTACAGAAGAGAAGACGATGGAATTCAGAGAAATAGCGGCCTTAATTCTAATTGGGAAATGTAATTAAAGTTTTAATTATATTTTATTGTTTAAATATTGTAATTAAATGTGCACACAACTATAACTTGTTCATACAATTTCAGAATTGAGAAATTTCAGTTGCGTTGGAATCAGATAAACGAGATCTACAATCTAAAACTGACTAGAGTTGAAACCGAGCATGTTGAAATTTCAGACAAAGATCACTGTGAGATTTCTAAATTTCGAATAATTAAATAATTTAATTACATTTGTTACGTGAATCATTGTATGTACGAAATTATCATATATCTGCGATGTGGTAATTAGAATTATTATTTGTCTGTGCGATTTGTAATGATGTGTGATGTCATGATGTAGCCTGTTTGTTTAGATCTATATATTCTGATGTAATCTCTATAAAGTTCTCTTCTTTATTATTTTTATTTTATTTCTTTCTAAAAATTAAAAATTGAATCTTTATTTTGTTTTACAAAATAAAAAAAAAAAATTGAATCTTTATTCTGATTTATAAAAGAAAGTTAATCTTTTGATTCACAAATAAAAAGGAAGTTTGATTCTTATTTTTGATTTGCAAAGTAAAAGAAAGATAATCTTTTGATTCACAAATAAAAAAGGAAGTTTGATTCTTATTTTTAATTTGCAAAGTAAAGGAAAGTTTAAATCTTTATTATTATTTTTTTGATTCACAACCTAAAATGAAAAGTTGAATCTTTGTTTTGATTAACAAAATAAAATAAAGGTAAATTTTTATTTTGGTTTGCAAATTAATAGCATAAGTTTGATTTTTATTTTGATTTGCAAAATAAAAACAAAAGTTGAATCTTTATTTTGATTTGTAAAATAAAAATAAAAGGTTGAATCTTTATTTTGATTTACAAAATTAGAACAAAAGTTAAATCTTTATTTTGATTTATGATCTACAAGATAAAAAAAAGTTTAGATATTTTATTTTGATTTACAAAATAAAATAAAGATGAGACCTTTATTTTGATTCATGAAAATTATACACCAAATCTTTTGTTGTTGTTGTTGTGTTGACCCAAAACTTCACCCAAAATTACATATTGTCACCATATATGGTAATTTTGGAATGAACATGTAAACTGACACCAAAATTTAGATCATTTCATATGTGGTGATATGTGAATTGAACATGTAGGGAAAGGGGAAACCTCATTTACACTTATATGTGAATTGAACATTTAGAAAGGGGAACAAAGTTTAATGTAAATAAAAATGTACAATTTGTGAATACCGTCATTTACGTTATTTTTAATGTAAATAAAAATGTACAATTTGTGAATACCGTCATTTACGTTATTTTTAATGTAAATAAAAATGTACAATTTGTGAACACCGTCATTTACATTACTTTTAGTGTAAATAAAAAAAAGTACAAAATATGTGGACACCGTTATTTACATTTTCTATGTAAATAAAAGAGATAAATTTAGCAATGAAATTTTATTTACATTCTTTATGTAGATGAAAAAGACAAATTTAACGGTGAAATTTTATTTACATTTTCTATGTAAATAAAAGAGACAAATTTAGCGATGAAATCTTATTTACATGTTTATGTAAATAAAACACACATATTTACGATGACACTTTATTTACATTCTCTTTATGTAAATAAAGGAATAATTTAAATAACACTTTTATTTATATTTTCTTTAGTGTAAATAAATAATAAAAAGGAAAAGAAGTCATTTTGTGTAAATAAATAATAAAAAGGAAAAGAAGTCATTTAGAGTAAATAAAAATTGGACATAGTTAAAAAGAATACATTTTTATTGCTATGTCATCATATTTAAAAGGAATACATTTTTAGTTATCATTTTTGTCGCATTAGAATTGGCGAACAAAAATATGATTATTCTTGCATTAAAATGCACATCGCCAAATAACCATCATTTTTGTCGCATTAGAATTATCGAACAAAAAAATATTATTTTATTGAATATAAAGGTGTATAATGTTGAAACCATCATTTTTTCGCATTAGAATTGGCGAATAAAAAAATATTATTTTATTGAATATAAAAGTGGATAATGTTGAAACCATCATTTTTGTCGCATTAGAATTGGCGAACAAAAATAATGTTAAACATTAAAATCTCATTTTAATGTAATGAAGTAAATAAGAATATGTTCATGTTTTAATTTAAATAAACATGTTTTACATTAAAAACTCTATTTTTAATGTAATGAGTAAATTGATCAAAATGGTTCATGTAAGAAAAAGAAACATTGTTCATGTTGACATAGAAACATGTTTTATATTACATATTTATAATGTAATCAAAAGAGAAGAAAATTTAAATTTTTGTTCAATGTAAATAAAAGAAGTAAAATTACACTTTTATGTAAAGTTAACATATAGAAAAATGACAATTGTTTTAATATGGAACCAATTACATTTTTTCAATGTAAAGATTAAAAAGAATGAATTTACATTTTTCAATGTAAAGATTAAAAGAATATATTTTTTTTTCTCTTTTAATGTAAATAAAAGAGAATAGAATAGATTTAAATTTTCTAATGTAAATAAAAGAGAATAGAATAGATTTACATTTTCTAATGTAAAAAAAAGAGAGTAGAATAGATTTACATTTTCTAATGTAAATAAAAGAGAATAGAATAGATTTACATTTTCTAATGTAAATAAAAGAGAATAGAATAGATTTACATTTTTTTTCAATGTAAAGAAATAAATAGAAAAGAATTACATTTTTCTAATGTAAGGAAAACGAAACGAAGATTTACATTTTTCAATGTAAAATATATATAAAAAGAAAGAATTATATACTTTTTTTCAATGCAAAGGAAAAGATACCATTTATTTACATTTGGCGGAAATCAATAAAGAAAAGAAAAGAAAAGAAAACATTTATTTACATATAGTGTAAATGAATAAGTAAAACAAAATCGTTTATTTATATTTAAACAAAAATAATCAATTTTGTTGTGACAAAAATAAACATTTTTGTTGAAATAAAAGAGTTGAAAAAAAAGGGATATTTTTATCATCACTTTAGTTGCGATAAAAAGAATAGATAATGATAGCTGAAATCGCCTAATATTTTAAATATATATATATATATATATATATATATATATATAAAATTAAATGAAACGCGCGCGGCAGTTCGTGTGTCGGCAATCGTAACTTTAAACGGTTATGTCGAAAGATCCGACCGCCGGATTTTCCCAAAACTGGAACCATTAGGACTGCTTTGGGAAGATCTTTCCAATATATAAATTTCGTCAAAATCCGATGGTTAGATTTTAAGATAAGTGTAAATCAAATTTGGATAAAAACAGCGCCAGGGCCGCCGATCGACCCGAAGCGTCGTTAGACGAAAATAGTTACTTTCATAGCGATTAATCATTATTAAATTCTGATAACGATGTGAAATGGTTTTAAACTTTATATATATGCGAGGATCATTTGAAAAGTCCGAGTTCAATTTCATTTCAAATGATTACACGTCGATTTAAGTCGAAGAGTTGAAGGCGGTGATTGAAGACCGACGATCTTCACCTCGAATGGATGTGTTGCTACTGAGGCCCATGATTGGAGTAGCTACCTTGAAGGGGAGTCAGGGGTAGCCGTCCGGACGTAGTGTTGACTGTTTGGATATGCGAGGTATAAGGTGCCTACGGTTTCGTTTAGACCCAGAACGGACTTGTAAATGGATGTGTGTCTGACGTTGGAATTCATTTCATGTAATTAAATCGACTTGTATTAATATATGTCTGTTAGGTGGTTGAGAATTTATTTTCTACTTAACACCCGGGTATATAGTAATAGTTATCGATCGCCAGGCATTGAATTGTCAATGTGGCACGCTAAGATGCAATGATCAAGGCTTTGTTGAAAAGCAGGCCTTGTGGCTGATGGTCAAAGCATAGCCTGTTTAGGCATAGCTTTGTGGATAGCGTGACTTCGCGAGCCTCACACCCCGGTATGAGTCAAAAACGGGATATGGACCGTAGGGAGTGCACACGTTTCTTTCTAGCTAGGAGTGGTGTTTGGGCTTTGACACGGCCCGACATTTTACTATGTGGATTATGGATTGAGGTACCTCGGGTTTTTATAGGCCGGAAGTGGTCATACAATAGGTCCAAAGGGACCGGGAAACGTGTGTTCAGGCATAACTAATCCACTACCGTTAGGTGGGGACCGACCCTACCGCATCCAAGGGTTCACTGCGGGGGATCCTGAGGCATTTGCTAGAGTGTCTCGAATTGGAAGAGGACGATCCCTAGCCTCAAATTCATGATAGAAAACCAATTCCCAATACGACAACATTTCGGTTTTGATTGTAAACTTATATACGGCGACATAGTAGGATGGGGTACTATGCCGTCTAGGATTGATATATTTATATTGAAGTATTTTACTACTGCTTGGACACTAATGATAATATTAAAATATTACTTTTCACGTATTAAGCATGTTTGATCATCATAAGGGAAAACTATATCCTCCTGTGTGCGTTGCATTGTGTGATAGGACTTGAGTCTTATGATGATTTCATTTTTCAAAAGTTATTTCGTTATTTTTATATAAACTTTATAAAATTATGCACTGGCAATCCAATGGGGTAAACCCATTCCGCGTTAGCGGCGTGGTCCTGTGATTCGCCATATTGTTAGTTAGTATAGAAAGATTTCTCATACCAGTCCCATGACTGACCTGTAGTTTGTTTCACTGGCAAACTCGGGTGCCCATATTTTCCACACGGGCAGTCGAGTAGCTTTTTGCATATATTTATCCCTTTAGCAGGATCCTGGATCGAAGTTTAAAGCTGTGTCCAGTGCATTGATCGCCTCCCGCTGTATCAGTTTAAGCCTTCCGCTGTGTATCATATTTAATGTAAAATTTATCTTCCGCTGCAGTTTATTTGTACTCTGATATATTCTGTACTCTGATGTTATATTATTATGATGTAATAAAAGTCTGTTGTGTTTTTTCTGATGTTTTGTATTCCCAAAGTTAAAGTATTCGAGGATTTCTAACCTTTGGATCAGACCTGTGTGGTTTATGGTCGATCCCAAAGGGCGGGGATTTTCGGGTCTTTACAGTTGGTATCAGAGCTCTGGTTAGCTCAAATCTTTGGGGTACAACTTGTTAGAACTGAACAGAAGACTCATCAGAGATTGGATTAGTAATATCCAATAGGAATACTCATTAGAGATAGGACCAGCAGTATCCTGGAATGAGAAAACTCATTAGCGATAGGGTTAGAAATGCCCTAGAATGAGTTGAGAGTAACGAGTTTATAAATAACGTATTTGTGATTCGATCTCAGAAAATATGATTTTTGAATATATAACAGTCATATATATTTAAAAAGTTAATCGACTAATAAAATTAGAAGAATGAAAATTAAATAGGTTAATTAAACAATTTTCAGCTCCGTTCCGTTTCGAGGACGAAAAGATTTTAAGTTGGGGAGATTGTAACAACCCGGAATTTTAGGGCCAATTTAAAGTTTTTATTTTATGAAATTTTGTTAGAAAATGCGTTAGAATTTAAAAATTACATTTTTAAATTAAACTATTGAATGACTTTGTATATAAATTTTATGATTAATGAATGATTTCAAATTTGTTCTAATAAATAATTATTTGTAATTAGATATGAAATTCCTCTATAATAAATTGTGAAATAAGAAACGTGCGCCACTACGTTCACATTAATATAGTTTATTCCATAATATTAGAATTTAAAACGAACAACGTTGTTTATACGCAGTACGCGTTCGCTAAAATATAAAAGAAATGTGATGTAAGAAACTAAACTAAAAGAATAAATTAAAAAATGAATTGGTGTAATATGAAGCATGCGAGGATCAGGGAAGGACAAAAATTAGAAAGAAATTTAGAAAGAATAATCAACTATGAATATACGTGAGAATAAAAGATGAATGTAAACGTTAGGTAAATTAAACAAATTGTTATAAATGGATACAAGGAAAAATAAATAAAAAGTATTATATGGAAAACACTAATGGCTTAAATGAATATTTGGCAAAAGAAAAGATTGGTTTAAATTTATAAAATAGTGAACATGTATGGGAAACATTAATACTAAGAGAGGTACGTTGAACATAAAAAGGGTTTCAATTCTTTGTTGGCTGGAAATTAATTACATTTATTGCACCAACCCTTGTTCTAAATGATTTGCATATAAACATTTTTCTTCTAAATGCTCAATTAATTCTTTAATTGATGTCTATATATAAAATTTCCGTTTTTGCCTCCTACTATTTATTGCCATTTTTTTTTCAAATTTAAATGAAAAGGGTTTCAATTCTTTAAATTTGCATATATACCGTGTCTTATGTTTGGTTTCTATAACAAAATGAAGTACAATTGCATGTAATTAAAACATGCATTAAAGAAGTGGAACCATTTTTCATCCTATTCTTTTCAAATACCATAGTGTGAGCATGATTCTTCAACATCATCATGCAATAATGGTATGCATTAAATGTTCTTGCAACATGCATGCAAATTGGCTAGACATGCAGTGACGGCCCGCCCCGCACCAGTCTGCATTTCCTCCGAAAGTGCGCTGTACACATGCCCGACTAGCACGGGACGGTCGTCAGAAGAAAGGAAAGAAGGGAATGAACTAATCAAGGAACCTGTAGAATGTCTCACAGCGCATGGAATACAATATAATAACAAGATACTTGACATAAAACAGGTGAGACAGTGTATAAGCTGATAACTAAAACCAACATCAACGTCAGAGCAGCGGAAATCCAAATACAGCTTATTACAATTTTCCAAATTTACTGTCTCTAAACAAAAGAAAACTAAAGTAGAAGATGCACCACTAATGCCCAAGCAGTGATCTTCAATAACACAGGGAGAATACTATATATATATTACGTGGAAGCCTCTTGCTCGTCTCCGGATCATCTACCCGTGCATCACCAGCTAACCTGTCTCTAGTCTGCTCGTGTGAGCACCCAGAGTAATAAGAGGAGACATAAAACTCTGGGTCAGACATAAAGCCTCGTATGAGCGATAAGCATCTAAACAAAACAATTACAGGTATACTAAACCATACCTGAACCTGGACCTGCAACCAAAGAGTTAGTACCACATATCGTACAATGCTCTAAGGTGCCATAACAAATAGTATAAGAATAGGGGGGTGGGGTGTGCATGTCATAATGATAGCAAACAAATCATCCATGGCAATCATCCTCACATCTCTCACTCAGTGCGTAAAGCGTACGACATCTACCACTTTGGAACACTAGACAAACTGAGGTAACGACGAATCCCGACTTGTAGAAACCCTGCTATGACCAAGCTAAACATATGGAGTCATGACCAACATTTCAATGACCCACTTCATTGGTTGTAGCCCTTGGTTCTACCGATGCCATAATGGCCCTGAATCCGTCTTCGTACCTCCTACCATAGTGGTCCAAAGCTATAGACACCGATAACTCCTTGGCACGCGTCCCGCAGCAAAGCCCAACCATGAAGCGAACTCGTTGATTCCCATCTGAATCTTGAGCTCTAACTTCTCATTTGGACTTCCTTTGCATCTCGGGTTATAGTCTTCACTTCCGGATCGGTCTCCATTCAGATCGTAGTCTCCTGGTTCGGCTCGCAAACACCAGTTCGTGTCAAGCTTCAGGTCGTGATGATGCTCCAGCTCGGATCGCACCGCCTCCACCAGGTGTGTTCGCCATCATCGGATCGTGCTTCTCGGTTCGTGACGCCCCTGTTGGGTCGGTTCGTGCTCATCAGTTCGTGGCGGATCGCCTTCAGGTCGTGCTTCGTGACGCGGTCTGGTCCTTTAGTTCGTGGCGTTGACTCCAATCGGGTCGGTTCGTGACACGTCGATTCGTGGCGCCCCAGTCGGATCGTGACTCATGAGGGGGGTCGATTCGTGAAGGACGAGGCGCGAGCTTCAATTGGTTCGGATCGCAGGGGTAGGGGCGAACCGGTCCGGGGTATTTCCTGCACTTCGTTCCAGCAACTGTTTTTCGCCATTCGACGGCGTTTTTGACCAAACTAACACTTCTAAACAATCACAAAGCATACCATACAGTCATAGCAACATGGCAAACTAACCACAAACACCAGAACAATGAATTTACATGTCAAATTAGATCAAAGGTGCCCCAAAATCCCATCTTTCCCCTAAACATGATTAAATGAAACTAATCATAGGGTTAACAAAACTTCATCAAATTAAACCAAATTTCTACCAGAGGCATAAAATATTATTTTCGAATTTCTAAATATTTTTCCAGAATTTATTAGTGTATAAATTCGCTAATCTTCGCTAATTACCCTTAATTACCGTAATTAGTGCAAAAACTATGCAAATCACTCACCTTTGCCACAATAAAACTTTCAGATCTGAAGTAAACCTCTGATTTGCACGAATTCCAATATATAACAGCAGCTCTACCTCGGTCCTTGTGCTAATCCTCCTTGATTTGATGCCTCTAAGCCTTAATCCTTGATTAGGAAGTGATCTTGGGTGTTTTAGAGAGACTTAGAGAATGGAGGCCATGGCTAGATCAAGAGGAATGAATAATGACGGCTGAAAAATGAGAAAAAGGTATTCTCCAAACCCTAACAGCCCTTTTAAACTCCTAATCCCGAAATTCCCCTTTGGGCCTAGCAGTTAATCACCCGGTTAAGCCCAATTAAGCTGTTTTTCACCATCTGAAACTTGTTTCAGCCATATCTCCCAAACGGTGAGTCCGTTTGGCTAATGTGACCACTCTACGGAAAGAGAAACCATCATCCGGAGCCAATGGAAGTGGTTTCAAATCAAAATTCCTTTCCAGTCAAAAGTTATGGCCAAAACAGTACCAACTAGGGGGTAAAATGGTCATTTAAAAATTGGGAAAAATCATGAACATAGGAAATGACCCCAATAGTCGTCTCCCAAAGTTACATGACTATACGACTTCGTATGTGAAAGAAAGAAATATCCTACGATCCTATGAGGCGTAGAATACGGGTCGTTACACTCTTCCCCCCTTAAGAAATTTCGTCCCCGAAATTCCTTAACCCTAAACACACAAAGGATCCCGCATGCCTAACAACCACATACAACTATCAAACATACAAAACAAGCAAACAAGCCTATCCTAGCATGTGGAAAACTAAATCGAAGTCAAAATCTTACCAGCCAAAGAGTTCTGGGTGTATCTTCCTAATGTCCTCCTCTGTCTCCCAAGTACAATCATTCTCGTCCTCGCTCCACCGTACCTTGACTAGCTTCACCGCCTTCCTTCGAAGTTGCTTCATGTCGTGCGTGACAATACGGGCCGGCTTGCGGTTCCCAACCGCCTCGGGTTCTACTTCGAAGTCCTCTAACTGATCAGGTGAAATAGTCATATCTGAGTCGTGAACGAACTTCCTTAGTTGGGAAACATGAAATACGTTGTGAACTCCCGCCATCTTCTCTGGTAAGTCAATTCTATATGCCAAATTCCCGACTAGTTCAAGAACAGGGAATGGGCCAACGAATCTTGGTGCCAACTTGCCTCTCCTGCCAAATTGTATTACGCTCTTCAACGGAGAAATCTTGACAAACACCAAGTCGCCAACGGAGAATTTTAAGTCTCTTCTCCTCTTATCAGCATAACTCTTCTGCCTATCTTGGGCAGCCTTCATTCGTTGTTGAATGGTCTTGATTTTATCTGAAGTTTCCCTCACCACATCTGGTCCAAGCACAAACTCCTCGCCAGTCTCTATCCAACATGATGGCGAGTTGCATGGTCTTCCGTACAAAGCTTCAAACGGAGCCATACCGATACTGGATTGGTAGCTATTATTATATGCAAACTCTACTAGATGCAAATGGTCATCCCATGATCCACCAAAATCCAATATACATGCTCTCAAGAGATCTTCCAAAATACGATTCACCCTCTCCGTCTGACCGTCGGTCTGAGGATGATATGCGGTACTGAGATGTAACTCTGACCCTAGAGCCTCTTGTAAGCTCTTCCAAAACCCACTAGTGAACAACGGGTCTCGGTCACTCACAATGCTTTTAGGTATTCCATGAAATCTCACTACCCACTTCATATACAATTCTGCTAACTTAGCTGTCGTTCTGGTTGATTTGACTGGTATAAATCTTGCACTTTTAGTCAGTCGATCCACAACTACCCAAATGCTATCATGTCCCGATCTAGTCCTTGGTAAACCATCAATGAAATCCATCGAGACTTGCTCCCACTTCCATTTGGGAATTTCTAAGGGTTGTAACAACCCACTAGGCTTCTTTTGCTCGTCTTTAACTAGCTGGAAATTCATGCACTTGGATATAAACTTCCCAACGTCTCTTTTTATCCCTTCCCAGTAGTAAGTCTGCTTCATATCTCGATACATCTTGTTACCACCGTGGTGTATAGTCAGCTTTGAGTGATGACATTCTCTAAGCACTTCATCTCTCAATCCATTGACATTGGGTACAACAAGATTTCCATTCTTTCTAAGCCATCCATCTCGATCAAGCCCATACTTGTCCATCTCCTCATCGATACCCATCTCTAACTTGGAGATGATTTCCAATAGGTTAGGATCGTCCCTCTGACTCGAGCCGATCCGCTCAATTAAAGTGGGTCTGATCGTCAAACTTGCTAACATTTCTGGATCCAATTCGCACTTTGGTCTGAAATCAAACCCCGCGATAAACTCCAGTTGCTTCCATTCAAGGAACATAGCCCCTAAGCTGGCATGTCTTCTACTCAATGCATCAGCCACCGCATTGCCCTTTCCCGGTGTGTATGCGATGTCAAAATCATAGGAAGCTAAAAACTCTAACCATCTCTGCTGACGGAGATTCAGATCTTTCTGAGAGAAGAGATACTTTAACGACTTATGATCTGTAAACAGCTCAAATCTTTCTCCCAAGAGATAGTGTCTCCACATCTTTAACGCGAACACGATCGCTGCCAATTCTAAATCATGGGTAGGGTATCTTCTCTCGTGCGGTTTCAATTGCCGACTTACATAAGCTATAACCCTACCGCCTTGCATCAATACAGCACCCAGTCCGGTACCACAGGCATCCGTGTACACCGTCATCTCTTCATCCCCCTTAGGAATGACTAACACTGGTGCGCTTGTCAACTTGTCCTTTAGACTTTTGAATGCATTCTCGCACCTCTCATCCCAGACAAAAGCTTGATTCTTCTTGGTTAACTGGGTCAATGGTGCTGCTACCTTGGAGAATCCTTGGATAAACTTACGATAATATCCAGCTAATCCCAAGAAACTTCTTACATCTGTTGCATTCTTGGGCGTAGGCCAATCTTGTACCGTAGCCACCTTCGCTGGGTCCACGGCAATACCATTCTCTGATACAACATGGCCCAAGAACCTCACTTCCCTCTTCCAGAAGTGACACTTAGAAAACTTTGCTTTCAATATGTGTTTTCTCAACACCTCCATCGCTACTCTTAAATGTTCCTTGTGTTCTTCCTCTGTCCTCGAATAGACCAAAATATCATCAACGAACACAAGGACAAACTTATTCAACTGATTTCTGAATACCCTATTCATAAGATCCACAAAATATGCTGGGGCATTGGTCAGCCCGAATGGCATGACCAACCATTCATAAAATCCAGACGGCGTTCGAAATGTCGTTTTAGCTATACTCTCAGCTTCTACTCTAAGCTGATGAAAACCTGTCGCGAGATCCAACTGAGAAAATACTCTCGCGCCACTCAACTGATCGAACAAATCATCTATCCGCGGTAGAGGATACTTATTCTTCCTCGTCACTTTATTCAACTCGCGGTAGTCTACACACAAACGAAGGGAACCATCCGCCTTGGTAGCAAACACAACTGGTGCTCCCCATTCAGAAACACTCCTTCTGATAAATCCCTTCTTCAAAAGATCGCTGACTTGCACCTCGAGCTCTCGCTGCTCCCTTGGTGCCATACGACGAAGTGGCATCACTATAGGCCTAGCATCCTTTACCAAATCAATACGAAACTCAATCTCTCGGTGTGGTGGTAGTCCGGTCACTTCTTCTAAAATATCCGGATACTGGCCAACCATGGGCAAACCTGACAACTCACTATGCGGAATGTCGAGGGAGTTTAGAAAACTAGCCAATACCCCCTTACTGGGTAGACCACCAAACACTATCCTCCGTCCATCATCCGCTCTAGCTGTCACTAAAAAGCCCTCACAGTCTACCACCACCCCGTACCTTCGGAGCCAATCTACTCCCAAAATAATGCCAAACCCAGTAAAGCCCAAAACAAAGCAATCACAAACAAACATGCATCCATGACTCGATAAGACCACATTATGAGAAATCATGCTAAGGCTAGTCGAACCACCAATCGGGTTCGTCACCACTAAAGGTCTATCGACAATCTCGGGCTCCAATCCCAACCTATCTACCAGGTCACTAGATATGAAAGAACTGGAAGCTCCGGTATCAAATAAAACTCTAACAGGAACATCGTAAACAAAAAGCATACCTTGAATGACGACATTCTTTCCCTTCTCCGCCGCTGTTGGGGCATTCGACGAAGAAGGAATAGCATTGAGAGCATATGCTTTCACCATTTGCTTTTCTTTAGGGGGCTGTGGACACTTGTCCTTGTGATGTCCCATTTGGCCACAGTTGAAGCACTTCCTATCCGCTGGCTTGGCCCGACAATTACTAGCATAATGGCCCTTCTTACCACAGCTGAAGCACTCCACATCTTGCTTATTCTTTTTCTTCTAGCCATCCTTAGTCTGATTCTGCTTTCTCTTATTTTGGGAACCACCCTTGCCTCCACCACCTGTTTGTGGCTTTGGCTCATCTGCGGATGCAACCTCAGTCTTCGGCTTAGGGTAGAGACTTTCTGATCTTAATGCTTTCCCCACAATCGATTCAAACGTCTCATCGATGTGGTTAATAAGTTTTTCCCCCAAGTACTGATCCAAACCAGTTATGAATTTCTCATTCTTTTTCTCCGCAGTATCAATAAGAGATAACCCATATTTTGACAAAGTGTCAAATTCAGCAATATACTCCGAGACAGCTCTGCCATTCTGCTTGAGCTCCAAGAACTTCTTAAACAGCACTGACTTCTGAGCAGCTGGAATGAACTTCTCACTAAACCGAGCCTTAAACTGCTCCCAAGTAATCTGATCTTCGGGAGTAGCTGCCTTTATAGCATTCCACCAATTCATTGCCAGCCCTTGCAACTGACGGGACGCTAGCTTTCTCTTCATCGCATCCTCGATACCCAAATCCTCGAAGATACGTTCAAAACTATCCAACCAATCCTGAACATCCGTGGCCGACTCCATTCCATGGAACGGCTTCCCACCAAGGCTAGTATAATCCTTATTCAGCTTGGCGAAGTCGACTCTTGGCGCCTGCACTATTGGACCACCACCATTTCCACCATTGGGAGCTGCCCTCTGTACATCTCTAAGCATCTCTCTCATGAGGTCAGTAAACATCGTCCTCATGTCAGCAGCATTCCCATTATTGGCTCCCCTACCAGCACCTCTAGTATATCGGCTCATCGTCAATCTGAAAAAGAAAACGATTAACGACTCCATAGTGGTGCTAGTGCAGTACAACTTCATCCTTATACTCGTAATAGTATATATATATATATATAGCTTTTAAAACCAAAGTAATCACAAATACGCTCTCTCGTATACGTATACTATCTCTCCCTGATAACTTCCCTAGGTTAACTACGCAACCTAGAGCTCTGATACCAACTGTGACGGCCCGCCCCGCACCAGTCTGCATTTCCTCCGAAAGTGCGCTGTACACATGCCCGACTAGCACGGGACGGTCGTCAGAAGAAAGGAAAGAAGGGAATGAACTAATCAAGGAACCTGTAGAATGTCTCACAGCGCATGGAATACAATATAATAACAAGATACTTGACATAAAACAGGTGAGACAGTGTATAAGATGATAACTAAAACCAACATCAACGTCAGAGCAGCGGAAATCCAAATACAGCTTATTACAATTTTCCAAATTTACTGTCTCTAAACAAAAGAAAGCTAAAGTAGAAGATGCACCACCAATGCCCAAGCAGTGATCTTCAACAACACAGGGAGAATACTATATATATATATTACGTGGAAGCCTCCTGCTCGTCTCCGGATCATCTACCCGTGCATCACCAGCTAACCTGTCTCTAGTCTGCTCGTGTGAGCACCCAGAGTAATAAGAGGAGACATAAAACTCTGGGTCAGACATAAAGCCTGGTATGAGCGATAAGCATCTCAACAAAACAATAATAGGTATACTAAACCATACCTGAACCTGGACCTGCAACCAAAGAGTTAGTACTACATACCGTACAATGCTCTAAGGTGCCATAACAAATAGTGTAAGAATACGGGGTTGGGGTGTGCATGTCATAATGATAGCAAACAAATCATCCATGGCAATCATCCTCACATCTCTCACTCAGTGCGTAAAGCGTACGACATCTACCACTTTGGAACACTAGACAAACTGAGGTAACGACGAATCCCGACTTGTAGAAACCCTGCTATAACCAAGCTAAACATATGGAGTCATGACCAACATTTCAATGACCCACTTCATTGGTTGTAGCCCTTGGTTCTACCGATGCCATAATGGCCCTGAATCCGTCTTCGTACCTCCTACCATAGTGGTCCGAAGCTATAGACACCGATAACTCCTTGGCACGCGTCCGGCAGCAAAGCCCAACCATGAAGCGAACTCGTTGATTCCCATCTGAATCTTGAGCTCTAACTTCTCATTTGGACTTCCTTTGCATCTCGGGTTATAGTCTTCACTTCCGGATCGGTCTCCATTCAGATCGTAGTCTCCTGGTTCGGCTCGCAAACACCAGTTCGTGTCAAGCTTCAGGTCGTGATGATGCTCCAGCTCGGATCGCACCGCCTCCACCAGGTGTGTTCGCCATCATCGGATCGTGCTCCTCGGTTCGTGACACCCCTGTTGGGTCGGTTCGTGCTCATCAGTTCGTGGCGGATCGCCTTCAGGTCGTGCTTCGTGACGCGGTCTGGTCCTTTAGTTCGTGGCGTTGACTCCAATCGGGTCGGTTCGTGACACGTCGATTCGTGGCGCCCCAGTCGGATCGTGACTCATGAGGCAGGTCAATTCGTGAAGGACGAGGCGCGAGCTTCAATTGGTTCGGATCGCAGGGGTAGGGGCGAACCGGTCCGGGGTATTTCCTGCACTTCGTTCCAGCAACTGTTTTTCGCCATTCGACGGCGTTTTTGACCAAACTAACACTTCTAAACAATCACAAAGCATACCATACAGTCATAGCAACATGGAAAACTAACCACAAACACCAGAACAATGAATTTACATGTCAAATTAGATCAAAGGTGCCTCAAAATCCCATCTTTCCCCTAAGCATGATTAAATGAAACTAATCATAGGGTTAACAAAACTTCATCAAATTAAACCAAATTTCTACCAGAGGCATAAAATATTATTTTCGAATTTCTAAATATTTTTCTAGAATTTATTAGTGTATAAATTCGCTAATCTTCGCTAATTACCCTTAATTACCGTAATTAGTGCAAAAACTATGCAAATCACTCACCTTTGCCACAATAAAACTTTCAGATCTGAAGTAAACCTCTGATTTGCACGAATTCCAATATATAACAGAAGCTCTACCTCGGTCCTTGTGCTAATCCTCCTTGATTTGATGCCTCTAAGCCTTAATCCTTGATTAGGAAGTGATCTTGGGTGTTTTAGAGAGACTTAGAGAATGGAGGTCATGGCTAGATCAAGAGGAATGAATAGTGACGGCTGAAAAATGTATTCTCCAAACCCTAACAGCCCTTTTAAACTCCTAATCCCGAAATTCCCCTTTGGGCCTAGCTGTTAATCACCCGGTTAAGCCCAATTAAGCTGTTTTTCACCATCTGAAACTTGTTTCAGCCATATCTCCCAAACAGTGAGTCCGTTTGGCTGATGTGACCACTCTACGGAAAGAGAAACCATCATCCGGAGCCAATGGAAGTGGTTTCAGATCAAAATTCCTTTCCAGTCAAAAGTTATGGCCAAAACAGTGCCAACTAGGGGTAAAATGGTCATTTAAAAATTGGGAAAAATCATGAACATGGGAAATGACCCCAATAGTTGTCTCCCAAAGTTACATGACTATACGACTTCGTATGTGAAAGAAATAAATATCCTACGATCCTATGAGGCGTAGAATACGGGTCGTTACACATGCATGGTGTATTATCAACATAAACAAACTTAAATAAATGACATGTAATGCTCCAACCAAACTGTTCTTTATTTTGTGTATAATTTGCTCTCTATCCACTTAATAACAAACTGCGGATACTTTTGAAATTTGAATAAAAAAAGAAAAAGTATATATGTGTCATTATATGTATCATACAACGTATGGATAAACGGTTTTTATTTGAAATAAAAGAATTAATTAAATAAATTAGATTATAAATATTTATATAAAGGGCCATTTGTAACCTAACCCTAATTCTAAATGATATGTAGCCGCCACTTCCAAAAATCAATGGCCACGTCGCTCCAATCTTCTTCTTCTTCTTTCTCCCAATTCATTCAATAATTCCAAGCAATTCCAACGGCAAAAATGTAGCCAAAAACAATATGGACAAACTCAACAGTTATGATTGAGAACCGTGTTGTGTGGATGAACACTTTGTGGCGCAAAGGAGCTTATGGGTTCAACGGGTCTTCACATTACAGAAGAGAAGACGATGGAATTCAGAGAAATAGCGGCCTTAATTCTAATTGGGAAATGTAATTAAAGTTTTAATTATATTTTATTATTTAAATATTGTAATTAAATGTGTAAACAACTATAACTTGTTCATACAATTTCTGAATTGAGAAATTTCAGTTGCGTTGGAATCAGATAAACGAGATCTACAATCTAAAACTGACTAGAGTTGAAACCGAGCATGTTGAAATTTCAGACAAAGATCACTGTGAGATTTCTAAATTTCGAATAATTAAATAATTTAATTACATTTGTTACGTGAATCATTGTATGTACGAAATTATCATATATCTGCGATGTGGTAATTAGAATTATTATTTGTCTGTGTGATTTGTAATGATGTGTGATGTCATGAAGTAGCCTGTTTGTTTAGATCTATATATTCTGATGTAATCTCTATAAAGTTCTCATCTTTATTATTTTTTTTTATTTTTTTATTTTATTTCTTTCTAAAAATGAAAAATTGAATCTTTATTTTGTTTTACAAAATAAAATAAAATCAATTGAATCTTTATTCTGATTTATAAAAGAAAGTTAATCTTTTGATTCACAAATAAAAAGGAAGTTTGATTCTTATTTTTGATTTGCAAAGTAAAAGAAAGATAATCTTTTGATTCACAAATAAAAAAGGAAGTTTGATTCTTATTTTTGATTTGCAAAGTAAAGGAAAGTTTAAATCTTTATTATTATTTTTTTGATTCACAACATAAAATGAAAAGTTGAATCTTTGTTTTGATTAACAAAATAAAATAAAGGTAAATTTTTATTTTGGTTTGCAAAATAATAGCATAAGTTTGATTTTTATTTTGATTTGCAAAATAAAAACAAAAGTTGAATCTTTATTTTGATTTGTAAAATAAAAACAAAAGGTTGAATCTTTATTTTGATTTACAAAATAAGAACAAAAGTTAAATCTTTTTTTTATTTATGATCTATAAGATAAAAAAAAAGTTTAGATATTTTATTTTGATTTACAAAATAAAATAAAGATGAGACCTTTATTTTGATTCATGAAAATTATACACCAAATCTTTTGTTGTTGTTGTGTTGACACAAAACTTCACCCAAAATTACATGTTGTCACCATATATGGTAATGTTGGAATGAACATGTAAACTGACACCAAAATTTAGATCATTTCATATGCGGTGATATGCGAATTGAACATGTAGGGAAAGGGGAAACCTCATTTACACTTATATGTGAATTGAACATTTAGAAAGGGGAACAAAGTTTAATGTAAATAAAAATGTACAATTTGTGAATACCGTCATTTACGTTATTTTTAATGTAAATAAAAATGTACAATTTGTGAATACCATCATTTACGTTATTTTTAATGTAAATAAAAATGTACAATTTGTGAACACCGTCATTTACATTACTTTTAGTGTAAATAAAAAAAGTACAAAATATGTGGACACCGTTATTTACATTTTCTATGTAAATAAAAGAGATAAATTTAGCAATGAAATTTTATTTACATTCTTTATGTAGATGAAAAAGACAAATTTAACGGTGAAATTTTATTTACATTTTCTATGTAAATAAAAGAGACAAATTTTGCGATGAAATCTTATTTACATGTTTATGTAAATAAAACACACATATTTACGATGACACTTTATTTACATTCTCTTTATGTAAATAAAGGAATAATTTAAATAACACTTTTATTTATATTTTCTTTAGTGTAAATAAATAATAAAAAGGAAAAGAAGTCATTTTGTGTAAATAAATAATAAAAAGGAAAAGAAGTCATTTAGAGTAAATAAAAATATGACATAGTTAAAAAGAATACATTTTTATTGCTATGTCATCATATTTAAAAGGAATACATTTTTAGTTATCATTTTTGTCGCATTAGAATTGGCGAACAAAAATGTGATTATTCTTGCATTAAAATGCACATCGTCAAATAACCATCATTTTTGTCGCATTAGAATTAGCGAACAAAAAAAATATTATTTTATTGAATATGAAGGTGTATAATGTTGAAACCATCATTTTTGTCGTATTAGAATTGGCGAATAAAAAATATTATTTTATTGAATATAAAAGTGTATAATGTTGAAACCATCATTTTTGTCGCATTAGAATTGGCGAACAAAAATAATGTTAAACATTAAAATCTCATTTTAATGTAATGAAGTAAATAAGAATATGTTCATGTTTTAATTTAAATAAACATGCTTTACATTAAAAACTCTATTTTTAATGTAATGAGTAAATTGATCAAAATGGTTCATGTTAGAAAAAGAAACATTGTTCATGTTGACATAGAAACATGTTTTATATTACATATTTATAATGTAATCAAAAGAGAAGAAAATTTGCATTTTTGTTCAATGTAAATAAAAGAAGTAAAATTACATTTTTATGTAAAGTTAACATATAGAAAAATGACAATTGTTTTAATATGGAACCATTCACATTTTTTCAATGTAAAGATTAAAAAGAATGAATTTACATTTTTCGATGTAAAGATTAAAAGAATATATTTACATTTTTTTTCTCTTTTAATCTAAATAAAAGAGAATAGAATAGATTTACATTTTCTAATGTAAATAAAAGAGAATAGAATAGATTTACATTTTCTAATGTAAATAAAAGAGAATAGAATAGATTTACATTTTCTAATGTAAATAAAAGAGAACAGAATAGATTTACATTTTCTAATGTAAATAAAAGAGAATAGAATAGATTTACATTTTCTAATGTAAATATAAGAGAATAGAATAGATTTACATTTTCTAATGTAATTAAAAGAGAATAGAATAGATTTACATTTTCTAATGTAAACAAAAGAGAATAGAATAGATTTACATTTTCTAATGTAAATAAAAGAGAATAAATAGAATAGATTTACATTTTCTAATGTAAATAAAAGAGAATAGAATAGAATTACATTTTTTTTCAATGTAATGAAATAAATAGAAAAGAATTACATTTTTCTAATGTAAGGAAAACGAAACGAAGATTTACATTTTTCAATGTAAACTATATATAAAAAGAACGAATTATAAATATATTTTTCAATGCAAAGAAAAAGAAACCATTTATTTACATTTGGCGTAAATCAATAAAGAAAAGAAAAGAAAACATTTATTTACATATAGTGTAAATGAATAAGTAAAACAAAATCGTTTATTTATATTTAAACAAAAATAATCAATTTTGTTGTGACAAAAATAAACATTTTTGTTGTGACAAAAATAAACATTTTTGTTGAAATAAAAGAGTTGAAAAAAAGGGATATTTTTATTATCACTTTAGTTGTGAAAAAAAGAATAGATAATGATAGTTGAAATTGCCTAATATTTTATATTTATATTTCTATATATAAACATAAAATTAAACGAAACGCGCGCGACAGTTCGTGTGTCGGCAATCGTAACTTTAAGCGGTTATGTCGAAAGATCCGACTGCCGCATTTTCCCAAAACTGGAACCGTTAGGACTGCTTTGGGAAGATCTTTCCAACGATAAAAATTTCGTCAAAATCCGACGGTTAGATTTTAAGATAAGTGTAAATCAAATTTGGATAAAAACAGCGCCAGGGCCGCCGATCGACCCGAAGCGCCGTTAGACGAAAACAATTACTTTCATAGCGATTAATCATTATTAAATTCTGATAACGATATGAAATGGTTTTAAACTTTATATATATGCGAGGATCATTTGAAAAGTCCGAGTTCAATTTCATTTCAAATGATTACACGTCGATTTAAGTCGAAGAGTTGAAGGCGGTGATTGAAGACCGACGATCTTCACCTCGAATGGATGTGTTGATACTGAGGCCCATGATTGGAGTAGCTACCTTAAAGGGGAGTCAGGGGTAGCCATCCAGACGTAGTGTTGATTGTTCGGATATGCGAGGTATAAGGTGCCTACGGTTTCGTTCAGACCCAGAACGGACTTGTAAATGGATGCGTGTCTGACGTTGGAATTCATTTCATGTAATTAAATCGACTTGTATTAATATATGTCTATTTGGTGGTGGAGAATTTATTCTCTACTTAACACCCGGGTATATAGCAATAGTTATCGATCACATGGCATTGAATTGTCAATGTGGCATGCCAAGATGCAATGATCAAGGCTTTGTTGAAAAGCAGGCCTTGTGGCTGATGATCAAAGCATAGCCTGTTTAGGCATAGCTTTGTGTATAGCGTGACTTCGCGAGCCTCACACCTCGGTATGAGTCAAAAATGAGATATGGACCGTAGGGAGTGCACACGTTTCTTTCTAGCTAGGAGTGGTGTTTGGGCTTTGACACGACCCGGCATTTTACTATGTGGATTATGGATTGAGGTACCTCGGGTTTTTATAGGCCGGAAGTGGTCATACTATAGGTCCAAAGGGACCGGGAAACGTGTGTTCAGGCATAACTAATCCACTACCGTTAGGTGGGGACCAGCCCTACTGCATCCAAGGGTTCACTGCAGGGGATCCTGAGGCATTTGCTAGAGTGTCTCAAATCGGAAGAGGGCGATCCCTAGCCTCGATTTCATGACAGAAAACCAATTCCCAATACGACAACATTTTGGTTTTGATTGTAAACTTATATACGGCGACATAGTAGGATGGGGTACTATGCTGTCTAGGATTGATATATTTATATTGAAGTATTTTACTACTGCTTAGACACTAATGATAATATTAAAATATTACTTTTCACGTATTAAGCATGTTTGATCATCATAAGGGAAAACTCTATCCTCCTGTGTGCGTTGCATTGTGTGATAGGACTTGAGTCTTATGATGATTTCATTTTTCAAAAGTCATTTCGTTATTTTTATATAAACTTTATAAAATTATGCACTAGCAATCCAATGGAGTAAACTCGTTCCGCGTTAACGGCGTGGTCCTGTGATTCGCCATATTGTTAGTTAGTATAGAAAGATTTCTCATACCAGTCCCATGACTGACCTGTAGTTTGTTTCACTGGCAAACTCGGGTGCCCATATTTTCCACACGGGCAGTCGAGTAGCTTTTTGCAGATATTTATCTCTTTAGCAGGATCCTGGATCGAAGTTTAAAGCTGTGTCCAGTGCATTGATCGCCTCCCGCTGTATCAGTTTAAGTCTTCCGCTGCGTATCATATTTAATGTAAAATTTATCTTCCGCTGCAGTTTATTTATACTCTGATATATTCTGTACTCTGATGTTATATTATCATGATGTAATAAAAGTCTGTTGTGTTTTTTCTGATGTTTTGTATTCCCAAAGTTAAAGTATTCGAGGATTTCTAACCTTTAGATCAGACCTGTGTGGTTTATGGTCGATCCCAAAGGGCGGGGATTTTCGGGTCTTTACACAAATGTAATCATTTTTCAATACAGTTTAAAATTTGGTTCCATTAGGCTAAATGGTTCAAATTTTTAATTAATCAAAACAATAATCAAACAACACAGCCATCAATCGATTAGTGGATTTACGTTTCAAATTCATAACTTTGATACATATACAGAAAATCATGTTTTTGATGCCAAATCACAATAATATCCTATCTAGTTTTGGTTCTCACACCAGTCAATTGGAATCGTATAGAAATCCCACTTTCGAAACCTGAACATAAATATTGGTGATGGAGCTCCATCATCAAAATCATCTCCGAGCGACTAGAATGTGATTCTATATCTATCTAGTATATTAAAACTTCGAATATACGTTCACGACGCGTATATGCAAAATCTTTATATACTTGATTGTCCAAATTCAATACAAAATAAATATTCAAATACGTATAAACTGGTTTAAATTTTCAAAACAATATTGTTTTCATTTGAAAAATATACTCTTCACACTCATTCTAGAATACTACCCATCCTATCTCTAACGAGTCGTTCTAATTGGATATTGCTAATCCAATATCTGATGAATTCTTTCTTTCGGTTCTAATGTGTCTTGTTCTCAAGCTCTGTAAACCAAAGCTCTGATACCACTACGATGACCCGTAACTTCCCCGTGAAGGAAAGCGCGGATTGCTTTGAGGACAAGACCAATCAGAACACAAACAGAAGAACATTTGATTGTATATTACAACAATTCCATCAGAATACAAGAATATACAGAGTATTAATAAATATTACACATTTGATAAATATCAGAGATTGAAATTACATTTAAATACATAGTAGTGGAAAAATAATACAAAGCACAACTGAAAGTAATACACGGATACAGAGCTTTCCGAGTATCGTTCCCGCTGTAAACCAGGATCCTGTGAATATAAATCTGCAAAACTAAAACTACTAGCTGCCCATGTGGAAAATAGGGGCGCCCAGAGTTTAGGTTGAAACAACAAACTCCAGGTCAGTCATGTGACTGGTGTGAGAACTAAAATAGTTATTTATCTTTATTTTAAAATAGTAATTCAAGGGACCACACTATATAACACGGAACGGGTTTCCTCCTAAGAACACTAGTGCATATAACAAAACAGCGCAATGCTTTTTGGGAAAATGAAGCTATTATAAGACCCAGGCCCCATCACACAATGCAACGCAAGCCAGAGGATAGGGTTTTCCCTTATAATAGCCAAACATGCTTGGTACATTAAAAACAAATCATTTGATACTATTATAAGTGTATAGTGTCAAAACAATTTCAATCATAAATATCAATCCTAGGCGGCATGGGAACCATCTATCATGTTGCCATACTAGGTTCTACAAATAAAACTGAAATGTCACGTATTGGAAATTGGTTTTCCATCATGAGTCGAGGCAAGGGGAAAGCTCCTCTCCGTTCGAGACACTGTAGCCAATGTCTCAGGACCACACACAGCGATCCTTGGATCTTCAGGGCCGGTCCTCTCTTACTTTTGAGGATTAGTAATTCCTGAACACACATTTCCCGTTCCTATAGGACCTATATAATGGTCTGTATGTCGGCTCACATAGTGCCAGTTATCGACCATATATTCGAGGCGCCTCACATCCAACAACCACACAGGTGAAAAGTATGTAAATGTCAGCCAGTTTAAGCGCTGACACCACCACTAGTTAGAAAGAAACGTCGTGCTCTCCCTGCAGTCACTATCCCGTTTTTGACTCATACCAAGGTGTGAGGCTCGCGAATTAACGCTATACACAAAGTTGCACCACACAGGCTGTGCTTTGATCATCAACCACAAGACTTTGCTTTTCAACAGAAGCCTTGATCATCTGCCACTTAGGCGTGCCACACAGGCAATTCACTCCATGCGACTGATGTCCATCGATATACAACCTCTGAGCTCGTACGTCTCAGAGAAGGGCGTTAAGCAAGAGAATAAATTCTCCGCCGCCAAACAGATGTATATTTAATAGAGATCAATCAACACAGAATAAAATCAAATGTCAGACACACAGTCTGTTAACAAGTTCGTTCTGGGTCTGAATGAAACCGGAGGCACTTTCCTCGCATATCCATCGATCTCTAAGTATGTCTAGACGATCACCAACTGATTCCCTCCTCTTGGGTGTACAGCCCAATCAAGATCATCAATAATCATCCAAACAATGTGAAGACTTCCGGTCTTCAACCACCGTCTTCATCTTCGACTTGTCATCGAACCTGTTATTCAGAATGGGTATAAACCCGACCTTTCCGAATAACCCGCGTATATAATAAACAAATGTTACACAAACACAACATACGCCTCATTCCAATTCAGAATATTCTTTTATTCCAATTTTCACATTCTTAGGGAAAGGTTCCCATTAATTTTATCAAAGATAAGTTCTTCTAAATTTATTCTTTAATCTTCATTTGGATAACATTTCAAAACATGTCAAGGTCTTCCAAACTAGTCAGGATTAGCGAACCACACCGAAGTAATTATTTGTTTTATTTCCCAATCCCAACCTATTCATCCCATGGAGCGAAACTGGTAATACTCCATAACTAACACCACGGTGTTATCGGTAAAATTAATTACCATTTCACGTTCAAATCTAATTAAAGAATTAAATATCGCTTCGAGCAAAACTGGTGACACTCCATTCTCGATCACTTTAATCTAATTAAAGATTCATTAAAACTCCACTTAGTTTTAATCTTCCCAAAAATCAATATCCTGTCTTTAACTGGGTTAAAGAACCAACGTCATCTAAGACACAGTTCACAATAAACCCAAAATCACTTTCCATTGTTAATCGGGTTAAAGAACATGTGTTATTCAAAACACCGCTCACGATAAAATCCAAAAACCAATTTAAATTCAATTCCAATTAAATACCAATTAACTGGACAATTTCACTAAATCTTAATTAAAAGATTTATTCTTTTTCTAAACTGGGTTCAAGAACAGTGTTATTCAAGACACCATTCACGACGAACCCAAAATCCCATTTGATATTAAATATAAGGCTCTGAATAGAAAATATATCAGCTTATATTCAATATCAAATTCTGAAACCAACAAATATCGTATTGGAAATAACGATATAAATATATCTTTCAAATTTCCACAACCGTATCTGTATAATCACGAAATCCAACATCGAAATATTCTGAATATAATTTCGATTCAAACCCATTCCAATTCACGTATTGGAAGTTCTGATTATTTTCAAAACCACTTTAAATCCAATTTATTCGAAAATATTGGATTATAATTCTAGTTCAAAACTAGTTCATTTCGATAAAAATCTATTTTCATCTTTTCAAAATTGGAAATTTTCATCCCAATTTTTTCCACTTTATATGTTATGATTTTACACAAATTATTACTATTTTTAATAATTTTATCAAGGTCCGTACAGTCAGTTTTCAATAACGGCCACCGAACTACACTTTCAGCAATCTTTTTCAAATTTGATTTGAACATAATTCCAATCCAACCGTTAGATTTCAAATTTCTAATATTCACTGGAAAGCTCTTTTCGATACGAACCCAAAGGTTCCGGTTTTAGGAGAATCTGACGGTCGGATCTCCCGCAACGTCAATTCGAAGTCAATGGTCGAAATTCGCGAACTACCGCGGTGCAGCGCGTTCTATTTAGGCCATTTAATATATATACTATATATATTATATATATTTCATCAATTTCAATTCAAAACGTATTTTAAAAATCGTTTTTAAATTCGTTTTCGAAACGATTTCAACTTCATATTCAATTTCGAATCAAAATTGAATATTCCACATCATCGATATACAAATGATAATATTTTCAAAACGTTATATTTTGAAATCATTTCCTTTTCTATAGTTATTATAAAAATGAATATAATCGATATAAATATCGTTCGCGTCAAAAAGCACATCTTTAATCAACACGGCTTTATATATTTCAATAACTTCGTTATTCTATTCAACAAATGAATATTTATTCTATTCAACACATGAATCTATATTTCTTTCAACACATGAATATTATCAACACATGAGTATCATCAACACATGAATATTTTTATTATTTAATATATTTTATAAATTATGATAAAGATGTTAATTTTATTGTTTAAAATATTTTACTCAACACATGAATATTTTCAACACATGAATATTCTCAACAAATGAGTACTGTCAACACATGACTATTTATTCTGTTCAACACATGAATCTATATTTTAATATTCTTTATTTTCCCAATTGGAATGAGGCCCAATCAATTACCATATAATGTTAATAACAACGATAAATAATCAACCATCATCCAAAGTGCACCACACAACTGCATAAGCATTAAATATAAATAATAAACGCTCATACAGTCTGTCAATCAAACGATCGACATACCACTAAACAATTGGGATTAGTGTACGTCAAATATCATCCCAACACCCGTGTGGGGGTTTCAATCCACAAACACTGAATATTATTTGTGCAGTTGGGTGACGTGTAAAATTTATCGTCCCAATCAATGTCCTTCAAATAGGTGTACATAAACAAACCGTCTGTTTTGTAAATGAATATTTATTTATTTACATTCACGTTAAAAAAATTATATTTTTAATGATAATTAATTTATTTCAACACATGAATGTTTTATTATCCATTTCACATCAACATCACAAACAAACTTCACAACACATCAAACAAGCATACAAGTCGTCCATGGTCTGTGGACGACGGGTGTCGGGTGCTGCTAAGCACCATCTGTGTGACAACCCACCCCGCACCAACCGACATTTACTCCAAAAGTGCGCTGTACACATGCCCAGTTAGCACGGAACGGTCGTCAGAAGGAAAGAAAGAAAGAAGACGAAGAATCAATAAGGAACATGTAGAATGTCTCACAGCGCATAGAACAAAATATAATAACAAAATACTTGACATAAAACAGGTGAGACAGTGCATAAGCTGAAAACAAACTATCATAGCAGCGGGAAATCCAAAGTACAACTTATGATCCAAAGCCAACATTATTACAACTTTTAAAAACTGTCTCAAAAAGCTAAACAAGTAAGGTACACTACTAATGCCCAAAGTAGTGACCAGCAACGACACAGGGAGAATATCTATGTATATCATACGTGGAAGCCTCCTGCTCGCCTCCGAATCTGCTACTCGCGCATCACCAGCTAACCTGTCTCTAGTCTGCTCGCGTGAGCACCCAGAGTAATAAGAAGAGACATAAAACTCTGGGTCAGACAAAAAGTCTGGTATGAGTGATAAGCAACAAAACAGAACAATAACAGGTATAATCCAATCATACCTGAACCTGGACCTGCAACCAAAGAGTTAGCACTACATATTGTACAATACTCTAAGGTGCCACTAAACAGATGGTGTAAAGAATACAGGGGTGGGGTTGTGCATGTCGCAATGATGGAAAACAAATCAAACATAGCAACCATCCTCACATCTCTCACTCAGTGCGTAAATACCTTGGTCACATATCCATTGGGCCATGACGGAATCCAATCCCGTACAACTATCACTACAAGCCCACTATCCGTCTCTCTGTGGTGAACCACAGTTATGAATACTGACAACCCCTTTGCACATGCCCCGCAGCAAAGCCAATCATGAAGTGGACTCATTGGTTCCCATCTGGATCCTGAGCTCTAACTTCCATTTGGACTACCTTTGCATCTCGGGTTTTTAGTCGTCACCAGATCGGTTCGGTTGTAACTATCCTCCTTTGGCGGTTCCGTTCGGCCATGTATAGTGCTCAAGCTCCAGCTGGAAATACAATACTCAATCTTCACGTTCGGTTCGAATATATGCAACTCGGTTCGGTTCGGATATATGCAACGTGGTTCGGTTCGGATATATGCAACTTGTTTCGGTTCGGATATATGCAACTCGGTTCGGTTCGGATATATGCAACTCGGTTCGTCACGCCTTGCCTTCGGTTCGAGTCGAGATGTCCAGGCTCCGGTCCAATCCTCCTCCCAATCTCCGATCCGATCCTCCTCCCAATCTCCGATCAGATCCCATTCTCCTATTCAGTTCATATGGCCTTTCTCTTGTGCCAAGCTCCGATCCGGTACTCCTCCTTCGATCCGATCCGAAACCCTGCAGTTCTTCCTGCAACTTCCAACGACTGTTTATACGCCACTCGATGGCGTTTTCGACCATTCTAACTATTCTAAACAATCACAAATCATACCATACATTCATAGCAACATGTTTTATCGACCACAAACATCAAAACAACAACTTGATAGGATAAAATGGATCAAACACACCCAAACCCTATGTTTTTCCCTTAATCCCCCTTAATCATGTTTAAGCATACAATTAGAAAAACTTATCCAAATGAGCCAAATTTTCTAATAGAGGCCTAAAATAATATTTTAGCATTTTTCCAGATTTTTATAACGCATAATTTCGCTAATTATCACTAATCACCCCTTAATCCCCTAAATTCCGGGATTAGCAAAATTAGTCCAAATTAACCCAAATTCATATCAGAGGCATAAAATAATATTCTGGAATTTTAGAAAATTTTCCAGATTTTTCTGAGTTATAATTTCGCTAATCTTCGCTAATTACCCTAATCAGCCGTAATTAGTGAAAAACAATGCAAATCACTCACCTTTGCCACAAAGTAAACTATAGATCTGAAATGATTCTCTGTTTGGGTTAAATTCCAGCAATTCTCTCTCTGATTTGGTGCTAACCTCCCTAGATTTGATGTAGTTTTGCTTAATCTTCTATTAGAAAGTGATTAGAGGCGATTTGGGATGAAATAGGAAGGTGGAGGCCATGGCTAGGGTTAGAGAAATGTTTGAGGCGTCTGAAAAATAAAATAAAATTCGTTTTCCTACTGTTCTCAGCCGCCCCATAAGCTTAATCCCGAAATGGGTTATGGGCCCTCTTGCTAATTACCCTAATTAGGCCCGGTTAAGCTGTTTTTAACCTTCTAAACCTTTTTTCAGCCATATCTCCCAAACGGTGAGTCCGTTTGGCTAATGTGACCACTCTACGGAAAGGTAAACCATCATTCGGATCTAATGAAGTGGTTTAATGTCAAAACACCTCTCCAGTTAAAAGTTATGAACGAAACAAGATTAGCTAGGGGCAAAGCGGTCATTTAAAAATCGGCAAAAATCATGAACATGGGAAATGACCCCAATAGTCATTTCCCAAAGTTACATGACCATACGTCTTCATATAAGAAAGAAATAAATATTCTACGATCCTCCGATGCGTAGAATGCGGGTTGTTACAGTCTGCATCCTAGTATATAATTTTAACTAGAAAACAAGAATTAAAGTGAGAAGTTCTCACCTACTAGCTAAACCAATACACCGCGACTCTTCATATGTAGGAAATCTTCGTCGCTTTCCTTTTGTCACTTTCATCGTCCGTATACGCTATATATATATAAATCACATTTTTATTATGCCATGGTATAAATAACAATCATACCTTTTCATAACTAAAAATCATATTTTTATTCTTTCTATAATATAAAAATCATATTTTTCTTCATATAAAAATCAAAGATTTACAGTGTTGAAAATCAAATCTTTACCTCGTTAGAAGTTCCATTTTTACATCGCTAAAAATTCTATCTTTACATCTCTAAAAATTCTATTTTTACACAAAAGAAAAATCTAATATTTTCGCTAACCAAAATCTCTTCTTTCCGCTAATCAAAAATCTCATCTTTTCACTTTATAAAAATCACATCTTCAAACAAATGAAAATCTTGTCTTTAACCAATTAAAAATCTCGCCTTTATTTAAACAAAGATCTCGTCTTTATCCAATTAAAAATCTCGTCTTTATCCAATTAAAAATCTCATCTTTATCAAATTAAAAATCTCGTCTTTATTTAAACAAAGATCATATTTAAAATGCGATCTTTTCATTTCTAAAGATACCACCTTTTCATATTTAAAATAATGTTAAATACATATAAACTGATTTCAAAATGTGTTTAGTAATTAAAACTGATTTTATAAACTGAAAACTGATTTTTATAAACTAAAAACTGATTTAATATATGCTCAACTACAAATAAAAACTCAGATTAAAATATATATATAAAAAACTTACTGCTCGCCGGCGGAATCAGGTCGGAGGAGGGAGGGGGAACGACGGCCGCAGGCGGAGGGGTGACTTCGAGGGCGGCACTGTTTTGGGGTTGAAGGGGGTGCGGTTTCAATCGAGGAAGGGGGAGAGAGAAGTGGAGGAAGGTGGTTCACGTCGGTGGAGGAGGGGGTGGGCGCGCCTGCTCCAGCGGCGGCGGCGGCCCCCTGGCGGCGCGATGTCACGGCTAGGGCACGATGCCCTTCCCCCTTTTTTCATTTTTTTTCTTTGAATTCGAAATGAACCGGGGGGAAAGGGAGGGGGGCTGAGAGAAAGGAAAGAGGGGTGAGGTGTTATGTTTTTTTATTTTATTTTATTTTATTTCAAAAAGGTACCTTTTTATTTTGACCTTGAAATCGAACGCACCGACGGTCGTCCATAGCTAATTACCCCCATTCTGAACCTAATGGGATAGGTATCGCAGGCTGATTCGACTGTTTCGATCAGTTTTCGCCAAAATCAAAATATAAATGGGGATTTCTCCCACAAGGACAAACTCACCAAATTATTTGCCCAAAAGGACAACCCCCAAAAAATTTGCCCAAAAGGACAAGTTTAAGTGCAAATGGTGAATTTCAGGGGGGTCCCATGTTTTTCCACTTTGCACTAAAACTTGTCCTTTTGGGCAAATTTTTTGGTGGTTGTCCTTTTGGGCAAATAATTTGGTGAGTTTGTCCTTATGGGAAAAATCCTCAAATATTGAATTTGAGCGTGCATTTCATTTTACCGGGGCCACATACTAACTAGAAAAATTCCCGAAAAATATTTTCAAACTTCGTACTGACGATACGGTCCTAACAAAACAGATTTCGTCGAATTCCGAGACCGTTTGAAAAATGACCATTTTCCAGTCGATTAAAATTGACTGAAACTGTCAAAACACATTTTCCTTTGCCACGCTCACATATTGATTCAAAAAATTATGAATTTTGAAATCTAGCAATAATTTGACATCACGGATCCAACAAAAGTGGTTTCGTCGAAAACCGAGGTCGTTTGCAAAATTTCCATTTTTAAGGGCCAGAATTCCATAGCGACTATTCTGAATTTTCAATTGGACATAACTTTTTATCCCCGCTATGAAATTTCAATTTTTCGGATTCCTTGGAAAGATATTCTCAAATAGATTCTAATATTTTTGGTTTCGCTAAAATCAGGTTTACTTTGCACCCGGTACATTCATTTGAACTTTGAAATCGAATTTTTAAACTACCGCGCCATTTTCAATTCCTTTTATAATTAAAATAAATATTTACATTCTAACGGCGATTCAAATAAATATATTTGTTATATTTCTATTCAAAATAAATTTCTCGCCGTTATTATTCAAAATAATTCTTTTTAAATATTCAAAATTCATTAAAATTGCCAAAATAAAAATTTTAAATTGGCTTAGATTTTCCGGATTGTTACAAATTGATTAGAATTGGTTAACGAAACACAATGTGTTTTGAGTTGACAAAGTCAGCTGTTTAAACTGGGATTGATTATTAAATTAGTTGTTGTTAATTAATCTAATTAAATAATTTAACGAATATTTGATTAATTGTTAATAAGAATTTTAAGGAAATTAAATAATTATTTTAGTAAGTGTGGAATTAAATTATAAGTTTAATTGATAATTTAAATAAGTGCTTCTTAAATGAAATCCATTTAAGTAAGTAAGCGATTTTGGAATAGAATATAGTTAAGTTTTAGAAAGAGATTTTAGTTAACAAAGAACTTAACTACTTCTACAATAGTCAAGGATGAAGTAAATTATCATTTAAATTAATAATAATTTCAGTAATTACTATTTAAATGAAATTCATTTATATAAGTAATCGAATTGATAATGAAATCCAGTTGAATTGTGAAAGGAGTTATGAACGAATTTTATCGTAAAACCCAACAGTTGTAAACGAGGTTTATAAAAAGAGATGTGAGGTTAAAACGTCGATTTTAAACTAATGCTACTTGATAATGAAATTAATTGAAGTGAATGGAATTAAAACGAGATTTAAAAGCGGAAAAATGGTTGAAAAGCAAACGTTTTATAGATTTGAATGGAGATAAGGAAATTAGAAACTGATCGGAGATTAGTCGAGTTGGACGACTTCTTGAGTGTCGATCTGATGCTGGTTTCGACCTTCAGGGTCGATATTTAAGGAGTTGCCCTCTTATAAGTTTTTGGTTAGGGACTAATGAATGTTGAAGTAACGGAAACAGAAAGCGATTTTGTAACGACCCAGGGATTTTCAGCACTGAAAATCGACATAAATACCTTTACTGTAACTCATGCCGACCTCCCAAACACCGAAAATACTGGATAATTATTAGAAAAAAATTAGAGGGTGAGATAAGAAAGAAAGAAATATTAGAATAGAAGAAGAAGAAGAAACAACACAACACAGAGTCTCATATCGCAGCAGAACAAAATATAATACAGAAATAAATCTTTATTGAGAGCTTTAAACATACTTACAATATCAGAGTACACCACACAATGGGACAGTTATAATAACCTATTCCCGTATACAACACACAGCGGAATAGTAGCTATGTAATATCATACGTCTGAACATCTCCAACTCATTTCTGGATTTCACAGCATTCGATAACCTGAACCTGTGATGACCCCAAACTTCCATTGACCGAAAGTAAGGATAATCATTTGGAATACAACATATTTATAACAACAACAGAACAAAGATAACATCATAACAAATAATTATTGCAGCGGAGAAATAAATGTCATAAACATCACATCAACTGAACCACAGAGTACGCAGTTTTACAGGATACAACTTAGCAATAATAAAAGTCTAAATAAAGGAGATAAATCCCAACTCCAAACGTACATCAAAATATAGAATGGAATAAAGTCTCTAAAGCAAAAGATAAAGATAAAAGGAGAGTCTGTAGGATCTAAATTAACCCTAGAGGGGGGTGAATAGGGTTTATTGCAGATTTTCACAGAGTAATTAAATAATCACAGCACATATAATAATCAGAATAAATGCGGAAAATAAATAACACACAGATATACCCAGCTTCGGCAAAACCCTGCCTACTGCTGCATTCCCCAAGGTTTCTACTAGGAGTTAAAACAATCTCTACGCTTACAATCCCCTGTAAACTCGCGACTCTCGCTCCCAACTGTTCTTAACCCTACGCTCAAAACCCTGCACTGGTTTCTATCCCCGAAACCAGATTTCCCCGAATTACAATTCCCGTAATTCGTCTTCCCTAGATTTTACAGATCTAGAAACTGTTTGTTTGTTTTTACGAATTAAACAAAAAAAACAATTGTAAAATAAAATAGAAACCCTTAGGAGTTAAAATAAATGGGTTATCCCTTTTAAAAAAGCTTGGCCGGCCTCTTCTATTTGCCCTAGCCCCTTTATTCTTTGACCCGATCTCCTTTTTCTTAAAAATGGCGGCGGCTCTTGAGAAATTCCTAGGGTTTTCTTCAAATCCCTAAATTGCGATTGTATAATTAATTCTATGATGCTCGAGTCTGTTTGGCTTCGATCTCTGGAGGCTGGCGCTTTATCTAGGGTTTGTGCTTCTCGTTAAACTCGACTTCGACGGCTCTAGGGTTTCGATTCTATTCAACTTGAGGTCGCTACTTTCTCGTATGATGATTTCGAGTAATTCAGTGGCTATCCTCTTCTTCGTTGATGAGTGTTGAACTGGATCCAAGTAATCTCCTTTTTACTCGTATGAATTTAATTCGGATTTTTGCTTTTTGCTTGTTCGAACTTGGATGATAATAGCCGATGATGATTGGTGTTTATATAAGATTGTAAATCCGAGATATATGCTCTGATTTCTTATGGATTAGACTCGGCTATGGTATATACGAGAATTTTGGTTAGCTTTGAATTAATCTGTTATTTCTGGGTATTTCTTTGATTTAAAACCAGAAAGTATATTGCTTAAGTCTTGGTCTTTGGCTTTGAATTAGTGTGATTTCTGGAATTTGAATTCTTCGAACTTGCGTGTGAATCTGTCTGACTTTGAATTGGTCTTTACCTATTACAGCCTTAAATCAATTTTTCTGGAGCTTCGATTATACTTTTTCAACATGCTTCTAAACTGAAATATCTTCGAAAAAATCTACTTTAAAAATATGACCATCCATTCTCTTTGTTTTGCCAAAGTCTATAGACTGATTCCATACTTTGATTGTCGTGAATACTTGAGCAATGATAAGAACAGATACTATGCTTTATTTGCCATATTGTTTATGCACTTGAATTTCATGCTTGTGATTTGAACCGGTAAGAACTGTTGCATTTAACACTGTTTTACTGTGTGGACTTGTATCACTTGATTTTGAACTGATGCCATTCTTATTAGCCGTGACTTGATGAACAGACACTCAACTTGATCTGCCATATATTTGAACAGATATTACTCTTGATACTTTTGTCATTCTTGCACCATCCAAGTGATTTCACTCTTGTATGAATGTTGTCATGATACTGATTTGTATAAGGTTGTAGCTTTCTTTGCTCTGCATCATTTTGATGTTCTGGCTCTACTCATGTTTCAAGACCTTGTCTGTTTCATATGCTTTCACCATGCTTATCTCAATTTTGATATGCTCTTCACATTACTGTGTACACCTCTGTGTATATCCTCCTGCATGTTGCTGTGTTGATCATATTGTCTACCTGAACCATCATGTTGACTGTTGTGATCTCTTTTGCTTGCATGTATTGTTGTAAAGCTGGTTTCAGAAATGTTTGCATATTACTTGAACATTTGGTAGGCTTGTTTTGATCACTTTGCTCATAATTATTGGTACTTTGAGTTGTACACTTGAACTTGCCATGATATTTTACTTGAAATTTTTGCCTTGCTTCATTAGTTACCCAGTTACATACATGTACATGGTTTTGTTCTTGTCGTTGTAATAATTGTATATGTTGAAAAAAAAATCATGTTGCTTTGACATCCTCATCCATGCTACATGTGTACTTCCTTGTTTTGAGTTTTCACTTGCATATGCACCATATACCACTCATGCTTGCTAACCGATCATTGAACTGTTGCTGTATAGCCTTGCACCTCAGTTTTGCTCCACCATGTTGCTACTTTGATCATGTATCTTGAGTACAGCATGTACACTTGACCATGCTCTGTTCATATATGCATTTGTGCACTGTTGTACCATGCCTCTTGATCCTGTTGTCATCCATGCCATGTCTTCATCATCTTTGTTACTTCCTGTAGTTTTGTTAACACTGCCGCACTATGCTGCTTGTACTTCTGCATGCTTTGTGTCATGCATATTCAAATTTGCATCTTTGTATTTTTAACTATTTTTGCTGCTGTAGCCTTGACCTTGCTTGCATCTGAGATTTTGTAGTACCACTTTTGCTTGATCATGCTCCATTTGGCTTGTGCTATGATTCATCTCATTGCTGCCTTTTCATTTGCACTATGTTTTATTCATGTTTTGACTTGCTTATGACTATCTTGTGTGTTGACTTGTCGACCATTTTACTTTTGCTTTTGACTTTGTTCATGTTCATGAGTATATTGCGCTGAGTCGAGATGGTCCAAGTGGCTACTCCTCAGTCGCGACACTGGATTGGCGTGGTAGTGCACACGTGTGTACACGTGTGTATATGCAGCCATCCAGACGAGTTTTTCTGTCCCTGCATATCAGACAAAGTCTAGAAAAATGATGAGAAACACACCGTAATTCTGAGGCAAATAAAATTTAAAATAAATAAATTTTTATTTGCTTTTATTTAATTTTATTTTTGTTGCAGTCTACTGTGTGTGTTCTTTTGTATGAACAGGTATGAAGATGACTGAATTGACTTTGGAATGCTGTGAAGTCAAGAAGACTGAAGACGATGATATTCATATGTGTCGGTATATACGAGTGAACTGTATAGAAATGTAGTATATATGAAAGTGTAAGTGTTGTAAAGAGGAGCTGAGTATGATATTGAAAATTTTGAAATGTCTATCAATGATGTATATACAAATAGTGAAGTTGTAAATCTGTACTGTTTAAATATTGAAATAAAATATTCTTGTTCAAATAAAATACTGTGTGAATTTTTAAATTTTTGTATAGTTGTACTTTATTTAAACAGAAATATTATATTCCTGTCTGATGTGTAGTATACCAGTACAGTTACAAACGCATTCAATAATAAAATATATTTGGTTGTTATCATCAAACAAAAATCATATAATTTTGTATACAACACTGTTATATACAACAGTCTCCCCCTTTTGATGATGACAAACAAATAAAAGATTTTGAATGTGTTTGAACGTGAAATATATTACTCCCCCTATTTGTATACTCCCCCTACAACTGAGCTCCCCCTATATATGTGGAAAAAATATGAATGATGTAATCCAGTTGACCATTCTCCCTCTAGATATTTAATTTCCAATATTAAAATATTTTTGAATTAAATACTCATCAATCAAAATCTTGACCATTCTCCCCCTTTTGTTATCATCAAAAGGATAATAGAAATTGAAGCAGTGATGAATATGGACTAAAAATATAAATTCAAATCAAGAGAGGGAATATATATCGTAAAACCCATTTAATCAAACAAAAATCATAATAATCTTTAAATCAGACGCAAATTTCACTTTCAGAATGAATGGATTTACGATGGATTTTATCAAATGAGGAGAGTTCAATAAAAATTGAATATTTGAAAATGAATTTTAAAAATTTTAAATATGCTAAAAATGTTAAGCACTTTCTAACCACGCATAGCCCAAAGGTCTTTTAAATGGGGTTAGTAGTAACTTAACTTTATCCTCTCTAATGAGTTCCATCCATGCACAGCCCGAAGGTCTTTTAAGTGAGAATGGAAGCACATAGAAATTAAGGTAATTCACCCACGCATAACCGCGAGGATTTTTAAATGGGAGTGAATACCAAGGATAAATTATTTATTTAATTTTTTTTTAATTTTAAGAATAATTAGAACTCCCCAAATTTAATAAAACCATGATGAATGACAGAAATATGGTAGATATAGAAGATGGTCGTGAAATAAGCTCTAATTCAAAGATATTATTAAATTTGTCCAATCATCATGTGATTTAAAATAATATCTCCTCTACTTAAGAATTATATCATAGTCACAACTCATCACAATTTCATAAATCTATTAACGATTTTGATGAGTCTCGAAATGGTTCAAATTAATCAATAATTTCAATTTTTGAATAAATAATCAAAAATAATTTTAAAAATTGAAAATATTAATCTCAAGAGGAGTTTTTGAAAAAAAATGCAAGTTGAAAATCAGCTTTAAAAAAAATCAATTAGTTAAAAAAATGAAATTTTCTAATATTTTCAACACTGATTGCTTCTAGACAATTTTTAAAACCATTTATATATCAAATTTGATTCAAATTGCCTATGAATTTTAACTAAATTCAGTCACTGATTTTCCAACTTATCATTTAATTGCCAATGAATCAAATCAATTTCCTTATTAGAGCAGCACAAGATCATTTTCAAAGCAAGAATCACAAGTGACATCCTCAGAGAATTTTTAGACAAACTCAAGAAACAGTCAACTTATCAAATCTGAAGATAATTGTTTGAAATCACAAAAAAAAATCAATTTTTTATAATCCAAGAATTTCAACAATCCATAATGAATGATTTCAAAAACAGCCAAGTAAAAAAATAAACTAAAAAGAATAAAAGTACGAGTTTAGAGATCATACCTGTCTTACCATAATCAATGTGATGCAATGAATCTCCAACTCTGAATCTATGGCTAAGGAACTCCAAATAATTCGATATATGAATCAACTTTAATTTTATCTAACTTAAGCACAGTTGTTCCTCAGCCTCCAACAGTACCTAAATGTTTATTTGATCGAGTGGTCTAACAAAAGTTGTTTTACCACTCTTATCTTCGTTTACACGTTTTGGTACCCAAACCCGTTTATATAACAATCCATTACTACTCACTAGCGTACCCTTTGGAACCCAAATTTGTTTAGATTTGCTTAAATTTATTTTGTTAATTTTTGGAATCCAAACAGATTTAAATGAATTGTTTTTAAACGAGTTATCAATTTGTTTATGATTTATAAACCCTTTGAAATTATTAAATTTCAAAAATTCAATTTGATCGTTTTCAAGGCCAATTAAAGGATTTTTAAAATCATTAAAATTTTGTTTTTTAACTTGATCAGATTCAAATCCAAGTCCCTTTTTATTCTGAACAAAAAATTGATTTTTTAACAACATATTCAACGATTTCTCTCCTTTAGAAAATTTAGTCAAAGCTGTCTCAAGTCGTTGAATTTTAAATTTAAGATCGCTATTTTCTTTCATTAAATTTGAACAACGATTAATAGCGATTTTCCTCTTTTCAGCATCAGTTTGTTTTAAAATCAAATTTTCGTTTTCAAGTGCTTTGATTCTAGCATTGGACTTGGAAATTTCAATTTCAAATTGTTTTCGCTTTTCAAAATCAAGTTTTTCAGATTCTCTAAACTTTTCAATCAACTTTTCAAAATCAAGATTTTCATTTTTCAAATTCATGTTTCCACTTTTAAGTAACTCAAGATTAGTTTTTGATTTCAACAAATCGTTACTCAAAAATTGACATTTTTCGCATTCTGAAAACGATGAATTCTTAAATTTTTCAAGTTTTGTTTCTAAACTGTTATTTTCTTGAACTAGTTTCAACCTATCCGATTTCAATTTCATAACTTTTAGTTCAAGAGAATCAATAGTTTTCGTGAGATCGTGACACATTAAGATTAATTCTTTATAAGTAAAATTCGATACCTCACTTGAATCCTCTTCATTACTTTCTGGATCAGATTGAGCCATAAGACACAAATTAGCTTCCTCTTTTTCACTTTCAGAAACTTCTTCTCCTTCTTCGTCATCCCATGTAGCAGCAAAAGCTTTCTTCTTTCTTCTGAACTTTTTCTTCTTTTCATTTTTGAGCTGTGGACAATTTGGTTTGATATGACCGGGTTTCTTGCAATTGTAGCAAAATACTTCATTGTCTGAACTATCTGAACTTTCGGACTTGTCGGTTTTTGAATTCTTCTTTCGTGGTTTGTATTTTCCTTTGGCCCACTTTTTCAAAACCATGGCTAGTTCTTCAGCGGGATCATCATCATTACTTTCAACAGAATTATTTAGAGCGATCGTCTTTTTCTTTGATTCGGAATCCTTTCGTTCTTCTCTTGCTTTTAACTCCATCTCGTAAGTAATCAGATTTCCAATCAACTCTTCCATGCTTACTTTATTCAAATATTTTGATTCTTGTATCGCCGTCACCTTAGCTTCAAAATTCATCGGTAGCACTCTCAATATTTTTCTGATCAATTCCACTTCGGTATAGGTTTTGCCAAGAGCTTTTGCATTGTAGACCAGTGATGAGAAGCGTCCATACATCTCTTTTATATCTTCGTCTTTTTGCATAGAGAAATTTTCATATTCGTTGCTGAGTAGAGCGAGACGAGATTCCTTTACTTGAGATGTCCCTTCGTGTGTGACCTCCAACGTATGCCATATTTCCTGTGCTGTCTCACAATGAGAAATTCGATTAAATTCAGTTTTATCAAGAGCACAAATTAAAGCATTCATTGCTTTGGCATTAGTTGAAAATAATTTTTTATCATTAGCATCCCACCTATCTTTTGATTTAGGAATTTCATCACCACTAACAATAACAGTGGGAGATTTATAACCCGTTTCAATAATATCCCACACATCATAGTCGACTGAACTCAAATAAATTTTCATCCTTACTTTCCAATATGCATAATCAATTCCATTAAACATTGGTGGCCTAGCTATGGACTGACCCTCAGAAAACGCGTTATTGGACAGATTCATGACTCTAGAGTTAAGCTAAAATAAAAAATACCTGCTCCGGTACCACTTGTAGGATCTAAATTAACCCTAGAGGGGGGGGGGGGTGAATAGAGTTTATTGAAGATTTTCACAGAGTAATTAAATAATCACAGCACAGATAATAATCAGAATAAATGCGGAAAATAAATAACACACAGATATACCCAGCTTCGGCAAAACCCTGCCTACTGCTGCATTCCCCAAGGTTTCTACTAGGAGTTAAAACAATCTCTACGCTTACAATCCCCTGTAAACTCGTGACTCTCGCTCCCAACTGTTCTTAACCCTACGCTCAAAACCCTGCACTGGTTTCTATCCCGAAACCAGATTTCCCCGAATTACAATTCCCGTAGTTCGTCTTCCCTAGATTTTACAGATCTAGAAACTGTTTGTTTGTTTTTACGAATTAAACAAAAAAACAATTGTAAAATAAAATAGAAACCCTTAGGAGTTAAAATAAATGGGTTATCCCTTTTAAAAAAGCTTGGCCGGCCTCTTCTATTTGCCCTAGCCCCTTTATTCTTTGACCCGATCTCCTTTTTCTTAAAAATGGCGGCGGCTCTTGAGAAATTCCTAGGGTTTTCTTCAAATCCCTAAATTGCGATTGTATAATTAATTCTATGATGCTCGAGTCTATTTGGCTTCGATCTCTGGAGGCTGGCGCTTTATCTAGGGTTTGTGCTTCTCGTTAAACTCGACTTCGACGGCTCTAGGGTTTCGATTCTATTCAACTTGAGGTCGCTACTTTCTCGTATGATGATTTCGAGTAATTCAGTGGCTATTCTCTTCTTCGTTGATGAGTGTTGAACTGGATCCAAGTAATCTCCTTTTTACTGGTATGAATTTAATTCGGATTTTTGCTTTTTGCTTGTTCGAACTTGGATGATAATAGCCGATGATGATTGGTGTTTATATAAGATTGTAAATCCGAGATATATGCTCTGATTTCTTATGGATTAGACTCGGCTATGGTATATACGAGAATTTTGGTTAGCTTTGAATTAATCTGTTATTTCTGGGTATTTCTTTGATTTAAAACCAGAAAGTATATTGCTTAAGTCTTGGTCTTTGGCTTTGAATTAGTGTGATTTCTGGATTGGAATTCTTCGAACTTGCGTGTGAATCTGTCTGACTTTGAATTGGTCTTTACCTATTACAGCCATAAATCAATTTTTCTGGAGCTTCGATTATACTTTTTCAACATGCTTTTAAACTGAAATATCTTCGAAAAAATCTGCTTTAAAAATATGACCATCCATTCTCTTTGTTTTGCCAAAGTCTATAGACTGATTCCATACTTTGATTGTCGTGAATACTTGAGCAATGATAAGAACAGATACTATGCTTTATTTGCCATATTGTTTATGCACTTGAATTTCATGCTTGTGATTTGAACTGGTAAGAACTGTTGCATTTAACACTGTTTTACTGTGTGGACTTGTATCACTTGATTTTGAACTGATGCCATTCTTATTAGCCGTGACTTGATGAACAGACACTCAACTAGATCTGCCATATATTTGAACAGATATTACTCTTGATACTTTTGTCATTCTTGCACCATCTAAGTGATTTCACTCTTGTATGAATGTTGTCATGATACTGATTTGTATAAGGTTGTAGCTTTCTTTGCTCTGCATCATTTTGATGTTCTGGCTCTACTCATGTTTCAAGACCTTGTCTGTTTCATATGCTTTCACCATGCTTATCTCAATTTTGATATGCTCTTCACATTACTGTGTACACCTCTGTGTATATCCTCCTGCATGTTGCTGTGTTGATCATATTGTCTACCTGAACCATCATGTTGACTGTTGTGATCTCTTTTGTTTGCATGTATTGTTGTAAAGCTGGTTTCAGAAATGTTTGCATATTACTTGAACATTTGGTAGGCTTGTTTTGATCACTTTGCTCATAATTATTGGTACTTTGAGTTGTACACTTGAACTTGCCATGATATTTTACTTGAAATTTTTGCCTTGCTTCATTAGTTACCCAGTTACATACATGTACATGGTTTTGTTCTTGTCGTTGTAATAATTGTATATGTTGAAAAAAAAATCATGTTGCTTTGACATCCTCATCCATGCTACATGTGTACTTCCTTGTTTTGAGTTTTCACTTGCATATGCACCATATACCACTCATGCTTGCTAACCGATCATTGAACTGTTGCTGTATAGCCCTGCACCTCAGTTTTGCTCCACCATGTTGCTACTTTGATCATGTATCTTGAGTACAGCATGTACACTTGACCATGCTCTGTTCATATATGCATTTGTGCACTGTTGTACCATGCCTCTTGATCCTGTTGTCATCCATGCCATGTCTTCATCATCTTTGTTACTTCCTGTAGTTTTGTTAACACTGCCGCACTATGCTGCTTGTACTTCTGCATGCTTTGTGTCATGCATATTCAAATTTGCATCTTTGTATTTTTAACTATTTTTGCTGCTGTAGCCTTGACCTTGCTTGCATCTGAGATTTTGTATTGCCACTTTTGCTTGATCATGCTCCATTTGGCTTGTGCTATGATTCATCTCATTGCTGCCTTTTCATTTGCACTATGTTTTATTCATGTTTTGACTTGCTTATGACTTTCTTGTGTGTTGACTTGTCGACCATTTTACTTTTGCTTTTGACTTTGTTCATGTTCATGAGTATATTGCGCTGAGTCGAGATGGTCCAAGTGGCTACTCCTCAGTCGCGACACTGGATTGGCGTGGTAGTGCACACGTGTGTACACGTGTGTATATGCAGCCATCCAGACGAGTTTTTCTGTCCCTGCATATCAGACAAAGTCTAGAAAAATGATGAGAAACACACCGTAATTCTGAGGCAAATAAAATTTAAAATAAATAAATTTTTATTTGCTTTTATTTAATTTTATTTTTGTTGCAGTCTACTGTGTGTGTTCTTTTGTATGAACAGGTATGAAGATGACTGAATTGACTTTGGAATGCTGTGAAGTCAAGAAGACTGAAGACGATGATATTCATATGTGTCGGTATATACGAGTGAACTGTATAGAAATGTAGTATATATGAAAGTGTAAGTGTTGTAAAGAGGAGCTGAGTATGATATTGAAAATTTTGAAATGTCTATCAATGATGTATATACAAATAGTGAAGTTGTAAATCTGTACTGTTTAAATATTGAAATAAAATATTCTTGTTCAAATAAAATACTGTGTGAATTTTTAAATTTTTGTATAGTTGTACTTTATTTAAACAGAAATATTATATTCCTGTCTGATGTGTAGTATACCAGTACAGTTACAAACGCATTCAATAATAAAATATATTTGGTTGTTATCATCAAACAAAAATCATATAATTTTGTATACAACACTGTTATATACAACAGAGTCTTCGTCTTCTTCTTCGAAGCAGTCTTCAATCCAGGAAATGTCTTCCTAAAAACCTGCTACTTGGCTGCCCATGTAAATAGAGGGCACCTGAGTTGCAAAGTGAAACAAACATCGAGTCAGTCGTGGGACTGGTATGAGAAATCATTCTACACTAACTATCAATATGGCGAATCATAGGACCACGCCGCTAACACAAAACGGGTTTACTCCATTTGATTGCCAGTGCATGATTTAATAAAGTTTATACAAAAACAACGAAATGACTTTTGAAAAATGAAATCATTGTAAGACTCAGTTCCTATCACACAATGCAACGCAAACCGGAGGATAGAGTTTTTCCTTATAATGATCAAACATGACTTGATATGTATAAAATATATTTTTAATATTATTATTAGTGTCTAAGCAGTTTTAAAATACTACAATATAAATGTATCAATCCTAAACGGCATAGGTACCATATACTATGTCGCCATATATAAGTTTACAATCAAGACCGTAATGTCGTATTGGAAATTGGGTTTCCGTCATGAAATCGAGGCTAGGGATCATCCTCTCCGATTCGAGACACTCTAACAAATGCCACAGGATCACACCTATGGGCAACCCTTGGATGCGGTAGGGCCGATCCCCACCTAAGGTAGTTGATTGGCAATTCCTGAACACACGTTTCCCGGATCCTTTGAACCTCCATATGGCCACTAACAACCTATAAATCCGAGGTACCTCAATCCATCATCTACATAAGTAAAATGCCAGCCAGTTTAAGCACTGACACCACTCCTAGCTAGAAAGAAACGTGTGCACTCCCTACGGTCCATATCCCGTTTTTGACTCATACCGGGGTGTGAGGCTGGCGAAGACACGCTATACACAAAGCTATGCCTAAACAGGCTATGCTTTGATCTTTAACCACAAAGCCCTGCTTTTCAACAAAAGCCATGATCATTGCATCTTGGCGTGCCACATTGACGATTCATGCCATGTTATTGATAAATATTAATATACACCAGGTTATTAAGCAGAGAATGAATTCTCCACCACCAATCATATATACATTAATAAAAATCAATTTAATTATATGAAATGAATTCCAACGTCAGACACGCATCCATTTACAAGTCCGTTATGGGTCTGAACGAAACCGGAGATACCCGAGAGGTTCTCGCTTATCCGGACAATCAACCCACACGTTCGGACAACTACTGCTTCAACCCCTTCTTGGGAGCAAGTCAGTCCAAGGTACCAGTAGTCGTCATCCATTCGATGTGAAGATCGCTGGTCTTCAATCACCGTCTTATACATCTTTATTTAATCGTCGTGTAATTATTTGAAATGAGTTAAACTCGGTCTTTTCAAATAATTATTGCATAATTATAATTTAAATCATTTCATATCGTTAATATATATATAATGATTTATCGCTATTTTTATTTAGAAATAGCTCAAAATAATAAAACGAAGCTTCGGGTCAATGGGCGGCCCTGGCGCTGTTTTTACCATATTTTGATTTATACATATCTTGAAATCTAACCGTCGGATTTTGATGAAATTTATATCGTTGGGAAGCTCTTCCCAAAGCCGTCCTAACGGTTCCAGTTTTGGGAAAGTTCCACGATCGGATCTTTCAGTATAATCGTTTAAAGGTTCGATTGTCGAAACGCGAACTGCAGCGCGCGTTTCGTTATATTTATATATATATACAAATATATCGTTGGTGATTTCAACTATACAAATCCATTCTTTTTATCGCATCTAAAATGACGATAAAAGTATCACTATTAATTTCACTCTTTTTATTTATATCTAAATTATAAATAAAATACACCTTTTAAAATTAATGTTTTAATTCACATTTAAGATTTTGAATAAAATACCTCATTTAATCTCATGGTTTTATTCATATCTAAAAGGAGAATAAAAATATATTTTCCCATTGTTATATTTTTATTCAAAACTGAATTACAAATAAATGTACTTTATAAATTCTTGTTTTATTATTTACAACTAGTTTGCAAATAAAAATTAACTTTTAAAACGGTGTTTTTCTTTACATATGGAATGCAAACAAAAATGTACTTTTTATTTCCATATTTTTACTCACATTTAAAAGGGAATAAAAAGGTACTTCCTTATTCATGTCTTTTATTTGCAACTAATTTGCAAATAAAAAGTGTAATCTCTTTCTATGTTTTATTTGCATCTAAAAATGCAAACAAAAATGTAATTCTTTTCTATGTCATATTTTATTAATACTGGATATAAATAAAATATCCCTTTTTATTATGTCATGTTTTATTTACACTAAATGTAAATAAAATATTCCTTTTTCTTATTTATTTACTCTAGATGTACATAATTGTATTTATTTACCCTAAATGTAAATAAATGTTTTTCTTTTCTTTTTCTTATTTATTTACACTAAATGTAAATAAATGCCTCTTTTTCTTTTCCTATGTTTATTTACTCTACTTGTAAATAAATGTATTTTTCACTTTTTCTTATTTATTTACTCTAATTGTAAATAAATGTAACTTTTCCCTTTTCTTATTTATTTACTCTAATTGTAAATAAATGTAACTTTTCCCTTTTCTTATTTTTTTTCTTAATCTTAATTCCCTAGTTGCTGTTTACAATAAATGTAAATAAGAAATGTCGCTTTTATTCTCTAGTTTCTACTTACACTTAATATGATTAAGAAATGTCATCTTAATTTGGCCTTTTTATTTACAAAGAAAATGTAAATAAAATATCATTGCAAAGTTTTTTTTTACAAAGGGAATGTAAATAAAAATGTCATTGCATCATTTGTTCTTTTTATTCACAAAGGGAATGTGAATAAAATATCATCGCTAAATTTGTTCATTTTATACTCATAAGAAATGTAAATAAAATTGGTTTCAAATTCTGTTCTTTTTATTTACAAAGAAATGTAAATAAAAATCAAGTGTTAAGTTTTGTTCTCTTTTTATTTATAAAGAAATGTAAATAAAATCTAATTTTCACTAATCAAATTTTTGTCTTCTTTTTATTCAATATGTGAATAAAATTCTATCGCTAAGTTTGCTTTTTTTTCTTTTCATATAAGAAATGTGAATAAAATTCTATCACCAAGATTGTTATTTTTATTTACCTTGAAATGTAAATAACATGTCATTAAATTTTGGTCTTTTTATTTACAATAAAAAAAAGTGTGTTATCAAGTTTGTTCTTTTATTCACAAAGGAAATGTAAATAAAAACACTTAATGTTTTGGTCCCTTTTTATTTACAAAGAGATGTAAACAAAAATAAACATATTAACATAGCGCTAAAAAAAAGGTTCTATTTCAATGTGTTAACATAACGCTAAAAACAAGGTTCAATTTCATATCATAACATTACACTAAATATAAGGTTCATTTTCATGTCATAACATTACACTAAATATAAGGCTCATTTTCTATGATGAATTGACAACTAAATCAATCCAAATAAAAGGGAAAATAAAAGTGACAACATAGACCTATCCTATTTCTTTATTATGAATTGATAAATCAGATCAATACAAAATAAACAAAAAGTGATAGCATAAGAGGTGACATATCAAACATCATCAATCATATCGAAACAAAATAGATCTGAAGCTTAAAAATTTGATTATTACATCGCAAACAAATTAATTAATTTAAACAAATAAATCTCACCGTCATTCGCGATTTAGTCCAAAATTCCAATAGTCCAGAATTGTCTCGTTTCAGTTCAGAGTCGTAGATCTTGTCAATACGATCACAACGCTTCTGAAATTGTAGATTTTCGTCGTTGTATGCATTATTTATTGTCTAAATAAGATTAGAAACAATTTAAATTGTTTAATTAATATAAAACAAGGTTTAATACCCTTCTTCCTCAACAATAGTGATCGGCCACATTAAACCCAATTGGGTTCCAAACTAGGGCCGACAATTTCGATCGGATGGATTAAGGGATTGACGATCAGAAGGTGGCACTCCGACCGTCTACAAGTGGCGCATCCACGGTAGTGAAGGGGGGCAACTCGCACGCCTGAAGGGGAGGGCCGACGGTGGTTTTGGCGGCGAATTTGGGTGCGTGAAGCTCGGTGATGGTGGCACCAGAGAATGATCAAGTGGTATGGAATCGTAGAGGAGAACAAGAGCTTCAAAATGATGTAAAGTATGGAGTCTAATTCTTAGAGGAGAGGGAGAATTTAGTGGAAGAAAGAGGGACGTTTTCAGCCATGGATGTTGAATGGGGCGGCGGCTACACGATGTACAGTAGCTAGGGTTTTGGTTTTACCATTCTTTTTATAATATTTTAGTGTAATATTTGCAAATAAATCCATACGTTTCAAACTAAACCGAATCCAGTCCAACTGAAGTCTACCATACCCAATAGCCCACATTACGGATCCAACGGGCTAGGTCCCGTCAGCCCAAACGGCTGTCTGTGTCCTGTATTACTTATTTTAATATTTAATTTCTTTATTAAATTTATTCTGTCGTACAAATAAATACACCGGGGCCACAAACGGACTCAGAAAATTACAGAAAAAATATATTTGGCTTCGTTGTGACGATACGGTCCTAACAAAATTAATTTAGTCGAATTTGAAGACCGTTTGAAAAATGGCTATTTTTAGTCGTTTAAATTTGACCGAATTGAACAAAACACATTTTCTTTCGCCACGCTCACATATAGCTCGGAAAATTCTACAAATTGAAACCTAGGAATAATTAGACATTCCGGTTCCAATGAAAGTGGTTTCGTTGGAAACAGAGGTCGTTTGAAAATCGACTATTTTCACTGGCTTTAATATTATTTAAAAAATGAAAATTTTAAATTCTGACACATTTTTCCACCAAATTATTTAAAATAAAAATTTTAAATTGGTTCGGATTTTTCCAGGTCATTACAATACCTGTACACCCCGGGCTAACCCGAGCATTTACAAAACACCGGGCCAGTCTGGTAAACCAGAATGAGATAAACACACTAAGTTTAAGGGTATCACACAACCTGATTTTTAAGTTAAAATCTTTCAAAAGAAAAGGATAATCATAAGACCTAATCCACATGTAAACACAGATGGTTTTTTACCTTACAATAACCCAAAACATTTTTGAAACCAATATCTTGTTTGATATTATAATAATGTCTAAATACAAGTAAATAGAATCTAGTATAACGCTTGCATCTCACGGTCCACATATATAGTATACAAACAAAACCGCGGGCGCTTATTGGAGATTGGATTCCGAATATGACAAGGTATGGAACCACCTGCCGATAGTGTATCTCTAGAGGCGAATACACTGGGTTCAACAAGAATGTCTTGCAACCCGGCCCTCACATGACCGACCACTCATTTCGCTTGAGTGTATCGAACGTATATCACCAACGGTTGGGAGCTACCCACCGTCTCCCGAAAAGGGACAGCAACGAAATAGGATAAAAAAGCAAATAGATTTTCTCTAGATAGGTGATTATACACTCTAATGGGAGCGACCTACATAGCCATGCTGCCTGCCCGATTTTTGTCATTTCCCGGTTGTTGAGGCTTGAGGCTTGGATTAACTTTTTTAGCCACCATTCACTTCGAATGCCACATCGTCAGATCCATCAAATCACTAATTGACGTCCACAAATATATTCTGGGTTTTAAAAGAAGTGCCCCTCTTTGCCACCACTCGGTATATTTGTAAAAATCAACATACGTGGTTTCAGGAAATACTCTGTCAAACATTCGTCCATACATGTCATCCAGGAACAGGACGAACCGAAGGTACTCACCTACTGCATCCAATATAGGAATCACCCCATGGATTAATAGCGAGAAGTCCTTGCAACCCGTAGATTCCAACCACGACAGAACCACAGTTTATCTATGGCCGCTAAACCAGAGATTATTAGCAGTTCTTCCGTTTATGAAATTCTACAGTCTTCAATGCTCCATCTCGATCATCTACTGATATCTTCACGTAATTGCTGGTCGGAATGGTTTTCGAATATAAATTCGATCCCGGTCTTTCCGTACCAACAATCGTATTGGACAGATTTGATAGTCGGTGATTTAACATCAAAATAGATAGTGTGTCTAACATGACAATCCAGTGAGATCACTAGTTCAGTATTCGGCCTCACTTGGCCTTCTAATTAAACAAATGTAAATTTAAACTCTTAAATATTTCGATATTATAGATATAGCTTTCTCGCTTCTTATTTTACATTATATTATTCTTTAAACAACTCATTACATTACTTAGGATAATCCTATATTACATTCAGTTTTCACATTTCACTTTCAAAACATTAACCATATAATTATATAACATTTGGAAATCATTTCAACTTATTTCTCGTAAAATAACATTACGAAATATCTTCTATTTCATCACTTGAAAACAATAGCCAATGATTATTTTTATAGAATAAAACTCAACTTTACGTCTCATTTCTAATTCGAAGATACTGTTACACAACCCCCTTTTTATTTCCCTTTTCACTTTGGAATTCTCACTATATATTTTCCAAATCTTCATTACTGGTGTCACGTTATTATTTCTATAATGAAACAATAAACTTTACTAGTCTCTTCTACCATTACAACTTATATCGTTCACAGATAATCCCGAAGTCGTTCAAGTTGGGGTATTTTAGTTACCTCTCAGTCCTTGATCAGCAACGTTCATACCTTAAGATAAATATAAGTTGTAATCCAAAAAAAAAAAACAATACTTCATTCCAATCTCAAATCAAATTCCATTTAACTATTATATTCAAAAATACGATTTCAAAACCCTTCTTATTATTTTGAAATTCTCTTTCTCGGATATAACCATCTTTCTTAATTCAATAATTTGCAACTTCTTTATAAAACACCACTTTTTAAACTTTTCTTTATTTTCACATTTACAAATCTGATTAACATCAGATTTGACTTTAAATAATCAGTTTACAATCAATTATAAACATAAATATTTATTTCCTTTTAAATAAGCTTTTACTTAAAATATATTTTCCAAAATCTATTTTTAGTTATAAAATAAATTTTATAACTTCAGTACTATCGATTTACCTGACGGTAACTCGATATACATGAAACAATTTACTTTTAGGCCATTTACTGCCGATTACTCAACCAATATAGCCCATTGGTTAAAACCAAACACAAGTTGTATTTCCAATCAATGATTAATATCAAATCAATCACCCAAACACGACAGTTCATATGACAATATGAAAATAAATAATATATTTGAGGAATCCAGTTGGATCCCTCCAACCTGTTTGTCCTTGTATTCAAAACGGTTATCACAAACCAGATCATTCGGTTTCATTTAACTGATAGCAATAAATAACGGCCATTTAACATTAACCACATGCAATTCAAACAATTCAACAATTTAAACACGTTTATTCTATAAACGTGACCAACCAAGGTAAGTTACCTTTAATGGAACCAATCGTTAAAATAACGATTTGGTATTTCACTGAAATTAAACGACGGTTTAGTATCAATAAATAAATATAATACTAGCAAACAGTCAACCATTATCAAACAGAGCACATAAAATAAAAACCCGATTTATATAAAATATAAATGGGAAAAATATACTAAGTGAGTTTAACTCACTTTGTTTTTCGTTCGTCGTCAAAATGGTTCGCCTCAGTTGTTTTCAAATTCGTCCCATCCAATTTTGAAATGTTTCGCCTGTTGATATGATTTCAACGTTGATTCTGCCAACATATGAGAATGCTACATAAATTTTCCACTCACGTTTTTACTTTAAATTATTTAAATCAATACTTAACTAATTATTTATAAAACTAATTACTTTTGATTTGTTTCTGGTTCTCAAAGGAATTGGCCCAACTTCCGTTCACTATTGTACACAAATTATGCTCGTCTTCCGATATTCGTTCACGAAGATAGCTCGTTCCAAATTCAAATCCTTCATGCATTCTGGATCATTCTCCAGACCACATAAGATTGTTCAGTCACGTTATGCGATTTAAAATAGAACTGAACGTATATAATATGATAGTCATCCAAACTTAGGCCTTACGCACTTAAACAAGCCCATTTCCTTTGAAACTTGGACATTAATTCTTCCCAACATGTACAGTGCCATTCCACCTCATAAATCTTTCCTCCATTCCTGTACACGTTTATTTCCTCTTCACTTCCACCATTCCATGCTCTAGCGCCATATCTTCCACGCCCCGTCACCATGCACAGTTTCTTCTGATATCAATGCTCCTCTTCTCCACTTCACGCACTAGTATGTTACCGCACTTCCCCATACTTTTCTCTGACATCCACTGACAAACCGCCTTGCCACCTTCGTTGACCTCTTGCCGAAACCTCCACCTTTATCCTGGAACGGAATCTGCTCAAGCGAGATCTCACTACTCCCTATCATTCCATGTAAGCCATATGTTCTCCCACTTCGACACACCAACTCGTGAGCATCCCACCTGACTGTCACCAACATGAACCCCCATGCCATCTAACCCTCCTCCTAAACGCTGCACCATTCCAGTGACACCGTACTTCACCAAACATCACCGTGCTTTCTGCGCCTCGCTGCTTACAAAAATGTACACTTCTCTCTCGTTTTCGTTTTGTATTTTTAAACATATATAAGAATGAGTGTTCGGTTTTATTCTTTGAAGGTGTTTTGATTTGTATTTAGTATGGGCTTGTGGGTTTCTCTTGGCTGCTGAAAACCAGAATGGAGAGGAGAAGCAAGTATACAAGTGTATATATAAGAGAGGAATGGGAAGGATAAGCACATTGTCATTTCGTTTGGGTACAAGGTAGCAAAAATGTAGCTGCTAAATATAGGGTGGCTTTGCAGTGATGTTTCGTTTCAAGGATATACGTTATTGTTTCACGTCTTTAGGTCAGCGGCTACAAGAAATGAGACAGTGAGGGAGTGAATAGATAGGAAAAATAGGTCTGCTCTCTGTTGTTGTATCATGTAGGCGCTACAGTATGATACATCAATTTCCATTCCAATAGATTGGTAGGTCTGCCGAAAATATCTATTTAATATTTTCTAATTAGTTTTAGGTCGCTTCGGGATAGCATCTGAGTTGATTTCATTTGTAATATACATACGGCTTTGGTTGGCAAGGCTTTGCTAGAAAGAAAGGATTTGAAGTAAGATCTGTTTTCAGATAATAGGTCTGGATGTTGCTGGGAAAATACACGCCCTTTCTTTTCTTTCTTGTCTGAAATGAAATCGAAATGGTTGTACAGATGTAGGCATAGGTTGGGAACTTCACACTTGGTCGGCACGTTTTGAATTTGCTAAAAAGAAAATACAAAAGCTAGCATCCCTAGGCTTGTACTTAAATAGAAAATAGGGTGAACTTTGTTTGGCTTAGAAGTTAAGCTGTACATTTTCGTTGGTTGGAGGCATAGATGGATTTAGACATTTCAATGTTTGTCACGTTCTTGTTTAGGCTAATTGGTAGGGTATTTATAGGGTTTGAATTAGAATTAAATAATACTATCGACACTTCACCGCGAAATAATACGCAGAAACCACCGCAAACGATTCCTATTTTCTGATAAAAAAACTAGTCTTAGTGTAAAAAGGTATTCCGGACCCAATGGAACAAGTTTTCGTCGAAATCCGAGGTTGTATGAAAAGATTTCCTTTATAAAACCAGAAATAAATACGCGTTCTAATCTTTCACGATCATTAAATAAATAAAATTAACTTGAAACTTTGAAATCCTATAATAATTAATCAATACGAACCCAACGGCACCAGTTTCATCGCATTCTGAGACTGTTTCCCCGGTAGACTAATTTTACGTGCACCGCAATACCATTTTGGACACCAATTTAGCCGGTCTCCAAAAATAACAAACTATATACTTATCCTGACTCTAATCGACGATATGATCTCAACAGAATTGGTTTCGCGGCCTAATTCAATCGGCTATTCAAGTTATGCCCAAATAACCCTTTATTAAATTAATTACACGCTATAAAAATTGAACGGGCGTTTACGGCTACCGTGGCCACATACGACATCGGTTTGCCACGCCATTCAACATCATATAATAATTTAACATTATAGTTCTAATGAAACTGGTTTCGTCGAAATCTGAGTCCGTTTGACAAATGGCTATTTTAAAGGTCTATATTTTAATAACGATTTTCCATAGCGACTATTTCAAATTTTGATTTGGTCATATCTAACAATTATAACACGAAATCTGAATTTTTCTCTTTCATTTGAAAATTATCATCAGTATGGTTCCAACGTTTCTTGTTTCACAGAAATCCGATTTATATCGGATCCTGTATATCGAATTGAAGTTCAAAACTCCAAATTTTGAACTGCAGCGCCATTTCGAGCTCGGTTTATAAATATAACGTTCAAATTTCGTTTTAATGACGAATTAAATATTAAAATCCATTAATATTCTAAATATAACATTTAAAATAATAAATTAAATAAAATATTTGACTGCCAAAAATACGGGACGTTACAGATGTTGAGAATATAATGTTATTTTTGAGATTTAATAAATTAAAGAGGTGTGTTCGAATAAGTTTATTAAAAGCGGAAGTGTTTTTTTTTGAGAAATAAACCAAAGAGATTTTGTGACGATGTTTACGTGAAAGGGTTTAAACCAAAGTTAGCGTACATATATATATATAATTAAATTCTAGTGCATTTAAAAAGGATTTCGAAAGTGCTCTTATAAAATAATAAGAAGCAAATACTGTGTTTAAAATATTGAAAGATTAAGAAGTTAATTAGTTTTTAAAGAAAAAGGTCAAGTGATGTCGAGTATTGGACTTGTGAACTCATTTTATTTTCTTGGTTGAATGGATGTTATTTGATAGTTAAATAATTGACTATCAGGTCTTAACTATACGGTTGTCGGTACGGAAAGACCGGGATCAAATTCAAATTTGAAAACCATTCTGAACCAGCAAACACGAAATCGTCGAAGATACAGATTGAAGACGGAGAAGTTGATGACCGTGGTTCATAAATGGAAGGGCCACTTTATAAATTACTCTAGATTGCAATAGAGTATTTTGATGGTAATTCGGTCATGACAGAATCTGCGGATTGCAAGGACTACTTGCTACTGATCCATAGGGTAATCCATATGAGAGCGCCTTCGGTTTGTCCGGTCCCAAGACAATTCGTATGGACGAATGTCTGACAGAGTATTTCCAAGGGAACAACGTACGTTGATTTCTTTGAACATACCATAGTTGTGGCGGAGAATAGTCATTCTCTAAGCTTTACAACTACAGTATTTTGGGGGATGTTAATTAGTGATTTTCTGGCGGATATGACGATTTGGCATTCAAAGTGAATGGTTGCCAGATTTTCAAAGAGATAATTATAACCTCAAGCCTCATCAACCGGGAAATCACAAAAATCGAGCAGACAGCATGGCTAAGTGGGTTTCTCCTAAGTAGGGTGTGTAATCACTTATCTAGAGGAATTCATTTCCTTCTTTATTCTATTCGATGCTGTCCCTTTTGGGAAATGGTTGCTGATCCTAACCGTTGGTGATACACATTCGATACACTCGATCAAAATGAGTCGTCGGTCATGTGTGGCCGGGTTGCAAGATGTTCTTCTTGAACGCAGTGTATTCCCCTCTAGGGATACACTATTGGCAGGTGGTTCCAGACCTTGTCATAGTGGGGATCGAATCTCTGATAATTTCCTGCGGTTTTGATTGTATACTATATATGTGGAGCGTGAGAAGCAAGCGTTCTGCTAGATTGCTATTTATTTGTATTTAGATATTATTATAATATCAAAATAAGATATTGATTTCAAAATATTTTGGGTTATCGTAAGGTAAAACCCGTCCATGTTTATGTGTGGATTGGTCTTACGATTATCTATTTCTTTTGTAAAGAAATGTTTTGACTTTAAAATCAAGTTGGATGATATTATAAACTTAGTGGGTTTCTCACACTGGTTCACTCGACTTATCCGACTTTTGTAATGCTGTGGTTAGACCGGGTTTTATAGGTTCAGGTTATTAGATACTACAAGGTTTAGAAGATGTGCTGGAGGAGTTCAGATGCATTAGTATTTATTCCAATGTGTGTTGTATAGAGGACAAATTATTATAACTATCCAGATGTGATGATGTACTCTGATGATTGTAAGTATTATTTCAAGCTCTCAATAAAGATTTATTTCTGTATTATATTTTATTCTGCTGCGATGTGAGACTTTGATTCTGTTGTGTTGATAAGTTGGTTCTTCTTCTATCCTTAATACTTCTTTCTTTTTTTCTTATCTCACCCTCTATTTCTTTCATTAACTATCTGGTGTTTCTAATACTTGGGTTTTGGCAACTAATACGGGTTTTATGTATTATTGTCGAAATTCGATCGTCGAAATCCCCGAGTCGTTATAGTGGTATCAGAGCATATGGTTTAGTAATTACCTTGGCTCTGTGGCATAACTCGATAGAGATGGGGTTAGTAACTGTAATGACCCGCAAATCCGTAACACCGGAGTTGACTATATACATCATACGTCCAACCCAAATATCACGAAAATACGAAACAAATTTTATTTTTTTTAGAAGAAAGAGGTAGAAGAAGAACAGAAATAACAACACAGAATCTCACATCGCAGCGGAACAAAATATAATATATCATAACTTTTGAAATACAAAATTTCAACTGTATAACATACACTTATCAGAGTACAACACTTACAACACAACGGAACCACTATAACTAGATAACGCTGAAGCCTCCTGCTCCAAGCTCCTTTAGACATATCTGAAAAATCCTGAACTACTTGACTTCCCGTACAAATTTAGGCACCCAAGAGTTTAGGTAGAACAAAACAAATAAACTCCGGGTCAGTCATGGGACTGGTATGAGTAAACAGTTTAAAACAGTTTCAGAAAACTAAATGATATCTCATAAGACCACGCCGTATAACATGGAACGGGTTTATCCCTTATGAAAATCCAAACACTTGACTTATCTTTATATCAAAGCTCTTTTGATATTATAATAATATCTAAATCAAGTATATAACAATCTAGTGGAACGTTTGCATCTCACGTTCCACATATATATACAATCAAAACCACAAGCACGTATTGGGTAATGGATTTCCAACTATGACAAGGTATGGAACCACCTTCCGCTGGTATATCTCTAGAGGAGAATACACCGAGTTCAACAAGAACATCTTGCAACTCAGCCACACATAACCGACCACTCATTTCGCTTGAGTGTATCGAATGTATATCACCAACGATTGGGATCAGCAACCGTTTCCCGAATGGGACAGCATCGACAATAGATTTTTAGAAGTAAATGAAACTCTAGATCAGGTGATTATACACCCTAATAGGTGCGACCTACATAGCCATGCTGCTTGCCCGATTTCTGTCATTTACCGGTTGATGAGGCTAGAAGCTACGCTTTATCATTACACCAGATTCACTTCGAATGCCACATCGTCAAATCCATCAAATCACCGATTGACGTCCTCAACATTACATTACGTGTTAGCTAAAAGAAGTTTCCTTCTCCGCTTCCACTCTTGGTACGGTTGAAGAAATCAATATATGTGATTGTCTGGAAATACTTTGTCAGACATTCATCCATACAAGTCACCCAGGAACAGGATGAACCGAAAGCACAATTTCTATTAATAGAAAAGTCCTTGCACTCTACTCCGTCTTCGATTATCTTTATATAATCTGATTCGCAACGCTACTGCCAATACGGAGTGGTTCTTCGGATAATAATCCAACCGGACTCTCCATATTGACAACGATGGTAAAAACTTCGATAGTCTGTGATTTAACTATCGAATAAAACAAGTGTTTCGATAGTCGATGATTTAACTACCGAATAAAACAAGTGTTTCGATAGTCGATGATTTAACTACCGAATAAAACAAGTGTTCATCCAAACATCCAACAAATCAGTGAGCCTTTAATTAATATTCCATTAATTAAATCTCTTCTCTATTTCTTTATCCATATTTGTTAAACAAATATTTTCATATATCGCCTCCTTTATTTTCTAACTTTAGAAATATTTATTATTCTATTTCCAAGCTTACATTTATTTGGGTTAAACCGGATGTTGTGTAAAACATCGGTACGACAACTCAAATACTATATTCAACTAACTCTCATTCAACATTGATCTACGAGCCTGAAATCTTACTGTTTATCTATTAATAATGAAATCAATCAAGTTGGGGTATAACTACCTCTCAGACCTTGATTGAATAACATTTATAACGTCAAAACAGATATGACTACTTACTCGAATAATCAATACCATACAACTACTGATTCACTTTTAAACACGTATACTCTTCCTCTTTCTATTCTTACTAGATTTTATCCCTAGTCTTCCTTTTTTGTTATACTATTCTATTTCTAAGTTCGTTTCCTTATCGACTTCTATATATTTTGATATGTTAATTTCTAACCATCAAATTATCTTAAAAATATTCTATCTCCTTAAATTCCCGGAAAAATTCGCCATAACCTCCTTTGTACCGGGAGCATCGGGAAAATCCCCAAACTGCCACACAGGCCTCTCTGATCAAAAAGAAAAAGGAAAAGCCAAGCGGCTAGCCGATACGGCGCATAAAATCTCATATATGAATTAACTACGTACCTTTTTGTCAGGCATTCTATTTATATACCTTCTAACACTTTATTCCAAACCTGTCTCCTGTATGTCTATACCTGTCCAATCTATTTTAACTATACCAATCGTTTTAACTCAATTAAATCTGTTAATTTACTTCTCAGTCTATTTCACCTTCATATTTTAACATGACATGTTCAACTATATTTTAACTTGCATAATAACAAATTCTAATTATACTCATACTCTCGTTTCCTTATCGACTTCTCTATTCAAATTCTAATTCAATTCTATTTGAATTCTCTTTATTATTTAAACTTCCTTTGAATTCTATTTTCAAATTCTATAGTTTAAAGTCCATTTGAATTCTATATTCAAATTCTATTGTTTAAAGTCCATTTGAATTCTATATTCAAATTCTATCGTTTAAAGTCCATTTGAATTCTATATTCAAATTCTATCGTTTAAAGTCCATTTGAATTCTATATTCAAATTCTATAGTTTAAAGTCCATTTGAATTCTATATCTTATTTATAAACAACGTTTATAACTTCACTTAAAATCCCACATTATATATTTATAAACAAAGTTTATAAATTCAACTCAAATCCCATCTTTTCTATTTATAAACAGAGTTTATAAATTCAATTCAAATCTCACCTTTTCATTTATAAACAGAGTTTATAAATTCAATACTCGTTCATATATATATTCAAAACAAGTTAATGTTTTCTATAGTTCATTTAAAATTCAAATTCTATTTATAAAAATAGAATTCCCTTTTTAAATATCAAATACCCTTTTCGATATTTTTATGAATCAATATTCAAACCCCAGTGATATTTAAACACACAAAGCAACCAATTATTTATTTTTCTAACACATCATATATGACAGTATATATGCAAATAAATAAACAAACAGATAATATATTTTTGAGGAATCCAGTTGGATTCCTCCAACCTGTTTTTCCTGCATCCACAGACGTTAGTCAACAAAATAATACCTATCCTGCTTCGAGGCAGGATATCGCGGTATGAAGGTCATCCACTAATCATAGCGTGGGGCGTATAGGGTAATCATCCGCTATGGTACCGCGGGCATCCGCTAATGAGACTGCGGGAATCCAACCAATCATCAACCCAATATATATATATATATAATAGTCAACCAATCCTAAATAACTATATATATATTTTAAAACAATAACTATATAAAAATAAATTCTAAATAAAAGGTGAGATTTACTCACCATAATTTCCGTTTGCCGAATATCCAATTTAATATTCCAAATCGTCTCGGCTATGAATCGTCTTGAATAATTTTATACCTTGTTGTCTTGCACACTATCCTCTTGCTACGGCCTTTACACTACCCGAATGATCCTGCCACTGCTGTAAATCCCAGTCACTACAACTCCTCCTAGTTACCATCATCATCGAACCAGTATCATGCTCCTCAAATATCGTGGTAACACCATATACATTCAAACAGTTGAATATCAACCCCGCAACACCACCGACTCACCTGAGACTGGATGACCCCAGATTTCATCCTCCTCATCACTGCGATGACTGCCTACAACATACCATGAATAAAAATGCTCCACCTTCTTCCCTTTAGCAGCTTGAAACCAGTGTCAAACCTACACCATGCCTATCCAACAATTCATGACATCAGCAACAACCCTGACACCAACGTTGCTCACCCTAAAACCCACTAAACATCCCACTGAGGTCGAGCCCTAGCTGGATGTTGAAACCATCGACCAACCCCAGAAATCTACGTTGTACCCTACTCGCGATTTCAATTCACCCCACTCCAGAACATCGACTATTTCCAGTTCGAATCCCCATAATGAACGGCAGCTCCAATTTCACTCGTTAGCCTTTCCACTAGAATCAACATCCTCTCAGGCCACCACGAAATCACCGTGACTGCAGTTGATAAAAACCGCACCCATCGTGAATTTGATCCAACAAATTCATACCTCGCAATACCCAAAACAGATGACGCACTCCAAAAATCGAATCGAGCTTCACAGTTCATGCCCTTGAATCGCGACTCTCCCTTCAACTATTCCAAAGTCGAAACAATTCAATCGCACTCCCACTGGCTACCCAAACGAAGAACAAGGCATCAGATTTTGATTTCGTTGAATGAGGGAAAACATTGTGGCCATTTTAGTTTTATTTTGAGAAGCTCGGTCTCGTTTACTGAGTAAAAGCAAATGAGGATTTTTGAAGAATAGAAAACAGCAGGTCATTTTATTATTGAAGCTTTGATTTGTTGGAGGAACGGTGGCGTCTTCTTTTGTGTGGAGTTTTCGAAGAGAACATGTTTGAATTTCCTCCTTTGGTTTTTTGAAGGTTAATAGGGATGCCACGTTTCTGCTATTTTTACTTTTATATATTAATTTATTAAATTTAATTTGATTTTTAAACCGATATCAAATTTAAATTATCTCCTTTATTCTGAACTCCTTTCTGAACCCAACAACCGGCATTCCTAGGGTAAAACTGCTATTCTGAACACACTGGGACAGGTATCGAAGCTCAATTCGATCATCTGGAGAAGATATTAATTTAAATTGATTTAAATAAATTTTAAAACAAATAAATTCTTCGATAATCAATTAATATTATTATTTTAATTCAAACAGAATTATGTATTGATTATCCGAACTGATTTCAAATCAGTTTTCACTTCGAATTCAGTTATTCGCTGATTCCTTATTTTGATAATTTAATATATACGATATTAAATCGAAATCGATATTTAAATCGATAACATAAATATAAAAATTCATTTATTTTATCAACTAAATATTTAAATCCATTCTAAATATTTAAAATTAGTTGGTTGAAATCCCGGGTCATTACAATCTTCCCTACTTAAAAAAATTTCGTCCTCGAAATTGCTAAGGTAGAAAAAGTGCTACAAACCCATTAACTTTTCAAAACTTATTTATGTTGATACTCAACATTTCAAACTTCCTTACGTACTCTCTTTCGAATAAATTCCTATTCGATATCTCCTCCTTTTGAATAACTATATTCGAAAATCTCTCTTTCGAATAACTAGATTTGGAAACCTTTCTTCGAATAAACTATATTTGATTTACTCTATTCAATTTACTCTTATCAATTAACCCTATTTGATAAGCTTTTTCCACTTAACTCCTTCTGAATAAGCTATATTCGATAACTCTTTTAACTCTATTCGAATAAACTATTATTCGATTAACTCAATTCTCTTGACTCTAGATCGCAGCGATCACAATGGTTACGCCTGATTCCCTCAGGAAACATCCGACCGTCCTAGGCTATCTGCAGCCCTGCGAATTACGCTAGTAGTCGTACGAAATGGCAACTTATCCTGAGTAACTATGGTTGACTAACTCTATCTCAATAACTATATTCGATCAACTTTAATTGAATAACTAACATTCAATTAAATCCTAATTCGATTAACAACGTTCAATTAACTCTATCTGGTTAACTCTTAATTTGAATATCAAATATTCAATAAATTCCTATTTGAATAACAAATATTCAATTAACTCTACGGATTAACCCTAACTGATTAACTCTAACTGGTTAATTCTTACTCTAATCGATTTATCCCAACTCTAATCGATTATTTCTAACTCTAATCGACTTTTCTTATTCGAATATCTCCTATTGGATAACGTTTATTCATTTATAAAGATTTACTTTTAGTAACGGTTCTTCACTTTATAAATGTTCTCTTTAATAACGTTACTTCACTTATACAAGTGTTGTGTACCCCTTCTATTTAAAACTATCGGTGCTAAAAACCAATATCTCTTCTCTATATAAGTTTAGACTTATATATTCCATTTATCGAATAATTAATATTTAATTTAATTTATAAACTATTATTTATAAATTAATCTTTTCTATTTATCTGTTAAAAACAGATTTTCATTTTCTATTCATCTTCTAAATATTCCTTTGATTAAATTCTATTTATTTAACAAATAAATATCTCATTTATAACATTCTATTTATTTTCTATAAATAAATATTTCCATTGAATCTATTTGTAAATGTTTTACAAATATTCCCTTCTAAATTCTATTTGTAAATGTTTTTACAAATATTTCTCCTTCTATTTGTTTGCACATAACTTCCTTTGTATTTGTGTTACAAATACATTTCTTTTATTCACACCAAATTCATATTTCATTCACATTGATTTTACTCCATTTATTCATTTCGATCCATTTAACTTACTTAAGTTAAATTTAATTTCAATCATTCAAATTCCCATTAACTAGTTGCTAATTAACCGTTTTTCCTATTTCACCCTTTTTATTTGAATATAACTTATTCAAATATATGTCAACTTAATTATAAACTAATCTAATTATATTTTCAACTCGAGTTATATATTCGATTTCGAATATAAATTCTCAATCTCTTTCACTTATCCAAAAACCCAATTTCGATTCAAATTTCCTTTAACTACTTATTTTCCAATTTAGTTAACTCTATTTAACCATTTAAAATATGATTTTTTTTTAATCTTAAAAATCATTTCACTTACTTCACTGGAGTTCATATTTATTTTATATCTCCAGCCTGGATTTTTTTCTAATGCCAATTAGGATTTTATTTCCTAAAAACCCTTTTGTTTATTTAATTAAACCGTTATGGTTTTATAATGGTTCTAGCGCTGTTTTTCTAAAAATTTGATTTTGACATAACTCAAAATATATACGACGAAATCCAGATTTTTCTCTTTCGTAAGAAAACTATTATTCAACCGGTCCCGACGATTCTTGTTTCAAAGAATTCTGACTTCAATTGAGTTATGTATACTAAATTGAAGTTCAAATCGCCAATTTACGAACTGCCGCGTTACGGCGAGCTCGTTTTTAATTATATTTATAAATATAAACATTCTAACTTTGTTTATAAATTCAACTCCATTCTGATATATTTTTAATATGTATCAAATCCATCTCACATAATATTCCCGATCTATTTCACTTCTAATATTCAAATCCTATATATTTACAATATTCAAATTCCATTTGAATTTCTTTATTCAAACTCTATATTTGAATTTCCTTTGAATTCAAATTCCATTTGAATTTTCTTCTATTCAAATTCTACTTCAATTCCTTATCTTCAAATTCTATTTGAATTTCTTATCTTCAATTTCTATTTAAATTCCTTATCTTCAATTCCTATTTGAAATCCTTTATTCAAAACCCATTTCAAATCCCTTATTCAAATTCCATTTGAAATCCTTTATTCAATTTCTATTTAAATTCCTTCGTTCAATTTCTATTTGAAATCCTTCGAATTTAAATTCTATTTTAACTTCTTTGAATTCAAATTCTATTTCGAACTTTATATTTTCTTGAATTCTACTATTCAACCTCCACTTTATATTCTCTTTGAAATTCTATTTAACCAAATTCCATTTGAATTCTAATATTCAAATCTCTATTTGACTTTTCTTTATTCAAATCCATTTGAATTCCTTTGAATTCAAATTCCATTTCAATTTTTCTTATACAATTTCTATTTGAATTTTCTTTATTCAAACTCATTTGAATTCCTTTGAATTCAAATTCTATTTCACTTCTATTTGAATTATATACATATTCAAATTCCTTTATTTTACTTCTATTTGAAATCTATATTCCATTTCACATTTCAAAATTCCTCTAAAGTAATATAAATATATACATATATTTATATCTATCTCAAATTCAAAACATTTGAATTTTCAAACAACTTGTTTTCCTTTCAAACAAATTTCCATCAAAACTTTTCTAAGGCAGCAATTCATCACTTAGAAACTCGAAAATGAACACTGATGATGTTGCGACCATCATCAGAATTATTTCCCAGTTACTGAATGAGTCCAGTGCTATATTTCTTTCAAACTCCATTTAGAAAAATATTTTCCAAACTCCCAGGATTTTAAATTCTGAATTCATGTTGGAATTCAATTTCAATTTATCACATTTGTATATTTGATTTCATATACAAATTCAATTGGTTATACATCTATTTCTGTTTTATAATCTAATTTGATTATAATCCTAACAATCAACTTAACTATTTGAAAACAATATCGTGTCCAATTTTCTGTTCAAGTGTTTATAAACTCATATCGACATCGTGGCGTCCCACAATTCGATCAGAATCCATAATTCACTCAACAGACTAGTCAACACAATATAAAACAGTTTTTATATCAAATAACAAATACGCTCTCTCGTATATATATACACTCAACTCATTCTAGGATACTATCGATCCTATCTCTAATGAGAACATTCCAACAAGCCTAGGTATTCGCTCAACCTAAGCTCTGATACCAAGTGTAATGACCCGAAAATCCGTAACACCAGAGTTGACTATATACATCATACGTCCAACCCAAATATCACGAAAATACGAAACAATTTTTTTTTTAGAAGAAAGAGGTAGAAGAAGAACAGAAATAACAACACAGAATCTCACATCGCAGCGGAACAAAATATAATATATCATAACTTTTGAAATACAAAATTTCAACGGTATAACATACACTTATCAGAGTACAACACTTACAACACAACGGAACCACTATAACTAGATAACGCTGAAGCCTCCTACTCCAAGCTCCTTTAGATATATCTGAAAAATCCTGAACTACTTGACCGCCCATACAAATTTAGGCACCCAAGAGTTTAGGTAGAACAAAACAAATAAACTCCGGGTCAGTCATGGGACTGGTATGAGTAAACAGTTTAAAACAGTTTCAGAAAACTAAATGATATCTCATAAGACCACGCCGTATAACACGAACGGGTTTTTCCCTTATGAAAATCCAAACACTTGACTTATCTTTATATCAAAGCTCTTTTGATATTATAATAATGTATAAATCAAGTATATAACAATCTAGTGGAACGTTTGCATCTCACGTTCCACATATATATACAATCAAAACCACAAGCACGTATTGGGTAATGGATTTCCAACTATGACAAGGTATGGAACCACCTTACGCTGGTATATCTCTAGAGGAGAATACACCGAGTTCAACAAGAACATCTTGCAACTCAGCCACACATGACCGACCACTCATTTCGCTTGAGTGTATCGAATGTATATCACCAATGATTGGGATCAGCAACCGTTTCCCGAATGGGACAGCATCGACAATAGATTTTTAGAAGTAAATGAAACTCTAGATCAGGTGATTATACACCCTAATAGGTGCGACCTACATAGCCATGCTGCTTGCCCGATTTCTGTCATTTACCGGTTGATGAGGCTAGAAGCTACGCTTTATCATCACACCAGATTCACTTCGAATGCCACATTGTCAAATCCATCAAATCACCGATTGACGTCCTCAACAATACATTACGTGTTAGCTAAAAGAAGTTTCCTTCTCCGCTTCCACTCTTGGTACGGTTGAAGAAATCAATATACGTGATCGTCTGGAAATACTCTGTCAGACATTCATCCATACAAGTCACCCAGGAACAGGATGAACCGAAGGCACAATTTCTATTAATAGAAAAGTCCTTGCACTCTACTCCGTCTTCGATTAACTTTATATAATCTGATTCGCAACGCTACTGCCAATACGGAGTGGTTCTTCGGATAATAATCCAACCGGACTCTCCATATTGACAATGATGGTAAAAACTTCGATAGTCTGTGATTTAACTATCAAATAAAACAAGTGTTTCGATAGTCGATGATTTAACTACCGAATAAAACAAGTGTTTCGATAGTCGATGATTTAACTACCGAATAAAACAAGTGTTCATCCAAACATCCAACAAATCAGTGAGCCTTTAATTAATATTCCATTAATTAAATCTCTTCTCTATTTCTTTACCAATATTTGTTAAACAAATATTTTCATATATTGCCTCCTTTATTTTCTAACTTTAGAAATATTTATTATTCTATTTCCAAGCTTACATTTATTTGGGTTAAACCGGATGTTGTGTAAAACATCGGTACGATAACCCAAATACTATATTCAACTAACTCTCATTCAACATTGATCTTCGAGCCTGAAATCTTACTGTTTATCTGTTAATAATGAAATCAATCAAGTTGGGGTATAACTACCTCTCAGACCTTGACTGAATAACATTTATAACGTCAAAACAGATATGACTACTTACTCGAATAATCAATACCATACAACTACGGATTCACTTTTAAACACGTATACTCTTCCTCTTTCTATTCTTACTAGATTTTATCCCTAGTCTTCCTTTTTTATTATACTATTCTATTTCTAAGTTCGTTTCCTTATCGACTTCTATATATTTTGATATGTTAATTTCTAACCATCAAATTATCTTAAAAATATTCGATCACCTTAAATTCCCGGAAAAATTCGCCATAACCTCCTTTGTACCGGGATCATCGGGAAAATCCCCAAATTGCCACACAGGCCTCTCTGATCAAAAAGAAAAAGGAAAAGCCAAGCGGCTAGCCGATACGGCGCATAAAATCTCATATATGAATTAACTATGTACCTTTTTGTCGGGCATTCTATTTATATACCTTCTAACACTTTATTCCAAACCTGTCTCCTGTATGTCTATTGTGGTGACCCGTATTTTTGCAAGATAATAATTTATTAATTTAATTATATAAATAGTGATTTAGAGAATTAAATGGCCGTTAATTAAATAATAGTGAATATTTAATTAAAATAATAAATTAAATAATATATTCAATCCAGAAATAATCAAAAATATTGGACATCACAATATTCTGTGAACGGGGTCATCCCTAAGATGTAATTCAGCTTAGAGTTGAATTATATTGACGAATATATTCAATCGACGACAGTTTGAACGTATAATTATATTATAATTAAAATCGAGCTTGAAATGGCGCGGCAGTTCGCTATTTGGCGATTCGATCTTCAACTGAATGTACAGGGACCGTTTGATGTCGGATTTCTGTGAAACAAGAAACGTGTGGAACTGGTGGAGTATATTTTTCTAGTGGAAGAGAAAAATCGGGATTTCGTTGTGTAGATTTTGATTTACGTCCAAATCAAATTTCAGAAAAGTCGCTGTGGAATTCCTTTATAATTTGTGACGCTTTATATACGTTATAAATGGATTTTCAGTATAAACTGAATATCGAGATAATCTGGAATCTAAAATATCAAGCCGTAAATTCTGATATGATATTCTAGAGCCGTATGACATCATATGTGAGTATATACAATAATATAAATTTATTTATATTTAATTTAATTTATTTAAATATATTTATATATTTAAAAGGGCTATTTAGAGCTTTAAAAATAGCCGGTTTTGCAAACGAAGTCGGAATTCGACGAAACCAGTTTTGTTGGATCCGCAATATCAAATAGTTGTTAGATTTCCAGTTTCGTGATTTTTAGAGTCACTGTGTGGCCGTATGGATTTTTAGAGTGTAAAACAGTCAGTATTTTTACGGTTAAAAATACGTTGTGTGAACATACGGAGTCGGAATTCGACGAAACTAGTTTCGTTGGGACCGTAATGTCGAACTCTAGCTATATGTCCAGTTTCATGATTTTTAGATGTTATGTGTGATCACAGGAATTTTAGAGGAAGAATAAAATTAGCGATTGGTTAAATTTGAATAAAATAATCAGTTTAAAATAAAATAAAATATTTAAATTTTCTATAAATATACACTTACTTTCCCAAACCCTAAACTTCATTTCTCAAAGTCAAAGCCAGAAAATCGGCCGCCACTGGAGGAAAAACCCAACAGTAAAAATGGTTCTTCAAAAAAATCCTAGAAAATAAAATAAATCTCCTTAAATCTTCAAACACGTATAATTGGAATTAGAAGAAGATGCTCTTCACACTCAGGTCCGTTTCAGGGAGTTCGAACCTGATGGGTTTCGATGCTTTAGCCCTAGGGTTTGCGCTAACTTGCGGTTCTAACATCAAGGCATCGAACGGAATGTAGGATCGAGGTGCTAGTGGCGAGGCGCACGGATTGACCTAACCTGGAGGGGTTCCGTTCGAAAAGATGTCGTACTGACTTCTGTACAGTATTCGAAGACCTTGGTGACGCGTTAATCGATTTTTGTGCGAGTTGTTCAAGGTGAGGACGGAAAGATTAGGGTTGAGGAGAGGAGTATCTCGGTGGTCGATGTATGTGGTTACGTTGAGGAATGAAGTCGTGTGGTGTGGTTGAAATCGCTGTAATGGTGAGGATTAGAAGTGGCGTACTGTGTTTGGCTGTAGGAGGAAGGAAGGGAGATTACGGTTGGGCTTTGGAAGATGGTTGGGCCGGAGATATAAGGGGTGAGGCCCATTCAAATTTAATTAAAGTTTGGTTTTAATTTAAAACAGCGTATAAACTTCTAAATGCTGTAACTATGTCATACGATGTCAGAATTTCAAACCGTAAGTTGCGTTGGGACCGTATGGATGGGCACTACACAATGAGACTGACCGCGAGTCAATTGGAGCACGTTACAATTTATGGCGAAATAAATTGTCCAACTGAATCAAATGAACGCAAACCGTTATTTAACGGCTAACGCGCAAAAGTGAGTAAATCTCACTAACTCTGAACAGTTTATAATTTCATGTTGTATTTTTAGAACTGTTAGATATTGGCTGATTGATTGTGTGTTGACCATTTGATTGAACTGCTAGTCAGTTAGTTGGATTTCTATATTGATTTTGCTTAACAGAATATATCATATGGAACTGAAAGTGATGTTAATTATATTGTCTAACATCTGTGGATGTAGGGAAAACAGGTTGGAGGAATCCAACGGGATTCCTCAACATTTATCTACCGTTTTGCATATATTGAAATATATGATGTGTTATATAATCTGTTGTCGATTATATGTGCTTGGACGATATTGAACATCGTGATTTGATATGTTGATTACCATAACATACTGAAATGTTGAAAAGGAGAATTTCAAAGTATTATTTATAAATAAAATATTTATAAATAGAATATTTATAAATAAGGAATATGTATAAATTTAAATATTTATAAATAATAAATATTTATAAATTGGAATATTTATAAATAGGAGGTATTCAAAAAGGAAATAATTTCAAACCATTTTCTTTTTGGAATGGAAAGGCCTGTGTGGCGGGTTTGGGGATTTTCCCGATGCTTCCGGTACAAAGGAGGTTATGGCGAATTTTTCCGAAAATTTAAGGAGTTAGAATATTTTGAAGAATAAAATTGAATATGATATAATAGGAGTTATTCACTTAGAAATAAAATAAGGTATAAAGGACTATCCAATTAGAAATTGAATAAGATAAGTAAAAGGGGTTATTCAATTTGAAACTGAATAAGATATGAAATAAGGAATATTTATTTAGAGAATAAATAAGGAATTGTTAAAGGAAATACTTAAGAAGAAAACCAAAAGGGGATATTTGCAAACCTTTTGCAAATAGTATAATAAAAAGGAAATATTTGTTTAGAAAACAAATGGACTATAAAGAAAAATATTTATCTTTGGATAAACAGATATATATAAGTCTGAACTTATATATGAAGAATTTAACAGATAAAAAGGGGCAGATTTGATTTATAAATGATATTTATAAATTAAGTTAAATATTTATCATTTGGATAAATAGAATATAGAAGGCAAGACTTATATAGTAAAGTAAGAGTCGAGTCCAACATCGATGTTTGAAACTGAATAAGGACGAAGAATTGACCAGTTAGAGTTAACCAGTTCAGTTAAAGTTAACCAGTTCGGGTTGAACAGTTAGAGTTGACCAGTTAGAGTTAAACAGTTAAAGTTAACCAGTTAGGGTTGAACAATTAGAGTTGACCAGTTAGAGTTAAACAGTTAAAGTTAACCAGTTAGAGTTGAACAGTTAGAGTTGACCAGTTGAGGTAAATACGTCGAGTCAATTAAGTTGAGTTAAATCGAGATGAGTTAATCGAATCTAGTTATTCGAAAGAAGTTAAATAGAGTTATCGAATATTAGTTATTCGAAAGGGGTTAAATAGAGTTATCGAATATTTGTTATTCGAATAGAGTTAAAGGAGTTAGTCGAATATAGTTTATTCGAATAGAGTTAAAAGAAAGGAGTTATCGAATATAGTTCAATCGAAAGGAGCTATCGATTTGTTTAATCGAAAGGAGATAATCGAATATATCGTATTCGAAAGAAAGAGATCGAATATAGTTTATTCGAAAGAGAGAGGTTTCGAATATAAGTTATTCGAAGAGAGATAGTCGAATGTAGGTTATTCGAAGAAGAGTAAATCAAATAGAGATTACTCGAAAGAGAATTATACGTCGAATTCAATTATATTGAATTCGGGAAAGTAATATTTACTTTCCAGTTTTTAAATCAAGAGTATACACTAATTAATTAGGGTTAGGCTTAATTAGTCGAATTAAAGAACAAAGGTTATAATTGAAGTTAGATATTGCGAAGTTAGGGATTATAACGTTATCGTTATAATCAATGTTTTCAATAAAGAAGTGGATTCGTAAAGTTGAATCCGAGAGTTACATAAAGAAGTTGTTAAAGGTTTAAAAGATAAACTGTTACTATTTCGAAGTTATAACGTTGTTCAGTTAAGGTCTGAGAGGTAATTATACCCCAACTTGATTGACTGCCTTCTTAACTAAGGAATGGTAAGGTTTGATAGTGAATGATGGTTAAGCGAATTCAGTAAATAGTTTGAGTTGGCATAGCAATGTTTATTTAAACATCTGTGTAAATCCAAGTAAAGAAGATTTGGAAATGTTTTCCAAATAGAATCAGAAACGTAATCAAATATTGAAATTTGAAATATGGATTAGAAATGGAAATGTTTTCCAGTTTTAACGTATATTTTCTAAACAAAGAAAATAAGGAAATGGAAATATATATATAGATATATATGACTGATGATTGATTGATAGAATTTCCATCTGGAAATAATATCGTTGTTTGCACACGTATTTTTCTTTGATAGTTAACTCACCGACTATCGAAGTTTCTGGCCATTTTAACGTTGTTAATATAGATAGACCGGTTGGATTATTATCCAAAGAACCACTCCGTATTGACATAAGCATTGTGATCAAATACGATGAAGAAAATTGAAGTCGGTGTTATGCAAGGGCTGTCCTGTTTTACAGAATAGTACCTTCGGTTCATCCTGTTCCTGGATGACTTGTATGGATGAATGTCTGACAGAGTATTTCCAGAAAGGTCACGTACATTGATTTCTTCAACCGTACCAAGAGTGGAAGCGGAGAAGGGCACTTCTTTAGCTAACACGTAATGTATTGTTGTAGACATCAATTAGTGATTTTCGACGGATCAGACAATGTGGCATTCGAAGTGAATCTGATGTGATGATAAACCGTAGCTTCTGGCCTCAACAACCAGGAAATGACAAAAATCGGGCAGGCGGCATGGCTAAGTCGGTCGCACCGAAGTAGGGTGTATTATCACCTATCTAGAGAATATTCATTTTCTTCTTTAATCTATCAATGCTGTCCCATATATATGTAACAACCCGTATTTCGATAACCTGATTAAGACGAGAATCAAGGAAGAATTTAATTTTAAATTTTGAATCAAGTAAAACAGGCTATGCCATTGCGTTCGTCTCGGAAAAATACGCGAAATAGAGTCCGATTTTTCGAGAATCGGAGTCCGTATGACCAAGTTATGGTCCGACGAAGTTTTCAGAAAATTCAAGTTCAAAAACGAGTTTTAATTTCAAAAAACTAGGGCATGAAGGGTAGGCGGGAAGAATTCCCGCCAGGTGCCCCAAGTCGACAGCCCTATCGACTTGGGAGTCGACCTGCTTGACCCAAGTCGACAGCCCTGTCGACTTGGGGGTCGACCTATGGTGGCCGGGCAGTTTTGCCTGGTGCACCTATTTTCTATCTTGGCTAGGTTCTTGGGCCTGGTTTGAAATCTGACGGTTCAGGTTGGTCCTAGGGTTAATCTAAGGGTCCTAACTAATCCTAATCTCTATAAATAAGCCCCTAACCTACCCCTAAACCCTCATTATTCACTCATGTAACTAAACTATGGCAAAATTTCTACTCTCATGGCCTCCACTCAACTATCCTAGCCTCCACTTCATTTCTATGAGAGGTTTCATGATCATGAGAGTATTAGAGAGTCCCTATGTTAGTATGAGAGCTTCTCAAGTTGATTTCAAGGCTAAAGCTTTGATCTTTGTTCATAAAGAGGGGGTTTTCATTGATTTGGAGTGTTCATCTTTGGGTTTTTGGGTAATGGCATGCATAGGCTTCATCACAAGCTTTAGTTTAATCGATTTAGGCCTTCATAGCAATGTAAGCCCTTTCCCTACTCTTAGATATTAACTATGAAGTTAAATGTTCATGTTGCAAGTTTGGGTTTGATCATTGAGAATGATATATGCTATCATGTCATGCAAGTTTATGAAGTCATTATCTTGATCTTATGAGCTAAAAGCTACAACCTTTATGTTGAAATGTTGCATTATGCAACATGAGGACCTTCATAATCATTATGTCAACTTGCATATGAAGTCATAACCCTTATATGATGATATATGCGAGTTACTAGTCATCATTCCATGTCTTTTGTCACCATGATTCGTTTATGTGCCAAGTTTGGGTTTATGCATGTTTTTGAGGCTTAAGAATGTAACATGCAAGTTAATGAACACATTTGTGCCTCATTTGCCACCATGATTAACTTGTGGCTTAATATCCATTTTTGTCATGCCTTTGCCAAGTCTCTTCTTTTAATCCATTACGTTGTTGCGAACGTATATGCGAGTTTAAAAGCGTTGGGTTATGTTATGGGTAATTTCTAATGACATGAAAATACAACTTGAAAACATGACTTGAAATATAACATGGAAGTTGACATGTAAGTATGCATAAAAACATAGGCTTGGGAATTTACCTATTAAGTTAGGTCTACCCTTTGGGAATTTACCTATTAAGTTAGGTCTACCCAAATGCTTGAAAAACTTGTAGCATGTTTTGGAAACAGGATGAACATGACACTTAGATAATATAAGTGTGGCCAACTCGAGGTTGGGTTGAGTTTGCAACGTAAAACTACCCGGAACCGACCGGCCTAACTAGTAGTTGCAAACAATAGGACCCAATGTGAGAAGTTGGTCATGTTGTGCTTGAACCCGAGGTTAGACCAAGTTGTGGTGTAAAGCTACCCGGAACCGACCGGCTTAACTAGTAACCACAACAAAGTCTAATGTGAGAGGTGATGGTGCATTAAGTAATTAATGCCACATGATAGGGTTAAGTTAATTTGATTAATGACCCTTAACCAAATATGACATGGACAAATGGGTTAAGTAATTTGATTAGGCTAATGGTACTTAACAAAACATGACAAGGTTGGGAAGGTTAAGTGACTTGATTTGCCTAATGACACTTAACCATTTTTATACGACTAGTGGACGGGGTTAAGTTAACCAACACTTAATCAATCCAACACGATAATTGGGTAAGGTTAAGTAAGTTTTCTTAATAACACTTAACCGAAAATACAGTTAATGGATGGGGTTAAGTTAACTTAGACTTAACTAATCTAAACATGGAAATCGGATGGGGTTAAGTTAGCCTAGACTTAATTAATCCAACTTGGTAGTTTAAGGGGGTTAAGTTAAACACTTAACTAATCTAACACGATGATTTGATGTGGTTAAGTGACCTATACTTAACCAATCTAACTCGTTAATTTGATGTGGTTAAGTTAACCCATACTTAACCAATGTAACGTGAAAACATGATAAGGCTAAGTCAGGAATCGCTTGAATACACTTGACCGGTTTGACTAAGTAATTTGATAGGGTCAAGTTAATATATACTTAACCAACTTGAGCATGGTCTGTAGGGTTAAGTCTTGAACTTGGATACTTAGCCAATTTTGACATGATTTGTAGATGGGTTAAGTCATGAACTTAAGTGACACTTAATCCATTATGAAAACCCTAGTTCTGAGGATTAGGTGGGTAACCGTAATTAACAAGGATAACGGGAAATAAGGCTAAGTGGTAAACCTTAGTTGAAGGATAACTAAGTAATGATTCTTAGTCAAGGAAATTTAGACCAGTTCATAGATAGATGAGTAACCTGATACGGTAGGTCATCGTTTAAGTATACGAGTAGGAGCAAGTATCTGATTTAGATAAAGGCTCCAGCGAACTGGGTAACGAAGCGGCGGCTTCGGGGAACGTGAGGATATTCTTGGGATCCCTCTGTGGGCTGCCAGGTAATTATACTAGGCTCATGAGAGGTTAAGGTCAGCGTTAGAAGAACCAAGAGTATGCCTTGGTTGCTATACGAGCGACCTAAAGACGGGGATGGATAGGGTATAGTCGACGAAACACGGTCGTACCCTAGATAGCATTTTTCGTCAGGCTACCTACCATCTTTGGTCAAGCGTGTACGTACGGAAAGGCAGAGAACACCCAATAGACCATAATTGCTATCTAATTATGGTTGCGGTAAGGCTAGGATTGTGGGTTGGCCAGTAGTGTGTTCTCGTACAGGATTTATCCTGTCTTGTCTTTCGCTAGTTGAGGGAGGGGTCGCGTGGGACCATAGCCACGTATAGAAAAACAGACCTTAGCATCTGCATCGGCAGATAAACCGAAAGCTCCCGACCGAGTCCTGTATTTCTTGACCTGCCCTGTGACATGACTCGGATGGCACGATGTGATACATGTGCATACAGTCATGGAAAAACGATTCACGATGAATGCGTGGGAAAAAGGGTGCGGTTGGCGGTTAGCGTAATCCCTAGTGGCCCTAGGTGGTTGAACCCAAAACCGAGATGCGAAGACGTGCAATAGGTAAGCGTAATCCCTAGTAGCCCTGGGTAGCATAAGTCCTAGTTGTACAAACGATAATTCATGTTGGAAGACCCTAGCTAGGTTTAGGGTAACAGTCCAAACCGATCTTAAGGATCATGGAACTATGTTAAAGTAATATAGAATCTCATGGGAAAGCCCGTATGGTCTACGGCAAGGGACTAAACACTTACATGGAATAAAACAGACGAGTTGAAGTAACCTATATATGCGATATATTAGGTTGACATGGACCATTACACGACTTTTGAGTAAGGGTCATTCTTGGTTAACACATGACACGGTGGGGATACTAGTACGGTAGGTGCAGAGCAGATATACAGGACAGATACCATGGGACGTTATACGTGATAGATATCTTGGGGAAATTATACTTGATAGAAACCTGACGATGTGATACCTTGTTTTATCTTGACATCGTAATTTATCATGACACCTTAGTTTAACTAAGTTCAGTAGTTCATCCTGTTATTTTGATTTAGCTTATCTATCTTGTTATCATGCTTATGTTCATCTCAGTTTCTCATGTCAGTTAACTTTACTAGTTTTTATGCTGATAGTAGATAGGGCTTACTCAGTCTTTTTGACTAACCCGTTTTGTTTCGCCTCTTTTCTTCCGTTTCCCCCCCAGGTTACAGGGAGGAAATGTTGTTGTTTAGTTCAGACTTCTTCTACTTGAAGGTCATCATGGATGGCTTGGACTTATCTTGGCTATGGCTACTTTACTGTTTTTACTTGGGGAATAATTTATGAAAAAGTCTTTATGCTTCTTTACTATTGCAAGACAGGTTTTGATGTACTCTGATGTAAAAGGCTTTAGACCTTAATTATCAATGTTTATGAAAGTTCGATTTTGCTTCCGCTATTTTATATGTTCTGTCTTGTGATATTTCTGTGCATGTTTACCAATAATGCCCCTCTAAAGCTAGTGCATTCCTTTGCGAGTGACCCTAGCGGAGGCGGGGTGTTACATTTGGTATCAGAGCAGAAGGTTACCAGACTGGGCAAAAGTTTTTAAAGACCTTCTGAAAACTATTTGAAAACCGTTTACAAAGAAGCATTTTTCAAGAAAATTTTCTTTTAAAAGAAAAAGGCTATTCCCCAAAGGCCATTAGCACTATCCTTGTTTCCTTAATTGAATCTCTTTTCCTTTCTTTCCTCCATCTGTAGTCACAGTGGTTTTAACTGCGACTAGTCTTTTCTATCTACGGAAGTGCTTTCCATACGATGGAGGTGGTTCTCGAGAGACCAGTGGCCGCGTTATAAGAAAGGATAGTGAGAAAGAGGATAAAGGATACGAGCTTAAGGATGAGCAACTTGTTGGTATAGCTTAGTCTTCAAAGGAGGGAGAAAGATGAACAATGAAACTCATGACGAGAGAGAGTACCTTTGGCATGGTGAAATGGGACGGATAGTTAAGTATCATGGGACAAGGACAAGATCATCGGGAGGGCAATAGTATGCTCTCATTTCTAGGGTACCTCGGAAGGAGGGTAACGATCTTGTTAAAGGTTTAGCTCTTCTTCTCTATCATCCCGTTAGGACTTTGTTTTGATCATCGTATCATTTAAGTCTGCTTCGATAGTTGAGTCTCTGCACCTTAAGTACTAGCGTAATAGAGAATCCCATTTTTGTCTCCAAGTCCTATTGGAGAATCAGTCCATTTATACATGACTTGTTTGGATTTGAGAATACCAATGCCAAGTGTTGAGTTTGGAAATAATGCTTATGTTTATAAGCTATGGATGGATTCTAGGGATGAAGTGGTTATCCAGTAAGGGGTGCCACTCTCGGTTTTGATAGGAGGGTAGTTAGATTCTTGACTAGCCTTGGTAGTACCCTCGAAGTCTCGTGTAACCTTTTTGGGTTCGGTCATGATTAGTTACTTGGAATCCCTTGATGCCTTTATTGGAAGTTTGAAGCCCGATTGAGTGGTGTTCGCCGATAAGATGGATGGTTTATTTCACTTGTGCATGGATTATAGAAATCACCCTAGTAAGTGCGCTTGATAACCTGGTTGGCATCTGTTTACTTTCAAGAGAAAGTTCTTCTACGTGGAATACCTTGTGGTACGAGGTCCGAGATTCACTAGTGAATTTTGGAAAGCTTGCATGAGATCATGAGTACGCAGTCATGTTTGAGCCAAATATTGTAGAAAAAGGATAAGTGCAAGTGGAACGAGAGGCGACGAAGAAATGAGTTCAGGCTCATGTTATGGAAACAGGAAATAAGAAGCTACGAAATCGCGAAGTTAAAAGACGGTCAAGGCACAATGGAATTAAGCTCAAGGAAATACGACTTTGATGGTCAAAGACTAGATACGCGCATGATATCTCTTTTTGGGAGTATATCCTTGATCCCTGTTTTCTGTAGAGCTTACTTGTAGGCTATCTTTTGTGGACATCCTCTCGGTCCTATTTTCTGTTACAAACCCCGTAAGGAGTTTGTCTTGTTTATCTTCTCGATCCTGTTTCAGGGAATCCTAGGTAGAACCCTATGGATGTAAACATGTATTTGAAACATGTTATGATTGATATGGTTGCAAGTGGTTGCTCGTGGATGCGCGAATACACATTAGATACTAGCTCGACTCGGTCACATTTCATACTGCATATGCACGAGTATTTATACTTGTTTATGGATGAAATCGAATGTATTATCATACGGTTGTTGCATATGAATGAATGATTGTGCACGCATATAGTATCTATATGACTAAGACTATTTGCATACATGTTGGATTCATGGCACTATACATATTTTGCATTAGAAAGATTATTCAGGCCTGATCATTAGCATTAGCTAAGGAACATGTACACACACGTTTTGCATATATTCATACAGCATTAGAAATCATCTAAGGACAATGGTTGCTTGTGGATGATGTTTTGAGTAGATGGATGATGGATGGTAGGATATGTTCTTCCTAACTTGGAGATTTCGGGGACGAAATCCTAAAAGGTGGGGAGAATGTAACAACCCGTATTTCGATAACCTGATTAAGACGAGAATCAAGGCAGAATTTAATTTTAAATTCTGAATCAAGTAAAACGGGCTATGCCATTGCGTTCGTCTCGGAAAAATACGCGAAATAGAGTCTGAGTTTTCGAGAATCGGAGTCCGTATGACCAAGTTATGGTCCGACGAAGTTTTCAGAAAATTCAAGTTAAAAAACGAGTTCTAATTTCAAAAAACTAGGGCATGAAGGGTAGGCGGGAAGAATTCCCGCAAGGTGCCCCAAGTCGACAGCCCTGTCGACTTGGGAGTCGACCTGCTTGACCCAAGTCGACAGCCCTGTCGACTTGGGGGTCGACCTATGGTGGCCGGGCAGTTTTGCCTGGTGCACCTATTTTCTATCTTGGCTAGGTTCTTGGGCCTGGTTTGAAATCTGACGGTTCAGGTTGGTCCTAGGGTTAATCTAAGGGTCCTAACTAATCCTAATCTCTATAAATAAGCCCCTAACCTACCCCTAAACCCTCATTATTCACTCATGTAACTAAACTATGGCAAAATTTCTACTCTCATGGCCTCCACTCAACTATCCTAGCCTCCACTTCATTTCTATGAGAGGTTTCATGATCATGAGAGTATTAGAGAGTCCCTATGTTAGTATGAGAGCTTCTCAAGTTGATTTCAAGGCTAAAGCTTTGATCTTTGTTCATAAAGAGGGGGTTTTCATTGATTTGGAGTGTTCATCTTTGGGTTTTTGGGTAATGGCATGCATAGGCTTCATCACAAGCTTTAGTTTAATCGATTTAGGCCTTCATAGCAATGTAAGCCCTTTCCCTACTCTTAGATATTAACTATGAAGTTAAATGTTCATGTTGCAAGTTTGGGTTTGATCATTGAGAATGATATATGCTATCATGTCATGCAAGTTTATGAAGTCATTATCTTGATCTTATGAGCTAAAAGCTACAACCTTTATGTTGAAATGTTGCATTATGCAACATGAGGACCTTCATAATCATTATGTCAACTTGCATATGAAGTCATAACCCTTATATGATGACATATGCGAGTTACTAGTCATCATTCCATGTCTTTTGTCACCATGATTTGCTTATGTGCCAAGTTTGGGTTTATGCATGTTTTTTAGGCTTAAGAATGTAACATGCAAGTTAATGAACACATTTGTGCCTTATTTGCCACCATGATTAACTTGTGGCTTAATATCCATTTTTGTCATGCCTTTGCCAAGACTCTTCTTTTAATCCATTACGTTGTTGCGAACGTATATGCGAGTTTAAAAGCGTTGGGTTATGTTATGGGTAATTTCTAATGACATGAAAATACAACTTGAAAACATGACTTGAAATATAACATGGAAGTTGACATGTAAGTATGCATAAAAACATAGGCTTGGGAATTTACCTATTAAGTTAGGTCTACCCTTTGGGAATTTACCTATTAAGTTAGGTCTACCCAAATGCTTGAAAAACTTGTAGCATGTTTTGGAAACAGGATGAACATGACACTTAGATAATATAAGTGTGGCCAACTCGAGGTTGGGTTAAGTTTGCAACGTAAAACTACCCGGAACCGACCGGCCTAACTAGTAGTTGCAAACAATAGGACCCAATGTGAGAAGTTGGTCATGTTGTGCTTGAACCCAAGGTTAGACCAAGTTGTGGTGTAAAGCTACCCGGAACCGACCGGCTTAACTAGTAACCACAACAAAGTCTAATGTGAGAGGTGAAGGTGCATTAAGTAATTAATGCCACATGATAGGGTTAAGTTAATTTGATTAATGACCCTTAACCAAATATGACATGGACAAATGGGTTAAGTAATTTGATTAGGCTAATGGTACTTAACAAAACATGACAAGGTTGGGAAGGTTAAGTGAATTGATTTGCCTAATGACACTTAACCATTTTTATACGACTAGTGGACGGGGTTAAGTTAACCAACACTTAATCAATCCAACACGATAACTGGGTAAGGTTAAGTAAGTTTTCTTAATAACACTTAACCGAAAAATACAGTTAATGGATGGGGTTAAGTTAACTTAGACTTAACTAATCTAAACATGGAAATCGGATGGGGTTAAGTTAGCCTAGACTTAATTAATCCAACTTGGTAGTTTAAGGGGGTTAAGTTAAACACTTAACTAATCTAACACGATGATTTGGTGTGGTTAAGTGACCTATACTTAACCAATCTAACTCGTTAATTTGATGTGGTTAAGTTAACCCATACTTAACCAATGTAACGTGAAAACATGATAAGGCTAAGTCATGAATCGCTTGAATACACTTGACCGGTTTGACTAAGTAATTTGATAGGGTCAAGTTAATATATACTTAACCAACTTGAGCATGGTCTGTAGGGTTAAGTCTTGAACTTGGATTCTTAGCAAATTTTGACATGATTTGTAGACGGGTTAAGTCATGAACTTAAGTGACACTTAATCCATTATGAAAACCCTAGTTCTGAGGATTAGGTGGGTAACCGTAATTAACAAGGATAACGGGAAATAAGGCTAAGTGGTAAACCTTAGTTGAAGGATAACTAAGTAATGATTCTTAGTCAAGGAAATTTAGACCAGTTCATAGATAGATGAGTAACCTGATACGGTAGGTCATCGTTTAATTATACGAGTAGGAGCAAGTATCTGATTTAGATAAAGGCTCCAGCGAACTGGGTAACGAAGCGGCGGCTTCGGGGAACGTGAGGATATTCTTGGGATCCCTCTGTGGGCTGCCAGGTAATTATACTAGGCTCATGAGAGGTTAAGGTCTGCGTTAGAAGAACCAAGAGTATGCCTTGGTTGCTATACGAGCGACCTAAAGACGGGGATGGATAGGGTATAGTCGACGAAACACGGTCGTAACCTAGATAGCATTTTTCGCCAGGCTACCTACCATCTTTGGTCAAGCATGTACGTACGGAAAGGCAGAGAACACCCAATAGACCAAAATTGCTATCTAATTATGGTTGCGGTAAGGCTAGGATTGTGGGTTGGCCAGTAGTGTGTTCTCGTACAGGATTTATCCTGTCTTGTCTTTCGCTAGTTGAGGGAGGGGTCGCGTGGGACCATAGCCACGTATAGAAAAACAGACCTTAGCATCTGCATCGGCAGATAAACCGAAAGCTCCCGACCGAGTCCTGTATTTCTTGACCTGCCCTGTGACATGACTCGGATGGCACGATGTGATACATGTGCATACAGTCATGGAAAAACGATTCACGATGAATGCGTGGGAAAAAGGGCGCGGTTGGCGGTTAGCGTAATCCCTAGTGGCCCTAGGTGGTTGAACCCAAAACCGAGATGCGAAGACGTGCAATAGGTAAGCGTAATCCCTAGTAGCCCTGGGTAGCATAAGTCCTAGTTGTACAAACGATAATTCATGTTGGAAGACCTTAGCTAGGTTTAGGGTAACAGTCCAAACCGATCTTAAGGATCATGGAACTATGTTAAAGTAATATAGAATCTCATGGGAAAGCCCGTATGGTCTACGGCAAGGGACTAAACACTTACATGGAATAAAACAGACGAGTTGAAGTAACCTATATATGCGATATATTAGGTTGACATGGACCATTACACGACTTTTGAGTAAGGGTCATTCTTGGTTAACACATGACACGGTGGGGATACTAGTACGGTAGGTGCAGAGCAGATATACAGGACAGATACCATGGGACGTTATACGTGATAGATATCTTGGGGATATTATACTTGATAGAAACCTGACGATGTGATACCTTGTTTTATCTTGACATCGTAATTTATCATGACACCTTAGTTTAACTATGTTCAGTAGTTCATCCTGTTATTTTGATTTAGCTTATCTATCTTGTTATCATGCTTATGTTCATCTCAGTTTCTCATGTCAGTTAACTTTACTAGTTTTTATGCTGATAGTAGATAGGGCTTACTCAGTCTTTTTGACTGACCCGTTTTGTTTTGCCTCTTTTCTTCCGTTTCCCCCCCACCCCCAGGTTACAGGGAGGAAATGCTGTTGTTTAGTTCAGACTTCTTCTACTTGAAGGTCATCATGGATGGCTTGGACTTATCTTGGCTATGGCTACTTTACTGTTTTTACTTGGGGAATAATTTATGAAAAAGTCTTTATGCTTCTTTACTATTGCAAGACAGGTTTTGATTTACTCTGATGTAAAAGGCTTTAGACCTTAATTATCAATGTTTATGAAAGTTCGATTTTGCTTCCGCTATTTTATATGTTCTGTCTTGTGATATTTCTGTGCATGTTTACCAATAATGCCCCTCTAAAGCTAGTGCATTCCTTTGCGAGTGACCCTAGCGGAGGCGGGGTGTTACAATATATATGCGGGAAAGGGTTGCTGATCCCAACCGTTGGTGATATACATTCGATACACTCAAGCGAAATGAGTGGTCGGTCATGTGTGGCTGAGTTGCAAGATGTTCTTGTTGAACTCCAGTGTATCGTCCTAGAGTACACTGATCGGAAGGTGGTTCCATACCTTGTCATAGTTGGAAACCCAATCATCCAATACGCGCCTACGATTTTGATTGTATACTATATATGTAGAACGTGAGATGCAAGCGTTTCTACTAGACTGATATCTATTTGTATTTAGACATTATTATAATATCAGAATGATATTGCTTTTTCAAAGATGTTTTGGATTCTCATAAGGGAAAAACCCGTTCCGTATCCACGGCGTGGTCTTATGAGATATCATATACCTGTTTTAAATGATTTGAGTTTACTCACACCAGTCCCATGACTGACCCAGAGTTTATTTTGTTTTGTTTTCCCTAAACTCTTGGGTGCCTAAATTTGTACGGGCAGTCAAGTAGTCGGGATTTTACAGATATACACGGAGAGCTTGGAGCAGGAGGCTTCAGCAGTCGATAGCTATTATTTATTCCGCTGTGTTGTAAGTGTTGTACTCTGATAATGTTATTGTATACATAACTGTTATATTTCAAAGTTATGTTATCTATTATATGTTATTCGTTCCGCTGTGAGATTCGTGTTACTCTGATGTTGTCTTCTTCTTCTATTCTAAGTTTCTATCTTATCTTTCCTCACCCTCTATCTTCTTTCTATTAACTATTCGGCTATTTTCGACTCTTGATGTTCGATATGTGTTGTATATCGGATATCCAAAGTCGCAAAATTTCCGGGTCACTACAGTTGGTATCAGAACTTAAGTTAAGTGAATTACCTTGGCTCTGTGGCGTGACTCAGTAGAGATAGGGTTAGTAATACCCTAGATTGAGTTGGAGTGTATATATACGAGTGAACGTATTTGTATTGGATATAAAAATTTGTTTTATATTGTGGAGATTTATTGGTTGAGTAGTTTGTGAATTCTGGTCAATCAGTTTGATCCACTATATCGATAGGGGTTAACAAACACTCGAATACGATGAACCGACATGGTATGTTTTGAAAGAGGGTAAATGGAATAATTTTACCCGAATATATTTTGATATAGTATATTGGTTGTGTTGGTTGATATTATAATCAAGTAAGATTATAAAAGTGAAATAGTTATAAGTAACTAATCAGAATTCATATAAGTAAAGTATGTGAAATAAGATAAAGAAAATCTGAATTTAAATCAGAGTTGGAATTAAAATAAGTAAATTTTAAATTCCTGGAAGATTTTGAAAACGTTTTTCAAACCGAAAATGATATAGTATTGAACTCACTTCGATAAGCTGGAAAATAGATTCCGATGATGACAGCTGCATCACCGGTGTTCATTTTCGAGTTGCTAAGTGACGGATTACTACCAAGGATTTGTTTTTGAATTGTTTTGAGAAAACAAGTGGTTTAGAAATTCAAATGTTTTGAATTGGTATTATAATTTCAAATTGATTTGAAAGAAACCCAGGGATTTAAAATTAGAAATTTAAATTTAACTTTTGAAGTTAAATGGATTAAAATAGTGAAAGTGAATAATAAATTGAAATTAAACTTGAACTAAGTTAAATAAAATTGAATTGGATTAAAGATAATCTAGAATGGAACCAAATTGATAAGTCAATAATTTGGAATTTGATATTGGGGTTCGAATGAAATTCGATTTGGATTTGAGGATATGAACTGATTGGAATTCGATTGAGATAACACTGGTATCTGCTGAGTTGATAGCATATGGAAGTGATGGAGTTGATATGCCCGACAAAAAGGTACCGGTTTATATTATATATGGATATGAGATTTATGAGCCGAATTGGCAAGCCGCTTGGCTGTTTGATTTTCTTTTGGGATAAAGAAGGCCCAGAGAGGCGAGTTGGAGTTTGAGATATTGACCAGTACAAAGGAAGGGCTAGCGAAATTTTTTCGGAAAGCTAAGGCGTTAGAAAATTTTCAGGATTTTTAAAATTTTAGTTAGTCAGAATAATTTAGTATTTCAGTCGATATTAATTGGTTTAGTTGAAACCGAAGATAAGAGGTAAACAGAAAAAAAATTACCCAGTAGATAGGGTCGTCCCCTAGCTTAGCAATTTCGAGGATGAAATTTTATTAAGGGGGGAAGATTGTAGTGACCCGTATTTTAGCAAGATAATAATTTATTAATTTAATTATATAAATAGTGATTTAGAGAATTAAATGGCCGTTAATTAAATAATAGTGAATATTTAATTAAAATAATAAATTAAATAATATATTCAATCCAGAAATAATCAAAAATATTGGACATCACAATATTCTGTGAACGGGGTCATCCCTAAGATGTAATTCAGCTTAGAGTTGAATTATATTGACGAATATATTCAATCGACGACAGTTTGAACGTATAATTATATTATAATTAAAATCGAGCTTGAAATGGCGCGGCAGTTCGCTATTTGGCGATTCGAACTTCAACTGAATGTACAGGGACCATTTGATGTTGGATTTCTGTGAAACAAGAAACGTGTGGAGCTGGTGGAGTATATTTTTCTAGTGGAAGAGAAAAATCGGGATTTCGTTGTGTAGATTTTGATTTACGTCCAAAACAAATTTCAGAAAAGTCGCTGTGGAATTCCTTTATAATTTGCGACGCTTTATATACGTTATAAATGGATTTTCAGTATAAACTGAATATCGAGATAATCTGGAATCTGAAATATCAAGCCGTAAATTCTGATATGATATTCTAGAGCCGTATGACATCATATGTGAGTATATACGATAATATAAATTTATTTATATTTAATTTAATTTATTTAAATATATTTATATATGTAAAAGGGCTATTCAGAGCTTTAAAAATAGCCGGTTTTGCAAACGAAGTCGGAATTCGATGAAACGAGTTTTGTTGGATCCGCAATATCAAATAGTTGTTAGATTTCCAGTTTCGTGATTTTTAGAGTCACTGTGTGGCCGTATGGATTTTTAGAGTGTAAAACAGTCAGTATTTTGACGGTTAAAAATACGCTGTGTGAACATACGGAGTCGGAATTCGACGAAACTAGTTTCGTTGGAACCGTAATGTCGAACTCTAGCTATATGTCCAGTTTCATGATTTTTAGATGTTATGTGTGATCACAGGAATTTTAGAGGATGAATAAAATTAGCGATTGGTTAAATTTGAATAAAATAATCAATTTAACATAAACTAAAATATTTAAATTTTCTATAAATATACACTTACTTTCCCTTAAACCCTAAACTTCATTTCTCAAAGTCAAAGCCAGAAAATCGGCCGCCACTGGAGGAAAAACCCAACAGTAAAAATGGTTCTTCAAAAAAATCCTAGAAAATAAAATAAATCTCCTTAAATCTTCAAACACGTATAATTGGAATCAGAAGAAGATGCTCTTCACACTCAGGTCCATTTCAGGGAGTTCGAACCTGATGGGTTTTGATGCTTTAGCCCTAGGGTTTGCGCTAACTTGCGGTTCTAACATCAAGGCATCGAACGGAATGTAGGATCGAGGTGCTAGTGGCGAGGCGCACGGATTGACCTAACCTGGAGGGGTTCCGTTCGAAAAGATGTCGTACTGACTTCTGTACAGTATTCGAAGACCTTGGTGACGCGTTAATCGATTTTTGTGCGAGTTGTTCAAGGTGAGGACGGAAAGATTAGGGTTGAGGAGAGGAGTATCTCGGTGGTCGATGTATGTGGTTACGTTGAGGAATGAAGTCGTGTGGTGTGGTTGAAATCGCTGTAATGGTGAGGATTAGAAGTGGCGTACTGTGTTTGGCTGTAGGAGGAAGGAAGGGAGATTACGGTTGGGCTTTGGAAGATGGTTGGGCCGGAGATACAAGGGGTGAGGCCCATTCAAATTTAATTAAAGTTTGGTTTTAATTTAAAACAGCGTATAAACTTCTAAATGCTGTAACTATGTCATACGATGTAAGAATTTCAAACCGTAAGTTGCGTTGGGACCGTATGGACGGGCACTACACAATGAGACTGACCGCGAGTCAATTGGAGCACGTTACAATTTATGGCGAAATAAATTGTCCAACTGAATCAAATGAATGCAAACCGTTATTTAACGGCTAACGCGCAAAAGTGAGTAAATCTCACTAACTCTGAACAGTTTATAATTTCATGTTGTATTTTTAGAACTGTTAGATATTGGCTGATTGATTGTGTGTTGACCGTTTGATTGAACTGCTAGTCAGTTAGTTGGATTTCTATATTGATTCTGCTTAACAGAATATATCATATGGAACTGAAAGTGATGTTAATTATATTGTCTAACATCTGTGGATGTAGGGAAAACAGGTTGGAGGAATCCAACGGGATTCCTCTACATTTATCTACCGTTTTGCATATATTGAAATATATGATGTGTTATATAATCTGTTGTCGATTATATGTGCTTGGACGATATTGAACATCGTGATTTGATATGTTGATTACCATAACATACCGAAATGTAGAAAAGGAGATTTTCAAAGTAATATTTATAAATAAAATATTTATAAATAGAATATTTATAAATAAGGAATATGTATAAATTTAAATATTTATAAATAAGAAATATTTATAAATTGGAATATTTATAAATAGGAGGTATTCAAAAAGGAAATAATTTCAAACCATTTTCTTTTTGGAATGGAAAGGCCTGTGTGGCGGGTTTGGGGATTTTCCCGATGCTTCCGGTACAAAGGAGGTTATGGTGAATTTTTCCGAAAATTTAAGGAGTTAGAATATTTTGAAGAATAAAATTGAATATGATATAATAGGAGTTATTCACTTAGAAATAAAATAAGGTATAAAGGACTATCCAATTAGAAATTGAATAAGATAAGTAAAAGGGGTTATTCAAATTGAAACTGAATAAGATATGAAATAAGGAATATTTATTTAGAGAATAAATAAGGAATTATTAAAGGAAATACTTAAGAAGAAAACCAAAAGGGGATATTTGCAAACTTTTTGCAAATAGTATAATAAAAAGGAAATATTTGTTTAGAAAACAAATGGACTATAAAGAAAAATATTTATCTTTGGATAAATAAATATATATAAGTCTGAACTTATATATGAAGAATTTAACAGATAAAAAGGGGCAGATTTGATTTATAAATGATATTTATAAATTAAGTTAAATATTTATCATTTGGATAAATAGAATATAGAAGGCAAGACTTATATAGTAAAGTAAGAGTCGAGTCCAACATCGATGTTTGAAACTGAATAAGGACGAAGAGTTGACCAATTAGAGTTAACCAGTTCAGTTAAAGTTAACCAGTTAGGGTTGAACAGTTAGAGTTGACCAGTTAGTGTTAAACAGTTAAAGTTAACCAGTTAGGGTTGAACAGTTAGAGTTGACCGGTTAGAGTTAAACAGTTAAAGTTAACCAGTTAGAGTTGAACAGTTAGAGTTGACCAGTTGAGGTAAATAAGTCGAGTCAATTAAGTTGAGTTAAATCGAGATGAGTTAATCGAATCTAGTTATTCGAAAGAAGTTAAATAGAGTTATCGAATATTAGTTATTCGAAAGGGGTTAAATAGAGTTATCGAATATTAGTTTTTCGAATAGAGTTAAAGGAGTTAGTCGAAATAGTTTATTCGAATAGAGTTAAAAGAAAGGAGTTATCGAATATAGTTCAATCGAAAGGAGCTATCGATTTGTTTAATCGAAAGGAGATAATCGAATATATCGTATTCGAAAGAAAGAGATCAAATATAGTTTATTCGAAAGAGAGAGGTTTCGAATATAAGTTATTCGAAGAGAGATAGTCGAATGTTGGTTATTCGAAGAAGAGTAAATCAAATAGAGATTACTCGAAAGAGAATTATACGTCGAATTCAATTATATTGAATTCGGGAAAGTAATATTTACTTTCCAGTTTTTAAATCAAGAGTATACACTAATTAATTAGGGTTAGGTTTAATTAGTCGAATTAAAGAACAAAGGTTATAATTGAAGTTAGATATTGCGAAGTTAGGGATTATAACGTTATCGTTATAATCAATGTTTTCAATAAAGAAGTGGATTCGTAAAGTTGAATCCGAGAGTTACATAAAGAAGTTGTTAAAGGTTTAAAAGATAAACTGTTACTATTTCGAAGTTATAACGTTGTTCAGTTAAGGTCTGAGAGGTAATTATACCCCCAACTTGATTGACTGCCTTCTTAACTAAGGAATGGTAAGGTTTGATAGTGAATGATGGTCAAGCGAATTCACTAAATAGTTTGAGTTGGCATAGCGATGTTTATTTAAACATCTGTGTAAATCCAAGTAAAGAAGATTTGGAAATGTTTTCCAAATAGAATCAGAAACGTAATCAAATATTGAAATTTGAAATATGGATTAGAAATGGAAATGTTTTCCAGTGTTAACGTATATTTTCTAAACAAAGAAAATAAGGAAATGGAAATATATATATATAGATATATATGATTGATGATTGATTGATAGAATTTCCATCTGGAAATAATATCGTTGTTTGCACACGTATTTTTCTTTGATAGTTAACTCACCGACTATCGAAGTTTCTGGCCATTTTAACGTTGTTAATATAGAGAGACCGGTTGGATTATTATCCAAAGAACCACTCCGTATTGACATAAGCGTTGTGATCAAATACGATGAAGAAAATTGAAGTCGGTGTTATGCAAGGGCTGTCCTGTTTTATAGAATAGTACCTTCGGTTCATCCTGTTCCTGGATGACTTGTATGGATGAATGTCTGACAGAGTATTTCCAGAAAGGTCACGTACATTGATTTCTTCAACCGTACCAAGAGTGGAAGCGGAGAAGGGCACTTCTTTAGCTAATACGTAATGTACTGTTGTAGACATCAATTAGTGATTTTCGACGGATCTGACAATATGGCATTCGAAGTGAATCTGATGTGATGATAAACCGTAGCTTCTGGCCTCAACAACCAGGAAATGGCAAAAATCGGGCAGGCGGCATGGCTAAGTCGGTCGCACCGAAGTAGGGTGTATTATCACCTATCTAGAGAATATTCATTTGCTTCTTTAATATATCAATGCTGTCCCATATATATATGCGGGAAAGGGTTGCTGATCCCAACCGTTGGTGATATACATTCGATACACTCAAGCGAAATGAGTGGTCGGTCATGTGTGGCTGAGTTGCAAGATGTTCTTGTTGAACTCCAGTGTATCGTCCTAGAGTACACTGATCGGAAGGTGGTTCCATACCTTGTCATAGTTGGAAACCCAATCATCCAATACACGCCTACGATTTTGATTGTATACTATATATGTAGAACGTGAGATGCAAGCGTTTCTACTAGACTGATATCTATTTGTATTTAGACATTATTATAATATCAGAATGATATTGCTTTTTCAAAGATGTTTTGGATTCTCATAAGGGAAAAACCCGTTCCGTATCCACGGCGTGGTCTTATGAGATATCATGTAATGACCCGAAAATCTGAACCAGTTTAAAAATTTTATTTTAAGAAGTTTTGTTGAATTTTGAGTCCAAATTTAAAATTTCTAATTTTAAATAACTCTGAAGCAGTTAAAAATGACCATTTTGCAAACGACCTCGGAATTCGACGAAACCACTTTCATTGGATCCGGAATGTCATAATATGGCCAAGTTTCAATTTTTAGAATTTTTCGATTTGATATGTGAGCGTGGCGTAAGAAACTGTGTTTGGTCAAAAACAGTTGAATTTGAACAGCTTGAAAATAGCCATTTTTCGAACAGTCTCAGAATTCGATGAAATTGGCTTTGTTAGAACCGTATCGTCATCACGATGCCAAAAATAATTTTTCTGGATTTTTCCGAGTCAGTATGTGGCCTCAGGAAATTAATATGTATGTTCGAATTTAAATTAAACAATTTAATTTAAAAATAAAGTGAAACCATACTGTAACTTCAGAATTAGACCATGCGGATAGCGCCATCGCGTTCAAAAGGCGTGAAAACGTTAAGATCGACAGTCGTTGTGCGCGAATCGGAGACCGTATGAGAGAATTGTAATTTCTCGAATAAATAAATAAATTAATTAATTAATTAATAATTATTAAACCCTAACCATACCAGTATTTATACCCCTCCGTATACAGCTATAGTACCTTCTTCCTCTTCGTTCAAACACAGCCGCCGAACCCATTTACATCGAATTTTCAAACTCCAATTCCTCTTCCAATTCTTGACGGATTTTAGCAAACTCACCCTCATATCGAAGAGGAAACCAAGGCCTTCGATTCCATACCTATCCCGGCACCCACCGTCGCCGGAATCGCCGCCACCAGTCCCCCAAACAGCCGCCGCACGCACAGCAGTGGGCCCCACCACGCTCGATCGCACCCCACCCCCTTACGGCCGCCGATACTCCTCTCTTTCCCGGTCGCTGTCCAACAAACGACGCTCAATTTCGTTCAGTAAATCCAGAGAAAATCGAGATTGAAGTTTTGAACAAAACTGAGTTCTTAAGGTAATTTTAATTTCAGAAATTGTAACGCTTTTAAGCGTGGCAGAAACAGTTGTTAAAAGTCTGGTTAATTAAAACATTGATAACTTATTCGTATGAACTCGGATTCCGAAAATTTCAGAACCGATAGGATCGTGACGACGATTAGGACCTGCTGAGATTGATTGGGGCATTCTAAAATTTTCTTGGATTTATTATTATTATCCAATCAAGGTGAGAGTTTTTTTTTCTTTTATTATTTAAAATTTATATCGAAATGAATTATTCAATATTGATGTGATGTAAATATAAATCGAGATCTGTTTGGTTGGACATGTTAGATGATGATCGTTCTTTGAATTGAGTAGCTATTATTAGATCCCTTACAAATTTTGTTCATGTTTAAAATAGAAAATTATTCATGGTATGTTCATTGGCATTTTTGCCAATGTTTAAAATAGAAAATTATTCATGGTATGTTCATTGGCATTTTTGTCAATGTTTAAAAATAGAAAATTATTCATTGTATGTTCAATGACATTTTGTATGTATAAAATTGAATATGTCACCATATGAAATGAAATATTTTTGTCATTATAAAATAGAATATGTCACTATATGTTTATGGACAAATTTGTGTCATTATAAAATGGGATTATACACCGTATGTTGATGGGCACTATTTTTGTTCATTAATAAAATAGAAATTGCCATAGTATGTTAATTGATAAATTTTGTCAATATTAAAATAGAAATTATTCACCGTATGTTAATGAGCAATTTTTGTTAATATAATGTTCACCGTATGAAATTAACATTTTTATTTAATGTTAATATAAAGAATGGTCACCTTATGATAATGACATTTGTGGGAAATGTTGAAAATGTATTGTAGGTTAAATTAACATTTATTTTTAATGTTAATTAAAAATGAAATGAATGCATATTAAATTAACATTCATTTTTGTTATATAAAAAGAAAGGATGATTTAGCATTATTTTTAATGTTAAGATAAAAGTATTTTCATTTTACGTAAATTTAACATTACTTTCAATGTTAAAAACAGAAAATGCACTGTATGTAAATGTAACCTTATTCTTATGTTAATTAAGAAGGAATTTGCATTATAAGATAGATGTACATTATTTTATTATGTGTATAAAAAGAGAATTCACCTCGTAGGGAAAATGTACATTATTCTTAATGTTAATAAAGGATAATTTAACCATGGGATTTATATACATTTATTTTCAATGGTAATAAAAGGAAAAAGCATTGTATGTAAAATTAACATCATTTACAATGTTAAATAAAAAGAAATTCCACCGTATGACATTATTTTACTGATAATGTATAAGGAAATCCACCGTATGACAGTTACATTATTTTATAATGTTAATATATAAAGAATTTGACCGCAGGATAAATTACATTATTTTATAATGTTAATATATAAAGAATTTGACCGTAGGAAAAAGATTACATTTTATTTATGTAATATATAAGAAATTATACAGTAGGTGAAACTTACATTTTATTTAATGTAAATAGGATAAGAAGGTGGCAAGAATGATGGTATACATTTTAATTTTATAAAAATCAAAATTTATGAAAAACAGCGCCAGAGTCGCCCTTGACCTGAAGCGTCGTTAAATAAAGAAATTAATTATATTAAATAATTAAGGCAAGGATTTATCGTTATAAGACAACATAACGACATGAAATGTGTTTTTCTCAAAATTATGAACGCGAGATTGTTTGGGAAGTCCGGGTTCATCCCATTCCAAATGATTTTACGATTTCAAGAATCTAAATATGAAGACGGCGTATGAAGACCGTAAATCTTCCCTCGAATGGACAACGACCAAGACTCTGAATTGGGTAGCTCCCGATTCACGAGTCGGGGTAATTGCACAAACGTACGCGTTGATTTCACGGGTTTGACCCTAGTTCAGACCTAGAGCATGGGTGTAAATGGATGGTATGTCTGACACCGTATCCCATTAAATATCATGTTGTCGATTTTCTGCTAATGTATAAATGTTGGTGGTAGAGAATTCATTCTCTACTTAACACCCATTTATATATTGACAGACGGTCGATGGCACGGTATGGAATGACGGTGTGGCATGCTAAGATGAAATGATCAGGGTTTCTTGTTGAAAAGCAGAACCCTGTGGTATGGTATACATGACCTCACGAGCCTCACAAACCGGTAGAGTCTAAAAAAGGGGGAAGGGAACGCAGGGAAAGTAGCACGTTTCTTTCTAGTTAGTAGTCATTTTACTTTTTGGAGGATGATGAAATGAGGCGCCTCGGATAGGTCCTATAGGACCGGGAAACGTGTGCTTAGGAATAACTAATCCTCTAAGCTGTATGTGAGGACCGGCCCTGCCATTTCCAAGGGTTAACTGCGGGTAATCCTGGGGCATTAACTAGAGTGTCTCGAATCGGTAAGGAGTCCTCCCTAGCCTGGACTCATGATGGAAACCCAAATTTCCAATACGACCCCGACGGATTTGATTTGTATTACTAGTATTGGAGGCATAATATATGGTACCTATGCTTCCTAGGATTAATACATTGCTTTGAATTGTTTTAAAACATATACACCCTAATAATAGTATTAGTTTCGTATTTGGCGTATTTAGCATGTTTAACCACCATAAGGTAAAACTCTATCCTCTTGGTGTGCGTTGCATTGTTTGATGGGACCTGAGTCTTATGGTGGTTCCATTTTTCAAAAGGCATTGCGCTGTGTTACGTTTTATTTATTTGTACTGACACTGTAGTTATGCACGGCAATCCATTGGTACAACCCGTTCCGCGTTAGCGGCGTGGTCTTTGGATTTGCCTTATTAGTACGAGTAAATTTAGTTAAGAATTCTCACACCAGTCCCACGACTGACCCATTGTTTGTTTCACCTTTTTGCAAACTTGGGTGCCCTCTCTTCTACACGGGCAGCCAAGTAGACAGGTTCTTTTTCTGCTTGGAGTTTCTTTGGAGCTACTTTTATCTTTTCTCTTGGAGTTGCTTTTGGTGAAGATAAGGTGATGGAGCTTTGAAGACCTATCTTTTTGCTTATCGCATTTTTCCTTTTTATTTCAGATTTATTTCCATTTCATGTTCTTTTATTTGGAGTTGGAACTTATGTCATTCTCTGAAAAACTTGCTGTAATAACTTAGATTCTGTGACTGTGGATTTTCTATTGCTGATGACATTATATATCCGCTGCTATGATGTTATTGCTATATAGATTTCCTGTGCTGTGTTGTTTTCTGTGACTTGTTATATTATATTTATGTTGTATTCCATATGATTTCTCCTTGCTTTCACTTGTGGAAGTTTGGGGTCATCACAGTTGGTATCAGAGCTTTGGTTTACAAAGCGGAATATAACATATTTATAGTAACTCGTTTACGTAGAATCACATTATTCTACGGCGAACATTTCATAAGAATACATAATAGTCGGTCACTTTATCACCATCTTTTATCTATCCTTTTTTTCTTATCACTTCTTAAAAATCATCGTCATTAAGGTTGTTCTGACTCTTCCCTTGATTGTACAGAACTAACTTAAAATGAGTACCGCTGCTGCAAGAGCTGCTAGAGCCGCTAGGAGAAGGCAAAATACCACTGTAACGGAGGAGCCCACTGTCCAACAACAACCCCCACCACCACCACCGCCTCAGCTTTTTGATATGGATAAGGTGGCGAAGAAGTTCAGGAACTTAGGTGGAGTTCCATTCACCGGTTCAGAGACCGTGGTACAAGCTCAAGCGTGGCTGAAAAATTGTGAAAAGAATTTTGGGGGACTGGGGCTAGATGATCGGGGAAAGAGATACACTGCAGCATGGCATCTTCAAGGTGAAGCGCAAAACTGGTGGGAGGTGGTCAACATTCGAGGAGACAAAGATAATGTGTCTTGGGATAGATTTAAGGAGCTTTTCAACGACAAATACATTTCGAGGCAGGAGGTAGAAAGGCTGCACGACGAGTTCGCCAACCTGAAGCAAGGCGACAAGTCCATCTCAGAGTATGTTCGTAGATTCGAGGACCTTTCCCGTTATGCCCCTGAACTGATTCGTGATGACTTTCAGAAGAACAAGAGATTCGTAGATGGACTTGCAAGAAAATATACTGATAGAGTCACTGGCCACATCGAGCTTTCCTTCAATAAGATGGTGGAGTTCGCTTGCCGTTATGAAGCAAATGATAAGAAGGGTTCTCAGCAGGACAGGGAGAGGAGCTTAGCCAACAACAACAGCAACAAAAGGAAGCAACCAGAGAAGAAAGCTGAAGGCAGTAATTCTGGAGCTGCTAAGACTTTTGACAAATCCAAGGTCCAGTGTTACAACTGTCAGAAGTTCGGGCATTATAGCAAAGACTGCAGGGGTCCGAAGAGGGCCAGACGTGATGATAGCAGAGATTGCTACAACTGCCATAAAAAGGGCCATATCAAGTCCAATTGCCCACTGTTGAAAGGAGCTCAGATTGCGCATGTCTATGAGGGAGCAGGAACACCATCTTCCTCTGCACCTACTGAGGGAGGTAAGTCTGATGTTCTGGATGGTACTGTTTCTATTAAAAATATTCCTGTTACTGCTTTATTTGACACGGGTGCGTCAAGGAGTTTTATTTCTAGCAACGCAGTTAAAAAGTTGAGAATAAAACAAAGAAGCCTTAAAGAGCCAATTAATGTTCATAATCCTGTAGGAGATTCCATCTCTCTAGGCTTATTCTGTAAAGTGCCAGTATCCTACTCTCGTTTCAAATTTCCATTTAACTTGATCATCATGGATTTTTCCGAATTTGATATTATCCTTGGTCTTGATTGGCTAACAAAATATGACGCTGAAGTACTATGCTCTGAAAGAGTAGTGAAGGCAAAACCAGGTTTCGGAAACACCGTTGCTATACCTTGCCAGGGCTTAAAGCCAGACAGGAAAGCTTTTTGGTCTTCTTTAGAAGTCACGCCCATCTCTTTAGAGAATATTCCCATTGTCAAAAATTATGCGGACGTTTTTGAAGAAGTAGATAGTTTACCACCGCGAAGGGAAATCGATTTCAGAATTGATCTTGTCCCTAATGCAAGGCCTGTAGTTCATGCTGTTCGAAGAATGTCTCCTAAAGAAAAAGAAGAGTTGAGTACCCAAACCAAACAGCTCTTAAAGAAGGGATTAATACGGCCTAGCTTTTCCAATTGGGGTGCAGCTGTGGTGTTTGTCCCCAAATCTGACGGCACTCTGAGGCTCTGTGTGGATTACCGCGACCTCAATAAGCAAACCTTAAAGAACAAATATCCCTTGCCTCGTATAGATGATCTGATGGACAATTTAAATGGAGCCAAGGTGTTTTCGAAGATGGACCTAGCCACAGGTTTCCACCAACTTCGCATAGCCGAAGAATGCATCCCTTTGACCGCTTTCAGAGGACCTGACTTATTCTACGAATGGTTGGTAATGCCGTTCGGTCTGTGCAATGCTCCAGCCTATTTTGTTGACTTGATGAATAGGGTCTTCAGAGAGGTCTTGAATAAATTCGTCCTAGTCTTCATTGATGATATCTTGATATTTTCTAAAACCAAGGAGGAGCATGAAGGGCATCTAAAAGAAGTGCTAGAGATTCTGCAAAGAAATGTTCTAAAAGCAAAATTTTCAAAATGCACATTTTGGCAAGAGGAGGTAAAATTCTTGGGCCATGTTGTGTCAAAAGAAGGAATTGTTGTAGACCCAAGCAAAATTTCCGCCATTCAAGATTGGAAGCAGCCCACTACACCCGCTGAAGTAAGAAGTTTCCTAGGGTTGGCTGGATATTACAGAAAGTTCGTCCAAAACTTTGCCAAGCTATCTGGCCCTTTAACACAACTCACAAAGAAAAACACCAAGTTCATTTGGACAGCAGAGTGTGAGGAGTCCTTCCAAAAGCTAAAGGTGAGTTTGACCACTGCTCCCGTGTTAACCATCATCGATGGCAACCAAGATTTAGCTGTCTATACCGATGCTTCTCAAAGTGGGGGTCTTGGCGCAGTATTGATGCAAAGGGGCAAAGTTGTTGCGTATGCAAGCCGTCAACTAAAGCCGCATGAGAAAAATTATCGTGTCCATGACCTAGAGCTGTTAGCCATAGTCTTTGCTTTAAAAATTTGGAGGCATTACCTCTTGGGCGAAAAATTCGAATTATTCACAGACCATCAATCTTTGAAATATCTCTTCGATCAAAAGGACTTGAATTTAAGGCAGCTGAGGTGGCTAGAATTTCTTGCGGCGTATGATCTCGACATCCTGTATACGCCGGGTAAAGCCAATGTTGTGGCAGACGCACTCAGCAGAAAGGCTGTCATGGTTGCAAGCTTCATCGTTACCCCTTCTTTGATTGATAAAATTTCTACCCTCCAAGAGGAGGATAAGTTTATTCAAAGAATGATTAAGAGTATTCAAGAAGGAGAGAGCACGAGCTTTCAAATAGATCAAAAGGGAGCCCTTAGGTTGCAAGGGAGGATCTGTGTTCCAAAAATCCCAGAGCTCATCAGGGAAGTTTTAGATGAAGGGCACAAATCAAAGCTTTCCATCCACCCAGGCATGAGCAAGATGTATCATGATCTAAAGCGCACGTTTTGGTGGAAAGATATGAAGAGGGATATATCCATTTATGTGAGTAGATGTCCTACATGTCAGCGAGTAAAGAGCGATCAACAAAAGCCTGCAGGATTGTTGCAGCCATTGCCGGTACCCGAAGGGAAGTGGGACCAAGTCTCCATGGATTTTATAGATGGTTTGCCCCGTACTAAGAAAAGGGAATGACAGCATTTGGGTGATCGTGGACCGCTTCACCAAGGTCGCTCATTTCATACCTGTCAAGTCCACCAGAACTGCTCAAAGTCTGGCACAAATTTATCTCAAAGAAATAGTCAGGCTATATGGGTAATAAGACTAAATCTTTCCTTTTTCATCTTTTTCTAAATGAAAATTTTCATGTCTAATCAAAGAAAATCTTTTGTTTTAAACAGTGTTCCTAGCAGCATTGTTAGTGACCGTGATCCTATCTTCACTAGCAAGTTTTGGGAGGCATTCCAAAATGAATTGGGAACAAAATTAAATCTCAGCACCGCATACCACCCTCAGACAGATGGCCAAACTGATAGGGTGAATCGCATTCTTGAAGATTTGTTGCGAGCTTGCATACTCGATTATGGAGGTTCTTGGGAAGATCACTTGCATTTAATTGAATTCTCATATAACAATAGCTATCAGGCAAGCTTGAAGATGGCTCCATTCGAAGCCTTATATGATAAGCCATGTAGATCGCCAGCCTGTTGGATTGAAAAAGGAGATCGCCTTGTTTTAGGTCCAGACATGGTCCGAGAAGCTTCAGACAAAGTGGATAAAATTAAGAAACGGTTACTGGCTGCTCAAAGCCGACAGAAAAGCTATGCGGACAAGCGTAGAAGAGATTTGCAATTCTCTGTTGGTGACCATGTGTACTTGAAGGTTTCTCCACTAAGGGGTGTGATTCGATTTGGGAAGTTTGGGAAATTGGCGCCAAGATTCATTGGTCCATTCCCTATTCTCGAAAGGATTGGTACCCTGGCTTATCGAGTGCAGTTACCCGACTGGCTGCCAGGGGTGCATGATGTATTTCATGTGTCCCAACTCCGCCAGCATGTGCATGACCCAGATTTGATTGAAGATGAACTAAATCAGCAAGTCATGGATATTACTCCAAGTCTAACGGTGAGGAAAGAGCCGATAAAGATTATTGGCAAAGAAACCCGAGCTCTGAGGAATAAAAGGATCAATCTAGTCAAAGTGCAGTGGAGTGGCGATCCGAGGGACTGCACTTGGGAGACTGAAGAGAGTTTCAAAAAGGCCTATCCCAAATGCATAGTGGATATCTCAGATTAGATTTTATTTTGAGGTACGCTTAATCATTTCAGTATTTTCTGTGCTGGTTCCTACTCTTCTGTTTTCTTTTTTTTTCCTTTTCGAGGACGAAAAGTTCTTAAGGAGGGGAGATTGTAATGACCCGAAAATCTGAACCAGTTTGAAAATTTTATTTTAAGAAGTTTTGTTGAATTTTGAGTCCAAATTTAAAATTTCTAATTTTAAATAACTCTGAAGCAGTTAAAAATGACCATTTTGCAAACGACCTCGGAATTCGACGAAACCACTTTCATTGGATCCGGAATGTCATAATATGGCCAAGTTTCAATTTTTAGAATTTTTCGATTTGATATGTGAGCGTGGCGTAAGAAACTGTGTTTGGTCAAAAACAGTTGAATTTGAACAGCTTGAAAATAGCCATTTTTCGAACAGTCTCAGAATTCGATGAAATTGGCTTTGTTAGAACCGTATCGTCATCACGATGCCAAAAATAATTTTTCTGGATTTTTCCGAGTCAGTATGTGGCCTCAGGAAATTAATATGTATGTTCGAATTTAAATTAAACAATTTAATTTAAAAATAAAGTGAAACCATACTGTAACTTCAGAATTAGACCATGCGGATAGCGCCATCGCGTTCAGAAGGCGTGAAAACGTTAAGATCGACAGTCGTTGTGCGCGAATCGGAGACCGTATGAGAGAATTGTAATTTCTCGAATTAATTAATTAATTAATTAATAATTATTAAACCCTAACCATACCAGTATTTATACCCCTCCGTATACAGCTACAGTACCTTCTTCCTCTTCGTTCAAACACAGCCGCCGAACCCATTTACATCGAATTTTCAAACTCCAATTCCTCTTCCAATTCTTGACGGATTTTAGCAAACTCACCCTCATATCGAAGAGGAAACCAAGGCCTTCGATTCCATACCTATCCCGGCACCCACCGTCGCTGGAATCGCCGCCACTAGTCCCCCAAACAGCCGCCGCACGCACAGCAGTGGGCCCCACCACGCTCGATCGCACCCCACCCCCTTCCGGCCGCCGATACTCCTCTCTTTCCCGGTCGCTGTCCAACAAACGGCGCTCAATTTCGTTCAGTAAATCCAGAGAAAATCGAGATTGAAGTTTTGAACAAAACTGAGTTCTTAAGGTAATTTTAATTTCAGAAATTGTAACGCTTTTAAGCGTTGCAGAAACAGTTGTTAAAAGTCTGGTTAATTAAAACATTGATAACTTATTCGTATGAACTCGGATTCCGAAAATTTCAGAACCGATAGGATCGTGACGACGATAGGACCTGCTGAGATTGATTGGGGCATTCTGAAATTTTCTTGGATTTATTATTATTATCCAATCAAGGTGAGAGTTTTTTTTCTTTTATTATTTAAAATTTATATCGAAATGAATTATTCAATATTGATGTGATGTAAATATAAATCGAGATCTGTTTGGTTGGACATGTTAGATGATGATCGTTCTTTGAATTGAGTAGCTATTATTAGATCCCTTACAAATTTTGTTCATGTTTAAAATAGAAAATTATTCATGGTATGTTCATTGGCATTTTTGCCAATGTTTAAAATAGAAAATTATTCATGGTATGTTCATTGGCATTTTTGTCAATGTTTAAAAATAGAAAATTATTCATTGTATGTTCAATGACATTTTGTATGTATAAAATTGAATATGTCACCATATGAAATGAACTATTTTTGTCATTATAAAATAGAATATGTCACTATATGTTTATGGACAAATTTGTGTCATTATAAAATGGGATTATACACCGTATGTTGATGGGCACTATTTTTGTTCATTAATAAAATAGAAATTGCCATAGTATGTTAATTGATAAATTTTGTTAATATTAAAATAGAAATTATTCACCGTATGTTAATGAGCAATTTTTGTTAATATAATGTTCACCGTATGAAATTAACATTTTTATTTAATGTTAATATAAAGAATGGTCACCTTATGATAATGACATTTGTGGGAAATGTTGAAAATGTATTGTAGGTTAAATTAACATTTATTTTTAATGTTAATTAAAAATGAAATGAATGCATATTAAATTAACATTCATTTTTGTTATATAAAAAGAAAGGATGATTTAGCATTATTTTTAATGTTAAGATAAAAGTATTTTCATTTTACGTAAATTTAACATTACTTTCAATGTTAAAAACAGAAAATGCACTGTATGTAAATGTAACCTTATTCTTATGTTAATTAAGAAGGAATTTGCATTATAAGATAGATGTACATTATTTTATTATGTGTATAAAAAGAGAATTCACCTCGTAGGGAAAATGTACATTATTCTTAATGTTAATAAAGGATAATTTAACAATGGGATTTATATACATTTATTTTCAATGGTAATAAAAGGAAAAAGCATTGTATTTAAAATTAACATCATTTACAATGTTAAATAAAAAGAAATTCCACCGTATGACATTATTTTACTGATAATGTATAAGGAAATCCACCGTATGACAGTTACATTATTTTATAATGTTAATATATAAAGAATTTGACCGCAGGATAAATTACATTATTTTATAATGTTAATATATAAAGAATTTGACCGTAGGAAAAAGATTACATTTTATTTATGTAATATATAAGAAATTATACAGTAGGTGAAACTTACATTTTATTTAATGTAAATAGGATAAGAAGGTGGCAAGAATGATGGTATACATTTTAATTTTATAAAAATCAAAATTTATGAAAAACAGCGCCAGAGTCGCCCTTGACCTGAAGCGTCGTTAAATAAAGAAATTAATTATATTAAATAATTAAGGCAAGGATTTATCGTTATAAGACAACATAACGACATGAAATGTGTTTTTCTCAAAATTATGAACGCGATATTGTTTGGGAAGTCCGGGTTCATCCCATTCCAAATGATTTTACGATTTCAAGAATCTAAATATGAAGACGGCGTATGAAGACCGTAAATCTTCCCTCGAATGGACAACGACTAAGACTCTGAATTGGGTAGCTCCCGATTCACGAGTCGGGGTAATTGCACAAACGTACGCGTTGATTTCACGGGTTTGACCCTAGTTCAGACCTTGAGCATGGGTGTAAATGGATGGTATGTCTGACACCGTATCCCATTAAATATCATGTTGTCGATTTTCTGCTAATGTATAAATGTTGGTGGTAGAGAATTCATTCTCTACTTAACACCCGTTTATATATTGACAGACGGTCGATGGCACGGTATGGAATGACGGTGTGGCATGCTAAGATGAAATGATCAGGGTTTCTTGTTGAAAAGCAGAACCCTGTGGTATGGTATACATGACCTCACGAGCCTCACAAACCGGTAGAGTCTAAAAAAGGGGGAAGGGAACGCAGGGAAAGTAGCACGTTTCTTTCTAGTTAGTAGTCATTTTACTTTTTGGAGGATGATGAAATGAGGCGCCTCGGATAGGTCCTATAGGACCGGGAAACGTGTGCTTAGGAATAACTAATCCTCTAAGCTGTATGTGAGGACCGGCCCTGCCATTTCCAAGGGTTAACTGCGGGTAATCCTGGGGCATTAACTAGAGTGTCTCGAATCGGTAAGGAGTCCTCCCTAGCCTGGACTCATGATGGAAACCCAAATTTCCAATACGACCCCGACGGATTTGATTTGTATTACTAGTATTGGAGGCATAATATATGGTACCTATGCTTCCTAGGATTAATACATTGCTTTGAATTGTTTTAAAACATATACACCCTAATAATAGTATTAGTTTCGTATTTGGCGTATTTAGCATGTTTAACCACCATAAGGTAAAACTCTATCCTCTTGGTGTGCGTTGCATTGTGTGATGGGACCTGGTCTTATGGTGGTTCCATTTTTCAAAAGGCATTGCGCTGTGTTACGTTTTATTTATTTGTACTGACACTGTAGTTATGCACGGCAATCCATTGGTACAACCCGTTCCGCGTTAGCGGCGTGGTCTTTGGATTTGCCTTATTAGTACGAGTAAATTTAGTTAAGAATTCTCACACCAGTCCCACGACTGACCCATTGTTTGTTTCACCTTTTTGCAAACTTGGGTGCCCTCTCTTCTACACGGGCAGCCAAGTAGACAGGTTCTTTTTCTGCTTGGAGTTTCTTTGGAGCTACTTTTATCTTTTCTCTTGGAGTTGCTTTTGGTGAAGATAAGGTGATGGAGCTTTGAAGACCTATCTTTTTGCTTATCGCATTTTTCCTTTTTATTTCAGACTTATTTCCATTTCATGTTCTTTTATTTGGAGTTGGAACTTATGTCATTCTCTGAAAAACTTGCTGTAATAACTTAGATTCTGTGACTGTGGATTTTCTATTGCTGATGACATTATATATCCGCTGCTATGATGTTATTGCTATATGGATTTCCTGTGCTGTGTTGTTTTCTGTGACTTGTTATATTATATTTATGTTGTATTCCATATGATTTCTCCTTGCTTTCACTTGTGGAAGTTTGGGGTCATCACATATCATATACCTGTTTTAAATGATTTGAGTTTACTCACACCAGTCCCATGACTGACCCAGAGTTTATTTTGTTTTGTTTTCCCTAAACTCTTGGGTGCCTAAATTTGTACGGGTAGTCAAGTAGTCGGGATTTTACAGATATACGCGGAGAGCTTGGAGCAGGAGGCTTCAGCAGTCGATAGCTATTATTTATTCCGCTGTGTTGTAAGTGTTGTACTCTGATAATGTTATTGTATACATAACTGTTATATTTCAAAGTTATGTTATCTATTATATGTTATTCGTTCCGCTGTGAGATTCGTGTTACTCTGATGTTGTCTTCTTCTTCTATTCTAAGTTTCTATCTTATCTTTCCTCACCCTCTATCTTCTTTCTATTAATTATTCGGTTATTTTCGACTCTTGATGTTCGATATGTGTTGTATATCGGATATCCAAAGTCGCAAAATTTCCGGGTCACTACATCTATACCTGTCCAATCTATTTTAACTATACCAATCGTTTTAACTCAATTAAATCTGTTAATTTACTTCTCAGTCTATTTCACCTTCATATTTGAACATGACATGTTCAACTATATTTTAACTTGCATAATAACAAATTCTAATTATACTCATACTCTCGTTTCCTTATCGACTTCTCTATTCAAATTCCAATTCAATTCTATTTGAATTCTCTTTATTATTTAAACTTCCTTTGAATTCTATTTTCAAATTCTATAGTTTAAAGTCCATTTGAATTCTATATTCAAATTCTATTGTTTAAAGTCCATTTGAATTCTATATTCAATTTCTATCGTTTAAAGTCCATTTGAATTCTATATTCAAATTCTATCGTTTAAAGTCCATTTGAATTCTATATTCAAATTCTATAGTTTAAAGTCCATTTGAATTCTATATCTTATTTATAAACAACGTTTATAACTTCACTTAAAATCCCACATTATATATTTATAAACAAAGTTTATAAATTCAATTCAAATCCCATCTTTTCTATTTATAAACAGAGTTTATAAATTCAATTCAAATCTCACCTTTTCATTTATAAACAGAGTTTATAAATTCAATACTCGTTCATATATATATTCAAAACAATTTAATGTTTTCTATAGTTCATTTAAAATTCAAATTCTATTTATAAAAATAGAATTCCCTTTTTAAATATCAAATATCCTTTTCGATATTTTTATGAATCAATATTCAAACCCCAGTGATATTTAAACACACAAAGCAACCAATTATTTATTTTTCTAACACATCATATATGATAGTATATATGCAAATAAATAAACAAATAGATAATATATTTTTGAGGAATCCAGTTGGATTCCTCCAACCTGTTTTTCCTGCATCCACAGACGTTAGTCAACAAAATAATACATATCCTGCTTCGAGGCAGGATATCGCGGTATGAAGGTCATCCACTAATCATAGCGTGGGGCGTATAGGGTTATCATCCGCTATGGTACCGCGGGCATCCGCTAATGAGACTGCGGGAATCCAACCAATCATCAACCCAATATATATATATATATAATAGTCAACCAATCCTAAATAACTATATATATTATAAAACAATCAGACAACATTCAAACAAGCACAGACAATTATTTTTAACTATATAAAAATAAATTCTAAATAAAAGGTGAGATTTACTCACCAGAATTTCCGTTTGCCGAATATCCAATTTAATATTCCAAATCGTCTCGGCTATGAATCGTCTTGAATAATTTTATACCTTATTGTCTTGCACACTATCCTCTTGCTACGGCCTTAACACTACCCGAATGATCCTACCACTGTTGTAAATCCCAGTCACTACAACTCCTCCTAGTTACCATCATCATCGAATCAGCATCATGCTCCTCAAATATCGCGGTAACACCATATACATTCAAACAGTTGAATATCAACCCCGCAACACCACCGAGTCACCTGAGACTGGATGACCCCATATTTCATCCTCCTCATCACTGCGATGACTGCCTACAGCATACCGTGAATAAAAATGCTCCACCTTCTTCCCTTTAGCAGCTTGAAACCAGTGTCAAACCTACACCATGCCTATCCAACAATTCATGACATCAGCAACAACCCTGACACCAACGTTGCTCACCCTAAAACCCACTAAACATCCCATTGAAGTCGAGCCCTAGCTGGATGTTGAAACCATCGACCAACCCCAGAAATCTACGTTGTACCCTACTCGCGATTTCAATTCACCCCACTCCAAAACATCGACTATTTCCAGTTCGAATCCCCATAATGAACGGCAGCTCCAATTTCACTCGTTAGCCTTTCCACTAGAATCAACATCCTCTCAGGCCACCACGACATCACCGTGACTGCAGTTGATAAAAACCGCACCCATCGTGAATTAGATCCAACAAATTCATACCTCGCAATACCCAAAACAGATGATGCACTCCAAAAACCGAATCGAGCTTCACAGTTCAAGCCCTTGAATCGCGACTCTCCCCTTCAACTATTCCAAAGTCGAAACAATTCAATCGCACTCCCACTGGCTACCCAAATGAAGAACAAGGCATCCGATTTTGATTTGGTTGAATGTGGGAAAACATTGTGGCCATTTTAGTTTTATTTTGAGAAGCTCGGTCTCGTTTACTGAGTAAAAGCAAATGAGGATTTTTGAAGAATAGAAAATAGCAGGTCATTTTATTATTGAAGCTTTGATTTGTTGGAGGAACAGTGGCGTCTTCTTTTGTGTGGAGTTTTCGAAGAGAACATGTTTGAATTTCCTCCTTTGGTTTTTTGAAGGTTAATAGGGATGCCACGTTTCTGCTATTTTTACTTTTATATATTAATTTATTAAATTTAATTTGATTTTTAAACCGATATCAAATTTAAATTATCTCCTTTATTCCGAACTCCTTTCTGAACCCAACAACCGGCATTCCTAGGGTAAAACTGCTATTCTGAACACACTGGGACAGGTATCGAAGCTCAATTCGATCATCTGGAGGAGATATTAATTTAAATTGTTTTAAATAAATTTTAAAACAAATAAATTCCTCAATAATCAATTAATATTATTATTTTAATTCAAACAGAATTATGTATTGATTATCTGAACTGATTTCAAATCAGTTTTCACTTCGAATTCAGTTATTCGCTGATTCCTTATTTTGATAATTTAATATATACGGTATTAAATCAAAATTGATATTTAAATCGATAACATAAATATAAAAATTCATTTATTTTATCAACTAAATATTTAAATCCTTTCTAAATATTTAAAATTAGTTGGTCGAAATCCCGGGTCATTACAGTAACACTCTAGATTGAGTCTACATATATGAGAGCATATTTGTAAATTCTATATAGAAATGTTTTGTATTGTGTCGATTGATTGATTCAAGTGTTGAGAATCATTGAACTGGCAACCGATGCGATATTGTTTTGTAAAGAGGGTAAATTAAATAATTTTACCCAAAATAAATTTTTGTGTAAAAAAAGAAATAACTTTATATTAAATTATTGAGATGTTGGTGTTTTTGATTCATTTGATGGAATTCCAATTGGATTATGAATTGGGATGGCTTAATATAAGCAAAATATTTCACAAATGGAAATGAATAGGAAACTGGATCATTTTTGAAATAAAATTAGAATTTGAAATTATGAATCGAAGTAATCTAATTTTGAAGAATCAAATAGTTAATTGAGTATGGAGTTGAAACTTAATTTGGATAAGTGAAGAATGGATATTAGAACTGAATAAAATCAATTCGGAATATGGAAACTGAATAAAATATGAATTGATTGGTTGGGTTAAATTGGTTATGTATTGATTATGGTTGTGCATTGAATGTTGATTGTTTGTTAGATGAGTTGAATATAATTAGTAATGATTTAATAATAGAGTTGAATGAATTGGTTTTCTATTTATAATAAATTGGTATTGTATCATTTTTTTAACCTTAGTAATGTCTCATACGAAACTTAAGGGGGAAGGAAGGTAACATCCCGTATTTTTGTTAATCAGATATGTAATTTAATTTAATGCTTTAAATAGTGATTTGGAATTATAAATGAATTTATAATATATAATTCATTTATAATACAAAGTTTGAATGTATATTTTATATATAATTATAAAACAAACTCGAAACATTGCAGTAGTTTGTAATTTATGATTTGAACTTCAACTGAATATACAAAATTAATTTTAAGTCGGAATTCTGTGAAACAAGAACCATCCGGATCGATTTGATTATAATTTCTAATGAAAAAGAAAAAAAAGGAGATTTCGTGTTATAGATTGTTAATTCTGTCCCATTCAAATTTTTAAATAGTCGCTATGGAATCGTTTATACATTATAACGATTTATTTAATAAATATAACTGGTTTATATAATTTGAATATCGTGTAGCCCTGGGTTGTAAATATTGAGTTAGACTATATATTGGTTTATTTCGAAGTTGTATAAGATTTCATTCGAAAACTGTTGACACGCTTTTTGGTCAAAGCCGTCACACGTGAAATATCTAGTTAACAATACGCTTAATTATTGGGAACATCGTCAAAAGACTGGAAGCGATTTGGTTGAAGTAGCATCACAAACATAAAGCGGTCCGGAAAGCCTAGTAGATGACCTCTTTAGGCCCAAAAACATCAATTATGGTGCTCTGTACGATAATTATTGTAGCCCTCTGAATTAGCTTTAGGCACAACTTTCGTTTGGTCAAAACCGAGTCACAGATTGAAAGCTACACCCGTTTCCGTGAACGCGCACAGAATTAGAATAACTGAGAAACTTGGATTTTCGGCATCGGTAAAGCCCCGGAGCGGATCGGGCACATCGGATCGGGTCAAATGGTTCGGATCAGAATCGATCTAATCCTAAACTATGACAAAGCAACTTTACATTTGGATCTCCGGTGCAAGCACCTTCGGTTCGGATCGGAATAGGTGAATCCAACCCGCCTTGCATTCTGCTCCTAAGTACATCGCGTCTTTGGTTTGAAGGCCACATTTCGGTTTGGTTCATTCCTACCCGAACCAACCTGCCGGAGAGTTTCTGCACAAAGTGAATTGACCTATTCCTATGGCATAACCGCCTCCTACTTACCCGGATCTATTTCCACATGGCTTACCATGACCCAGAGAGGTTTTCTCCACATTCTACCCTACATTTTGGGATTCTTGGGATGCGCGCCATGTGGCATCTAATCCAGAACCAGAAAACGGCTATAAATATACCACTTGAAGTCAAATGAAGGGGGATTTTTGGCACTAACTCCTCACGGCTTCCACCATTGTTAGACACAAGCCCATTGCTCAACATAGAAGCCAAATTCTATAATACAACACGAGAATTTCATGTATAATCTTCTAATTTCTTACCTCTTTTTATTATAAACACGATGATTTCGTGTATAAACCGAGAGAATTATACTTGTAACTTCTTAGGCTTTAAGAAGAGATAAAGTGGACGTAGGCTTAGTTTGAGCCGAACCATTATAAAAACTCCGTGTGTTTCTTGTTATTTACTATTTCTTCATTCTGTGATTTGTGATTGTGAGGACTTCACACTGCATTTGGGTGTTAGTAACAAATTTTTATCTAACATTTTGGTGTGCTAGGAAGGGGGCACATGATACAATTTTTTCTTCTAGCTTGAAAGGAAGCGGATTTTTTGGCTATTGGATCGATGGTCAAATGAAAGATATCTCGAGCAGATGATGTTAGAGTTCAAAGCACGAGGAATGAGGCGAGCCAAGAGGCTTCCTCCCTTGAAAATCCATCAGCATACGGTCAGACCAAAAAGTGGTTTTAACACCCAATTGAATGACAATTCTAAACAAAATAGACAGAAAAACAACGAGAACACATGATTAATAGTGGTTCGGCGTTAAAGAGCCTACGTCCACTTTATACTTTTTTGATTGATGGTTTGAGTACAAATACAAGGCTGATTCTCACTCAATCTCACTATTACAATTGATAATCTCTCTAATTTTTGTAGGATTACACCCCAAAAGCATGGGTATAATATGAATAAAACAAGGAAATTTGGTAGTTAGGGAGTTCGAGTAAGTAATTTTCCAAAAGATCCCTTCAAATGAGGTGTTTTGGGGTATTTATAGGTTGTGAAACCATCCGGTTCGGATGCCACGTGGGGCCCATCTCGTGAACCTCGGATCTGGTAGCTTAAAGATGGTGACAACACAACGAAAACATGGGATAATGGGGTTAACTGCCCCGACATTGCAGGAATTATGGGATGTTACTGCTATGATTTTGTCCCCCGGTTCAGATTGGCTGAAGGCAAGCTGCTCAGATCGGATATTACCACCCCGATATGGCCCTAATGTGTTATCTGAGATTGGTCTTCTAGCTCACGCATGCAGAAAGGGAAGGGTTCAGTTCAAAAGCTCCGAACCGATCCGGAGGACCGCCTGCCATATTTTTTGGTCTCAACTACGTTTGTTGAATAATTTCTTAGCTTTATGTAGCCTAACCATAAAGTAGGGTGACATTTTACCACCCTCGAAGTATCGTTTATTGAGGATAAAGTGTGCTTCCAAATGGTCAACTTATTTGCTTTTGAATCAGAGTCATTCAATAGTTGCTCCCATCTGTCCATAGAGTCATGGCACTTCATAAAGTAGTATCTTTTGGGTATCCATAGGATCAATAAATACATTATGAGTTCTGGAATTAATTCTGTTGTTTCTGAAAACGTAGGGACTTCACTTCCGACTCACGCATTTCTACCAGGTAATTTCCTTGATTCTCATTTACAAATCTTGTTAATCTTTGTTAACTTTAGATTCCCATTCTTCAAGTGTCACAATAGTCAGGGTATTTGTTCAGGAGTCGGATCAAAGTTCAAATCATTGTAACATAGCCAATGTCTGATCCGAACCGTGGCCACACTTGGGCTAGTGGGCTTTTCTTTGTTTAAATTTCTTCTTATACAGATCGAATTGGGCTATCAAGTCCATAGGAACATGAACTATCTCTTTCTCCTTATATAAGTTTACAAACCTTTTTTTTATTTCTCGTTTTCAACAGCCGCTTTCCCCAATTTTTATGATGAAAACCCTAATTTTCAAATCGCACCTAATCCTTTTAGCTCTCAGATTAGATTTGCAACTGGCTTCTTGATTCTTATTTCATTTAATTTCTACCATTTTAAACTTGAAACTGGAACCAACTCAGGTGATTTTACCCAATTCAATGCCAAACTCGAGGCCGGTTTTTCATTGTCACCGCCGTTGGTGGCCTTGTCGCCACCTCGAGGCAGTAGCGGAGATGATCTGAGCTGGCGATGAGCAAATTAATCCAAGAAAACTTAGTCAAAAATAAACATATGAGAATAACGGGATTGTTGTTCTTGGAGGAGTGGGAAAGAGGATGACAGAGATGTGCTTGAGAGAGTGGACTCGGTTCAGGGCGGAATGGATGGGGTCAGAGTGATTAGGATAAAGAACCTGACCTCGGTTCGGATAGGAGGAGCTGAAGTTGCATGGAGTCTTAAAAAGTGTTAAGTGAAGAAACTAATTCTTAAGATAATGGTACGGTTTGGTTCGGTGTTGACCGATCCGAACGAAGTTGTCTTCACAAAAGCTCTACCCGAGCCGGTCCGCTCTGTTATTCGATTTCAAACTAATCCGAGGCTTTAACACCTCTCCGAACCAACCCGATATTTTTAGTATTGCCTCCTTCCATTTGATTCTCCTGTTTTGTCCAAATTTCCGACCCGATTCAATGCATCAACCTAAAGAAACCTGATCTGATCTGATGCTTTAAACATAGAGTGGAATTACCATTCAATATCATTGAACTTGGATAAAAATTAAAAAATCTGGAGATGCGAACTTGTAACATTTTCCTGTTTTTGACTCAGTAGAAAATCAGGCATAGCTTTCAAGCTTATGGACAGTTAGGATAGAGTCGTCTGGACTTAACAAACACATGACCACTTTCCATATCGCTTTACTTTCTACTAATTCTGTATTGTCTGATTTCAGCATTACACACTTCTGCACAGTTTTGCACACACATATGGGGGCATGGGCAACTATACTCTAATTACTGTTATCTCTTGGATAGTACAATGATCATGGTGAGAAGACGTTCAGCCAGGTTAGCAGATAGAAAAGAAACTGCAGGGTCATCTGAAAATCCCATCATCAAAGACGTATCCTTTACTTCGAACGCAGATTGGGATAGTGCGGGATCATACTACGAGATAAAAACTCATGAAAATGCAGCAGCATCCGGAGGTGAAGTTTCTATGGATGAAGAAGAAGATGGAGGAATAGGAAACAGACGCGCTCCTGATGAATTAGAAAATGCCATTATCCTAGAATCACCTGGTGACTTCATTGAATCAACATTTGACGACCACAAACTTACACGAATATGTTTAAAGCATGGAATTCTTCGAAAGGACACTGAGTTACCCACTAAAACATACCGACCTCATAATCAACCCGAAGGGTATATAACGATTTGTAGGTTAATGTGCCTTGTTGGGGGCGATACCTCCATTTCCGCCATTCGTTGTCGATTTTTTGAGATGAATGCAACTTCTCCCCAATGCCTATGCCTATCTGTGTACTTTATATATCGCTTATAGGTAAATTCTTGGGATAGGGCTCACCTGTGAAGATGTATGCTTCTTCTACAATTTCAAACAGCGAACCCAAGATACCCCGTCCTTTGTATATTTTGAACCGGTGCCAAAGAGGAAGATAATTAGTGTACCGTTCAGCAGCAAAGTAGGTGATGTGAAACATGAATGGTTTTATATTAAGCAGCAACCGGGATGTGCCAGGAGATGGCTTAAGTCAAGTAAATTTCAGATTTCGATTTTTAACTTCAATCACTATTGTAAATATATTGATTGTCATCCATTTTTACTTGCAATTCCTAATCGAAAACAGGAAGTACATTAGGTTTATTTAGATCTCCTGAACCAATTGCTTAACTGATGATCAATAATTTCTGACTATCAGAGAATGTCTAATAGATGAGTATTGTTCACCGCCATCGCTTATTTGCTATGACTCGTAGCATAGGCCAAGGAGAAGGTCCTTACGTATACATTCCCGTAGTCGAGGGGCAAGTCGAAACGTTAAATTAGAAGGGAGAAAGTTCAAAGGATCCAATTGTACCTCAAAAGAGTCCTTCTCCGACATCAACTCAGGACGATATATTAGCAAACATAGCTGGCGGAGACAGGCACAAATACATTACTTGTAACAACCCTGAATTTTGGGGGTAAATTTAAAATTTATATTAAGTAATATTAATGGGTTTTTGATATTTAAAATAATTTATTTAGAATAATAATGATTAAAAATTGATTTAAATTAAAGTTAGAACGAATAATTTAATTTTAAATATAAAAGGAGTTAGAAATAACGCGGTAGTTTGAAAAGTCAAACTTGAACTTTGACTGACCGTACAAGGTGCAAAATTTAACGGATTTTAGTGAAACCAAAAATATTAGAATCTATTTAAAAATATCTTTCTAACGAATCTTAAAAATTGAAATTTCATAGCGGGAATCAAAAGTTATGCCCAAATTAAAATTTAGAAAGGTCGCTATGAAATTTACACAGGACCAAAAATGTTACTTTTTGCATACGAAGGAATTTGGACTCGAAACCACTTCCATTGAGTTCAGAATGATGTTTCTGCATTTTAAAAGTATAAACACTTATATATTTCGAGTTTCATAAATTATTTGTTTAAAATGTATTTTTAATATTAAATATATAGCCCTTAAAAATAGCCATTTTTCAAACGACCTCTGTTTTCGACGAAACCACTTTCATTGGATTTGGAATGTCAAAATATAGTTAAGCTTAATTTTTCATAATTTTTAGAATTAATTTGTGGCCGTGGCAAAAAGATTTCAGTTTTGTCAATTTCGGTCAATTTTAATCGACTTGAAAATAGTCATTTTTCAAATAGGCTCAGAATTCAACAAAAATAATTTTGTTGGATTCATATCGTCAAAACATAGCCAAAAATATTTTTTCGGGAATTTTTAAAGTTAAATTGTGGCCCCGGTGAAATTTTATATACGTTTGAATATTAAAATAAAAGAATAATTTTAAATCTAAAAAACGGGGTCTGAGATGACCTTTTGGGCCTGCGGGACATAGTTAGATGGATCCGGAATAGGGGTTTTTAGCTAGGAAACACAGTCATTGGGCTGAAAACGGAGTAAGTGGGTAAACGGACCTTTATTGGATAATTAGATAATAACATAATTAAATAATAATATAAATAAGAAGCAAAGTACGGGCTCTCTTCTTCCCCGTCGTTCTACAGCCGCACGCACAAACCCATGGCCGAAAATTTTCCCTCTCCAAATTCTCCCAATCCACAAAGAATTAGCTTAGGCTGTAGTGCAACTTTTTGAAGCTCTTCTCACTCTCTTTAATCTCCAACAAGTTTCATCCATTTTCATCGACCGTAAGCGAAGAACGAGCACCGCCAACCCGCGGCCTTTGCACCCAAACCACACCTTCCATGTGCCACCATCTATCACCCTATTTTTTGAGCTTGTAGATCTCTCGTAGCCGGTCGTTTAGCCGCAAACCGTTCGCAAAACCATCAACTACAGAGAGAGAAATCTTGAATCAAAATTTTGAACAAACTAAGAACTTAAGGTATGAACAATTTCATATTTTGCCATGCTTCTGTCCATTACAACGGCAGTTGTGAAAAGCAATTGTTAATTTAAATATTTATAGTTAACTCATACAAACTCCGAATCTGAAAATTTCAGATCCGACAGAACCGTGACGACGAATAGACTTTCCTGAAATTGATTGGAACATTTTCTGACTCTCTGTTGATTGTAGATTCGTGCAATAGCAAGGTGAGATTCTATTTCAAATAATTATTAAATTAAATTATTAATCGTTATTTAATGGTTGAATAGAGAATGAAGTAAATCTGAAATGTGATAATATTATGAATGATGGTTTGTATGTATGTATGATTCCAGATCAATCATTTAGATCTGATGTTGGGTGGTTATTTTCTCTTGTTTCAGCTCTATTATTGTAGATTTGTTAATGCGATCAAAATCTCACTATTGAGATTTATATAAAAATATATACGATTGGTTCCTTTAGTTTTGTTGCATTCAAAATTTACAATTGTGTAAATTAGAAATAGTAAGAATATGAAATTTATGATACAAATAAAATTTCATTTTATATGTAATTATAGAACATGAAATTTATGAAGCGAATAAAAATCAATTTTTTTAGAATGACAATCTATATTGAAAATAAAGGAAATAAAGGAATTTACATTTTATTTGTAAATAAAAAGGTTTGATAGGAATTTACATTTTATATGTAAATGAAAGATTAAATAGAAATTTACATTTTATTCGTAAATAAAGGATGAAATAAAAGTTACACTTTTATATGTGAATAAAATGTGAAATAGACATTTACATTTTCAATATAAAATAAAAGAATGATTAGAAATATACATTTTCCAATGTAAGTAGGATATGAAATAAAAGTTATATTTTCAATATAGTAATATATTGAAATAAAGTTTACATTTTTAATGTAAATAAGATTAAAGAAAAGTTTACATTTTTAATGTAAATAAGATTAAAAAGATGAAAGTTACATTTTTAATGTAAAAAGAAAAGTTTACATTTTTATTGTGAATAAGACCAAAGAGAAATTTGCATTTTTGTGTAATTTAGATTTAAAGGAAGAAGATTACATTTTTGTGTAATTTAGAATTTAAGAAAGGAGATTACATTTTTATGTAAATAGAACTTAAAGAAGAAGATTTACATTTTAATCAATTAAATGTTTATTAAAAAAAGGCAACGGTATGAAATTTACATATTCATGTAAAAGAATTTCAGTAAAGATTATAACGATGAAATTCATATTTCAATGAATTAGATTTTCCTTAAAAGATTAAAGACATGAAATTTATATTTACATATGTAAAGATTAAAGCAAGAATATCATTTTGCTTGTAAAGAAAAGAATGATACAAAATAATCATTTTTGTTGAATTGGGAATGACGCACAAGAAATTGCATGTTTGTGTAAATTGAAAATAGGGAAAAATATACATTGCATGTATAGGTTGTGTTGTGAATTAAAATAAACTTTACTGTGTGTTATGTTATATATCTTTACTTGTCATGATTACCACAATAATGAAATGGCCGAAGAAATTGTAGGTATATATATAATCATATATAAAAACAAATTTCAATTGAACGAATCGAGCGTGGTAGTTCACTTTATAGAATTGTACTTTTAGTTGATTATACCGAAATATCCGACCGTCGGATTTTCCCAAATCTATAACCGTTAGGTTCGCCTTGGGAAGATCTTTCCAATGTTATGATTTGTGTTAAATTCCAACAGTTAGATTTAGAGAAATATGTAAAACAAATTTGGGTGAAAACAGCGCCAAGGTCGCCTTTTGACTTCGAGTGTCGTTAAATGGAATTTAATTATTTTTATATAAATAAAAATAAAGGTTGATCGTTATAAATTAATATCCACGATATGAAATGATTTTTAAATATATATATATATATATATGCGAGGATCATTTGAAAAGTCCGAGTTCAAGCTCATTTCAAATGATCATACGACGAATGAAAGTCGAAGAGTTGAAGATGGTGATTGAATACCGGCGATCTTCACATCGAATGAACGACAACTGCTGATGCCCGTGATTGGAGTGGCTACCTTGAAGTGGCTACAGTGGTGGCCGTCCGGACGTAGTGTTGATTAGTACGGATTTGGCATTCGCTCAGACCCAGAGCATAAGCTTATGAATGGAATGTGTGTCTGACATTGTACTCCTTTATATTTTATTCATTGATTTTCCGTCGAATATCTGAATGATTGGTGGCGGAGAATTTATTCTCTTGCTTAACACCCTTTCATATATTTCGGCAAAGGATTGGTAGTGTGATATGGAGTGACAGTGTGGCATACTAAGATGCAATGATCAAGGCTTTTGTTGAAAAGCATGCCTTGTGGTTGATGATCAAAGCACGACCTGTTTAGGCATAGCTTTGTGTATAGCGTGACTTCGCGAGCCTCACACACCGGCGGAGTCTAAACCGGGAGTAGGGAACGCAGGGAGAGCAGCACGTTTCTTTCTAGCTACAAGTGGTGTTTGGCCTTTAACGCGGCCCGACATTTCACTTATGTGGATGATGGAATGAGGCGCCTCAGATGATAGGTCCTATAGGATCAGGAAACGTGTGTTCAATAATAACTAATCCACGAAGCTGTATGTGTGGACCGGCCATGCAGGATCCAAGGGTTAACTGCGGGGAATCCTGAGACATTAGCTAGAGTGTCTCGAATCGGTAAGGAGCTCCTCCCTAGCCTTGACTCATGATGGAAACCCAATTTCCAATACGACCTCATTCGGTTTTGATTGTATTACTAGTATGGAAGCATAGTATTATGGTATCTATGTGTCCTAGGATTGATACATTATGATTGAACTGTTTTTGAAACGTATATACACTAATAATAATATCAAAATCTGGTTTTTTATCGTATCAAGCATTTTTGACCATTATAAGGTAAAACCCTATTCTCCAGTTTGCGATGCATTTTGTGATGGGACTTGGGTCTTATGATGGTTTCATTTTTCTAAAAAGCATTGCGTTGTTTTGACGATTTACTTTATTGTTATGCACGACAATCCATTGGAGTAAACTCGTTCCGCGTTAGCGGCGTGGTCCTTGGATTTGCCTTATTACTATTGATTAGTTTAGAATTCTCACACCAGTCTCATGACTAACCCGTTGTTTGTTTCCACCTTTACAAACTCGGGTGCCCTCTTTTCCACATGGGCAGTTGAGTAGTTTGTTTGCAGGTCCTTATCTCGAGCAGGATTCTGGATTGAAGCCTAAAGCTGTGTCCAGAGCATAGAAGTCTTCCGCTGTTTATTATATTTAATGTATTGTAATTTATCTTCCGCAGTAATTTTATTCGATGTACTCTGATATTCTGTACTCTGATGTAACATTATTGTAATGTTTATAAAAGTCTGCTGTTATTGTTCTGATGTTGTTGTATTCCCAAAGTTAATGTATGCGGATTTTGAACGGTCTTGGTCGATCTATCGATTGATTAAGGTCGGCAAAATGCGTATCGTTACAGTGGTATCAGAGCTTTGGTTAGCTCAAATCTTTGGGATACAACTCGTTAGAACCGAACAAAAGACTCATCAGAAATTGGATTAGTAATATCCAATAAGAATATTCATTAAAGATAGGATCAGCAGTATCCTAGAATGAGAAAACTCATTAGAGATGGGGTTAGTAATGCCCTAGAATGAGTTGAGAGTGCCAAGTCTATAATTACGTATTTGTGATTATATATAATCTATTTTAGAAAATATGATTTTTGAATATATAAAAGTTTTATATTTTTTAAAAGTTAATCAACAAAAAAGAGAAAGATGAGTTAATTAATTAAACACTTTTAGCTTCGTTCCTTTTCGAGGACGAAAAGTTTTTAAGTGGGGGAGACTATAACAACCCTGAATTTTGGGGGTAAATTTAAAATTTATATTAAGTAATATTAATGGGTTTTTGATATTTAAAATAATTTATTTAGAATAATAATGATTAAAAATTGATTTAAATTTAAGTTAGAATGAATAATTTAATTTTAAATATAAAAGGAGTTAGAAATAACGCGGTAGTTTGAAAAGTCAAACTTGAACTTTGACTGACCGTACAAGATGCAAAATTTAACGGATTTTAGTGAAACCAAAAATATTAGAATCTATTTAAAAATATCTTTCTAAAGAATCTGAAAAATTGAAATTTCATAGCGGGAATCAAAAGCTATGCCCAAATTAAAATTTAGAAAGGTCGCTATGAAATTTACAAAGGACCAAAAATGTTACTTTTTGCATACGAAGGAATTTGGACTCGAAACCACTTCCATTGAGTCCAGAATGACGTTTCTGCATTTAAAAAGTATAAACACTTATATATTTCGAGTTTTAGAAATTATTTGTTTAAAAATGTATTTTAAATATTAAATATATAGCCCTTAAAAATAGCCATTTTTCAAACGACCTCTGTTTTCGACGAAACCACTTTTGTTGGATTCGGAATGTCAAAATATAGTTAAGCTTAATTTTTCATAATTTTTAGAATTAATTTGTGGCCGTGGCAAAAAGATTTCAGTTTTGCCAATTTCGGTCAATTTTAATCGACTTGAAGATAGTCATTTTCCAAATAGGCTCAGAATTCAACGAAAATAATTTTGTTGGATTCGTATCGTCAAAACATAGCCAAAAATATTTTTTCGGGAATTTTTAAAGTTAAATTGTGGCCCCGGTGAATTTTTATATACGTTTGAATATTAAAATAAAAGAATAATTTTAAATCTGAAAAACGGGGGCTGAGATGACCCTTTGGGCCTGCGGGACTTAGTTAGATGGATCCGGAATAGGGGTTGTTAGCTAGGAAACACAATCGTTGGGCTGAAAATGGAGTAAGTGGGTAAACGGACCTTTATTGGATAATTAGATAATAACCTAATTAAATAATAATATAAATAAGAAGCAAAGTACGGGCTCTCCTCTTACCCGTCATTCTACAGCCGCACGCACAAACCCATGGCCGAAAATTTTCCCTCTCCAAATTCTCCCAATCCACAAAGAATTAGCTTAGGCCTTAGTGCAACTTTTTCGAGCTCTTCTCACTCTCTTTAATCTCCAACAAGTTTCATCCATTTTCATTGACCGTAGGTGAAGAACGAGCAACGCCAACCCGCGGCCTTTGCACCCAAACCACACCTTCCATATGCCACCATCTATCACCCTATTTTCTGAGCTTGTAGATCTCTCGTAGTCGGTCGTTTTGCCGCAAACAGTTCGCAAAACCATCAACTATAGAGAGAGAAATCTTGAAACAAAATTTTGAACAAACTAAGAACTTAAGGTATGAACAATTTCAGATTTTGTCACGCTTCTATCCGTTACAGCGGCAGTTGTGAAAAGCAATTGTTAATTTAAATATTTATAGTTAATTCACACAAACTCCGAATCTGAAAATTCCAGATCCGATGGAACCGTGACGACGAATAGACTTTGCTGAAATTGATTGGAACATTTTCTGACTCTCTGTTGATTGTAGATTCGTGCAATAGCAAGGTGAGACTCTATTTTAAATAATTATTAAATTAAATTATTAATCGTTATTTAATGTTTGAATAGAGAATGAAGTAAATCTGAAATGTGATAATATTATGAATGATGATTTGTATGTATGTATGATTCCAGATCAATCATTTAGATCTGATGTTGGGTGGTTATTTTCTCTTGTTTCAGCTCTATTATTGTAGATTTGTTAATGCGATCAAAATCTCATTACTGAGATTTATATAAAAATATATACGATTGGTTCCTTTAGTTTTGTTGCATTCAAAATTTACAATTGTGTAAATTAGAAGTAGTAAGAATATGAAATTTATGATACGAATAAAATTTCATTTTATATGTAATTATAGAACATGAAATTTATGATGCAAATAAAAATCAATTTTTTTAGAATGACAATTTATATTGAAAATAAAGGAAATAAAGGAATTTACATTTTATATGTAAATAAAAAGGTTTGATAGGAATTTACATTTTATATGTAAATGAAAGATTAAATAGAAATTTACATTTTATTTGTAAATAAAGGATGAAATAAAAGTTACACTTTTATATGTGAATAAAATATGAAATAGACATTTACATTTTCAATATAAAATAAAAGAATGATTAGAAATATACATTTTCCAATGTAAGTAGGATATGAAATAAAAGTTACATTTTCAATATAGTAATATATTGAAATAAAGTTTTCATTTTTAATGTAAATAAGATTAAAGAAAAGTTTACATTTTTAATGTAAATAAGATTAAAAAGATGAAAGTTACATTTTTAATGTAAAAAGAAAAGTTTACATTTTTAATGTGAATAAGACCAAAGAGAAATTTACATTTTTGTGTAATTTAGATCTAAAGGAAGAAGATTACATTTTTGTGTAATTTAGAATTTAAAGAAGGAGATTACATTTTCATGTAAATAGAACTTAAAGAAGAAGAATTACATTTTAATCAATTGTATGTTTATTAAAAAAAAGACAACGGTATGAAATTTACATATTCATGTAAAAGAATTTTAGTAAAGATTATAACGATGAAATTAATATTTCAATGAATTAGATTTTCCTTAAAAGATTAAAGACATGAAATTTATATTTTCATATGTAAAGATTAAAGCAAGAATATCATTTTGCTTGTAAAGAAAAGAATGATACAAAATAATCATTTTTGTTGAATTGGGAATGACGCATAAGAAATTGCATGTTTGTGTAAATTGAAAATAGGGAAAAATATACATTGCATGTATAGGTTGTGTATGTGAATTAAAATAAACGTTATTGTGTGTTATGTTATATATCTTTACTTGTCATGATTACCACAATAATGAAATGGCCGAAGAAATTGTAGGTATATATATAATCATATATATATAAACAAATTTCAATTGAACGAATCGAGCGTGGTAGTTCACTTTATAGAATTGTACTTTTAGTTGATTATACCGAAATATCCGACCGTCGGATTTTCCCAAATCTGTAACCGTTAGGTTCGCCTTGGGAAGATCTTTCCAACGTTATGAATTGTGTTAAATTCCAATGGTTAGATTTAGAGAAATGTGTAAAAAAAATTTGGGTGAAAACAGCGCCAAGGTCGCCTTTTGACTTCGAGCGTCGTTAAATGGAATTTAATTATTTTTTTATAAATAAAAATAAAGGTTGATCGTTATAAATTGATATCAACGATATGAAATGATTTTTAAATATATATATATGCAAGGACCATTTGAAAAGTCCGAGTTCAAGCTCATTTCAAATGATCATACGATGAATGAAAGTCGAAGAGTTGAAGATGGTGATTGAAGACCGACGATCTTCACATCGAATGGACGACAACTGCTGATGCCCGTGATTGGAGTAGCTACCTTGAAGGGGCTACAGTGGTGGCCGTCCGGACGTAGTGTTGATTAGTACGGATTTGGCTTTTGCTCAAACCCAGAGCATAAGCTTATGAATCGAATGTGTGTCTGACATTGTACTCCTTTATATTGTATTCATTGATTTTCTGTCGAATGTATGAATGATTGGTGGCGGAGAATTTATTCTCTTTCTTAACACCCTTTCATATATTTCGGCAAAGGATTGGTAGTGTGATATGGAGTGACAGTGTGGCATACTAAGATGCAATGATCAAGGCTTTTATTGAAAAGCAGGCCTTGTGGCTGATGATCAAAGCACGGCCTATTTAGGCATAGCTTTGTGTACAGCGTGACTTCGCGAGCCACACACACCGGCGGAATCTAAAACGGGAGAAGGGAACGCAGGGAGAGCAGCACGTTTCTTTCTAGCTAGAAGTGGTGTTTGGGCTTTAACAAGGCCCGACATTTTACTTATGTGGATGATGGAATGAGGCACCTCGGATGATAGGTCCTATAGGATCGGGAAACGTGTGTTCAGGAATAACTAATCCATGAAGCTGTATGTGTGGACCGGCCCTGCAGAATCCAAGGGTTAACTACGGGGAATCCTGAGACATTAGCTAGAGTGTCTTGAATCGGTAAGGAGCTCCTCCCTAGCCTTGACTCATGATGGAAACCCAATTTCCAATACGACCTCATTCGGTCTTGATTGTATTACTAGTATGGAAGCATAGTATTATGGTATCTATGTGTCCTAGGATTGATACATTATGATTGAACTGTTTTTGGAACGTATATACACTAATAATAATATCAAAATCCGTTTTTTTATCGTATCAACCATTTTTGACCATTATAAGGTAAAACCCTATCCTCCGGTTTGCGATGCATTTTGTGATGGGACTTGGGTCTTATGATGGTTTCATTTTTCTAAAAAGCATTGCGTTGTTTTGACGATTTACTTTATTGTTATGCACGATAATCCATTGGAGTAAACCCGTTCCGTGTTAGCGGCGTGGTCCTTGGATTTGCCTTATTACTATTTATTAGTTTAGAATTCTCACACCAGTCCCATGACTGACCCGTTGTTTGTTTCCACCTTTACAAACTCGGGTGCCCTCTTTTCCACACGGTTAGTTGAGTATTTTGTCTGCAGATCCTTATCTCGAGCCGGATTCTGGATTGAAGCCTAAAGCTGTGTCCAGAGCATAGAAGTCTTCCGCTGTTTATTATATTTAATGTATTGTAATTTATCTTCCGCTGTAATTTTATTCGATGTACTCTGATATTATGTACTCTGATGTAACATTATTGTAATGTTTATAAAAGTCTGCTGTTATTGTTCTGATGTTGTTGTATTCCCAAAGTTAACGTATGCGGATTTTGAACGGTCTTGGTCGATCTATCGATCGATTAAGGTCGGCAAAATGTGTATTGTTACATTACCCTTGAAGATGCATCCACTCCCAAAAAACCGACTTCTCCAAGAGTGTTACGATTAACCAAGTCACAAGGCGATGAGTCTTTCATGGATGACTCCATATATCAGGGTTTGGGGAAGCTTCCCTTGCCAGATGACATTTATACTTCACAAGATTTTGGGATAGACTCTCTTTTTCTTACCTCTGCGGAAGACGTTACCTTCGTGAAAGCTGGGGTAACTGCTCACACAGCCCTAACTCTGGCCTCTGATCTGTTAGGGGGGAATCACTTAGGATACATGCACTACACTTGTATTGCACGTCACAACACTTGTAACCTATATTGATTTTGATTCTAATGTTTGCTTGTATCGCTTTGCAGGAAATGATACGTCACCACTATTAAGTGAGAGATGTCTGCTCGAGCTTTCCCCCGATTGACTCTGGTGCACGGCACGACAACATGAGAGTTGGGGCAGAGACGATAGTAGGAATCGGCCCCCTCCACATTACCGATCTTCTCGTTCTCGATCTCCGCATCGTGCAGACTTGGGAAAACATAAAAGCCACCCTATGAAGGGGACAAATACGCTCCTAAAACTACTGCTTCCTCCAAGGATAAAACTCATCAGGGGAAACTATTGAAGAAAGGTTTTGATCTAAAAGAGAGACAAAAAAACCAAGCAAGGAAGCTGAGAAAGGTAGAATATCTATTGTACCATCGAAACGTCGCAACGTTGACATTACTACAACGAGGTCGGTCATACTTAATGATGAGAACAAGGCCAAATTGAAGCTTTTGAAGAAGAAATTTCCTGATCATCATTTTGGGAACATGCATTTTGTTCCAGCTCTTAAGCTATTAGATTCTGACTGGGCCAAATAGGTTAAGGCCAAGATAGATTTTGTGGAAACTCAACACAATGAAATGAAGAAATATTTGCGAACTCTATCTAAGGTCATTCAGGATTTGTTGGCCAATATTAAATACATGAAGAATAATGCTAAATTTGATGCGAAGGCCATTGAAAATTCCAAGAAAGATTTTGAGGACACTCAAGCCAAACTTTCCCTTACACAATGTGATGTGGACGCTTATAAGAAGCAATATGAAGAATTACAATAGCGTAACCATACCAAGGTTGAGTCCCATAGCAAGGAGTGCATAGACCTAAAAGAACAAGCCGAGGATGCTAAGTCTGAAATCACGACAGTGAAGCTTTTTTGCACTCGTCTTGAGAAGGAAAAATGGAGTTGGCAAGGAAGAACGCTAAACTGGAGGCCAAGCTGATGGAAGTTGAGACAAGGGCAACATTAGATGAGGGTAACGCGTATATTGCTCTAAAATCTACTGAGAGAGCTAATGCACAACTGGTGGAATCCCAGAAGAATTGGATGAGAGTGCCAAGACCATGATGGGATTTTTCGCCCAGGTGATCTGATATCGTGATATTTCGTAGATCAAGGACTATCTAACTACCTTGGTATATGTATGGGATCAGTAGTTGAATGGGAGAAACATAAGCTTAAAGTGGACTCCTTTGATGAAGATAAGCTTATAGAGAAATATTTGAGAGGTGAGGAGACCGCATGCTCGGTCGAAGGGCGTAAGATTATCGTTGCTGCTATGGAGGAGGAGAGGCACCAGCTCAAAGGAAAACACATTACCGAAATCGACTCTTCATCTGTTGTTCCAGGGATTACATAAACGGAAGAGTACGATCCTGAAAACCCAGGACTTCCTAAGGCATCTCTTCCATCTCCAATTGCTGAAATAACTTCAGGGACTCCTGCCGCTGGTGCTAAAAAGACATCAGAAGGTATCTACACCTTTTCACCGCAATTTGTTAAGAACCTTCAGTCACATCATTGGGCAAACAATTAAGGAGCCTGCTTTTTTCCCTGAGTTAATAACTGTTACTTCTCTCCCTGTAGGTGCAAAGATAGCCGAAAAGTTTGGTGAACAACCAAATGAAACCACTGATGCAACGTCTTCTAAGAAGGATGAGGAGGAAAAAGAAGTCACTGACAAACCTCTCATGTCGTCCAGCACTGAGACTCCCAAGGACCGGGATATGATAGATGCTCTGAAAGAAGACGACGGTAATGATGGGAATGAGGAAGATGACGACATTGAGTGACTGGAGGCTCGAAGAAGGCTGATGACATGACTTTGGCCAAACTGAAGGCAATGAAAGATGCACTTTTAAATGCCAAGACTGGAAAAGAAGAGCCTATTAACATTAATCATCTTCAAGCCATTGCTCCTTGGTCAGGATTAATTGTCAAGCTCTCTTCCATGTCGATAACTGGGAGTTTAAGTCAACAAGCTCTGATTGATCCAAAATGTAACCCAGCTGACAAAGGTCGAAAGAAGCGCATTCTCACCAAAGCTGAGTGAGAGCAGAAAGCCACGCTCAAAGCCACCAAGAAGTCCAAAATATCCCCAAAGACTAAGTAAATAATTAAGTCCAAAATTCCCCCCATTTTGATCTTTTCTATTTTGTTTTCCACTGGCATGCTGTTGTTGTAGTGAGTGAGGCCCTCACATATTTTGATCAGTTTCGTTATACAAACCTGCACTTATGTGAATAAAGTAGTTTATTCTTCGTAGCTTGTTTTTCTGTGATGATTTATAGTTGCATGTTTGTCATTCATTTTGACCAAATGTAAACACTAGTAACAAATAGTATGTTACATCACAAACCAAACAAACAGCCTTGTATGAGTTCCCTGCAAACAATAATACGTGTAATGTCATGACGTCATTAAACTAAATAGTCAACGATAGGGAAATGTAATGTGTATGTGTATGCCCCCAATCAATCCCGAATAAAGTGCCTGGCCAGGGCTTGTTTGGGATTGACTGAGTTTGACATTAGGCTGCCCCCAGTCTTTTAGTCGGGTTATGATCCTTTTTCATTGGCACTTGTTCTTAGCACCTTTGTACTCTCCTGTCGTATGGTCAGGTTAGAGTGTGTTTAAGGCGGTCTCTTATCATGGAGCACCTTCACGTCTTAGGGATGTCGTCTTCCTGTCCTTTATACACTTTCGCGAATCGTGAGAGTTAGAGTTTGGGAAGTCGACATCCCGTCCTTTTCATCTTGTTACACAAATGGTCGTTTCGTTTGCTCTGGTTTTCTTTCCACGCTTGATTTCTTAAGGTAGATGTAACACCCCACCTCCGTTAAGGTCAATCGCAAAGGGAATGCCTTAATTTTGGTGGAGCGTTTTTAGTAGACAAAACAGAAATTTACAAGACAGATAAAGTAGTACTTGAAAAAAGATTATAACTTTATTTACAACAGAAACAGAAATAAGTTTTAGTTACATCTTTCAAAATCACCATATCTGAATTCAAGTACATAAATATCGGTCTCGTACAAAAGCCTTCAGAATGCATAGTTTTTAAAACCATAATCCCCAATATAAACTGCCATGGAAAGATAGAGCCAAAGCAAAACAATACTTCAACACTTCCAGCAGAGAGAATCTGAATCAAGCTCTTATGTTTACACCCTGAAAACCTAGGGGGGGAATGGAAAGAGGCGAAACAAACTAGGTCAGACATAAGTCTGGTGAGTCCAGTGACTTTCAGCATATAAACAGATAATAGTATTATGACATGTAAATAAAACTGGATGAGAGATAACCGTAATAGAAATACCCGGTTAACAGAAGGAACGGAATGATATAGGCTAAGCTAAGCTTTTCACTTCTCTGCACTAATACTAGTATAACAGGATTAGGTGTTACCCTAGTATCTAAACTGAAACAAAAATGGAGACAGAATAATCTCTACAGAAACAGAATGCTAGTAATGGGCCTTTACCACCCGAACAGATAGAAGGTACAGAAGCAGAATACTAATAATGGGCCTTTACCACCCCAACAGACAGAAGGTACGGAAACAGAGTACTAATAATGAGCCTTTGCCACCCAACTAATGGGCCTATACCACCCCAACAGACAGAAGGTACAGAAACAGAATCGGAAATGGAATCAGAGACGAAAATAGAATAATCCCTATGGAAATAGAATGTTAGAATTAGGTGTACACTAGAAATGGGCCTTTACAACCCGAACAGACGGTACCACGCAAAAACAGATAGGTGTTACCACCCAACAGAAACAGCGGGTACCCATAGAACAGATAGAACTAGGTGTACCCTAATGTCTAAACTGAAACAGAAACGGAAACAGAATAATCTCTACAGAAATAGAATGCTAGAATTAGGTGTACATTAGTAATGGGACTTTACCACCCGAACAGACGGTACCACGCAGAAACAGACAGGTGTTACCACCCAATAGAAACAGACGATACCAACAGAAACAGACAGAACTAAGTGTACCCTAAGTCCTACCCCCAAGCGATCGACTCCCTAATACATAAAAACCCTGTATCGGCCCCACAGTAGGGTGTATCACTCCCTAAAGTGGCAACCTATTGGCACAGACCTATTTACAGATGTCACGGTGTCTTACATCCTCAGAGCAGACTGGATCCATACACGCACATAACCCGGTTGGAACGCGCCATCAACACCACTTGCCATTATCAGAATGAACCGCTTATAATTAGTTCAGTAAGCGTGCCCAGACCCCTACATAGCATGGGGTCAAAGTTTTGATACCAGAAAGGGTTACTGACTAATATGGGTTCCACACAACAGATGACACAAGTAATTCCCCTCCTAACCTTGTGTCCCCAGACTAACAGATTTCAGATTAACTTGTTTACAGATTTCAGACAGAGTTCAGATTACTAGTTCACAGATCAGACCATCAAGTTAACAAGTTTTTAGATTAACAGATCAGATGTACTGATTTAACAGACTTACAAATTGTCTAACTTTGTATTGGGCCTACAGATTCACGAAACGGGTTTATTAGATTCATCAGTCCAGTTGGCTTAACCTTATCCACTCAACACGTTCTAAACATCACATTTCTCTTAAATTTGCATTAATTAAATATTAATGCAACGACCTCTCACATTAGGTCGGTAGCTTGTGGCCGCTGGATGTGTCAGGCGGTTCAGGGCAGACTTCTGCCACAAGCCAGACCTAACCTCGTGTCTAAGCATATTTTAGTTATGCCTACGACCTCTCACATTAGACTGACAGTTTGCAGTTGCTGGTTAAGCCGGTTGGTTCTGGGCAGGCTTCTACCGCAAATAGAGTCTAACTTCGTGTCATAGCCAGTTTATTCCAATACATATTAAACAGATATCAGACTAATTATGTCCATTTAACAAATTAAACTTCTTTACAGGTTACAGCAGATTAATCGGATTTCCATGTTTTTACTCAATCTTAGATCGAGCCTTCGGATTTTCATACCCAAATTACAGTTATTTAGCTTTCAACAGATTAGGCAACTCAACAGATAACAGTTCTAACAGATTAGGTGATTCAACAGATTTAGCAGATAACAGATTTAGCATATTAGGCAATTCAACAAATTTAGCAGATAATAAATTTAGCAGATTAGGCAATTCAACAGATTTAGCAGATAACAGATTTAGCAGATTAGGCAATTCAACAGATTTAGCAAGTAACAAATTTAGCAGATTAGGAAATTCAACATATTAAACATTTCTAAAATTCTATTTACATATCTTGCCTAATCATAAATTAAGCCTAACCTTACATGCCTAAATCCTGGTCATAATTCATATTACAACATATGCCCAAATTTTAGTTAAGCATTGCACAGTACAGGATATTCTCAAAAATCCACAAACAATATGAATTATGATAAATTATAGCCTATGATGTCAAAAATCCTAAAACCCATATTTAGGCGCATTTACATTAATAGTTATCTTATTTTATCATAGATCTTTATTCCTAAGTCACAAATCCTTCTTTTCTTTTCAAGTCATAGATCGTGATATAAAATATGCCCCAAATCTAGATCTTAAATTTTAATCATGTATTATGTCCTCACAATCAGATCTTGCACTATAACATGCATTATATTCCAAATTCCAAGTCATATGCTATCATATAATAATTCTTCTTCCAAATCACAGTCTATCATACATAGTATGCACTGATTCCAGATCTTAATTTATAACCTATGTTCTTTTCTCAAATCAGTCAAAGATCAGTCATGTCCAATTATGCATTATCCATTATTTGTCCCAAAATTTAGCGTTCGTGCGTTAATCTCTTATGAGATTTGGCGCAGGCTCGTGGTAGCCTGGCTATAAACAAAAAGGAAGAAAAGAGGGAACAAATACAGAACAGTCACAATAATATTAACAAGATAGATCCACAGAAAAGTATGCATAACCTCAGATCCAGATTCACAAAAATGTCAAGATAATCACTAAATTTCATATCTGAAAATATCTGTACTCACAAAAAGGGAATGAATCTTGTATTCTGCAATCCGTATTCTGACACTGGATAGCGCTCCTTTGGCGTAGACTATCGATTAGATTTGATTCTCTTTTAATTCTATTCAGATTGGAAGAAGATGCACTAGTCCTAGTTTTGATTATAGCATAGTAGCGATGCCATTTTTATTTTTAATTAGAATAGAGGCAGAGTATAGGAAGAATGAAATTGTATGGAGAGAAAGCTAGGTTTGGGGGTGTTTAAATAACATAGGGGTCATGAATCTGGTCAGAACGGGTGTCTAAATACAGAAAAATGCATCTGTCCACAGATCTGGAAATAGGGGGAGGTCGACCCTGAGGTCAACCCTAGTGTCGACCTGTTTACACAGGTCGACCCCCAGGTCGAAACTAGTGTCGACCTAGGTCCTGGGCGAGAATTTTCCCGCCCAGCCCGGGTGTCTGTTTTGAATTTTGAATCTGAATTATTTTGTTACGATTTAATTATTCTCTGATTTTTCACTCTTATTTTCACAGAAAATATGGGGTGTTACATTCCCCCTCCTTAAAGGATTTCGTCCCCAAAATCTTCAAGTTAAGAAGAATGTGTCCTACCATCCAGTCACCCATCTACTCAACCATCATCCGCAAGCATTCATGGTCCCTAGAAAACTTCAAATGTTGTATGAACATATGCAAAAGTGTGTGTGTATGTTCCTTATCTAATGCAAAGATCAGGCGGTCCACTGATTCAGTTGACCTCCTTAATGCGAATTATATCAGTGCCATGAGTCCAACATGTATGCAATTTTCCTATTTGATACATATCATTTCTGTTTTAGTGCACAACCGTTCATTCATATGCAACATCCATGTGTTGAGTCAACCAATATTCATCCACAAAATTGAAAAATGCACACACATCCGTATGTAGTATGAGAGTGTTTTTGAGCCGATCTAGTGCCTAGTGTGTGTATATGCATCCACGAGCAACCACTAGAAACCACTTGCATCCACTTGCAACCATCAAACATAACATGTCTCAAACACATGTTTACACCTATTAGTTTCTACCTAAAAGTCGAAGATTCGGTCGATAGGATAAAGTCGAGTGATAGAAGCAAGTACAATTAAAACAAAAGCTAGGTTCCCATTAGACATCGGTTTAAGAGAATAACCCCCTAAGTATCAACCCCGAAGAACGAAATCAACATCAGATTAACACTCAGAGAATCACTCCCATTAAACAAATGTCCAACTAGAAATCTACTTCACGCTTTGAGTAAAAACCCCTATCCTTTTCAGAAATATTCAGATACCTACAGACTACTGATACAGATCAGATTACCAAATGATTCTTAGGAAACTAAGCATGATAAAAACCCAAAATATATGCGTCATAGTCAACTTAACGCCCAAACAGATACCCTTAAGCCCCAACTTATCACAAACAGATGAGTCGTAACCCTCATGGGGTTTGAGACTATAGCGGAATCAGAAACAAGACTAGTATTAAAGTGCAGAGTTTCAATTACAGAATCAAAATGCCAGAATTAGAAAGAGTTTTTAACTCCACAATCAGATAAGGAAATTAAACCTTCTACAGAAAGTTTTCCTATTTCTATCCTATCCATAAGCCTTGAGGGTATTCTCTTGCCCTCCAGAAGTTGGTCCTGCCCTATGCCCTTGTCCTCGTTTCTTTGGGCAGTCCCTAGTGAAGTGCCCCATTTCTCCACAGTTAAAGCAAGTGCCCTTCCTTTTTATGCAATCCTTGTTCAGATGGGTCGAGCTTCCACAAGTAAAGCACTTCTTCTCCTTCTTGTCTTCAGATTGCTCTTCCTTCTTTTGTGTTTCCTTTTTGGGCCCCGCCTTCTTGTTTTGTGGTCCTTCAAGCTTTTCTTCTTTCTTCTCACTTTTGCTTTCCTCTTCATGCATCAATGCCATGTCAACTAATTTCTCGAAGGTAGCCCCCATAGGAATGTGGGACATTGCCAATCTATGTAGCGGCTCATTCAAACCATTAGCAAACCTTAGTGCCTTCTTATGCGGTGTATTTACCAAATCTAAGCCTAATCTTGCCAATTGATTAAACTTGTTAACGTACTCTCTCACTGATAAATACCCCTGCTTCAATGCCAAGAACCTCTCTATGTATAGGCTCTCTTCCGCTCGTGAGAGAAATTTCATCTCGAACCTATTCCTGAAATCCATCCATCTCTTTACCGGACGCTCTCCATTTGTGGCCTCCCACCAAAAAGAAGCTTCATCCTTAAGCAACCATACCGCCAATTGTATCTTCTACCTATCGTCCACATCGAAGATAACAAACAAATCCTCAGTTTCTTTGAGCCATTTCCTTGCCTCTACGAAGGATTTAGTTTCATTAAAGTTCTTCCCACCCATGGCTCGAAAGTCTCTACATATCTTCGGGAAAATATTCACGCACGAAGGAGGAGGAGGAACCGCTGCAGCTGCGGGAGGAGGGACGTCTGCTGGGCCTGCATTATTAGCCCTAGCTTCTAGGTACCTCCTGAACCAGCCAGGTACCGGTACGCCCTCCGGAAGGTTAAGATCCCCAGACATGTTGAAACGGAAGAAAAGATTCAAAACAAAGAATAGGAAGATAGGCATATGGCTTTGGGGATTATGTTTTTCAAAATAAACTCTACTTTTGAAAATACTTCTTCTTAAAACCTTTTCGAAAATAGTTTTCAAAAACTTTTTATCATATCTGGTAACCTTCAACTCTGATACCAAGTGTAACACCCCACCACCGTTAAGGTCACTCGCAAAGGGAATGCCTTAATTTTGGTGGAGTGTTTTTAGTAGACAGAACAGAAATTTACAAGGCAGATAAAGTAGCACTTGAAAAAAAATTATAACTTTATTTACAACAGAAACTGAAATAATTTCTGGTTACATCTTTCAGAATCACCATATCGAAATTCAAGTACATAAATATCGGTCTCGTACAAAAGCCTTCAGAATTCATAGTTCTTAAAACCATAATCCCTACTATAAACTTCCATGGAAAGATAGAGCCAAAGCCAAGCAATACTTCAACACTTCCAGCAAAGAGAATCTGAATCAAGCTCCAATGTTTCCACCCTGAAAACCTTGGGGGGGGGGGACGGAAAGAAAAGAGGCGAAACAAACTAGGTCAGACACAAGTCTGGTGAGTCCAGTGACTTTCAGCATATAAACAGATAATAGTATCATGACATGTATATAAAACTGGATGAGAGATATCCGTAACAGAAATAGCAGGTTAACAGAAGGAACGAAGTGATATAGGCTATGATAAGCTTTTCACTTCTCTGCACTAACACTAGTATAACAGGATTAGGTGTTACCTTAATATCTAAACTGAAACAAAAATGGAAACAGAATAATCTCTACAGAAACAGAATGCTAGTAATGGGCCTTTACCACCCGAACAGACAGAAGGTACAGAAGCAGAATACTAATAATGGGCTTTTACCACCCCAACAGACAGAAGGTACAGAAACAGAATACTAATAATGGGCCTTTGCTACCTAACTAATGGGCCTTTACCACCCCAAAAGATAGAAGGTATAGAAACAGAATCGGAAACGGAATCAGAGAATGAAACAGAATAAACCCTATGGAAGCAGAATGTTAGAATTAGGTGTACACTAGAAATGGGCCTTTACTACCCGAACAGACGGTACCACGCAGAAACAGACAGGTGTTACCACCCAACAGAAATAGACGGTACCCACAAAACAGACAGAACTAGGTGTACCCTAACGTCTAAACTGAAACAGAAATGGAAACAGAATAATCTCTACATAAACAGAATGCTAGAATTTGGTGTACACTAGTAATGGGCCTTTACCACCCGAACAGATGGTACCACGCAGAAATAGACAGGTGTTACCATCCAACAGAAATAGGCGGTACCAACAAAGACAGACATAACTAAGTGTACCCTAAGTCCTACCCCCAAGCGATCGGCTCCCTAATACATAAATACCCTGTGTCGGCCCCATAGTAGGGTGTATCACTCCCTAAAGTGGCAACCTATTGGCACATACCTATTTACAGACGTCATGGTGTCTTACATCCTCAGAGCAGACCGGATCCATGCACGCACATGACCCGGTTGGAACGCGCCATCAACACCCCTCGCCATTATTAGAATGAACTGCTTATAATTAGTTTAGTTAGCGTGCCCGGACCCCTACATAGCGTGGGGTCAAAGCATTGATACCAGAAAGGGTTACTAACTAATATGGGTTCCACACAACAGGTGACACAAGTAATTCCCCTCCTAACCTTGTGTCCCCAGACTAACAGATTTCAGATTAACTTGTTTACAGATTTCAAACAGAGTTCAGATTACTAGTTCACAGATCATACAATCAAGTTAACAAGTTTTCAGATTAGTAGATCAGATGTACGGATTTAACAGACTTACAGATTGTTTAACTTTGTATTGGGCCTACAGATTCACGAAACGGGTTTATTAGATTCATCGGTCCAGTTGGCTTAACCCTATCCACTCAACACGTTTTTAGACACCAAATTTCTCTTAATTTTGCATTAATTAAATATTAATGCATAGACCTCTCACATTAGGTCGGTAGCTTGTGGCAGCTGGATGTGTCGGGCGATTCCGGGCAGACTTCTGCCACATGCCAGACCTAACCTCGTGTCTAAGCATATTTTAGTTATGCCTATGACCTCTCACATTAGACTGACAGTTTGTGGTTGCTGGTTAAGCCGGTTGGTTCCGGGCAGGCTTCTACCACAAACAGAGTCTAACCTCGTGTCATAGCCAATTTATTCCAATACAGATATCAGACTAATTATGTCCATTTAACAGATTAAACTTCTTTATAGGTTACAGCAGATTAATCAGATTTCCACGTTTTTACTCAATCTTAGATCGAGCCAACGGATTTTCGTACCCAAATTACAATTATTTAGCTTTCAACAGATTAGGCAACTCAACAGATAACAGATCTAACAGATTAGGCGATTCAACAGATTTAGCAGATTAGGCAATTCAACAGATTTAGCAGATTAGGAAATTCAACAGATTTAACAGATAACAGATTTAGTAGATTAGGCAATTCAATAGATTTAACATATAACAGATTTAGCAGATTAGGAAATTCAACAGATTAAAAATTTCTAAAATTCTATTTACATATCTTGCCTAATCATAAATTAAGCCTAACCTTACATGCCTAAATCGCGATCATAATTCATATTACAACATATGCCCAAATTTTAGTTAAGCTTTGCACAGTACAGAATATTCTCAAAAATCCCCAAACGATAAGAATTATGCTAAATTATAGCCTATGATGTCAAATATCCAAAAACCCATATTTAGGCGCATTCACATTAATAGTTATCTTATTTTATCATAGATCTTTATTCCTAAGTCACAAATCCTTCTTTTCTTTTCAGTCATAGATCATGGCACAAAATATGCCCTAAATCTAGATCTTAATTTTTAATCATGTATTATGTCCTCACAATCAGATCTTGCACTATAACATGCATTATATTCCAAATTCCAAGTCATATGCTATCATATAATAATTCTTCTTCCAAATCACAGTCTATCATACATAGTATGCACAAATTCCAGATCTTAATTTACAACCTATGTTCTTTTCTCAAATCATTCAAAGATCAGTCATGTCCAATTATGCATTGTCCATTATTTGTCCCAAAATTTAGCATTCGTGCGTTAATCTCTTATGAGATTTGGCGCAGGCTCGTGGTAGCCTGGCTATAAACAAAAAGGAAGAAAAGAGGGAACAGATACAGAACAGTCACAATAATATTAACAAGATAGATCCACAGAAAAGTATGCATAACCTCAGATCCAGATTCACAAAAATGTAAAGATAATTATTAAATTTCATATCTGAAAATAACTGTTCTTAGAAAAAGGGAACGATTCTTGTATTCTAGAATCTGTATTTTGACGCTGAATGGCGCTCCTTTGGCGTAGACTATCGATTAGATTTGATTCTCTTTTAATTCTATTCAGATTGGAAGAAGATGCACTAGTCCTAGTTTTGATTCTAGCAGAGTAGCAACACCATTTTAATTTTTAATTAGAATAGAGGCAGAGTATAGGCAGAATGAAATTGTGTGGAGAGAAAGCTTGTTTTGGGGTTGTTTAGATAGCATAGTGGTCACGAATCTGGTCAGAACGGGCGTCTAAATACAGAAAAATGCATTTGTCCACGGATCTGGAAATTAGGGAGGAGGTCGACCCTAATGTCGACCTGTTTACACAGGTCGACCCCAAGGTCGACCCTAGTGTCGACCTAGGTCCTGGGCGGGAATTTTCCCGCCCAGCCCGGGTGTCTGTTTTGAATTTCGAATCTGAATTTTTGAATTTCGGGTTGATTTTTACTTAAACTTCCGAAGGCCATATCTTCTTCATATGGGGTCCGATTTACGCAAACTTGGACTCAATTCCAAGCAGAATTTCGAGACGAACGCAATGGCGTAACCCATTTCCTTAGTTATTTTGTTACAATTTAATTATTCTCTGATTTATCACTCTTATTTTCACAGAAAATACGGGGTGTTACAGTAGAAACTCATCGATCGGACACATGAGAAATTCTATTCAAATTTAATATCTTATACTCATAGCACATCAATCACAGAATACAAAGAGATTTATGCAGGAAAAGTAAATCACACACGATATTGTTATAGGGGTTCGGCCAAGTCATAACCTACGTACACTTTATAATCTTTGTTTATGTCACCTAGACTTTCCTAGCAAAGTCGTGCCTTTTTACATAGTCCATAAAACAAAAGAAAGTTAGTACAAATTTAAGTTAAGTACTACTGCAAGTGTTGGACATTCCATGCTCTGGGTATTTCTTCACCATCCACGGTCGTTAACTTGAAAGCTCCCGTGTCAAGTTTCCATTATATGGTGTATGGTCCCCTCCCATTTTGGACCAGGTGGACAAGGATTAGGAAGACACGCTTCGATGCTAAGTCTCCAGGTTCAAAGGTTTGGGGGCAAACCCACCTGCCATAGTATCGTGCCACTTGGCGTTTGTGTCTCGAGGCATACAAATCCGCTTCATCTCTTCTCTATTCACCCATGTCCAGGGATTCAAGGAGAAGCACTTTGTTTGTCATATGATCGTTATACATTGTCCTATGAGAGGGAACTTTCAACTCCACTGGAATGACCGCTTATGATCCGAAAGAAAGTGAACAAGGGGTATGACCCGTTGCCGTCTTGTAAGTCGTTCAGTATGCCCATAATGCTAATGGCAATTCATCGACCCACATGGCTTTTTCCTATTCCAATCGCTTTTTCAGGATAGACTTAATGATTTTATTTATCGCCTCAACTTTTCCATTTGATTGCGGGTGAGCTACTGTTGTGTCCTTTTGTCAATCTTGTACTACTAGCAGAAATTCCTGAATTCTGTGCTATAGAATTGGATTCCATTATCAGCTGTGATGGTTATTGGTATTCCAAATTGATAGATGATATTCCTAACCACAAAATTTATCACCCACTTTGTCGTAATCGTAATTAAGGGTTAGGCTTCCTCCCATTTTGTGAAATATTCTACGGCCACAATTGCATATTTGGCTCCTCCTTTAGCGATTGGCAAGCTTCCAATGATGTCTATCCCCCATACGGCAAACGAACATGGGCTCACATTGAATTAAGTTGACTCGGATGTGCCCTAGGAACTTTTGCAAATTTCTGGCATTTATCGCAGCGTCGTGAATAATCGGCTACGTCCTTATTTATGGTAGGCCAGAAATAGCCATACCGTAATATTTTCTTTGCTAGTGTTAGACCCTCTGTGTGGTCTCCACATTAACCTTCATGTACTTCTTGTTAGTACACGCTTGATGTCATCATGTGCTATACACTGGAGAAGGAGCATAGAAAATCCTTGGGGGTAAAGAATTTCATCCTACATAACATATTTTACAGCTTTACGAACCACCGCTCGTCTTTCATTATTCTTTGCGGGAAGTGTCCTATTTTGCAGGAAGTACTTAATTGGCATCATCCATGATTCTCACTCTGGTTCAGTTTCTAATACTGGATCGACTTCCATCTGGTCGATGCTTGGGGACTCTAGTATCTCGATCGAAACCATTTCTGTCTCTTCCGAATTGGCAAAACTTCCCAACTTAGCTAGCAGTTCTGCTTTTTTTATTTTCTATCCATGGAATGTGTGTTATGCTATAATGCTCTAAGTTGCCCAATAACCTTTCCACCTTTTCCAGGTATTCGACGAGTCGAGGGCCTATAGCCTAGAATTCTTTTCTAACCTGGCAAAAAACAATTTTTGAATCGCAAAAAATGTCCAATGTTGTGACAGCCTGGAATTTCGCTCGATCTGAATCAGTCGTTAAACCGATCTAGACCGTTCGAAACCCCTGAACGTTGAGAACAGGACAAATCAGAACACAAACAGAAGAACATTTCATTGTATTACAACAACTCCATCAGATACAAGAATATACAGAGTATAAATGAATAAATTACATTCGATAAATATCAGAGATTACAATAAATTACATAGCAGCGGAAAATAATACAAAGCACAAACTGAAGGTGATATACGGATACAGAGCTTTCCGGATATCATTCCAGCTGTAAACCAGGATCTGTGAATATAAATCTGCAAAACCAAAACTACTAGCTGCCCGTGCGGAAAATAAGGGCACCCAGAGTTTAGGTTAAAACAATAAACTCCAGGTCAGTCATGTGACTGGTGTGAGAACTAAAACAGTTATTAAAACTTTATTTTAAAAGATAGAAATTCAAGGGACCACGCCGTATAACACGGAACGGGTTTCCTCCCAAGAATACCAGTGCATAGAATAAACAGCGCAATGCTTTTTCGAAAAATGAAGCTATTATAAGACCCAGGTCCCATCACACAATGCAACGCAAGCCGGAGGATAGGGTTTTCCCTTATAATAGCCAAACATGATTGGTACGTTTAGAACAAATAATTTGATACTATAATACGTGTATAGTGTCAAAACATTTTCAATCATAAATATAAATCATAGACGGCATGGGTACCATATATCATGTCGCCATACTAGTTCTACAATTAAAACCGCAATACTCGTATTGGAAATTGGATTTCCGTCATGAGTCGAGGCAAGGGGCAAGCTCCTCTCCGCGTTCGAGACACTCTAGCAAATGTCCCAGGGCTACGCAAGCTGGGCAACCCTTGGATCTTCAGGGCCGGTCCTCACTTACGTTAGAGGATTAATTATGCCTGAACACACGTTTCCCGGTCCTTACAGACCTATAATCGAGGCGCCTCATCCAACAACCACAAAGGTGAAAAGTATATATATGTCAGGGCTGGTAAGTCACTGACACCACCAAAGCTAGAAAGAAACGACGTGCTCTCCCTGCAGTCCGTATCTCGTTTTTAACTCATACCGAGGTGTGAGGCTCGCGAATTCACGCTATACACAAAGCTGCCACGTAGGCTGTGCTTTGATCATCAACCACAAGACTTTGCTTTTCAACAGAAGCCCTGATCATTGCAACTCAGTATGCCACACAGGCAATTCATGCTATACGATTGATATCTATCGATATATAACCTCTAAGCTCGTACGTCTCAGAGAAGGGCGTTAAGCAAGAGAATAAATTCTCCGCCGCCAAACAGATATATATTTAACAGAAATCAATCAACACAGAATAAAATCCAATGTCAGACACACAATCCATTTACAAGTCCGTTCTGGGTCTGAACGAAACCGGAGGCACTTTCCTCGCATATCCATCCATCTCCAAGTACATCTGGACGACCACCAACTATTTCCATCCTCTTGGGTGTACAGCCCAATCAGGATCGTCAGTAATTATCCAAATGATGTGAAGACTTCCGGTCTTCGACCACCGTCTTCATCTTCGACATATCGTCGAATCGGTTATTCAGAATGGGTATAAACCCGGACTTTCCGAACAACCCGCGTATATTAAAACAAATGTTACACAAACACAACATACGCCTCATTCCAATTCATTAGTCACTAACCGCAAATTAGCAAGAGAACAATTTCCTAAACATTAACCCCGAAGGCCGAAACCAACATCAGATCAATACCCAGGAAACCATTCTACTTAGCTAACCTAAGCTAGTTTCTAAATTCCATATTCTTAGGGAAAGGTTCCCATTAATTTTATCCAAGATAAATTCTTTAAAATTTATCCTGTAATCTTCCTTTGGATGTCATTTAAAACCAAATCATGGTTTTTCCAACTAGTCGAGATTAGCGAACCACAACGAAGTAATTATTTATTTTATTTCCCAATCCCAACCTATTCATCCCATGAAGCAAAACTTGTAATACTCCATATCTAACACCGTGGTGTTATCGGTAAAATTAATTACCATTTCACGTTCAAATCTAGTTAAAGATTTAACTATCGCTTTGGAGCAAAACTGGTGATACTCCATTCTCGCTCATTTTCTAAATTTGGTAATTTAGATTATCAATTCGAATTTCAATCTAATTGCAAATTCATTAAAACTCCCTTTTTCTGGGTTAAAGAACTAGGTGTTATTTAAAACACAGTTCACGACAAACCCAAATCACATTCTATTTGTTATCGGGTTAAAGAACCAGTGTTATTTAAAACACTCTTCACGATAAACCCATTTCAAATTTAATCAAATATATTATAAATTCGATTATTTTAAAACCCCCTTTTAAATCTAATTCATTTATTTAAAAAATAATTGGGTTTTAAATTTAGTTCAAAACTAGTTCATTTCGATAAAAACCCGTTTTTATCTTTTCAAATATGGAGTTTTTCACCCCAATTTTTCCCAAATCATTTCTTATGATTTTACACCAATTATTGATATTTTTAATAATTTTATTAAGGCCCGTACAATCGATTTCCAACAATGGCCATCGAACTACACTTACAGCGACCTTCTTCAAATTTGATTTGGACATATCCCCAAATCCAACCGTTAGATTTTGAATTTCTAATATTCGTTAGAAAGCTCTTTTCGATACGAATCCAACGGTTCCGGTTTCAGGAGAATCCGACGGTCGGATCTCCCGTAATGTCCGTTTGAAATAAATGGTCGAAATTTATGAACTGCCGCGGCGCGGCGCGTTCTATTCAGGCCATTATATTATATATATAATATATATTTCGTCGATTTCCACTTAAAACGAATTATATAAATAGTTTTAAATTCGTTTCAAAAGCAAATTCAACTTCCATTTCAATTCAAATCAAAATTGAATTCTTCTTTATAAATTCGTTTTAAAATTCATTTCTATTCAATTCAAATTTCAATTCAATTTGAATTCATTTCACTTCATTTTGAAGTCAATTCGAATTCGTTTTCAATTCAATTCAATTCAAATTGGTTTTCTATTTGATTCAAATTCATTTTCTATTCAAATTAAATTCGTTTCGTTTTCTATTTGAATTCAATTCATTATATATTCAATTGAAATCAAATTGGTTTTCTATTTCATTCAATTCGAAATCGTTTTATATTCAATTCAAATCGAAATCGTTATATATTCAATTCATTTCGAAATCGTTATATATTCAATTCATTTCGAAATCGTTATATATTCAATTCATTTCGAAATCGTTATATATTCAATTCATTTCGAAATCGTTATATATTCAATTCATTTCGAAATCGTTATATTTTCAATTCATTTCGAAATCGTTATATTTTCAATTCATTTCGAAATCGTTATATATTCAATTCATTTCGAAATCGTTATATATTCAATTCATTTCGAAATCGTTATATATTCAATTTCAAATATTTCTTTTTGTCAACACACGACTAATCTCAACGAATGAGTACCGTCCACGTGTGACTATTTTTGCTATTTAATATATTTTATAAAAGTTAAGGTATCTATCGTTTGATATTGAATCAGACTTCAACCGTAATTTAGTGAGAGAACGATTTCCTGAACATTAACCCCGAAGGCCGAAACCAACATCAGATTACTATCCAGGAGACCACTCATCTCATCTATTTTCCAGTTGATTTCTAATTCTATATATGATAAAGATGTAAATTTTATTATAAAAAATATTTCGTTCAACACATGACTAATATCAACGGATGAGTATAGTCAACACATGAACCTTTATTATATATTGATAAAGATATAAACTTTATTATAAAAATATTTCGTTCAACACATGACTAATATCAACGGATGAGTATAGTCAACACATGAACCTTTATTATATATTGATAAAGATATAAACTTTATTATAAAAATATTTCGTTCAACACATGACTAATATCAACGGATGAGTATAGTCAACACATGAACCTTTATTATATATTGATAAAGATATAAACTTTATTATAAAAATATTTCGTTCAACACATGACTAATATCAACGGATGAGTATAGTCAACACATGAACCTTTATTATATATTGATAAAGATATAAATTTTATTATAAAAATATTTCGTTCAACACATGACTAATCTCAACGGATGAGTACAGTCAACACATGAACCTTTATTATATATTGATAAAGATATAAATTTTATTATAAAAATATTTCGTTCAACACATGACTAATCTCAACGGATGAGTACAGTCAACACATGAACCTTTATTATATATTGATAAAGATATAAATTTTATTATAAAAATATTTCGTTCAACACATGACTAATCTCAACGGATGAGTACAGTCAACACATGAACCTTTATTTTATAATATTCTTTATTTTTCAAATTAGAATGAGGCCCAATCAATTACCATATAAAGTTAATTATATGGATTTTCATACAACACATGTATATAATAGCATTGAAAAATAATCAACCATCAACCAAAGTGCACTACACTGTATAAGCATCAAATATAGATATCTAACGCTTATAACAGCCTGTCAATCAATCGATCGACATATTTAATTAATCAGGATGAGTGGAATTCATATTTCATCCCAACACCCGTGTAGGGTTTCAAACAATCAAACACAGATTTTATTTGTGCAGTTGGGCGATGTGTGAAATTTATCGACCCAATCAATGTCAGTCAAATAGGTGTACATAAACAAACCGTCTGGTCTGTAAATGAATATTTTATTTTTTTCGCATTCACGTTAAAAATTATATTTTTAACGATAAAACATTTTATTTTAACATATGAATATCTATTCAGTTCATTCTTTAAATAAAATGACATTTTTATTTTCTAACATATTTTAGAAAATTTCGGCGGCATAACGGCACGATACTAGAAACGGGACAAGGCCTAGCCTTATCCCCGGTCTAGTGAAGGCCCACGCCATTCACACATCAATCATATCAATTCATTTCACCAAACAATTCAATTTCAATCAAATATTCCAACTAGTCTATGCAACCAAACAAACAAGTCCATGGTCTGTGGACGATTGTGTCGGGTGCTACTAAGCACCGTCTGCATCCTAGTATATATATATATAATTAGAAAAGAAATTGAAAGGTGAGAAATTCTCACATATAGCCATCCTAGCTCCACGGCACTTCTTTTGCAGGAAATCTTCATCGCTATCGCATCTTCGCCATCTTCGTTGCCCATAGTCACTATATATATAAAAATCACATTTTTATATTCTCTATTATACAAAAATCTAATCCCCTTTTTCTATACAAATAAATTCTTTCTCTATGTAAAAATCAACTCTTTTCAGTTTTAAAAATTAACTAACTTTTCAGTTTTAAAAATTAACTAACTTTTCAGTTTTAAAAAAAAAAACTAAATTTCAGTTTAAAAATAATTAACTTTTCAGTTTAAAAAAAACTAAATTTATGAAAAGAGAAACTTACTACGAAGGAGAGGGAGGGGGTACCTAACGCCGGCGAACTGAAGGAAAGGGGCGGCGCTCGAGTTCCGATGGGATTTGGGGGTTTTCCCTTTCGAAGCGGAGGGAGGCGAGCTTAAGAGGAGGAGGAGGGAAGAAGTAGAGGCGGCGGATCTCAACAGGGGGGGTGCGGATTCGCTGTCGACGCAGGGAGGACTTAGGGGGGGGGGGGTTCATCGATCGAGTGTCGATCTGGGGGGGGCTTGGAGGGTGTCGCGGCGGTGGGTCGTGGCGTGGTGGTGGCGCTGTCGAGCGCGGCGCTCAGTCGAGGGGGGCGACGGGAAAACATTAGGGTTTTTTTTTTCTGATTGAATTGAAGAATAAACGGGGGGGGTTATTATAAAGAAGTATATATATTAATTTATATTTTTAATTTAATTTTATCTTCAAAAAGTTACTTTAGAAATTCGAACTCCTTTTTGAGCCCACCGACTGTCGTCCCTAGGGTAATACCCCCATTCCGAACACAATGGGATATGAATCGCAAGCTGATTCGATCTTTTCAATTAGTTTCCGTTGAATTTACATTTAAATCACTATATTGAATTTTAAACGTACATTTCAAATTACCGGGGTCACATACTAACTCTAGAAATTCTCGAAAAATATTTTCTAGCTTCGTATTGACGATACGGTCCTAACAAAACTAGTTTCGTCGAATTCTGAGACTGTTGGAAAAATGGCCATTTTCCAGTCGATTAAAATCAACTGAAATGGTCAAACGCGTTTTCCTTTGCCATGCTCACATATTGATTCGAAAAATTATGAAATTTGGAATCTAGCAATAACTTTACATCACGGACCCAACAAAAGTGGTTTCATCGAAATCCGAGTTCGTTTGCAAAATGTCCATTTTTAAGGGCCTGAATTGCATAGCGACTATTCAGAATATTCAACTGGACATATCTTTTGATTCCCGCTATGAAATCTCGATTGGTCGGATTCGTTGGAAAGATATTATCAATTAGATCCTAATGTTTTTGGTTTCACTAAAATCCGGATTGTTTTGCACCCGGTACATTCAATTGAAGTTTGAAATCGAATTATCGAACTACCGCGCAATTTTCAATTCTATTATAATTATATATAAATATTTATATTCTAACGACGACGCGTATATAATATATACGTCGAATTCTATATTGAAAATAAATTTTCTCGTCGATATTATTTAAAATAATCTATTTTAAATCTTCAAAATTCGCTAAAATCGCCAAAATAAAAATTTTAAACTGGCCCAGATTTTCGGGTTATTACAATCTTCCCCACTTAAAACTTTTCGTCCCCGAAAAGGAACAAAGTCGAAAGTGGTTTGATTATTCAGCCCTACGTTCGATCTGGCTTCCATTCTCCAACTTTTCAGTTTCTGAGAATTTTCAAAATTTCAAAAATTTGGCTAACACCCTAAATTTTCGAAAAATTTCGCCATAACCTCCCCTGCACCGGGAGCATCGGGGAATTTCAAATAGCTTCCCCGGTCCTTCAGATCTCAAAAAGAAAAAGAAAAAGCCAAGCGGCTAGCCAATAGGCTCACAAAATCATCATCACCCAAACAAAACAGGAAATTATGTAATAAACATGTACCTATTTGTCGGGCAAACAAATTTTATTCTTCGGCTCTAGCCTCCTTGCTATGACCTGTTTAATAAAAGTATATATATATATATATGCAAGCTAATGCGACCAATTTTCAATATAATTCAATATTTGATGCAATTAGGCATAATGGTTCAAAATTAGCAAACAAATAGACAAACAACACAAACATCAATCAATTAGTGAATTAGAGTTTCAAATTCATAATTTTGATACATATACAAAAATCATGTTTTTGGTGCCAATTCACAACAATGTGTTCTAACTATATAAGTTTTGGTTCTCACACCAGTCTAATGGAAATATATCGATATCACACCTTCGTTACTCGAACATGAATACTAATGACGACTAGTCAATCATCAGAATCATCTTCGGGCCACTAGAGTATGATTCTATATCTATCCAGTATATTAAAACTTCGAATATACGTTCATGACGCGTATATGCAAAACCTATATATACTCGATTGTCCATATTCAAAATAAATAAATAATCAAATACGTATAAAATGGTTTAAATTTTCAAAACAAAAATTGTTTTCATTTGAAAAATATACTCTTCACACTCGTTCTAGGATACTACTGATCCTATCTCTAACGAGTCATTCTAATTGGATATTACTAATCCAATATCTGATGAATTCTTTCGTATGGTTCTAATGTGTCTTGTTCTCGAGCTCTGTAAACCAAAGCTCCGATACCAAATGTGACGGCCTGGAATTTCGCTCGATCTGAATCAGTCGTTAAACCGATCTAGACCGTTCGAAACCCCTGAACGTTGAGAACAGGACAAATCAGAACACAAACAGAAGAACATTTCATTGTATTACAACAACTCCATCAGATACAAGAATATACAGAGTATAAATGAATAAATTACATTCGATAAATATCAGAGATTACAATAAATTACATAGCAGCGGAAAATAATACAAAGCACAAACTGAAGGTGATATACGGATACAGAGCTTTCCGGATATCATTCCAGCTGTAAACCAGGATCTGTGAATATAAATCTGCAAAACCAAAACTACTAGCTGCCCGTGCGGAAAATAAGGGCACCCAGAGTTTAGGTTAAAACAATAAACTCCAGGTCAGTCATGTGACTGGTGTGAGAACTAAAACAGTTATTAAAACTTTATTTTAAAAGATAGAAATTCAAGGGACCACGCCGTATAACACGGAACGGGTTTCCTCCCAAGAATACCAGTGCATAGAATAAACAGCGCAATGCTTTTTCGAAAAATGAAGCTATTATAAGACCCAGGTCCCATCACACAATGCAACGCAAGCCGGAGGATAGGGTTTTCCCTTATAATAGCCAAACATGCTTGGTACGTTTAGAACAAATAATTTGATACTATAATACGTGTATAGTGTCAAAACATTTTCAATCATAAATATAAATCATAGACGGCATGGGTACCATATATCATGTCGCCATACTAGTTCTACAATTAAAACCGCAATACTCGTATTGGAAATTGGATTTCCGTCATGAGTCGAGGCAAGAGGCAAGCTCCTCTCCGCGTTCGAGACACTCTAGCAAATGTCCCAGGGCTACGCAAGCTGGGCAACCCTTGGATCTTCAGGGCCGGTCCTCACTTACGTTAGAGGATTAATTATGCCTGAACACACGTTTCCCGGTCCTTACAGACCTATAATCGAGGCGCCTCATCCAACAACCACAAAGGTGAAAAGTATATATATGTCAGGGCTGGCAAGTCACTGACACCACCAAAGCTAGAAAGAAACGACGTGCTCTCCCTGCAGTCCGTATCCCGTTTTTAACTCATACCGAGGTGTGAGGCTCGCGAATTCACGCTATACACAAAGCTGCCACGTAGGCTGTGCTTTGATCATCAACCACAAGACTTTGCTTTTCAACAGAAGCCCTGATCATTGCAACTCAGTATGCCACACAGGCAATTCATGCTATGCGATTGATATCTATCGATATATAACCTCTAAGCTCGTACGTCTCAGAGAAGGGCGTTAAGCAAGAGAATAAATTCTCCGCCGCCAAACAGATATATATTTAACAGAAATCAATCAACACAGAATAAAATCCAATGTCAGACACACAATCCATTTACAAGTCCGTTCTGGGTCTGAACGAAACCGGAGGCACTTTCCTCGCATATCCATCCATCTCCAAGTACATCTGGACGACCACCAACTATTTCCATCCTCTTGGGTGTACAGCCCAATCAGGATCGTCAGTAATTATCCAAATGATGTGAAGACTTCCGGTCTTCGACCACCGTCTTCATCTTCGACATATCGTCGAATCGGTTATTCAGAATGGGTATAAACCCGGACTTTCCGAACAACCCGCGTATATTAAAACAAATGTTACACAAACACAACATACGCCTCATTCCAATTCATTAGTCACTAACCGCAAATTAGCAAGAGAACAATTTCCTAAACATTAACCCCGAAGGCCGAAACCAACATCAGATCAATACCCAGGAAACCATTCTTCTTAGCTAACCTAAGCTAGTTTCTAAATTCCATATTCTTAGGGAAAGGTTCCCATTAATTTTATCAAAGATAAATTCTTTAAAATTTATCCTGTAATCTTCCTTTGGATGTCATTTAAAACCAAATCATGGTTTTTCCAACTAGTCGAGATTAGCGAACCACAACGAAGTAATTATTTATTTTATTTCCCAATCCCAACCTATTCATCCCATGAATCAAAACTGGTAATACTCCATATCTAACACCGTGGTGTTATCGGTAAAATTAATTACCATTTCACGTTCAAATCTAGTTAAAGATTTAACTATCGCTTTGGAGCAAAACTGGTGATACTCCATTCTCGCTCATTTTCTAAATTTGGTAATTTAGATTATCAATTCGAATTTCAATCTAATTGCAAATTCATTAAAACTCCCTTTTTCTGGGTTAAAGAACTAGGTGTTATTTAAAACACAGTTCACGACAAACCCAAATCACATTCTATTTGTTATCGGGTTAAAGAACCAGTGTTATTTAAAACACTGCTCACGATAAATCCATTTCAAATTTAATCAAATATATTATAAATTCGATTATTTTAAAACCCCTTTTTAAATCTAATTCATTTATTTAAAAAATAATTGGGTTTTAAATTTAGTTCAAAACTAGTTCATTTCGATAAAAACCCGTTTTTATCTTTTCAAATATGGAGTTTTTCACCCCAATTTTTCCCAAATCATTTCTTATGATTTTACACCAATTATTGATATTTTTAATAATTTTATTAAGGCCCGTACAATCGATTTCCAACAATGGCCATCGAACTGCACTTACAGCGACCTTCTTCAAATTTGATTTGGACGTATCCCCAAATCCAACCGTTAGATTTTGAATTTCTAATATTCGTTAGAAAGCTCTTTTCGATACGAACCCAACGGTTCCGGTTTCAGGAGAATCCGACGGTCGGATCTCCCGTAATGTCCGTTTGAAATAAATGTTCGAAATTTATGAACTGCCGCGGCGCGGCGCGTTCTATTCAGGCCATTATATTATATATATAATATATATAATATATATTTCATCGATTTCCACTTAAAACGAATTATATAAATAGTTTTAAATTCGTTTCAAAAGCAAATTCAACTTCCATTTCAATTCAAATCAAAATTGAATTCTTCTTTATAAATTCGTTTTAAAATTCATTTCTATTCAATTCAAATTTCAATTCAATTTGAATTCATTTCACTTCATTTTGAAGTCAATTCGAATTCGTTTTCAATTCAATTCAATTCAATTCAAATTGGTTTTCTATTTGATTCAAATTCATTTTCTATTCAAATTAAATTCGTTTCGTTTTCTATTTGAATTCAATTCATTATATATTCAATTGAAATCAAATTGGTTTTCTATTTCATTCAATTCGAAATCGTTTTATATTCAATTCAAATCGAAATCGTTATATATTCAATTCATTTCGAAATCGTTATATATTCAATTCATTTCGAAATCGTTATATATTCAATTCATTTCGAAATCGTTATATATTCAATTCATTTCGAAATCGTTATATATTCAATTCATTTCGAAATCGTTATATTTTCAATTCATTTCGAAATCGTTATATATTCAATTCATTTCGAAATCGTTATATATTCAATTCATTTCGAAATCGTTATATATTCAATTTCAAATATTTCTTTTTGTCAACACACGACTAATCTCAACGAATGAGTACCGTCCACGTGTGACTATTTTTGCTATTTAATATATTTTATAAAAGTTAAGGTATCTATCGTTTGATATTGAATCAGACTTCAACCGTAATTTAGTGAGAGAACGATTTCCTGAACATTAACCCCGAAGGCCGAAACCAACATCAGATTACTATCCAGGAGACCACTCATCTCATCTATTTTCCAGTTGATTTCTAATTCTATATATGATAAAGATGTAAATTTTATTATAAAAAATATTTCGTTCAACACATGTCTAATATCAACGGATGAGTATAGTCAACACATGAACCTTTATTATATATTGATAAAGATATAAACTTTATTATAAAAATATTTCGTTCAACACATGACTAATATCAACGGATGAGTATAGTCAACACATGAACCTTTATTATATATTGATAAAGATATAAACTTTATTATAAAAATATTTCGTTCAACACATGAACCTTTATTATATATTGATAAAGATATAAACTTTATTATAAAAATATTTCGTTCAACACATGACTAATATCAACGGATGAGTATAGTCAACACATGAACCTTTATTATATATTGATAAAGATATAAATTTTATTATAAAAATATTTCGTTCAACACATGACTAATCTCAACGGATGAGTACAGTCAACACATGAACCTTTATTATATATTGATAAAGATATAAATTTTATTATAAAAATATTTCGTTCAACACATGACTAATCTCAACGGATGAGTACAGTCAACACATGAACCTTTATTATATATTGATAAAGATATAAATTTTATTATAAAAATATTTCGTTCAACACATGACTAATCTCAACGGATGAGTACAGTCAACACATGAACCTTTATTTTATAATATTCTTTATTTTTCAAATTGGAATGAGGCCCAATCAATTACCATATAAAGTTAATTATATGGATTTTCATACAACACATGTATATAATAGCATTGAAAAATAATCAACCATCAACCAAAGTGCACTACACTGTATAAGCATCAAATATAGACATCTAACGCTTATAACAGCCTGTCAATCAATCGATCGACATATTTAATTAATCAGGATGAGTGGAATTCATATTTCATCCCAACACCCGTGTGGGGTTTCAAACAATCAAACACAGATTTTATTTGTGCAGTTGGGCGATGTGTGAAATTTATCGACCCAATCAATGTCAGTCAAATAGGTGTACATAAACAAACCGTCTGGTCTGTAAATGAATATTTTATTTTTTTCGCATTCACGTTAAAAATTATATTTTTAACGATAAAACATTTTATTTTAACATATGAATATCTATTCAGTTCATTCTTTAAATAAAATGACATTTTTATTTTCTAACATATTTTAGAATATTTCGGCGGCATAACGGCACGATACTAGAAACGGGACAAGGCCTAGCCTTATCCCCGGTCTAGTGAAGGCCCACGCCATTCACACATCAATCATATCAATTCATTTCCCCAAACAATTCAATTTCAATCAAATATTCCAACTAGTCTATGCAACCAAACAAACAAGTCCATGGTCTGTGGACGATTGTGTCGGGTGCTACTAAGCACCGTCTGCATCCTAGTATATATATAATTAGATAAGAAATTGAAAGGTGAGAAATTCTCACATATAGCCATCCTAGCTCCACGGCACTTCTTTTGCAGGAAATCTTCATCGCTATCGCATCTTCGCCATCTTCGTTGCCCGTAGTCACTATATATATATATATATATATATATATATATAAATCACATTTTTATATTCTCTATTATACAAAAATCTAATCCCCTTTTTCTATACAAATAAATTCTTTCTTTATGTAAAAATCAACTCTTTTCAGTTTTAAAAATTAACTAACTTTTCAGTTTTAAAAATTAACTAACTTTTCAGTTTTTTTAAAAAAAAAAACTAAATTTCAGTTTAAAAATAATTAACTTTTCAGTTTAAAAAAAACTAAATTTATGAAAAGAGAAACTTACTACGAAGGAGAGGGAGGGGGTACCTAACGCCGGCGAACTGAAGGAAAGGGGCGGCGCTCGAGTTCCGATGGGATTTGGGGGTTTTCCCTTTCGAAGCGGAGGGAGGCGAGCTTAAGAGGAGGAGGAGGGAAGAAGTAGAGGCGGCGGATCTCAACAGGGGGGGTGCGGGTTCGTTGTCGACGCAAGGAGGACTTGGGGGGGTTCATCGATCGAGTGTCGATCTGGGGGGGGGGCTTGGAGGGTGTCGCGGCGGTGGGTCGTGGCGTGGTGGTGGCACCGTCGAGCGCGGCGCTCAGTCGAGGGGGGCGACGGGAAAACATTAGGGTTTTTTTTTTCTGATTGAATTGAAGAATAAACGGGGGGGGTTATTATAAAGAAGTATATATATTAATTTATATTTTTAATTTAATTTTATCTTCAAAAAGTTACTTTAGAAATTCGAACTCCTTTTTGAGCCCACCGACTGTCGTCCCTAGGGTAATACCCCCATTCTGAACACAATGGGATATGAATCGCAAGCTGATTCGATCTTTTCAATTAGTTTCCGCTGAATTTACATTTAAATCACTATATTGAATTTTAAACGTACATTTCAAATTACCGGGGTCACATACTAACTCTAGAAATTCTCCAAAAATATTCTCTAGCTTCGTATTGACGATACGGTCCTAACAAAACTAGTTTCGTCGAATTCTGAGACTGTTGGAAAAATGGCCATTTTCCAGTCGATTAAAATCAACTGAAATGGTCAAACGCGTTTTCCTTTGCCACGCTCACATATTGATTCGAAAAATTATGAAATTTGGAATCTAGCAATAACTTTACATCGCGGACCCAACAAAAGTGGTTTCATCGAAATCCGAGTTCGTTTGCAAAATGTCCATTTTTAAGGGCCTGAATTCCATAGCGACTATTCAGAATATTCAACTGGACATATCTTTTGATTACCGCTATGAAATCTCGATTGGTCGGATTCGTTGGAAAGATATTATCAATTAGATCCTAATGTTTTTTGTTTCACTAAAATCCGGATTGTTTTGCACCCGGTACATTCAATTGAAGTTTGAAATCGAATTATCGAACTACCGCGCCATTTTCAATTCTATTATAATTATATATAAATATTTATATTCTAATGACGACGCGTATATAATATATACGTCGAATTCTATATTGAAAATAAATTTTCTCGTCGATATTATTTAAAATAATCTATTTTAAATCTTCAAAATTCGCTAAAATCGCCAAAATAAAAATTTTAAACTGGCCCAGATTTTCGGGTTATTACAAATGTTGTTACACCTAATTCCTTAATGAGCTTTAGCCCAACAATCAGGGCCTCGTATTCAGAAGTTATGGTCATGGAAAATTCCAATCGCAAAGCATAATAAATTGTTCGCCCTTTAGGTGTTACTAAAACAACTCCGGCGCCGAATCGTCGATCATTCTTAGATCCATCTGTATATAGCTTCCAGGGGCTAAGTTCTAAACTTTTCTTTGAGGGGTTAGCCTTATCGTCTAACACATCCTCCTCGAGGATTGTGAATTCTATGATGAAGTTAGTTAATGATTGTAACCTTATTGATCTCCTTCGTTGGAAGTTTAAGTCGAACTGGCTCAACTCAATTTTCCATTTAAGCAATCATCCGGAGGCTTTAGTTCATTTCAGTACCTGTAGGAGTAGTTGATCAATGTATACTACAATTGGATGAGCCTAGAAATAATGATGGAGTTTTCGGGATGCAATCAGGAGGCTATAAGAAAGCTTCTCCATATTTGGATAATTGTGCTCTACTACTGATAATTTTTTGCTTACATAATACATCGGCCTCCGAACTTTGTCTTCCTACGTACAAGAGCTGAGTTAATGGCATGAGATGACACTGCCAAATATATGAACAATTCCTCAAGATCCACTGGCTTAGATAATATTAAGGGCTTCTCTAGCAAATCCAACTAGTTTTGAAAGTCCTCTACGCAGTCAGGGGTCCACTCGAAGTTGCGTTTCCCTCATTTAATTAAGTCAAAGAAAGGAACGTATTTGTCTGTTGCTTTGGAAATGAATCTGCTTATTGCTGCCACTTTCCCTGTCAGGCTTTGAACATCTCGTATCCTCCATGGCTCTTCTATGTTCCTTATTGCTGCAATCTGATCGGGATTAATCTCGATCCCATGTGAACTGACTATGAAACCGAGGAATTTTCCTGATGCTACCCCGAATGAACATTTCAAAGGATTCGGCTTCATCCCGTATCGGCATAGGATTCTGAACATCTCTGCCAAGTCCTTCGTATGATCAGATAACTACTTGAATTTCACAAGCATATCATCCACGCAAACTTCCATAATTCTCCCGATTTCGTAGTATAACATTTGGTTCTCTAAGCGTTGATAGGTGGCTCCAGCATTCATTTAGTCCAAAGGGCATCACACATAGCAGTATAATCCCAAATCGGTGATAAAAATGGTATATTCTTGGTCTGGCACATGCATAGGTATCTGATTATACCCTGAATATGCATCCATGAAGGAAATAAGTTTGTGTCTTGCCGTGGGCTCTACCAATAATTAGTCAATCATGGAAAGTGGAAAGCTATACTTCGGGCAAGCTTTGTTGAGATCAGAAAAGTCAATACAGGTTCACCACTTCCCATTTGATTTCTTAACCAGGACATGATTTGATATCCAATCAAGATATGTTGAGTCCTTGATGAATTCGTTATTCCTTAACTTCTCTACTTCCTCTTTTAAGGTTGCTAACCTCTCTGGGCCTAACACATGCCTTTTTTGTGTCACCGGAGGATGCTTTGGGTTTTAGCTTAGTGAATGACTCATAATCAAGGGATAAATTCTATACATGTCCGCATGGATCCAGGCAAACACGTCATGGTTTGCCTTCAAAAAGTCAGTCAATTCTTTCGTCCGGAAAGAATCCAAATGAGATCCAATCTTCAAGACATTTGTCAGGTCATCGTTATCAATTGGAATGTCTACGGCAGCCTAATTAGGTATTACCTTCCTGCTTTCTAGTTCTTTGTCTTCTCTAGGATCAATGTTTTCAGGCAGGTTGTCAGACGACTCTCTTGGCGATATTGCCTTTAGTTTCTATGTTGAGTTCTCCTTAGCAGGAGGAGAAACATCTTTAGATTCTGCAACCTTTCCGTTGCGCAACATTTATAGTTCTGCCATATAGCAGGCTCGTCCAGTGACATGTCTCCACAGATCATTCCCACTCTAGCTTCAGTCAGGAATTTTATTAGTAGGCACCAGGGCGTAATGCAAACCCTGAATTTTGCAAGGGCCGGTCGACCTAAGAAAGCGTTGTAGGATAAATCTATATCCATGATTACATATTGGAGGATCCTCACTTTCCTACGTTCTCCTTCTCCTAGCTCTATAGGCGAATCTACCATTCCGATAGGGGCTGTTGATGATCCATTGAAACCACGGATCCAACGTCCACATGGTTTCAAGTCTTTCATCTCTAATTTTATCTAGTCAAAAGCCCTTTTAAATAGGATATTGGCAGAACTTCCATTACCCATGAGGACCTTTTTGACTACTGTAGGTCCGATGACGGTAGTTATCACTAATGGATCGATACTATGGACTTCGACACCAATGTTTTATCTGTCTCAAAAGACAACATCTTCTATAGCCGTACTTTTTGCTTTTCTAGTACTCAAGGCTACTACATTCTCTAATTTTTGGGTGTTTGGCTATGTTAACGTATTGCTCCATCATTCTATTGCTAAATCCAGCTGGGTGTGGCCCCACAATTATGGTATAAGTGACAATATTCTTTCCCTTCTGTTGGGAAATGGGTTTGGAAGCAGGATGATTCTGATTCGAATCTTGTCCTCCTTGCACCTATCTCTTGGGCGACCTTGTATTCATCCAGCTTTCCTTCGCGAAGCAATGTTTCAACAACAACTCTTAGATGACAACACTCGTTCATAGAGTGCCCGTGAGTTCCATGAAAAAAACATAAATTTTCAGTTGCGCATTCCTTCTCAGTGGAGTCCCTGGGTGGAGGTTTCTTGTATTGTAAAACGTTATAAGTGTCCAGATTGATGTTTTCCAGAGTGTCGCTTAATGGTGTGTAACTCTCGAAGGTTTGAAATCGGGGCTTTTTCTGGAATTATTCCCCTAATTCTGTTTCTTCTACCATTATTTCCACCCTGATTACTATTTCCTTCATTTTTATTACCAACATTCACTTTAACTTTTCCTTTGCTATCTCCAGATTGCCTGATGGCAACATTACTCTAAATGTCTTCTCTAGGAGCTCCATCAAGCTTTCTCTTCTGGTTAGCTTACACTTCATCTCGTCGTAGGCGAATGTTTTCCTTTTCATAAAACAATTCCCTAGTCAATGGCGGTTTTCTAGCTAAATACCCCCCAATTTCCATGTCCTTGTCAACTCCATCTATTAAGGCATCAGGATGGTTGGCTCAAGTGGATCACTCACTTTGGTAACTGATAGGTTAAAGCGATCCAAATATGACTTCAAAGACTCCCCAGGAGCTTGCTTGATGCTGGACAGCTCAATGACACTCTTAGACTTTCATGCATGGAGCCGAAATTGATTCATGAAACTTTCACCTAGCTCTTTGAAGTTAGAAATTGATCGCGAGGGGAGTCATGTGAACCTCATAATTGAAGCATCTTCTAGATAAATGAGAAAAGCTTTGCATTTCATAGCATCAGGGGCTGCTGTGACATTCATATACCATGAATATCTCATCAAATCCCTATATATCGATCCATTATGGGCAGGTTAAAACGCCGGCGGAATTGGAAATCCAGGATATCATCAGTGAAAGGAGTATGGCTGCGCTTGATGCCCCAATCTTCATTGGTGTAATGTTTGTTGTCAGCCATAATCAGGCGCACCATCATTTCCACCTTAGCATTAGTCAACGATGGCTCAGAATCTGCACTTCTGGCTCTTCTGCTACGTCCAGTTCCTACACCAAGCGTCGATCTTCGGTTTCTAGCGGCAACTGAGCTTCCTTGTCCTCTACGATCCTAGTCATTCACTGGACAATGGCGTTGAAAGAGCTATCCCAATGTAGGATTAGTAATGTTGGGATCTCTGGGAAGGACATGAGATCCTCGCATTGGCAACAACATTGGTTCTTTCAGGCTCAGATCATCGGGTCCTAGCACACGAGTTGCATCTTCCCGAGATCCCAACTATCCTAAGGCTAACTGTTCAAGATTTTCGGGACTTTCGTATGGCCTTCTCTGACGTTGACGTTCCTCGTCCGAAGAGGATGAATGGTCTGCATCGAGACGACGAGTCGGGGACGGTGTCCTCTACCTGCGTAGCTCTTCAATCTGCATATTCATTTCTCTCATGTTCTCTCGCATAATGACACTCTTGCGTCTCTGAGCTTTTAGGGCATCATTAGTTATGTCCAACATGTCGAGAAGTCATGAAAAATCCATGTGTGAGACTGGTCTAGAAGCAGTAAGATGATCACTGGTTTTCACGGCTGGTATTGGAGCATCTACTGCTGCTCGAGCAGAAGTACCAGCCTCTGTCATAACCGGTTTGGATCGGGTTAGAGTTGTTCCACTGGTTCAGGTTGGGGGACGTCTCCAGAAGGGTTTAAGCTTCCGATTTGGTTCAGGTTTGCATCAACGGTTCGTTTCGGATCGGTGACTCTCTTCTAGACCAATTTGATCCTAAACCGTGCCCTCTCGATTGGGTGACAACAATTGCTTGCTGATCTTCATTTGCTTCATTTTCACGAGGGATTTGCGCTTCTTTTCCTTTGGCCATGGAATCTAATTCTCTTGAGATTACAAAAGCTTTGAAAATGCCAAAGAAAATGGACTAACTTCTTTGGACTTGGGGATCCAGACAGTACAATAATAATTCAAAATGCTGAGAATTCAACTGTTCTCAGTGAAAGCACCAAAATGTTAGACCAAAAAGTGGTTCTGACACCCAATTAAATGACAATTCTAAATAAATCAGACATAAAAACAACGCGAACACAAGATTTATAGTGGTTCGGCGTTAAAGAGCCTACGTCCACTTTATACTTCTTTGATTGACGATTTGAGTACAAATACAAGGCTGATTCTCATTTAATATCACTTATACAATTGATAATCTCTCTTAATTTTGTAGGATTACATTCCAAAAGCTTGGATATAATCTGAATAACACAAGGAAATTTAGTAGTTAGGGATTTCCAGTCAGCAATTTTCCAAATGATCCCCGCAAATGAGGTGTTTTAGGGTATTTATAGGCAATGAAACCATCTGGGTCTAGTGCCACATGGGCCCATCTCGTGAGCTTCAGATCCAGTAGCTTCAATATGGTGACAACACATCGAAAATGTAGGATAATGGGTGTTAATCTCTTTGAAATTTTAGGAATTATGGGATGTAACTGCTATGATTTTGTCCGTCGATTCGAATTGGCTGAAGGAAAGCTGCTCGAATCGGATATTACCACCCCGGTCTGATCCGGATGTGCTATCTGGGATTGGTCTTCTAGCTCACGTGTGTAGAAAGGGAAGGATTCGGTTCGAAAGCACCAAATCGATTTGGAGGATCACCTGCCATGTTCTTTGGTCTCAACATCGTTTGTTGAATAATTCCTTAGCTTTGTGTAGCCTAACACATGCTAAACTAGAGAAGAGATGGATGGAGTTCTCACTGAACTGAGAGCTCAAATGGAAAGGCAAGATGATCTTCTTCGAAAACAACAGGAGACGATGAATAAATTCTTTGCTCGGATGAATGGAAGGCTGAGAAACGTACATGTCGCTGGAGATAACGCAATGGAAGTTCGAGCAGCCTCAGTTGCAACTCGAATGCCTCGGATCGGATCGGAGCAGATCCAAACGACAGAACCGATCTGAGCCACAGGTTAAGGCATGGATGAGCTCGAGGGCAATCCACCTTGACAGCGCAAAGCTCCGACACATACCGGTTTGGATGGAAACGTCATTGGAAACTCAGGCTATGCTCGGCCAACTTTTGCTCATGTTCGAATAGAGAATACAACAACGACCACTGGAATATCCCGGCTCTAAGATGGATCACACAGGCCTGTTCGAATCGGACACCACGAATCGGGTCGGTTCGGGACTCCCACCGATCCGAACCAGATGAGCTTCTTGGTCCATCACACTTCTGATGGTAATGGTGGGGGCATCAACTCTAATCTTGGAAACCTGCAATAGCTTTTCAATGGAGATCAACTTGCTAACCTGATTGAATGCCTCTCAAGAGCCCGCACCTATCAGCATGACATGGATGACATCAATCAAAATCCATTCACGCAAGAAATCAGGAATTCCTGCAATCCCCAGGATATCAAATTTCTAGTTCTGGAGCCTGACAATTGCAGGACGGATCCTACCGTGCATTTGATACAATACAAACGACATATTAAAGTTCAGTTGGGGTCGGAAAACGTTATGGCCAAATGCTTCCCCTTATTTTTGACCGATATACCTGCTATGTGGATTCGAGAACTGGAATCTGAATTGATCAACAACTGGAACATGTTGGTCTCTCGCTTTATCGAACAATTTTGGGTCCGCATTGCACGACCCAATAACGTAATGTCACTCACTACAATCAACCAGAGGTCTGGAGAAACTCTGTGTTCATTTCTGGAAAGATTCAACATTGCCGCAGCATCAGTTGATCGATCTGAACCGTCTATGGTTTTGATGGTGGAAGTATCCGACATTCTGAACGAGTCAGAATTCAAAAAGTCTTTATATCAGGATTCACCTCGAAATCTCTGTGAATTCTACCATGAATCAGATAGATTTCTACGGGAAGAAGATGCAACATCCGAGAAGCGCATTCTCGATGTCAACATGCTTAAAGATGGAGGACCGTCTGACTTTGGAAAAGGCAAGGGAAAAGTTGCTGTCAAGAATGACTGCAACCCTCAGCCCCGGAGAGGGCCCTGATATGAAAAGTACAATGAACTCAGTGCTTCGCTCATCGACATTTACATGGACACAAATTGTGCCATCTCCTACCCAAAGCCTCTCAGGAGGGAACCATCGTAAAGGGAACATGATTTTGGAAAACATTGCATATACCATGATATGGACGGTCATGACACAAATGACTGCATGCATATGTGAGATCTGATTGAGGAACGGCTTAGACGTGGAGAAATACCCGAGTATGTGAAACAGCCGACATCGCCCGCATCAGCGCTGCCACCACCTGCTCCCTGGAGAGGGAATGACCCTGGATCAAGCTCTCGTTGGCTCATCATTAATTGATCTGGATTGGATCACTCTGCATTTTCTGCATTTCTTAGGATTTAAGATATGTTTCTTGCTTTCTTTAGGTTTTTCGATTGGCTAAATTGGAGTACAAATGTACGGGGTTAGGACCTAGCCCCAGAGCATCCTATGAACTCTGTGACAAACCAATCAGGATTTGCTTTGGTTTTTTATTTTGAATTAAATAAGGAAAGACTTTCCAAGCATGAATTATGTTTGGCAAACTTAAGTGTCTTCTTAGGTTATGGAAGAATCCTCAGTCTCAATTAAAGTATGGCTTATACTTATCTCAAACCCCTAGGTGTGGATTATGCCTAGAGGCAGACTCTCTTGTCAGGGTTTGTCAAGTACAGCTCTATCTCAATATGAGTATGGATTATACTTTGGAATGGTGAATAGTCTCGTCAGAATCTGGTAGAGGAACTCAATAAAATTAGAATATGGCTTATGCTTAGTTTGAACTTCCCGGTATGGTTTATGCCTGGAATGTTAGGTCCCTCGCCAGGTCTTGGCAGGATGATTCGAACATCCCTCGAGTATGGTTTATGCTCAATCGTACGCCTAAGCATGGTTTATGCTTGAAAGGGTAATTAGTTTAGTCAGGTTTTGACACACTTGTTTTTGCTCTTTTCTTTACGGGCATGGATTATATCCACATTGGAAGGCCCGACATGGCTTTGGTTTTCTTGGATTACCAATAACACATCTTCCTTCAACCAGCAAGATATATTCGAAGGGACAAACATGTTTACACGATTTTTGGTCAAAGCCGTCACATGTGAAATTCTGGATAATAATACGCTCAAGTATTGGGAACATCATCAAAAGACAAGAAGCATTTTGGTAAAAGTTGCATCACAAACATAAAGCGGTCTGGAATACCTAATAGATGACCTCTTATGGGCTCGAAAACGTCAATTACAATGCTTTGCATGATAATCCTTGTATCCCTCTGAATTAGCTTCAGGTATAAATTTCATTTGGTTAAAACGGGGTCACGGTTTTGAATGTTACGCCTGTTTCCATGAATGCGCGCAGAATTGAAATAACTGAGAAACTTGGATTTTTGGCATCGGGGAAGCCCCAGACCAGATCGGGTCAAATGGTTCAGATCGGCTTCGATCTGATCCCACACCATGAAAAAGCAGCTTCACACTTGGATCTTCGGTGCAAGCACCTTCGGTTCAGATTCGAATAAGTGGACCCAACCCGCCTTGCATTCTGCTCCTACGTACATTGCATCTTCGGTTTGAAGGCCACATTTCGGTTTGATTCATTCCTACCCAAACTGACCCCCTTGGAGAGTTTCTGCACAAAGTGAATTGACCCATTCCTATGGCATAACCACCTCCTACTTACCTGGATCTATTTCCACATGACATACCACGACCTAGAGAGGTTTTCTCCACATTCTCCACTACATGTCGGGATTCTTGGGATGTGCACCACGTGGCATCGAACCAAAACCAGAAAATGGCTATATGCTAAGGTCTGCTTTTACAGTGGCTATGGTCCCACTAGACCCCTCCCTCGACTAATGAAAGGCACCCAAGAATATCAAGAATGAGAACTTAACCCCGGCCCCTATGCCCTTCAAACCTATTGGCCAACCTCACCCATAACTAGATAGCAAAGTATATGGTCTTTTGGAGTTCTCCGCTTTTCTGCTTTACGTACTGACTGAAGATGGTAGGTAGATGACGAGTTGCTATCACAGGGCCCTAACTGGTCTCGCCGAATCACGCTGGTCCATCTTAGTCTTTTGATTGCCCCTTATTATTGCAATCAAGGCATATTTATTGGTTCACCTATGCAGACCTAACCTCTTTGAGTATAGGAAGATCATCTTCCATTCACAGAGGAATACCAAGAGTACCACACGTCCCCGGAAGCCGCGTGCTTCTTAACCCAGTCTGTTGGAGCCTACAAGAGTATCCAGATGGACATGCACTCCTCTTTGTGTCTTTTGACACCCCGATGATCTACCCCTTATGGTTATTCATCTTCTAACGTATGGACTGGTCCAAGCGCCTCAGTTTTATATGTCACTAGACCCCGTGTCTAAACATTCTTTTACGCGCTTGTCTCACCTCACCAGGTTTCCAGTTAACTTGGTTATTCCAATTCATATTGAATTTTTATTCAAATTACCAAGTTTCTCTTGCTTATTAATTTCAGTCATACAACTTATTTCATTTAAGTTTATCAATAAGCTTACAACATGTTATTCTCTAGATTGTGGCCCAAGGTCTGTCCCTTTTATATTCTTGTTTGATTTCAATAACATGTTTTACTTAATATGTAATTAAGTATATCCAATTCACATGTTTCCAATTAACATGTCACTTACCATTTATGATTATATGTAACTTATTTCATTTCATAATTTTTCCTCATCCTTTCTCATTTAATCATAATTCCACTTTACGTCGTCAATACGACTTATCCTTGTTTACTTATTAACTTAATTCTATTAACTAAGGCCCATTAATAAGTTTCTCTACCCATTTATTATAACCTATGTTATAATTTCCCCTTGTCCCTAGGAAAAGTCTAAACATGTTATTCTTACCAACGGGTTTCAGACTCCTAGACTACTTAATTTATAATTAAGTACAATATATTTTTCCCCTTTTTCTTAACTGGTTTCAGGTTTTCCCTTTTCTGATTACTTAATTTACAATTAAGTGTCACTTAACTTAATTCACCAGTTATCCCATTCCCTTACTAGTTTATTATACCCTAAGTTATAATATTCACTTGTCCCTAGGACAAGTCTACCTATTATACAACATTTTCATTAATGTTATTTATTTATAATAGGTTATTATCATTCCCCTTTTAAACCATTTACTATTGTAAACCATTATTCTTCATTCTCTATAATATATGTTCCTTATTATATTAAGGAAAACACTTCATGCACCTTATCAGTTTGATAGAAGGAATCAATGATTTATTTTCATAACATTTTCCCATCTAAATCTGTGGTAGCAAGTAATTTCTTTACTTTTCTTTATTTATTGTGGCTTACTTGCAACAACGTTTTTAGAAATAAGCCATTTAGGGAAATACATCACTTTTCCCTCTTATCACACTAATTCAGTTCATTACATCCCTTCCTTTCTTATTTTCTGAGTTAGACATTTAATTACCATCCTTGCCATTTATTCATATCTTGTCATATACATTTATTTGTTTATTTATATATATAAACACTAGACGTCTCACATTAAGCCTACACTTGTGGACGCTGGATTTGCCGGGTGGATCCGGGCAGACTTCTACCACAAGCTGACTTAACCTCGTGTCTTAGAACATGTTGTTAATTCTTGCACTTAGGCCTCTCATATTAGGTTCAACATTAGTGGCTGCTGGATGTGCCGTTCAGGTCCGGGCAGACTTCCGCCACTAATGCAACCTAACCTCGTGCCATACGTGTATTTACAATTTCTAATTGTAATCCTACGCATATTCATTTTATTCAATCACCTATGTTCATATCAAATTGCGCTTCCAAATTAAAATCTCAAAACATAATATTTGTTATGTTCCAAAATCCCATTACATGAAAATTTTAGATATATTATCCTTTTTTTACTGTAATATAGTTTACAGTAATCTAATTTACATGTCGACCAATTTTTGCCTATATTTTGCCAGATGTCATTTTCAACATATATTTAATTCTACTAGGACATGTAAACATTCAATTAGGTAATTATTTTAACATGTCGTTCAATCAATAATATGTCCCAAGTAAAGCATGTAATTACAATCACTTAATTGGCTATTCATATCCTAACAAGTTAATTTCCTCCAACATGTAAACACTCAATAACTTAGCCAATTCAACATAGGAATTTCCTGACATATTCATATCAACATTTCAATTCGTTACAACAGCAATTTATAATTAAACTGGCTATTTCATAATTTTTTAAAAAGGGGAATGCTAAATGATAGTCATAACCTTATCTAAAGGCTATAGCTTAAACCCACTCACCTTTAAGCTTTCCCAAAATTTTGGATCTGATCCGTTCTATCATCCATGGTTTTCCTTTTCCTTTTAATTTGATTCACGACCAAACGACCATGGATTTATTATTTCATGAAAAGAGAAGGGAAAGAGAAATAATTTAAATAGACTGGTTCTTAGAGGTTTACCTTGCTTTTATGATTCAATAATATTTTTTTATTAACGTTGATTCCCTGTTCCAGATCTGAATTCATAATTCTCCTAGGCAAACATTTTAATTTCAGAATAGATTTGAGAAGAAAGACAGGGAGCCATGGCAGAGCTCTAGCGTAGCTACTGAATTATGATGTTTAGGGTTAGGTCTAGGATCTTATTTATAAGTGCTCAAGGCCTTATCTACACGCAACGCTGAGTCAGCATTGAACCCAGTTAAGAAAATAGTCTAGGTTCGCAGATGAGTCTAGCCAAATCTTATCGTACACACAGTGCTGAGTCAGCATTGGGCCCCGCAAGCTGTTTTGGCGTAGAAATTTGAATTTTGAATGTTTGAATTGTTTTGGCGTAGAAATTTGATTTTCAAAATTTTGAATTTTTGGAATTTATTTAACTGTTTTATTCACATGAAATATTCTTATATATATACAATTGCTCTACCGACCATTTTACGCGTATATATACGTACAATTTTTATTTTATTTTCAAAATTCAAACGATGTTGCACCGTTATTTGATTCTTGCCATATTTCATTGACTGTGGCCTTATCTTGAATTTTATCGTTTGTATACATATATTTATGCATATATATATATATATCATATATATACATATATTTTCTTCAAATTTTGAATTTTTATACGTACATATATTAGCATGTTCAGCTGGCCCTCTCTAAAACAAAGATAAAACCTATGCCGTCCCCGGAGTTCGAACCACTGACCTTCATGTTACAAATTCAATGCCTCAACCAACTGAGCTATGAAGTCTTTTGGTAATGAGTCTTAGAACAATGATAATTATTATTCTCTCCTTACTTCTCTTTTTCATGTTAGTTACAATACTTAAATTAAACCATTGCATGAATCTTTTTCTTTTAATGTTAATGCATTATGTTTGCAAATAAGTGCATGCAACATATTTACATTGCATGGAACTAATCCTTTCTTTCAATGCATGCATTACATTTTTTTCAGTGTATGTATTTATTACATGCAATCCTTACTTTATATTTTAATTTGTTTGTATATATATATATATATATATATATATATATATATATATATATATATATATATATCACTTGTGCGTATACAAACTTCTACGCTTAATAATTTCTTTATATGATGTTCGTTTTACGTAAACCAGGTGCCTATCTTGACCAGAATTTCGAGACAAACGCAATGGTATAATCCGTTTTACTTAATTCTCACTGTTTAATAAAGTTATTCTTATTTTATTATGTTAAAAATACGGAGTGTTATACTTGTGATTGATGCGTTGTTGGTCAGAAATGTAGTTTTTTGGACGAGGAGGATGTAGTGTGGCTGTGAAGTTTGGTACATGGCCGCGCAAGCTTATACACACATTTCTTCAGTATGCTTTTATATCACATACAAGTACAAGCTCAGGTCAATGGTTCCATATCCAATGCTTTGGTTTAAGCATTATATGCATTTGGTGACTCAACATTTGATCCTGGCAACAATAACTACATAGTTACAACTTTTAGAAGTGATTTTCCTCCTTATGGCAGAGACTTTTACATCCATATACCTACTGGAAGATTTACGAATGTAAAGCTTGCTACCGACTTTGCAGGTAAATACCATGTATCTTCATTTTAATCTGTATCAAGGAACAAAATTTTGAACATATATCAACTAATAAAACTACCAGCTTCATACTTTGGATTGCAAGAAGAGTTGCCTCCTTTCTTGGACTGATCTTTAGGTGTCGAGGAACTGATTACTAATGTTAGTTTTGCCTCTGTTGGGTCAGGATTTGATGCACAAATTGGAATAACTTTCTTCATTTTTGTTCCAATCTTTAATTTTTACTGCACTTGAATTATTTTTTATATATTATATGTTTATGAGAGATATGTGAGTTCATTTTATATATAGAAAGTTCTATCCTAATATGATCATCTACATGTTTTATTCAAACTGCAGGGAGTGATTCCAATTCCAGCGCAGATCAATTATTTCAGAGACTATATTAGCAGGCTTGATAATATAGTTGGAATGGAAAGAAGAGAAGATGTCATCAAGAAAGCTTGATTTATTTGAAGGTGCCCTTGAAAGATTGATTTTTAATTAACATTCAAAATTTTAATTGAAAGATTCATGTTCATTGGCTTAAAGCAGCAATTTATTTTCCCACTTTAGCATGTGAAACTTCATTGTAAAAATAAGTTCCTATCCAGATCATGTTCATTGGTTTAAAGATTCATGTTCATTGGCTTAAAGCAGCCAATTAGTTTTCCACTTTAGCATGTAAAACTTCATTGTAAAAATAAGTTCCTATTAAGATCATGTGTGTGATACGTACTTAATCAAGTGATACCTATTTACACAAGCACACGAAAATGAAATATGGTAACAGTTACTGAGTAAAAGTCTCCTTCGAAAGTAAGATGCTTGAATTATCGTGAAGTGCACTAAGCTTGTACAAGAATATAATTCCATTCAAGCAGGTTTCGTAGAGTTTTCTTTTTTAACATTAAGTAATTAATGATTTTTAATACCATATCAAAATCCAGTGTCTCTGTAGAATCTAAATAGTTAAACATATGTGATTCTTAGTGAAGCTTGAAAATTTATATAGGCAAAAAAAATATACTTAAGATAATTTAATTTCACCTACAACTAGGAATAATAAGATTAATTACTGCTTTAACAAGTGTTAGGTGAGTCAAATACCCAAACTAGTGTAGAAAATAAGGACTGACTTCATGCGTGTTGCTTGAAATAAGCAGCAAGACTAACAAACAGAACTGGTGTATCAGACATGAAAGTAATCTCAAATGATAATGGAACCTAAATCAACGTTTAAAAAATGTATAATTCTACATCGTAGTTCTTTTTATATCAGTATCATCATATATGTCCTTCACGCTCAACACACGCACACACACACGCACACAAACACACAAAAAGAACGAGCAAGTTCATGTATAAATGTTTGGGCCTTCAACAAAAATTCTTCCTTTGATAATACTTGACTTCATATGATGAATAGCTAAAAAAGATTAATATTCGTTTATGATTATTTTTCTGAAATATATAAAAATTCCCTCGCAACGAGGACGGTTTCACTGGGCATTATTGGTTGTATATGAGAATATTATAAAGTTTCTCATAATTTTACATAGTTCGTACTATTTCCGCTGCATACATGAAATATGATAAACATTCACTTTTCTATGAACATCAATACTATGTTTATTCTTCTAACTTGACATAGCCATTCTGGTTAAGGATTCTTATACAACAGATCCTAGATGTAAAAAAGGCGTTGGCTTCAAATGTTAAATTTGTCACATGGAAATTCTATTTGTATATCTTCTCTTCAGGTGCATACTTAGGAAAACTCTTTCATCTATTTTATAATATTCAATCTTACTGTCCATTTTTTGTTACATCTAGAATGTTGAAGCGACAAAAAAAGGTAACAAGATATTGGTAGACACTATAGTTAACAACATAAATTATACTTAGCTAGTAAAATTTCATTGTTGAACCAAATCAATTAATATTTGCATTCATGTTGTGGATTTTTTTTTATAAGAATGGTCTTAATTTAAGCAAAACGCTCAATATTTTTCTTGTTGTAAATGTACGTGGGGTATTTGTCAAATTATACAAGATTCAATTGTTTTCATGGAAAATGGGTGGGGAATTGTGGAAATTGTGACTCCCATAACGCATTGAAAAGTCAGTAATCCTCGCATTGGAGAGTGATGGGAAAATTGTAACTCCCACAACGTTCTTTATTAAAATTTTGGAAGGTTAGTAGTCTCTTACATTGCTTCTTAATTATTTATGTTTGATTTTTCTTTTTTCTTTTTCATATTAGTAAGAGATTACACGACAAAGAGAGAAAATAGTTGGCAAATTTTGCAAGATTAGCATGACAAAATTTTATTACTATTTATTACTACGTAAATAATTGGCAAATGTTTAAGGTTTTTATTTGCAAATATTTGCAGTACCTCTTTGTTTTTCCAATGACAAATAACTAAAGAATGGTACAAAAGACATTTGCTTCTGATTTTGATATTTGATTTCTACTCTTTTTACCTATTTAACAGATATCCAAAATATCGATAGGTTCGGTTACTTAAATATCATAAATTTTAAGCCTTGTTGCCAAATCTTTCAGATTTTAATCCTATTTCGTATAATTATTTAAAACAAATGAGTATTTTTTTTTTCAAATTTGAATACATCTTTAATGATATATGTGTGTGTGCACGCGCGTGCGTGTGTGCGCGTGCGCATGTGTACACGTATGTGTAGACAAACATATACATACATACATTCAGGAGTAATACATTTATGGATCCAATGGATTATATACAAAGCCCGTAACCTTATGATATCTTTAATCTCTATATGACCAACCGTAAATCCTTCAACATTTGATTGTGTCCCTATGGCAACAAAAAGGCAAACTGTGTGCCTATTGCTCCATGGATCATTAGGAAAAAGTGGAAGCATCAGTTCATATTTGTACATTCTATATGTTGTTTTTTAAGAAATTATTTACCTTGCAGACTTTAAGAAATGTGGATGTGCTATTACCGCTGCATACAAATGATGCCATACACATGAAATAATTTTTCGCTACCCCCCCCCCCCCCCCCCCCCCTTGAATTGGAGGTCTTTCTATTATTTTTCAAAGTAGGAGCAGGAGAACAAAGATTCCACTTATTCCACTTAAAGCATCAAAACATGATTCATTATAATTAGATATCTTATCGATATCCTTTTATTTGATGCATGTACCATCTATAACAATGTAATTAATAGTGGTATAGCCAGAGAAATTAATGGTGACATAATTAATGACACAATAGTGTTTTTATTCACTGTAAAATTTTAGGAAGGATATTTCAATTCATAGCAGCGTAATTAATGGCTTAGGATAACACATACACATTCTGAATCTTGATAAATTTTCACTTTATCGAAATATAATTGATGTATGAGTCTGCACCAGTAAATTCAAATTTTACGTTCAATACTCTCGAATAATTAATACATTATTTGAATCCAAGCCATGGTCTTTTCAAATATATTGACTTCTTTTGAACATTCAAATGTAAAATAGTTTTTTGTATATGTTAATTCAAATAAAATTAGCATTAAACCAGTGGAGTAATGTCCTATGTATAATCATATCATTAATACATTGTATCCTCTCACTCCTCTTGTTTCTCTCCTTTATTCCACATCAATCCCAAAAACTTCACATGTTTCTCATCTTGTTACATAATCATGTTTCTTCTTTTCCTTTTACCCTTGCTATTACTGCTACTGTACCATACCTAGTGCTAAAGCCCATTTTCTAGTTTACATAATAAAGCGATTTAACATTTAAAATTTCAGTAATAATGAAACTAATCGTGTTGATGGTGTGGACTGTGGAGGAAACTTTTTAGAAATCCGTACACGTATGCTTCTGTAATTGGGGTTGTGTGGTCACTTTTAGTTTTCAGGTACCAACGAACTTAGTATTATGTTAATGTTTTCTTTCATGCCAATGGTCAGCTTGACTTTTAATTCTTAATCACAGATGCACTGCTTGCATACTGATACTGCAATCCAAGAACTTCAGCCGAAGAATTGGAGGATGGAGAAAGTGATATTCCATTAAAAGTGCCATTTTATCCCACCTCTTCTAGAAAATATTCATGGTGCATGAGTAGGGTCAGTTGTACTAACAGCAGCATTGCAGCAACACCATTGAAGTAGCAAGAACCAAAAGCCATCCCCATCCTTTACCATATCTGGATCATAACACCTTTGCCCTTGCAGCAAGGCTGAACAATCCACCTTCCCCGGCACAGTGGCCCAATCCAAAGCGGCCTGAAGCGTCTTCTCATCTGCCCCTTCTTTGCCATGCAGAATGTCATGTTCGTCGTATCGTTGCCAGCACCATTCCCGAGTCAGTTAAATGCAGCTTATACACCGGATTCCCATTCACACCAAACAACCCCCAGTGCTTCTCTAACTCTTCTCCGGCCTCAAATCCTCATCGTACAGATCATATATTAAACTGCAGATCCAGAAGCATGAGTTACGATAGTATTTGGTCTCAATCCTTACCTTGTCAATCGTCTCCAGTTGAACCAGATGCCTGAAATGTTGGACCGGCTGCTTTCAGGTACCAATGACCTTAGTATTATGTCGACCATTACTGGATTATGTCTTTTAAAAATTGCAGGGCCGGTCCTAGAAGTTCTAGTACCTAAAGCAAAAAATGAAAATAAGGCCCTTGTACTGGAACTAATGTATTAGACCATAACCAACCATCCGTTCTGTTCAGTTATTCTCTCTCATGTTCTGAAACTGGTCCAACGAGCCGAACACTCAGAAGGGGAGAACCAGCCACAGGTTGGTTGAGGAGTGGGGGTACAACGGCAAAGTGTTTGCCGTTATAATATTACAACGGCAAAGTCTTTGCCGTTGTAATATTATAACGGCAAACACTTTGCCGTTATAACATTATAACGGCAAAGTGTTTGCCGTTATAATGTTACCCCCCAAAACCCTCGCCGCCGCCTCCCCTCCTCAGATCCATTTCCCTTTCCTCCTTCTTCAAACCCGAAAACCCATATTCCTCCCCCATTTTTCACCCAATTTTCTCCACCAATTCACCAATCCGTCAGTTTTTAACCAAATTAACTAGCTTGTGTGAGATATTAGTTCGAAAATATGGCTAGATTACTAAAAAATTTCGCCAAAAAATTCATGCACGGCGACGATCGTGGCGCCGGTGGGAGTGGTGAAGGTGGTAGTGGCCAACAGCCAGTGCTCGGAATAGAAGACTTACTTGTAGCCGCCGAAAACATGGAGAACGAAGAAGCAGAGGTGCAACAGGGAGGCGGTCATCGGGGACGTGGCGGGCGTAGAGGCGGACGAGCAGGCAGGGCACGTAGGGGTGTTGGATCAGTTGCCGCTAGAGAGGGCCAACTCGATGGCTATGTGGATATGAACCTCAGCACCGCGAAGCTTCCTGCGCTATCCAACTTTCGCATTCTTCCAGATGACGAAGTACACGTTAGCACGCAGTCGAGTTTGGCTGTAAGTATTTTTAATATTATTTACATAGTATTCTTTGAGTGTTATATATTGGGTAGATGGTATAACATTTTGTTGAACCGTTAACAGTCGCGGAATATACGTCCACGTGGTTCATTAGCGACCACACTTAGATATTATCATGCACACTTGGCGGGTAAGGAGGGGGTCGCAGGACTGTTACATGCTCTTGGATTTCAATTTTTTCTAGGTAATATTATAGACCTTTTAATGAAATAAGTGGATAATTTAGTAGTCATATTTTATCTTATTGTGCGATTTGCTATTTTAGGAATAAACCATGTTATAAATGCCGATGTCCAATTGTGTGCGGCCATTGCTCTACGGTGGTACAAAACCACCCACACATTTCACTTTCCTTGTGGTGAGTTAGGACTTACACCGCTTGATTTCTCCATGCTTACTGGTATTAGCATTGGAGTAAGTGCTTATCCCCAACTGCCTTATGACGATGGTCGATGGCGTGATCGTGCACTTGTTCATGATCTACTGCCTCATTTGGATGTTTCTGCTACGTCGTATCAGGCAGAAGGCGCTATTAGAGTGAGCGCGATCCGTGCGGCTATGGACAGGATACTCGAGCACTACTCTATTGATGACGACTTGGAGCTTGCTCGATTATTTGTGTTATACCTTATGGGTAACCTTTTCTTTAGTTCTTCGAGCAGTAGCGTTCCTGTGGGGTTTTTTGCGGTCGCGGCTGAGATAGATGCCGATGGGGCGATTTTATATGATTGGGGCACACCTATCCTTGCATACCTATACAGATGTCTCGACATGCAGTGCACCATCACTGATTCTCAGGTTTCTTTATTTGGATTCTGGGAGTTGTTACAGTATTGGTACTTTGAGTACTCTAGGAACTTTCATTTTATCACCCGTATTGCTGACCCATCGACCTTTTTCCCCCGTATATGCTTTTGGACTGCGGACAACCGGGGGCCCAGAGAAAATGAGTCACGCCATGTGTTTCCCGTTGCCCATAACCAGATTGAGCTAAGGATGTATAGGGATCAGATTCTATGGCATCCATTTGAGCAGAGTACATCCATCGATCTTGAGATCATACAGATTGCTAGGATGCTTGCCGGACGGAGATTTCCACTTATATCTTGTCCCGTGGCGCTAGGTGCTTATTGGTATCTTGGTGAGAGGTGCTGGAGACAGTTGTATGACTTCGATGCTATTCCGGATGATCCACACCCACATACTTATCGGTGTATGATTTACCCGACGGAGCAGCTAGATATAGCCAGGACAGCAGGCTGGTGGACGGCTGAGAGCTTTGTTATTATCGGGGAGTGTTACCTTACCTTCTGGCGTAGATTTTTCACCGGGTCCTCAGATACGATTACGCATGCAGCATCGATTGATTTAGTAGGGCCATCTGCTATACGACACGGCATACGTCCACCTGTTGTCGAGGATGTTACCCAGTCCAGTCAGAGTTTTCGTGCAGCTGATCATGTGGCGGCCGCCAGTCATTTTGGATGGACTATGGCAGTGCCCACCATTGGACCGGATCGTTACATTGACGTGTTTCATCCTCCGGCCCATCACGATTACCCGGATCCTACACAGGTATCATATCATGATCTGTATGATATGCAGATGGGGATTAGGCATACGGGCTATATAGAGCATAGGCGTAGCCTAGATTACTATGATGGTGAGCTACGTCGTGTTGCAGAGGAGGCACGACAACAGCAGGCGCATTTAGAGGCCCAGCTTGAGGCAGAGCGCAAGAGACTTCAGGACTTGCAGATGTATTACCACCATAGGTCTAGTGCTGGGTCCAGTCAGCCTCCAGATGTTGGTGATCATAAGAGACGTCATCGGCGCCGCACACGTCCACGTACACATTCAGATGACTCGGACGAGTGAGTTACTATCACTTTTATGTACTTTCACAGTTGTCAGGTGTGTGGTCCTACTGTTGGAGTAGAAATTCTGCATTTTTTGAGTACCAGTGTTATGTACCAGTGTTATGTACTTTTGTTGTATTACCACTGTTATGCATTTTTTGGTCCTACTGTTATGTACTTTTGTTGTTCTACGTATTCCTAGTTGATAGTTGTCTGTTCTTGTTGTTTGAGTAGACGTTCTTGTATTTGTTCACTACCATGATTATGTACTTTCGATGTTTTACGTTTTCACAATTGTCAGTTGTATGTTCCTATTGTTTGAGTATGCGTTCTGTATTTGTTGACTACCGCTATTATGTGCTTTCGATGTATTTTGTGTACGTTTTGATTATGTTTCTGTGTAGAGACTACATTTGGTTATGTGTAGACACTGTATTTATGTGTAGAGAATGTTTTTGTGTAGAGCCGGTATCTTCTGTTGTTCTAGTTCCTGTAAGAGTTATTTGGAATGTAATAACGTTTGAATTTGATGTTGAACAAGGTTTCCCTCTTCTCGTGTAGAAATGCAAAATTCTTAAACAGCACGCCAACATAACAAGGTTTACATATAACTCCATATTCTACGCACAAACAGCAAAGTAAATAGACAGTAAAACAACAATAAAATCACAATACCATAAGCCTACTCAGTTCCATAGCGGGTCAACCAACTGTAGCGTAGTTTATACGCTTCGTAACCAACGAACTCCTCACCATACTCGAAAAGGTAACGAGAATCATATGTTGCTTGATTTGTTTTAAATATGTTCTCGTCTTCAACAGTTTCGATAATCTTTGTGTACCGATCACAAGCGTCTGCAAAATGACGATTAGCCATTTGGATTTCAACCGATGTTCGTGTAGTGGGCCGGGAACGATGGTTGTTGTATAGCCTCGTGATCATTGCCCATCTTTCTTCATATGTTAAACCCCCTCCACTTTGCATTAGCAACTCATCTCTCTTTTCAACCTCAATATAGGATTTTACGAGGGCCAGCAAATCCTTAGACGAAAAATCTGGAGTAGGAGAATTATTACAAGCACTATTACTAGGTCGTTGATTTACTGGAGAAGGACGCGGAGCTGTAACCGCTCGATGCTGAATCGCGACGGGCACCTCTTCAACTTGTGTATCATGAACTAAACCCTTTTCGTTATCGTTCACTAAGTTTCGTTCGTACTCATCAAAAATCCTTCCCATTTCTTCATCACTTATTTTTGAATTGTCCATGTAACCTGTGCATCAGTAGAATTAGTAGAGTAACTAGAAGTACGAATTTTGTTGATAATAAACGTTACCTTTAAGAAAACAAGAAAATAAATTTTCTCCCTTTACTCTACAACGGTGCTGCTTGAAGCTGTAGAAGGTATGAGATGGATTATCAGATATGGAGTACTTATAAGGGCAATGTACGACCAACATTTACAATTCAACATACTTGAATACGGTTTACAGGGTTCTCGTGTTATTATGGTTGATTCTGTACAATGTCCGGTCACATCATTGCAATTAAGCTCTCAGTCTGTAGCCACAGGGGGTCGTCCTCGATACACTTTATCACTAAAAAGCAGATTCCCTACAGTGTTCCCTACAGTCGTACCAGTGACCGGTTACATCAGTATTTTGTTTGTTTACCTACACAAGCTTTGAAAATCGCAAAGTGTAGCTAGTGACCATTCACACCATAACTAATATTGCAGCTATATATACATTTGTTACTTAGTCACAACTTACCGCACTCAAACACCTTCGTTCTCATTCTTAGAGCACATCCTTCTATTAGAACTCACTGAAGATGTCTTCGTGGTCATCTTCTATAGACTCCGAGGAACAGGCGTACAACGAAATGAGGCTACAGGAGCTTCAAGACGAATTTCAGTTCCTAAACCAAATTAGACCGCAAACTGAACCGTCGTACGAACAGCTGAACGTTCAACCTCCATATGAAACTCAAGTCCCACCTGTTCAAGTATCATCTGAACAAGTTGTCACTCAGTCAACTCAGGAAGCAGAGTTCTTTCGTGTACCACTGCAGGAACAAATAGTTGATTCCTATCCAGTTCATTGCTACTGCGGGTACGCGGTTGAAGTTGTGGTTCAAGCAGAGGGAAACAATATAGGTCGGCGCATTCAGCGATGCCCAGCCTTTCCAAATGGTTGCAATTACACGGAATGGATAGACCAACCTTTGTGTCCTCGGGGAATAGCATATTGTAACGAACTCGAACGGGAAAATAGACGTGTTCGAAGTGATAATGAGCAATTGCGATTGAACATCAGGCGACGCCCGTAAGACTAAACGTAAAATGCATTTTAATGAAGTTACTAATTCCTACTCCATGCTTTGATTGAGCTAGTTCGCATGTACTATCGTCAGTTGTTGTGTCTGTATGAACTATTTCAATGGTGCCATCACATGAAATGTTGGCATTTACTATTAATCTCATGATATTACGTTAGATTCCCTACAGTGTCCGGTCACATCATTGCAACACGATAAATGGTGCCATCACAAGAAATGTTGGCATGTACTATTAACCTCGTGATATTATGTTAGATTCTCTACATTGTCCAGTCACATCATTGCAGAACGAAAAATGGGTCGTCCACCAGTGCTTTAACCATTTCAATTCACGAAATGGTTACGAAAAATGGGTCGTTCCCAGGTGCCTTATTTCTGCTTGCGACATAATGAAAACAACTATAATATCATGACAACTAGTAGAACTATTGACAAACCATAATCATACAAACTTCAACAACTAGTACAACTATTGAGCAATTGAAACAACTGGAACAATGACAACTAGTAGAACAGAAGGAAATGCCAAACCATAATCATACAAACTACAACAACTGAGCACACCAGCATCAAATTCAAACACGTACACCTACCATGGTTTAGGGAAAGGACCATCTCTTGTCTTACCGGCATTAATCTTGCTCAAGCGTCTTATTTCTGCTTGTGCTTCGAGTGCATACTGACGTCCACGTTCGCAAATGGGAAGGTCAATCCACTCCTTAAAGCAACAACAATCAATGGCATCAGGATAATTCACGTGGTCGTTGAAGGCTTCACAACCGAAAAATCGACGACCGGCATTTGTTTCGGTCTCGTCAACAACAACGACCGACACTTGTCCACAATAGCAAACAGGGTTGGATCCAATCGTCCCTAGTGGCTCGGAAACCTTCCCTTCGCGTACAATTTCTTTTCCAGCTCTTTGATAAACAGAATGAGCATCGTCATTTGAATACTGTTGGTGTTGGGATAGGGGTTTCTTGCTTACACCTTTTTTTCCGCTTCGCTTGGGTGCAGAAGAAGACATTTTTTGGGTTGTACAACTTGAAGTTGAAAAGGTAGTGTGTTAGTGTGGAAGAAGGAGGAGGTAGGTTGATATATAATGGGAGGGATTGCGACCGTTTAAGTAGCCGTTGGGGCGCAACGGCTATAAAATAAAAAAGCAAATAGTTTGCCGTTATATTTTTATAACGGCAAACAATTTGCCGTTATATTTTTATAACGGCAAAATCCTTTATGCATTGGTAACTGCATCTCCTCCTACATATATCGAATGTCGTTTCACTAAAACCCTATCCATCTACTTAGAGCGTAGTCATGCCAATTTCTTATCCATCTTCTTACAATTACACGGACCTTATTTCTGGACCATCAAATCCTAATCCGTCCGCATCTAGACCGAGTGGTATATTGAAATGGAAGAGCGACACAATGACGAGGTGCGACAATTAGAGCTCGAAGCAGGAATGCACGAAATGGAAATAAGCAATCAGCAAGACAATCCAGCACGACAACATGACCGTAGGGCTAACCTTGTAATTCCTCGTGTAAGAGCCACGGTTGAAGAAGGCGAGGTGCAATCCGCAAATATTGTATGCTTTTGTGGTTTTGAAGCACCGCAATTAGTCGTCCGTCATGGAAAAGACGTTGGACGACGATATTATACTTGTCCAGTACGAAACAACGGATGCGAGTTCGGACAGTGGATAGATGATCGCTTTCCCCGTCGAGCAATTACGTATGCTTTGGAACTAGAGGAAGAAATAAGAAAGCTGCGAAATCAAGTTAACGACCTAAGTAATTCAAATTATCGACTCCAACGTGGATTAAATTAGGATTTAAATATTTTATGTTATGCTAATATGTACTGTATCGTTACGCATCCTATCACTTGTATCGTATCGCTTGTATCGTATCACTTGTATCGTTATTTGATGTTACTATGTTCTGCTGTTCTAGTTCCTGTATGTGTTGTTTGAAATGTATTAACGTTTCGTAACCAGCTGTAGTTGGTCGACGGACTGTAGCACATTGACTGGTCACGTCTTGCACAGTTCGCATAGTGCAGTCATCTTTTATGTGACAGTGGCGTCATGTCACTCTTTGTCGAGAGTTATTGGAATATAGTCCAGCTCTCAGTCTGTAGCCACAGGGGGTCGTCCTCGATACACTTTATCACTAAAAAGCAGATTCCCTACAGTGTTCCCTACAGTCGTACCAGTGACCGGTTACATCAGTATTTTGTTTGTTTACCTACACAAGCTTTGAAAATCACAAAGTGTAGCTAGTGACCATTCACACCATAACTAATATTGCAGCTATATATACATATGTTACTTAGTCACAACATACCGCACTCAAACACCTTCGAAAAATTATGAAATTTGCCACACTCACATATTGATTCGAAAAATTATGAAATTTGAAATCTAGCAATAACTTGACATCACGGATCCAACAAAAGTGGTTTCGTCGAAATCCGAGGTCATTTGCAAAATTTTCATTTTTAAGGGCCTGAATTCCATAGCGACTGTTAAGAATTTTCAATTGGACATATCTTTTGATTCCCGCTATGAAATCTTGATTTTTCGGATTCGTTGGAAAGATATTCTCGATTAGATCCTAATGTTTTTGGTTTCACTAAAATCCAGATTGTTTTGCTCCCGGTACATTCAATTGAAGTTTGAAATCGAATTATCGAACTACCGCGCCATTTTCAATTCTATTTATAATTATATATAATTATTTATATTCTAACGACGACGTATATAATATATACGTTCGAATTATATTCAAAATAAATTTCTCGTCGATATTATTTAAAATATTCTATTTTAAATGTCCAAAATTCACATCACAACAACTGGCCGAATTGACTACTCAATGGCAGAGCCATTATTGGCAACCAATTAGTGCCAACCTTTCACATCACAACAACAGTCCGAATTGAGTACTCAATGACAGAACCATTATTGCCAACCATTTAGTGCCAACCTTTCACATCACAACAACTATCCGAATTCTAGTTCCTGTATGTGTTGTTTGAAATGTATTAACGTTTCGTAACCAGCTGTAGTTGGTCGACGGACTGTAGCACATTGACTGGTCACGTCTTGCACAGTTCGCATAGTGCAGTCATCTTTTATGTGACAGTGGCGTCATGTCACTCTTTGTCGAGAGTTATTGGAATATAGTCCAGCTCTCAGTCTGTAGCCACAGGGGGTCGTCCTCGATACACTTTATCACTAAAAAGCAGATTCCCTACAGTGTTCCCTACAGTCGTACCAGTGACCGGTTACATCAGTATTTTGTTTGTTTACCTACACAAGCTTTGAAAATCACAAAGTGTAGCTAGTGACCATTCACACCATAACTAATATTGCAGCTATATATACATATGTTACTTAGTCACAACATACCGCACTCAAACACCTTCGAAAAATTATGAAATTTGCCACACTCACATATTGATTCGAAAAATTATGAAATTTGAAATCTAGCAATAACTTGACATCACGGATCCAACAAAAGTGGTTTCATCGAAATCCGAGGTCATTTGCAAAATTTTCATTTTTAAGGGCCTGAATTCCATAGCGACTGTTAAGAATTTTCAATTGGACATATCTTTTGATTCCCGCTATGAAATCTTGATTTTTCGGATTCGTTGGAAAGATATTCTCGATTAGATCCTAATGTTTTTGGTTTCACTAAAATCCAGATTGTTTTGCACCCGGTACATTCAATTGAAGTTTGAAATCGAATTATCGAACTACCGCGCCATTTTCAATTCTATTTATAATTATATATAATTATTTATATTCTAACGACGACGTATATAATATATACGTTCGAATTATATTCAAAATAAATTTCTCGTCGATATTATTTAAAATATTCTATTTTAAATGTCCAAAATTCACATCACAACAACTGGCCGAATTGACTACTCAATGGCAGAGCCATTATTGGCAACCAATTAGTGCCAACCTTTCACATCACAACAACAGTCCGAATTGAGTACTCAATGACAGAACCATTATTGCCAACCATTTAGTGCCAACCTTTCACATCACAACAACTATCCGAATTCTAGTTCCTGTATGTGTTGTTTGAAATGTATTAACGTTTCGTAACCAGCTGTAGTTGGTCGACGGACTGTAGCACATTGACTGGTCACGTCTTGCACAGTTCGCATAGTGCAGTCATCTTTTATGTGACAGTGGCGTCATGTCACTCTTTGTCGAGAGTTATTGGAATATAGTCCAGCTCTCAGTCTGTAGCCACAGGGGGTCGTCCTCGATACACTTTATCACTAAAAAGCAGATTCCCTACAATGTTCCCTACAGTCGTACCAGTGACCGGTTACATCAGTATTTTGTTTGTTTACCTACACAAGCTTTGAAAATCACAAAGTGTAGCTAGTGACCATTCACACCATAACTAATATTGCAGCTATATATACATATGTTACTTAGTCACAACATACCGCACTCAAACACCTTCGAAAAATTATGAAATTTGCCACACTCACATATTGATTCGAAAAATTATGAAATTTGAAATCTAGCAATAACTTGACATCACGGATCCAACAAAAGTGGTTTCGTCGAAATCCGAGGTCATTTGCAAAATTTTCATTTTTAAGGGCCTGAATTCCATAGCGACTGTTAAGAATTTTCAATTGGACATATCTTTTGATTCCCGCTATGAAATCTTGATTTTTCGGATTCGTTGGAAAGATATTCTCGATTAGATCCTAATGTTTTTGGTTTCACTAAAATCCAGATTGTTTTGCACCCGTTACATTCAATTGAAGTTTGAAATCGAATTATCGAACTACCGCGCCATTTTCAATTCTATTTATAATTATATATAATTATTTATATTCTAACGACGACGTATATAATATATACGTTCGAATTATATTCAAAATAAATTTCTCGTCGATATTATTTAAAATATTCTATTTTAAATGTCCAAAATTCACATCACAACAACTGGCCGAATTGACTACTCAATGGCAGAGCCATTATTGGCAACCAATTAGTGCCAACCTTTCACATCACAACAACAGTCCGAATTGAGTACTCAATGACAGAACCATTATTGCCAACCATTTAGTGCCAACCTTTCACATCACAACAACTATCCGAATTCTAGTTCCTGTATGTGTTGTTTGAAATGTATTAACGTTTCGTAACCAGCTGTAGTTGGTCGACGGACTGTAGCACATTGACTGGTCACGTCTTGCACAGTTCGCATAGTGCAGTCATCTTTTATGTGACAGTGGCGTCATGTCACTCTTTGTCGAAAGTTATTGGAATATAGTCCAGCTCTCAGTCTGTAGCCACAGGGGGTCGTCCTCGATACACTTTATCACTAAAAAGCAGATTCCCTACAGTGTTCCCTACAGTCGTACCAGTGACCGGTTACATCAGTATTTTGTTTGTTTACCTACACAAGCTTTGAAAATCACAAAGTGTAGCTAGTGACCATTCACACCATAACTAATATTGCAGCTATATATACATATGTTACTTAGTCACAACATACCGCACTCAAACACCTTCGAAAAATTATGAAATTTGCCACACTCACATATTGATTCGAAAAATTATGAAATTTGAAATCTAGCAATAACTTGACATCACGGATCCAACAAAAGTGGTTTCGTCGAAATCCGAGGTCATTTGCAAAATTTTCATTTTTAAGGGCCTGAATTCCATAGCGACTGTTAAGAATTTTCAATTGGACATATCTTTTGATTCCCGCTATGAAATCTTGATTTTTCGGATTCGTTGGAAAGATATTCTCGATTAGATCCTAATGTTTTTGGTTTCACTAAAATCCAGATTGTTTTGCACCCGGTACATTCAATTGAAGTTTGAAATCGAATTATCGAACTACCGCGCCATTTTCAATTCTATTTATAATTATATATAATTATTTATATTCTAACGACGACGTATATAATATATACGTTCGAATTATATTCAAAATAAATTTCTCGTCGATATTATTTAAAATATTCTATTTTAAATGTCCAAAATTCACATCACAACAACTGGCCGAATTGACTACTCAATGGCAGAGCCATTATTGGCAACCAATTAGTGCCAACCTTTCACATCACAACAACAGTCCGAATTGAGTACTCAATGACAGAACCATTATTGCCAACCATTTAGTGCCAACCTTTCACATCACAACAACTATCCGAATTCTAGTTCCTGTATGTGTTGTTTGAAATGTATTAACGTTTCGTAACCAGCTGTAGTTGGTCGACGGACTGTAGCACATTGACTGGTCACGTCTTGCACAGTTCGCATAGTGCAGTCATCTTTTATGTGACAGTGGCGTCATGTCACTCTTTGTCGAGAGTTATTGGAATATAGTCCAGCTCTCAGTCTGTAGCCACAGGGGGTCGTCCTTGATACACTTTATCACTAAAAAGCAGATTCCCTACAGTGTTCCCTACAGTCGTACCAGTGACCGGTTACATCAGTATTTTGTTTGTTTACCTACACAAGCTTTGAAAATCACAAAGTGTAGCTAGTGACCATTCACACCATAACTAATATTGCAGCTATATATACATATGTTACTTAGTCACAACATACCGCACTCAAACACCTTCGAAAAATTATGAAATTTGCCACACTCACATATTGATTCGAAAAATTATGAAATTTGAAATCTAGCAATAACTTGACATCACGGATCCAACAAAAGTGGTTTCGTCGAAATCCGAGGTCATTTGCAAAATTTTCATTTTTAAGGGCCTGAATTCCATAGCGACTGTTAAGAATTTTCAATTGGACATATCTTTTGATTCCCGCTATGAAATCTTGATTTTTCGGATTCGTTGGAAAGATATTCTCGATTAGATCCTAATGTTTTTGGTTTCACTAAAATCCAGATTGTTTTGCACCCGGTACATTCAATTGAAGTTTGAAATCGAATTATCGAACTACCGCGCCATTTTCAATTCTATTTATAATTATATATAATTATTTATATTCTAACGACGACGTATATAATATATACGTTCGAATTATATTCAAAATAAATTTCTCGTCGATATTATTTAAAATATTCTATTTTAAATGTCCAAAATTCACATCACAACAACTGGCCGAATTGACTACTCAATGGCAGAGCCATTATTGGCAACCAATTAGTGCCAACCTTTCACATCACAACAACAGTCCGAATTGAGTACTCAATGACAGAACCATTATTGCCAACCATTTAGTGCCAACCTTTCACATCACAACAACTATCCGAATTCTAGTTCCTGTATGTGTTGTTTGAAATGTATTAACGTTTCGTAACCAGCTGTAGTTGGTCGACGGACTGTAGCACATTGACTGGTCACGTCTTGCACAGTTCGCATAGTGCAGTCATCTTTTATGTGACAGTGGCGTCATGTCACTCTTTGTCGAGAGTTATTGGAATATAGTCCAGCTCTCAGTCTGTAGCCACAGGGGGTCGTCCTCGATACACTTTATCACTAAAAAGCAGATTCCCTACAGTGTTCCCTACAGTCGTACCAGTGACCGGTTACATCAGTATTTTGTTTGTTTACCTACACAAGCTTTGAAAATCACAAAGTGTAGCTAGTGACCATTCACACCATAACTAATATTACAGCTATATATACATATGTTACTTAGTCACAACATACCGCACTCAAACACCTTCGAAAAATTATGAAATTTGCCACACTCACATATTGATTCGAAAAATTATGAAATTTGAAATCTAGCAATAACTTGACATCACGGATCCAACAAAAGTGGTTTCGTCGAAATCCGAGGTCATTTGCAAAATTTTCATTTTTAAGGGCCTGAATTCCATAGCGACTGTTAAGAATTTTCAATTGGACATATCTTTTGATTCCCGCTATGAAATCTTGATTTTTCGGATTCGTTGGAAAGATATTCTCGATTAGATCCTAATGTTTTTGGTTTCACTAAAATCCAGATTGTTTTGCACCCGGTACATTCAATTGAAGTTTGAAATCGAATTATCGAACTACCGCGCCATTTTCAATTCTATTTATAATTATATATAATTATTTATATTCTAACGACGACGTATATAATATATACGTTCGAATTATATTCAAAATAAATTTCTCGTCGATATTATTTAAAATATTCTATTTTAAATGTCCAAAATTCACATCACAACAACTGGCCGAATTGACTACTCAATGGCAGAGCCATTATTGGCAACCAATTAGTGCCAACCTTTCACATCACAACAACAGTCCGAATTGAGTACTCAATGACAGAACCATTATTGCCAACCATTTAGTGCCAACCTTTCACATCACAACAACTATCCGAATTGACTACTCAATGACAGAACCATCATGTTGGAACCATTATTGCCACCCATTATTGCCTACATGTACTCTATGTCAGAGATATTTAGTTTACCATCCCTGCTTATATATATCTCTCGTTCGGATACGCTTAGAGATAACAACGAAACTCAACTTATAAAAAAGCAAGCAATGGATCCAAATCTATACTACCATTACTACAAAAACAAGAAGAATCAAACTGATAATTCCGAACTAGAAGTGGAGCAAGAGACGGAGGAGGAGCTGGAACAGCACGCAATGGTTGCGTATTCCAATTATTTCGCTGAAGGCTCAACTAGCAACCATCGGGGTAGCATGCATGGCCGGATTGACCGACGGTATAAGAGAGACTACAAGGATGGACATGAAAGACTAATGAGGGATTACTTCATCGACAATCCAACCTTTGATATAACTTTGTTCCGCCGTCGTTACCGTATGAGTCCGGCTATTTTCTCAAAAATATATCTTAAACTTCACCAGTCAAATCCATATTTCACTTATAGACTGAACGGAGCACAAGAAATCGGCCATTCACCACACATCAAAATCACCTCGGCGTTGAGGATGTTAAGCTATGGAACATCTGGCGATCAAATGGATGAATATTTCAGAATCACAGCATCAACAGCAATAGAGTGTCTGAAAGAATTCTGTAAAACAGTTGTTGCAGAGTTTGGGAAGGAGTATCTACGGACGCCTGGACCTAACGATATAACCAGGATACTACGCAGGGCAGAAGCCAGAGGATTTCCAGGTATGATTGGAAGTTTAGATTGCATGCATTGGGCTTGGAAAAACTGCCCAACGGGATGGAAAGGAATGTTCACCGGACATAAGAAAGTGCCATCAATGATCCTTGAAGCAGTAGCAACAGACGATTTATGGGTTTGGCATGCTTTTTTTGGAGTCCCAGGTTCATTGAATGATATAAATGTTTTAAAACAATCATATCTTTTCACAGAACTTGCTAACGGATTGTCAACAGATGTTTCATATAAACTTGGTAATATCGAACACAAAACTGGGTACTACCTAGTCGATGGAATATACCCAAAGTGGAGAACTTTGATGCAAGGGTACAAAGTTCCATCAAATGATAAAGAAAGGTATTTCACTGAAAAAGTAGCTAGCTATAGAAAGGACATCGAACGTACGTTTGGTGTTTTACAAGCCCGATTTCATATTTTACGAAATCCTACTCGTTTTCATGATGCAAGAGTGCTTTCAGAAATCATGTATGCTTGTATAATAATACATAACATGATTGTGGAGTCTGAAAGAGGCGGATATAAGAATCAAAAGTCTAATTATCCTGACATGTTTACGGGCTCAAATGCAAAACCCCATAAAGATGTAAACTCAATGGAAGAATATGTTGATATGGTTCAACACATTGAAGATCAAGCTGCACACTTCCAATTGCGTGACCAGTTGGTGGAACATTTGTGGGCGCATAAAGGAAGGAATAGTCGGAATCAGTAGTTGGTACTAGAACTATGTATCAGTGTGTAGTCGTGTACTATGTATCATTTGAACTATCTATCAGTGCGTACTTGAGTCAATAAATGTGGTTTCCAATTATTGTAGATTGTATCATTATTTCAACTCAACCCAACATATACAGCTCGTACATAAACAACAACTACTACATTAATACTAGAAACAGGTCACAATCATATTACAACTCACCCCAACATATATAGCTAGTACATAAACACCCACCAGCACATAAATACTACAAACAGTTCACAATCATATTACAACTTAACCCAACATACATAGCTAGTCCATATACGAGCCACTAACGCTTCCGCTTCTGCTTCCTTTGTTTTTTCTATACTCTCCAATCTGCTCGGCTACTAGTTCTTGCTGTAGAGGGGTAAGCTTACTAAAATCACATGTAATCATTTTAACATAATTATTCTCTCGCGCCAAAGCTTTCTGCTCCTCCAGCTTCTTTTCTTCCATGGCTTGTTTCTCCGCATGTTCTTATCTGCGGAGCTCTCGATCATCCCTAACTGCCTTTTGGAAATCTTCGTCGCTACGGTTTCTTTCCACCGAAAATTGAGCTTTATGCTCTTTTGTTGCCTTAGATGAACTCTCCATTGTTTCCATAAATCTAGCAAACTCTACACCTCGTTGCTCCAGCTGAATTGCCTTGGATCTGCCGACAGGTCGTCCATCACTACTTCCAAATAAAGGGTTTCTTTCTTGCGAACTCGGGCCACTTCCTGGACTAGAATCAGAGTAGTTCATCCTTCTAGCTTTGTTCTGCTGCTCAAACATGAAGTTGCTGGGGTTCTTCCACTTCGGCAACCTAGATATAAGCTCATAACAGTCTTGGAATTTAAATGGATGACCATACTTTTGCTGGTAGGCCTTTCGTGACTCTTCAATCTGTAACACAAAGTGGATATTGTATGAGCGTATGTCATTTCTAACTAATCGATCATAGTATAGTAAGTTATTTTTCAAAGTAATCTACGCTACTTACAACGTCATAAGGTGCAGCACCGCTTTGCTGTCTGTTCTCCAAGGCTGTCAGTATTGCAAGATAGTTCTGACACGCGGCATTCATAACTCTATAACCGCCTCTAAGTGATGCCCATGTTCTATTCCTCGCTTCCAACGAATTGTAGAACTCTGCTACTCTTTCCCAAAATTTCTCACCTTTCATATTATTTCCAACAATGTTGTCTTGTGAAATGCGTATCCACGATTTAGCAAGTGAAACGTACTGCTCGGAAGTAAACTTACATTGTTTTCTTCTTCCATCCGCTGGTATATCTTCCCCTTCAGCATTATCATCCTCAATATCTTCTATTCCGTGATTCGGCTCCGATTCAACTTCGGTTTGGTGTCGTTTACTGAAAATGCTCCTTAAAGACTTCACCTTCTTCTTCTTCTTTTGGTTATATTCGGGACTGATAGGTGCAACGTATTCTTCATTCAATTCTTCAGAATTTGTAACATTTACTTCCTCATTTGCATCTTCCTCCTCCTCCTCCGTAGAAGTCCCAACATTTTCTTCGGTAGTAGGAGAGACATACCCATACGAAAACTGTCTTTGCAGATTTTGCATCGCTTCGCGGTCACGAACCTCGGTCTGTTGCGGAGTTAGGTGAGGTTGTTGACTTTGCTCGGTCTGCATCATCATTGACATATACGACGAATGATCGTCGTACACGCCTACCCCGGGCCGTCGTTGGTAAAACTGTGGCGGGACGGACGATTGGATGGGAGAAAAATTAGGATGATCGAGCGGTTGGTACGGTGGACGGTATGGATAATTTGAATACGGCGAGTAGCCATATTCGTGAGATGGCTGCAACGATTGCTGTTGTTGGATTGACCGTTGCATCGCATACGATGACGAGTGCGGTTGGGACATGAGTTTCTTGTTTATGGTTTTTTTTTCCGCTTCGCTTGGGTGCAGACGAAGACATTTTGTTGATGAAGAAGTTGGGAAGGTGGAGTGGTTGTGTGGAGGAGGAAGAAGAAGGAGGTAGGGTGGTTTATAGGGAGGAAGTGAACTAGCCGTTGCTAGTTCTTATAACGGCAAACTGTTTGCCGTTATAAGATTATAACGGCAAACACTTTGCCGTTATAATCTTATAACGGCAAAGTGTTTGCCGTTATAATCTTATAACGGCAAACAGTTTGCCGTTATAAGAACCAGCCTCTGTTGGGTGAACCAGCCACGGAGGAGCTCAAAACTAGCCACAGACCAGCCACGGGTGAGTGAACAAGCCACACCTGGTTGCTCCGTGGCTTGTTTAGTAAGTGAACAAGCCATTGTTGGTTGTGCTCTTACATCAAAGTAATTTACATTGTTTAGAAAAAAATAAATCTTTATTCATAACAAATGTATAAAATTAAAATCAACCTTAAATTAACTGATGTTTCAGGGTACCACTGATACCGTCAAACGATTTTTTTTTTTTTTTTTTTTTTTTTTTTTGCCGTGTTCGGCGGCTGACTAAACGTTGTTCGGACGGCAGTACCATAATACTCTTTAGCACCAACTGTACTACCCTTAGCACCGGGGTAAATTATTACATAACTACTAATCTAAAATTAGGAATTAAATTTTAGTCTACTGTTCACAAAATAGATTACATTTTACATTGTAAACTATTATTCACAAAAGATAGATGATGACATGCTGTGTTTCATTGTATAAACTGCCAAACAGCAAATTCCCATAATTTAATGTTTAAAGCATAAAGCATTAAAGTTAGTACCTTCAGCTTAAATAATGAAATTGAATTGACGTGTTTAGTGTTTCTTTTATGCCCTTCTGGTTGTTGACTGTTGAGAGATCCAAAGACCTGAGAGGTGCAAGTTGAAGACGAAAATGTTAGAATTTTTGGGAGGAAGAGTAATAGATTAACGAGAAAAAGGAATATTTGAAAAAGAGGAAAACTTTTAAATTGCTTTATTACTCTTTTCTTTTCTTAATTCTTCCTTCATACATGCATACAAATGAGACAAACTCTTATTTATAACATACAATACATCTTTCTAGATTTGCAGCATTAAAACCTCTCATTAATGAATAATTATCTTTTTCCTAATTAACAGCAATATTAAAACCTTTCTAGAAATCTTCAATCTTTAATGGCTTGGCAAAAGACCATTTCAAATTATATTCCAACACTCCCTCCAAATTTGAAATTTTCTTTCTTACTCTTTTTCGATTGATTGGCTCGAGTATCATAGGTTGTATCTTCTTTCCAATCAAGCTCTTTTTTCCTTTTTCCTTTTCATGGTTTGCTTTATCAATGTTGCTTGTGAAAACGCCAGTTGCTAGTCTAAAGGGTGATGCGTTTGCATATCTAATCACTTCGTTCAAATCATTGAACTTAAGAATGGACTGGAGTGGTCCAAATATCTCTTCTTTCAAAATGACCATATCATCCTTGAAATCTGAGAAAATAGTGGGTTGGATATAGTACCCTTTACTTTCAATTCTCTTACCCCAATTAACAAGGGAAGCACCACCATCAACCCCTAATTTTATGTAATGTAGGATCTTATTGAATTTCTCATCATCAATCTGAAGACCTTGCTCCACACCTTTCTTAAAAGGATCACCGATTACATGACTCAAACCACGAGCTTTTGACTTGTCTACGAACTCATTGTATATTTTTTTCATGCACAAAGGTACGAGAACCAGCACAACAACGTTGTCCCAATGTAATAGGCTTAAGGTTGCATTTTGCAGCCATTCCGAGTACCATTTTACTGGTTTCAGACGATTCGGTGAAAGCAAGCTTGTTGACATCCATGTGACTAGCAAAAGCTGCACCAGCTGTGGATCCAAAACCAGAGATCACATTAAGAACACCATCAAGATCTTCTTTATATTCATCTGCCTTCTTCTCACTTTTACAAGCATCCTTTTTTATTGAATCATCATCGACCCTAGCATCGTCAGGGTCACTCATCTCGATATCCTCATTTTTGTTTTCGCTTTTGTCTTCTATTTCTGCGTCCTCTTTTATTTCACTGCAACCTTCTCTTTCTTTGCCTTTTTTTGTATCACTATTGTTGTCTTTTATGTTCATCATCTCCACATCATGCAATTCTGGATTGCTTTGTTCACCTGCTTCCTTACCTTTGTTTGTGACATTCTCGTTTTTCAAATCTTGTGCAATGTTGTTCTCTTCCTCTTTGTTAGCATCGTTTTCATTTTCCAAATCCTCTTTGAGGTATACATCATCATCTTCATCACCATTTTTCTCCTTCAAAATATTCTTCGCGTTCTCTTTGTCAACAATCAAATTGTCTTCTTCTATCAATTCTGTGTCATCTTTTGCATACAATTCTTTTAATAATTTCCATGAATCTTTTGCAGTTCTTTGTCCATAAATATGACGATATGCTTCTTCATCGATGTTCTCACTCATCACAACACGAGCTTGAAGATCTTTCCTTCTCCAACTTACAAATGATTTTCTCTCTTTCTCCGTCATATTTCTATCTTTTGGCCATTCACAGCAACTTTCAACGATTTCCCATAACCCTTGGGAAATCAGCTCTTCTTTCTTCTAATTACTCCATTCCTCAAAATTTTCTTTTGTGAGAACAGTGAGAAGAAACGATGGAAAAAATAGATGCGGATGCGCCATACTTTCAACTAGGCTCTGATACCACTTTGTAAGAATTTTTGGGGAGGAAGAGGAATAGATTAATGAGAAAAAGGAATATTTGGAAAAGAGGAAAACTTTTAAATTTCTTTATTACTCTTTTCTTTTCTTAATTCTTCCTTCATACATGCATACAAATGAGACAAACTCTTATTTATAACATACAATACATCTTTCTAGATTTGCAGCATTAAAACCTCTCATTAATGAATAATTATCTTTTTCCTAATTAACAGCAATATTAAAACCTTTCTAGAAATCTTCAATCTTTAATGGCTTGGCAAAAGACCATTTCAAATTATATTCCAACAGAAAATTCGCCAATCTTCGTCCCCGTTAGATGAAGAGCCACCGTCGTCTTACCTTCATACGTGATATGTAAATCACGATTTTTTTTCTTTCTGCTGTGTGTGTGAATCGTATGAGAATTGGTGCCCTAGCGGATTTGGGGCCCTAAGCGGTGGCTTCTACCGCTTTGGGGAAGGGCGGGGCTTGTAAAAATGCTATATAGATAAAAGACCTTAAATTGCTAAAAGTTGGCTATCCAAGGGCTCAAATACTTAGGATGAAATTTTTGAGAAGAGCCATATAATCAAGTAATGATGTCGATCAAGAAGCTTTGATGGAAAAAAAATTGATTGAAGAGGACTTGGCAACCTTGAAAGGTGGTGGAAAATCATAACAAAACGGTGAACAACGGGTACTTAGTAAGATTTTGCTAATCCCAACTTTCTAAGTCATGCGGATTACTCTACTTTATCCCAAACAGAGCCTGAAATAGATATTGTCACTTCCTGGTAACCACTCGATATATTGTTTTGACTGAAGAACCAGTACCTATAGTTCCTAATACAAGCACTTTGGCTATTACAAGACTTTTTTGCCAAATGTAAATACAACTTTGATACAAGGATAAGAAATATCCGTCTATATAATAATTCTCATTGATCTTACCTTTGGTTCGACCTTGAAATACCGAAATTGCCCCTCATTTTTTTAAATCTATTCTATCTATATGAATAATTCCAACTAATCGTATTTCTCTTGGAGTTATGGTCCGACCATGGAATACCAAAAATGCCCTTGAAATTCAATTATTATATTAAAAACTCATAATGTTTGGTCTATTGCCATCAAGAATGGAAACTCATATTAATCACTTTATACATGATTATTAATGAGTAATTGATATTTCGATATATAGTCATTTATAATGTAATGAAAAGTCATTTATGGTATATTGACAATGACAAATTTGCATGCTTGAGAAAGTCTTTGATGCACTAATTCCTGATTAGCAGTGTTCTATTATTGGATATTTTTGAATGTAAATATGGCAATTCAACCTTGATTCCTATTAAATTATTGTTATATTAGTCTCTTTATGCTAAAAAGGAATTTATGTGTTGCTAATTAACAAGGCATGTCTTATATGTCAATGATTCTCTTCGTTTTTATCATTCTAAATGCAGTTCAGATGATATACTATTTGCCTCTTTTAATATGCTAAAAATTTCAAGATAAATTTTTTTTAAAACCTTGATTCCTAATTAAATTATTGTTATGTCGATCTCTTTGTGCTAAAAAGGAGCTTATGTGCTACTAATTAACAAGGCATGTCTTATATGTCAATGATTCTCTTCGTTTTTATCATTCTAAATGCAGTTCAGATGATAATATTTGCCTTTTTTAATATGATAAAAAATTCAAGATCATTTTTTTTAAAACATGATCCTTAATTAAATTATTATTATGCCAATCTCTTTATGCTAAAAAGGAATTTATGTGTTGCTAATTAACAAGGCATGTCTTATATGTCAATGATTCTCTTCGTTTTTATCATTCTAAATGCCGTTCAGATGATATACTATTTGCCTTTTTTAATATGATAAAAAATTGAAGATCATTTTTTTAATAAATTCCATTAGTTTCCCCATATACGTACTTGGTGATATGTATAAAGTATTAAATAAAAGAACATTTGTTCAGTTACAAGAACTGTGATGGAGGAAACTTATGCACCTGCAAATCTCAATTTCATAAGGGAATGGTAACGCTTGAAGTTTATAAGGAAGAATGTTTTTTTCCTTTTAGTAAATGGTTATATTTTGCAAATTCTCTAATTTTCCATGTTAACCGGTCTTTGAAATTGATATAAAATATGTAATCCTTAGTATATAAATTTTTCATTTGTAAAATTTTGATTATGCTATTCATATTCTAATTTGCTAACTGTTCATGTTTCAATTTCGAAATGCTTTTAGATTTTGATGAACAATGACATCTCTACACTCCGAAATGCCATGTTTCTTTTCATGTTAACTTTGACGTGCAATCACTCCATTTTGTGCTATTAATATAAACAATCTTAAATCCACTTTCCATGTTTCCAATTAGCATTATACTGTTAAAAGATTATGCAAATAGACTCAGACATGTTTTATTATATGGCAGTCTAATCGTATTTTATTTGTAAGTTTATCATATATAACGAACTATATAATTAACCTTAACATAATGGGTGAATGGTAGCATTATGTAAGTTTATCATAGATAACGAACTATATAACTGACCTTATATTAGCAAACATTTTATTTTGAAGATTGGTTTATGAAAATATAGGATAAGTTGAATTTTTTGTTTTCGTGTGGCAGATTAAATCAACAAAAGAAGAATCTTGCCACCATGTGTGGATATTTACGCCAATATGAAATTATTATACATGGGTATAGAACATGTTAGTTGGGAGCTTTACAAATTAATAAGAACTTGATGTTAGGACAATCAATCATTTTTGAATTATTTTTCTATATATTGTTTCTGCACTTATATGCTTATATTTATACAATGACTTCACTAATATATGACAAAGATGATATTAAAGATGTAAATGTTCTTAACTTTTGTTAGAAGACATAAGTCTTCATTATGAATTTTTGATATATGTTATTTTTATGATCAACTTAGCAGGTGATTAGTTGGTTAAATATAAACGTATAGAGATGTGTATATGCTAAGTTTAGTTTGCTCTGTTAGTACTGTAAACATTCTATTAGATTTACTGTGATCATCAAATCCAGACGTCAAAACACACAATATAAATTTCATGAGGTATGTTCTAATTTTTTTTCCTTTCGTGTTGCCTTTTTAAAAACAAAATATATACCTTCCTTATTTCAAATTCTATGCTTGATATTTGGCATAACATTTGTATTACGTAGATTTTCTGATAGTGGGAGGAAATCCTTCTCAAATGCAGTAATTTTCCTACAAGTCAGATTGTGACTTATTAATATAAGCAATCTTAAGTCCACTTTCCATGTTTCCAATTAACATTATACTGCTAAAAGATTTTGCAAATAGAATCAGGCATGTTTTCTTATATGACAATCTAATCGTATTTTATTTATTACACTGTTATTCTTGAGTAATAAACTATATACGATATTGCTTACATCGATCAAAACAAACTATGAAATGAAACAACATTTTCATGATGGTAGTATTTTTTTATTTATTTATACCCTTGAATGTTCGCATTTGATTGAATTCGTGTAAGCACATTTCATTCCATAGATATCTCAACATCGCCTATAAATGTCTAATGGGAAAGGCACGTGTATACATTGCTGGAAAAAAAGCCATTTAATTAAATTCCTTTTCTAAATGTTCAAAAATGTGCATCGTATCCTCTATAAAAGTTTCTTCTTCACATTGACTATGTGTGTATTCATCTCGTCATGATCTAATTTGTTTCACTATCTTTGCACAATTTCTTTACTATGTTGGTTGTCAGCGCCTTCTCTTTGTCTCCTATCGCTACCCTAACCCAGATCAACAAAAACTATGAAAATCAAATTTTGTATCAAATTAGCAGTCCAAAATGTCATTCTTACTTATCTTTATTCTCTAAGGATACTCGACACTCTCAGATGACGTTTGCAGTATAAGAGTTGGGGAAAGAAAGCAGAAGATGTGAGTTGGTTGCATCTGAAATAATTAAATTTGATTAAAAAAAGTACTGCTTTTAACGTCATTATGCTTTGAAGTTTTATCCTATGATGTCTGCAATTATCTAGCCAATTTTTTGTATAGAAAATGTAATAGAATAACTGCTCTTCGTTAATTGTCTTGAATCAGCGATGATAACTTGGTTGGACATATGTTATATTAGAAAGAAATTCATCTACTATCAATGTCATAACATTTAAACTACCTTATATCATCGCTTTCATTTATTTATGTCTATATTAGATGACAGTGAAGGCAACAAAAGGAAACAAGTGTTGCAATCATTCATCCTTTCAATGACAAACATATAATAAGGTATGTGGTTGTAGTATATAAGTAATGTCATTGGCTTCACTAAGATTTAACTGACCATAAGCAAGACGGTATGTGTTACAGACTTTATGTAGGATTCTTATATAGATGTGATTTGCTCGATTTACTTGATTTGTTATGAAAAAGATAAAAATACAAGTATAGATATAATGTAAACAGTTATTAAGTATACAACTTTTGAATTGCCGTCTTTTATGTTGTAAATATTTCTGGCTTATTTTTTCCTGGATAGGTAATTTTCTACATTTTATTTCCCTCCCTTACCCAATATGCGCCCACAATCACATCTTCCCTCTAAATGATAGTATTTTTTTAGCTCTATCCTGTTTGGTACTTAATGGTATAATTTTCTCCGTATATAAATTAGTTGATTATGTTGCTATATTAAACGATGAAGTTGTAGAATTAAATATAAAGCATGGTTTCATCCTTTCATTATTTTATTTTATCACACTGTATTTTAAAGTGAAGTGTGCAAACTCCCATTAGCCTAATATCATACCGATATCTTTGTATATTAAGATGAAACATTGGTCAATCCTCTAATAAGCGGGACACTTTCTCCATGATTTAGTCCTAAGATGCTTGATATTAAAAAATAAGAAAAGTTAGCATGTTGTATATCTCAAGATGTTTTAACAATTTATTTATTCTTATCGTTGCATTTTTTCAATTTCAACTGATGTAGTTTGTATTATTTAGAGCATAGCTATATTTTTATGACTTAATGAGTAAAAAACACAGGTTTCATATAAGGATGACTTTTACTTTTTTGCTAACTAGTGTGAACCCGTGTTTCACACACGGAAGTAGGAAAAATAATTATCATGTAAAAATAGCGGTGAAAATACGAAATTTCATGTTTAAGCAATAAAAGAAACTTGAGTCTTACGATGTATGAGGTAAAAAATACCTACATTATATTGTATATTATTCATTTAAGTGGAATCCTTTTATACTGCAACATATAAAATGTGTTACATAATAAGTTGCACAAATCTTGATTTTTAAATGCTTTTATAGTGTAAAACAGAGTAATCAACTATGCTACTATTGATATATACGATAAGTGTTGGAAAAAACCAAGAAAATTAAATTATGCGTCTCCTTCAAACAATTTAGCTGGAGAACATCCATGTTCAACTGGATAGAAGCAATAAAGCATGTCAGAAAATCAATGAGTCAAAAAAAAATTGAAGGTGGACTTTATTAAGGAAAAATATGATTTATCTTTGCTATTATTACATCAAAAGACAAAATTCGGGTATTAATAGTTTTTGTTACATGCACAAAAGGAAGTAGGTGAGCCGGGATTTTATTTATTTATTATTCATTGGTCATAGATGCAAGTTGTCTAGTCAGTTGGTATCCTTCGTTGTGCTCCTGCAATTGAATTTTGTTAAAGTCAGTAACAATGGCAGGTGTAATAAATGCTCTAATAATCTTGTAAAAAGGAAATAATGATGTGTATTGTTTTTCTGGATAGGTAACAAAAGCAATGTCTAAAAGGCAGGAATTAACTTCTATATTTATGTACACATGGAATCTAAAAAGCATTAAAAATCAAAGCCTAAATTATAGAATTTTCGTGCATTGAAATACAAAATATTCTAGAAAGATTAAAAAAATTATGGTTGAAGGACATATTTAATGAAATAAAAGATAAAATTCTTTGTGGCGGAGATGTATTTAATCATATGTTTGTCTGGAAGTAGCAACTGCTAATGTGAGTATTATGCAAGCATGTAAGATAAAGGTAAAATATGCTCAATCATGTAAGCTAAGACCATTTGCATATAGAATTCACCTAAGAATTTTCTAATAGATGCATTGTTCGATAAGTCAATTTTCTAATTCATTCTAAATGCGTTGATATGGCTAAACTGAAACAATATGCTAAATTACTTTATTCCAGATCCTATGTAAAATTATTGTATGTATGTTACTACGTATCTTCCACATGAAATAACCATAAAATTAAACTTTACCTATTTATATTGGCCTCGAGTGGACTATAGTTAACGAAATAAGATTTGAACCTGAAACAACAAAAAATTTCAGAAATAGCTTGCATTTGATGGGTAAAAATTAAGATATAAATAGTAGATGTGTGCTCGTTTGCAAAAATGTTGCGTTGCAACTGCTACACCAAGGAAAAAATATATGCAATTTGTAACGTCCCGTATTTTTGGTAGTCAGATATTTAAATTATTTTATTATTTAAATATTAATTTGGAATTTATAAATGCATTTATAATATAATTCGTTTATATAATGAAGTTTGAACGCATAATTTATATTTAATTATAAAACGAACTCGAAGCGCCGTGGTAGTACATAGTTTACGATTTGAACTTCAATTGAATATACAGAATCCGTTTTAAGTCGGAATGCTGCGAAACAAGATACATTTGAACCGATTTGATTATATGTTTCTAATGTGAGAGAAAAAAATGGAGATTTCAGCTTATAAACTGTAAGATATGTCCAATTCAAATTTTTGAATAGTCGCTATGAAATTTCGTTAATAAACGATAACTTTATTTAATAAAATATTAATGGTTTTTATCTATTTGAATATCGTTTAACTCAAATTTCTGAATATTAATATATACTGGTTCAATTTGAAGCTAGTGGTTATTCCATTTGGATAAATATAATGATAATAATTTATTATTTATTTAAATAAGATTTGTTTTGAATTTAAATATATTTTATCGATATTTCAGGCCATAAAAATAGTTTTCTTTTCAAACGACCTCCGTTTTCGATGAAACGAATTTTATTGGAATGCGTACAATTAATTATTGCTATATTCCCAATTTGGAGCCAATCAAAGCTGTTTTATCAGTGGGCGATATTTAGAGGTGAAACGATAAATTAAAATACCGTCGTTATACAACCGGAGTCCGTTTTCAACGAAATAAATTTCATTGGAAGCGGAACGTTAAGATGTAGCGGTATTGCCCCTTGTCAATGTGTTTGAAGTTCACGGGTGCTAGTACGTATATTAAACGACCCACGTAAATAGCAGTAAAATATAAATAATGTACACACACGACGTGTTGTCTCCATCAAATTTATGAAGCGTTTGAACCATACATACATGATCATGCAGCTGTATCGTGAAAACTCTATTAACCCCATGTGAATCAACATCTTGCGCACAAGTACAACTCATATAATTAGACAAACCTACCCTAAATTATGCAAACCATATAGCCACATACACATTAATATGAGTAGTCCCTAGCCTAATCTGGCAACACGTAACCTCCCATTTTCCTTCAAATGTTATCACCGCACATGCAATGTACGAGTAGCCACCCAATCTTCTGCGCAAGCCCAACACGGCCTAATTTAAAATGGCCTGACCTATATATAGCATGTAATATCAATATATTCGTAGCCAACAAATATTTCTTTTTGAAATTAAGCTTGCACATGCTTTATGTGCATTAAATGAAAACTAAGCAACTTGACGCAACATTTTCTTTTCCATTTTTACTCAACACAGCCTACCTACTGTTCCTACAGCTTGTTTTGTCTACATCAAAATTTAAATTCACACAGCTAAACTAACTTGGCACTAAGAGCACCTCCAACAAAGGGGCAAATTCATGTTACGACCTTGAATAAGGTTTTTTTTTTTTTGCACCCAACAGATGTTCCATCATGTAACATTCAAGCAAATGTTACGGCCTCAATTCAGATTGCTGAATCGGGCGCGTGAGCCGATTTTATCGACTCGTGAAGTCGCGAGCCGATTTTATCGGCGTGCGCCAGATAGATCGGCTCGTGACTTCACGAGCTGATTAAATCGGCTCGTGACTAGTATTTTTCCCCCCTTTATCCTACCATATTTTCACATATGACAAAATAAACCGTTATTATTTTCGTAGAATAAACTAATTTGGAACATAATAATAGATGATTAATAACCCTTATGAATACAAGAGAACGAGTTGTACAATAGAAAAGGACAACATCTTTGCTGCATACATGATCGATAAGTTCGGACAAGCATAAAATAAAATACAAATTCAAACAAGGGTGCTTCATAACTAGGTATCGCCGTAGTGGTTCCATAAATGATTCACAAGATCCTTCTGCAGCCGGTTATGGAGTTCTGCATCTCTAAACATAACCTGATGGGTCAAATGAACGGTGAAGTCCTGCTCTATTAGTGGATGGTTTGGTCGAAATACTTGCGGTGGTTGTGAAGCACACTCGTAATCGCAGTGTCGTTGCACTTCGTCCATATTTCTTTCATCTTCTATATCCATGTTGTGAAGAACGATGCAAGCAAACATGATTGTAAACATCTTTTTCCTAGAGCACAACCGACATGGATTACTTATCATTGCAAATTTAGATTGTAAAAAACCGAAAGCATGTTCCACATCTTTCCTTTGTCCCTCCTGCATTGCCGCGAACATGACTTGTTTAGGAGTCAATGGATTTGGACATGTTTCTCACAATGGTGCTCCATTTCGGGTAAATGCCGTCACCTAGGTAATAGCCATGGTTGTAAGTATTTTGGCCTAGGGTAAATGTTAAAGGAGGTACCTAGCCTTGAACAAGATCATTGAACAAATGAGATCTTTCTATAACATTTAAGTCGTTATTCGAACCGGGGATTCCGAAGAAAGCGTGCCATATCCACAGATCGTACAATGCTACAACTTCCAAAATGATGGTTAGTCGTCTTTCCTTGCCGTTGTACACACCTTGTAATCCCTTAGGACAGTTCTTCCATTCCCAGTGCATACAGTCCATACTTCCTAACATTCCTGGCCAATCCCTGCTTTCGTTCATCTCTCTGATTCGCACAACATCTGCTTTATTCAGAGACCGTAAGTATTCTTCTCCGTAGACGTCCACCACTTCTTGACAAAAAGTTTCAAGTGTTTCAAGTGTCGTGCTCTCTGCTATGCGGTATGCATCGTCCAAAGCATCGGCTGGAGTGACATAAGCTAACATTCTCATAGCGGCCATCATTTTCTGTTCACCGGACAACCCCTGTGTCTTCGATGCATTTTGTTTGTACTTAAAGTAATCATTGTTACCTTGAATACCAGCCAATATCTGAAGAAATAGATTTCTCCGCATCATGTATCTTCTACGAAACATATCAGGCCCGTAAATGCAATCGTCTTCGAAGTAATCTTGCATCAAAGACGTATGGTATTTAGCATGATTTCAGTGTATAAACCTCCTTCCAGGAACCGATCCCCCTCTAGTTGTGGATGATGAACCATACGCTTCACGGTATAGGTCCCGTATTTCTTGTATTTCTTCTGCTTCCTCTTGAAGGGTTTCATCTTCCTCCGAATCGCTAGCAAAAGCCAGCAAACATTTTGTAAAACTGGAATCCATTTATATTTGTCAATAAGTTTTGATTTGAGATATGATTTGCAACGTATGCGGTATTGGTAAGTGGGTAGCTTTATTGGGTGGAGTGTTCTCCTTTATCGGATGATGTGCTCCTTTATTGGACAGAGTGTTCCTTTATCGATATGGTGCTCCTTTGTTGGTACGAGTACCTCTTTATTGGACAGAGTGTCCTTTACTGGACAAAGTGCTCCTTTATGGGAGAGAGTGTTCCTTTCTTAATTGGACATAGTGCTTCTTTATTGGTACGAGTGCCTCTTTATTGGACAAAGTGTCCTTTATTGGACCAAGCGCTACTTTATTGGATATAGTGTTCTTCTCTTTATTGGACAGAATGCTCCTTTATTGGTAAGTGTGCCTCTTTATTGGACAGAATGGGCTTTAGTTGTACAGTAAATATCGCACAGTGTAGATTCTCTATCATGGCTCCAGTAAATTTATTGTTACGAATGGTCTTTGCATCACAGACGTTGAGCATTGGACTTTGCATTACATAAATATTTTGCATTATAGAACGTAGAAGTTACTACAACGTCAATTATAGCATGAATAAATGTCAAAGTACAATTGAAGGAAGTACAACAACTAAACACAAAAACATCAAATTTAAAGTACAGTAATAAACGGTATGATAGTTTCCACCCACACCTGCCATGGACGTAGGTAAAATCCAGCCCTAGCTGCGTCAGCAACATTCTTGTTCAAACGTCGTATTTCGGCTTGCGCTTCCACTGCATATTGAACTCCACGTTCACACATCGGAGGGTCAATCCACTGCTTAAAGTAACAACAGTCAATTTCGTCTGGAAAAACGGTGTGATCCTGGTAGGCTGCACAACCAAAAAATCAGCGCCCAGCATTTTTTTTGGTCTTCGAAACAACGACGACTGATTCTTCTCCACAACGGCACGCAGGATTGGATCCACCTAGATGTATTGGCTTGAGAATGCGTCCTTCAAGAACCATTTCTTTTCTAGGTCTTTGATTTGCTACCCCTTCATCGTCATTTTCCCATTTGTCCATGTTGGAGGCTACACTTTCTTTTTCCTGTTCCGCCATACTCCAGAAAAGGAACTATACTCTTTTCTTAACAACTTGTCTCCTTTGGGGAAAAAGGAAGGAGGTGGCAGCTGGAAGAAAATAAATTGTGATTAAGGGTTTCAGAGAAACCGCTATATATAGGGAAAACAAGAGTGTGGGTTCGGGGTCGTCCACTAACCCGTATTATTTACACGTATTGAAGTTTGGAACGTTATAAAACGAGGGTCGTCCCCATTTAAACATTTAAGCACGCGAATGAGTTAAAAAGGAGGCTCGTCCACCCACCCTCATAATTTAAACATTTAAGCACACGAAGGAGTTAAAAAGGAGGGTCGTCCACTTACCCTCATAATTTAAACATTTAAGCACACGAAGGAGTTAAAAAGGAGGGTCGTCCATTTACCCTCATAATTTAAACATTTAAGCACGCGAAGGAGTTAAAAAGGAGGGTCGTCCACTTACCCTCATAATTTAAACATTTAAGAACACGAGGGAGTTAAAAAGGATGGTCGTCCTCATTTTATTTTATAAGAATCCTTTAACTTATATAGGTAAACCATATATTTTATAAACCATTTCCATGGCGACTTTTTGAAATATTGATTTGGACGTAAAACAATATCTACAGCATGATAACCGATTTTTCTCTTCAACTTGAAAAATATTGTCGATTAGATGAGAACGGGTCTTGTTGTGATCAAATCCGATGTAGATTGGATTTATTACAACCAATTGTAATTCGAAACGTTATAAATTGAACTACAGCTTGTTTTATAATATAATTAAGTTCCAGATTTAGCACTTGCCAAATTACCAGATTTGGCACTTGCCAAAGTACCAAATTTGGCACTTGGGAAAGTACAAATTTGGCACTTGGCAAAGTACCAGTTAGCACAGAACATATGAAACGAGCAAACATTACACAGAACATATAAAACGAGCAAACATTACACAGAACATAATAAACGAGCAAACATTGCACAGAACATATGAAACGACACAGAACATATCACAGAACATATTATAAACTAACATAAGGTCCAAAACATCGAGACATACACATATATACATCGAGCCATACACATATATACATCGCGACCTACACAAATTTACATCATGATAAATCTGCAACATCATCGCCAGCACCATCCAAAGACATGTCGTCCCCGCTATCAGAAGGAGGGTCATAATATGAAATATCATCATCACTACCTCCAAGTCCGTCATCCCCTCTGACTCTGTCACCCCCTCCTAGTCCGTCACCCCCTCCTTGTCCGTCACCCCCTAGTCCGTCACCCCTTCCAAGTCCGTCACCCCCTCCTACTCCGCCTCGTGAACCTCCTACTCCGCCTCCTAAACCTCCACCAGAACATGACCCTACAATGGTACCTGATGCTGCTGTATCACCACCCCCTGCTGCCACTAATCTGGCCTGTAAGTCATAGATCTTCTCCTGCAATCCCTGAACAATCGCCTGGTGCTCCTCATACATGGACTGAGAATGTAGCAGCGCTATCTCCTGAATAGCTGCAATATGTATACTATGCTAGTCCAACCGGGGTGCATACTGCATATATAAAAAAATATAAAATCAGTTTGTACAGCATATAACATACAACGTAAATTCACAAGTACAAATTTTACCTCATGTGGCGGATATAATCCAGCAGTAAGGACACCGTGCACCATGTGTGCAGGTGGGTGAACAATAGGCAGGAATATCTGTGCACCGCTAAGATCAAATGTCTGAAATGTATCGGCCAGAGCGAAATCTGTAAAAGGGTCGGAGATATGTGAAGGGGTCAGGTCAAAAGTAAACGGCGGAGGATGAACTCTACCACTAACCAATTGAGGACCAATGTGATCGAAGTTCACACCCCGCGTATAATCCGGCAGCAAGTACCGTCTTGGAGCTACTCGAACCCAATAAGGACCAAACTCTGCATCGAGTAAGTGAAAATCAATCGTATCAACCCATCATGCTTGTCTCATACCAGCCACATACTATCTCCCTATAGAACGCTGCGACCCGAACATATGAAGTGGTAGAGGTAGACCTCTAGGTACGCATAACTGACCGGAACCCTGGTAATAACATCTATCTCCCAAGTACCAAATAGGAAGGTGGGCCGGTGGGAACAAGAGGACACGTCGAGTAGATAATCGACATGCAATGGCTAATGGATGGGCATCAGGTAGTGGGCCATCCGCTGCAAGTAACAACCAATAAGAAGCCCAAGGTGCTCGTAATATGTCCCCCCTCTCCCTCATATCTAAATGGGTACAAGCCTCCATCAAGTCATGTGTCACACCAGCAGGAGCACGCCGAACTTCGTGAGTACTCTCCCATCTACGCATGCGTGGGAAAAAGGTCTCAGCAGCATGACTGGTAGTGGGCTGCATGCGTGGGTGCATGTTGGTCGTGTACTCGTAGTACCAGCACGGCAACATGTAACAAAATCTAAACATCTGGCCAACCTCTCCAAAATCATATGAGTCAAGAGCGGTGTATAGATAACCCAATATGGAAGAGCCCCAATCAAACATATGCAGCTGCTCTACATCGACTAGTGCTGCTAGGTAGTCCAGCCTAATCGTACTGCGTTGGTTCGTAAAGAATGTCGAACAAAGGAGGTGTAAAATGGTAGCCCTGTATACTATGTCATGGAAATCTACCACATAGAAATGCGTTGTAATATACTGAAGTAAATATGTGACGGAAACGACACCATTAGCTATATGAGCCGCTGACAAATCTGGCAAATATTGTAGGTAGGAATCGGGTGACTCAAAAGAGGAATCAAATGGACAAGTGACTCTATCTGGACGGCCTATCTCAATCCCCGTAAGCATGTAAAAATTGGCAGGGGTGATACCTAACTCAAAATCCGAAAAGTGAAAGGTGTGTGTCGTAGGCCACCATCTCTCTGCTAAGGCGTCGACCAAAGGTCGATTGAAGGACTGGGGAGGTATAATACGTAAAAAGAGTCCGAACGGACTACCAACTAGCGTCTCCCGAATATGCAGTGGTAATATGTCAAGGGCATGTGAAACAAACTTCGCCCAACTCCCGCGAAGGTAGATGTACTCCGTCTATTAAAATTATAACAGTTAAATGACTGTAAAACCAACAGTTCATACTATTAAAACGTATAACATACATGCACTAAACTATAACGTAAAACCAATAGAGCATACTTTTTAACAGTTTAGTAACTACAGATATTAAAAAAATTAAAATTAATAACTTAACGGTGGCCAGCGCGGTAAAAGATCGATGAGTGAATCTCTTTGGCAGCTCATGGAGGATACATAAGTCCTCAATCATCGTCCCCGCTGGTGGAGGAAGGTGAGCTGGACTAGATGCGTCGTCTGACATAACTAGAACTATCTGTCTCCCCATCTTCGTTACGCGTGGCGGCATCCCGACGTCGTAACGAATAAAAATAAATTAAAAAGGAGGAAATTAGAGGGAAAATAAAAATAATACAACCCCCTCCCGCGCCGTATATAGGCGCAGGAGCCGCGCGAGCCGATAAAATCGGCTCGCGCGTGTTGGGAGATATCAAAGATATCTCCCAACATGTTACGGGTCGTAACGTTACGACCCGTAACGCTGTTGGAGATTCTCTAAACCTACGGAGTACGTAATGACAATAAGTTGTTCTTGTCTCCTCCTTTCTTCCCTATAAATAGATAAACCCCCCCCCCCCCCCCTCATTGCTTCTAGAACTTCGAAATACAAATGGAACTGAGCTCTTCGTTTTGTTCCAGTTAGATAAAATAATTACTCCAATTCAAGAAATGAAAAAAAAACGAAAAAAATAAAAAGAAATGTGAACGTTGGGACGTTAGAAGAAATGGGGAGGGCGGTTTTGTGCAGCGTGCATGGGGGATCTCCTCGTATATATGATGGGTTGATTTCACATCATTTTGGAACTGGATAGTGGAAGAGAGAGGCGGCAACAATGTGGAAGGATGTGTGTGTTTTGTGATGGTATACTGTCTTGAACAACAGTAGATTAATATATATATATATATATATATATATATATATATAAGGACAAAATGTTCTTTCAGAATACTGGAGGAAGATAGGGGGAGTAGTGGCGGTTTGTTGAGGGTTCATGTGGCCTTGGTACTGGGTTGACAAAACGTGAATAGTGGTTGGAAAGAGAATTATATTATATGAGTATGGAAACAAAAATAGGAGGCATGCGGTTGGCGTAAAGGAAGGCTTGCAACCAGGAGCATGCGGTGAAACAGGTCCATGCGTGGACTTGCGGCATTGAAGAGGGGTATACAGTAGCCGGTTGTGTTTTGAAAAGTGGCGGATGGGGTCACAGCTTGTTTCGTAAATTATGAAACGAAGTGGAGCTTAAGGAGTTGGAGTTGGCACAGTGGGTTATAACATGAGGCATGCGGTAGAGTCCAGAGCAAAGTGACCACAGACAGCTTCATGAAGGACGGAGAGTTCAAGGTGTGGTTTCATCATTCATCTGTGGGGAGAGTGCAACTGTTCGAAAAACTAACAGTAAAAAAGGAGAGGACGGGCGTGGTAGTGCTTCGGGTCGGGCAATGCTGCGGTAGTCGGTATGGTGAATACAACGGGGAAGCTTGCTTTCAAATGGCAGCAGGTGATGAAAATGTTCAGTAACACTTTAATGGTGCCTAACCCTATATTGAAAACTGCCTAACCATTTAAGATAATGCCTAATTTTAGATATAACATTACACGCCTTGCTGATATATTAGTTTCGAAAATGCCTAACTGGCCAAATTGTTTTTAGTCAAACATGCCTAATGCTGTATTTAACAGTGCCAACCATTATATATAAAGTGTAACAAGAGTTCAAATAATAACAATAAAATAAAATTTATTTACTTATTATACATGTAAAATATAATACCATACATACCAGAAAGTGAATAACATGCCAAATCGGTTTTACACTTGCCTAACGTTCGAATAAATTTATTCAAAATAACTGTATGAATAATCAAATGTCATTTTTGTACATGTATTCTATATATTTAAGGCTTTAACAACTAGAAAAATATTTTAAAATGTTAATGATATTATTTAAATAAGCGGATAACGTACTGAATGTATAACTGTGTCGTACAACAATGAGATCAGACGAAACAAGTGATATTGCATTCGTACCGATGAACGAAATATCTTGGAGCTGGTTTGAACGGAGTGCCCGCAGCTGGAAGCTTATAAAACGAACCATTTGACGACGAATTAGAATCAAGGTGAGTTCAACTCACTCAGTTTATCCCGTTTATATTTTATATAGACCGGATTTTTATTTTGTGTGCAATGTTCGCTAATGGATGATGATTGAATGATTGTTGGTGTGTATGCTGGATATATTTAATATTCATGAATTAAATTAAGTGTTTGTTTAATTTAATCAAATTAAATTATTATTTTAATGATTAGATTCCAAACAAGGTAACTTACCTTGTTGGTTACGTTTATAATAATATAAACATATTAAATAAATTATTGGTTGCTTGGTTGAATGTTGATAATTGATTGTTGATTATTATTAATTAAACAGTTCAATTTTGTTTACCATGATAAGCATATTGTTGTATTGCAATTGAGGTAACCCATTTGACGCAGGGAAGGACAGGTTGAAAGAATCCAACCGGATTCCTTAAATATATTGTTTATATGAACTGTTAACCAATCTAATTGATTGTTGGTTGTTGGAACCAAATTCAACACTGTTTGACATTTACCACCAAATTCAACACTATTTGATATCAACCAATAAGTGATATTGGTTGAGTAATTATCAGCAGATGGCTTGTAAATGAATCATTTTATAGAGATTGATTTACCGTAAGGTGAATCAATAGAAAGAGAGTTATAAAATTTGTTTTATAACTAATGATAGATTTTGAAATATGTATATATAAATTATTTTTTAATGAAGTTATTAAAGGAAAAATAATAATTATTTGTATCTAGTGATTATAAAACGTGTATATAAATCGAGATTTTGTATGTTAAAATGTTTTATAAACAAATAAACCGAAATTAACCGAATGGTTAGTGATTTAGTTATTTGTTCAAACAAACAATTAATTGCGATTATTTAATTTAATTATTAAATAAATGAGATTATTTAAATTGATTTTATAAATTTAAATAAAAGGACTAATTAGAACGGGTTAACAAATTAACCTTGTTTTGAGATGACTGAATCGACTACTTAAACGAGATTTGATTATTAAAACCAATTATTTGAATGTTAATTATTATTAAAGTTTAGTAAATATTTCAAAATAACCTTTAAGGAAAAAATTAACTTTTTTATTAATAGTTAATGATAAAGTAAAACTTTTTAAATGAAATGGAATTGAAGTTAATTATTTAACCAGATTAAGGCAATGATCTGGTAACCGGAGCTTGATTAAGAAGATGTGGTCTTAAGACCTGGTTTATAATTAAAAAAAATCTATATGAGTTACTCATATTTTTATGAGTTGGATTTTTATTTAAATTCCTGGGAGGCGTTCTATAAAAAGGGAAGTTTTGAATCAAGTTTTAATATGACTTGAAATCAAACAGAAGCGTAAGAGGATTTAATCTGATTATAAAAGTAAAGACATGATGATAGGATCGGGGAAATAGATGTTTAACTGTGAAATGGAGTTTAATTGAACAAAACGAAGATAAATGGTTACGAAAAGAAATTCTATAGTTAATGGAACCTTGGGTTAGTGGCTGGAATATGAGATTCATTTATAAACTCCTATCTATTCCGAAGATAAGAAAGTTGTCGAATCAAGGTCTGAGAGGTAAATAAAATGCCCCAACTTGAACGACTTCATGATTATCCAAGGATGATATTAGTTTAAAAACGAGGGTAATTGGGGGAATTAAAGGAGTATTTGCGTAAAGGATATTATAAACCATGATTCAAAAAATTGTAAGTAGGGTAATTTGGAGAATGAGAATTTAAAAGCGGTATTCTAAATGTTCAAAGATTTAGAAGTTAGATTGTATTCTGAAGTTTGGAATATGATATTCCGAAGTTTGGAATGATTAATCAAAGATGAGGTTTATTTCAAAGTTCAAAATGTTAAACGAAGAAGCTAAATAAGAAGTTAATGACATTAGAATTTATAATATTTCAATATAAATAATAAGACGGTCTGATATGGCTAAGGAAATAGAAGATAGTTATAACAATCTGATGTACTTAATTTGAGACAACAAATTATATTGTCACTAATGATTTTACAAATGGAATTGGTAAATAGAGTAAGAGTTTTGAAAAATAGAATTTGTAACCATTATTACAGATGTCAAGTAAACTATTTTGATTAATAAAAATCAATACTAATTATTGCAATGATGTGAAAATATAACCATAAAAAGTAACAACTTTTTAACTTAAGAGGCCAAGTGATGCTGTATACTGAACCAATAAATCCACTTTATTTTTGTATGGATGATGCTTGTTTATTTTGATAGTTAAATCACCGACTATCAAAATCTGACCAAGTCGATTGTTGGTACGGAAAGACCGGGATTGAATTCATATTCGAAAACCATTTCGACCAACAAATGCGTAAACGTTGAAGATGTTCAGAAGCTAATCGAGATGGAGCAATTGAAGACTATGGATCTTCATAAGCGGAAGGATTACTTGTCGAATATTCTCTGGAGTACAACCAGAGGAGCTCTGACGTGATTCGGTCATGGTTGAGATTTTGCGGATTGCAAGGACTTATCGCTACTGATCCTTTGGATGCGGTAGGAGGGTACTTTTGGTTCATCCTATTCCTAGATGACATGTATGGACGATGCGAATGGTGGCCAAATGTTCCCAAAGTCGATTATAACCTCAAGCTCCATCAACCGGGAAACGACAAAAATCGGGCAGGCAAAATGGCTATGTGGGTCGCACTCATTAGGGTGTATAATCATCTATCTAGAGAAATACCGTTTGCTTCTTTAATCTATCGATGTTGTCCCTTTCGGGAAACAGTTGCTAATCCCAACCGTTGGTGATATACATTCGATACACTCAAGCGAAATGAGTAGTCGGTTATGTATGGGCCGGGTCGCAAGACGTTCTTATTGAACCCATTATATTCCCCTCTAGAGATACTCTATCGGCAGGTGGCTCCATACCTTGTCATAGTCGGAATCCAGTCTCCAACAAGCGCTTGCGGTTTTGATTATATACTATGTATGTGGAGCGTGAGATGTAAGCGTTCCACTAGATTGATATTTATTTGTATTCAGACATTATTATAATATCAGAATAATATATTAATTTCAAAATGTTTTGGGTTATCGTAAGGTAAAAACTGTCTGTATTTATGTGTGGATTTGGTCTTACGATTATCCTTTTCTTTCGAAAAGATTTTGAACTTTAAAATCAATTTGGATGTTGTTATAAACTTAGTGGGTTTCTCACTTTGGTTCACCAGACTGATCCGGCGTTTGAAAAGCTCGGGTTAGCCCGGGTTTGGCAGGTTCAGGTTATTGGACACTACGAAGTTCAGAAGATGTGCTAGAGTTCAAACGTATTAGTATTCATTCAGCTGTATATATGAGGACAGATATCTATAACTGTCCAGATGTATTAATGTACTCTGATGTTGTAAGTATTTTTTAAAGCTCTCAATAAATATTATTTCTATATTATATTTTGTTTCGTTGCGATGTGAGACTCTGTGTTGTGTTGGTTCTTCTTCTTCTATTCTAATATTTCTTTCTTTCTTATCTCATCCTCTATTTTCTTCCATTAACTATCTGGTGTTTCAATACTTGGGTTTTGGCAAGTAATACGAGATTTATGTATTATTGTCGAGATTCGGGCATCGAATCCACTGGGTCATTACAAAATTTCATTGGTGGTAAGAAATACGAGTTGGCCACTTTAGAATCCTAAACTCATGTTATTTAAGCCAGTTGTCCTAATAGTTGGTCCTACATTTCATAATAGTTATAAAAATTAAATTAATAGTTAGCCTGTAAGGTGATGTTTCTCTAACACATATTTGTTAGTCAAAATTTCCTAATATTGATATCCATATTTGCATTCCTACATTATCATCAGTTGATATGGCTAGCAACTTGCAATCTCGGGCCTAAAAATAAAGCAAGATTTATATCTTGAATCAACTTAAATATTTAGTACAAAAAGCATTAAGTGATAGAAAGATTAGTCTAGTTATAAAATATCTAAGTCATGGTACATTTCTTTATCTTTTAATAATCCTTATATCATTTCATTTATATTTTCAACTAACTTTGCAACTGCACAAAGGTTAAATTTTAATTGTAGAAAACATCATTCAGTTTATAACAATTTAATGATTAAAACCTTGCATTATATTCTAATACATACAAATCAGTATCATTGCTAAATTATAATAAGATAAAATATTACACTATTTACAAATTTGTTGTACATGTATTTTAGTCTACCAATTATTATTGGAAAAAATGGATTATTTTTTCAAGCATAAAGTTTTTTCATAGCATATTTGAACCTAGAATCATTTGCTATGAAGATTGCAAGGTTCAGGTATGAAATAAAACTAAAGCCCCAACCCCATGCTTGAAAAAAAAAAGATCCAACAATGAGATCTAGTTAGTGAAAGTATGAGAATAGTGAGTTTATTACAAATAAGACAAAATCGATTTTCGTGTAAAAGGAAAAGGGATTTTTCGAAGAGTTCACGGATGGGTGTATTAATTCATGCAATATAGAACCCAATAAATAGATATTACCAGTTTGTAGTATTCAATGAGTATCTTTGGTTGTTAAATATGTGTTTGTTTCTATTTATTTACAAAGAATTAAATTCACGTAATGCACAAAAATGATTGAAAATAAATTAGATGGAAACATCGGCTATAAAAAATTAAATGAAAGACATCAATATTGTAGTATACATGAATCATATTCAAATATCAAAAAGAGGAATGGAAGTAATAAAAAAATGGTATTACAATATGGAATTAAAAAATTTATTAGTTGATCGTGTAAAACAGATTCATTAAATCATGGAATTAAATAATTTTAGAAAATTTTCATTTATTTCTTTGGACATTTATGTAAATTGAAATGGGGAAAGTGCACCAACACATAGAAAGCTATTTAGTATCTCAAAAAGAAATAAAAATTGAGGTTGATATGAACGTACTGTTAGAACAATTAAATATAAATAAAAGAATAAACTGGTAATGAATTTGTTATTACGCGAAGTTATAATAAAAGAGGTAATGGCCAAATGCTAAAAGATATCATAAAAATGAGAAAAATAACTCATGAAGCAGATGGAGCATGATTACATTAAACCATCTGGAAAAAAGATTCAAGAAACTCAAAAAGAACTAATAGGGCATTATATCACATAAATGAATTGCTAGAGAATAGTTAGTAAAATAAGCATTAACAAAAGATTATTGTTAATTCATCATTTATTTCAATCTTCAAGCTTGGAATTAGATAAATGAATGAAAATGGTTAATTTACAGATGCACATGCATCTTGCACAATTTCATACGATCATATATGTGTATTGAACAAACAAATATTTTATGTGCCTACAACTAATGGAACTCTTTCAATTTCTCCTTACCAGGTTTTATAATAGCTAGGCTTGATTTTGTTGTACACAAATAATTGAAATATTAGAATGCAATCTTGCTATTGACTTAAGAATGAAAATTCAACTGTAAATAATCAAAATCAATCCAAGATGTTTTGCCATATGTTTCAATCTTCAAGCTTGGAATTGAATAAATGAATGAAAATGTTAAATTGCACATGTTTATGTGTCCTATACAATTTCATACTATCACATATGTGCATTGAACAAGCAATGGAAATGTGTTATGTACCTATCTAAATCTTGTAGACGAACAAAGCCTAGATTTATATAAGGTATTTTAAAAAATCATGGAATTTCGTAACTTGCTAAACTTAATATTTAAACAAACCATGTTTGTATAGTGGATATATTAACTGTCTAAAGTTCCAAAAACCTCCAACTAAGTGCACTCTTTCAGTTTTCCTCTTCATGTTTTATGGTAAAAGAAGCTAGACTTACAATTTGTTATGAGCTATCCATAAAAATATAGGATTGCAAATTTTTTATTGACTAAAGAAAAGTCAAGTATGAATAATCAGAAATAATCCATGTTGTTTTCACCATCTTTCTCAGTCTTCAAGCTTGGATGTAGGTGTCTAAATGTTATCTAAAAAACAAATAGTCAACTACTTGAATAATCAGAAATAATCCAAGATAATTTGGCATCTTTTCTGATATTCAAGATTGGTTATACGAATACAAACCTCCAAAAAGTAAGCATAAATCTTGCATCAATGTTAAGTGCGATAAGGTAAAAAGGTATTGTAATGCATTTATTTACAAAGGCTTTTCGATTAGAATTTAAGTTGGTTAAAATCCTATTCCAAATCATATATAAATCGTCTAATTCAAACTAAATAGAGTTGATAAAGGTTGGTAAATATACTATATTACTTTCACACTTTACTTCAAATTCTCAATGGCAGATAAGAAAATATATTTTTTCTAAACCAAAAGCTACAACAACGTACGGATTTTTTTAATATTCATATCATATGACTTTTCCATATAGAACATTTCAAACTCATAAAATATTTAGTATGTTGGATATAAATGGTGAGAAGGATTAAACCAAAAAGTATTATTCTCTACCTTCACCGGTAAAGGTAAATTTATTTATGGAGAATACAAACTTCATATGTAGCAGTGTAAGTTTTTATACAATGAATACCTAATCAAAACTCGCAAATAGGAATCATTAATTGACTGAACACTAGATGTGGGATTTCGGCCTGCAGGCTAGAAAACTTTCATATCATCTAGAAGAGAGGAGGGCAAGGACAAAAACTAAATAATTTATTGTGATATTTTGACCAAACAGGAAGAGGCTGTTACATATATGGATTTAAAATGATTTGATAAGAATTAGTGAGGGAGACAAAGGAAATTGTGGTTTAAAACAGATGAAGAGGAAGAGGATTTTATTTTGCACTGAGGACCATCGACTATTTGAAAAGGGAATATGAAAGTAGAGGGGTAAGGGAAGTTGGATAAATTTAGGTGGAGAATGTAATAATGATGGTCGTAGGAATTCCCATTTCCTATGGTTAGAAAGTCAACAGATGGTAGCACAGGGTATTTTTTGGTGTAAATGGAATCGAAAGAGTCTTCGATGTAGTGTTGAGCTCTCATATACATTATAATAGATAATAAATATGATATATTTTAATTTTATTTAGGTTGGGATTAATTTTTTAAAACTATATCACTCATAGAAAAGTGGAAAAGAAAAAAAGATAATGTTGGGAGAAAATGAAATGGATGTGAAAGAACTAAGAAATGATATATGTGCACATTGATATTTCTCTTAAAATGTATAACAGGAAGGTAATCAATAATCTATATAACATTAATGAGTCTATTATTATTCTTATAACCGTAATAAGAAAAATAATGACAAATTTAAGATAATTAAATATACATTTACACATTGCAACACGTGAGATTTTTGAGAAAACCGAAACCGAAAGGTCTTCAGATGAATGTTGTGTTTTCATATAATATAACAGGTGAGGGATGGGTACTTGAATTTGGTTTGAATAAGGAGCAAGTACACAAAGAGTCATATATTGTGATTTATATGATTCATATAATATAATATATGTATAATAATAAAAGATAATCAACAAAACATTCATGAGTCCATTAGAATTCGTTTAAGAAATACTTGCAATAAGAAAGAATTATGGCAAATGTAAGACAATTAAATTTCCATTAGGTAATAAATATAATAAATCTGTAATTAATTGAAAGATAAGTTAAAATAAGACCACTATTAATTATTTACTCAAATCAATGAGGGATGAGTACTTAAGTTTGGTTTGAATAAGGAACAAGTACACAAAGAGTCATATATATTTTGATTTATATGATTCATACTACATAATAGATATTATAGAAGTATAATAGGAGATGATCAACAAAACATTCATGAGTCCATTAGAATTCGTTTAAGAAATACTAGCAGTAAGAAAAAATTATGACAAATTAAAACAATTAAACTTCCATTATGTAATTGATATAATAAATGTGTAATAGGAAGATAATCAGCAAAATATCGAAGATTCCATTAAAATTCTTTTAACAAATCCATGTTATAAGAAAGAATAATGACAAAATTAAGACAATTAAACTTTCATGACACATGACTACACATGTGATTTTTGAGAAAACTGAAACTGAAAGCCTCCGGATGAATATTATTCTTTCGTATTATATAATTGATAGCAGATAGATAATGAAGAGTGTAATTGACAGTAATGTTAGCAAGTACATAAAAAAACTTCAAGTTGATTAAATTTTAGCATTCGTTGAGGAAGTTTTAATTTGTAAATGTCTAAGACTGGGTGGAAGTTACGTTATTGCAAGAAACCAAGAGACATATATGTATGAACCCACTTTTACCACCGTTGATATATTATTATGGACACGTGTCATCGTAATGTTTGTTACTCAAAACATTAAACTTCCATTAAAACAATTAAACTTCCATTACGTAATAGATATAATAAATGTGTAATTAATTGGGGATAAGTTAAAATAAGACCGTTATTAATTATTTACTCGAAATGAGAACTTAAGTTTGGTTTGAATAAGGAGCAAGTACACAAAGAGTCATATATTGTGATTTGTATGATTCATACAATATAATAGACATAATAGATAAAATAGATGTACAATAGGAGATAATAATCAACAAAACATTCATAAGACCATTATAATTCTTTTAAGAAATACCTACAATAAGAAAAAAATTATGACAAATTAAGATAATTAAACTTCCATTGTGTAATAGATATAATAAATGTGTAATAGGAATATAATCAACAAAATATCCATGCTTCCATTAAAATTATTTTAAGAAATCCATGTTATAAGTAAGAATAAGAAAAAACTTAAGACAATTAAACTTCCATGACACATGACTACACATGAGATATTTGAGAAAATTGAAACTAAAAAGCCCCCGGATGGATATTGTGCTTTCATGTAATATAATTGATAGTAAAATGATATGAAGAGTACAATTGATAGTAATGTTAGCAAGTACATTAAAAACTTCAAGTTGATTAAATTTTAGCATTCACTGAGAAAGGTTTAAATTGTAAATGTCTAAGAGTGGGTGGAAATTACGGTATTGCAAGAAAGCAAGGGACATATATGTATGAACCCACTTTTACCACTTTGTATATATTATTATGGACACGTGTTAGGGTAATGTTTTTTGACAAAAACGGAACTGAAAGGTCTTTATAAGAGGTCACTAAAGATTTAGGAAGGGCAATCTACTGACAGCGAGGATTGAAACGTTGTACACGTGTCGGCTTGTTAATTTTTTGGAGAATCTGAAAGGTCTTCGGATGTAACAACCCGGAAAATGCGAGCCAATTTAAAAAATTTATTTTGGCAATTTTAATGAAGTTTGAACATTTATAATGAATTATTTTAAATAATATCGACAAGAAACTTATTTCGAATAGAATTAGAACGTATATATTTATATAGATCGTCGTTAGAATATAAATATTTATTTTAAATTATAAAAGGAATTGAAAATGGCGCGGTAGTTCGATAATTCGATTTCAAAGTTCAAATGAATGTACAGGATTCAAAATAAACCGGATTTTAGCGAAACAGAAAATATTAGAATCTATTTTATAATATCTTTCCAACGAATCCGAAAAATCAAAATTTCATAGTGGGAATATAAAGATATGCCCAGTTGAAAATTCAGAATAGTCGCTATGGGATTTCGGCCCTTAAAAATAGCCATTTTGCAAACGACCTCGGTTTTAGATGAAACCACTTTTGTTGGATCCGTTATGTCAAGTTATTGCTAGGTTTCAGAATTCGTAATTTTTCGATTCTATATGTGAGCATGGCAAAGGAAAACGTGTTTTGACAGTTTCAGTTGATTTTAATCGACTGGAAAATGACCATTTTTCAAACGGTCTCAGAATTCGACGAAACTAGCTTTGTTAGGACCGTATCGTCAATACGAAGCTAGAAAATATTTTTCGGGAATTTTTAGAGTCAGTATGTGGCCCCAGTAAATTGAAATGTAGGTTTAAAATTGAATATATAAAGTTATGTTTTAATTTCAATCAAAACTGATCGAAACGGTAGAATTGGCCTACGAAACATATCCCATTGTGTTCGGAATGAGGGTAATTAGCTAGGGACGACAGTCGTTGGGCCTCGTTTGGGGTTCAAATGAAAAGTCAATCTTTTGTGGATTAAATAGAAAATAAATTAAATAATATAAATATTATTATAATTGGGCCCTAGCCCTTATACCCTCCACAGTCTCCCTCACTCGTTGAAAAAAAAAATTCGGATCTGAGCCTCATCGCCACTCTTCATCCCGTCGCCGGAGATGGCCATCGCCCCTCCCCCGTTCGCCGTCGTTCTCCATCGGCCCTCCCCTTCGCTCGCCTCCTCCTCTCTTTCCCAAAACCCCTGAAGCCCAAATCGACACCGCCCTGACCCCCCTAGCCACGTGACCCCGTCGTACACCACCAACCTGATGCCACCCTTCGCTGGAGCTGTTCCCCCACGGTCGCCAGAGGCTGCGACGTCCCCCCCCCCACCAGCCCCCTTGCCCGCTCAAGACCCTCCACAGCCAAATGTCCTAACCGCTACCCCCTAGCCGACCACTTGAAAGCCTCCACCACCCAACGCGCCGCTTCTGACCTCCAAGGACACCCCTCCGATGGTCCTCAGTTCCCTCCCCCCTCCCCCCGTCTCGCTGAAAAACAAAGTGAGTGTTATCTACTTATTTATGCAATTAAAAATTCGATTTTTATACCTGTATTAGCGTGGAAAAAAACATGGGTTTTATTTATATAAAGAAATGGTTTTTAAAATTATACGGACATGGTTTTTTTAAAATATAAATAGTGAATAAAAATTTGATTTTTACTTTATAAGAATACCGTAGGATTTTTGTTGTTGAATGGTAACAAAAAGATTATATTTTTATATATGCAAGGACATGAAAATATTCTTTTTATATGAAGATTTGGTTCATAATATATAAAAATGAGATTTATCGTTTAAAAATAGTTGATTTCTTTTTGTTAACATGATCATAAAGCTTTGATTTTAAAAAGGCGAAAGCTTTGATTTTGAAAAGGCGAAAACTTTATTTTTGAAAAGGCGAAATTTTTATATAATAAGGAGAATAAAAATATGATTTTTATATAGTAGTGAAAATAAAAATATAATTTTTATAAAGTAGAGAATATAAAAATATGATTTTTATATATGTAGCGAAATAACAATCTGATTTTTATTATATATATAGTGGGATAAAAATGTGATTTTTACAGCGTTGAAATAAAAATGTGATTTTTATTATGAACAGTGTGAATAAAAGTGCGATGGAATTGACCGGCAGCAAAACAAAATCTAGACAACTAAGAAATAAAACTAGAGGAGTGGAACCCTCGGTGAGAACTTCTCACTTTAAATTTTCTTTTTCTAGTTATAATATATACTAGGATGCAGACGGTGTTTAGTAGCACCCGACACTCGTCGTCCATAGACCATGGACGGCTTGTATGCTTGTTTGATGTGTTGTGAAGTTTGTTTGTGATGTTGATGTGAAATCAATAATATAGATTAATGCATTGAAATAAATTAACTATCGTTAAAAAAATAATTTTTAACGTTAATATGAATACAGTGAATGTGAATAAATAAATATTCATTTACAAACCGGACGGTTTGTTTATGTACACCTATTTGAAGGATATTGATTGGGACGATAAATTTTACACATCGCCCAACTGCACAAATAATATTCAGTATTTGTTGATTTGAAACCCCACACGGGTGTTGGGATGATATTTGGCGTACACTAATCCCAATTATTTAATTGTATGTCGATCGATTGGTCGACAGGCTGTGTAAGCGTTAATTATTTATATTTGATGCTTATGCAGTTGTGTGGTGCACTTTGGGTGATGGTTGATTATTTATCGTTGCCATTATATACATGTGTTGTATGGAAACCATATAATTAACATATGGTGATTGATTGGGCCTCATTCCAATCGGGAAAATAAAGAATATTATAAAATATATATTCATGTGTTGAATAGAATAAATAGTCATGTGCTGACGATGTTCATGTGTTGAAACTATTCATGTGTTGAGTAAAATATTTTAACAATAAAATTTACATCTACTTCATATTTAAGATTAGAAACTACCTTACGGTTGGAGTCTGATTAAAAATCAAACGATAGATACCATAATTTTATAAAATATATTACATAACAAAAATAGCCAGGTGTTGACAGTACTCATGTGTTGAGATTAGTCATGTGTTGAAAGAAATATAGATTCATGTGTTGAATAGAATAAATATTCATTTGTTGAATAGAATAACGAATTTATTGAAATATATAAACCCGTTTGTTGATTAGATTGACGCCATTTTGACGTGAACGATATTTATATCGATTATATTCGTTTTTATAATGAATATTGAAAAATGATTTCAAAATCGAATGTTTTGAAATGGAATTAGAATTCAAATTGAATTGTAAATAAAATGAATTCGAATCGAATTGAAATTGAATAGAATTGAATTCGAATTGAATAGAAATGAATCCAAATTGAAATTAAATTGAATTGAAAATGAACTGAAATTGAATTCAATTTTGATTTGAATTTGAAAGGAAGTTGAAATCGTTTTCAAAAAAAAATTAAAACGATTTATATAATACGTTTTAAAAGGAAATCGACAAAGTATATATTATATATATTATATATATAATATAATGGTCTGAATAGAACGCGCTGCGCCACGGCAGTTCATAAATTTCGACCATTGACTTCGAATTGACATTACGGGAGATCCGACCGTCAGATTCTCCTAAAACCGGAACCGTTGGGTTCGTATCGAGAAGAGCTTTCCAATGAATATCAGAAATTTGAAATCTAACGGTTAGATTTGGAATTATGTCCAAATCAAATTTGGAAAAGGTCGTTGTAAGTGCAGTTCAATGGCCGTTGATGGAAATCGACTATACGGGTCTTGATAAAATTATTAAAAATATCAATAATTAGTGTAAAATCATAATATGTGAATTGGAAAGAACTGGGATGAAAAATTCCACATTTGAAAGGATAAAAATAGATTTTTATCGAAATGAACTAGAATTAAAATCAAATTATTTTTGAAATAAATAAATTGAATTTGAATTGGTTCTGAAAATAACCAGAATTTCCAATATATATAAAGTGGAAGTGTAACAACCCGTATTTTCAATAACCTGTAATAATGTAAATTGAGGCAGAATTTAATTCTAAAATCTGAATCAAGGGAAACGGGCTATGCCATTGCGTTCGTCTCGGAAAAATACGCGAAATAGAGTCCGAGTTTTCGAAAATCGGAGTCCGTATGACCCAGTTAAGGCCCATTGAAGTTTGCAGAAAATTCCTAAGCAAAAACAGATTTAAATTTAAATTAAAAACAAGGATTTGGGCACAGCTGGCGTAGGCGGGAAAACTCCCGCCAGGGGCCCCATGTCGACAGGCCTGTCGACAGGGTCCCCAGGGTGTCGACTGCCCTGTCGACAGCCCTGTCGACAGGGGTTAGCCAGGCAGATTAGCCTGGCGCACCACTTTGGTTTGGGCTTGGTTTGGGCTTGGTTGTGTGGTCTGGTTCTAGAGAATTCTGAAATCTGACGGGCCAAAACTATCCTAGGGTTAATCCTAGGGCTAAAAACACTACCCTAATCTATAAATAAGGCCCTAATCTACCCTAAATCACTCATTAATCATTCTAGCAACAAAACTATGCCAAAATCCAAACTCTCATGGCCTCCACCCTCTTCATACAATTCCTAATTTAATTCCTAAGTGATTTTCCATGCATACAAGCATATTTAGGCTTGTATGATCCTCCTTAGCTTGCATTAAAGGCTTGTTTTTCTATTGGCATCATAAAGGAGGAGTCTTGATCAAGTTTGCTTGCATTTGGGGGTTTTAATTAGTTGCATAAGGGGTTTCTTGCATTTGTTATACTCGTTTGAGTCCGCATAAGCATTGTAAGCCCTCTTACCTTCATTTTAGAAACTCTAAAGTTAATGTGTGATGAAAGTTGGGGTTTATGCATGTTTGATGAGTTATGCATGTTTATGCAAGTTTGCTAAGCCATGATTTGTATGTTTATTGAGTTATGCATGTTTATGCAAGTTTGCTAAGCCAAGATTTGTATGTTTATTGAGTTATGCATGTTTATGCAAGTTCACCAAGTCATGATTTGCAAGTTTAACAAGCTATGCATATTTATGCAAGTTTAAAATGACAAGTTGTGCATGTTTGACAAGTTATGCAAGTTTAAAATGACAAGTTGTGCATGTTTGACAAGTTATGCAAGTTTAAAATGACAAGTTGTGCATGTTTGACAAGTTATGCAAGTTTAAAATGACAAGTTGTGCATGTTTGACAAGTTATGCAAGTTTAAAATGACAAGTTGTGCATGTTTGACAAGTTATGCAAGTTTAAAATGACAAGTGGTGCATGTTTGACAAGTTATGCATGTTTATGCAAGTTCCCTATGCCATGTTAGGCAAGTTTAACATGTTATGCATGTTTATGTTAATATGCAAGTTCACTATGCTAAGTTATGCAAGTCTAACATGTTATGCATGTTTGTTGTGATATGCAAGATCATCATGTATGATTATGCCAAGTTCCCTCTTCCTATCCTTTATGCGTTATTACGAATATGTAAGCGATAGAATGACGTTGGGGGTTTGGGTAAACTTAAAATACATGAAAATACAAGATTGGGAATTTACCTATTAAGTTAGGTCTACCCCTTGGGAATTTACCTATTGAGTTAGGTCTACCCAAGTAATTGTTGACTTGTAATTATGTTTTGAAATAAAGTGGACATGACACTTAGAAAACATAAGTGTGGCCAACTCGAGGTTGGGTTGAGTTTGTAGCGTAATTCTACCCGGAACCGACCGGCTTAACTAGTGGCTACAAACAATAGGACCCAATGTGAGAAGTTGGTCATGGGGTGCCAAGACCCGAGGTTAGACCAAGTTGTGGTGTAAAGCTACCCGGACCCGCCCGGCCTAACTAGTAACCACAACAAGGTCTAATGTGAGAGGTTAAGGTGCATTAAATTAATTAATGCCTCATGATTAGGGTTAAGTCAGGGTCCACTAATACTTAACCAATTTGGGGATTCGAGGGATTAGAATGTGGTTAAGTTGTGAACCGTTGGTTACACTTAACTAGTTTAATCCATTTGGGAGTTCAAGGGATTAGAATGAGGTTAAGCCACACTTAACCAGTTTAATCCAGGATTAGTGAAGGGTTAAATCACACTTAACCCTCTTAGGAAACCCTAGCAGCGGGTCTGTTCCGGCAGTAATCCCAGTTGGGTATCATCACAACCCTAGAGACTAGGCTAGGGCGGGGCACGATTACTGGACGGATGTAAGCGACCAAAGGGCGATGGCCGAGTGGTACAGTGGTGCGGGTCCGACGGGCTACGGACGTGCACGTAGTCCGATGTTGGACAAACTCGAGGCACGGGTACCAGTAGGTTAGGGCTGTGCATTATTGCTTAAGTGTCCGGGGTTGACACCCGAGGGCTTGATACACCCAAAGGTGGACCCAGCACAGACTAACTACAACCATATGTGGGCCATATGGACACCAACACTTGACGTGTTAGGTTTATAGGGAGCCGATCGACTAGACCGTTGGGCTGGACCTTTTATTAAGGTCACTTCATGTTATTGGGCCAAAGTTTGGGCTAAGGGATCAATATCTGTTATGTTGGTTGGCTAGTACACCGTGGTGCAAAAACTTAACCTTGTTTTATGCGATGACACCTCTATCTATCTTGTAGTTGATTTATTCATGCCAGTATGTTGTTATCTATGATCACCTCAGTTTCCATCATGATGTTAACTTTATTAGTTTATAGACTGATCGTAGCAGGGCTTACTCAGTCTTTTTGACTGACCTGTTTTCTTTCGCCTCTTTTCTTCCGTTTTCCCCCCCAGGTTCTCAGGGAGGGAATACTAGAGCCTAGCTTGGATTTTAGCCGCTTCCTTGGATAGCTCATGTATGCTTTGGACTTGAGCCCGCTTTGGTTTATTACTCTTATTTGGGGATAGCACTTATGTATTTTCAGTTTATCAGATGATGTATTTATCTAGACTTGTAATTTTGGGAAACTGACATTTTGATGTACCAGACTTGTGTTTTGAAATGATTTATAAATCTTCCGCTGTTTTATTTACTTACTCTGTTTATTTACATATACATATATGTCATGTCCTGCCTTGCTATATCATTATGCATGTTTACCAATAATGCCCCTCCAAAGCTAGTGCATTCCTTTGCGAGTGACCCTAGTGGAGGCGGGGTGTTACATTTGGTATCAGAGCATATGGTTTATGAGAAGGGATAAAAAGGTTTTCAAAACTTGGGAAAAACTATTTTCAAAACCAAGTATTAAGTATTTTCCGAAGAAAAGTCTAGTTATTTTAAAAGGCTATTCCCCAAAAAGCCATTAGCACTATCCTTTGATCCCTCGTTTGAACTCTTTTCTTTTCGTTTCCAGCATGTCTGATAATCTCATCCTGCCCGAAGGAGTAATGATACCCGATTGGTTTCGTCGGTACTTGGAAGTTACGGCACCGGTCCCGGATGTCCCTCATACTGTCTCCCCAGTTGAGGCCGCTGTTCCTCCTCCTCCTCCTTCCGTAGCTGATGTTCCTCTTCTCCCTCAGCCTCCACAAGCGGATTTTGCGGAAACTTGTAAGAACTTTAAGATGATAGGTTGCAAGAATTTCTTTGGAACCGAGATTTTTGTAGAAGCAGGGAATTGGTTGAAAGAGACCGAAGATCTTTTAGCCACCTTTGATATAGGTGACCGTAGGAAAGTTTTATTGGCAGTATGGCTGCTAAAGGAAGAAGCTGCACGTTGGTGGGTAGTCACCACCGCGACCAGGCCAATTGAGACTTGGGATGACTTTAGAGGAAGGTTTGGACTGAGGTTCTTATCACTGAAGCAAGGGGACATGACTATTAGGGAATACATAGATAAGTTCAATCAACTGACTCGTGTCGATTTAGACTTGGTTAATACAGCTCAGAAGAAGGCCCTACACTTTACTCTAGGATTAAACGAGCCATTACATGGTTTGGCCATGTCTCATATACCCTTGGGGGCGACTTTCGAGAATTTGGTGAATATGGCCCTACTTCAAGAAGAAGATAACAATGACAAGAAAGAGGCCAAGGCGAACGAGTCTCAAGGCAAGAGAGTAAATTTCGGGAAACGGGGCAAGAATATGAAATGCAACTTCTGTGGTAAAGTTGGACATATGGCCAGGGAATGTAGGAAGAAGAAGAGAAAGCGGGGCGAATGCTTTCATTGTGGTGAGTTTGGACATTTCAGCAAAGATTGCCCGAGGAAACAAGGGCAAGGTCAGACTCAGTACGCAGGACTATCTGGAGGGCGAGTTCATCCCCTCAACACCGTTCTTCCAGCTCATGATAGAGGTAGTGTTTCTGTTGAAAATCTGGTTTACATTTTCTGATTTTCCCCTGTTCATGCTTTGTTTGACTCTGGCACATCGCACAGTTTTATTTCATCTAATCTAGTTGGAAGTTTGCACCTAAGTACTAGTCTGGTTGATGATCCCGTATGTGTTTCAAATCCAATTGGGGGTTCTGCCCGCCTGTCTGTGGTCTTAGTGGATTTGAAAATTTCTATCTTGAGAATAGAATTCTCATGGGATGTTTATATTCTCGGTTTCAGGGGATATGGGTTGGTTTTGGGCATGGAATGGTTGTCTTGTTTTGGAGCCATTCTGGGTTTTTGTATATAGGGTGTGGGGCTCATGACTCGCCTCGGTAATACCCTAGAAATTTCTAGTAACCCTATGGGTCCCGTCATGTTATGTTATCTTGAATCCCTCAACTCGTCTATCGATAGTTTGCAATCTGTGAGGGTGGTCCGAGAATATCCTGATATCTTGGGGGAAGTGAAGGGGTTACCCTTAGACGTGGGATAGATTTCCGCATTATCTGGTTGGTAATACCAAGCCAATTTCGTGGCCGGTTAGGCACATGACCTCACGAGATGAGAGTTAAGAAAGTAAGTCAAGGAGTTGCTCGAGAAGAACTTCCTGAGACGAGGCATTTCCGAGTAGGGTGCTCCAGTAGTATTCGTTACTAATGTGGACAGTTTGCTTCGCTTACATGTTGAAAAGAATAGACAACCGTTACCAAGGATCGATGATTTGTTTGATCAGCTGGTAGGAGCATCCGTTTTCTTTTGACCTAGCTACCGGATTCCATCAGCTTAGAATGGCTGAGGATGGAATTGACAAGACTGCGTTTAGGACTCTAGATGGATTTTTAGAATGGCTAGTCATGCTATTTGGCTTGACTAACGCACCCACCTATTACGTAAACTTGATGGGTAGGGTGTTTAGGGAGTCCTTGAACAAGTTTGTCATGGTCGTCATAAACGATATTTTGATCTCCTCAAAAGAACGAGGAAGAGCATGCTATACATCTCAAGAAGGAGATGGATACGCTTAGAGCCACCAGTTGAAGGTCAAGTTCTCCAGATGTCACTTTGGAGGAAAGAAGTTGGATTTCTTGGGCACATAGTTCCTAAGTAAGGCTTAGCGGTGGATTCCGCTAAAGTGGTTGCGGTTTAAAACCGGAAAACTCTGAGGAGGGCAATTGAAGTAAGAGGCTAGTTAGTTAGCATTCCCGGAGCTTAGACTTACTCTTCTGGATCAAGAAGGGAGTTTCACAGGAAGAAGACCCGCAGTTAGCCAAGAACATGGACCAGTTGATTCGAGGCGAGATGTTAAGTCACCTCGCTAGGTATATTATAGATGACAAGGGATGACTAAGGCGCGATGAGAGATTATGTGTTCCTCGAGTAAAAGACTTGGTAAAGAAGGTTCGTACAGATGCGCATCACTCGAGGAGGTGGCCGAGTTGGTCTCAGGATGCATGATTGTGCCACCAAGTTAAGGCCAAGTCATAGAAGCCCAGTGGGCCATTACCTCTATTGGGGGTTCCGCAGGGGAAGTGTGAAAACATTCGATAGATTATGTGGATGGACTACCTAGATCAAGGAAAGGGAATACGAGTATGTGGGTCATAATAGGTAGACTCATGAAGAGTGCTCATTTCAGTCCGGTGAAGAGCAAGAGGACTGCGTCATGGTTAGCAACAAAAAGTTGGCCAGTTTTGAAATAGCCTACAGGAAGCCATGGGTAGGCAATTGAATCTAGGGGTGGCCTATCACTCATAGGCGAATGGTTCATTTCGATTAAACATGAGTTATAGAAAATCACGTTTATAGGGCAATTGGCAATGTGGATTGGTATCTTCAAGAAAGTTCTGCTGCATGGAATACTTTATAGTAAGTAGACGAGATCCAGGATTCACTAGTGAATTTTGGAGAGCTGGCATGAGATCATGAGGTTATAGATAGTTTAAGCCAAGAATACAGAAGGAAGAATAAGTGGGAAAGAAAGACGAGAGACAATAATGGAATGAGTTCCAACTCGAATTTGGGAAATAGGAGTTAGGAAGCCAAGGAATCATGAAGTGAAAGATAGTCAAAGCACAGTGGAGTTAAACTCAAGGAAACGTGACTAAGAGGAGTGAAGACTAGATACGCGCATCATATCTCTTTTTAAGAGTGCATCTTTGATCCTCGTTTTCCTGTGGAGCTCGCTTGCAAGTTATCTTTTGTATATATATCCTCTCGGTCCCATTCTCGATCTTATTTCTGTTGTAAACTCCATAAGGGGGTTAAGACTCATCGGTTAGTACTATATGTCAAAGTTTGAATGGATTTCTTGTAATCCGAAAAGGAGTTTATCTAGTTTATCGTGTCGATCTTGTCATGAGAACCTTAGGTAGAAACCCTTTGGATGAAACATGTATTTGAAACATGTTATGCTTGATGGTTGCAAATGGTTGCAAGTGTTTGCAAGTGGTTACTCGTGGATGCATTATACACATTAGGCACTAGATCGGCTCACACACTCTTCATGTTGCATATGCATGAGTGTTTATGCTTATTCATGATTGAAACTTGTTGTGCCACCACATGGATGTTGCATATGGGTGAATGTGATGTGCACTCATATAGATACTATGCATTATGTTAGGAATGTGCATACATATGGATTCATTTCACTAACATACATATGCATTAAGGAGGTTTACTGTATCAGTAACCGCCTGATTTACATACATATGCATTAAGGAGGTCTACTGTATTAGTAACCGCCTGATTTTTGCATTAGGTAAGTACATATACACACACTTTTGCATATGTTCATCCAGCATTTAGAATCTTGTAAGGACAATGATTGCTCGTGGATGATGCTTTGAGTAGATGGATGATTGGATGGTAGGATACGTTCTTCCTAACTTGAAGATTTCGGGGACGAAATCCTTTAAGGAGGGGAGAATGTAACAACCCGTATTTTCAATAACCTGTAATAATGTAAATTGAGGCAGAATTTAATTCTAAAATCTGAATCAAGGGAAACGGGCTATGCCATTGCGTTCGTCTCGGAAAAATACGCGAAATAGAGTCCGAGTTTTCGAAAATCGGAGTCCGTATGACCCAGTTAAGGCCCATTGAAGTTTGCAGAAAATTCCTAAGCAAAAACAGATTTAAATTTAAATTAAAAACAAGGATTTGGGCACAGCTGGCGTAGGCGGGAAAACTCCCGCCAGGGGCCCCATGTCGACAGGGTCCCCAGGGTGTCGACTGCCCTGTCGACAGCCCTGTCGACAGGGGTTAGCCAGGCAGATTAGCCTGGCGCACCACTTTGGTTTGGGCTTGGTTTGGGCTTGGTTGTGTGGTCTGGTTCTAGAGAATTCTGAAATCTGACGGGCCAAAACTATCCTAGGGTTAATCCTAGGGCTAAAAACACTACCCTAATCTATAAATAAGGCCCTAATCTACCCTAAATCACTCATTAATCATTCTAGCAACAAAACTATGCCAAAATCCAAACTCTCATGGCCTCCACCCTCTTCATACAATTCCTAATTTAATTCCTAAGTGATTTTCCATGCATACAAGCATATTTAGGCTTGTATGATCCTCCTTAGCTTGCATTAAAGGCTTGTTTTTCTATTGGCATCATAAAGGAGGAGTCTTGATCAAGTTTGCTTGCATTTGGGGGTTTTAATTAGTTGCATAAGGGGTTTCTTGCATTTGTTATACTTGTTTGAGTCCGCATAAGCATTGTAAGCCCTCTTACCTTCATTTTAGAAACTCTAAAGTTAATGTGTGATGAAAGTTGGGGTTTATGCATGTTTGATGAGTTATGCATGTTTATGCAAGTTTGCTAAGCCATGATTTGTATGTTTATTGAGTTATGCATGTTTATGCAAGTTTGCTAAGCCAAGATTTGTATGTTTATTGAGTTATGCATGTTTATGCAAGTTCACCAAGTCATGATTTGCAAGTTTAACAAGCTATGCATATTTATGCAAGTTTAAAATGACAAGTTGTGCATGTTTGACAAGTTATGCAAGTTTAAAATGACAAGTTGTGCATGTTTGACAAGTTATGCAAGTTTAAAATGACAAGTTGTGCATGTTTGACAAGTTATGCAAGTTTAAAATGACAAGTTGTGCATGTTTGACAAGTTATGCAAGTTTAAAATGACAAGTTGTGCATGTTTGATAAGTTATGCAAGTTTAAAATGACAAGTGGTGCATGTTTGACAAGTTATGCATGTTTATGCAAGTTCCCTATGCCATGTTAGGCAAGTTTAACATGTTATGCATGTTTATGTTAATATGCAAGTTCACTATGCTAAGTTATGCAAGTCTAACATGTTATGCATGTTTGTTGTGATATGCAAGATCATCATGTATGATTATGCCAAGTTCCCTCTTCCTATCCTTTATGCGTTATTACGAATATGTAAGCGATAGAATGACGTTGGGGGTTTGGGTAAACTTAAAATACATGAAAATACAAGATTGGGAATTTACCTATTAAGTTAGGTCTACCCCTTGGGAATTTACCTATTGAGTTAGGTCTACCCAAGTAATTGTTGACTTGTAATTATGTTTTGAAATAAAGTGGACATGACACTTAGAAAACATAAGTGTGGCCAACTCGAGTTTGGGTTGAGTTTGTAGCGTAATTCTACCCGGAACCGACCGGCTTAACTAGTGGCTACAAACAATAGGACCCAATGTGAGAAGTTGGTCATGGGGTGCCAAGACCCGAGGTTAGACCAAGTTGTGGTGTAAAGCTACCCGGACCCGCCCGGCCTAACTAGTAACCACAACAAGGTCTAATGTGAGAGGTTAAGGTGCATTAAATTAATTAATGCCTCATGATTAGGGTTAAGTCAGGGTCCACTAATACTTAACCAATTTGGGGATTCGAGGGATTAGAATGTGGTTAAGTTGTGAACCGTTGGTTACACTTAACTAGTTTAATCCATTTGGGAGTTCAAGGGATTAGAATGAGGTTAAGCCACACTTAACCAGTTTAATCCAGGATTAGTGAAGGGTTAAATCACATTTAACCCTCTTAGGAAACCCTAGCAGCGGGTCTGTTCCGGCAGTAATCCCAGTTGGGTATCATCACAACCCTAGAGACTAGGCTAGGGCGGGGCACGATTACTGGACGGATGTAAGCGACCAAAGGGCGATGGCCGAGTGGTACAGCGGTGCGGGTCCGACGGGCTACGGACGTGCACGTAGTCCGATGTTGGACAAACTCGAGGCACGGGTACCAGTAGGTTAGGGCTGTGCATTATTGCTTAAGTGTCCGGGGTTGACACCCGAGGGCTTGATACACCCAAAGGTGGACCCAGCACAGACTAACTACAACCATATGTGGGCCATATGGACACCAACACTTGACGTGTTAGGTTTATAGGGAGCCGATCGACTAGACCGTTGGGCTGGACCTTTTATTAAGGTCACTTCATGTTATTGGGCCAAAGTTTGGGCTAAGGGATCAATATCTGTTATGTTGGTTGGCTAGTACACCGTGGTGCAAAAACTTAACCTTGTTTTATGCGATGACACCTCTATCTATCTTGTAGTTGATTTATTCATGCCAGTATGTTGTTATCTATGATCACCTCAGTTTCCATCATGATGTTAACTTTATTAGTTTATAGACTGATCGTAGCAGGGCTTACTCAGTCTTTTTGACTGACCTGTTTTCTTTCGCCTCTTTTCTTCCGTTTCCCCCCCCCCCAGGTTCTCAGGGAGGGAATACTAGAGCCTAGCTTGGATTTTAGCCGCTTCCTTGGATAGCTCATGTATGCTTTGGACTTGAGCCCGCTTTGGTTTATTACTCTTATTTGGGGATAGCACTTATGTATTTTCAGTTTATCAGATGATGTATTTATCTAGACTTGTAATTTTGGGAAACTGACATTTTGATGTACCAGACTTGTGTTTTGAAATGGTTTATAAATCTTCCGCTGTTTTATTTACTTACTCTGTTTATTTACATATACATATATGTCATGTCCTGCCTTGCTATATCATTATGCATGTTTACCAATAATGCCCCTCCAAAGCTAGTGCATTCCTTTGCGAGTGACCCTAGTGGAGGCGGGGTGTTACAGGAAGTGGATTTGAATCGAAATTGTCTTCGGAATATTTCGATGTTGGATTCCGTGATTATACAGATATTGTTATGGGAATTTGAAAGATATATTTATATCGTTATTTCCAATACGATATTTGTTGGTTTCAGAATTTGATATCGAATATAAGCCGATATATTTTCTATTCAGAGCCTTGTATTTAATATCAAGTGTGATTGGGTTTGTCGTGAATCAAGTTTTAGGTGACATTGGTTCTTTAACCCAGTTAAAGACAGGATACTGATTTTTGAGAAGATTAAAACTAAGTGGAGTTTTAATGAATCTTTAATTAGATTGAAAGTGAATTGATAATTTAAATTATCAAATCTGAAAAGTGGTCGAGAATTGAGTATCACCAGTTTTGCTCCAAAGCGATAGTTAAATCTTTAATTGGATTTGAACGTGAAATGGTAATTAATTTTACCGATAACACTGTGGTGTTAGATATGGAGTATTACCAGTTTTGCTCCATGGGATGAATAGGTTGGGATTGGGAAATAAAACAAATAATTACTTCGGTGTGGTTCGCTAATCCCGACTAGTTTGGAAAACCATAATATGGTTTGAAATGATATCCAAAGGAAGATTAAAGAATAAATTTAGAAGAATTTATCTTTGATATAATTAATGGGAACCTTTGCCTAGGAATGTGAAAATTTGAATAAAAGAATATTCTGGATTGGAATGAGGCGTATGTTAGGTTTGTGTAACATTTGTTTATTATATACGTGGGTTATTCGGAAAGGTCGGCTTTATACCCATTCTGAATAACCGATTCGACGATATATCGATGATGAAGACGGTGGTTGAAGACCGGAAGTCTTCACATCATTTGGGTGATTACTGATGATCTTGATTGGGCTATACACCCAAGAGGAGAGAAACAGTTGGTGATCGTCCAGACGTACCTGGAGAACGATGGATATGCAAGGAAAGTGCCTCCGATTTCGTTCAGACCCAGAACGAACTTGTAAATGGATTGTGTGTCTGACATTGGATTTTATTCTGTGTTGATTGATCTCTATTAAATATACATCTGTTTGGCAGTGGAGAATTTATTCTCTTGCTTAACGCCCTTCTCTGAGACATACGAGCTCAGAGGTTGTATATCGATGGACATCAGTCGCATGGAGTGAATTGCCTGTGTGGCACGCCTAAGTGGCAGATGATCAAGGCTTCTGTTGAAAAGCAAAGTCTTGTGGTTGATGATCAAAGCACGGCCTGTGTGGCGCAGCTTTGTGTATAGCGTGAATTCGCGAGCCTCACACCTCGGTATGAGTCAAAAACTGGAGAATGACTGCATGGAGAGCACGACGGTTCTTTCTAGCTAGTGGTGGTGTTAGTGCTTAAACTGGCTGACATTTATATACTTTTCACCTGTGTGGTTGTTGGAATGCGAGGCGCCTCGGATAGGTTTGTTATGACCGAGAAACGTGTGTTCAGGAATAACTAATCCTCAAAAGTAAGAGAGGACCGGCCCTGAACTTCCAAGGATCATAGTGGGATCCTGAGACATTTGCTAGAGTGTCTCGAATCGTAGAGGAGCTTTCCCCTTGCCTCGACTCATGACGGAAATCCAATTTCCAATACGTGATATTGCGGTTTTATTTGTAGAACCTAGTATGGCGATGAAACACCCCACCTCCGTTAAGGTCACTCTCAAAGGGAATGCCCTAATTTTGGTGGAGGTTTATAAGTACAAGTCACAGGTGTACAAGACAGATATAAGAACACATATTTGTAAACAGCGGAAGAACAACAACTTTTATTTCATAAAGTCAAATACGTGTTACAAAACATCACCATGATTGTCTTACATCCTTTCCAAAAACATAACATAACATTTTCATAATCTGTCTTGAGTACATTATTTAAAGAAGCATAAATAAAACATAGATAAACTGCAAAGCCCCATGGTGGATTGTCCAAAGCCATAGTTCAAAGCGAAAAAGTCCAAGCAATACATTTCTCTTCTTCAAGCTGGATGTTAAGGCTGATCAAGCTGCTGTGTTCCCTCCCTCTGGACCTGGGGGGGGGGAAACGGAAGAAAGAAGACGAAAGAAAAGTAGAGTCAGACATAAAGCCTGAGTAAGTCTAGTACTATTTTGTCTATGAATAAAGAACTGGGTATGATAAGTATAAACAAGAAGTGGGCAAGCATTATAACTTGGTTAAGTTGTCTAGGGTCGAATATACTATCGTACCCCCTGTCAATCTCCGAACCCATATAAACTAGTTTCCAACTGGCACCCCATAATCAGAGTGATGTGATCCATTCTATGATGATCGGCTCCTACTCGCATAGTTACATGTGTCTTACGGCCCCCGATGTTGTAGTTACCTATGCTGGTCCCACCATGGGGTGTATCAAGTCCCATGGCAGCGGCCCGACACAACCTTAGAATGCACAGGTATGATACTGGTGCCCAGTGCTTTATTTTTCTGCGCCGGAGTGTGTGCACGCCCACACCCCGTTAGAACCTACACTGCTACACCACCGCCGTCGATTTGACCTCTTACAATCAGCCCAGTAATCGTGCCCCACCCTGCCTAGTTTCAGGGTATCATGATACACCTTATAGGGTTACTGCTGAAAAGGGTCCCCCGTTACTAGGTTTTCTATCTCTAGCCAACATGCTAAGTTGGTTAAGTGTTTCTAACCTAACCCCCACCAGTTCGTTTAGTTTAGCATGTTCCATTTTGATTAAGTCTTTAGTCCACTTAATCCTAACAGTCCTGACTCAGCTCTAATAGTTTTATTAAAGCCTTGACCTCTCACATTAGACAGGTATTGTTGTGGCTGCCTGTTGCCGGTTGGTTCCGGGCAGTCTTACGCCACAACTCAGTCTAACCTCGGGTCCTTATTGGGCTCCATGTTTAACCTCTCACATTGGATAGGTATTGTTGTGACTACTGGACAGCCGGGCGGTTCCGGGCAGGTTTACATCACAACCCAATCCAACCTCGGGTTAAACACATCGTATGTTCTACATTTACATATTTTGCATTCTTCTTTATTTCTTATATGTAAATATTTGCGGCCCATTATTAAGTTAATGGTGTAAAGGTTACACCAATCATGGGCCCAACCCATACTTGAATTTGGGCCCTTCTATTTTATATTTTCATTCATTAGTAATTTTAACCCAACGTTATTTTCCCCCGTTTAACACGTCCGTTTATTATATATATATTGGGCTTAGCCTTTTAAAGCCCAACTTAGCCATGCGAAAAGGGGAGGCTTAAAGCGTGATTACATACACAAAGAGGGGAATGTGAGCGCATGAACGTGCAATATGACGTTGGAAATACAAAATAGAAACTGGTGTTCTTGCATGGTAATGACATATACTTTGTTCATAAAGCATAAGTGACATGAATCAAACCATGTAAACTTGCATAGGCTTAACTACAACATAAACCTATATTTTATTTAGGCATAATATCGAACATGAGCATGGCATAAGTATTTCTAACATAAGCATGGCATAATGTCAAACATAAGCATGGCATAATGTCAAATATAAGCATGGCATAGGTATAGTTAAACTTGTTCACATAACCATGGCATAAATATTTCTAACATGAAATCATGATTTTTTTTACTTTAGTCATGCAAACTTGCAAAAAAAGGGATTTTTGAATCTAATCCTAACTATGTACCACATATGTCATCTTACAATGCTTGTTAACAATATGGATTTCAATTATGCAAAATATCCATCATAGCCTAGCCATATTCATAAGTTTACAAATAGGCTTTCTAATACAAAGCATGGCTTAATACATGATGCCAATTCTTCAACATAATTTCATACGGATTATGATAACCCAAACTTATTCCAATTACTTTACAAAGATGATGTTTGCATAAAAATACACATAATGATGGCATAATAGCAAAGGCCCAAACTTGCATAAATTTCAATCAACTACATACGTGTAGCTTCAACATAGATTACATAATTTGCGAATATTCCAAACGTATACTTGCATAGAACTACCGCATGTAGTTCTTTATAATGAATAACATAATTTTGCACAAATATGAATTACTTTATTACCACAATTCAAGCATACAAATCAACACAGTTATTTATTCATACCAAAGTAATACTCTACTTACAATGGTGTGACGAATTCTCCAATTAAGAGATATGATTCCTTTATTGAATTGATTTGATTTAGGTCGCTTTAAGCTTTAGAATTTTCCTCCTAATCCTCTCTCTAGTTGGCGGCTACTCTTAGTCGTTCCTCAGCAACATGGCGGCTATGTTCTTATTTTTGAATGAATAGAATAGGGTTTAGTCTAGGGTTGTTTATATAGAGGTTATGAACTGATTAGGACCATTGATGTTGCTTGGATTGATCATAGCCATACATTAGGAAGAGAGACCAATTAGAACCCGCCACCTAGCCCTAATGACAAAGCAGACCACAGAAAATCAGCCAACATAGAATAGGCCAGCCGAGTGAGACTGGGCTCGACCTGGGTCTGGACCAGGTCGACATGCCTGTCGACAGCCCTGTCGACAGCCCTGTCGACCTGGTTAGACCAGGTCGACAGCCCAGTCGACTTGGTGCGTCAGGCGGGTGTTTTTCCACCCTGGCCCATTGGGCCCCACTCTCGAATTTAAATTTGATTTATTCTGTTTGAATTTTAAACTTAATTTTCAAACTTCCGAAGGCCATATCTTCTTCATACGGACTCCGTTTTTCGAAAACTCGGACTCTATTTCACGTATTTTTCCGAGACGAACGCAATGGCGTATCCCGTTTCCCTTAGTTCTTTGATTTCAAATTAATTATACTTTAATTTGTAAATTTCACAGTTATAGAATTTACGGGGTGTTACATTCTCCCCCACTTAAAAGGATTTCGTCCCCGAAATCTTCAAGTTTAGGAAAATGTATATCCTAACATCCAATCATCCATCTACTCATCCATCAAACACGAGCATCCATTGTCCTTAAAAGACTTCTAATGCTTTATGATCATATGCGAAGGGTGTGTGTATATGTACTTATCTAATGCAAGATCAGGCGGTCTACTGATTCAGTTGACCTCCTTAATGCGAATCATGTAAGTGCCATGAATCCATTATGTATGCAAACTTTCCTATTCATGATTCTACATGAGTGCACAATCATTCAATACAAATGCAACATCCATATGACAACACATTAAAGTTCAACCATATACGAATGCAAACATATATGCATATGCACTATGAAGTGATTGAGCCGATCTAAAACCTAGATTGTGTGTGTATATGCAACCACGAGCAACCACTAGCAATCACTTGCAACCACTTGCAACCATCATCCATAACATGTTTCAATTACATGTTTCCATCCAAAGGGTTTCTACCTAAAAGATAAGGTCGAGGAAATATATCTAAAAAGATAGATAAGAGCGCGATTTAAGGAAAAAGAAAGATCAAGGACGTACCCTCGAAAAGAAAAGGGTAAGCAGTGCGTATTCTAGCTTTAGTTTCCCAAGTCGCGTCTCCCTCGGCGTCGCTCCACTGAACTTTGACGAGTTTGACTTTGCGGTTGCGTAGCTTCTTCACTTCCGTTCCTAGTATGCGGGTTGGAACTTTTCTTATGGTTGCTTCGCGTTCCACTTTGGCCTCTTCGAGGATATTTGGCTCTACCACTTCAGCAGACTCATGTAGACATTTTCGGAGATGTGAAACGTGAAAAACGTTGTGGACTCCAGCCAACTTCTCGGGTAGCTCTAATCTATAGGCCATTTTCCCAATTTTCTCGATGATGGGGAATGGCCCTACGAACCTTGGTGCCAGCTTTCCTGTGGTTCCGAAACGAACAACGTTTCTTAGCGGTGATACCTTGAGAAAAACTCTGTCTCCAACCTCTAATTCAAGGTCGGTCCTCCTCTTGTCGGCATAGGACTTTTGTCTGTCTTGGGCCGTCTTCATTCTTCTTCGGATTAAGTCCACTTTCTCTGAAGTCTCTCGGATCATATCTGGTCCAAGTATGAGCTTATCAGTAGACTCCCACCAACAAGTGGGCGATCAGCACGGTCTTCCATATAAAGCTTCGAAGGGCGCCATTCCGATGGTTGCTTGATAGCTGTTGTTGTAGGCAAATTCCACCAAAGGAAGGTGGTCTTCCCATGTCCCTCTGAAGTCAAGGACGCATAGCCTTAAAAGGTCTTCCAAAACTCTGTTCACTCTCTCCGTTTGGCCGTCGGTTTGGGGATGATAGGCCGTGCTCAAGCATAACTGCGTTCCTACTGCTTCTCGCAGACTCCGCCAAAACTCGCTGGTGAAGATGGGGTCTCGGTCACTAACAATGCTAGATGGTATTCCATGGAGTCGAACGATTTCCTTGAGGTAAAGTGATGCTAGGGATGAGGCAGTTCTTTTACTTTTGACAGGTAAAAAGTGGGTGCTTTTAGTAAGCCTATCCACTATTACCCAAATGCTAGTGTTGCCCCTCCTAGACCTAGGCAGCCCATCGATGAAGTCCATTGAGATGCTATCCCATTACCACTGCGGGACCTCCAGAGGATGTAGCAGTCCGCCAGGCTTTTTCTGTTCCGCCTTAACCTGTTGGCACACCATACACTTAGAAACGTACTCTGCCACGTCCTTTTTCATGCCGTTCCAGAAGAAAGTCCTTTTTATGTCTTTATACATTTTGTCTCCGCCTGGGTGTATCGTCATCTTGGAGTGATGTGCTTCCTCGAGAACCTTCTTTACTAAATCTTTTGTTTGTGGGACGCATAGTCTTCCGTCTCGCCTTAGCAAACCCTTATCGTCGATGGAGTATCTGTTGAGGTGACTTGAAGTCTCACCCCTAATTAGCCTATCAATTATTTCCACAAGCTGGGGGTCTTCGCGTTGTGCTGTCCCTACTGAATCCACTAAAGTTGGGCGCACTTCGAGAGATGCTAGCAAGCCTGGTACGAAATCGGAGGAAGGCCTAAAGTCGAAGCTGGCTATAAACTCTAGGCTTTGTCTTTCAACAAACAACGGGCTTAGGGTCAATTTCTTTCGGCTCAACGCGTCTGCAACTACGTTGCCTTTGCCCGGAGTATAGGAGATTTCGAAATCGTACGAGGCAAGAAACTCCATCCACCTTTGTTGCCTCAAGTTAAGATCCTTCTGCGAGAAAAGATATTTCAACGATTTATGGTCAGTGTAAAGTTCGAACTTCTCACCTAGGAGATAGTGTCGCCAAGACTTGAGTGCAAAGACGATGGCGGCTAACTCAAGATCGTGGGTCGGGTAGTTCTTTTCGTGCACCTTCAACTGTCTCCCGCCATAAGCTACTACCCTTCCTTCTTGCATTAAGACGGCGCCTAGCCCTGTCCCACATGCATCCGTATAAACAGTGAACATCTTGCTCCCATCTGGCAGCGTCAAAACTGGGGCTGTTGTAAGAGCCCTTTTCAGTCGTTGGAAAGCAAACTCGCAATCCAAGTCCCAATTGAACACTAGATTCTTCTTGGTCAATTTCGTGAGCGGAGCTGAGATTTTTGCAAAATTCCTTATGAATTTTCGATAGAAACCTGCTAGTCCTAGAAAGCTTCGGACCTCAGTTGCATTCCTTGGTGTCTTCCAATCCTGTACCGCCACTACCTTAGCAGGGTCCACGGCTAACCCTTGTTTGGATACTATGTGCCCAAGGAACCTCACCTCTTCTCTCCAAAAGTGGCATTTGGAGAATTTGGCCTTTAGTTGATGGACTCGCAAAGTTTCCATGATTGCCCTTAAGTGCTGAGCATGTTCCTCTTCACTCTTTGAGAAGATAAGGATATCATCTACGAAGACGACTACGAATTTGTTGAGGAAATCTCTAAATACCCTACTCATCAGGTCCACGAAGTAAGCAGGTGCATTTGTCAAGCCGAAAGGCATGACAAGCCATTCAAAGAAGCCGTCTGGGGTTCTGAACGCCGTTTTATCGATGCTATCTTCAGCCACCCTTAGCTGATGAAAACCGGTTGCTAAATCGAGTTGGGAGAAAACAGACGCTCCTACAAGCTGGTCAAATAGATCGTCAATTCTAAGGAGAGGGTGCCTATTCTTTTTCGTTAGCTTGTTGAGCTCCCTATAGTCAACACATAGACGGAGTGAACCATCCGCCTTTGTAGCGAACACCAGTGGAGCGCCCCATTCTGAAATGCTCCTCCTAATGAACCCCTTTTCTAGAAGCTCTTTAATCTGTTTACTGAGCTCTTTCCTTTCTCGTGGAGCCATGTGTCTAACAGGCAACGCGACGGGCTTTGCATTATCTACAAGATATATGCGGAAGTCTATTTCCCGCTTCGGAGGCAAGCCCTTCACCACTTCGGAGACATCCGGATATTCCCGGACCACTCTAACTAATTGCAAATTTTCAACAGAGGCATCTAGCGATTCAAGATAACTAAGCATAACCGCATACGAGGGATTACAAGAAATTTCCAAAGTATTACCGAGCTGGGTTAGGAGCCTAACAACCCTTTTTTCACAATCAAGGATGGCCCCATTACTGGATAGCCAATCCATGCCCAAAATCAAACCATAACCCGAAAAGCCCAAAACAAAGGCACTACATTGAAATTCTACACTTAGAATAGAAATTTTCAATCCCAAACAGATCATAGACAAATGAGCTGGGCCCCCAATTGGGTTTGAAACAATTAAGGGGTCCTCTACCATACTAGTTTTTAGGTGCAGAGATTCTACTAATGCAGACGAGATAAAGGAGTGTGATGCGCCAGAATCAAATAGAGTGCGAATGGGGTGTTCATAAAGATAAACTACACTTTCTACAGAAGTATTTGTACCTCGCTGTTGCAAAGGTGGCGCTTCCAGCACATGAACCTGTGCCCCTGGGGTGGATCCAGCGCCCTGCCCCTGTCCTCGTTTCTTTGGGCAGTCCTTAGCCCTATGGCCTGTCTGACCGCAAGAAAAGCACCCACCATTCTCCTTGGCCTTCTTTTTTCGGCAGTCCTTTACTAAGTGCCCCTCTTTGCCACAGAAATTACACTTCCTCTTCTCTTTGTTGCCTTTCCCGCCTTTCTTAAAGTCTGTTTTCTTAGGCTGCAAACCCTCTTTCTTCCCTTGAGAGCTTTCTGCCTTTGTCTCCTTCTTGCCCTTGTCCTCTTCATTCAGTAATGCCATTTGCACCAATCTTTCATACGTGGCCCCCATGGGTATATGGGTCATGGCCAAACTATGTAATGGCTCATTTAACCCTTTGACGAAACGAAGAGCCTTCTTGTGCGGGGTGTTGACTAGGTCAAGTCCAAACCTAGCCAGCTCATCAAACTGATTTACATACTCTCTGACAGTCTTGTCTCCTTGCTTAAGAAATAAGAATTTTTCCAACTGCAAACTTCTTTCCGCATCTGAGAGAAATTTAGTCTCAAACCTTGCCCTAAAGTCCTCCCATGTCTCCACTGGTCTTTCAGCATTAGTGACTTCCCACCAGTAGGAAGCCTCGCCCTTCAATAGCCACACTGCCAATTGCACTTTTTGTCTATCCTCTACCTCGAAGATGATGAATAGGTCCTCAGTTTCTTTCAGCCAATTCCTAGCTGCTACGAAGGACTCAGTTCCATGGAAATCCCTTCCTCCCATAGCTTTAAAATCTTTACATATCTTAGCAAACGTATTTCCCCGCGGAGGAGGTGGAGGAAGAGGTGCTGCTGTAGCTGGATGATTTCCTGCAGCTGGGGGAGGAGGAATGGTAGGACCTGGCTGAGTGGCCCTTGCTTCTAAGAATCGTCTAAACCAACCAGGTATTGGTACCCCTTCCGGTAAGTTAAGATCTTCGGACATGCTGAAACAAAAAGGATAGGTTCAAAACGAAGGATAAGAGATAGTACCTATGGCTTTGGGGAGTGGACTTTGCCTTTTAAAATTAAAATAATATTCTTATCTTTTAAAAATGCTTCTTTAAATTTCCTTTTTGAAAATAATTTTCAAAACTTTTTATCTTATCTGGTAAACCTGGCTCTGATACCAAGTGAAACACCCCACCTCCGTTAAGGTCACTCTCAAAGGGAATGCCCTAATTTTGGTGGAGGTTTATAAGTACAAGTCACAGGTGTACAAGACAGATATAAGAACACATATTTGTAAACAGCGGAAGAACAACAACTTTTATTTCATAAAGTCAAATACGTGTTACAAAACATCACCATGATTGTCTTACATCCTTTCCAAAAACATAACATAACATTTTCATAATCTGTCTTGAGTACATTATTTAAAGAAGCATAAATAAAACATAGATAAACTGCAAAGCCCCATGGTGGATTGTCCAAAGCCATAGTTCAAAGCGAAAAAGTCCAAGCAATACATTTCTCTTCTTCAAGCTGGATGTTAAGGCTGATCAAGCTGTTGTGTTCCCTCCCTGTGGACCTGGGGGGGGGGGGGAAACGGAAGAAAGAAGACGAAAGAAAAGTAGAGTCAGACATAAAGCCTGAGTAAGTCTAGAACTATTTTGTCTATGAATAAAGAACTGGGTATGATAAGTATAAACAAGAAGTGGGCAAGCATTATAACTTAGTTAAGTTGTCTAGGGTCGAATATACTATCGTACCCCCTGTCAATCTCTGAACCCATATAAACTAGTTTCCAACTGGCACCCCATAATCAGAGTGATGTGATCCATTCTATGATGATCGGCTCCTACTCGCATAGTTACATGTGTCTTACGGCCCCCGATGTTGTAGTTACCTATGCTGGTCCCACCATGGGGTGTATCAAGTCCCATGGCAGCGGCCCGACACAACCTTAGAATGCATAGGTATGCTACTGGTGCCCAGTGCTTTATTTTTCTGCGCCGGAGTGTGTGCACGCCCGCACCCCGTTAGAACCTACACTGCTACACCACCGCCGTCGATTTGACCTCTTACAATCAGCCCAGTAATTGTGCCCCACCCTGCCTAGTTTCAGGGTATCATGATACACCTTATAGGGTTACTGCTGAAAAGGGTCCCCCGTTACTAGGTTTTCTATCTCTAGCCAACATGCTAAGTTGGTTAAGTGTTTCTAACCTAACCCCCACCAGTTCGTTTAGTTTAGCATGTTCCATTTTGATTAAGTCTTTAGTCCACTTAATCCTAACAGTCCTGACTCAGCTCTAATAGTTTTATTAAAGCCTTGACCTCTCACATTAGACAGGTATTGTTGTGGCTGCCTGTTGCCGGTTGGTTCCGGGCAGTCTTACGCCACAACTCAGTCTAATCTCGGGTCCTTATTGGGCTCCATGTTTAACCTCTCACATTGGATAGGTATTGTTGTGACTACTGGACAGCCGGGCGGTTCCGGGCAGGTTTACATCACAACCCAATCCAACCTCTGGTTAAACACATCGTATGTTCTACATTTACATATTTTGTCATTCTTCTTTATTTCTTATATGTAAATATTTGCGGCCCATTATTAAGTTAATGGTGTAAAGGTTACACCAATCATGGGCCCAACCCATACTTGAATTTGGGCCCTTCTATTTTATATTTTCATTCATTTGTAATTTTAACCCAACGTTATTTTCCCCCGTTTAACACGTCCGTTTATTATATATATATTGGGCTTAGCCTTTTAAAGCCCAACTTAGCCATGCGAAAAGGGGAGGCTTAAAGCGTGATTACATACACAAAGAGGGGAATGTGAGCGCATGAACTTGCAATATGACGTTGGAAATACAAAATAGAAACTGGTGTTCTTGCATGGTAATGACGTATACTTTGTTCATAAAGCATAAGTGACATGAATCAAACCATGTAAACTTGCATAGGCTTAACTACAACATAAACCTATATTTTATTTAGGCATAATATCGAACATGAGCATGGCATAAGTATTTCTAACATAAGCATGGCATAATGTCAAACATATGCATGGCATAATGTCAAATATAAGCATGGCATAGGTATAGTTAAACTTGTTCACATAACCATGGCATAAATATTTCTAACATGAAATCATGATTTTTTTTACTTTAGTCATGCAAACTTGCAAAAAAAGGGATTTTTGAATCTAATCCTAACTATGTACCACATATGTCATCTTACAATGCTTGTTAACAATATGGATTTCAATTATGCAAAATATCCATCATAGCCTAGCCATATTCATAAGTTTACAAATAGGCTTTCTAATACAAAGCATGGCTTAATACATGATGCCAATTTTTCAACATAATTTCATACGGATTATGATAACCCAAACTTATTCCAATTACTTTACAAAGATGATGTTTGCATAAAAATACACATTATGATGGCATAATAGTAAAGGCCCAAACTTGCATAAATTTCAATCAATTACATACGTGTAGCTTTAACATAGATTACATAATTTGCGAATATTCCAAACGTATACCTGCATAGAACTACCGCATGTAGTTCTTTATAATGAATAACATAATTTTGCACAAATATGAATTACTTTATTACCACAATTCAAGCATACAAATCAACACAGTTATTTATTCATACCAAAGTAATACTCTACTTACAATGGTGTGACGAATTCTCCAATTAAGAGATATGATTCCTTTGTTGAATTGATTTGATTTAGGTCGCTTTAAGCTTTAGAATTTTCCTCCTAATCCTCTCTCTAGTTGGCGGCTACTCTTAGTCGTTCCTCAGCAACATGGCGGCTATGTTCTTATTTTTGAATGAATAGATTAGGGTTTAGTCTAGGGTTGTTTATATAGAGGTTATGAACTGATTAGGACCATTGATGTTGCTTGGATTGATCATAGCCATTCATTAGGAAGAGAGACCAATTAGAACCCGCCACCTAGCCCTAATGACAAAGCAGACCACAGAAAATCGGCCAACATAGAATAGGCCAGCCGGGTGAGACTGGGCTCGACCTGGGTCTGGACCAGGTCGACATGCCTGTCGACAGCCCTGTCGACCTAGTTAGACCAGGTCGACAACCCAGTCGACTTGGTGCGTCAGGCGGGTGTTTTTCCACCCTGGCCCATTGGGCCCCACTCTCGAATTTAAATTTGATTTATTCTGTTTGAATTTTAAACTTAATTTTCAAACTTCCGAAGGCCATTTCTTCTTCATACGGACTCCGTTTTTCGAAAACTCGGACTCTATTTCGCGTATTTTTCCGAGACGAACGCAATGGCGTATCCCGTTTCCCTTAGTTCTTTGATTTCAAATTAATTATACTTTAATTTGTAAATTTCACAGTTATAGAATTTACGGGGTGTTACAGGCGACATAGTGGTATGGGTCATTAATGCCGTTTATGATTGATATTTATGATTGAAATTGTTTTGACACTATACACTTATAATAGTATCAAGTGATTTGTTTTAAACGTACCAAGCATCCTTTGGCTATTATAAGGTAAAAACCCTATCCTCCGGCTTGCGTTGCATTGTGTGATGGGACCTGGGTCTTATAATAGCTTCATTTTTCTTTATTTAGCATTGCGCTGTTTGTGTTATGCACTGGTATTCTTGGAAGGAAACCTGTTCCGTGTTATACGGCATGGTCCCTTGATTTACCTAACTTTAAAAATAAAGATTAATAACTGTTTTAGTTCTCACACCAGTCACATGACTGACCTGGAGTTTATTGTTTTAACCTAAACTCTGGGTGCCCCTATTTTCTACACGGGCAGCTAGTAGTTTTGGTTTTGCAGATTTATATTCACAGGAACCGGGTTTACAGCTGGAATGATATCTGGAAAGCTCTGTATCCGTGTATCACCTTCAGTTGTGTTTTGTTTTATTTTCCACTGCTTTGTAATTTATTGTAATCTCTGATGTATACCGGTTGTGTATATTTATTCATACTCTGTATATTCCTGTATCTGATGGAATTGTTGTAATTAACAATGAAGTGTTCTTCTGTTTGCGTTCCAATTTGTCCTGTTCTCAAACGATCAGGGGTTTCGAACGATCTTGGTCGGTTTAACGATCGATTCGGATCGAGCGAAATTCCTTAACGTTACATTTTGGTATCAAAGCTTTGGTTTACAGAGCTCGAGAACAAGACACATTAGAACCATACGAAAGAATTCATCAGATATTGGATTAGTAATATCCAATTAGAATGACTCATTAGAGATAGGATCAGTAGTATCCTAGAACGAGTGTGAAGAGTATATTTTTCAAATGAAAACAATTTTGTTTTGAAATTTAAATTGTTTTATACGTATCTGAATATTTATTTATATTGATTTTGGACAATCGAGTATATAAAGGTTTTGCATATACGCATCATGAACGTATATTCGAAGTTTTAATATACTGGATAGATATAGATTCATACTCTAGTCACTCGGGGATAATTCTGGTGATGTCCGGACATCATCAGTATTTATGTACGTGTTTCGAAGGTGTGATATCTATATATTTCCACTAGACTGGTGTGAGAACCAAAATTAGATAGGTTTATTGTTGTGATTTGGCATCAAAAACATGATCTTCTGTATATGTAGTAAAATTATGAAATTGAAACGTTAATCCACTAATTGATTGATGGTTGTGTTGTTTGTTTATTTGTTTGATAATTTTGAACCATTATGCCTAATTAAACCGATTATTGAACTGTATTGAAAAAAATTACAATTGCATGCATATACATGTACTTACATTGAACAGGTCATAGCAAGGAGGCTATAGCAGAAGAATAAAATTGTTTGCATGACAAATAGGTACATATTTACCATAATTTACTGTTTTGTTTGGGTGATGATGATTTTATGAGCCGATTGGCTAGCCGCTTGGCTAGCCGCTTGGCTTCTTCATTTTCTTTTGGATTGAAGAAGGCCATGGGAGGCTATATGAAATATCCCGAAGTCCCCGGTGCAGGGGAGGTTATGGCGAAAATTTTCGAAAATTTAGGGTGTTAGCCAAATTTTTGAAAAAATTGAAAAGTTCTTAGAGACTGAAAAGTTGAAGAACTTAAGCCGTAAAGAAAATAATGGAAGTTGAGTTGATTAGTTAAACATTTTTCAGCTTCGTTCCTTTTCGGGGACGAAAAGTTTTAAGTGGGAGAGATTGTAACAACCCGGAAAATGCGAGCCAATTTAAAAAATTTATTTTGGCAATTTTAATGAAGTTTGAACATTTATAACGAAATATTTTAAATAATATCGACAAGAAATTTATTTCGAATAGAATTAGAACGTATATATTTATATAGATCGTCGTTATAATATAAATATTTATTTTAAATTATAAAAGGAATTGAAAATGGCGCGGTAGTTCAATAATTCGATTTCAAATTTCAAATGAATGTACAGGATTCAAAATAAACCGGATTTTAGCGAAACTGAAAATATTAGAATCTATTTGAGAATATCTTTCCAACGAATCCGAAAAATCAAAATTTGATAGCGGGAATCAAAAGATATGCCCAATTGAAAATTCAGAATAGTCGTTATGGGATTTCGGCCCTTAAAAATAGCCATTTTGCAAACGACCTCGGTTTTCGACCAAACTACTTTTGTTGGATCCGTGATGTCAAGCTATTACAAGGTTTCAAAATTCGTAATTTTTCGAATCAATATGTGAGCGTGGCAAAGGAAAACGTGTTTTGACAGTTTCAGTTGATTTTAATCGACTGGAAAATGACCATTTTTCAAACGTTCTCAGAATTCGACGAAACTAGCTTTGTTAGGACCGTATCGTCAATACGAAGCTAGAAAATATTTTTCGGGAATTTTTAGAGTCAGTATGTGGGCCCAGTAAATTGAAATGTAGGTTTAAAATTGAATATATAAAGTTATATTTTAATTTCAATCAAAACTGATCGAAACAGTAGAATTGGCTTACGAAACATATCCCATTGTGTTCGGAATGGGGGTAATTAGCTAGGGACGACAATCGTTGGGCCTCATTTGGGGTTCAAACAAAAAGTCAATCTTTTGTGGATTAAATAGAAAATAAATTAAATAATATAAATATTATTATAATTGGGCCCAAGCTCTTATACCCTCCACAGTCTCCCTCACTCGTTGAAAAAAAAATCCCTGATCTGTGCCTCGTCGCCACTCCTCATCCCGTCGCCGGAGATGGTGTGAAGACCCGCAACTCCCCCGTAAAGGAAAGCGTCGGATAGTTCGAGAACAAACCACAACAGAACGCATACAGAAGAACATTTCATTGTATATAACCACAATGCATCAGATTACAAGAATATACAGAGTACAAATGAATATTACACAGAAATATCAGAGATTTAAATTACATTTAAATACACAGCAGCGGAAAATAATACAATACACAACTAGAAGTAGATATACGGATACAAAGCTTTCCGGATATCATTCCAGCTGTAAACCAGGATCCTGTGAATATAAATCTGCAAAACCAAAACTACTAGCTGCCCGTGTCAAAATAAGGGCACCCAGAGTTTAGGTTAAAACAATAAACTCCAGGTCAGTCATGTGACTGGTGTGAGAACTAAAACAGTTATTAATCTTTATTTTAAATCATTAGGTAAATCAAGGGACCACGCCGTATAACACGGAACGGGTTTCCTCCCAAGAATACCAGTGCATAAAACAAACAGCGCAATGCTAAGTAAAGAAAAATGAAGCTGTTATAAGACCCAGGTCCCATCACACAATGCAACGCAGTCGAGGATAGGGTTTTCCCTTATAACAGCCAAAGAATGCTTGATACGTTTAAAACAAATCATTTGATACTATAATAAGTGCATAGTGTATAAAACAACTTCAAATCATAAGTATCAATCATAGGCGACATGAGCGTCCCATGCCACTATGTCGCCATATATAGGTTTGCAAATAAAACCGCAAATGTCACGTATTTGGAAATTGGATTTCCGTCTATGAACCGAGGCAAAAGATAGTCCTCAACCGATTCGAGACGCTCTAGCCCGTGTCTCAGGCAAGCGCGCAGGCAAGCCTTGGATCCTCAGGGCCGGTCCACCGATGTGGATTATTATGCCTGAACACTACGTCTCCCCACCCTATGGGGTGTAAGTCTGGTCCGTCAGCCGACCAGAATGCATTCGGCCGAAACCGATATAACCGAGGCGCCTCGCAACATCCACAACCACATAAGTCAAACTCGTCAGGGCGTGTAAAACCACTGACGCCACTTCTAGCTAGAAAGAAACGCATGCCCTCCCTGAGGTCCGTCTCCCGTTTTTGGTTCATACCGGGTGTGAAACACGCGAGGTAAACGTTACACAAAGCTACGCCACAAAGGTCGTGCTTTGATCATCAACCACAAGACTTTGCTTTTCAACAGAAGCCTTGATCATTTGCATCTTAGCATGCCACACAGGCAAGCCATCCTATGCAACCGATATCAGTCACACAGAATGAAATCCGATGTCAGACACACAGTCCATTTACAAGTCCGTTCTGGGTCTGAACGAAACCGGAGGCACCTAGTACCCCGCATATCCATCGATCTCCAAGTACGTCTGGACGATCACTAACTGTTTCCATCTTCTTGGGTGTACAGCCCAATCAAGATCATCAGTTATCACCCAAACGACGTGAAGACCTCCGGTCTTCGACCATCGTCTTCATCTTCGACTTATCGTCGTATCAGTTATTCAGAATGGGATAAACCCGGTCTTTCCGAATAACTCGCGTATATTTTAAATAAGTGTTACACAAACACAACATACGCCTCATTCCAATTCATTAGTCACTAACCGTAAATTAATCAAGAGAATAATTCCCCAAATATTAACCCTGAAGGCCGAAACCAACATCAGATCAATATCCAGAAAACCATTCTGCTTGGCCAACCGACAGTTAGTTTCTAAATTTCACATTCATAGGGAAATGTTCCCGCTAATTTTATCCAAGATAAATTTCTTGAATTTATTCTTGAATCTCAATTCGAACCAGTCGGGATTAGCGAACCTTACCGAAGTAATCATTTGTTTTAATTTCCCAATCCCACCCTATTCATCCCATGAAGTAAAACTGGTTATACTTCATATCTAACACCACAGTGTTATCGGTAAATTCAATTACCATTTCACGTTCAAATCTAATTAAAGATTTAACTATCGCCTGGAGCAAAACTGGTGATACTCCATTTTCGATCATTTCAATCTAATTAAAGATTCATTAAAACTCCACTTAGTTTTAATCGTTAACTGGGTTAAAGAATCTGTGTCATTTAAAACACGGTTCACGATAAACCCAAAATCACATTCATCAATTATCGGGTTAAAGAACAAGTGTTATTTAAAACACTGTTCACGATAAACCCAAAAATCAATATCAATTCAATTCCAATTAAATATTATTTAATTGGTACACTTCATTAAATCAAAATAAAAAGATTTAATCTTTTCTCAACTGGGTTCAAGAACAGTGTTAGTGAAGACACCATTCACGACAAACCCAAATCACATTTGATATTCAATACAAGGCTCTGAATAGAAAATATCCCGGCTTATATTCAATATCAAATTCTACGATTAACAAATGTCGTATTGGAAATAACGATATAAATATATATCTTTCGAATTTCCATAACAACACCTGTATAATCAAGAATTCCAACATCGAAATATTCCGAAGACAATTTCGATTCAAATCCACTCCAATGCAATCATTGGATATTCAGGTTATTTTTAAAACCCTTTTCAAATTCAATTTATTTATTTAAAAATAAATAGAATTATATTTCTAGTTCAAAACTAGTTCATTTCGATAAAAATCTATTTTTATCTTTTCAAATATGGAGTTTTTCATCCCAATCTTTTCTAAATCATTTCTTATGATTTTACACAAATTATTACTATTTTTAATAATTTTATCAAGGCCTGTACAGTCGATTTCCAACAATGGCCATCGAACTGCACTTACAGCGACCTTTTTCAAATTTGATTTGGACATAATTCCAAATCCAACCGTTAGATTTCAAATTTCTAATATTCGTTAGAAAGCTCTTTTCGATACGAACCCAACGGTTCCGGTTTTAGGAGAATCCGACGGTCGGATCTCCCGTAATGTCCGTTTGAAATAAATGGTCGAAATTCGCGAACTGCCGCGGCGCGGCGCGTTCTATTCAGGCCATTATATTATATATATAATATATATTTCGTCGATTTCTATTTAAAACGAATTATATAAATAGTTTTAAAATCGTTTCAAAAGCTATTTCAACTTCCATTTCAATTCAAAGCAAAATTGAATTCTTCTTTATAAATTCGTTTCAAAATTCATTTCTATTCAATTCAAATTTCAATTCAATTTGAATTCATTTCAATTCGCTTTCAATTCAATTCATTTCGAAATCGTTTTCAATTCATTTCTATTCGAAATCGTTTTCAATTCAACTCATTTCGAAATCGTTTTCAATTCATTTCTATTCGAAATCGAATAAATCGATATTAATATCGTTTACGTCAAAATGGCGTCAATCTAATCAACACGGCTTCATAAATTTCTATTTTCAAATATTCTATTTCAAATATTTCTTTTTCAAAATAGTTGTTATTACCCAAAATATTTCGTTCAACACATGACCAATCTCAATGAATGAGTACTGTCAACACATGAACTTTTATTTTATATTATTCTTTATTTTTCAAATTAGAATGAGGCCCAATCAATTACCATATAAAGTTAATTAGATGGATTTTCATGCATTACACACATATAATAGCATTGAAAAATAATCAACCATCAACCAAAGTGCACTACACTGTATAAGCATCAAATATAGATCTCTAACGCTTATAACAGCCTGTCAATCAATCGATCGACATATTTAATCAATCAGGATGAGTGAACTGCATATTTCATCCTAACACCCGTGTGGGGTTTCAAACAATCAAACAAATATTTTATTTGTGCAGCTGGGCGATGTGTAAAAATTATCGACCCAATCAATGTCCTTTAAATAAGTGTACATAAACAAACCGTCTGGTTTGTAAATGAATATTTATTTATTCACTTTCACTATATTCATATTCACGTTAAAAATTATATTTTTAACGATAAAACATTTTATTTTAACCTATGAATTTCTATTCAATTCAATTTCAAGATAAAAATGATATCTTTATTTTTCTAACATATTTTAGAAAATTTCGGCGGCATAACGGCACGATACTAGAAACGGGACGAGGCCTAGCCTTATCCCCGGTCTAGTGAAGGCCCACGCCATTCACTCATCAATCAAATCAATTTCATTATGCAAACCACAAAATTTGGAGTAAGGGTCTAACCTAGCCTTACTCCTTCGCCTTATAACGGCGCACGTCTAATCCTAACCAATTTATCGATTCGATTATTCACACCACAAACCATATTCAAACCAATATCGCAATCAATCACCAAACAGTCAAACAAACAAGTCCATGGTCTGTGGACGGGTGTCGGGTGCTACTAAGCACCGTCTGCATCCTAGTATATATATAACTAGAAAAATAAATTGAAAGGTGAGAAATTCTCACAGATAGCTATCCAAGCTTCACGGCTCTTCATTTGCAGAAGTCTTCGTCATTATCGCCTTTCTTCACTTTCATTGCCCGTATTCTCTACATATGTAAAAATTGAATTTTTACTATGCTATTCAATATATAAAAAATCGAATTTTTAGTTCGCTATTCAATATATAAAAATCGAATTTTTAGTTCGCTATTCAATATATAAAAATCGAATTTTTATTTCAAAGTTCTATATATAAAAATCGAATTTTTATTTCAAAGTTCAATAGATAAAAATCGAATTTTTAGTTCGAAGTTCAATAGATAAAAATCGAATTTTTCTATCGCTAAAAATTTATATTTTTACATGTCTAAAAATTGTAACTTTATGTGATTAAATTTTATAACTTTACATAAATAAATATCCTAACCTTATATAAATAAAAATCAGATTTTTATCAACATGTAATCAATATAAAAATCTGAGAGTAAATCAATATCTATTTTTATTAAAACCTGTAAATAAATTCATTTTTAATTCGCATTAAAACTGAAAAGGAATTAAAATAAAAATGCTTACTTCTTTCCATTTCAGAGGGGTGAAGGCAGGTTAGGTGGTCGGCGGCGCTCCAGATAGGCAGTTAGGGTTTGGATCGGATTCGATTTGGTGGAGGGGGCTGGGCGTTCTCGCGTCGCTCGATGCGAAGAGGGGGGGTCGCGGTGGTTCGCTGTCGCGGGTTTGGGACTAGGGGGGGAGGGTCTTCGTCGATCGGCAGTAGGAGGGCAAAGGGGCTTCGCGATGGATGGGGCGCGAGCGGTAGAGGTGATCGAAGAAGAGGAGGAGGGAGGTTAGGCGAGATCGGAGAGGGGGAGGAGGAAGAGGGGGACGGCGGCGTGGCGTCGAACTTCGGTGGTGCGATGAACACATTTTTTTTTTCTGTGGTATTGAAGAATTATAGGGAGGGGGCCAGAACGGGTTAAAGGGGAAGGAGAAGATATTTTTTTTATTATTAATTAATTATTTTAATTGCATACAGTTGACTTTTACATACGACCTCCAAACGAGGTCCACCGCCTGTCGTCCATAGCGTTTTACCCCCAGTCTGAACACAATGGGATATGTGTCGTAAGCTGATTCGACCGTTTCGATCAGTTTCCTTTTAATTTACATTTAAATCACTATATTGAATTTTAAACGTACATTTCAAATTACCGGGGCCACATACTAACTAGAAAAATTCCAGAAAAATATTTTCTAGCTTCGTATTGACGATACGGTCCTAACAAAACTAGTTTCGTCGAATTCTGAGACCGTTAGAAAAATGGCCAATTTCCAGTCGATTAAAATCAACTGAAACTGGTCAAACGCGTTTTCCTTTGCCACGCTCACATATTGATTCGAAAAATTATGAAATTTGGAATCTAGCAATAACTCGACATCACGGACCCAACAAAACTGGTTTCGTCGAAATCCGAGGTCATTTGCAAAATGTCCATTTTTAAGGGCCTGAATTCCATAGCGACTATTCAGAATTTTCAACTGGACATATCTTTTGATTCCCGCTATGAAATCTCAACTTGTCGGATTCGTTGGAAAGATATTATCAATTAGATCCCATGATTTTTGGTTTCACTAAAATCCGGATTGTTTTGCACCCGGTACATTCAATTGAAGTTTGAAATCGAATTTTCGAACTACCGCGCCATTTTCAATTCCTTTTATAATAATATATAATTATTTATATATTCTAACGACGACGTATATAATATATACGTTCTAATTATATTCAAAATAAATTTCACGTCGATATTATTTAAAATAATTCATTTTAAATAATCAAAATTCGCTAGAATTGCCAAAATAAAAATTTCAAACTGGCTCGCATTTTACGGGTTGTTACAATCTCCCCCACTTAAAACTTTTCGTCCCCGAAAAGGAACAAAGTCGAAAGTGGTTTGATTATTCAGCTCTACGATCGATCAGGCTTCCATTCTCCAATTCTTTAGTTTCTGAGAATTTTCAAATCTTCAAAAAATTTGGCTAACTCCCTAAATTTTTGAAAAATTTCGCCATAACCTCCCCTGCACCGGGAGCATCGGGGAATTTCAAATAGCTTCCCCGGTCCTTCAGATCTCAAAAAGAAAAAGAAAAAGCCAAGCGGCTAGCCAATAGGCTCACAAAATCATCATCACCCAAACAAAACAGGAAATTATGTAGTAAACATGTACCTATTTGTCGGGCAAACAAATTTTATTCTCTGCTCTAGCCTCCTTGCTATGACCTGTTCAATGTAAGTACAAGTATATGCAAGCAAATGCGACCAATTTTCAATACAATTCAATATTTGATCAAATTAGGCATAATGGTTCAAAATTATCAAACAATTAAACAAACAACACAAACATCAATCAATTAGTGACTTAGAGTTTCAAATTGATAATTTTGATACATATACAAAAAATCATGTTTTGATGCCAAATCACAACAATGTGTTCTAATTTTTGGTTCTCACACCAGCCAATAGGAAATATATAGATATCACACCTTCGAAACACGAATACCAATTCTGATGATGTTCGAACTATCATCAGAATCATCTTCGGGCGACTAGAGTGTGATTCTATATCTACCCAGTATATTAAAATTTCAAATACACGTGGATCAGACGTATACCCAAAATCTTTATATACTGGATTGTCCAACTCAATATAAATAGATAATCAAATACGAATAATTGATTTAAATTTTCAAAACAAAAATTTGTTTTCATTTTCAAAAATATACTCTTCACACTCGTTCTAGGATACTACTGATCCTATCTCTAACGAGTCATTCTAATTGAATATTGCTAATCCAATATCTGATGAATTCTTTCGTATGGTTCTAATGTGCCTTGTTCTCTAAGCTTTGTAAACCAAAGCTCTGATACCAACTGTGAAGACCCGCAACTCCCCCGTAAAGGAAAGCGTCGGATAGTTCGAGAACAAACCACAACAGAACGCATACAGAAGAACATTTCATTGTATATAACCACAATGCATCAGATTACAAGAATATACAGAGTACAAATGAATATTACACAGAAATATCAGAGATTTAAATTACATTTAAATACACAGCAGCGGAAAATAATACAATACACAACTAGAAGTAGATATACGGATACAAAGCTTTCCGGATATCATTCCAGCTGTAAACCAGGATCCTGTGAATATAAATCTGCAAAACCAAAACTACTAGCTGCCCGTGTCAAAATAAGGGCACCCAGAGTTTAGGTTAAAACAATAAACTCCAGGTCAGTCATGTGACTGGTGTGAGAACTAAAACAGTTATTAATCTTTATTTTAAATCATTAGGTAAATCAAGGGACCACGCCGTATAACACGGAACGGGTTTCCTCCCAAGAATACCAGTGCATAAAACAAACAGCGCAATGCTAAGTAAAGAAAAATGAAGCTGTTATAAGACCCAGGTCCCATCACACAATGCAACGCAGTCGAGGATAGGGTTTTCCCTTATAACAGCCAAAGAATGCTTGATACGTTTAAAACAAATCATTTGATACTATAATAAGTGCATAGTGTATAAAACAACTTCAAATCATAAGTATCAATCATAGGCGACATGAGCGTCCCATGCCACTATGTCGCCATATATAGGTTTGCAAATAAAACCGCAAATGTCACGTATTTGGAAATTGGATTTCCGTCTATGAACCGAGGCAAAAGATAGTCCTCAACCGATTCGAGACGCTCTAGCCCGTGTCTCAGGCAAGCGCGCAGGCAAGCCTTGGATCCTCAGGGCCGGTCCACCGATGTGGATTATTATGCCTGAACACTACGTCTCCCCACCCTATGGGGTGTAAGTCTGGTCCGTCAGCCGACCAGAATGCATTCGGCCGAAACCGATATAACCGAGGCGCCTCGCAACATCCACAACCACATAAGTCAAACTCGTCAGGGCGTGTAAAACCACTGACGCCACTTCTAGCTAGAAAGAAACGCATGCCCTCCCTGAGGTCCGTCTCCCGTTTTTGGTTCATACCGGGTGTGAAACACGCGAGGTAAACGTTACACAAAGCTACGCCACAAAGGCCGTGCTTTGATCATCAACCACAAGACTTTGCTTTTCAACAGAAGCCTTGATCATTTGCATCTTAGCATGCCACACAGGCAAGCCATCCTATGCAACCGATATCAGTCACACAGAATGAAATCCGATGTCAGACACACAGTCCATTTACAAGTCCGTTCTGGGTCTGAACGAAACCGGAGGCACCTAGTACCCCGCATATCCATCGATCTCCAAGTACGTCTGGACGATCACTAACTGTTTCCATCTTCTTGGGTGTACAGCCCAATCAAGATCATCAGTTATCACCCAAACGACGTGAAGACCTCCGGTCTTCGACCATCGTCTTCATCTTCGACTTATCGTCGTATCAGTTATTCAGAATGGGATAAACCCGGTCTTTCCGAATAACTCGCGTATATTTTAAATAAGTGTTACACAAACACAACATACGCCTCATTCCAATTCATTAGTCACTAACCGTAAATTAATCAAGAGAATAATTCCCCAAATATTAACCCCGAAGGCCGAAACCAACATCAGATCAATATCCAGAAAACCATTCTGCTTGGCCAACCGACAGTTAGTTTCTAAATTTCACATTCATAGGGAAATGTTCCCGCTAATTTTATCCAAGATAAATTTCTTGAATTTATTCTTGAATCTCAATTCGAACCAGTCGGGATTAGCGAACCTTACCGAAGTAATCATTTGTTTTAATTTCCCAATCCCACCCTATTCATCCCATGAAGTAAAACTGGTTATACTTCATATCTAACACCACAGTGTTATCGGTAAATTCAATTACCATTTCACGTTCAAATCTAATTAAAGATTTAACTATCGCCTGGAGCAAAACTGGTGATACTCCATTTTCGATCATTTCAATCTAATTAAAGATTCATTAAAACTCCACTTAGTTTTAATCGTTAACTGGGTTAAAGAATCTGTGTCATTTAAAACACGGTTCACGATAAACCCAAAATCACATTCATCAATTATCGGGTTAAAGAACAAGTGTTATTTAAAACACTGTTCACGATAAACCCAAAAATCAATATCAATTCAATTCCAATTAAATATTATTTAATTGGTACACTTCATTAAATCAAAATAAAAAGATTTAATCTTTTCTCAACTGGGTTCAAGAACAGTGTTAGTGAAGACACCATTCACGACAAACCCAAATCACATTTGATATTCAATACAAGGCTCTGAATAGAAAATATCCCGGCTTATATTCAATATCAAATTCTACGATTAACAAATGTCGTATTGGAAATAACGATATAAATATATATATCTTTCGAATTTCCATAACAACACCTGTATAATCAAGAATTCCAACATCGAAATATTCCGAAGACAATTTCGATTCAAATCCACTCCAATGCAATCATTGGATATTCTGGTTATTTTTAAAACCCTTTTCAAATTCAATTTATTTATTTAAAAATAAATAGAATTATATTTCTAGTTCAAAACTAGTTCATTTCGATAAAAATCTATTTTTATCTTTTCAAATATGGAGTTTTTCATCCCAATCTTTTCTAAATCATTTCTTATGATTTTACACAAATTATTACTATTTTTAATAATTTTATCAAGGCCTGTACAGTCGATTTCCAACAATGGCCATCGAACTGCACTTACAGCGACCTTTTTCAAATTTGATTTGGACATAATTCCAAATCCAACCGTTAGATTTCAAATTTCTAATATTCGTTAGAAAGCTCTTTTCGATACGAACCCAACGGTTCCGGTTTTAGGAGAATCCGACGGTCGGATCTCCCGTAATGTCCGTTTGAAATAAATGGTCGAAATTCGCGAACTGCCGCGGCGCGGCGCGTTCTATTCAGGCCATTATATTATATATATAATATATATTTCGTCGATTTCTATTTAAAACGAATTATATAAATAGTTTTAAAATCGTTTCAAAAGCTATTTCAACTTCCATTTCAATTCAAAGCAAAATTGAATTCTTCTTTATAAATTCGTTTCAAAATTCATTTCTATTCAATTCAAATTTCAATTCAATTTGAATTCATTTCAATTCGCTTTCAATTCAATTCATTTCGAAATCGTTTTCAATTCATTTCTATTCGAAATCGTTTTCAATTCATTTCTATTCGAAATCGTTTTCAATTCAACTCATTTCGAAATCGTTTTCAATTCATTTCTATTCGAAATCGAATAAATCGATATTAATATCGTTTACGTCAAAATGGCGTCAATCTAATCAACACGGCTTCATAAATTTCTATTTTCCAATATTCTATTTCAAATATTTCTTTTTCAAAATAGTTGTTATTACCCAAAATATTTCGTTCAACACATGACCAATCTCAATGAATGAGTACTGTCAACACATGAACTTTTATTTTATATTATTCTTTATTTTTCAAATTAGAATGAGGCCCAATCAATTACCATATAAAGTTAATTAGATGGATTTTCATGCATTACACACATATAATAGCATTGAAAAATAATCAACCATCAACCAAAGTGCACTACACTGTATAAGCATCAAATATAGATCTCTAACGCTTATAACAGCCTGTCAATCAATCGATCGACATATTTAATCAATCAGGATGAGTGAACTGCATATTTCATCCTAACACCCGTGTGGGGTTTCAAACAATCAAACAAATATTTTATTTGTGCAGCTGGGCGATGTGTAAAAATTATCGACCCAATCAATGTCCTTTAAATAAGTGTACATAAACAAACCGTCTGGTTTGTAAATGAATATTTATTTATTCACTTTCACTATATTCATATTCACGTTAAAAATTATATTTTTAACGATAAAACATTTTATTTTAACCTATGAATTTCTATTCAATTCAATTTCAAGATAAAAATGATATCTTTATTTTTCTAACATATTTTAGAAAATTTCGGCGGCATAACGGCACGATACTAGAAACGGGACGAGGCCTAGCCTTATCCCCGGTCTAGTGAAGGCCCACGCCATTCACTCATCAATCAAATCAATTTCATTATGCAAACCACAAAATTTGGAGTAAGGGTCTAACCTAGCCTTACTCCTTCGCCTTATAACGGCGCACGTCTAATCCTAACCAATTTATCGATTCGATTATTCACACCACAAACCATATTCAAACCAATATCGCAATCAATCACCAAACAGTCAAACAAACAAGTCCATGGTCTGTGGACGGGTGTCGGGTGCTACTAAGCACCGTCTGCATCCTAGTATATATATAACTAGAAAAATAAATTGAAAGGTGAGAAATTCTCACAGATAGCTATCCAAGCTTCACGGCTCTTCATTTGCAGAAGTCTTCGTCGTTATCGCCTTTCTTCACTTTCATTGCCCGTATTCTCTACATATGTAAAAATTGAATTTTTACTATGCTATTCAATATATAAAAAATCGAATTTTTAGTTCGCTATTCAATATATAAAAATCGAATTTTTAGTTCGCTATTCAATATATAAAAATCGAATTTTTATTTCAAAGTTCTATATATAAAAATCGAATTTTTATTTCAAAGTTCAATAGATAAAAATCGAATTTTTAGTTCGAAGTTCAATAGATAAAAATCGAATTTTTCTATCGCTAAAAATTTATATTTTTACATGTCTAAAAATTGTAACTTTATGTGATTAAATTTTATAACTTTACATAAATAAATATCCTAACCTTATATAAATAAAAATCAGATTTTTATCAACATGTAATCAATATAAAAATCTGAGAGTAAATCAATATCTATTTTTATTAAAACCTGTAAATAAATTCATTTTTAATTCGCATTAAAACTGAAAAGGAATTAAAATAAAAATGCTTACTTCTTTCCATTTCAGAGGGGTGAAGGCAGGTTAGGTGGTCGGCGGCGCTCCAGATAGGCAGTTAGGGTTTGGATCGGATTCGATTTGGTGGAGGGGGCTGGGCGTTCTCGCGTCGCTCGATGCGAAGAGGGGGGGGGGTCGCGGTGGTTCGCTGTCGCGGGTTTGGGACTAGGGGGGGAGGGTCTTCGTCGATCGGCAGTAGGAGGGCAAAGGGGCTTCGCGATGGATGGGGCGCGAGCGGTAGAGGTGATCGAAGAAGAGGAGGAGGGAGGTTAGGTGAGATCGGAGAGGGGGAGGAGGAAGAGGGGGACGGCGGCGTGGCGTCGAACTTCGGTGGTGCGATGAACACATTTTTTTTTTCTGTGGTATTGAAGAATTATAGGGAGGGGGCCAGAACGGGTTAAAGGGGAAGGAGAAGATATTTTTTTTTTTTATTAATTAATTATTTTAATTGCATACAGTTGACTTTTACATACGACCTCCAAACGAGGTCCACCGCCTGTCGTCCATAGCGTTTTACCCCCAGTCTGAACACAATGGGATATGTGTCGTAAGCTGATTCGACCGTTTCGATCAGTTTCCTTTTAATTTACATTTAAATCACTATATTGAATTTTAAACGTACATTTCAAATTACCGGGGCCACATACTAACTAGAAAAATTCCAGAAAAATATTTTCTAGCTTCGTATTGACGATACTGTCCTAACAAAACTAGTTTCGTCGAATTCTGAGACCGTTAGAAAAATGGCCAATTTCCAGTCGATTAAAATCAACTGAAACTGGTCAAACGCGTTTTCCTTTGCCACGCTCACATATTGATTCGGAAAATTATGAAATTTGGAATCTAGCAATAACTCGACATCACGGACCCAACAAAACTGGTTTCGTCGAAATCCGAGGTCATTTGCAAAATGTCCATTTTTAAGGGCCTGAATTCCATAGCGACTATTCAGAATTTTCAACTGGACATATCTTTTGATTCCCGCTATGAAATCTCAACTTGTCGGATTCGTTGGAAAGATATTATCAATTAGATCCCATGATTTTTGGTTTCACTAAAATCCGGATTGTTTTGCACCCGGTACATTCAATTGAAGTTTGAAATCGAATTTTCGAACTACCGCGCCATTTTCAATTCCTTTTATAATAATATATAATTATTTATATATTCTAACGACGACGTATATAATATATACGTTCTAATTATATTCAAAATAAATTTCACGTCGATATTATTTAAAATAATTCATTTTAAATAATCAAAATTCGCTAGAATTGCCAAAATAAAAATTTCAAACTGGCTCGCATTTTACGGGTTGTTACAGATGGCCATCGCCCCTCCCCCGTTCGCCGTCGTTCTCCATCGGCCCTCCCCTTCGCTCGCCTCCTCCTCTCTTTCCCAAAACCCCTGAAGCCCAAATCGACACCGCCCTGACCCCCCTAGCCAGGTGACCCCGTCGCACCTTACCAACCTGATGCCGCCCTTCGCCCGAGATGCCCCCCCCCCCCGTCGCCAGAGGCTGCGACGTCCCCCCTAGTCCCCATGCCCGCTCAAGACCCTCCACAGCCAAATGCCCTAACCGCTATCCCCTAGCCGACCACTTGAAAGCCTCCACCACCCAACGCGCCGCCTCTGACCTCCAAGGACACCCCTCCGATGGTCCTCAGTTCCCTCCCCCCTCTCGTTAAAAAACAAAGTGAGTGTTATCTATTTATTTATGCAATTAAAAATTCGATTTTTATACCTGTATTAGCGTGGAAAAAACATGGGTTTTATTTATATAAAGGAACGGTTTTGAAAAATATAAGAACCTGTTTTTTTTTTAAATATAAATAGTGAATAAAAATTTGATTTTTACTTTATAAGAATACCGTAGGATTTTTATAGTTGAATGGTAACAAAAAGATTATATTTTTATATATGCAAGGACATGAAAATATTCTTTTTATATGAAGATGTGGTTCATATTATATAAAAACGAGATTTATCATTTAAAAAGAGTTGATTTCTTTTTGTTAACATGATCATAAAGCTTTGATTTTGAAAAGTCGAAAGCTTTGATTTTGAAAAGGCGAAAACTTTATTTTTGAAAAGGCGAAATTTTTATATTATAAAGAGAATAAAAATATGATTTTTATATAGTAGTGGAAATAAAAATATAACTTTTATAAAGTAGAGAATATAAAAATACGATTTTTATATATGTAGCGAAATAAAAATCCGATTTTTATTATATATATAGTGGGATAAAAATGTGATTTTTACAGCGTTGAAATAAAAATGTGATTTTTATTATGAACAGTGTGAATAAAACTGCGATGGAATTGACCGGCAGCAAAACAAAATCCAGACAATTCAGATATAAAACTGGAGGAGTGGAACCTTCGGTGAGAACTTCTCACTTTAAATTTTCTTTTTCTAGTTATAATATATACTAGGATGCAGACGGTGTTTAGTAGCATCCGACACCCGTCGTCCACAGACCATGGACGGCTTGTATGCTTGTTTGATGTGTTGTGAAGTTTGTTTGTGATGTTGATGTGAAATCGATAATATAGAATAATACGTTGAAATAAATTAATTATCGTTAAAAATATAATTTTTAACGTGAATATGAATATAGTGAATGTGAATAAATAAATATTCATTTACAAACTGGACGGTTTGTTTATGTACACCTATTTGAAGGATATTGATTGGGACGATAAATTTTACACATCGTCCAACTGCACAAATAATATTCAGTGTTTGTTGATTTGAAACCCCACACGGGTGTTGGGATGATATTTGGCATACACTAATCACAATTATTTAATTGTATGTCGATCGATTAGTCGACAGGCTGTGTAAGCGTTAATTATTTATATTTGATGCTTATGCAGTTGTGTGGTGCACTTTGGGTGATGGTTGATTATTTATCGTTGCCATTACATGTGTTGTATGGAAACCATATAATTAACATATGGTGATTGATTGGTCCTCATTCCAATCGGGAAAATAAAGAATATTATAAAATATATATTCATGTGTTGAATAGAATAAATAGTCATGTGTTGACGATATTCATGTGTTGAAACTATACATGTGTTGAGTAAAATATTTTAACAACAAAATTTACATCTATATCATATTTAAGATTAGAAACTACCTTACGGTTGGAGTCTGATTAAAAATCAAACGATAGATACCATAATTTTATAAAATATATTACATAAACAAAATGGCCAGGTGTTGGCAGTACTCATGTGTTGAGATTAGTCATGTGTTGAAAGAAATATAGATTCATGTGTTGAATAGAATAAATATTTATTTGTTGAATAGAATAACGAATTTATTGAAATAAATAAAGCCATGTTGATTAGATTGACGCCATTTTGACGTGAACGATATTTATATCGATTATATTCGTTTTTATAATGAACATTGAAAAATGATTTCAAAATCGAATGTTTTGAAATGGAATTAAAATTCCAATTGAATTGTAAATAAAATGAATTCGAATCAAATTGAAATTGAATAGAAATGAATCCGAATTGAAATTGAATTGAATTGAAAACGAACTGAAATTGAATTCAATTTTGATTTGAAATTGTAAGGAAGTTGATATCGTTTTCAAAACAAATTTAAAACGATTTATATAATACGTTTTAAAAGGAAATCGACGAAGAATATTATATATATATATATAATGGCCTGAATAGAACGCGTCGCGCCGCGGCAGTTCGTAAATTTTGACCATTGACTTCGAATTGACATTACGGAAGATCCGACCGTCGGATTCTCCTAAAACCGGAACCGTTGGGTTCGTATCGAGAAGAGCTTTCCAATGAATATTAGAAATTTGAAATCTAATGGTTGGATTTGGAATTACGTCCAAATCAAATTTGGAAAAGGTCGCTGTAAGTGCAGTTCGATGGCCGTTGATAGAAATCGACTGTACGGGCCTTGATAAAATTATTAAAAATATCAATAATTAGTGTAAAATCATAATATGTGAATTGGAAAGAACTGGGATGAAAAATTCCACATTTGAAAGGATTAAAATAGATTTTTATTGAAATGAATTAGTTTTGAACTAGAATTTAAATCAATTTATTTTTGAAATAAATAAATTGAATTTGAATTAGTTTTGAAAATAACCAGAATTTCCAATATATATAAAGTGGAAGTGGATTTGAATCGAAATTGTCTTTGGAATATTTCGATGTTGGATTCCATGATTATACAGATATTGTTATGGGAATTTGAAAGATATATTTATATCGTTATTTCCCATACGATATTTGTTTGTTTTAGAATTTGATATTGAATATAAGCCGATATATTTTCTATTCAGAGCCTTGTATTTAATATCAAATGTGATTTGAGTTTGTCGTGAATCGTGTTTAGGTGACATTGGTTCTTTAACCCAGTTAAAGACAGGATACTAATTTTTGAGAAGAATAAAACTAAGTGGAGTTTTAATGAATCTTTAATTAGATTGAAAGTGAATTGATAATTTAAATTATCAAATCTGAAAAGTGATCGAGAATGGAGTATCACCAGTTTTCCTCCAAAGCGATAGTTAAATCTTTAATTGGATTTGAACGTGAAATGGTAATTAATTTTACCGATAACACCGTGGTGTTAGATATGGAGTATTACCAGTTTTGCTCCATGGGATGAATAGGTTAGGATTGGGAAATAAAACAAATAATTACTTCGGTGTGGTTCGCTAATCCCGAATAGTTTGGAAAACCATAATATGGTTTGAAGTGATATCCAAAGGAAGATTAAATAATAAATTTAGAAGAATTTATCTTTGATAAAATTAATGGGAACCTTTCCCTAGGAATGTGAAAATTTGAATAAAAGAATATTCTGGATTGGAATGAGGCGTATGTTAGGTTTGTGTAACATTTGTTTATTATATACGTGGGTTATTCGGAAAGGCCGGGTTTATACCCATTCTGAATAACCGATTCGATGATATGTCGAAGATGAAGACGGTGGTTGAAGACTGGAAGTCTTCACATCGTTTGGGTGATTACTGATGATCTTGATTGGGTTGTACACCCAAGAGGAGAGAAACAGTTGGTGATCGTCTAGACGTACTTGGAGATCGATGGATATGCGAGGAAAGTGCCTCCGGTATCGTTCAGACCCAGAACGAACTTGTAAATGGATTGTGTGTCTGACATTGGATTTTATTCTGTGTTGATTGATCTCTATTAAATATACATCTGTATGGCGGCGGAGAATTTATTCTCTTGCTTAACGTCCTTCTCTGAGACGTACGAGCTCAGAGGTTGTATATCGATAGAAAGCAGTTGCATGGAGTGAATTGCCTGTGTGGCACGCCTATGTGGCAGATGATCAAGGCTTCAGTTGAAAAGCAAAGTCTTATGGTTGATGATCAAAGCACGGCCTATGTGGCGCAGCTTTGTGTATAGCGTGAATTCGCGAGCGTCACACCTCGGTATGAGTCAAAAATGGGATAGTGACTGCAGGGAGAGCATGACATTTCTTTCTAGCTAGTGGTGGTGTCAGTGATTAAACTGGCTGACATTTATATACTTTTCACCTGTGTGGTTGTTGGAATGCGAGGCGCCTCGAATATAGGTCTGTTAGGACCGGGAAACGTGTGTTCAGGAATAACTAATCCTCAAAAGTAAGAGAGGACCAGCCCTGAAGATCCAAGGATCATAGTGGGGTCCTAAGACATTTGCTACAGTGTCTCGAATCGTAGAGGAGCTTGCCTCGACTCATGACGGAAATCCAATTTCCAATACGTGATATTGCGGTTTTATTTGTAGAACCCAGTATGGCGACATAGTGGTATGGGTCATTAATGCCGTCTATGATTGATATTTATGATTGAAATTGTTTTGACACTATACACTTATAATAGTATCAAGTGATTTGTTTTAAACATACCAAGCATCCTTTGGCTATTATAAGGTAAAAACCCTATCCTCCGGCTTGCGTTGCATTGTGTGATGGGACCTGGGTCTTATAATAGCTTCATTTTTCTTTATTTAGCATTGCGCTGTTTGTGTTATGCACTGGTATTCTTGGGAGGAAACCCGTTCCGTGTTATACGGCGTGGTCCCTTGATTTACCTAACTTTAAAAATAAAGATTAATAACTGTTTTAGTTCTCACACAAGTCACATGACTGACCTGGAGTTTATTGTTTTAACCTAAACTCTGGGTGCCCCTATTTTCTACACGGGCAGCTAGTAGTTTTGGTTTTGCAGATTTATATTCACAGGAACCGGGTTTACAGCTGGAATGATATCCGGAAAGCTCTGTATCCGTGTATCACCTTCAATTGTGTTTTGTATTATTTTCCGCTGCTTTGTAATTTATTGTAATCTCTGATGTATATCGGTTGTGTAATATTTATTCATACTCTGTATATTCTTGTATCTGATGGAATTGTTGTAATTAACAATGAAATGTTCTTCTGTTTGCGTTCCAATTTGTCCAGTTCTCAAACGATCAGTGGTTTCGAACGGTCTTGGTCAGTTTAACGATCGATTCAGATCGAGCGAAATTCCTTAACGTTCCATCGGAGAAAGATTATGCTTTCATATGATACAATAAATTAGGCAACAAAGATGACTTTTTTTAAAGGGAGGGGCGAAGCTGTGATGCACTGTTTAGTAATGAAAATGAATCTTCAGTCCAACTTAATTATAGGAAAACTGCATTTGAAAAATTCAATATTTATCAGTTTAATAATGAAAGCAGAAGAGAAAAAAATCAACAGTTAGATGGTCCAAAATTTCACAGTAAAATATTGCCAATTTGTCTCATTTTTGGAATACAAAATAAAAATAGAGAACATGAATTTATCAAAGAAATGAAAAGTCACACTATCACTCTTTTAAATGTTGCATATAAAAATGTATAAATCTACCATATAATGATGATATCACAGCCGTTTAGTTTGTTTCATGGTATATTTTCTAGGTTCTAAACTATAATTTAGTTTCCTACGTTTTAAAGTACAGGTTAGACCCCAAAATTGAAACATTTTCAGTTCATAGATGATGCACAAAAAGTATATTTAGGATTAAGTATATTTTTTTTATCGAGCTATATATTGATGCATATAAGAATTGAAACCAGTGAGTCTTGATTTTAACCAATTTTCTTAGATGGTATTTTTAAATGGCCTGGATTTCTTCTTGATACAAAAGACTAAAATTTTGATATGTTAATATTAGTTTGCATATGTTATAGTGCAATAACGAGAACAATATTTATACTTCTGTCTGATTTTTGTAATCGTTTTAACGCAACAGTGAATTTAAATTACATGTCAGTAGTTGCAAACTATTTAGTATGTGATTTGCATGTTAATCATTAAACAAAATTATCAATAGATTTCGATGCCGCTAGATTCAATATTAATTTCTTTCCCTTACTTAATTTAATTCTTTCACACTCAATTTTTTCGTATTTACTAAATGGTTTAGTTTGTTAATATCTCATCTCAGGTATGGTCATGTTTACATTTATTTTTACTCTTATGAAAATATAGTATTCTATACAGAAGATGTACTTCTGTTTTTTCCACGTGTTAAATGATGCAAAAAATTTATTAAATATATTAAATTTCTTTCGTTTATATCTTTTTAAGTTTTAGTTTATTTCAGATAATTTTTTTACCCCAAAATTTATTGGCAACTGTGGATTAGATTCGAATTCCTCAAGGATATCATTATTTTTACATAAAAATGATCTATGTTGTCTTATTCACATTTTTGTTTGATAATTGTTTTGGACTTATGTGAATTTTTTTGTTTAATAATTCAAGAATGTATTATATTGTTGCATTTTAATTCTTGCAGCTTTTCTGGATTGTGATAAATATAACTTCTATTCTCCACACATTGTATAATCATATTATTTTAATAACGACGGTTAAATGATGCTAAGAATACCTTGCTCTCTAATGTAGCATGCAATTGAAAAAAAAGGTAGTCGCCCTTTAGAGAGTTTCTCCATCACTATATTTATTACTCATTGTTCCGGTAATTGTCTTTATGAAAATAATTCTGTTTTTTACTAATATTTACTGTTAATTTTTTCACATCTTATAAAATTCTACTGTAGTTTCAATACCACGGTATAATTATTCATGTCTCCATCACTATAAAATAGGATGTCAGACAATATAAACAAGAATAGTACATTAGATCCTATTAAATACAAGCAGTTAGAATTTTTAAAATTCAGTTTTGTAAATATTATTCACCATCGTTAAAGGATTCATAAATATATTGATGTATGAGCCGTGGGTGTTTACATAAAATTTGATAGCCCTCACCGAACATGGTTTATGGTGACCATAACAAAATAATCCCCAAATTATCTTATTTTATCAATGTCAACTCATACTAGCTTGAGTTACAAGTGAACTTCCACTATGATACATGCAATAGCTTCTTTGTATGTCAACTTACAGTCAAAAAGACGATACAACAAGGATTGAAAATTGTAAATTTTAATTATTATAAAAGGGATGATTCGGGCAAAACCATCTCTTACTTCTGGAAGCAAGATTAAAGAGCGGAAAGTTTTTTTTCATTCTACCATTGTTTCTAATCATCATTCATTGTCCAAATTTTCATTGTCGACTATGTTTTTATTAATTACAATAGTTCAATTTTCTTTTATTTTTAATATTTAATCATTACAATATTTTTTTTAATAACATAAATTTTAATGCCCAGCAAAACAGGCTAAAAATTCTAGTATAAATATAAAAGGTGAGTGTGAGGATACCAATGAAGCCATGCACGGAAAAGCAAGGCTTACTGACATATTGCTGAGTTTTTCAAAGAGATGCCTTAGAAATATTCTATGTTGGAGAATGAGTTTTTAATGGATGAGATTCATGTACTGGAGGAAATACAACAGTAGTGTTACTGTTTAATGTAAAGAAAATGATTAGCGGTTGAAGATCTTAGTGAATATAATATAATACCTTTCCACATAAAGAAATTTATTAGTTGTGGAAAATGTCATTCTACCTCATTGAAATATTTCACATTTGTTGTGCCATTAGTTATAATCAACTCAGAAGACTACCAAATAGATGCAGTGTAATATAGCCTTGAATATATGTGATTGGTAATTAAATGACAGAGCATATGACTTACAGTATATTACAATAACTGACACCACTAAACACCAAGTGTAAACAGTACTGCACAATCAGATATCCTTACAAAGTAGTCTGGCTGCAGAAATAACTAGCTTTTCTTATCGTTCGTCACCTTCCAAGCTTCATCGTATCTCCATCTCAAGCATCGTCGCCTTCCGAGCTTCATTTACTCCTTCGATAGCTATGTTCGCATCGTACCTCCATCGGCTGCACAATTGCATCCTTTGATTTCTCATGCGTCACAGCTCTAACTACTCGATCTTGTCATTAGGCAATTTTTCTACATATTTATGTTTAGAATGTGATGCTTGCTTTTGCTATAATGACTGCTGAGTTCACATTGGAATTACAATAGCTATATTTTAGGCTTTGGTTCTTTGGTGCTTACAGTAGGAAAATATATTGCTTATTACTAGCTTGTGAGCATCGGATAATTACGGTTTTTTTGGTCTTCTATTTCAAGAGGTTTTGACTTTCCCAGGGTATTTAAAGTGAGTTTCCTCTATTGTCTTCAAGATGCATTTGGAATGATGCTCATTTGTTATGAAGGATCTGACAATGAAAAAATAAATCAAATCAGGTTCTTTTTTTCATTTTGGCGGGTGTTTCTTAAAACAATATAAAAATGCAGAATGTAAAGTAAAGAAAGATGGAAAATTAATTGGAAATGCGTAAAAGAAATTACAAAAAAAAGTTTGTTTGATGTAATAATTTCTAATTAGAAATAATTGAAATCAGTTTTTTCAGAACTTAAAGATGAACATTTTTTAGTTTTCATTTTGAAAGCTTAAAGGCAAGCATGTTTTTAGATTTCTATTATTATTTAAAAGATAATAAAATTAGACATGCTATAAAAATGTTGAAATAGCTGAAAACTGGAAATGTAAAATACAAATTATAAGGAATTAATTTTATTATTTTACAAACTAATTTAAAAGTAAGAAAAGTGGAAAACAAATTATAAGGATAAAAGCTAAATTAAAACACAAAAATATTTTACCGCCAATGTTCTATTAGTCCAGGTCGTAAAAGTCATTAGATTGTGGTTCTAGAAGTCTTGGATTCTATCAAGTCATCAAATTGAATGTTCTTGAAAGCAATAGTTTTATCTTAATTTCAGAAAACGTTAATGGTTTTTGTTTAAAAATAAAGTGAAAAAACCCAACTTCAAACCAAATAAACTAAAGTTGCATTCAAAATAATTTTGGAACTAAAATCTGAAAATGGATTCAAAATTGATTTGTTCCATTAATTAATTAAACATCCCTTGACACACCATTTTCCTCCGTTTTCCACAACGGACCGTATTCAATGCCGAGTGCCAAATAGTACCTATGATCTTACCTACTTCAGGAATGAAGAATGATAACAAGGTCATGCTTACTGGCAATGACTTCCAAAGTGTTAATGCCAAATAAGGAGATTTAGGCCAAGTATTTGGTGTAAGTACATCTATGTTGCTTTGTTAAGCTTTGATTTTGTTAACTTTTTTTTACCTTATTTGACGAACATCGTATCTTTTTAACTAAGTATGTTTACAAATACTATGCGTTCCATCAAGAAATGGAAGTACTGTACTATTTTAACTTGGTTACTGTACTAATTAGATGTTTTTTTAATCTTCCCTTTAACATAAAATAGAATAAAACAACAACAAACCTGAACACACAACTGAGCAAAACAAATTCTCAACACAATTTTTTTAAGAAGAATAAAACAAAACATTAGGGTCTATTTGGCTAGTCGATTTCAATTTGTGTTTTCGTCGAAAAATCGTACACATGAAGCAATAAGGTAAGTATCAGATTTGATATTCATATTGTAGATAATAAATGCTCAAATTTATAAGCTAGACCAGCTTATGATTTTCATTAACAATTTTTTGAATTTATTTAATCCATGTGGATCAACATATTGATATAATATATGAATTCATGAATTCCTTATTACATAGATTCCCACTTTGAAGTAGCGGGTATGATTACTTGGTTAATGTAGTGACCCGAAATTCCGGTCCAATTTGAGCTGACCAAATAACACAAGTCCAACCCCAATTACACTGGAAAATCAGAAAACTAATAGAAAGAAAACAGAGGATGAGGAAAGATAAGATAGAAACTTAGAATAGAAGATGAAGAAGAACACAACATCAGAGTAACACGAACCTCAAAGCGGAACGAATAACATATAATAGATAACATATCTTTGAAATATAAATCTGTATTTGAATATACATCATTATCAAAGTACATCACTTACAACACAACGGAAATAAACTATAGCTATATGATCCTGAAGCCTTCTGCTCTAGCTCTTCAAGTATCTGTAAATTCCTGACTACTTGACTGCCCATACAAAATTGGGCGCCCAAGAGTTTAGGGAAAACAAAACAAAATAAACTCTGGGTCAGTCATGGGACCGGTATGAGTAAAACAGTTTAAAACAGTTTGAATAAGTAAACGATATCTCATAAGACCACGCCGTATAACGGAACGGGTTTTTCCCTTATGAGAATCCAAAACATCTTTATATCAAAACCTTTTGATATTATAATAATGCCTATCAACCACAATAGAATAATTATCTAGCAGAAACGCTTTCATCTCACGTTATACATATATAGTATACAAACCGCAAGCACGTATTGGGTAATGGATTTCCAACTATGACAAGGTATGGAACCACCTTTCGCTAGTGTACCTCTAGAAAGGAATACACCGGGTTCAACAAGAACATCTTGCAACCCGGCCACACATGACCGACCACTCATTTCGCTTGGGTGATATCACCAACGGTTGGGATCAGCAACCGTTTCCCGAATGGGACAGCATCAACAATAGATTTTTAGAAGTAAATGAAACTCTAGATCCGGCGATTATACACCGTAATAGGTGCGACCTACATAGCCATGTTTCCTGCCCGATTTCTGTCATTTATCGGTTAATGAGGCTTGAGGTTGCGCCTTATCATCGCATCAGATTCACTTCGAATGCCACATTGTCAGATCCATCAAAAATCATTAGTTTGACGTCTACAACCATACATTACGTGTCAGCTGAAAGAAGTTTCCTTCTCCGCTTCCACTCTTGGTACGGTTGAAGAAATCAATGTACGTGACCTTTCTGGAAATACTCTGTCAGACATTCATCCATACAAGTCATCCAGGAACAGGATGAACCGAAGGTACTATTCAGTATATCCATCTTAGGCACTGTTATTTAAGATTTATACAATAGCCCTTGCATTTTACTCTGTCTTCAATTATCTTTGGCATATATGATTCGCAACGCTTATGCCAATACAGAGTGGTTCTTTGGATAATAATCCAACCGATTTCTCCATATTAACATCGTTAAAATGGTCAAAAACTTCGATAGTCTGTGATTTAACTATCAAAGAAAAATACGTGTGCAAACAACGATATTATTTCCGGATGGAAATTATATCAAATCAATCATCATTCATATATATACCTATATATATATTCATATGTTCCTTATTTTCTGTGTTTAGAAAATATACGTTAACGCTGGAAAACATTTCCATAACTTATTTACGTATCACTATTCTTCCACAACTATCAGTCTCTGATTGTAAACTAGTATAAGAACAATTCCCTAAGTACCAATCCCGAAGGTCGAAACCAACATCAGATAGACACTTAGGAAACCATTCAACTTAACAAGTCTCCAGTCAAATTCTGATTTAGCTTAACTCCATTTCTTAACTCCTTGTACATGAACACTTCCTTTTCTAATTCATGTTTCCAATTTCAATATTTGATTACATTTCTGATTCTATTTGGAAAACATTTCCAAATCTTCTTTACTTTGATTTAAACATACGTTTAAATCAACATCGCGACGACAACTCAAACCACTATACTTATTTACTGAAATCACTTAACCACTTTCACTCTTGAACCATAACCATTTCTAAAGTAAAAACGAAGCCAATCAAGTTGGGGTATAACTACCTCTCAGACCTTAACTAAACAACATTTCAAATCTCGAAATAGGGTAAGTTCATCTTTTAACTCTTTAACACTTCCTTACGTAAATTCCGGATATAATTTATGAGCCCAACTCCTTTACAGAATCATTTGATTATAACAGTGGTGTTATAATTTCCTGCTTCTGAAATACAATAACTTTAATCTAACTCTTACTTCCTAACTCGAATAAACAACGAACAACTAATTTATCAACTTCTATTTGGTTAACTCTTATTCTATAACTCTTATTCGAATAACTCCAATCTAATAAATCTTATTCAATTAACTTTAACTCTATTTAATTCTTACTGGATTAACTTTTATTCGAGTAACTTACATCTGAATAACTTATATTCGATTTGCTTACTTTCGAATACTTATATTCGATAATCTCTTTCTTCGAATAAATCTTATTCGATTTAACTCCTATCGAATAACTAGATTCGATCAACTTACTTTGAATATCTCTTATTCGATTATCTCACTTCGAATATCTCTGATTCGATTATCTCACTTTAATATCTACTATTCGATTATCTCAGTTCGAATATCTAATGATTCGATAATCTCACTTCGAATATCTACTATTCGATTATCTCACTTCGAATATCTACTATTTGATTATCTAACTTCAACTCTATTCGAATAAACTGAATTCGATTAACTCATTTCAACTCTATTTCGATTTGACTCTATTCAATAACTCTAGTTCGATTTAACTCTATTGATTAACTCTAACTGATTAACCCTAATGGTTTTACTCTAACTAGTTAACCCTAACTGATTAACTCTAATGGTTTTACTCTAACTGGTTAACCCTAACTGATTAACTCTTTGTCCTTATTCAGTTTCAAATATCGATGTTGAAATCGATTTTTACTTCTTTATATAAGTCCTGACTTATATATTCTATTTATCCAAATGGTAAATATTTAACTTAATTTATAAATATCATTTATAAATCATTCTGCTCCTTTTATCTGTTTTCTCCATATATAAGTCCTGACTTATATATATATATATATATATATATATATATATATATATATATATATCTATTTATCCAAGATAAATATTTCCTTTATAATCTATTTATTTCTAAATGCCTTTATCAATATTTCCTTTTGAATCCTATTTGTAAATGTTTTACAAATATTTCCTTTTCAAATTCTATTTGCAAATGATTTGCAAATATTTCCTTTTAGGGTTCTATTTCCAAGTATTAACCTTATTTATTTATCCTAAGTATTTCCTTTATAAATATCTTATTTATTTTCTAAATAAATATTCCTTATATCTTATCTTATTTATTTAACAAATAAATATCCCCTTTTGTTATTCTATTTATATCTTATCTTATTTATTTAACAAATAAATATCTCCTTTTCTTATTCTATTTATTTAACAAATAAATAATCCTTTTAATAACTTATTCTGTTTCCTAAGTTAATATCTCTTTTATAACTTATTTACTTAACAAATAAGTATCTCGTTTAACATCTCCTATTTATTTAACCAATAAATATCTCATTTATAAAATCTTATGATTTTATAAATATTCCCTTTTCTTTATAAATATTTCATTTATAAATATTTCCCTTTCTATATAATTTCACCTATAAAGATTTCTATTTATAAATATTTCATTTATAAACATTTCATTTATAAAACACTTTTGATTTTATAAATAATTTATTTTCAAACACCATTTGAAAATTCCCTTTTTCACATTCCGGTATGTTATGGTGTTTAACATATCAAGTCATGATGTCAAATATCGTCCATACACATATAATCAACAACAGATTATAAACCACGTCATATATCACAATATATGAAAATAATAAAATAGTTGTTGAGGAATCCAGTTGGATTCCTCCAATCTGTTTCCCTACATCCGCAGATGTTACACAATAAAAATCAATATCACTTTCAGTTCCATATGATATATTCTGATAAACAGAATCAATATAGAAATTCAACTAACTGACTAGCAGTTCAATCAAACAGTCAACACATAGTCAATTAGCCAATATTTAACAGTTCTAAAAATACAACATGAAATTATAAACTATTCAGAGTTAGTGAGATTTACTCACATTGGACGATCATCGTTAATAATAATAATCATCGCTTGATTCAAACAGACAATTTATTTTGCAATAAATTATAATGAGCTCAATTTCACTTCCAATCAGTTCCAGTGTGTAGCTCTCGTCCGTACGGTCCCAACGGATCCGATCGTTCGTGATTCTGATATCATACGACGAAGTTATATATTTTACAAGCTTTTAAACAATTTAAATGGTTTTAAATTTAAAGTCTTTGATATTGGGCGTCACCATTGTACCATCGGCCCACCCATATCCTTAACCCAAACCGCACAGTACTCCGACCCTTCTTCCCAAATGATATCCCGTGACCTGCTACCTAAATACACCATTTCCGACATTTAGAAAATCAAAACACCTCCCACACAACACCATTCCCCCACATCATGACCACCAATGACCCTGCTCATCTTGCTCGTCTCGGCTACGACCCAAGACCAGCCCCGCTTGCTCCGGTACCCCCACAGACCACCCAGTTCAAAATGCCGGTTCCTGCTCATCACATTACTTCGACTGCTACAGGTAGGAGACGTAGGACCGAAAGCTTTCCGCTGTTTTTCCTTAGATTCCGCACGTGAAGGCTTCCAGCTTCCTCACATACTCAGGCTTGAGCGTCCTCTTGCTTGACGCTGCTTTTAGGCTCTCGGTCCATGACTGCTCCATGCATCTACCATTACCGATCAAATCCTTTAGCCGCGTCCCTGAACTCTCATGCACAACTCCAATGTCTTCACTCTTTATTTGGTTCGAACAGCCCCCCTCCACCTTCAATCCGAGTTCGTGCTATCAACAGTTGCTTTCCGTACCTTACTGCCGAAATTTATATCGGTAAAAAGGTTTTGTTTTTAGGAGTGCAACGATATGGTTCTCGTGATTTTAAAATGGAGGATTTGGGTTGGAATGGTTTTTATGAGATCTGATTTTTTCATTCTCTTCACTTACTTTTGGTTGCGTTTTTGTCTCAGCAAAGAAAAGAATGTATACTGCTTTTTGCGTTTATTTAGTGTTAGTTCCTTGGTGGTGAAGTAGTAACGTGTACCACTCTCCAACATAGGTTTAACGTGCACCACTCTCCAACATAGGTTTGCGTTTATTTAGTGTTAGTTCCTTGGTGGTGAAGTAGTAACGTGTACCACTCTCCAACATAGGTTTTCATAACGTATTTAATTCGCCAATGTGTTTTTAAACACCTTCTAGTTGTTCAATCCTAGCATGCAGTATAGGTCAGCTGATTTGAACATGTGTACTCGAAAATACTTAGGCATGAAGCACAGTAGGAGGCGGTACAGTAATGGCACAGATGTTGATACAATCGGTGGCAGAAAGTATAGAACGTGCCCTTTTAAAATATACCTTTATTTAAGTCTAACGGTACACCATTACATATAACTCCGTCCCTTTACGGATCACTATCGTCAAAACCAAAAATACCATTGTGACGAACAACGCGCCACGATCCTAAAAATATAATAATATCGGTAGGTTACCTCATATATTTGAAACCCCAAATTATTGATATAGGGTGCAAAATACTCCAATTAAATAGTTGCGTATTTAATTAATTAAAAATTACAATAAAATTCTAAAAATTAAATTATCACTACGTCTCAAAGGGCTTGTCTAAATTAGAGGCTAATATTTAATTATAATTATATATATCCTTATGGTTGATAACGATTCCATAACGACTTTTATAAAATTTGATTTGGACACAACTCACAATCTATACGACGAAATCCTGATTTTTCTCTTCCATAAAAAAATATACTTCACCAGCTCCGAATGTTTCTTGTTTCATAGAAATCCGATTTAAAACGACTTCTGTATATTCGTTTGAAGTTCAAATCGCAAAATTACGAACTGCTGCGCCATTTCGAGCTCGATTATAATTATAATATAATTTATACGTTCAACCATCATTAATTTAATATATTCGTTATCGTAATTCAATTCTAAATTGAATTACATCTTTTGAATTTCCCAATTCATACCATATCGCCATTTCGGCCAATTCTGATTATTTCAGAATTAAATATATTATTTAATTATTATTTTAATTAAATATTCAAAGTTATTTAATTAATCCACCATTTAATTCTCTAAATCACTTTATAAATAATTAAATAAGTTAATTATATATCGCAAAAATATACGTGTCATTACAGTTAAATTGTCCTTGATTTGATTGTAGGGTGGTAAAGGCGATCATGAGAAGCTGCATTAGGATAGGGAGGAACTTTAAAGACAACAAAAAGAAGGATAGGACATAAATCTTTTTTTAAGTGACATTTCATTTAGGTTCTTTTCATTAAGCTCTTATAAATTGCAACTTCTGTTTATGTGAGCAGAAAAGGCTCGCCTTTATGCTGAAGCTAAAGTTGTAGAAGCTGCTCTTAAGCGTGTTGAGGCAGCAGCTGTAGCAGAAGCCAAGTACAAATGATAACTTGAAAGAGAAGCATCACACCAAGCATTGCTCAAGGCAAAAAAAAATTTAATGTTCATTTTTACTAGTATATACGCATTCTTCAGTAAAAAAAAATATTTTTTCTTCATTTACTAAAATGGAATGAAACAGTAGTCATGAACTTTAGGTACACTCCTCGAATAACTGATGTAAAATGCTTTGGCATTTGATTGAGTGTAATAGAGACAAAATAAACAAATTTCTAGTGTACTTTTTCATGTACAAATGCATCATTCATATTGTCAGATTAAATAAAATGGCAACTCATCTTTGCTTATATATGTGTGAGGGAGAGTCATAAATTTACTCTATTCATACTTAAAAGAAATACATATCTTACTTTACCCAAAGTACACTATAAAAGGAATATGTATCTTACTGAAAGAAAGAGGAAACTTTCTGGGGCCCCAAACATTGTTTTACAAAACTATAACTTATATTAACCAGTGGGCACATCTTAAGCAGTCTTGCCCCCATATGTATGTTTTTTCTTATACACGTGAATACATCTTTGTCCTCTTTGGTTATGACTTAAGACACACATCATTTTTATATGTTTGTTTACATCGCTAAGCTACATTGTATTTGTTTGTTTGTTTTTTCAGATTATGTTTGCTGAAATTGCATTTTTCTATTTGTCCTAACTTTATTATTGTTTCTAATTACATTTCTTTATTTGTCCTTTTAGGTCATGTTGCAGTTTAATCGGTTCAGAAAAGCATGATAGCAATTCATCCATCCTTCAACATTTTTTATGAAGACATTTGAAATCAAATTTGTAGCTTATAACTATTATGCGGTATGGAACAAAGCTATGTTTCTTTCATTTCTTTTGTAGCTGTTTAGCAGTTGTTTAGTATACTATGTTGTAATTGACATATTATTTGAATGATATGTATACAAAATTATTGGTATAATTTACATATTTGGTGTCTTTGAAAATGTGTTATGTTTTTGTGTATCTAAGCAACATATATATATATATATATATATATATATATATATAGGAGGAGAATGAGGGTTGAGATGCCATATAATTGATATACAAATTCATAGTGTTTCAAAAATGTTGTGATATAACAAACGCTATCGTAAGCAGTTCCCTAAACGCTATAAAAAATCAATGTGAAACGCTATAGAAAGCAGTAGAGTGTGCATCCATAAACGCTATACAATGTTAACAAGAAACACTATAGTAAGTAACACAAATGCTACAACTGCCCAAGCAAAAACGCTATCCAGAAGTCCAATTAACGCTATAGTACATTAAATTTGGTTTAGCATTTCTTATTTGATAGCAATTAAACGCTATAACAGTAAGACTTTACATAGAGTTTTACCTAATGCTGTATAAAACCGAAGGTCTACCATAGCATGTCGTTATACAGCGTTCTCTGAAATGCTATATTTTCCTGTCATAGCGTTTTTCAAACGCTATAAAAAGCCTTTTTGTTGTTGTGTAATTAATAAATTAATACACTCAATCATGTAAACATGTTTAACCGCTTGATCATGATTATATATACATAATTATTTTTAAATTTGCCTAATCGAATGTGTATGTCTATTTAGGGGTTAAATATGCCTAATCCTGTTTTAATATTGCCTAACCCAAAGTATGCCTAACCCATATGAGAACCGTGCCTAAGTATTAAATTGTAGAACATGCCTAACATGCCTACCCTTATTTGAACGTGTCCTATTTTAATACGAATATACATTTTAATGTAGCCTGGGGTATTTTAGATCATGCCCTGTAGTTTTATTTTTGTGCTCAATCAAGACTAGAACATGCCTAATAAAAGTTTTAGATAACATTAATTAGTAACTTAGGTATCAATATATTTTTAATAATATGGTTTAAATAAAGTGAATACCATATTTAATTTATAACTTGGTTATACAGTAATGAAGTTGGATAAAACAAACGACTTGAGAACTATATCGGCGCGCCCGACGTTATGGAGCTGGTTTGGTCATAGTTGCTACCTACGGGGATTTTTATTTAAATTAAACGATAGTTTAATTTAATTAAAACAAATTGTTTCAGTGGTGAATAAAATCAAGGTGAGTACAACTCACTCAATTTTATCCCACTTATATTTATATAAGTTGGGTTTAATATTTATGTGTTATGGTTGTTTATTGTTGGCTGCATATAATATTTTATATTGACTGAACTGATTAAATTAAACGTTTGTTTAATTTAAAGAAATAGATCGTTATTTCTAACGATTGTAACCAATTGAGGTAACTTACCTTGTTGGCCACGTTTATAATAATATGAACGTATAAAATAAATAATTGGATGTTTAAATTGTTGTGCATGGTTGAACATTGAATTATATCTGAATATTGAACTGTATGATTTTATTTGTTATAACTTATTTGGATGCAAGGAAAAACAGATCGGATGGATTTAACTGGATTCCTTAAATATATCAAATTTATTTATTTTCATATTATCATAATATGAACTGTTCTGATTGGATGATTGATTTCGTTGTTGATCATTGACTGGAAATTCAACGTTTGATTGTTTTGTTTTAACCAATGGGCAGTATTGGTCGAGTAATTGGCAGCATATGGCCTATAAATCAGTCGTTTTATAAATATGGATTCACCGTCAAGTGAATCGACATGAATGGAGTTATAAAATTTATTTTTATAACTGAAGATAGGTTGTTAAATCTTTTAATTTAAATAAAGATTTATTAAAAAGGAATGAATATTTATTATTTATTATTTAAGTTTATAAGGAATTATTAAATGATTTTATAAAGCAAATTTCTTATGTTAACAAGTTTTATAAGCGAATGAGCTGAAATTGATGTAACAGTTAAGAGTTGGGTTAATTGTTTTTAATAAAACAATTAAGTGGAACTATTTGAAATAATTATATTTTGAATTAATTTAAAAGGAAGAATTGGTTGGAATTGGTTAACAAAATAACTGTCTTTTGAGTTGACAAAGTCAGCAGTCTAAACTTGTTAATTAATCTAATGAAATGATTTAACGAATATTTGATTAATTATTAGTAAGAATTTAAAAAGAAATTTAATATTTATTTTAGTATGCGAGGAAGTAAATTTTTAGTTTAATTAATAATTTAAGTAAGTGCTTCTTAAATGAAATCCATGTAAGTAAACGGTTTTGGAATGGAATATAGTTAAGATTTAGAAAAAGATTTTAGCTAACAAAGAACTTAACTACTTCTATAGTAGTCAAGGATGAAGTAAATTATCATTTAAGTTAATAATTTTTTTAGTAATTACTATTTAAATGAAATTCATATATATAAGTAATTGAATTGAGAATGAAATCCAGTTGAATTCTAAAAGGAGTTATGAACGGATTTTATCGTAAAACCCGAGAGTTATAAGAGAGGTTTATAAAAGAAATGTGAGGTTAAAACATCGATTTTAAACTGACGATACTTGATAATGAAATTAAGTGAAGTGAATGGAATTGAAATGAGAGTTTCAAAGCGGAAAATGGTTTAAAAGCAAACATTTTGCTGATTTGAATGGAGTTAAGGAAATTCGAAAATGACTGGAGATTAGTCGAGTCGAACGACTTCTTGAATGTTGAATTTATTTTGGTTTGGGCCTTCGAGCTTGATATTTAGGGAGTTTTTCTCTTACTTGTTTTTGGTTGGGGACTAGTGAATATTGAAGTAACGGAAATAAAAAGTTATTTTGAGAATATAACGATATTTTTGAGATTTAAGAAATTAAAGAGGTGTATTTGAATAATTTTATTAAAAGGGGAAGTGTTAGTTATCATTTTCAAGAAATAAAACCAAAGAGATTTCGTGACGATGTTTCCGTGAAAGGGTTGAAACCAAAGTTGGTGTAAATATATATGATTGAATTCTAGTGCATTTAAAAAGGATTTTGAAAATACTCTTATAATATGATAAGAAGTAAATATTGTTTTTTAAATATTGAAAGATTAAGAAGTTAATTAGTTTTTAAATTAAAAAGGCCAAGTAATGCTGAGTATTGGACTAATGAACTCATTTTATTTACATGTTGTATGTTATTTGATAGTTAAATAACAGACTATCAGATCTTACCTATGCGGTTGTTGGTACGGAAAGACCGGGGTTAAATTCATATTCGAAAACCATTCCGAACCAGCAAATACAAAATCGTCGAAGTTATAGATTGAAGACGAAGCAGTTTAAGACCATGGTTCATAAATGGAAGGGCTACTTGATACATTACTCTAGATTGCAACAGAGTATTTCGATGATAATTCGGTCGTGATAGAATTTTCTGATTGCAAGGACTACTTGCTACTAATCCGTAGGGTAATTCAATAATGTGGTAGGAGAGTGCCTTCGGTTTGTCCCATCCAAGGAAAATTTGTATGGGCGAATATCAAGCAGAGTATTTCCAAGGGAATCACATACGTTGATTTCTTCAAACGTACCATAGTTGTGGCGGAGAATGGCCGTTCTCTTAGCTTGACAATTAGAATATTTTTGGGGACGCTAATTAGTGATTTTCTGGCGGATCTGACGATGTGGCACTCAAACTGAACGGTGGCTAGATGTTCAAAGAGATAATTATAACCTCAAGCCTCATCAATCGGGAAATGACAAAAACGGGGTAGGAAGCATAACTAAGCGGGTCGCTCCCAATTAGGGTGTATAATCACCTATCTATAGCAGTTCATTTCCTTCTTTATTCTATTTGATGCTGTCCCTTTCAGGAAATGGTTGTTGATCCCAACAATTGGTGATATACATTCGATACACTCAAGCAAAATAAATGGTCAGTCAAGTCTGGTCGGGATGCAAGATGTTCTTGTTGAACCCATTGTATTCCCCTCTAGAGATACACTATCAGCAGGTGGTTCCATACCTTGTCATAGTAGGAATCCAATCTCCAATAAGCGCCCACGATTTTGATTGTATACTATACATGTGGAGCGTGAGATGCAAGTAGATTGCTATTTATTTTTATTTAGACATTATTATAATATCAGAATACGATATTGAGTTCAAAATGTTTTAAGTTATCGTAAGGTAAAAACCGTCCGTGTTTATGTGTTGATTAGTCTTATGATTATCAATTTCTTTTGAAAAGAAATGTTGTAACTTTAAAATCAAGTTGGATGATATTATAAACTTAGTAGGATTATCACTCTGGTTCACCAAACTGATTCGGCATTTGTATTGCTCGTGTTAGACCGGGTTTTACAGTTTCAGGTTATCGGATACTACGAGGTTCAGAAGATGTGCTGGAGGAGTTCAGATGCATTAGTATTTATTCCGATGTGTGTTGTATAGAGGACATATTATTATAACTATCCAGATGTGTTGATGTACTCTGATGATTGTAAGTTTTATTTCAAACTCTCAATAAAGATTTAATTCTATATTATATTTTATTCCGCTGCGATGTGAGACTCTGATTCTGTTGTGTTGATTAGTTGATTCTTCTTCTGCTTTCATTCCAATACTTCTTTCTTATCTCACCCTCTATTTCTTTCATTAACTATCTAGTGTTTCCGATACTTGGGTTTTGGCAAGTAATACGGGTTATATGTATTATTGTCGAAATTTGAGCATCGAAATCCTCGGGTCGTTACACATAATCATGGTAATTAAACTAATATTATTAATGAGGGTCAAAAGATATCTCTATCTTATGTTAAATTATATACAAACTTATAACATTGATATCTCACTCGCACGTTAATAGAATTCCGTGCAACCGGTTCGTTGGAATTGTAGCAAGGATTACTGTGTTGTTAAATTAGTTCAGATGGAATCAGAAGCAACTGGAATTTCGTGTAATTTTAAACATCTGTTTAAAATTATATGAAACAACGTGACAATCGCAATCGAAATAAACCATGAGTTAACTCTCACACTTTATGGAATTCTTTGATGTGTTAAATTCATGTAATAATAATTTATAATATAAAATTGGATGATTGGATGCTATGTGTTACTACCAAAATTAACTACGAAACAAGCTGACAGTGAAGGGGTATCGGATGAACACAAACACTAGAAAGAATCAAGAGCAAGAAGGAATGATCCGAGAGCTACATAAACCAACACCTTCTTAAGAGAAAGGAGCTCAGAATCTATATAATACTGGTAGAGTATATCTGGCAAGATATATCTGACAGGGTATGTCTGTTAGGAGGTCAATAGAGAAAGTTCATCAAAGTCAGAAACTAAGGAAGAGAGAGGCAAGAGCTCCGCTAATCTAAACCCAGAAGGATGAAAGGGCTGTCGGTATTAGCCTGTGAAATACCGATACATCAGAAGACAAAGGCATCACGTGTATCAAGCCGAAAGTACGTAAGGGTTATCCAGAAGCAGCTTCCGAAACATCCGCTACATAAGCACTGAAAGGCCATATTGGCAAACAATAGACAAATCACTCGAAGCTACCTTCCAGATTAGGCTATACCCGAAGACTCCACTAGAAGGCAAGGCGGAACCTTAGAAGGGATACAGGCTATCCATACAAATCTACCTAGTCCAGACAACTACAGTAGTTACGAACAAGCATCCATCCACATACATTACAAGGGAAAGATCCTCAAAGTATTCATGAGAAAGCCAGAAGCCTACAATCGGGAGTTCAAATGCCTTCCGAAAGCCAATTACATCGACAAGCTCACATAAATCTCGAAGAAGCCTCAACTGACAGGGAGCATCCCTCCGGATGCTATAATCAGCACAACAAAGCGGTCGGAAGCTAAAACATCTGAAACCAAGGAGAAAAGCAGCCAACAGAGGCTTCTGCAAACCCAATGGCCCAACAACAGAAGGAGCCCCAAATTCTCTATAAACAAGACCCTAAGGGTCACATTTTGAGGATGAATTCTTCATTTTTCAATCTTATTCTTTCTTCTTTAAGGAGAGAGCCCTAATTTCCGAATCGGATTGGGGATTTCTTCAATTCTTTTATTACATGTGCAATTTATGAATGGAGAATTTTGAAACTTACACATCTTGCGATTTGATAAACTAGTTGTGCCATTCATGATGAAACAGGGAGTTAATACTAACCTTTCTTATGAGAAAGTTGATCGCGACACCTTCATAAAAGAGGAACGACTTCATAGAAACTCGAAGTCCTCCTCCTTTTATCTCGAGGGTTGGCAATGTGAATAAACCCTCTCATAATGAGCCTAATGCATCCCAACTTGGAAAGGAGATTGTCTGCAGGCTTATGACTTGATCACTGACGCAACCAAGGCCCTTAGGGCTAGCTCGATGCAGAAGGATCATTTAAGTTAATAAGCATTGCAATGCCCTTACCTTACGAATATGGGGAAGCATTAGCATGTTTTCTTCTTCTCATAATGTATATCATCTTATTCACGATCTAGAGAATAACTGATTACGTAAGGCCTCAGTTGTGCCAAACTAAATAAACCTTCTTCAGGGTACTTCGAAACTCCACAGTACTGTAAGCATGATATTCACCCCTTGAGGGAAGAACAGCTAATCTTTAGAACGGGGATTTAGATACCTAAATGAAGGTAGATTTAGCTAAGTAACATTGATCCTAGAATGTCCTTCAACAACCTTGGATCATGGCTGCATCAGATTTCTTAAACACATGTTCTATGTAACTTTCTCCGGGTGTTGATGGAAAATATTGCTAACATTTTGGCGCCAGAAGGAGGGCTTGAACTTCCGACCTTGTGGTTAATCTATCGTAAACTAATTGGGTAGACTTATTACTCCATGGTAGGAAAGATGAAATCAAATAGATTGGAAGAGCGAAATAAGGAACCAACTAATAATACAACCCTTGAAGGAAACATAGATCTGACGCTCAGTTTGAGCAATAATGAAAGAGGAGCCACATCCAACCCAGTACAACCACCAAATCCAAACATCATGGAAGATAATGTCACAAGAATTATGGACTTGGAGAAGAAACTCCAAGAGATGCAAGCTCAAATGAATGTGGATCAAGCGCAAAAGTCTTCAAGACTTACCGAGTCCAGGCAAAGAGAAATGAACTAGTCTCCAAAAATAAAAGCTTCCATTCAACACTCCGAAGTGAAAGAGAAGCTTAAAGTGACTTCCTCTAAGAAAAAGATCCCTTGTGACAGGAATTGATCATCAAAGAAATCAATGTGAGCAAGAGCAATGCGGGTGTTTCACTTCCAAAGGTTATGACCCTAAAAGAGCAAACTATGACAACACAGAGTCTTAACTTAAAGACATTGCTCAGAAGACTATTAAAGACTTGTTGGGGAGCAAGAGGAAGATAATCCAAGATGACAGGGTGAATGACAATGAAAGAGGAGCCATATTGATCTATACAATGCTTCAGGAGCCGTCAGATGTTGTCTTTTCCCAGTAACCTATCAAGGGGAGGCAGCAAAGTGGTATCGTCAGTACAGAGAAAACACCATTTATTCGTGGAAACAGTTCTCTTACGAACTTTCCGCGTAGTTCTGCATCTACAAAGATCTGATAGTTGATTACACAGTCATCGCTAGCATCAAATAGAGGCAAAGGGAATCTCTAGGAGATTACCTAAAATGTTCAACATCGAGGCATTAAAGGCCAAGGATATGAAAGACCGTGACATGTTGATAGTCATGCATTCAGGTTTAATTGAAAATACCCCTTTTGGAAAGATTTATACATTCATGGGTGTAAAGATTTACAAGAATTTCACTTCCAGGCTGACAAGTTTATTCTCATGGACGAATTGTACTTCATGGACCTTGAGGGAAAGGAGGAAGGTCGAACTTCGGACGGAAACCCTCGAAGGGAAATCAAAAGAGGTCAAGATGGGAAGATTCTAATACCAACTCAGTTGCTCTAAGCAAGCCCATCTCCTTCGTGTATGCTATTGAGAAAGAAAGGGTTAATCACTTCCCCATCTCGTTCAAGGCCAAGAATTGCCCTAAACCTTATTCCGGTGGTAAGTATTGTGAATTTCAAAAGACCAATGGGCATATGACTGACGAGTACAAGGTATTTGTTGGGATTATTCAGAAGTTAATCCGAGAGGGACATCTGAAAGAATTTTTTTTAAATAAGACAACGTCTGCTCAGCATACAAATGGACAACAACAGGTTTTAGCAAATGCAATAGAAGCTACTATGGAAGAGGGCAACCTAAACTTGGGTCCACCCATAAATCGAATCAGTGTGATCCATAGAGGGCCAAACCCTACCGGAGATTGTCCGAGAGCCCGAAGTCAATACATAAAGGAAGCTTTGGAGGGAATATAATCCATTTGAGAAGAGCCGTCGTTAAAGAATGCATGTTATGCTCTCCAAATGCACAACCTAGTGGTTTCTACGGAAGAGATGAAGAAAGGGGTCCACCACTCACATAAAGATCCTCTTATGATAACAGTGCAAATCGGACTCTCTGTCGTTTCCTAGATCATTGTGGACACTGGGAGTGCCGTCAATGTCATCTTCACGCATGCTTTCGATCAAATGGGAATTTCTGAGAATAATATGGAGTCAAGTAATGAATCGATCTTCATCTTCAATAACAAGGGCTCAACTTCGGTTGGGTATATGAACCTTCTGGTTCAAGTTGTGAAGTCTCTACTCCATAGAACCATCGAAATTCTCTTTCTTGTGATTAATCAACCATCCTATTACAATGCCTTCTTTGGACGGCCGACTTTGGAAGAGATGGATGCTTTTGTTTCTTCCAAGTAACTTATGTTAAAGTTCTTAATCGAGCAGGGATGGGGTACCATCAGAGGAAAACAATTTAGTTCTCACGAATTGTATTTCGCAACAATTGACAAATACAAAAGGGAGTGTTCTTCATACCTTGATTCTTCTACTATTTTTATACCTTCGGATAAGGGATTCTTACATCCCACATTCGAAGCTGTGGTAAAAATTAATAAATCTAAAAAGCATGCAAATGGTAGGTACACATCTTTGAAAAGAAAATGGAAGAGAGCCAATGATGTAAACTTAACTGAAAAAGGAGGAATTGTTACAGATTTAGATTCTAGAGGGGATATTGAAAGAATAAAACTAATAGAAGATGTGGAAGAGGTAAATGTTGATTCAAAGGATAAGGCAAAAGTTGTCAACTAAGGGAAAAGGCTGACAGAGCCCCTTAAAAATGACCTAATTCGGTTTCTGCAACTCAACAAAGATGTCTTTGCTTGGACCGATTCAGACATGGTCGGGATCAACTCTTCTATTACGAGCCATGCTATAAACATTGATCCTTCAGTTATCCCGGTTTGACAAAATAAGAGACAGTATAATAGAGACCGATCAGAAGCCTTAAAGGAGGAAGTCAAAAGGTTGGAAACAAACGGATTTATCAGAGAAGTTCTTTACCCAAAATGGTTAGCCAATCCTGTGCTAGTAAAGAAGTCCAATAGGAAGTGGTGAAAATGTATTGACTACACGGATTTAAACAAGGCTTGCCCAAAGGATTGCTATCCCCTTCCGCGGATAGACCAGTTGGTTGATGCAACAAGTGGTCACAAGATACTATCCCTTATGGATGCTTACTCGGGGTATAACCAAATTCCATTGTATAAACCCGACGAAGAGCATACAAGCTTTATCATTGATCGGGGAACATTCTGCTATAAAGTAATGCCCTTTGGATTGAAAAATGCAGGAGTAACATACCAAAGGCTAATAAATAGAATGTTTCAAGAACAAATAGGGCCCAACATGGAAGTGTATGTGGATGACATGCTAATAAAGCCCACTGAAACAGAAAACCACTTGAAGGACTTGGAAGAAATGTTCAATGTCCTAAGAAGTTACCAAATGAAGTTAAACCCACAAAAGTGTTCTTTTGGAGTTGAATCTGAAAAGTTCCTAGGATACGTGGTAAGTGAGCAAGGGATTGAAGCTAGCCCTGACCGAATCCAGACCATAAGAGACATGGAAAAATCTAGAACGAGCAAAGAAGTCACGAGCTTGAATGGAAAGTTAGCAGCCCTCAGTAGGTTCATTTCCAAAGCCATTGACAAATTCGTTCATTTCTTCGATGTTATAAAGAAAAAGAAGAACTTCAAATGGAACGAAGAACGTAGAAAGGCCTTTCAAGAATTGAAAATTTATATGGGAACTCCTCTGATTCTATCCAGTCTCGAGAAAGGAGAAGATCTATACCTATATATGACCATCTCAGAATATGCAGTAAGCTCGGTCCTTATAAGGTAAAGTAATGGAACTCAACACCCAATTTACTACATTAGCAGAAGGCTAAAGGATGTATAAGCCAGATACCCAGTAATGGAAAAACTGACATATTGCCTAGTACTTACCACACGAAAACTCAGAGGGTACTTCCAAGCTCACCCCGTTAAGGTTTTACCTAGCTTTCCGCTTAAATATGTATTCAGTAAGCCAGGAACCTTAGGAAGGTTAGCCAAAGGGGAATTGAACTTAGCTAATACGAGATTGAGTTTCATCCTCGAGCAGCAACTAAAGGACAAGCCCTCGCAGACTTCATGAATGAGACGAGCTTCACTACGAAACAATCGGTTAAAGAGAATGACTTAAAATCCGTGTGGAAACTTTTTGTAGATAGAGCCTCAAGGGAACAGGGAGCAGGGGCAGGTTATGTTATAATTACCCCTGATGGACACCGGTTGCACTACGCGATGAAGTTAGGATTCCCAACAACTAACAACGTAGCTGAATATGAGTCAATGATGGTCGGTTTTAATTTGGCACTATGGTTAAAGGTACCTTGAATAGAAATCTTTAGTGATTCGCAACTAGTGGTAAACTAAATAAATCTAACCTATCAATCCAAGGATGCACAACTAACCTTATATGTGAAGAGGATATTAATGATGCTTTCCCGGTTTGAGGATTTTTCAATTCATCAAATACCTCGTGGAAAGAATACTCAAGCGGATTCATTAGCCAAATTAGCCAGTTACCGAGGGTCCCCCAAAACTCAAGTAATTCTCGTGGCTTATAAAGAAATAACTAGTATTGAGCATGAAGAATCATAAGCGAGAAAAGAATTATTAGTCCTAACTAGATCCCAAGCCTTGAGAAGGGGAGATGAAGCGAACAAAGAGGGAAACTCTAATGTGAAACCTCCTTTAACGGAGACAAATTGCCATCATGAAAATACCTGGATGACTCTCATGGTAGACTACCTCCTAAATGGAACTTTACTCCATAGTAAGCAAGATGCAAGAAGGATAAAATACCAAGCTCCTACATTTATGATTATTGATAATATACTCTATAAAAAGGGACATTCACTACCTTACTTTAGATGTGTAGGCTCCAAAGATGGGCTTAACCTGTTAAAAGAGAATCACGAAGGATTATGCGGAGACCATTCCAATGGAATTAAGCTGGCCAAAATGGTCGTGCGACAAGGATATTATTGGCCACAGATGGTTAATCAAGCAATTAAGTATGTCAAAAAGTGTGAGAAGTGTCAAAAGTACTCTAAGGTTCCCCGGCTTTTTCCTAGCAAGCTAACCACTATCTTAAGCCCTTGACCATTCGACATATGGGGATAGATTTAATCGGACCCTTACCAATATCCAAAGGTGGAGCTAAGTATGCCATAGCAGCCATCGATTACTTCACCAAATGGGTGGAGGCAGAACACCTTCCAACAATCACGTCTAAAAAGGTGTTGATATTCGTAATAAATAATATTGTTACCCGCTTTGGAATCCCTCACAAGATCATATCAGATAATGGAACACAATTCGAGAACGAAGATGTTTTCATCAAAAATGTCTCAAACACCAAGGGTACAAGAATTGTACTTCACCAATGCAGTTAGAAAGTAAATGGAACTGTGATCAATTAAAAATTTACAGTAAAAATGTGAGGAAAGTTAAATGGAGACAAGATTTTAGAGTGGTTCAGCCCTAAGCTAGGCCTACGTCCACTATGAAGATGGTTTGCATTATCATGACCATGATTACAAAGCATATAAATTTTTTCCCTCATACATCTTCTTGTTATCTGAACATATTTTCATTCTCACATACAAATCTCGCTCAATATTAATGGAATTTGATGGAGGAATCGTGGAATCTACGGAAAAGAAGGACAGAAGAGTGACGAAGGTGGAGGGTGTCTTTAGTTTCTTTTACGTATAAGATCTCAATGGATGTTATGGAAGGATGAACGAAGATCATCCAAGTGAAGATAACGATGATGGTTGAAATATTTAAGGAATGATGGAGGAAAGAATTTGACAGCACTTCGTGGTGGTTAAGAATCCGTCCCCCCTTAAAGGCGGGAGCCATGGCCTATTTATAGGTGTACTTTCCTGAAGAAATAATCTCCAAAATCCTCTTTTCAGACCACGGGTTGCTTGTCTCATTAATTACAAATATGCCACCGCTTAGCTGTAGCCAACCGGAGACAGCTGTAATCTCAGAATGACTTCACGGGAGCGAGCGATTTTATAGGAGTGAGCGACCGCATAGGTTTGGGCATATTGAATGGTCGGGCAAGCGATGAGTGTACATGTGTCCTGTCAAAGCTTCCTGGCATGTATAAGAATGATCGACCGATAAATGACATTTGGTTGATGCAACTTGTTTGATCATGAATTGGCGACCTGTGTAACAACCCGTATTTTCAATAACCTGTAATAATGTAAATTGAGGCAGAATTTAATTCTAAAATCTGAATCAAGGGAAACAGGCTATGCCATTGCGTTCGTCTCGGAAAAATACGCGAAATAGAGTCCGAGTTTTCGAAAATCGGAGTCCGTATGACCCAGTTAAGGCCCATGGAAGTTTTCAGAAATTTCCATAATTAAAAACAGATTTAAATTTTAAATTAAAATCAAGGATTAGGGCTAACTGGCGTCAGCGGGAAAATTCCCGCCAAGACCCCCAAGTCGACAGGCATGTCGACAGGGGTCTAAGGGAGTCGACAGCCCTGTCGACAGGGGGTAGCCAGGCAGTTTTGCCTGGCGCACCATTTTTGATTTGGGCTTGGTTGAGTGGCTTGGTTCTAGAGAATTCCGAAATCTGACGGGCCAAAACTAATCTAGGGTTAATCCTAGGGCTAAAAACACTCTAATCTTCTATAAATAAGCCCCTAATCCTACCCTAAAACCCTATTATTCATTCTAGCAACCAAACCATGTCAAAATGATTTCTAAAATGGCCTCCACTTAAAAACCCTAGCCTCCAATCTCTTCATAAATCATTCCTATGAAGACTATGATGTTCATACAAGCATTTCTAAGATGTATGAATGATCATTAGCTTGCATACATCATCAAGTTGCAAGTTTTATTTGCTAAGCTAGAGTTTTTGGGATTTTTGTTTCTTATTGGAGCTTTGTTTTGGGTTTTATGCTTGCATAAAGGGCTTCTCAATCTTTATTAGTAGATTTGTGTCTTCATAATATTTGTAAGCCCTCTTACCTTCATTTTAGAAACTCTAAAGTTAATATGTGATGCAAGTTGGGATTTATGTATGTTTATTGAGTTATGCATGTTTATGCAAGTTTGCTAAGCCATGATTTGCAAGTTTATTGAGTTATGCATGTTTATGCAAGTTTGCTAAGCCATGATTTGCAAGTTTATTGAGTTATGCATGTTTATGCAAGTTCACTATGCCATGATTTGCAAGTTTATTGAGTTATGCATGTTTATGCAAGTTCACTATGCCATGATTTGCAAGTTTGATAAGTTATGCATGTTTATGCAAGTTCACTATGCCATGATTTGCAAGTTTGATAAGTTATGCATGTTTATGCAAGTTCACTATGCCATGATTTGCAAGTTTGATAAGTTATGCATGCTTATGCAAGTTCACTATGCCATGATTTGCAAGTTTATTGGGTTACGCATGTTTATGCAAGTTCACTATAACATGATTTGCAAGTTTGATAAGTTATGCATGCTTATGCAAGTTCACTATGCCATGTTATGCATGTTTGATAAGTTATGCATGTTTATGCGAGTTCCCTATGCCATGTTAGGCAAGTTTAATATGTTATGCATGTTTATGGTAATATGCAAATTCACTATGCTAAGTTATGCAAGTCTAATGTGTTATGTATGTTTGTTGTGATATGCAAGTTCATCATGTATGCTATGCCAAGTTCCCTCTTCCTATCCTTTATGCGTTATTACGAATATGTAAGCGATAGAATGACGTTGGGGGGTTTGGGTAAACTTAAAATAAATGAAAATATAAGATTGGGAATTTACCTATTAAGTTAGGTCTACCCCTTGGGAATTTACCTATTAAGTTAGGTCTACCCAAGCATTTGTTGACTTGTAATTATGTTTTGAAATAAAGTAGACATGACACTTAGAAAACATAAGTGTGGCCAATTCGAGGTTGGGTTGAGTTTGTAGCGTAATTCTACCCGGAACCTACCGGCTTAACTAGTGGCTACAAACAATAGGACCCAATCTGAGAAGTTGGTCATATGGTGCCAAAACCCGAGGTTAGACTAAGTTGTGGTGTAAACCTACCCGGACCCGCCCGGCCTAACTAGTAACCACAACAAGGTCTAATGTGAGAGGTTAAGGTGCATTAAATTAATTAATGCCTCATGATTAGGGTTAAGTCAGGGTCCACTAATACTTAACCAATTTGGGGATACGATGGATTAGATGGGGTTAAGAAGTGAACTGTTGGTTACACTTAACTAATTTAATCCATGATTAGTGAGGGGTTAAACCACACTTAACCCTCTTAGAAAACCCTAGCAACGTGGTCTGTTCTAACAGTAATCCCAGTTTGGTATCATTAACAACCCTAGAAGCTAGGCTAGGGCGGGGCACGATTACTGGACGGATGTAAGCGACCAAAAGGCGATGGCTGAGTGGTACAGCGGTGCGGGTCCAGGCGGGCTACGGACGTGCACGTAGTCCGGTGTTGGAAAAACTCGAGGCACGGGTACCAGTAGGTTTAGACTGTGCATTATTGCTTAAGTGTCTGGGGTTAACACCCGAGGGCTTGATACACCCGAAGGTGGACCCAGCACAGTCTGACTACAACCATATGTGGGCCGTATGGACACCAACACTTGACGTGTTAGGTTTATAGGGAGCCGATCGACTGGACCGTTGGGCTGGACCTTGTATTAAGGTCACCTCATGTTATTGGGCCAAAGTTTGGGCTGAGGGATCAATACCTGTTATGTTAGTTTGCTAGTACACTATGGTGCAAAACTTAACCTTGTTTTATGCGATGACACCTCTATCTATCTTGTAGTTAATTTATCATGCCAGTATGTTGTTATCTATGATCATCTCAGTTTCCATCATGCTGTTAACTTTATTAGTTTATAGACTGATCGTAGCAGGGCTTATTCAGTCTTTTTGACTGACCTGTTTTCTTTCGCTTCTTTTCTTCCGTTTCCCCCCCAGGTTCTCAGGGTGGGAACATTGGTGCTTAGCTTGGATCGCTTGCTTGTTTGCTGGATAGCTCATGTATGCCTGGACATTGAGCTCGCTATGGTTTATCATCTTTTATTTGGGGATAGCACTATGTATTTCAGTATTTCAGTTTATCAGATGATGTTTTTATCTAGACTTGTAATTTTGGGAAATTGACATTTTGATGTACCAGACTTGTGTTTTGAAATGGTTTAAAAATCTTCCGCTGTTTTATCTACTTACTCTGTTTATTTATATATATGTCATGTCCTGCCTTGTTATATCATTATGCATGTTTTCCTTGTTTTAAAACGCCCCACCAAAGCCAGAGTTGCTTGCAAGAGCCACCCTGGCGGAGGTGGGGTGTTACATTTGGTATCAGAGCATATGGTTTACGAGAAGGGATAAAAAGTTTTTTTTTTAAAAAAACTTTTGAAAAACTATTTTTCAAAACCAAGTATTAAGTATTTTCCAAAGAAAAGTCTAGTTATTTTTAAAAGGCTATTCCCCAAAAGCCATTAGCACTATCCTTTGACCCCTCGTTTGAACTCTTTTCTTTTCGTTTCCAGCATGTCTGATAATCTCATCTTGCCCGAAGGGGTAACAATATCCGATTGGTTTCGTCGGTACTTGGAAGTCACGGCACCGGTCCCGGGTGTCTCTAATGTTGTCTTTCCAGTCAAGGTCGTTGTTCCTCCTCCTCCTTCCGTAGCTGATGTTCCTCTTCTCCCTCAGCCTCCACAAGCGGATTTTGCGGAAACTTGTAAGAACTTTAAGATGATGGGTGGCAAGAATTTTAGTGGAACAGAGACTTTTGTAGAGGCAAGGAATTGGTTGAAAGAGACCGAAAATCTTTTAGCCACCTTTGATATAGGTGACCGTAGGAAGGTTTTATTGGCAGTATGGTTGCTAAAGGAAGAAGCTGCATGTTGGTGGGTAGTCACCACCGCTACTAGGCCAATTGAGACTTGGGATGACTTTAGAGGAAGGTTTGGACTGAGGTTCTTATCACTGAAGCAAGGGGACATGACTATTACGGAATACATAGATAAGTTTAATCAACTGGCTCGGGTCGATTTAGACTTGGTTAATACAGCTCAGAAGAAGGCCCTACACTTTGCTCTAGGATTAAACGAGCCATTACATGGTTTGGCCATGTCTCATATACCCTTGGGGGCGACTTTCGAGAATTTGGTGAATATAGCCCTACTTCAAGAAGAAGATAACAATGACAAGAAAGAGGTCAAGGCGAATGAGTCTCAAGGCAAGAGAGTAAATTCCGGGAAACGGGGCAAGAATAACAACAACCGCAAGGACAAGCCAAGAGGGAACAGGAAATGCAACTTCTGTGGTGAAGTTGGACATATAGCCAGGGAATGTAGGAAGAAGAAGAGAAAGCGGGGCGAATGCTTTCATTGTGGTGAGTTTGGACATCTCAGCAAGGATTGCCCGAGGAAACAAGGGCAAGGTTAGACTCAGTGTGCAGGACTATCTGGAGGGCGAGTTCATCCCCTCAACACCGTTCTTCCAGCTCATGATAGAGGTAGTGTTTCTGTTGAAAATCTTGTTTACATTTTCTGATTTTTCCTGTTCATACTTTGTTTGATTCTGGCACATCGCATAGTTTTATTTCATCTGATCTAGTTGAAAGTTTGCACCTAAGTACTAGTCTAGTTGATGATCCCGTATGTGTTTCAAATCCAATTGGGGGTTCTGCCCGTTTGTCTGTGGTCTGAGTGGATTTGAAAATTTCTATCTTGAGTATAGAATTCTCGTGGAATGTTTATATTCTCGGTTTCAGGGGATATGGGTTGGTTTTGGGCATGGAATGGTTGTCCTGTTTTGGAGCCATTCTGGGTTTTTGTATATAGGGTTGTGAGGCTCATGATCCGCCTCGGTAATACCCTAGAAATTTCTAGTAACCCTATGGGTCCCGTCATGTTATGTTATCTTGAATCCCTCAACTCGTCTATCGATAGTTTGCAATCTGTGAGGGTGGTCCGAGAATATCCTGATATCTTGGGGGAAGTAAAGGGGTTACCCTTAGACGTGGGATAGATTTCCGCATTATCTGGTTGGTAATACCAAGCCAGTTTCGTGGCCGGTTAGGCACATGACCTCACGAAATGAGAGTTAAGAAAGCAAGTCAAGGAGTTGCTTGAGAAGAACTTCCTGAGACGAAGCATTTTCAAGTAGGGTGCTCCAGTAGTATTCGTTACTAATGTGGACAGTTTGCTTCGCGTATGTGTTGATTATCGTGAGAAGAATAGACAACCGTTACCAAGGATCGATGATTTGTTTGGTCAGCTTGTGGGAGCATCTGTTTTCTTTTGATCTAGCTACCGGATTCCATCAGCTTAGGATGGATGAGGATGGAATTGACAAGACTGCGTTTAGGACTCTAGATGAATTTTTAGGATGGCTAGTCATGCTATTGGGTTTGACTAATGCACCCACATATTACGTGAACTTGATGGGTAGGGTGTTTAGGGAGTCCTTGAACAAGTTTGTCGTGGTCGTCGTAGACGATATTTTGATCTCCTTAAAAGAACGAGGAAGAGCATGCTAGACATCTCAAGGAGGTGATAGATACGCTTAGAGCCACCAGTTGAAGGTCAAGTTCTCCAAATGTCACTTTGGAGGAAAGAAGTTGGATTTCTTGGGCACATAGTTCCTAAGTAAGGCTTAGCGGTGTATTCCGCTAAGGTGGTTGCGGTTTACGACCGGAAAACTCTGAGGAGGGCAATTGAAGTAAGAAGCATTCTCCGTTTGGCTAGTTAAGTTAGCATTCCCTGAGCTTAGACTTACTCTTCTGGATCAAGAAGGGGGTTTCACAGGAAGAAGACCCACAGTTAGTCAAGAACATGGACCAGTTGCTTCGAGGCGAGATGTTAAGTCACCTCGCTAGATATATTATAGATGACAAGGGATGACTAAGGCGCGATGAGAGATTATGAGTTCCTCGAGTGGAAGACTTGGTAAAGAAGGTTCTTGAAGATGCGCATCACTCGAGGAGGTGGCCGAGTTGGTCTCAGGATGCATGTTGTGCCACCAGGTTAAGGCCAAGTCATAGAAGCCCAGCGGGCCATTAACTCCATTGGAGGTTCCGCAAGGGAAGTATGAAAACATCTCGATAGATTATGTGGATGGACTACCTAGATCAAAGAAAGGGAATACGGGTATGAGGGTCATAATAGGTAGACTCACGAAGAGTGCTCATTTCAGTCCGGTAAAGAGCGAGAGGACTGCATCATGGTTAGCAACGGTTTATCCTCAAGAAGTTGGCCAGTTTTGAAATAGCCTACAGGAAGCCATGGGTAGGCAACTGAATCTAGGTATGGCCTATCACTCATAGGCGGATGGTTCATTTCGATTAAGCATGAGTTATAGAAAATCACGTTTATAAGGGCAATTGGCAACGTGGATTGGTATTTTCAAGAAAAATTCTGCTGCATGGAATACTTTATAGACGAGTTCCAGGATTCACTAGTGAATTTTGGAGAGCTTGCACGAATCATGAGGTTATAATTATGTTTAAGCCAAGTATACAGAAAGAAGAATAAGTGGAAAAGGAAGACGAGAGGCGATAATGAAATGAGTTCCAACTCGAATTTGGGAAATAGGAGTTAGGAAGCCAAGAAATTATGAAGTAAAAGACGGTCAAAGCACAGTGGAGTTAAACTCAAGGAAACGTGACTAAGAAGAGTGAAGGCTAGATACGCGCATCATATCTCTTTTTAAGAGTGCATCCTTGATCCTTGTTTTCCTGTGGAACTTACTCGCATATTATCTTCTTATGTATATCCTCTCGGTCCCATTTTCGGTCCTATTTCTGTCAGGAGGTATGGCTTATTGGTTAATAATACATGTCAGGGTTAGGAAGGGATTTCTTGTAATCCAAAAGGAGTATATCTTGCTTATCCTCCCGATCTCTTTAGCATATCTTTTGCTATCCATGTTTGTCTTGTTTATCTAGTTTATCGTGTTAATCTTGTCATGAGAATCTTAGGTAGAAACCCTTTGGTTGAAACATGTATTTGAAACATGTTATGCTTGATGTTTGCAAGTGGTTGCAAGTGTTTGCAAGTGGTTACTCGTGGATGCATTATACACAATAGGCACTAGATTGGCTCACACACTCTTCATGTTGCATATGCATGAGTGTTTATACTTATTCATGATTGGAACTTGTTGTGCCACCACATGGATGTTGCATATGGATGAATGTTATGTGCACTCATATAGATACTATGAATTTAGGAATTTGCATACATATGGATTCATTTCACTGACATACATATGCATTAAGGAGGTTTACTGTATCAGTAACCGCCTGATTTACATACATATGCATTAAGGAGGTTTACTGTATCAGTAACCGCCTGATTTTTGCATTAGGTAAGCACATACACACACACTTTTGCATATGTTCATACCACATTTAGAATCCTTTAAGGACAATGATTGCTCGTGGATGATGTTTTGAGTAGATGGATGTTGGATGGTAGGATATGTTCTTCCTAACTTGAAGATTTCGGGGACGAAATCCTTTAAGGAGGGGAGAATGTAACAACCCGTATTTTCAATAACCTGTAATAATGTAAATTGAGGCAGAATTTAATTCTAAAATCTGAATCAAGGGAAACGGGCTATGCCATTGCGTTCGTCTCGGAAAAATACGCGAAATAGAGTCCGAGTTTTCGAAAATCGGAGTCCGTATGACCCAGTTAAGGCCCATGGAAGTTTTCAGAAATTTCCATAATTAAAAACAGATTTAAATTTTAAATTAAAATCAAGGATTAGGGCTAACTGGCGTCAGCGGGAAAATTCCCGCCAAGACCCCCAAGTCGACAGGCATGTCGACAGGGGTCTAAGGGAGTCGACTGCCCTGTCGACAGCCCTGTCGACAGGGGGTAGCCAGGCAGTTTTGCCTGGCGCACCATTTTTGATTTGGGCTTGGTTGAGTGGCTTGGTTCTAGAGAATTCCGAAATCTGACGGGCCAAAACTAATCTAGGGTTAATCCTAGGGCTAAAAACACTCTAATCTTCTATAAATAAGCCCCTAATCCTACCCTAAAACCCTATTATTCATTCTAGCAACCAAACCATGTCAAAATGATTTCTAAAATGGCCTCCACTTAAAAACCCTAGCCTCCAATCTCTTCATAAATCATTCCTATGAAGACTATGATGTTCATACAAGCATTTCTAAGATGTATGAATGATCATTAGCTTGCATACATCATCAAGTTGCAAGTTTTATTTGCTAAGCTAGAGTTTTTGGGATTTTTGTTTCTTATTGGAGCTTTGTTTTGGGTTTTATGCTTGCATAAAGGGCTTCTCAATCTTTATTAGTAGATTTGTGTCTTCATAATATTTGTAAGCCCTCTTACCTTCATTTTAGAAACTCTAAAGTTAATATGTGATGCAAGTTGGGATTTATGTATGTTTATTGAGTTATGCATGTTTATGCAAGTTTGCTAAGCCATGATTTGCAAGTTTATTGAGTTATGCATGTTTATGCAAGTTTGCTAAGCCATGATTTGCAAGTTTATTGAGTTATGCATGTTTATGCAAGTTCACTATGCCATGATTTGCAAGTTTATTGAGTTGTGCATGTTTATGCAAGTTCACTATGCCATGATTTGCAAGTTTGATAAGTTATGCATGTTTATGCAAGTTCACTATGCCATGATTTGCAAGTTTGATAAGTTATGCATGTTTATGCAAGTTCACTATACTATGATTTGCAAGTTTGATAAGTTATGCATGCTTATGCAAGTTCACTATGCCATGATTTGCAAGTTTATTGGGTTATGCATGTTTATGCAAGTTCACTATAACATGATTTGCAAGTTTGATAAGTTATGCATGCTTATGCAAGTTCACTATGCCATGTTATGCATGTTTGATAAGTTATGCATGTTTATGCGAGTTCCCTATGCCATGTTAGGCAAGTTTAATATGTTATGCATGTTTATGGTAATATGCAAGTTCACTATGCTAAGTTATGCAAGTCTAACGTGTTATGCATGTTTGTTGTGATATGCAAGTTCATCATGTATGCTATGCCAAGTTCCCTCTTCCTATCCTTTATGCGTTATTACGAATATGTAAGCGATAGAATGACGTTGGGGGGGTTTGGGTAAACTTAAAATAAATGAAAATATAAGATTGGGAATTTACCTATTAAGTTAGGTCTACCCCTTGGGAATTTACCTATTAAGTTAGGTCTACCCAAGCATTTGTTGACTTGTAATTATGTTTTGAAATAAAGTGGACATGACACTTAGAAAACATAAGTGTGGCCAATTCGAGGTTGGGTTGAGTTTGTAGCGTAATTCTACCCGGAACCTACCGGCTTAACTAGTGGCTACAAACAATAGGACCCAATCTGAGAAGTTGGTCATATGGTGCCAAAACCCGAGGTTAGACTAAGTTGTGGTGTAAACCTACCCGGACCCGCCCGGCATAACTAGTAACCACAACAAGGTCTAATGTGAGAGGTTAAGGTGCATTAAATTAATTAATGCCTCATAATTAGGGTTAAGTCAGGGTCCACTAATACTTAACCAATTTGGGGATACGAGGGATTAGATGGGGTTAAGAAGTGAACTGTTGGTTACACTTAACTAATTTAATCCATGATTAGTGAGGGGTTAAACCACACTTAACCCTCTTAGAAAACCCTAGCAACGTGGTCTGTTCTAAGAGTAATCCCAGTTGGGTATCATTAACAACCCTAGAAGCTAGGCTAGGGCGGGGCACGATTACTGGACGGATGTAAGCGACCAAAAGGCGATGGCTGAGTGGTACAGCGGTGCGGGTCCAGGCGGGCTACGGACGTGCACGTAGTCCGGTGTTGGACAAACTCGAGGCACGGGTACCAGTAGGTTTAGACTGTGCATTATTGCTTAAGTGTCTGGGGTTAACACCCGAGGGCTTGATACACCCGAAGGTGGACCCAGCACAGTCTGACTACAACCATATGTGGGCCGTATGGACACCAACACTTGACGTGTTAGGTTTATACGGAGCCGATCGACTAGACCGTTGGGCTGGACCTTGTATTAAGGTCACCTCATGTTATTGGGCCAAAGTTTGGGCTGATGGATCAATACCTGTTATGTTAATTTGCTAGTACATTGTGGTGCAAAACTTAACCTTGTTTTATGCGATGACACCTCTATCTATCTTGTAGTTAATTTATCATGCCAGTATGTTGTTATCTATGATCATCTCAGTTTCCATCATGCTGTTAACTTTATTAGTTTATAGACTGATCGTAGCAGGGCTTACTCAGTCTTTTTGACTGACCTGTTTTCTTTCGCTTCTTTTCTTCCGTTTCCCCCCCAGGTTCTCAGGGTGGGAACATTGGTGCTTAGCTTGGATCGCTTGCTTGTTTGCTGGATAACTCATGTATGCCTGGACATTGAGCTCGCTATGGTTTATCATCTTTTATTTGGGGATAGTACTATGTATTTCAGTATTTCAGTTTATCAGATGATGTTTTTATCTAGACTTGTAATTTTGGGAAATTGACATTTTGATGTACCAGACTTGTGTTTTGAAATGGTTTAAAAATCTTCTGCTGTTTTATCTACTTACTCTGTTTATTTATATATATGTCATGTCCTGCCTTGTTATATCATTATGCATGTTTTCCTTGTTTAAAAACGCCCCACCAAAGCCAGAGTTGCTTGCAAGAGCCACCCTGGCGGAGGTGGGGTGTTACAACCTGCACCGTAGTCCGAAATGTAAGTACGACCCTTTAAGAACTGGTATTCAACCGACTGGTATTTGATATTAATAGCTGATCGAGTATCGAGTGGGTGACTAGAGTTGCATTTTATGAGCGGACATGGAATACATATGCGACCTGTGATTTCTTTGCATTTCCTGCTATGCACAATTGACTAGTTTATTACGAACGAACGACTGCAGAACGGAACATGTGACCGATCCTGACTGTGCTGAGCGGACGACCCAGTTTGTTCTTTCTTTCCATGTTTAACCTTGGAGCTAGTGCTTGAACCTTGTTCTGTGCGATCGTCCCTTACCCTTCGTAACTGTCCAAGTGTATCCAGTAGAACTAGATACGACCGATCTTAACGGGGTCTGCCCCATGATTTTCATACAGATTTAATATACCAATATGTGTACGGTTTTTAAGGGATAAACATTTTCCCCTCGAAGTTTGTAATTTTTTTTAGAAATTACTGGCTTCAAAATAACTGACCTCAACACAGTTTGGTAGATTAAATCTGGCTTATCGAGGAACGATTGCGCGGAGCTTAGGGTCGCTTAGGTAAAGGTATATTGGATTGTACCATCTTGTCAGCGAGAGGTCTAAGCCACTCACACTATCTCCTTTGAGGAAGTATCATTATGATCGATCAAATCATGGGGACACAGGTAGAACAGTTAGACTTGATGGGCCACTTATATTTGCGCAATCGAGAATTGAGCTGACATGGCGAGAATGGTCTGGGTGCATGTCCTTTAATCTTCCCTGTCGTTTTCTTACTTCCCCTTTTAGTTCACTTTTACTTCCCAGGTAGAACATATTGGTTTTGATTTATTCTCGATTAGATTCTTCCAGTCGAAGACCTTGTACTCCTTCCCATCATCAATCTGTGAAGCGCAGAATTGTCATTCTTACTTTATGCATGTTCCTCTTCTGAATACATAACATATGTTTCATTAGGAAATAAGCTCTTTTATGCTTTCCAAAATTCATATGATCATTAGATGTGACTCGGGTCGCTGTTGATCTTTTATGATGACAATATTCGAAATTTTTGAACTGTATTTTGGTTGTTTTGTACATGCACTGGTCCAAGAATATTTAACTCCGTTATTCCTTTTTCTTTTGGTCCCGTACATATGATATGCTTATTGAAATGTTTAGGATAAGTTCACATCTTGCACAATTCCCAACCTTGTGACCATGTGCCAGTAATTTGTTCTTGATTATCTGTTTTAAACATGTGATGTTCGATGAAATGCTTACACTATACGACCTTGATTTTGTCGGTATGATCCATGCTTTTTGGTTTGACCCCTCGTTGTTGCTCGAGTGCTTTTGATGAAAGGTTGTTCTCCTGTTTTATAACTATCATCCAATCCTCAGTGATGCTGACTTGGTTGAACATGGGCGACCTTTTTGAGTGATAATTTGAACCTGTTTTGTGTGACCAGAGTCGGTGGGATTGGTTGTTTGTGTTTCTGCTTTAGATTGCGTTACTCGTTTAACTTTGACTGACTCTTTAGATCCTCGGATTGCATAGCCATTTACTGGTTCATTCATACAGCATGGATTCGTCTCCGGAGCGACGTCGGATAGACAGGTTTTTTGACTTGGATGTTTAGATAATTGACGTTCAATTGACCGGTCAGTCGTCCATGAACTCTCCACTCAATCCCTCTTACACAGAGCTCTAAACCATTATTAGCAAGCCACGTTATACCCCTGAGCCATGCAACCCAAGGCTTACTAAGCGGCTTGTAGGCTGGAGCTTGCGGGGAGTATCCTCTAATGTAGATATACATCCATCTAACCACGAAACCTTTTCTTGTGACATGATTGCCGCAATATCTCAAATGTTGGCCCATTTCGAAACTGTTATGTATTAGTTCGGAAAACAGATGGATTTGCTGAGAGACCATTCTGTTAAACAATTGAGTGGTTGGCACACACTAGCTTGTGATCTTCAAAAGATTCGTAGAGACAATCTCGAACGTATTTCCACCTTGGAAGAAGATAAAGCAAAGTTGATTCAGGCCCTTAGATCCAAAGATAGCGTGATTGCTTCTTTCGCTCCGGGAGATGTGGAGTTGGCAGTTTCGAAGCATGCTGATGAACTTCCATCCTGCTCTACCCAGGTTAAGAGGAGGGTTTGCAGGCCCAGGAAGAATAGGGATTTGTAGCTTCTTTATTCTGCTTTGGTTGTTTCTTCTTCAAACTATGCTTTTAGATCGGTTGTATAAGCGAGTGCCGATCCTCGCATTTATCTTTATGCTGGTCTGTGTTGCAACTTTGTTCTTGATTTGGTGGCCTTGTGAATAGTTAGTTGTGATGCCTCTATGCTCTGTTTTGCTAGTACAAGACTAGGCTCTTGCTTGTTATACCTTGGTCTTTCATTCTGCTCGGTAGCACTTCTTATTAGTACCTTGTATTATAATTTTCTTAGTTGATCGTGCGTTAGTATCGCGCCTTACATTGCACAATTTTAGCACTATTGACTTATTTTTTGAAATTATAGCAGTTTTGCTTCAGTTTACTAGATTGGAAGCAATTAGCTTCTTTGGAGTTTCAATTTAGTTGATTGATTTTATGCCATTATTCTCGTATTCATTCGTATGTTCACTGACCCGGTGACCCAAGCCCTTCAGAATTCAGATTTGAATGCACGCTCTTTAAAGAGGGTTATAGATTTTACGATTAAATACGCATTCATATATATATATATATATATACACACGTGTTTGTTGCGTTTTATTAAAATGTATTCAACCCCATATCTCACTAACTCTGTGACCCAAGCCCTTCGGAGAATAGTCTTGAATACGTTCCCCCAGGGGAGGACTTGGGTTTTAGTTTTTGATCCAATTTTGGCCCTGTTTGATTTGGTTACTATGGAATCAAACAAGGCCTAAATTAGATACCCCTTTTCGGCTAGGATTTCTGTTACCCCTTTTCGGCTAGGATTTCTATTACCCCCTTTCGGCTAGGATTTCTATTAATTTGGTGCTGGTCCTTCCAGTATGTTGGACGGTCCTTCCTGCACTAGAATTGGGGTTTCCAATCCTAGGTTTGTCGGTCCTTCCGACTGCTGATCCTTCCAGATTTTTTTTGCGACCGGTCCTTCCGACACTAGAATTGGTGCTTCTAATCTTGTGAGGTGGACATTGGTTCATCTTATCGATCTTTGGCTTGATTTGAAAGACTCATGTCCTACACCTGACAGGGTGCCTCTTTTCGGACTGGCAATCTTTTATCTATGGGACAAACTTAGTCATTTCCACCATTGCACTATTTCCGCGGTTTGGCACCAATTCTTCAGCTAGTTGGCTACTGAGGATTTGATGTTTTTGCGATGAAAGGTAGGGCTTTCTAATTTGTCGCCCTCATTGTTTAGTTTAGATGATGCTCTGGCACTCAATGTTTTTCGAATTGCTCTGGCCAGGATATGCTTGGGAAGTCTCCAACTATCGTTAGATTTTTAGAGAGTTACTGTTCCTACTTGCCTACATAAAAGAGGTCAACTTTTAGCAGAAGTTTGTAAATATACGATCCATGTAAGCAAATGGAGTGTTTCACTCATGTAGTAGTTTTTTATATGTACATAGCTTGAATGCAAATCTTTCACAAATATTCACAGCTTTACAATAGATTCGAACAATGCATTATAGAAAATAACGGCGAATGTGTTCGCTATTCCAAGCCCGAGGAATCTGGACTCCATCCGTGGTGGTCAGTTTGAAAGTACCATCCTGAAGTTTTTGGTTTATAACATAAGGCCCTTCCCAATTTGGCCCAAAAACCCTGATTTCGGTCATTACTTTCTTCAACACAAGGTCACCGATTTCGAAAGTCCTGTGTCTGCCTTTTGCATTGAAATGCCCAGCCACCATTCTCTGATGCACGGTCACCCTGAGTTCTGCATCCTTTATTTTTTCCTCGAGATGGTCGAGGGCCTCAAATTGTAGCCTTTCGTTTTCCTCCTGGTTGAAGTGAATCCTCCTATTAGTAGGAGCCTCCAGTTCCATACGGATCATGGCTTCAGAGCCGAAAGCTAAGGAAATATGTGTGTACCCAGTCGTAGTTTTGTGAGTGGTATGGTATGCCCATAGTGCTAGTGGAAGCTCATCTGCCCAACCACCCTTGGATTTCTCTAGTCGCTTCTTGATGGTCGATTTAATGATCTTGTTTACCGCTTCCACTTGCTCATTTGCTTGCGGATGGGCGACCTCGGGAAAACTTTTCTGGATTTTATACTTGGCACAGAAATTTTGGAATTCTTCGCTTTTAAAATGGGTTCCATTGTCTGTGATTATTTTTTGTGGCACTCCGAACCTACAAATGATGTTTTTCAAGAAAAAGTTAATAACTTTCTTTAAGATTATAGTTGCCAGTGGTTCTGCTTCCACCCATTTTGTAAAATAATCAACAACAACAATAACATATTTAAAACCAGATTTTGTGGTGGGGAGTGCTCCTATAAGGTCGATACTCTAGATGGCAAATGGCCATGGGCTGACCATTTGGGTTATAACTGTTGATGGAATTCTTGGAATTTTTGCAAACCTTTCACATCTATCACATCTTTTAGTATATGCAACAGAGTCCTTATTTATGTCTGGCATAAATAACCATATCGCAGAATTTTCTTGGCCAATGTCTGGCCGCCAGTATGACCTCCACATTCACCTTATGTAATTCTATCATGATTGCTTTCGATTCCTTTTTTGTAATGCAATGATGCAGGGGCGTAGAGATTCCTCGTCTGTATAGCCACCCATCCTGGATGAGATACATGAGAACTTTTCACAGTATATTCCTTCGCTTCTTAACTTCTGTTGGGAGTGCACCGGTCATGAGATACTCCTTGGTTGGTGTCATCAACGAGTCTGGCTCATCATCCACCTCCAGGACCCAATCCATCTCAATTTTTTCCATGCTGTGGTTGGAGAGGACCTCCACTGGGACCAACCCTATAAGTTGTGTGTCTCATGTGCTTGCTTACTTTGCCAGCAAATCCACCTTAGAATTTTCTTCTATTGGAATGTGAGATATGGTATAATGCTAGAAGCCCTCTAGTAATTCAAGAGACTTAGATAGGTAAGCCGGCAAGTTACCCATTTTGGATTGGAATTCTCCTTGGATCTGACACACCACTAACTGGGAGTCACTAAAGATTTGTATGGTTTTTAGATGTAATTCTCTTGCTAGTTTTATTCCTGTGACGAGGGCTTCAGATTCGTTATTTGTTGATGGAAACTCCAGTCTTAGCGCATAGCATATAGTTCTTCCTTCAGGGGTTTCCAAGACTACTCCTGCCCCAGAGAAGTAATCGTTCGATGCTCCATCAATGAATAATTTCCATCGGATGTTGGTTTCAATATCAGGCTCCTCTTTTATCTCTCCTCAATCGGTGAACTCTACGATGAAATCTGTAAGTGCTTGTCCGTTAATTTCCTTTCGGGGATGGTAGGTAATGTCATATTGACTAAGCTCAATGTTCCACTTTAAAAACCTCCTGGAAGTCTCTGGTCGGAACAAAACTTGCCTCAGCGGTTGATCCGTGAGGACCTTGGTAGGGTGAGCTTGAAAATAGGGCGAGTTTTTCAAGTTTTGGGTAATTCTGTTCCGCCCCAAATAATCTCTTACTGATGAAATAAACCAGTTTCTGAACCTTTGAATCCTCCCTTACGAATGTCGCACTTAGAGCATGGGCGGATACTGCCGGAAATACAAACAGATCTTCTCCATCATTAGGTTTTGATAGCATTGGAGGTGTCGCCATGTGTTGGATTAGTTCTTCGAAAGCTCGCTGGCATTCAGGAGTTCATTGTATCTCTTTCTTCCCTTTCCTAAGGGCACCAAAGAAGGGAAGACACATGTCCTCTGCCCTGGATATGAAACGATTCAGAGCTGCAATCTTCCCATTCAAACGCTGGAGCTCTTTCTTGGTTCTTGGGGCATACATTTCCCTTAAGGCTGATATGTTGGTGGACTGGCTTCTATGCCCCTAGCGTTGACCATAAATCCTAGGAACTTGCCCGGAACGACCCCGAAGGAACATTTCAAAGGATTTAGTTTCATACCAAATCGGCGTAGAATATCGAACATCTAGGTTAAATCTTCCAAATGATCAACTGCCTTTTTGGATTTTATCAACATATCAACGACATAGACCTCCATTGTCTTGCCAATTTGTTTTTTGTACATGGAGTTTACCAATTGCTGGTAAGTTGCTCCTGTGTTCTTTAAGCCAAATGACATCACTTTGTAGCAATATAGGTCAAGATCAGTGATAAAACTCGTGTCCTCTTGATCTGGTCCGTACATAATGATTTGACTGTGATAGAATACACATCCAAAAAGACAGCAACTCATGCCCAGCTGTGGAATCCACTAATTGATCTAGTCCGGGAAGAGGGAGACTGTACTTTGGACAAGCTTTATTAAGATCCTAGTAGTCCACGCAGACCCGCCATTTCCATTTGCTTTCTTCACAAGTACAGGATTGGAGACCCAATTTGAATAGGTAGATTCTCTAATGAAGTTGTTTTCCATTAGCATGTCAACCTCCTCCTTCAAGGCCTTTGACCTCTCCGGTCCCTGGGTCCTTCTTTTCTGCTTGATAGGAGGAATATGTGGGTTAATATTAAGTTTATGGACCGCAACGTCTGGAGATATGCCGCTCATGTCAGATAGATTCCACACAAACATGTCCAAATTAGCTTTGAAATAGACAATCAATTGACTCTTCAATTCGGGGCTCAACTGAGATCCTCTAAACAACACACGATTTGGATCTTTCACGCTAATATCTACAGGAATTGTGATCTCATTCGGGACCGCTCTTTCGTCCTCTGCACTCGCTTTTCTAGGGTTGATTTCCTTCTGTGCGCCACTGTGTTCGCTAGTGCAGGGACCGCTCTATAAAGAGAGCTTGCGAATGCGGGGTGGAGTCTCTGCATTCTTTCCTAAGTCTTTCTTCCTTGCCTCACGTAGCTCTATCACATAGCAATCTCTCGCAGTGGCCTGATCGCCCTTGATTACGCAAACTCCATTCTCAGTTGGAAACTTCATAGTTAAATACCATAGATCTAGCGCGACCTTAAAGCCTACGAGGGTCGATCGCCTGAGGAACGCATTGTAGGAGGAGAGTTCGTCTACCAAGATAAAGGTTTGCATCGTAGAAACCTTGCGTTCCCCATCTAATAGATCAACAAGCAAGTCAATTGTACCAATGGGTTGCGTGGGTTGTCCAGTAAATCCATGGATTTTATTCGGATAGGCTCGCACTTCTACCATCGAGAGGTTCATTTTCTTGAATATATTTATGAAGATCACATTAACGGATGCACTCGTGTCAACTAGGACTCTCTTCACAACCGCAGGGCCGAGACCAGTTGTGATTACATGGCATCGACAGTTGGCGCAAGCAGTCTGTTAGCATCTCTATCTTTGAATACCACGTCATCGGTCGAAGTTCAAGGTATCTTCAATGGAATCTCATTGCTTAAGATCACGCACCTTTCTTCTTTCATGACACCCTTAATCTCATTAGTGTACCTTTCCATATCTGCCCAGCTACTTCCGGCTGGGTGGGGCCCACCGAAAATCATGTTGATTACTGGCTTCGAATCGACAGTTGCCTAAGCCTTCTCTCCCAAACCAAATTGATTGGTGGTATTGTTTTGTCCTTGGGTAGTTGGAGCTTTTTGAGGATTCTTCACGTATTGTTGAAGTTGGTTTTTTCTGATGAGTTCTTCATTCAAACTTTTCAAGTGCCAACAATTATTAGTGCTATGCCCTGGTTGATTATGGAACTGGCAAAATTTACTGGAGTTGGCTTGTTGTTCAGTAATCTTTTGAGCCTTCATTTGAGGAAAAATGCTTGAATCCTTGTAGCGGAGTAGATCCCCTCTGGGGGTTTCATTTAAGAGAGTCAATTCTGAATGCTTATAAAGACGCGTTTTCTTATAGGCTTTGTTATCCTTCCCATCACTCCCGCTTTTCTTCCCAGAGTCATTCTACTGCTCGGTTTGGGATTCGTTGCCTTTCCCTTCTTTGGTAGTGCTACGTTCTACGACCTTCTGAACATTCGGTGCATCATCCTCCACGCTTATATACTCCCCGACTTTCTTATAGAATTTCTTTAGAGTTTTGGGCTTCTTCATCTTGCGCTACTTCCCAAACTCTGATTTCTTATCAATAGCACCATTCAAAGCTGCCAGCAAGTACCAAGGCTCTGGTTCTATGACCTCAGCCGCCGCATCATGGAAGCGTGTAAGAAAAGTTTTAATAGTTTCTCTAGGCATTTGTTCCATCTTGATGAGTGACATCACATCCCTTGCTTTGGTTGTTTGGAGACGAAACTGGTCTTGAAATCTTCTCGCCAGTTCGGCGAATTGATCAACGCACTTAGGTGGAAGTCTAGTGAACCATAGTGAGGCCACACCTTCAAAGCATATGGGGAAGTGCAGGCATTTGATCTCATCGGTTGCCATTGCTCTATTCATGTGTTGATCATATTTGAATAGGAAAATGTTTGGATCACCAGTCTCTCCATAAGGTGTTATGGTTGGGGTATGAATTTCTTAGGAAACTTCGCTTGACAGATTCTTTCTATAAACGGGTTTCTACTGGGTGAAAATTCCCATTCTTTCTCTTCATCCTCTTGGATCATATTTTCTTTCATTATTCGCAGGATCATATCTGTGATGCGCTTCTCATCGCTCGCTCGTTCCACAGGATTGGCATCAGTGCTTTTATAAGTGCAACCGCGGTTCGAGTTCCGATGCCTTGCACCTCTTTTGGGATGTGTCCTTTTGGTGGGACTCGCGACACTTTGAGCTGCACGTTTCTCCTCGGGCTGTGAATATTTGACTTTAGAGTCCTCAACGTCGACCACCAGGGTCTGAGGCTGAAGAGTCCTCTTTTCGTCAACATTATTTACAGTATTTGGTGGCAGAAGATTGGCTCGACCATTGATCAGGGCATTAAGCCTTTCCATCATTTTTTTTTGTAGCATCCATTTTTTCATTCAACCCGGTCATAACCACATTCAATTCATCTCGTGTTACAGATGGTCTTGAGTCTCCTCAACCTCTTGATTTAAAGTTTGCAGTGTAGCTCCTTCATCATGAATATCCTCAAAAATTCTGGTAGCTCTGACGGATTTGCTATTTTTCATTGAACCGGCCATGGCTTCAAGGAAGGAGGCGGTAAAAGATTTCAGGGCTAGACTGTTGGGATTGGAGGAGAGGGAGAAGGAAGGAAATATGAACATGGCCCATGGTGGGCGCCAAATGTTTTCACCAAAAATGGCTCAAACAACAAGGGTAAAAGAATTGTACTTCGGTTAGAAAGTAAATGAAGCTATGATCAATTAAAAGTTTATAGTGACAATGTAAGGAAAGTTAAATGGAGACAAGATTTTAGAGTGGTTCAGCCTTAAGCTAGGCCTATGTCCACTATGAAGGTGGTTTGCGTTATCATGACAATGATTACAAAGCATATAAATTCTTTTCCCTCATAAATCTTCTTGTTCTCTAAACATATTCTCATTCGCACATACAAATCTCGCTCAATATTCACGGAATTTGATGGAGGAACCATGGAATCTGCAGAAAAGAAGGACAGAAGAGTGACAAAGGAGGAGGGTGTCTTCAGTTTCTTTTACTTATAGGATCTCAATGGATGCCATGGACGGATGAACGAAGATCATCCAAGTGTAGATAACGATGATGGTAGAAATATTTAAGGAATGGTGGAGGAAAAAAATTGACAGCACTTCGTGGTGGTCAAGAATTCGTCCCCCCTTAAAGGCGGGAGCCATGGCCTATTTATAGGTGTACTCCCCGATCTCTAAAATCCTCTTTTCAAACCACGTGTTGCATGTCACATTAATTACAAATATGTCACCGCTTAGCTGTAGCCAACTGGAGACAGCTGTATTCTCAGAACGACCTCAAGGGAGCGAGCGACTTTATAGGAGTGAGCGATCACATAGGTCTCAGCATATTGAATGGGCGGGCAAGCGATGAGTGTACATGCGGCCTGTCAAAGCTTCCTAGCTTGTATAAGAATGATCGACCGATAGATGACATTTGGTTGATGCAGCTTGTTTGATCATGAATGGGCGACGTGCACCGTAGTCCGAAATGTAAGTACGACCCTTTGAGAACTGATATTCAACTGACTGGTAAGCAACATTTGATATTAATAGCTGATCGAGTATCGAGTGGGTGACTAGAGTTGCAATCTATGAGCCGACATGGAATACATGTGCGACCTGTGATTTCTTTGCATTTCCTGCTATGCACAATTGACTAGTTTACTATGAACAAACGACTGTAGAACAGAACGTGTGACCGATCCTGACTGTGCTGAGCGGACGACCCAATTTGTTCTTTCTTTCCATGTTTAACCTTGGAGCTGGTGGTTGAACCTTGTTCTGTGCGATCGTCCCTTACCCTTCGTAACTGTCCAAGTGTACCGGGTAGAACTAGATACGACCGATCTTAACGGCGTTCGTCCCGTGATTTTCATACAGATTTAATATACCAATATATGTACGGTTTTTAATGGATAAATAGAATAATTCACTCAGATTTGTGAGAAAAATCGAATTATCAAAAGATTTTCCTCGGTAGCCCATCCAAAAGATAACGAAGCTATTGAAGCTGCCAACAAAATCATAAAGATAATCCCACTAGTACAAAATAGTCATGTTGCTTCGCCTTATTTGAATCGGTTGTGGTAACAAGCGATGAAAACAGTGTTATTTACATCGCTTTTAGTTAAATAGACGATGCAATCATGACAAAGAAAGCAATAGATCGGGCAAAAAGTTATTTTCTTTAGTTTTTTGAAAAAACCGACGCAATTTGTGACAGCAAATTTTTGCATTTATTAGAATAGCATTGGCTTTTTCTTAATTGGTTTGTAACTGATGTAATTTATATAAGGTGGGCCAAATAAAATTTGGTGAATCGGGTCAAATTTCACATGACCCGTTATTTCCCACTTAAGGGCTAATTATTTCCGTTGATTCGAGCCCTATTTTCACTTTGTCGCGTTTTTTCGGACAATAACAAGAAAAGGCCAAAAAAAAAAGTGTAAATCAACTAAGAGCAGAAGAAGAAAACACGTAGTTAATTTCTTCTTTGATTTCAATCTGTTTTGGAGGATTTGGATTCGCCTCATCTTCTTCCATTGAAGGTACTAGATTTCTACGATCTGTAACCCTAGATTGACGTAAATTTTGATTTGGGGTTTTTTGTTTCGCTGTTATCTTAAATCGTTCCATTTATTTGTATTCATCAATATTAAACCACTATTAAAATCACTGTATTTATTTGGGGTTATTTCGTTCTCTGTTAAATGATTGTAAAATGGTTTCATATAGCAGATAAAGTTGATTGTTGGGCCTTTCTTCCAGCTTTTCCCTCGCATCCACATCGACTTTAGGTAATTGTTAATTCCAAAATTTACACTATTTATTCGATTGATTTTGTCTATATCAAGTCGATTGTTGGACAAATAATTTTTGCCTTATTCGTGTTTGGGGTTCACAGATGTTGTTCACCGTGTTGATTACTGTTTATTTTTAATTCGTTTTGTTTCTCTACTGCCTTCTCTTATTCAATCTAGAGTCAAAAATGTCTATTTTATGATGTATTTCTCATGATGGTAAAATTAGAGGATTGTTAAAGGGACTCCACTTTTTGTTAAAGGGAGGTCAATTTTGTATTTTTTTTATGAATTGTTAAGGGTTTACAAAATAAATTAACCTCCCCTTAAACAAATTTTTTTTTCCAAAACTAACCTAAATCTATTATAGAGGATGAAAATGATCATTTTCAAGTCATTAAAGATATATAGATCATTAGTAACATATATTTTCAAGTCATTAGTTATGGTTTGATAGAAATATCAGAGTAGAGGAGAAGCAAGACAGATATAAAAATAAAACGCTTCGGAAATTAAAAAGTGTTTGTATATAAAAGTGGCAAGCAGTAATTAACGTGGTGCTTTAGAATTGGGGTATAATAGCTGCATGCATCAACTAAAATGATGCTTAGAAATTGCTATAAAAGCTGCGTCCAGCATTAAAGTTGCACTCTTTAAGTGGCCGGTCCACTATAAAAACCAGTCGGCCATGCCAAAAAAAAAAAAAAAAGTTGCACTCTGTATATAGAATAAGCTTCCATAGTTTATTTTTTATTATTTATTACTTAACCTAATGATACTTTGATGGCAAATAACAATATATAAAAATATATTTCAGGGGCCCTTGGAAAAATTGGCCCTGGGTTGTTGCCCAGGTTGCCCAGCCCAAGGGTCAGCTTTGATTGTGACAATGATCCATTAAAATCTCGACAATGAAAATCCTTTTCAGCAATGACTGCCAACACATGCTCCCATGTTAATTTTTTGCAATAATTTTGGTCACAAAGAGTGCGAGTTTGTTTACCCAACTTTAACTGGGGTCACCATGACACCACTAACAATCACAGCCCCACACCACTAACACCATTAGTGGTGTCATGGTGACCCCCAGTTAAAATGAGATCAACAAACTCGTATTGGGTCACAAACACCCAAGTACATAATCACACAGAACCCAATCACGGATTACAAAGAAGAAGCACTGAAAAGTGAAAAGGAGTACATCAAATTTATAGTGATTCAACAATCTGTCAATGCCCACTTTTTATAATCTTTTATTTGTAATATTTGACTATAATCATGGTTGTTTTTATGTAAGAAATACAAAAAACAGTGGTGACACAGAAAATGGCAGATTATCCATGTAATTGCGAAGAAAATATCCTTTTCCATGTGTTGTAAGCGATGTATTTATGGATGCGAAGCCAGCCAAATCGGTTTGAATATTTGCAGGAAAGGCCAAAAGATTGAATCAAATGTCACTAAAATATTTCTCTCTGATCGCACAAACCTTGATGTTCAGATCGGTACTGATCAGCTAGATAAGTCTTCATACCGGTGCGTGCGATGATGTTTGTCCTCTATAAAGTCCTTTTTTGTCATTAAAATCCATCCTCAAAGATATCTAAGCGTTGTTGAGTTATTAATCGTTCTTTGTTTAAGTTTATGTGTCCATCGGACTTACAAAACGTATATTGTTCAAGTTTATGTGTCCAAATCCGTACTTAGCCAATGCCAGAATACTATATGAGTAGCTCCGCTTGATTGCAATTTCATATCATTATCCAAGCTCAAATTATGAGTTATCCGATGATCTCTTCAAGCTCTCCACCATGATGACTGAAATTCATATATTTGAATTTGAGGTGTAATGGACTTGTAAAATGCGTGTTAACAGTAACCAATTGTTGGCCTTTATGACACCAAGGGAAATCAATCACAAATCATGTAATGCACATCAATATAATATACAATATTGGTGTCGAATTTAGGGCATGACCACATCGATCTGGCCGCTAGAGTGGATGCTAGCCAATCCAGTTTCACGTTAATAATAGAATAAGAGACAAACAAAGTTGGATAGACATATAACACGTGAAAACTATATGGCTAACTGGTAGCTTCCATATGTGCTCACCACGGTGAGTTGTACACAACATACCTTTATATGGATGTCATCCACGAGTAAAGAATAATCATAAATAAATAACTCGATGACATCTCATACCAGAACCTATTATAAGTCCATTTATCCACTGCTTATACATGCACTCGGTCTTTCCATAATCTATATAATGAAACCAAAAAATGACTAGAAAAATATTACCTAATGCCCCAATCCAAATAATATCCCTAATCTTCTCACTCAAATTTCTTATCATATAGAATTAAATATCATAGAATGAACAACAAAATGTAATCAACATATCATATGAAATCACCATTATGTGAATCAAGCAACTTGAGAATAAAAATAAAATAATTCTTTATTTGATAATGAATCCTTTACAATAGAATATATATATATATATATATATATATATATATATATATATATATATATATATATATATATATATATATTAAGAAAGAAACTCACTTTCTTTATCTAATCCTAACATAAGTCTTAGTTACTAAAGATCATTTTCAAGTCATTATAGAATTATACATATATTTTCCAAATGAAAACATATATTTCACATTGAGATATTCATTATAGATCATTTTCAAGTCATTAAAGATTTGTTGGACATTGTGGAATTTCTTACGTATAGTTTTCTCTCATCTCCTACTTTCTCTTAGCCTCCACGTACATTTCTTATGCTAAGCATATTTATTCTCCTCCTTTACATCGTAAGATTGTTTTCCTTAATTCATCTCTTAAAAGTGATTCCATAGTCTGCGACGCATTTCATTACATCGAAGCCACAAAATCATTATTGTCTATTTCACCTCGTAAGACCCAGTTTAGGCAGATTAATTTTCCATTATTTCAAATTTGGATGGTTTCATTTCTCCTTTTCAAGGACGTGGTACTTCTCTTGTTCTTTCTATTCTTTATTAGTTGTTTGTTTTTCGCTTAAATCATTCTCCTTTACCTTGTTATCCAAAATTTTCACCATTGAAAATGAATTTTACTCATGGACGGACCACATCATGAGTGTTGAGAATGTTAAAAAGGGATCCTATCTTTATACCGGATTCTTGTTCTGTAAGTACAACTTTCTACATATGCACCATTGTTTTTTCCATTCCGTCTAAGTTTATGATTCCGACTCCAGTTTACAAAAAAGTACATATTTTAGCCATTAAACTTACTTTGCTTAGTTGATGGATGATTACTTGCTTGTATTTCACATACTTCTTTCTACTCATTTGATTAATTTATATTTTTCTAAACCAAACCACATTAGCTAATGAAAAAAAACTGCATATTAAATTTTACATTCAAATTCAATAATTCTTATTCAATTTTTAACTTACACAATTAAAGTAAGCTAAAATTTGTGAACTGCATATTTCAAAAACTACATATTGAAATTTTGCAATTTTAAAATATTTTAATTGCAAATTTTAAAAACTTTGTATTAAAAAATCACATATTAAAAACTGCATATAACATAACTTTAAAATCAATTTCACACTTTTAAAAAGTCGCATGTTTAAAAAATTATTGGAATTTAAAACTGTAAAAAAATATTTGAATTACCAGCCTACTTTACTTGCTGTATGATACGACTACAATCAAATGCTTGAGCCAAGCTTTTATATTTCCACCTGTTTAGAAAACTTGAGACACATGGGCTTGAATCATTACTTAACATTATTTGAATGGTTTAAAAAATAAAGAGCAACCAATAAACTTTGCCATTTTATAAATTAAAATAAGCAAATGATTTTGAATAAATGACCCAGATTAAAAAAAAATCTGATAACAATTCAAAGTAAAATCAGTAAAACTGGAGAAAAATTAGAGGGTCACTTCAGTTGTATCGTACTTCTTGGTATTCAAATTATAGACATTAAATTAGATATTGGTTGTTGTTGGTATTCATTTTTTTTCATTGTGTAGTGTCTCTAGCATTTGTAAATGGATCGTAGTTGGATGTACAACATAAAACGTACCGATGCTGAGTTTCTAAAAAGAATTGAAGAGTTCATCAATTGTGCACTACATGTTCAATCAAGAACAGGGGAAGAAACTTTTTTTTTTGCCCGTGTAGATCCTACCAAAATAAGAGAAGACTACGTAACATAGATCAGATTAGAGATCACATAATTCAATATGGATTCAAACAAAACTATACGCGGTGGATATGGCATGGTGAAAGTATACTTAGTGGAGCTAGTTCTAATAGTCATGTGAATGATGAGAATGACCGGGAAGATAACGTGAATAATGACAGAAATAATGAATATGATGAGAATGCTTGTTTGCAGGAGATGTTTCGTGATATTGAAGATCATTTGGTGGAAGAGCCAAAGATGTACGAAAAGTTATTAATTGATGCCGAGAAGCCTTTGTTTCCTAATTGCGCCAAGTTTACAAATTTATATGTTATGCTCAAACTTTTCAATTTAAAAGCAAAACATGGGTGGGGTGATAAAAGTTTTACATCATTGTTAGAACCTCTGAAAGACATGCTTCCAAAAGATAACTAGCTTCCTACTTCTACCTATGAAGCAAAGAAAATTATGTGTCCAATTGGCATAGGGTATAAAAAAGATACATGCATGTCCAAACGATTGTATATTGTATCGAAATGAATATACAAAGATGCATGAGTGCCCCAAGTGTGGATTATCTCGTTACAAGTCTTCAAGGATTCATAACAACTTGAATAAAAAGGATCTCCAGCAAAGGTTTTATGGTATTTTCCCATTATACCAAAATTTAAACACTTATTTGCAAATGAAGAAAATGCGAAAAACTTAAGATGGCATGCAAATGTAAGGAAAGATGATGGATTACTAAGACATCCAGCCGATTCTCCACAGTGGAGAAACATTGTTGCAATGCATCCTGATTTCGGTAAGGAAAGCAGAAATCTTAGACTCGGTCTTTGCACAGATGGCATAAATCCATTTGACAACCTAAGTAGTCAACATAACATTTGGCCTGTTCTTTTGGTGATTTACAATCTTACACCTCACTTGAGTATGAAGCACAAAATATCATGATGTCTCTTTTATGTTATGGACCACGACAACCTGGAAACGACATCGATGTTTACTTAGCTCCTGTTGTCGATGATCTAAAACTTCTATGGGACAAAGACGTGCGCGTGTTTGATGCATATAGTAGAAGGGATTTTACATTGCATGCCATGATTTTTTGTACCATAAATGATTTCCTCGCATAGTAACTTGTCTGGCTATAGTACAAATGGTGGCAAAGCATGCCTGATACGTCAAGATGATATGATTGTTGAGTGTTTGCATCATTGCAAAAAAAAATGTGTATATGCATCATCGTAGATTTCTCCCTCCTGATCACCCTTATCGTAAAAAGAAGAAACCTTTTAATAGGGAGATAGAGGATGGAGTTGCTCGTTTGCCATTTAAAAAAATGATGTTTATGAACTGGTCAAGGACATTGAAAATGTATTCGGCAAAGTTTTCCCTCTTCTAGAAGGATCATCGAAAAAGAAATCTATATTTTAGGAACTTCCATATTGGAGATATTTACAGGTTAGACATTGTCTAGATATAATGCATATAGAAAAAAATATTTGTGACAGTATCATTGGGACACTTTTGAATATACATGGTAAGACAAAAGATAGCGAAAAAGCTAGACAAGATATGGTGAATATGGGTATTCGAAAGGAGTTAGCACCACTGCAGAAAGGGAAACGCACCTATGTGCCTCGTGCATGTTATACATTGTCTAAAAAAGAGAAAACGCACCTATGTGCCTCGTGCATGTTATACATTGTCTAAAAAAGAGAAAACAAGTCTATATGAGTGTATTCATGGTATCAAGGTTCCAATAGGTTATTCATCAAACAATAGCAGTCGTGTATCAATGAAGGATTTTAAATTGACTAGCATGAAGTCTCATGACTGCCATGTGTTAATGCAACATTTGTTACCTATTGCAATTCGAGGTATATTGCCTAAACACGTTAGACATGTTATAACGAAGCTTTGTATCTTTTTTAATGTAATATGTGGAAAGGTAATTGATCCTGATACGTTGGATGCTCAACAAGCTGATGTTATCGTTACATTATGCCTGTTTCAGATGTATTTCCCCCACTCATTTTTTGATATTATGGAGCACTTGATAGTTCATCTAGTAAGAGAAATCAAAGTTTGTGGTCCTGTGTTTATGAGATATATGTATCCATTCGAATTGCACATGGGAACCTTAAAAAAATAAAAAATAGATATAAACCTGATGCTAGTATCGTAGAAGGTACTGTAGCTGAGGGGGTTATTGAATTTGTTACTCAATACTTAAAAGATGTTGAGCCTATTGGACTTCGCAGATCTCAACATGTAGGATGACTTGATGGTCAAGGCACACTTGGGTTAAAGTCGATTTCATTTGGTGATGAAATGTTTCATAAAGCATAACTACTTGTTTTACAAAATCTTAGTGAGGTTCATCCTTACCTGGAGGACCATATGGCAATGCTAAAGTCTAAAAATCCTTCAAAGAACGAAAGGTGGTTGACAAACGAGCATAGCGGCTCCTTCGTCGAATGGTTTAAAGAAACTGTAATGGATCGATTATCTAAAACAGATCATAATATTTTCGATACAATTAAATGGTTGGCGTATACACCTTGATTTAAAGTTAGCTCTTATGAAGGATATGATATCAATGGGTATATTTTTTATACGAAGCGCCAAGATGAAAAGAGCAAAATGCAAAATAGCGGAGTTAGTGTCATGGCATCTTCAAGAGAATTTGCTAGTGCTAAAGATAATAAGACAATAAATGCAACAATGTCATATTATGGAATAACTGAGATATTGGGGAGCTTGAGTATAAGTTCACGATTCCACTATTTCGATGTAGATGGACTGACAACCATCGTGTTGTATGAGTAGATGAGCATGGATTCACACTTGTTGACTTTGGTTGAGTTAGTAATGATAATGAGCCACTCATCTTGGCATCTTAATCAAAACAATTTTTTTACATGATCGATCCAACCGATAGTAAATGGTCTGTCATTCTTCCCGGCAAAAGACACATTGTTGGGATTGATGATGTGGTAGATGAAGAAGAGTATAATCAATTTGATGAGAATCCGCCTTTCTCTGTTAGCGTAAGTGTATCGGAAGAAGAAGTTGATTTAAATTCTAATTATGCACGTTTTGATCATAATGAAGGAGTTTGGATAGTGGGGTAAAAAAAATTCTTGCTCATCATACTTTAGTTGCCACCAGAAATCTTATATTTGAAAATCTTACATTTTATGTGATACTTCTAGTATTTTAGGAATAACTACTATATTACTTTTTTTAAGGATACTTAACTGATCCTAAGGTTGATAAAGCGACTACTAACTAGTGTTCATAGTATTTTCACAGCATATGCTGCTAACTAGTGTTTACATATCCTAAGTTTAGGATTCTTATACTTGTAACATTTTATTATATAATAAATTTTGTTTTCAAGATGATGCCTTGCTGCTACATAATTTCATATACTTTCAAGTAACTCATACAATTCAGTCCTAAGTCATAATTTTCTTTTCTTTCTTGCAGCCCAAGCACAAGTTTTTGAATTTTCATGTAACTCAAATCACGGGCATCATGATTTAGTCACACAATATGTTGTCGAATTCAGACCAGATTTCAAGTGAATGTCATACCAAATCATCACCAGCTAACAGGCTTCTGGTAAGTTATGCTTCCAATCTCTTATTTGAATGTGACTATAATATGTTTATTGAGTATAGTGCACTAGTTGGTATCAAAATTTTTTAGCAGTAACAACATGTATTTATCTTGTTGATGCTAAAGTCTGTAATACAAAAAAAAGTATTAGTCAATTATCATTGTATATTTACCAGTTATATTTATTTTCGTATCATAGTTATTTTTCATAGCACTCGGGGTCCACTTACATAAAGATTTTAATAATGAATCAGAATTTCAGAATTGAAGAGATCCCATAATTCTATTGAGATCGACTATCAATAATGTCTAATAGTTGGATTTAATATAGCAACTCAATAAAAGATGATAATATTTTACCTTTCTGTTTTGTTATGTGGGAAATAGGAATTATTAAGGTAAATGAAAAACTTATTTCATTTAATATATGGGAAATCAGAAGACTTAAAAGCAATGTTTCTGATTGTTCGTGAAATACATTTGTTGCTAGTTTGATTTAACTTTTTGTTGATTGACTTAGCCACTAATTGATATGTTGCATTTCCGGCCATGTCATATGTTTTCTCAGTCATAAGGTTTTACAATAAATACTAGCTGAATAAGTAAATAGTTGTGTTATGTTGTATTTACTTTTAGACTATTACTTTCAGCAGGTTAAAAATAACTAAAAATTCCTAATTATTGTTATCAAAATAGTTGTCTAGGTAGTTATAGGTAGTGCTAATGCATATAACTTCAAGGTTCAACAAGCACTATAATCGTGAATTTCAAATACTATGTCTTTTTCACCAATACAAACCAATGTATACAATTATATTATAACTGATGTTGTAAATTGATTCATAAATATCAAATGTTAAATTTTCTAAATGTCTTAATAGTGATAAATTTTTAATTGAATATACATAAAAGTTCACAACAAATGCTTAAAAATAACTGCAAATTTGCATTGCAAATTCTCATTGCCTATAACAATATACTGTATAATGTTTAATTCATTAAGTAGTTAAAATCTCACATCAGTTTCGGTTGTTTTATTGCTTGATCATATATATGCTTAGTTGCCCGCTCACTTCAGTTTTGGCACATATCATTAACAATTTCATTTCCACTTGCCTCATATCATTAGAGAAAAAACCAAACGAAAATGAAATTATAAATGTATTGTTATTAAAATAGCTGAATAAGAATGCACTAGTTGGTTACTCCACGTAGTTCCTTCAATGAATTAAGTAATCATATTCAAATTTATATATTAGCACCACCCAAACCTACAATATATGTTTGAATGGTTTATAATGAATTAAGTCACAGTCTATGCTTTTGAGGGTTTCATATTTTGGGGCTAAACTATTTTCCTTATGAACATAATTTTTATTTTTTTGCATGTCCATAAGTAGGATCAATGGAAATTGTAACACCCTGAATTTTCTATGAATATTAAATAAACAAATTTAAGAATAATTAATTTCAAATGTGAGAATTAAGGGAAATGGGTTATGCCATTGCGTTCGTCTCGGAATTCTGCTTGAGATAGAGTCCGAGTTTGCATGAATTGGACTTCGTATGAAGAAGATATGACCTTCCGAAGTTTCAGAATTTAAAAAAGCTTAGGTTCAGAAAATTTGAAATTCAAATTCAAACAAGGGAGTAGGCTGGCCGCCCAAGGGCCAGTTCGACCAGCGGGTCGACCTACCCATACAGGTCGACCTACCCCTCCCTCCCCCCCTCGGGCAGATATGAAAGTTGACAATATTTTGACTCACTGCTAAGTCATTAGGGCTGAGATGTTATTCTATCTTGATTGGATGGTCTTGATTGCTTCTAGGTTAATCTGATGGCTCTAAATTAATTAAAATTCTATATAAGCAACCTAAATCTCAACCTAAAATCACACTAATTCATATCAAGAGCCGCCATGCCGTCAATGGAGAACCTAGAGTAGCTGCCATTCTCTTTCAACTCAAAAACAAGATAGAAGCAAGAATCAAAATCAAATCTAATCTAAATTAGAAAAACAATTACTCCACATCAAAGGCGAGCAATTCAGTTTTAGAATACAGATCCCAGAAAAACAAGACTATTCTTTTGTTTGTGAGTATAGTTTCTTTCACAAATTAATTAATTAATTTAATTGTGATAAGTTATAATTGGGATTATGAGAATATGACTTTGAATCATGTGATGTTATCGTTGACAGTTTTGTTATTGTGGATCTATTTCATATGTTGAATTGTACATGTTTAACTTGATTCATTTTATGCAAGTTTGGGATGTTAAACCATATGTTAATTCATATGTGAATCTTATGCAAGTTGGGTTGTTAAATCATATGTTAATTCATATGTGAATCTTATGCAAGTTTGGGATGTTAAATCATATGCTAGTTTATGAATCTTATGCAAGTCTGTAGGTGGATTATACACAAGTTCATATGTGAATCATGTAGATACATATGCTAGTTTATATGCAGACATGTGATATTAATTTACATGTTTAGATCCATATGCAAGTTCACATCTTTGTGTTTTAGATCTATATTTAGATCCATGGCAGTACATAATTATGCAAATTTATGTTCTATATGCCCATTGCCTATGCTAGTTTTGTATGTGAGTCATATGCTAGTTTGAATGAGATTCATATACAAGTTATAGGAAAACCATATCCATATATGCAAGTTCACGATTACATGTGTAGATCTATATTTAGATCCATGATAGTTTATATAAATTTATGTATATCCATTGCCTATGCAAACTTATGTCATGATTCTTAGATCTATTTTATGTGTTATGCAAGTTGTGATGTTGCTTATCTTTTTATAAGTTAGACTATTTGCGAGTCTAACATATGTCATATTAAAACGTACGAATAGCGTGGGACAATGGGAAAATATTAAATATACGTAATTGTGAATTGGCATAAAATGGCCTTAAAGGCATATAATTAATTTGAGATATTAATTGGTATAAATTTATATACCTGAAATTATCGACATAATTTAGGTGACAATTATCAACATAAATTAATCTGGAATTTATTGACAAATCTGAATAGGGATATTAATCCAATTTGGGGTTAACAATTATGTGTAATAATTAACCGCCTAATACACGAGGTTAGACTCGTTTGTGGTTCAAGACTACCCGGACCCGCCCGGCAAATCCAGCAACCACAAACGGTAGTCTAATGTGAGAGGTCGAAGGCGTAAATTAAATGCGTAACTGTTGTAATGACACGAGGTTAGACACGTTTGCGGTATAAGACTGCCCGGACCCCTCCGGTAAATCCAGCAACCGCAAACGGGAGTCTAATATGGGAGGTCTTACAAAGTTACGGTTATAATGAACTAAGTAACACTTAACCAAGATAACATGTGGTGGGACATAGGGGTTAAGTGGGTGACATGGGTGGCATGTGAAATACGATTAGAAACACTTAACCAAATTGAAACATGTAAAGAAGACATGAATAAGAGGGGGTTAAGTGGAAAATTATAGTGGGGACCAAGCATAGGTGGAAAGCTTGTGTCAAGCATGGGGGACCCATTTCAAACTAGTAACCCATTAATTATCATTGTGAGCTCAAGTTAGATCGAGGAAGGGACACGCTTACTGAGTTTGATTGTAAGAGGTCAAAACGGGTTAACGGTGGCAACGCAAGTCCAACGGGGTTATGTGCGTGCGTGGGTCCGGGCTGGTAGGTAAGACGTTGTTGCATCGTGTAGATATAAGCTGTACATCTTTAGTGGTATCGGGTTGCCACTTTGGGGAGTGATACACCCCACTGTGGGACCTGCATGGGTATCTACGCGTTAGGGAGCCGATCGCATGGGGGTAGTGGGTACAACTAGAGAAGATAAGGGCAAGCGACACCTATGGAGACAGCTAGGGGTACATGAAACTACCATTACGATTATTGTGTTCAGTAGGCGGGATCAACTTTTAGGGTGACTAGTAGTGGTACAGTATAGTAATTATCCTATAGTGATTAGGAACGAGATTAACGCCAGAATATTCCTCTTGTTTGCTTTGTCATGCCCACTTGTTTCACGGTCATACCTTGTTTTACCAGTTTATGTCTTATCCTAATTACTTTAATAATTATATTGTTAAAGTTATTATACTCGCTAGACTTTATGTCTGACCCCCTTGTTTTCACCTCTTTTCTTCCTTTTCCCTCTCTAGGTTCTCAGGGTGGGACTTGTACTAGTGAAGCTTGATCTTGGATCTCTTTCTCTCTCTTTTGGAAGTGCTTGGATTGCTGAAAGTAAAGTTCAGCTCTTTTGTCGCTACTTGTGTTGGGTTATGCTTTTTACTTTATGTACTCAGAAAACAATTTTTCAAGATGGATATTAAGTGTACTTGGTTTTACTGTTGGTTTATGAAGTTGTTGTAATCAAACTATTTCGCCGCTGCAATAAATGTTGTTTTAAAATTTTCAAGTACCAACATATGTATCTGTCTTGTTATATTCTGTTCTATACACTAATAATGCTCCATGAATGTTAGTGCATTCCCTTTGAGAGTGTCATTAATGGACGTAGGGTGTTACACGTGGTATCAGAGCCGAAGGTTAACAGAACAAATAAGAGATTTTGAAAAACTGTTTTTCAAAAGCATTTTATTAAGAAATACTCTCAAAAGTATATTTTAAGGAGAGTATTTTCAAGAGAAAAGTTTGTTTTAAAAAACATAACCCCCAAGAGCCATATATCTTTCTTTCGAATTCTCCATTTTGAATCTCTTCATTTTCTTTTCAGCATGTCTTGGTTACCTGAGATACCCGAGGGAATACCGATACCAACCTGGTTTAGAAGGTATCTAGAGGTTAGGGCCACCGCCGCAGGCCCAACAGACATCCCTCCTCCCCCAGCTGTAGCCGCTCCTCCCCATCCCCCTCCCCCTGTTGATACTTTTTCAAAGATATGCAAAGACTTTGAGCAATGGGCGGAAAACCTTTTCACGAATCAAAGAAGTTTGTTGAAGCTCGAAATTGGCTTAAGGAGGTAGAAGAATTGTTTGGTATCTTCGAGGTAGAAGATGGAAGGAAGGTCGAATTGGCCGCTTGGTTAATGAAGGACGAAGCCTCGTTTTGGTGGGAGGTCACGAATGGAGAGCGTCCAGTAGAGACGTGGATGGATTTCAGACATAGGTTCGAGATGAAATTTCTCTCACGAGCAGAAGAGAATTTATACATGGAAAGATTCTTGACATTGAAGCAGGGGAATTTATCAGTAAAGGAGTACGTCAACAAGTTCAATCAGTTGGCGAAGTTTGTCTTAGACTTGGTGAATACGCCTGAAAAGAAGGTCCTGAGGTTCGTTTAAGGTTTGAGTGAGCCGCTACATGGGTTATCTATGACCCACATTCCTATGGGGGCTACCTTTGAAAAACTAGTTGACATGGCACTTATGCATGAAGAGGAGAAAGGCGCTAATGCTAATAAGGCACTAGAAAGAAAGGGGATCAAAATAAGTCACAACATCAATCTAAGAAAGGTGGTAAGGGCAATAATAGCAAAGGAAAGAAAAGGTGCTTTAATTGTGGAACACCATGCCATCTGAGCAAGGACTGTAGGAAGAAGAAGAAGACTGGTTGTTTCCACTGTGGAGAGGCAGGACATTTAATTAAAGACTGCCCGAGGAAACAAGGGCAAGGGCAAAGAATAGGGTCCACTTTTGGAAGCCAAATTCAGGCTCTCATGGCGCCAGGGTAGGAAAGAGGGCATATTCAGGCTCTCATGTCACCAGGATAGGAGAGAGGTAGAAACATTTCTGTTGAAAGTTTGGTTTTTCTATATGATCATCCTGTTCGTACTTTATTTGATTCTGGCTCTTCACACTCATTTGTGTCTGCTTCATTAGTTGAAACACTGCACCTAATACTAGTCTAGTTACAGATCCTATAGTAGTCTCAAATCCTATTGGTGGTTCAGCTCATCTTTCAATGACTTGTCGGGATTTAAGAGTGTCTATTTTGAGTGTTGAGTTTGAATGCAACGCCTTCGTTCTTGGCTTCACGGGCTATGGATTGATTCTAGGCATGGATTGGTTATCCAGTAATGGTGCCATCCTCGGTTGTGAAAAGAGAGTGGTTAGATTTATGACTCGCCTTGGCGACACTCTCGAAATCTCTTGTAACCCCATACATTCTGTTATGCTTAGTTACCTAGAATCTCTTGATGCGTCTGTTGAAAACCTGCAGTCTGTTAGAGTAGTCCATGAATACTCAGATGTATTTGAAGAGGTGAAGGGCTTACCTCCAAAGCGGGAGATAGGCTTCCGCATATATCTTGTTGATAATGCAAAACCCGTAGCTCTACCCGTTAGACACATGGCTCCTGGGGAGAGAAAAGAGCTCAGAAAGCAAGTCAAAGAGCTGCTCGAAAAGGGATTTATAAGGCGGAGTATTTCTGAATGGGGTGCTCTAGCAGTATTCGCAACCAAAGCGGATGGTTCACTTCACCTATGCGTTGATTATAGGGAGCTAAACAAGCTGACCAAGAAGAATAGGCACCCACTTCCAAGAAGAGATGACTTGTTTGATCAGCTTGTTGGTGCGTTTGTTTTCTCCCAACTAGACTTGGCTACTGGGTTCTAAGAGTGGCTGAAGACAGCATTGATAAGACCACGTTCAGAACCCCAGATGGTTTCTTCGAGTGGCTTGTCATGCCTTTCGGCTTGACAAACGCACCCGCTTACTTCGTTGACTTGATGAGTTTGGTGTTTAGAGAATTCCTTAATAAGTTTTTGGTGGTCTTCGTAGACGACATTTTGATTTTCTCGAAGAATGAAGAAGGGCATGCTTTGCATTTAAGGGAAGTCATGGATACTCTTCGTACACATCAACTTAAGGCCAAATTCTCCAAATGCCATTTTTGGAGAGAAGAGGTGAGGTTTCTTGGACATGTGATGTCCAAAGAGGGGTTAGCCATGGACCTCGCAAAAGTAGTTGTGGTGCAAAATTGGAAGGTTCCACGGAATGCAACCGAAGTCTGAAGCTTTCTTGGGCTAGCGGGCTTTTACCGAAAATTCATTAAAGACTTTGCAAAAATCTCAGCCCCACTCACAAGATTAACGAAGCATAAACTAACTTTCGCTTGGGATTTGGATTGCGATATTGCTTTCCAACGTTTGAAAAGGGCTCTAACAACAGCCCCAGTTCTGACATTGCCGGATGGGAGCAAGATGTTTACAATATACACGGATGCATGTGGTACGGGACTAGGCGCTGTCTTGATGCAAGAGGGGAAGGTAGTAGCTTATGGGGGTAGACAGTTGAAAGTACATGAGAAAAACTACCCAACCCACGATCTAGAGTTGGCTGCCATTGTCTTTGAGCTTAAGTCTTGGCGCCATTATCTCCTCGGTGCAAAGTTTGAATTGTATACTGACCATAAATCGTTGAAGTACCTTTTCTCGTAAAAAGATCTTAACTTAAGACAGCAAAGGTGGATGGAATTTCTGGCCTCTTATGATTTTGATATTTCCTATACCCCAGGCAAGGGCAATGTGGTAGCAAATGCCTTAAGTAGGAAGAAGCTGACCTTGAGTCCTCTCTTTATAGAAAGGCAAAGCTTGGAATATATAGCAAACTTTAGTTTTAGACCCTCCTCTGAAATTGTGCCTGGTCTGTTAGCATCACTAGAGGTGCGGCCTACTCTTTTGGACTCAATAGGAACCTCGCAACGAGAAGACCCTCAACTAGTTGATGTGATGGAAAAGCTAGTTAGGGATGAGACTTCTAGTCACCTCAATAGATACTCCATCGATGATAGGGGTTGGTTGAGACGGGATGGAAGGTTATGCGTCCCACAAGTAAAGGATTTAGTGAAGACGGTTCTTGAAGAGGCGCACCATTCCAAACTGACCATAAACCCAGGTGGAGACAAGATGTATAAAGACATAAAAAGGGTTTTCTTTTGGAATGACATGAAGAGTGATGTAACTGATTTCGTCGCTAAGTGTTTGGTATGCCAACAAGTAAAAGCGGAGCAGAAGAAGCCTGGTGGTATGCTCCATCGCCTAGAGGTCCCACACTGGAAGCGGGATAGCATTTCGATGGACTTTGTTGATGGGTTGACTAGGTCAAGAAGGGGCAATACCAGTATTTGGGTAATAGTGGACAGGCTCACTAAAAGCGCCCACTTTATACCTGTTAAAAGTAGAAGGACCACCTTGTCCCTAGCATCCATTTATCTTAAAGAAATAGTTCGACTCCATGGGATACCCTCCAGCATAGTGAGTGATCGAGAACCTATTTTTATGAGCGAGTTTTGGAAGAGTTTGCAAGAGGCAGTAGGAACACAATTATGCTTAATCCCGACCTATCACCCTTAAACCGATGGTCAGACGGAAAGGGTGAACAGAGTATTAGAAGACCTCTTGAGATTGTGTATTCTTGACTTTGGAGGGACATGGGATAATCATCTTACTTTGGTGGAATTTTCCCACAACAATAGCTACCAAGCCACCATAGGAATGGCTCTATTCGAAGCTTTATATGGAAGACCGTGCGGATCACCAATCTGTAGGTGGGAGTCTACAGACAAGCTCGTACTTGGGCCAGACATGATTAGAGAAACCTCGGAAAAGGTGGACTTGATCAGAAGACGGATGAAGGCTGCACAAGATAGACATAAGTCCTGTGCAGACAAAAGAAGGACCGACCTTGAGTTTAAGGTTGGAGATAGGGTGTTCCTTAAAGTATCTCCTTTGAGGAATGTCATTATCTTTGGGCCCGTAGGAAAGTTAGCACCAAGATTTGTAGGTCCATTTCCTATCATTGAAAGGATTGGGACGTTGGCTTACAGAGTAGAGCTACCTGAGAGACTGGCTGGAGTTCATAATGTTTTTCATGTTTCTCAACTACGAAAGTGCTTACATGAATCTGCGGAAGTGGTGGAGCCAAATATACTAGAGGAAGTAGAAGTGGAACGAGAAGCAACTGTTAGAAGAGTTCCAACTCATATCTTGGGTACTGAAGTCAAAAAGCTATGCAACCGTGAAGTCAAGCTTGTTAAAGTTCAATGGAGTGATGCTGAGGAAGACGCGACTTGGGAAACTGAAAGGAAAATACGCGTAGCCTACCCTTTTCTCTTTGAGAGTACTTCCTTGACCTCTTTTTCCATAAGTTTATTCATGCTTATATCTATCTTTCAAGTATATTTCCTCAGTCCTATTCTTTATCCTTAGGTAGAAACCGATGGATGTAAACATGTGTTTGAAACATGTTATGATTGATGGTTGCGAGTGGTTGCTAGTGGTTGCTTGTGGATGCATGTACACACATTTTAGGCACTAGATTGGCTCAATCACTTTCATATTGCATATAAATGTGTGTGCATATTTAAATTAATGGATGTATAGTGGTTGTGTTATCATATGGATGCTGCATTCTGATGAATGGTTGTGCACACATGTAGAAGTAATATGTACCGTTAGGATTCTTTTGCATGCATAACGGACGCATGGCACTATCATGATTTGCATTAAGGAGGTCAACTGAATCAGTGGACCGCCTGATTTTGCATTAGATAAGGAACATATACACACACTTTTTGCATATGTTCATATGGCATTAGAAATATTGTATGGGCAATGGATGCTTGTGTTTGATGGTTGAATAGATGGATGTTTGGATGTTAGGATATACATTCAGCTTAACTTGGAGATTTCGGGGCGAAATCCTTTAAGGAGGGGAGAATGTAACACCCTGAATTTTCTAAGAATATTAAATTAACAAATTTAAGAATACTTAATTTAAAATGTGAGAATTAAGGGAAAGGGGTTACGCCATTGTGTTCATCTCGGAATTCTGCTTGAGATAGAGTCCGAGTTTGCTGAATTAGACTCCGTATGAAGAAGATACGTCCTTCCGAAGTTTCAGAATTTAAAACAGCTCAGGTTCAGAAAATTTGAAATTCAAATTCAAACAAGGGAGAAGGCTGGGCGGGAATTCTCCCGCCCAAGGGCCAGGTCGACCAGGGGGTCGACCTACCCATACATGTCGACCTGCCCCCCCGGGCAGATCTGAAAAATGACGATATTTTGACTCACTGCTGAGTCATTAGGGCTGAGGTCTTATTCTATCTTGACTGGATGGTCTTGATTGCTTCTAGGTTAATCTGATGGCTCTAAATTAATTAAAATTCTATATAAGCAACCAAACTCTCAATCTATAATCACACTAATTCATGCCAAGAGCCACCATGCCGTCAATGGAGAACCTAGAGTAGCGACTGTTCTCTTTCAACTCAAAAACAAGATAGAAGTAAGAATCAAAATCAAATCTAATCTAAATTAGAATAACAATTAGTCTACATCAAAGGCGAGCAATTCAGTTTTAGAATATAGATCCTAGAAAAACAAGACTGTTCTTTTGTTTGTGAGTATAATTTCTTTCACAAAATAATTAATTAATTTAATTGTGATAAGTTATAATTGGGATTATGAGAATATGACTTTGAATCATGTGATGTTATCGTTGACAGTTTTGTTATTGTGGATCTATTTCATATGTTGAATTGTACATGTTTAACTTGATTCATTTTATGCATGTTTGGGATGTTAAACCATATGTTAATTCATATGTGAATCTTATGCAAGTTGGGTTGTTAAATCATATGTTAATTCATATGTGAATCTTATGCAAGTTTGGGATGTTAAATCATATGCTAGTTTATGAATCTTATGCAAGTCTGTAGGTGGATTATACACAAGTTCATATGTGAATCATGTAGATACATATTCTAGTTTATATGCAAACATGTGACATTAATTTACATGTTTAGATCCATATGCAAGTTCACATCTTTTTATTTAGATCTATATTTAGATCCATGGCAGTACATAGTTATGCAAATTTATGTTCTATATGCCCATTGCCTATGCTAGTTTTGTATGTGAATCACATGCTAGATTGAATGAAATTCATATGCAAGTAATAGGAAAACCATATCCATATACGCAAGTTCATGATTACATGTTTGATCTATATTTAGATCCATGATAGTTTATGCAAATTTATGTATATCCATTACCTATGCAAGTTATTGGCTATGCAAACTTATGTCATGATTCTTAGATCTATTTTATGTGTTATGCAAGTTGTGATGTTGCTTTTCTTTTTATAAATTAGACTACTTGCGAGTCTAACATATGTCATATTAAAACATATGAATAGCATGGGGACAATGGGAAAATATTAATTATACATAATTGTGAATTAAAATAAAATGGCCTTAAAGGCATATAATTAATTTGAGACATTAATTGGTATAAATTTATATACTTGAAATTATGGACATAATTTAGGTGACAATTATGGACATAAATTAATTTGGAATTTATTGACAAATTCGAATAGGGATATTAATCGAATTTGGGGTTAAATAATTATTTGTAATAATTAACTGCCTAAGGCACGAGGTTAGACTCGTGTGTGGTTTAAGGCTGCCCGGACCCGCCCGGCAAATCCAACAACCACAAACAGTAGTCTAATGTGAGAGGTCGAAGGCATAAATTAAATGCGTATCTGTTGTAATGACATGAGATTAGACACATTTGCGGTATAAGACTGCCCGGACCCACCGGACAAATCCAGCAACCGCAAACGGGAGTCTAATGTGGGAGGTCTTGCAAAGTTACGGTTATAATTAACTAAGTAACACTTAACCAAGATAACATGTGATGGGACATGGGGGTTAAGTGGGTGACATGGGTGGCATGTGAAATAAGATTAGAAACACTTAACCAAATTGAAACATGTAAAGAAGACATGAATAAGAGGGGCTTAAGTGGAAAATTCTAGTGGGGGCCAAGCATAGGTGGAAAGCTTGTGTCAAGCATGAGGGACCCATTTCAAACCAGTAATCCATTAAGTATCTTTGTGAGCTCGAGTTAGATCGAGGACGGGACACGCTTACTGAGTTATGTTGTAAGAGGTCATAACGGGTTAACGGTAGCAATGCAAGTCCAACGAGGTCATGTGCGTGCGTGGGCTCGGGCTAATAGGTAAGACGTTGTTGCATCGTGTAGATATAAGCCGTGCATCTTTAGTGGTATCAGGTTGCCACTTTGGGGAGTGATACACCCCACTGTGGGACCAGCACGGGTATCTACGAGTTAGGGAGCCGACCGCATGGGGGTAGTGGGTACAACTAGTAGAGAAAGGGGCATGCGGCACCTATGAAGACAGCTAGGGGTACACAAAACTACCATTATGATTATTGTGTTCAGTAGGCGGGATCAACTTTTAGGGTGACTAGTAGTGGTGCAGTATAGTAATTATCCTATAGTGATTAGGAACAAGATTAACGCCAGAATATTCCTCTTGTTTTCTTTGTCATGCCCACTTGTTTCACAGTCATGCCTTGTTTTACCAGTTTATGCCTTATCCTAATTACTTTAATAATTATATTGTTAAAGTTATTATACTCGCTAGACTTTATGTCTGACCCCCTTGTTTTCGCCTCTTTTCTTCCTTCCCCCCCCCCAAGGTTCTCAGGGTGGGACTAGTACTAGTGGAGCTTGATCTTGGAACTCTTTCTCTCTCTTTTGGAAGTGCTTGGATTGCTGAAAGTAAAGTTCTTCTTATCTCTTTTATTGCTACTTGTGTTGGGGTTATGCTTTTTTACTTTATGTACTCAGAAAACAATTTGTCAAGATGGATATTAAGTGTACTTGGTTTTACTGTTGGTTTATGAAGTTGTTGTAATTAAACTATTTCTCCACTGCAATAAAAGTTGGTTTAAAATTTTAAAGTACCAATATATGTATCTGTCTCTTTATATTCTGTTCTATACACTAATAACGCTCCATGAAAGTTAATGCATTCCCTTTGAGAGTGACATTAATGGACGTGGGGTGTTACAGAAATGCAACAATATGGACACAATGATGAGCATGGCTCTTCTATTTCACATATGCCAATTAAAAAGAGGCGAAAAGGTCCAACCACCGAAAAGAAATATAGAACACAAGAGCCAAAACACATTGAGTGGAGTGATAATGGAAAACCCATAGGAAAGTGGACGAAGTCTTTTAAGGCGGATGTAGGTGATACAACTAGGCCCAAAATTGATATTACTATTAAAAATTGGGACAACGTTAGTCAAGCACTCAAGAATACTATTTGGGAGGATGTTAAGGTGTTATAAATTCATCAGTTCACTTATTAATGTAATTAATCATTGCTTCTTTTAGATATAGCTTCTTTCAAGTAACCTAAATAAAACTACTTTCGATTGTCTGTTGAACTTGTTATGTTTCATATTTTGTTTTCTCAGACCGAGTACCATATGGAGGACAAAATGAAGGACATTGTGTTAAGGTATGTTTATGGACGTTGGAAGGATTTCAAAAAAAAACTGGCAAGTGGTTGGATTACGAAGACATGAAAACTTCCGGATGACCATAAAGAGTCATACGATTTATACGATGGTATTTCACAAGTACAATAGGAAATGTTTAAAAAGAATTGAAAAGTGAGGTATTTAAGGTGTATATATATATTCAATATTATATTACTTCAATATTATCTAGGTTCATATTCTGGTTCTGGTTCTTTTGATTTTTGTAGTATTCTAATGCTTATCATAAGACATCATACTATATTGATTTGTATATGTATGACTATATAGTATATAAGCAATACATACCTGTTTACTGGATGTGTAATGTACATATCTTCATTCTTAATTGCTGGGAACTTTACTCCCTGTGACCATAGTGATAAGACATTTAGCTGTATATATGGATAAGGGTTTTGAAGTTCGGAAATTATTTGTATATAACAGCCAAGTTAAAGAATATACTTGCATGTTTATAATATATGGTTCTAATATTGTACATGTGTGACACACAATATAAGCTCAAGATGTTTTCTGATCCAAAATGATGGTACCCTCACCATTTTAACAATTTAACGAAATTGAATGTTGTTACATACAAATGTTGTGTCTTAGTAGAACATTATTAATAATAAGATACATACATACCAGATTGTGCTTCAGTAAAATATGCTACTGACAGAGTGTAAAAAGAATAAGATGTCGATCTTTGCACTTATTGCATTGTAGATACAACAGACTATCCAACTGCTTCATGATATTGATACTTGCATATTTTATATTACTAGTTTTTGACTGCATCAACACGTACTCACTTAAAATAGATATTACTTCCAAATAACATCGCTCCAATAGTATAGATTACCCTATATACTCAAGGCTATATTCAAGTACCAATTTAGGAAGCTCCCTGAATTAGCCTGAATGCTCAAGGATTAGTTTATGATTCTAAATTGATCTTCATTTTTAGGTTTTTGATATTTGCAAGTTCTTTGAAAGTATTTGCATTTTTTCAGAAAAATTGTTTTGATCATAAGGACATGAGAACGATGTTCAGATTTAATTTCTGGTTTTTCATTATAAGTTTCATTAAATTTCAACTAATCTGACAACACTGATTGACAAGTCGATTTATACCTCCTTCCTCTTGTTCGGTCGGTTCATTTCATGTAGCAACATTGAATATTTCATCACTTTTTCTCAAGTTTTCATTGAGTTTGCTTTTAGTGCATTTTGCATGGAAATAGGAAATACTATCCTATTCTTCTGTCTCACAAATATTTATGAATATAGCATTAAAACCATTTGCTTGTTTGGTTTATTTATACGATCTATACGTATTAGAACTTCAGTTTTGTTTTTCTAACTTTGATGTTATTAGCCATATAATTTATGCATATGTATCGCTAATATTATGCTTGTAATTAATTAATGTCTAAAAATACCTGAGTTTGAAAACTTGAATCTAATAGAAATTAATGTATAAAAACATATTGCTTCAGCACTTGAATCTGATAGAAATTAATGTATTGAAAATACCTAGGGTTTGTCTCTATGAAGACTGACATCTTAGTTATAAAACAGGAAATCAGTGAGAAGGCTAGGTTGAGTCAGATACACAATGAGCATCCTCACTATTTGGGGCAAGCTGGATATGCGGGGAAGAAGGCGACATGGATAGCCAAAGGACATACTTCCTCGTTGACATTACCAAGTGGAGAACGCCTTAGAGATCGAAGTATTGATTAGTTCTTGGCAAGATCAAAAAAAGGAGCCGATGGAAATTATACAATCCCTAATGAGAAGACTAAGATAATTGTAGACAAAGTGGTATGATTAGTTTTTATGCATTTTATCTCTTCTGATTAATCTGTTGCAAAACATAGCAGTGAATTATTGAAAAAACTTTTTTTGATGATAGAATGATTAGAGAGAAAAAGTTATTGAAGGAACATGGGTTCTGAATATACAGGATGATGTCTTAAGTCATGCTCTCGAAAAGAGAGAGCATCTGGGACGAGTTAGAGGGTTTGGTGGCACGGTCGGTATTATAGATGTATTTGGGAAGGTAGGGAAAAGAAATAAAGGTCCAAGTGGTTTAATATCAGTAGACAATCTATATCGTATCACCCAAGACACGGAGACAAAATCAAGGCAAGAAATAGAAACAAAAGTAAGCCAAAGATTTGAGCCCCTGATTGATACTATGGTTGAGAATAGGATTGCGAACATTTTGAGCACGATTGGTATGCAGATGCCCAACAATTTGGAGATTAGCAACACACCATCGATTGGCCGTCGCCGTAGCTGTCAATCGGTACAAATGGATAAATTTCAAGCTGCAAGCCAAAGTCAAAAGATGGATCCCTATGTAAACTTGGAGGTAAACTATTTAAAGGTTTTTTTATTGTAAAAGTATATGGTTTTATGCATTTGACATACGTGATAAATGTTGGTTTTGTATTTGTTATTCTAGAAACCAACAAAATGTTGTTAAGCCGTGAATTGCGACCCAGAAATTATCATAGTGGCTCGTGGTATGGCACATCCTGCTTTTAAGCTCGAGGACTGGTGTCACAATCAACCAATGTTGCCTGATCATGTAAAGGTTGGAGTTGATTTAGTAGAGCCTAATTATGAAGAAACCCCATTGCCGACTCCAAATAAATATCACACCACGATAGGAGAAGCACTTGGAAGTTTTGTTCAATGGCCCAAAAATCTGCGCTTTTAGGGGGCGATGAAACAATAATTAAAACATTTTATTATTTAAACCTTCCACTTGTTGAATTTATTTATTCCGTTTGGTTCTGAAACATGCTTTCTTGGTCACATGAAGTTGATACATGAACTAACAGTGATAATTCGTAGATAGATATCTAAACAAAGTTATAGTCCGTAATGATGTTTCTAACCCATGTACTTTGTTTCTAATTTTGATTATCGTAATTAGTTCAGCTAGTATTTTAAAAAAAAATGATCCTTGTATGTATATGTATTTTATTTTTAGAAGAAGTGAATTTTGCATGGTATTCTTCAATTATTGGATACTTGTGTACAACAATTGAATTAGAAATTATTTGGTTATTCAAAAAATTGAAAATTATGACAATGATTACTGATTCAACCCTTATATTTAATATAAGTTAATTATGTCAATCATTGTGTATGCAGGCTACACTAATTGTGAGCAAAAACAAAGTGAAAAAGCATGTCGCCAAGGTCGTGGAAAATAATGAAAAGGTCACGAATACGATGAGAAAAGAGCCTACAAAATGGAAACCAATCGTGGATGATAAGATACTTAGAAATTTAATGAATGAGTGTAAATATTTACATGACCTGATAATTCAAGCACCATCTGGTGATATTGCCATCAATACAATTCATGTAAGCAAGGGTTTACTTATGTACAATGATGACTTTGAAATCCGTATCACAATGGACGATGTCATCCAATTTCTTAGCATGTCATCATTGAATGGATCATGATTGCAGATTTATATCATGTTAGTATTTTTTTCATCCCCTCTATTGCTATTTGGATATATTCAGTATTTTAGAGGGCATAATACGAAGTTCCAACATCTAGTACATTGAATCTTCTTATCCTATACATCTTGACTTCTGAAACTGTATCTTTAAACCTTTTAAGTATATACTCTCTACTTATAACATGTCTATAACATCCATAATTTTCTAACTGTATCTCTAATTATACCTCAATTATACAGTATTATTTTTCTTAGTCCAATACAATTTTCATCTGTTCAATCTCAAAACAATTCTTTCTCTTCTTCTCTTAATACTGTTACAACTACATCAAATCATATAACAACAATTCTAACTTGCATTTGTAAAATCAAAGTCCTATTCATAATTTTTCCTATTTTTACTTTTGCTACAACCTAAATCTATAACAAGAAGCCATGATGTGTATCAAAACTGGTTTCAAATATTCTTTTTTAATGGGTGTATTTTGGGTATTATTTACTGAATTTCAATAATTTTAATTTATGTATTTTAATGGCAGTAATCTGTTGGCTGCCTCATCTGCTGATGATTGCTTCGTCTAAAAGTATTATATTGAACATATGTTTGTAATAGTAATGAATACTAAATTTGTTTTCATCCCATAGTAATTAATAAGGTAGGCAATGACATGAAAATAAGTTATCCATATAAGAGTACAAGATGTGCAATATATGAAGAAATTTGTACAAAGATCTAAATCCGAATTGTACAAAAGACTCAGTTCGTAATCCAGTTGTTTGATTCAACGGGGGAGAGTAAAAATAAAAAATGACATCTGATTTGCCCAGTTAGCCAAAGATATCAATTCTGCATGATTTCCTACTTCTTCTTATCATTTTAAAGCATCCTAAAGAAATAAAGGTACATGAAATTCTAGGAGACAACTGGAACATTTTAACAGTGTGCTCTACTGTGGTTGGCATTTCATTTTCAGTAAACGTCATTTTGTTTTGATTCATTATCAACTTCATCATTCTGTTATATTCGACTATTATCAACTATGCGTGTATGCATTGCTCTGTATTTTCTCCCTGTACTTGCTTTGAGCTCTGGTCTTGTGGACTTGCACATTTCTTGTGCTGCACCACTGTGTTTCCCCTTGTTCGACTCAAAATCAAAATTGAGCAATAATGATAATTATATGTTTAAATAATGTGTTGGTGCTTAGATCAATTGTGCAATGATCTTGTAGTATAGACCATCGGATTTATGTGTCCTTGTAAGCTTTCCCAAGTGCGGAGATTTCCAGATGCAACAAATACATATATCTCGAAGACACGACATGCGTTGCGATCTGAGACCTTATTCTTAGCCCCATACTACGACGAGTATGAACATTACGCTTTTAGAAATTATTTTACAATTATGATGTTGATTTTAACTTTCTATAAATCTTTCAATGTAGGAAAAATTATCTATTGTTTGTTTTACATATAGAAAAGAGTGAGGTTCATGTTTTGGATCCGAAAGTCGAACGCAAACCTAAACTGGAAACTAAGCCGCAAGCGAACATGTATATTATATTTATTTGTTCTTTGATATCTTTTTTGCTAGATGCATATATGATAATATCAAATAAAGTATATGTTATATTTAACATTTTCTTTCATCCATGTGCAGGGCCTATAAAACATACAAGCAATTGGGTGGCAAGGGTCGAGGGGCTGCCTTGAAATGGAATACCGTTAAGGTGATTTATTTTTTTAAAAAAGAATTGTATGCAGTTTGTGATATAAATACATTTTAAACTATTAAATCTTGTATGCTATAGTGTCCTCAACAATCTACAGCGAAGGATTGTGTATATTATGTGATGAGTTATATGTATGATATAGTAAAAAACCACCATCAAAGAATTTATTTATACGAGGTACCATTTTAGTTTTTTTTCCTTTATACTATATGTTAAGTATTTTTACGATTAATGTTTTGAAATTAATTGTAGTACTTTGGACAAAATGATTCTTATAGCCAACAAGACGTGGACGAGGTTCGTGATAATTTAGCTAGATATATCATGCACAATTGGACGTAGTCTTCCTATATGCTACAATAAGGTGAGTTTATTCATGTCTCTTTCTTGCTTTTAGCATTACATGAGTTAAAATGGTTAGTATAAAGAAGGTCTCAATTTCAGTTTTTGGAATATAAATCTGCTGAAATTTGGCTTCATACATCAATTTTAGTTTTTGAAATATAAAGCATGCAATATACTTTTTGGAATATAAAGCAGCTTGCAAGTGAAAACTAATATCGTTGATAGATAAATTAGGAAATTCCATCATATATACTGTTTCTTCATATATATATATATATACACACACACACACCATGGAAATGTATTATGGATAAATTTAAAACTGCAAGCCAAATAAATTAGGAAAGTGTATACCGCAGGATGAGTGTGTGGATTTTGCTCGTTGCTAAAGCATGTGAAATTCGATCGACTATCCGAAATTGTCTACATTAAGTGGTAAATGTTGATGTTATAATGAACGAAAACAAGAAAACACATATAATAAAAAAGGTGCACTGGAGCTCACCCTGACTTGTTTTTGAAGCTCCTTGATGTAGCCTGCAGTGTTTGTTTGATGTGCATCAAAATATAATGGTGAAGAACAAAGATTATCTTGATAAGAGGTCAAGAGTTCAAAGCCTAAATTGACCACCATATTTACTGTTAACCAATTTTTAGAAGGAAAAACAAAAGTAAATAAGATAATCATTGTAACATTGGAGCTTTTATCATAAAATACTTTGAGACGCCAAGCTGACAACTTTGTTCAAAAGGTTACCAATGGAAGAAACAGAAAATTTTGATTTCCTGAATTCAACTTCATAAATTCTAGGAAAGTATTTCTGTTACAATTAAAATAAATTCAGAGTAAGGGTTTTGTGTTTGATATGTACACAAGAGGGGAAATAGGTGTGATGAAGCATTTTATTTCTTGGGAAAAAAACTATGAACGGATATTTACAATGAATTTTTTGATGTCCATTTATTTACGTGTATTTATGCATAAGTCAGTTGAGAGTCTATTGCTAGAACAACTACAATCAAACTGTTTTTTCTAGGTTAGCCATCTTCTAAAATTCTTGATGAAAGAATGACGAAAAAGCTAGAACAATAACTATGATTGCAAATTTAAAAATAAGGACGTACCACAAAGAACATGTAGGATAAAGTTGAGCGCCATACGCTTAAAAGAGTTCTCAGATACTGTGGTGTTTTATGTGTGCTGATTATAATTAGCTTAAATGATATAAGAAATTTCATGTATGGTGCATCTACATTTATTTTTAAACCCAAACAATACAAAAAAAGATCACGTTTTCGGATTTGATTGGATGCAACTTCAAAATTATATCTAACGTCCAAATTTTTATTGATAGTAACCCGTTTTAAATTAATAACAAAAATTAAGACCTAAAGTTAACATTCTATAGCAATAAGAAGGAAAAGCCTCACATAAGATTTAATAAACAAAGAAATCACCATCATACGATGAAGCATTCACACAAACATAACATTTGAAATATAACGATCCAAATAGCATATCAAAATAAAGCAAAAGCAAGAACACATGTTTGCGGCTTTGATGAGCCAAAATATAGCATGAATGCAGTAGCACAATACAAATGGCATTGATAAGACATATGACGTATTGATTTGACTATAAATTAAGAATGAAGTTGAAATAAGAAAGCTGAAGCAAATCAGAGGCATAAAAACCTCACTCCAAATAAGGCATAAAAACCTCGTGCCAAATATTCAACTTAAATGCGTTCAACCGATTTCATTAACAGTAACACATCTATGTTACCAAAAATAAACTACATAATATAAGTAGCAAGCAAAACATATATAATTCGTGATCTCGCACATGACCAAAGTGAAAAGAAAAGAAATAGACCTGCTGATTGTTTAAGGATTTGGATAGACTAGAAGAAGATTGTGTATTACTGCCACCTTTGCCTCTTCCTCGAAAGATTTTCAAATATGCATCGGAAATCATCTGAAGTGATTGGCTTTGATGCATCTCTTGATTCCTGCATGCACATATAAAATAATCCTATCACCATGCGTTTCTATACTCTAGTTCTACCTATTGAAACTTTGATGATCTTTCAGAGTACAAACCATATTCAAGTAAAGAAAAAAAATTAACAATTGTTTGATTAAGTTATCGGTTTTCAATAAGTATTTGAAAAAATATACTAGGAAGGAGAGGGCGGAGGAGGTGGGAAAACTCCTAACTATTGCAGCAAAAGACAATGAGAAAGGAAGGTAGTGATAAAACCATCGTAATCCTAAAAGGATGAAAATTAAGAAAAAGTGGCTTTCAGTTTCACATTTAAACCATTTTCCAAATTGATCGTGTTGGGAAATTAATGCATCCCTATTGCTACAAAAATATAAAATTAAAGTGCGCATTGTTAGGATACTTGGACATAATGCAAAAGATCGTGAGTTCAACTCCCGTCTTGTAGGATCAAACCCACCTGACATTTGTATATATGCCTAAACTTATATATAAGTACCCAATTCCAAAATAATAATAATAATTGAAGTATACAAACAAAACAGGCCCTTAGACATTGCCTTTCATGGGTAGTGAAGATGATTGAATAAGTAGATTTCGATCGAGAAGTCAAAGTTCAATCAAAACCAACTACGTGATCCACATGATTTCCCCATCAAAGGCACATTGTATGCTTCCTCCCAAGTTTAAAAGAAATAGCCTAGTTTTATTTGGATCACTCTTTAAAATAGAAAAAGTGAAATTCTAACACATCATTGTCAAATTTACCTTGTAAATTGTTAAAGCTCACAGTGCACCCCTATAGTGTAAATGTCACAGCAGCAATATAATTGGCAAATGCACCAGTACAATGCATGAGAACAAAATAAAGACATTATTGTGGGTTAGTGAATGGTCTCACTTTAACTTGGAAAGGATCAAAAATCCACTAATTGAATGGTATACAAAAAAAATGGTTGTATGGGCATTTACATTTTTTAGATAAATGAGGACAACTTTGAAATTTAGGCTCCACAAATAAATTATTACAAAAATAAAGCCCGTTGAAAACTTACTATAAAAATAGATATGCTCTGGGACTGGAGCTTTCCCTTTACTCATCTTTATTCTTTTGTATTTGTGCGACTTAATATTTATTTGTCGCCGATATTTTATTAAATTTTTATCCATTTATGAAGGTGCCAGTGATACTTTATGGGTTTATGTGTGCATGAAGACTGAAAAGGCGTTTACATATTTTTTTTAGGGCTCAGTGGTGGTGTACATGAAGACTTAAAAAAGGAAGTATTTGTTTTCCTCTGATGTCGAATGGTATGTTATAAAACTCAACTAGTTCTTTACTGTTATTACATTCTTGCGGAACTAGCCATGTAGAAATCTATAGTGCCAGTCTAACCATGTAGAAATCTTTGTTATTGAACAAAGTTATTGAACAAAGTTTAGGATTTCAATGACTGAAAAGGAATTTACGTGTCACTTGTTTAAGTCCATTATTATGCAAAATGCAAGTTTCATCACTTAATCATTAGTGTCTTACCCTGTACCCATGCTCGCTTAAGCAGTTTCAACCTATTGCTTGGTTAGTGGTACGAGCTTACTCGACTGCTTGGTGTCTGATGTGGTTTTAGATAAGGCTTCTTGGTATTTTGGTTATGGATTTTTTTACGGGTGCGGCTGTCTGGAGTGAGTGATTAAGGCTGCAGGATGCTTGTCTTTTCATCAAAGTCTATCCTCTCTATTCTTCTATGCTACTGCACCTTGGTTGCAGCTAGGTTATTTTGTATTGTTAGCATTTTGCCTACGACTTGGTGGGTGTTGTCCCCTATCCAACTCTTTACTCGATGATTTCTTGTAATACGGTATTGTTCAGTTGGTATTGCCTGTGATTGTAAGGCATTCTCTAGGTTTATTTGCTGTGCTTGTGGGGTTTATTGTAGTGACAGTGATATCGCGGTGGTTGGTTGACACTTTGCTAGTGATTTGCAGTAGTTAGTTTATTTGGTTATGTCGGTTGTTTGATGTCAAAAGTGTTTGTTTTGTGACTGTTTTTCATCTTTTTAGTGTGTAGTGAGTGAGACTGCTTTGGCAGTTGTCCTGTTGTTAGAATTTGTACTTCTGTTATTCCAACTTAACTCCTACCTTGAATGGTGATATATGTCTATGTAGCAGTCTAGGAAAGTATTTTAATAATGCAATGATTGATTATCTTTTACGTATGATGTTTGTTTCATTTTTGTACATATGAGGATCACCCATTATTCCTATTATCATGGATGAACAAGCCCAAATCTAGAAAACTGTTGGTGATCACGCATAGACATAATTTCTCCCCATTTTGAACAAAGCGTAGCCTGATCTAGAAAACTGTTTGTGTCACATATTTTTTTATCTTTTTATGTTAAATATTTGTGCAATAATTCAGTTTTATTATGCTGAAAATATATATTACTGATTATATATCTCTGTTACTTCATTTCAGGTTCTTGTTTTGGATTGAAGTTGTCGCTTAGAAGGATGGTGACATCAATGGATTACATTGATTACTACGTAATTGTATTGGTTTAGCTAACAATGTGAACTATATTACATCTTAGTGATTGTACTTGAAAATGTTCTATTTCAGGTTCTTGTTTTGAAACATATTGCTATTTTGTATGGATTATGAAAACATTAATTACTTGAAATTAATATATTCATTCAATTTGTATGTCATTTAGTTGTATTTTAAATGATTATGCAATTACCAGCAGCTTGTCAACTATATATATATGCGTGTGTGTATGCGCGTGTGTGTACAGCTATATTATTTGAGAATTTTGGTGATTTAGGCAGCGATAGAGGTTTCTGCGGAAAAAGAACACTTTGCATCGGTTATCAGATTGGGCGATGCAAAACAAAAATTTCGAAAATGATGTTTTTTTTACATCGGCTAAAATAAAGTTCGATGCAAAATGTTAACTTTTTTGCATCGGATTTTTTAAACAACCAGTGCAAAATTTCAGATTTTACTAAGCAAAAAAAGACATTTTTGCATCGACGGTTTTTGAAATGCGATGCAAAAAAGTTATATCTTGCATCGGCTTATTTTAAGCAGTCGATGCAAATAATTTTTTTTGCATAGGTTTCATAACCGATGCAACAGTCAAATGTTTTTTGCATCGTTTGCAATTGCATCGGCTGTTGAACCGATGCAATATGGGGGTAAATAACTGATGCAATTGGTCTATTTTGTACTAATGTCCTTAAAAAGCACCTAAACCAAGGCAAAATAAATTGTGCCGAAGAGTTACCCTTAGTGCTTTGGGCATATAGAATTTCTGCTAAAACTGCAACAAGGTACACCCCTTTTTCGTTAACATATGGATGCAAAGCCATGCTTCTGGTTGAGATTGAAATCCCATTACACAAAAGGATAGCTTATGCGTTTAATACTAATCAGGAGTTATAAAAAGGAATCCTTAGACCTAATATAAGGATTGAGAGACGAGGCTATAATCAAAACGACTGAATATCAAAGGAGAATCTCGAAATACTACAACACAAAAGTCATGAATAGAACCTTCGCAAAAGGAGAATAAGTTTTATGGAGTGTGATGGCTAACACAAAGAACCCAGCGGATGGCCCTCTCGACCCAAATTGGGAAGGACCCTTGATCATCCACCAAGAAGCTATGCCCAGAACATATCGATTGTGCAGACCCAATGGCGATCTCGGAACATGGAACTCGGAACATTTAAGAACATACTTCTCAATGATGAAGGAATAAGGGAAAAGGCTTTCCTCTAAAGATGATCACATAACCCAGGGCATAGAAACCCTTTCAAAACTTAAAGAAACCCAAAAGGGGTCAAACGACGAATGGATCAAATCCCTTGTCATTGCCAAATTGGTCAGGGCAAGGCACTCCCCGGTGGTGTTGGTGCGTTAGTATTTTTCCATGCCTAAATCAGAGGGGCTAGGTTAAAGCATCAAAAGTGTAAGCCTCCGTTTCACACCAGAAATGGCCATGGCGGTGCATATAAAATTAGTATGCCCTGCCTCCCCTCGTAGAAGAGTATGCCCTGCCTCTGCTATGAACGAAACACGTCCTACCTCTGATCGCAGAAGAGAATGTCCTATCTCTGCTTATGTTTCGTGTTACCCGTAGAAAGGAACGCTAGCCCCTATCATCGCTTACGATGGTCAGGATAGGGTAACCGGGGGGTGGTGTGTAAGCCTCTATCAGTATCTGCAATGGTCAGTATAGAGCATCAAAAGAGTAAACCTTAGTTATGTGTCTACAATGGCCCAGTCTATGTTTTGAAGACCTTATCATAACTTACGATGGTCAGGATAAGGCGCCTCCTAGATGGAGGCCGGGTAAGTTCTTAGGCCCTGCTTATGGATAGCTAGCTAAGTGCACTAGACGCAAAGTCAAAGAGAGTGGCCAACAATGCATATACATCCTTTGCTTTGACATCAAAAGCCCAGAAAGTGGCTTATGAAGCACATACTACCTCTTCTTCACAAATCAAATCCAAGGGGGATACCAAAACATTAATACCGGAAGGGTATTCCGGTCTTCAATATTTAATTGCATGAACAAGGGTCAGTTCGGGTCTTCTATATTAATACCCGAATCTGGGTTGATTCGGTTCTTTACAAATACAGGAAGGGGATTTCTGGTCTTCAATCTTTAATTGCCTGAACAAGGGTTGGTTTAGGTCTTCTATATTAATACCAAAACCTGGGTTATTTGGTTCTTCACAAATATCGAAAGGGGATTTCTGGACTTCAATCTTTAATTTCCTGAACAAGGGTTGGTTCAGGTCTTCTGTATTAATACCTTAACCCAGGTCAATTCGGTTCATCACAAATACCGGAAGGATATTTCTAGTCTTCAATCTTTAATACCCGAACAAGGGTTGGTTCAAGACTCCTATTAATACCGGAGGGGGATTTCTGGTCTTCAACCTTTAAGTACCTAAGTAAGGGTTAGTTTAGAGCTACTATCAAAGCAGGAAATCGATCATTGTCTTACAGTCTTTAACGATCAAGAAAGAGGTAACACAAAAAAGTACCTTGTAGGTGTCGTTATGCAATCCAACGTTAAAAACACTCACAAACGGAATGAAAAAGAATCTTGAAAGGTCGAAAACCCCCCTTCACTGGGGGGGGGGGAGAAGGGGAAGGGGAATGTTACTCCCAAAATTAACTCTGAAACAAGATGATAATGAAGGGTATCGGATGAATAAAAACACTAGAAAGAACCAAGAGCAAGAAGGAATGATCCAAGTGTTGTATAAACCGACACCTTCTTAGGAGAAAGGTGCTCAGAATCTATATAATACCGGCATAATATATCCTGCAAGATATATCCGACAGTTTATATCTGGCAGGACGTTCAATAGGGAAAGTTCATTTATATTTGAAACTAAGGAAGAGAGAGGCATGAGCTTCGCTAATCGAAACCCAGAAGGATGGAAGGGCTGTCGGTATTAACCTATTAAATACTGATACATTAGAAGACAAAGGCATCACGGGTATCAAGATGAAAGTACGTAAGGGTTATCCGAAACTAGCTTCCGAAACATCCACTACATAAACACCGTAAGGCCATATCGGCAAACAATAGACAAATTACCCAAAGCTACCTTCCAGAAGATCAGGCTATACCCGAAGACTCCACCGGAAGGCAAACCTGAACCTTAGAAGAGATATAGACTATCCATACTAATCTACTTAGCCCAGACACCAACAGTGGTTCCAAACCGGCATTCATCCACATACATCACAAGGGCAAGCTCTACAAAGTATTCATGAGAACACTGGAATCCCACAACCGGGAGTTCAAATGCCTTTCGAAAGCCAGTTACATCGAAAAGCTCACATAAATCACGAAGAAGCCTCAACTGACTTGGAACATACCTCCAGGTGCTACAATCAACACCACAAAGTGGTCGGAAGGTAAAATATCTGAAACAAAGGAGAAAAGCGACCGACAGAGGCTTCTGCAGGGCCGATGGCCCAACAGCAGAAGGGACCGTGAATTCTCAATAAATAAGACCCCATGTGTCACATTTTGAGTACAAATTCTTCATTTCTCAATCTTGTTCTTTCTTGTTTAAGGAGCGAACCCTAATTTCCAAATCGGATTGGGGATTTCTTCAATTCTTTTTATACATCTACAATTTATGAATAGAAAATTCAGAAACTTAAACATCTTGCGATTTGGTAAACTTTATGTGCCATTTATGATGAAACAGGGAGTTAACACTAACGTTTCTTATGAGAAAGTTGATCGCGACACCCTCATAAAAGAGGAAAGGCTTCGTAGAAACTCGAAGTCCTCCTCCTTTAATCTTGAGGCTTGGCAACGAAAATAAACCGTCTCATAATCCTAATGCCTCCCAACCTCGGAAAGTAGGTTGTCCGTAGGCTTTGACTTAATCACTGACGCAGCCAAGTCCCTTCGTGTTGGCTCAATGCGAAAGGATAATTTGAGTTAATAAGCATTGCAATGCCCTTACCTTCCGAATATGGGGAAGCATTAGCATGTTTTCTTCCTATCACAATGTATATCATCTTATTCATGATCTAGAGAGTAACTGATTACATAAGGCCTCAGTTATGGCAAACTAAATAAACCTTCTTCAAGGTACTTTGGAACTCCACAATACTGTATGCATGGTATTCACCCCTTGAGGGAAGAATAGCTAATCATCAGAACATGGATTTTGATACATAAAGCAAAGTAGACTTAGGTAAGTAACACTGATCCTAGAATGTCCTTCAGTGACCCTGGATCATGGCTGCATCAGATTTCTTAAACACATGTTCTATGTAACTTACTCCAGGTGTTGGCAGAAAATATCATTAACACTATGGACGATTATTTGTTGTTTACTATTTGGTTGGTTGATGATATTTATATTTCGTCATTTAAAAGAAGCACGTTGATGAAAATCATTTCTTATGTTGTTATTAAATGATATTATATGCATGGAAGAATAAGTTGGAAGGATCCAACCGGATTCTTAAATAATTTTATGTTATTTGTTTATCGGATTATTTATATATAAATTGTTTACTCCAAATGACATTATATCATGTTTGGATGTTGAATATCGATTGGATGTTGATCATTGAATTTAATTAAACAATTATTATCTTTTGATCAATAGACAATATTGATTAAGTAATTGGTAGTGAATGGCCTAAAATCCATTGTTTTAGATGTCATTTTGCCGTTAGGAAAATTGACGGTGTTCTAAGTTATAAAATTTATATTTATAACTAAATAGAGTTTTCAAGCTTATTTTACACAAGTTATTTAAAATAAAAAATTTATACATATTTTCATAATCGTATTCTATAAAAGAGATTATTAAACGATTTACTTTTATAACAAGTAAGGAAGACAGAAATTAATCAAAGGGTTAATAATTTGAGATAATTGTTTTCAAGGAAAAAAATTAAGTGAGTTATAAATTAATTATATTTTTAGTTAATTTAAAAAGAGGGATTAAGAGAAACAGTTAGCGGTTAACTGTGTATTAAGTTGACTTGGTCATCTGTATTAGTTGGAATGTTGTTTTAATAGAAATATTTTTTTAAATAGTCGTTAAACGTAATAGATATTCTTAAAAATTAGTTAATTTTTAATTAATTGTAATTTGAAGTGATTAACGAATTGTTTATTATCATTAAAATAAATTATTATTTTCCTAACTATTTAAAAGACCAACTATACTATTTTTATAAAATGAATAAGTTAACTATATCCGTTGTAGTTAATGTTGAAGTAAATTAATTAATAATAATTGAAGCAATTATCTTTTTAAATAAAATTCATCAAAAGTAATCGAGTTGTGATTAGACCTTAATTGAACTTAGAAAAGGGTTTTGCATAAGTATTGAATAATGAATCCAAATATGATAAGCGAATTTATAAAAGAAATCCCGAGATGAGGCGATGTCTGAAGATAAGAGTTTGTTTAATTAAGTAAAATGAATTTAATTGAAATATGATTTAAAGTAATGAATTAGTAAATGATTAGATTATGGAAATGGATTAGTATTTAAAATCTAAGTTGAGTTATGCGATGCTAAAATAAATTAGCATAAGGGTATTTGGAAATAAAAAAAGTTTGTAAGGGGTTTTAATCTCAAGATGGTGATTTTAAATATAACGTTCACTTAAGAATTTAATTAGTAAACTTACTAATTAGGATAAGAATTTCAAGACGCGAAGGAAAGGATATTTCAAAATTTATATAGGTTATTTGATAAGTTAGAAGGACGTTTAATATAAAGAACTTGGTAAACAAATCCAAGTTAAGATTTACGATAAGAATACTTAAATGGATTGAAGCAATTTGCTAAAGGATTTTTATAATACAAGTCCAAAGGTATAAATGAAATTATGTTGAGGCGATTTAAGGATTAAAGACGTGTTTTGTGAATATTTATTTATAAGAAAAAAGCAGGTACAGAGATTATAATTGAAAGACGATTTCAGAAGTAAGAAATGATTTGTAAAACCATATTTGAGATAAAGTGGTTAATATGATTTTTATTTAACGTCAGTTTTGAAACACCCCACCTCCGTTAGGGTCACTCTCAAAGGGAATGCCCTAATTTTGGTGGAGGTTTATAAGTATAAGTCACAGATACACAAGATAGATATAAATACACGTATTTATAAACAGCGGAAAACAACAACTTTTATTTCAACAAAATACGTGTTACATAAACCATGCCATAATTGTCTTGCAATACTTCCAAAAACATTACATTTTCATAATTGTCTTGATTTCATAACTTAAAGAAGCATAAAAACATAAGTAAACTGCATAAGTCCCCATAATTGCTATCCAAAGCCATAGTACAAACGAAAGAGATCCAAGCAATACATTCTTTCTCTTCAAGCTGGATGTGAAAACTGGTCAAGCTGCGGTATTCCCTCCCTGTGAATCTGTGGGGGGGGGGGGGGGGAACGGAAGAAAAGAAGATGAAAGAAAAGTAGAGTCAGACGTAAAGCCTGAGCAAGTCTAGGACTATTCAGTCTATGAATAAGTAAATGAGTATGATAATTATAAACTGGAAATGGGAAAGCCCCATAAACTAAGTTAAGTTGTCTAGAGACGAATACACTATCGTACCCCACATTAATCTCTACACCCCTATAAACTAGTTCCCAACAGGAACCCCATAATCAGGGTGAAGTGATCCATTTCAAATGATCGGCTCCTACTCGCATAGTTACATGTGTCTTACGGCCCCCAATGTTGTAGCTACCTATGCTTGTCCCACCATGGGGTGTATCAAGTCCCATGTTGGCGGCCCGACACAGTTCTAGAATGCACAGGTATACTACTGGTGCCCAGTGCCTTATTTTTCTACGCTGGAGTGTGTGCATGCCCGCATCCCGTTAGAACCTAAACTGCTGCACCACCGCCGTCGATTTGACCTCTTACAGTCAGCCCAGTAATCGTGCCCCACCCTACCTAGTTCAGGGTATCCTGATACACCTTGTAGGGTTACTGCTGAAAAGGGTCCCCCGCTACTAGGTTTTCTATTTCTAGCCAACATGATAAGTTGGTTAAGTGTTTTGTACAAACCTAACCCCCAATCAGTCTGTATAGTTTAGCATGTTCAATTTGATTAAGTATAAATTCAATTTACTTAATCCTATCAATCCTGACTCAGCCTTAATTGTCTTATTAAAGCATCGACCACTCACATTAGATAGATATTGTTGTGGCTGTCTGTTGCTGGTTGGGTCCGGGCAGTCTTACGTCACAACTCAGTCTAACCTCCGGTCTTTATTGGGCTCAATGTTTAACCACCCACATTGGATAGGTATTGTTGTGACTACTGGACAGCCGGGCGGTTCCGAGCAGGTTTATGTCACAACTCAATCCAACCTCGGGTTAAACACATCGTATTTTCTAAATTTACATATTTTGTCTCTTTTCTTTTTATATGTAAATATTTGCGGCCCATTATTCAAATTCATCTTTATTGGGTAAAATTAATTTATACCAGTTAAATGTTCTCAAGGTCGTTGGCATGCGTCAAACATGCCAACATATATGTTTTATATTTTTAACCCAACGTCATTTCCCCCGTTTTATACATTCGCTAAATCATAACATATGTTGGGCTTAACATTTAAGCCCAACTTAGCCACATGAAAAAGGGGAGGCTTAGAACATGGTGTTTATATAACATCAAAGTAACATCAAAAGGGGTGTGTGAACGCATGAACTTGCAACATAACGATTAACATAAATCAGGCACTTGTGAACTTGCATTGTAATAGCATATAATCTTGGCATAAAACATACCTAAATATGAATCATGGTTTTAACCTAGTCATGTAAACTTGCATTTAAAATGTGAATCTAACTTAATTACATATATTATCATATGAGTTTGATAACAACATAGGCCTGAAACATGTTTCAATTAGGCATAACACCAAACATAATCTAGTCATGTTCATAGAATTAATACAAGTTCACAAAGATGCTTGCTTTTGTCACTAATACAAAAGTATGGTTTTACACTTGAACCATGATGCCAATTCCAACATAAATTCATATGAATCATAATACTTAATTGGATCCAACTACACACTAAAAATGATCATAAAAATATACATAGATGGATCTAAAATCATGTTGGCATAATAGTGAATCATATACTTGCATGAATCTCAACTTTGTTGTAATAAACTACCACAAACATATAGTCGTTAACTTTCAACATGAATCATATACTTGCAATTATCCAATAGGTGTTGTAATAAAGTACCACAAACATATAGTTGTTAACTTTCAACATGAATCACATACTTGCAAATATCCAATAGGTCTAACATCGTTATACCACAACATCCCAAATCGATTCATAATTAGAATCATAGCAACATACAATTATGAATTATTATCACAAAAAATTAAGTACAATTCCATTTCTCATTTTACACAAACCAAAACCCAATTATTCATTCATATCGGAATAGCACTCTACTTACAACGTATGACGAATCTTAAATTCAGGAATCTGAATTCTGAATTTGGAGATGCTATCCTTTGTTGTAGCCATTGTTTTAATTTAATTGTTGTTGCTTTAAGCTTTCGAATCGACTCCTAATTGTCTCTCAAATTTGACGGCTACTCCTAGTCTTTCTTCAGCAGCATGACGGTCTCATTCTCATTTTTATTTTTATGAATTAGGTGGTGTCTTAGGTCCTTTTTATAGAGTTTGTGAACTGATTAGAACCGTCGATGGAGCTTAGATTAATATTAGCCGTTCGTTTGAAAGAGAGACCAATCAGGAGCTGACACCTAGCCCTAGTGACAAGACCAAAGCACAGAAATTCGGCCAAGCACAGACCAGGCCAGCCAGGAGGGGCTGGGTTCGACCTGGCTCAGGGGCCAGGTCGACTACCTAGTCGCCCCCCAGGTCGACTACATAGTCGACCTGGGTGCCCCAGGTCGACTACCCTGTCGACCTGGGTGCCTTGGGCAGGAAAATTCCCACCCAGTCCAATCTGGGTCCGATTTTTCGAATTTTGAATTTCTTTCTGAACTGTTTTTGTCTGTTTGAATTTTAAACTGAATTCTGAAATTTCTGGAGGTCATATCTCCCTCATACAGAGTCCGTTTTACGCAAACTCAGACTCTATCTCAAGCAGAATTCCGAGACGAACGCAATGGCGTATCCCGTTTCCCTTAATTCTTTGATTTGAATTAATTATACTTTAATTTGTGAATTTAACGGTTATAGAATATACGGGGTGTTACATTCTCCCCCACTTAAAAGGATTTCATCCCCGAAATCTTCAAGTTTAGGAAGAATGTATATCCTAACATCCAAACGTCCATCTACTCATCCATCAAACACGAGTGTCCATTGTCCTTAAAAGACTTCTAATGCTTCATGATCATATGCGAAGTGTGTGTACATGTACTTATCTAATGCAAAATCAGGCGGTCTACTGATTCAGTTGACCTCCTTAATGCAAATTATGTAAGTGTCATGAATCCATTATGTATGCAAATTCTCCTATTCATGATTCAACATGAGTGCACAATCATTCATATATAAGTGCAACATCCATATGACAACACATTAACCTTCAACCATATACGAATATATATACTTATATGCATATGCAATATGAAGTGACTGAGCCGATCTAAAACCTAGATTGTGTGTGTATATGCAACCACGAGCAACCACCAGCAATCACTTGCAACCACATGCAACCATCATCCATAACATGTTTCAACTAATGTTTTCATCCAAAGGGTTTCTACCTAAAAGATAAGGTCGAGGAGATATACCTAAAAAGATAGATAAAAGCACAACTTATGGAAAATGAAAGATCAAAGATGTACCCTCAAAAAAAAGAAAAGGGTAGGCTGCGTGTATTCTAGCCTCAGTTTCCCAAGTTGCGTCTTCCTCGGCGTCGCTCCACTGAACTTTGACGAGCTTGACTTCGCGGTTTTGTAGCTTTTTCACTTCAGTTCCTAAGATACGGGTTGGAACTTTCCTCACGGTTGCTTCGCGTTCCACTTCATCTTCTTCAAGGATGTTTGGCTCTGCCACTTCAGCAGACTTGTGCAAACACTTCCGGAGGTGAAAAACATGAAAGACGTTGTGAACTCCGGCCAGCTTTTCGGGTAGCTCTAATCTATAGGCCATTTTCCCGATTTTCTCGATGATAGGAAACGGCCCTACGAACCTTGGTGCTAGCTTCCCTGTGGTTCCAAAACGAACAACGTTCCTTAGAGGAGATACCTTAAGAAAAACTCTGTCTCCAACCTCAAGTTCAAGGTCGGTCCTTCTCTTGTCGGCGTAGGATTTTTGTCTGTCTTGGGCTGTCTTCATTCTTCTCCGTATTAAGTCTACTTTCTCTGAAGTCTCTCGGATCATATCTGGTCCAAGTATGAATTTGTCAGTAGACTCCCATCAACAAGTGGGTGATCGGCAAGGTCTCCCATATAAAGCTTTGAAGGGCGCCATTCCGATGGTGGCTTGGTAGCTGTTGTTGTAGGCAAATTCTACCAAAGGAAGATGGTCTTCCCACGTCCCTCCGAAGTCAAGGACGCATAGTCTTAAAAGGTCCTCCAAAAATCTTTTCACTCTTTCTGTTTGGCCGTCGGTTTGGGGGTGATAGGCTGTACTCAAGCGTAACTGTGTGCCTACCGCTTCTTGTAGACTCCGCCATAACTCACTTGTGAAGATAGGGTCTCGGTCACTAACAATGCTGGAGGGTATTCCATGGAGTCGAACAATTTCCTTGAGATAAAGAGATGCTAGGGATGAGGCAGTCCTTTTACTCTTGACATGTAAAAAGTAGGCGCTTTTAGTAAGCCTATCCACTATTACCCAAATGCTAGTGTTGCCTCTTCTAGACCTAGGCAGCCCATCAGTGAAGTCCATTGAAATGTTATCCCACTTCCACTGCGGGACCTCTAGAGGATGGAGCAGACCACCAGGCTTCTTCTGCTCCGCCTTAACCTGTTGGCAAGTCATACACTTAGAAACGAAATCTGCCACGTCCTTCTTCATGCCGCTCCAAAAGAAAGTTCTCTTTATGTCCTTGTACATTTTATCTCCGCCTGGATGTATCGTCATCTTGGAGTGATTTACTTCTTCGAGAACCGTCTTTACTAAATCCCTTGTCCGTGGGACGCATAGTCTTCCATCTCGCCTTAGCCAACCCTTATCGTCGATGGAGTATCTGTTGAGGTGACTTGAAGTCTCACCCCTAATTAGCCTATCAGTCGTCTCCACAAGCTGAGGGTCTTCGCGTTGTGCTGTCCCTATTGAGTCCAAAAGAGTAGGGCGCACCTCAAGAGATGCTAATAAACCTGGTATGAAATCAAAGGAGGTCCTAAAGTTAAAACTGGCTATATACTCTAGGCTTTGCCTTTCAACAAATAGCGGGCTTAATGTTAGCTTCTTTCGGCTCAACGCGTCTGCCACTACGTTGCCTTTGCTCGGAGTGTAGGAGATCTCGAAATCGTACGAGGCAAGAAACTCCATCCATCTCTGTTGCCTCAAGTTAAGATCTTTCTGCGAGAAAAGATATTTCAACGATTTATGGTCAGTTTAAAGTTCGGACTTCTCACCTAGGAGATAATGTCGCCAAAACTTGAGTGCAAAGACGATGGCGGCTAACTCAAGATCGTGGGTTGGGTAGTTCTTTTCATGAACTTTTAACTGCCTTCCACCATAAGCTACTACCCTCCCTTCTTGCATCAAGACAGCGCCTAGCCCTGTCCTACATGCATCTGTATAAACTGTGAACATTTTGCTTCCATCTGGCAACGTCAGAACTGGGGCTGTTGTAAGAGCCCTTTTTAGTCGTTGGAAGGCAAACTCGCAATCCAAGTCCCAATTGAACACTAGATTCTTCTTTGTCAGCCTTGTGAGCGGAGCTGAGATTTTCACAAAATCCCTTATGAATTTTCGGTAGAAACCTGCTAGTCCTAAAAAACTTCGGACCTCAGTTGCATTCCTTGGTGTCTTCCAGTCCTGTACCGCTACTACCTTAGCAGGGTCCACAGCTAACCCTTCTTTGGATACTATGTGCCCAAGAAACCTTACTTCCTCTCTCCAAAAGTAGCATTTGGAGAATTTGGCTTTTAGTTGATGGACTTGCAGAGTTTCCATGATTGCCCTTAAGTGCTGAGCATGCTCTTCTTCAATCTTTGAGAAGATCAAGATATCGTCTACGAAGACCACTACGAACTTGTTGAGGAACTCTCTGAACACCCTACTCATCAGGTCCACGAAGTAAGCGGGTGCGTTTGTCAAGCCGAAAGGCATGACAAGCCATTCAAAGAAGCCGTATGGGGTTCTAAATGTTGTTTTATCAATGCCATCTTCAGCCACCCTTAGCTGATGAAATCCAGTCGCTAAATCGAGTTGGGAGAAAACAGACGCTCCTACAAGCTGATCAAACAGATCATCAATTCTGGGGAGAGGGTGCCTATTCTTTTTCGTCAGTTTGTTGAGCTCCCTATAGTCAACACATAGACGGAGTGAACCATCCGCCTTTGTGGCGAACACCACTGGAGCGCCCCATTCTGAAATGCTCCTTCTAATGAAACCCTTCTCTAGGAGCTCTTTAACCTGTTTACGGAGTTCTTTCCTTTCCCGTGGAGCCATGTGTCTAACGGGCAATGCAATGGGCTTTGCATTATCTACAAGATATATGCGGAAGTCTATCTCCCGCTTCGGAGGTAAGCCCTTCACCTCCTCGAAGACATCCGGATATTCACGGACCACTTTAACCAATTGCAAACTCTTAACAGAAGCATCTAGCGATTCAAGATAACTAAGCATAACCGCATACGAGAGATTACAAGTAATTTCCAGAGTGTTACCGAGTTGGGTTAGAAGCCTAACCACCCTTTTCTCACAATCAAGGATGGCTCCATTACTGGATAGCCAATCCATGCCCAAAATCAAACCATATCCCAAGAAGCCCAAAACAAAGGCACTACATCTAAATTCTATGCTTAGAATAGAAATTTTCAATCCCACACAAATCATAGACAAATGAGCCGGGCCCCCGATTGGATTTGAAACAATTAAGGGGTCCTCTACCATACTAGTTTCTAGGTGCAGAGACTCTACTAAAGCAGATGAAATAAAGGAGTGTGATGCGCCAGAGTCAAATAAAGTACGAACTGGGTGATCATAAAGATATACTACACTTTCTACAGAAGTATTTATACCTCGCTATTGCAGAGGCGGTGCTTCTAGCGCATGAACTTGTGCCCCTGAGGTGGATCTAGCATTCTGCCCCTGCCTTCGCTTCTTTGGGCAATCCTTAGCCATGTGGCCTGTCTCACCGCAAGAAAAGCACCCACCATTCAACTTGGCCTTCTTTTTCCGGCAATCTTTCACAAAGTGCCCCACTTTGCCACAGAAATTACACTTCCTCTTCTCTTGGGACTTGTTTTCTTTCCCGCCCTTCTTAAAGTCTGTCTTCTTAGGCTGTAAACCCTCTTTCTTCCCTTGAGAGCTTTCTGCCTTTGTCTCCTTCTTGCCCTTATCCTCTTCGTTCAGCAATGCCATCTGTACCAACCTTTCATACGTAGCTCCCATAGGTATATGCGTCATGGCCAAACTGTGTAATGGCTCATTCAATCCTTTGACAAAGCGGAGGGCCTTCTTGTGCGGAGTGTTGACTAGGTCCAGTCCGAACCTAGCCAGCTGATCGAACTGATTAACGTATTCTTTGACAATCATATTCCCTTGCTTAAGGAATAAGAATTTCTCCAATTGGAGACTCCTTTCAGCTTCTAAGAGAAATTTAGCCTTAAACCTTGCCCTAAAGTCCTCCCATGTTTCTACTGGCCTTTCTGCATTGGTAACTTCCCACCAGTAGGAAGCCTCACCTTTAAGTAGCCATACTGCCAGTTGTACCATCTGCCTATCTTCTACCTCAAAGATGACGAATAAGTCCTCGGTTTCCTTCAGCCAGTTCCTGGCTGCCATGAAGGACTCGGTTCCATGAAAGTCCTTCCCTCCCATAGCTTTGAAATCTTTACATATCTTAGCAAAAGTATTACCACGCGGAGGAGGTGGAGGAGGAGGTGCTGCTGCAACTGGATGATTTCCTAGGGGAGGAGGAATAGTGGGACCTGGCTGATTGGCCCTTACTTCTAAGAATCGTCTGAACCAACCAGGTATTGGTACACCTTCTGGCAAGTTAAGTTCTTCGGACATGCTGAAACAAAAAGGATAGATTCAAAACGAAGGATAAAAGATAGTACCTATGGCTTTGGGTACTATGCCTTTTAAAATAAAATAAATTAACATTTTATCTTTAAAAATGCTTCTTTAAATTTTCTTTTGAAAATAATTTTTCAAAACTTTTTATCTTATCTTGTAAACCTATGCTCTGATACCAAGTGAAACACCCCACCTCCGTTAGGGTCACTCTCAAAGGGAATGCCCTAATTTTGGTGGAGGTTTATAAGTATAAGTCACAGATACACAAGACAGATATAAATACACGTATTTATAAACAGCGGAAAACAACAACAACTTTTATTTCGACAAAATACGTGTTACATAAACCATGCCATAATTGTCTTGCAATACTTCCAAAAACATTACATTTTCATAACTGTCGTGATTTCATAACTTAAAGAAGCATAAAAACATAAGTAAACTGCATAAGTCCCCATAATTGCTATCCAAAGCCATAGTCCAAAACGAAAGAGATCCAAGCAATACATTCTTTCTCTTCAAGCTGGATGTGAAAACAGGTCAAGCTGTGGTATTCCCTCCCTTTGAACCTAGGGGGGGGATGGAAGAAAATAAGACGAAAGAAAAGTAGAGTCAGATGTAAAGCCTGAGTAAGTCTAGGACTATTCAGTCTGTGAATAAGTAAATGAGTATGATAAGTATAAACTGGAAATGGGAAATCCCCATAAACTAAGTTAAGTTGTCTAGAGACGAGTACACTATCGTACCCCACATTAATCTCTGCACCCCTATAAACTAGTTCCCAACAGGCACCCCATAATCAGGGTGAAGTGATCCATTTCAAATGATCGGCTCCTACTCGCATAGTTACATGTGTCTTACGACCCCCGATGTTGTAGCTACCTATGCTGGTCCCACCATGGGGTGTATCAAGTCCCATGGTGGCGGCCCGACACAGTTCTAGAATGCACAGGTATACTACTGGTGCCTAGTGCCTTATTTTTCTGCGTCGGAGTGTGTGCACGCCCGTACCCCATTAGAACCTACACTGCTGCACCACCGCCGTCGATTTGACCTCTTACAGTCAGCCCAGTAATCGTGCCCCACCCTGCCTAGTTCAGGGTATCCTGATACACCTTGTAGGGTTACTGCTGAAAAGGGTCCCCCGCTACTAGGTTTTCTATTTCTAGCCAACATGCTAAGTTGGTTAAGTGTTCTGTACAAACCTAACCCCCAATCATTCTGTATAGTTTAGCATGTTCAATTTGATTAAGTATAAATTCAATTTACTTAATCCTATCAATCCTGACTCAGCCTTAATTGTCTTATTAAAGCCTCGACCACTCACATTAGATAGATATTGTTGTGGCTGCCTGTTGCCGGTTGGGTCCGGGCAGTCTTACGCCACAACTCAGTCTAACCTCGGGTCTTTATTGGGCTCAATGTTTAACCACCCACATTGGATAGGTATTGTTGTGACTACTGGGCAGCCGGGCGGTTCCGAGCAGGTTTATGTCACAACTCAATCCAACCTCGTGTTTAACACATCGTATTTTCTAAATTTACATATTTTGTCTCTTTTCTTTTTATATGTAAATATTTGCGACCCATTATTCAAATTCATCTTTATTGGGTAAAATTAATTTATACCACTTAAATGTTCTCAAGGTCGTTGGCATGCGTCAAACATGCCAACATATATGTTTTATATTTTTAACCCAACGTCATTTCCCCCATTTTATACATTCGCTAAATCATAACATATGTTGGGCTTAACATTTAAGCCCAACTTAGCCACATGAAAAAGGGGAGGCTTAGAACATGGTGTTTATATAACATCAAAGTAACATCAAAAGGGGTGTGTGAACGCATGAACTTGCAACATAACGATTAACATAAATCAGGCACTTGTGAACTTGCATTGTAATAGCATATAATCTTGGCATAAAACATACCTAAATATGAATCATGGTTTTAACCTTGTCATGTAAACTTGCATTTAAAATGTGAATCTAACTTAATTACATATATTATCATATGAGTTTGATAACAACATAGGCCTGAAACATGTTTCAATTAGGCATAACACCAAACGTAATCTAGTCATGTTCATAGAATTAATACAAGTTCACAAAGATGCTTGCTTTTGTCACTAATACAAAAGTATGGTTTTACACTTGAACCATGATGCCAATTCCAACATAAATTCATATGAATCATAATACTTAATTGGATCCAACTACACACTAAAAATGATCATAAAAATATACATAGATGGATCTAAAATCATGTTGGCATAATAGTGAATCATATACTTGCATGAATCTCAACTTTGTTGTAATAAACTACCACAAACATATAGTCGTTAACTTTCAACATGAATCATATACTTGCAATTATCCAATAGGTGTTGTAATAAACTACCACAAACATATAGTTGTTAACTTTCAACATGAATCACATACTTGCAAATATCCAATAGGTCTAACATCGTTATACCACAACATCCCAAATTGATTCATAATTAGAATCATAGCAACATACAATTATGAATTATTATCACCACAAATTAAGTACAATTCCATTTCTCACACAAACCAAAATCCAATTATTCATTCACATCGGAATAGCACTCTACTTACAATGTATGACGAATCTTCAATTCAGGAATCTAAATTCTGAATTTGGAGATGCTATCCTTTGTTGTAGGCGATGTTTTGATTTAATTGTTATTGCTTTAAGCTTTCGAATCAACTCCTAATCGTCTCTCAAATTTGACGGCTACTCCTAGTCTTTCTTCAGCAGCATAGCGGTCTCATTCTCATTTTTATTTGTATGAATTAGGTGGAGTCTTAGGACCTTTTTATAGAGTTTGTAAATTGATTAGAACCGTCGATGGAGATTAGATTAATATTAGCCGTTCGTTTGAAAGAGAGACCAATCAGGAGCTGACACCTAGCCCTAGTGACAAGACCAAAGCACAGAAATTCGGCCAAGCACAGACCAGGCCAGCCAGGAGGGGCTGGGTTCGACCTGGCTCAAGGGCCAGGTCGACTACCTAGTCGACCCCCAGGTCGACTACATAGTCGACCTGGGTGCCCCAGGTCGACTACCCAGTCGACCTGGGAGCCCCAGGTCGACTACCTAGTCGACCTGGGTGCCTTAGACGGGAAAATTCCCGCCCAGCCCAATCTGGGTCCGATTTTTTGAATTTTGAATTTGTTTCTGAACTGTTTCTGTCTGTTTGAATTTTAAACTGAATTCTGAAACTTCCGGAGGTCATTTTTCCCTCATACGGAGTCCGTTTTACGCAAACTCGGACTCTATCTCAAGCAGAATTCCGATACGAATGCAATGGCGTATCCCGTTTCACTTAATTCTTTGATTTGAATTAATTATACTTTAATTTTTGAATTTCACTGTTATAGAATATACGGGGTGTTACAAGTTTTTAAGTTACAAGCTTCTAATTTCTTGAGATAAGAATGTTGTCGATCAAGGTCTAAGAGGTAATTAAAATACCCCAACTTGAACGGCTTCACTATTATTAAGGGATGATATTAATTTGTAATGGTAAAAGAGATAAAAAGGGAATTCGTCAAGATAAGTGAATGGAGTCGGTTTTAAGTCAAAGAAATGATTTTAAGATTCAATTAAGAATTTTTAGGAAATGGTTTTAATGAAATGTTTTATTAAAAAGACCTAAGCTGCCAACATACTTAACGCTGCTAATGTGATTCATAGTTAAAACCCGACTATTAATGAAATATTGTATTGACCTATTGACAGTTGTTTCGAAGAGACCGGGATGAGAACTAGAACCAATACTACTTCGAACCAATTATGCATTCGCAACTAATGTGCAGGGATATTATAAATATGTAGCATTGAAGACCGTGGATCTTCATGAGCAGAAGAACTACTGGTTAAATTTCTCTGGTTTGGCTGCTAGAGTTATGATGACTTGTGATTCTGTCGTGATTGAAATCTTCGGATTGCAAGGACAACTTGCTACTGATCCTTGGGGTGATTCCTATATAGGATGAGATAGGAGGGTGCCTTCGATTCATCCTATTCTCGGATGACTTATATGGATGAATGTTTGGCAGAGTATTTCCTAAGAGTCACGTACGTTGATTTTTACAAATATACCAAGTTTGATGGCGGAGAAGATATCTTCTCTTAGCTTAACACCTAGAGTATATTTGTGGACGCCAATTAGTGATTTGACGAATCTGACGATGTGACATGTAAAGTTAAATGAGATGTTCTCTTAAGGAAATCGTGACCTCAAGCCTCATCATCTGGGAATGAAAGTGGCAGAAATCGGGCAGGCAGCATGGCTACGTGGGTCATTTCCATTAGGGTATATTGTCACCTGATCTAGAGAAATCCTTTTGCTTCTTTATTCTGTCGATTCTGCATGCTTTTGGATAACGGTGCTTTGAGCCCAACCGTTAGTGGCATGTATTCAATACACTCAAGCTGAATGAGTGGCCGATCATGTGTGGGCGGGTTGCAAGATGTTCTTGTTGAACCCCAGTGTGTTCCTCTTTAGAGATACACTATCGGAAGGTGGCCCCATATTTTGTCATAGATGGAAATCCAATCTCCAATACGAGCCATGTGGTTTTGATTATATACTACGTATGTAGAGCGTGAGATGCAAGCATTCTACTAGATGGTTATTTATTTGTGGTTTGATAGACACTATTACAATATCACCATATTTTGACATACCAAAAATGTTTTGGGTTATCGTAAAGTAAAAACCATCTATGTTTATATGTGGATTAGTCTTACGATTATCCTTTTCTTTCAAAAGGAATTTCTAAAGTTAAACAAGTTGTTTGCAATATGAATTTATCACTGAAAGTATTCCAGACTGATCGGGGTGAATTTTGCTTTGCTTAGACGTGCTCGGGTCAGACGGACTATATTATCAGGTTAGGTCTCGCTTGAAGCTTCAGGAAAGGAGCTAGATTCGAGACGTATATCCATATTTTATAATACTAGTTTGTTCTACTGTATGTTGTATAGAAATGCATGTGTACTCTGATATAGTTGTAATATATACTGTTTCATTTTGAGTAAAGAGTTTGATATATTATATTTTATCAGTTCCGCTATGAGACTCTAATCTTCTTATTCTTCTATTCTAATATTCTTTCTTTGTTTTCTAACCCTCTAATTTCTTTCTACTAATAATTTGGGTTTTCGATAGTTTGGTTTTTGACAAGTAATACAGGATTATGTTATATTGTCGAAAATTCGAGCATCGAATTTTCCGCGTCATTTCAAAACCTATAACAAAAGAGCTTTTTGCTCCGACTCAGGCGGTGTATATGCTCTCGAGTCTAGAACGGATTAAGTTAATCAAAGAAAATGAAGCATTGAAAGTTTTTTAATGTTTAAGTGGATCGTTTCCATGAACTTGTTTCCCTAGGAAGTTCACACTATGGAATACGTTTTGTGGAAATGTGATACTGCCTTTCACATGGGTGGCATTCGGGATTCATTAACCGAGATACACCATTTTTAAACTCCAAGCGTCAAACCTTCACAAACTTATAGGTAGTGCATACCTGATTATTTTGAACATAAAGTTCGTTGTGTAGAATGATCACTCGACCTTTATAGCATCTTCAATCCATAGAAAGCAACTCCTCTTAGATTCAAATTCAATCTACTTCTTGTGCACATTCGTTATCTGTACAAATGGGAATGTCTTCGCATATCCCCCAGAGGGAGCTTTTATTGCAATGGGGACTATGATTGATAAATCCCGCCCGATTCTAAGGCTCACCTCGAACTCGTCAGAAAGATGTCCTTCCGTGGTGACCCATCGAATGCTACAACATGTTTTTATACAATTCGATATCCCAAAAGAGGATGTCCAATTGCCTGGAAAAGATGAAGTGGCCGATCACCCTCCCACTGAATTTACTACTTGTCACCGCTATATGTGTTCGCATGGACTGGTCCCATCATTCAATCCTTCTTTTGAATCAATTCTTGAAGAGTTAGAAGTTGCCCATTATCAATTACATATGAATGGCTATGCTATGATCATCAGTTTATATGTATTACTCATGCATACTTTGCGGCATGCTCCAAAACTCAAAAAAATCCAATACTTTTGCATCTTTAACAGAAGAAAAGACCATGCTTTTTTTATTTTTGGTTAGGTGACTAGAAATCGGAAGCTCATCCTTGCTTTGTAGGACAAGATCCTTTTTTTCATTAATCTGTTTTTCTACGTCAAATGTCCGATGGATTCCAATAGGTTTTGGACTTGCGGGGATGAGTGCTTGTTTTGGAGCCGGTTTCCTTGTTGAATTCGTGGGTCTAATTTATTTTGAATCAACTCCTTCTTTCTCCTTTACGTTTACAAGTTTCCTTCACAAGTTAAGGATCCTAAGAATCTGCTGATGTTTGAATCACTGAAAGCTATCAACGAGGATGAAAGACAAAAGGATTTCCTGTTCCAAGATGAATTTCTTCATCAATTTGGCTTGTTAGAAGCTTCTCGGTCGGTTATTCCTTAAGAGGTTTCACTTATCTCCTTGCTATGGTAGATGACTTCTCCACCCAACAGGAAGAAGAGGGAAAAGTGGTTGAAGTTTCTCCTGAAAAGGCTACAGCTACTAAAGGTAGAAGCCAGCAGGTCCATGAGGAATAAGATGCCCTGCACAGAATGTCTCCCATACAAGAAGGCAATGAAAATAAAAGGCAGTTTATACAGCGAAAAGGAAACAAATTGCGGAACTAGATATAGATAGAGAATAGGGAGAGATTTCAAAGTTTGGTGACGCTAGCGTAGGGACCAATGAGTGTGGCCCTTAGTTTGAAAAACCCTCTAGCGAGGAATCCGCTAGTGATGAGTCTGAGGCTGACTCTGAAGATATAGTCATTGATGACACACAAACTCATATTACCCAACCATCCCCCACTCAAGCTTTAGGTCGGAATGGCTTGGAGTCCTTTGGTGATTTAAGTGACATATACGCGACTCCTTCTGAGATTTCCATTGACATCCAGTTCAGACACTCCCGTGCTGTCTAGTTCAGGGACCCTGAAATTTTCTTTATATTCCCCAAAGTTTACTCCAATACTTTTCGTTACTCCTATGATATACCCCTACACTGACCGGTTCGTAGGGGAATGAGGTTTAGAAGGCACTCACATACACTTTGCACCACATGCATTAGCTATAGCGTTCTGTCTGTACTTCTATCCCCGTTTTGACCCTATGATTAATTCACACTTTTATTCTTTGCAGGTTCTTCCATGTGTCACCAACATGACTATATGACAATTTTTCATATTGAGCTTCCAAGGGTTTTGGAGAATCATGGCGTTTTTATCCAAGACAGTACGAGACAGATGAAGAGAGGAGAGCCCGGAAAGCACTCGAGGAGCACGACCGTAAAAATTGAGAGGAGCAAAATTGGAGATACCGTGAAGACTAGGAGAAAAGGGATCGTTAGCATTCCGCTAAGATCGTAGCCTAGAGGATAAGAATAAAATGTGTGAGGGAGGTGACCATAAGAAAGATGCCAGTTCTGAAGAGACATCAAAGCGTGCCAGAGTTGACTAGAGCTCAGCTTCCTCTGCTACAACGTTTGTCGCCATCGCTTTAGTTGGTCTTTCTGCTACAATGCCTACTGCTATTACTCATGTTGGTCCATATGGTTCCAATCCGCAGGCTACTATTTTAGGTAAAGCTGACATCTATACGATCGTAAAGAAGCCTCCTTACTCACTCTCGAAATCACCTAGGCAATTATCGCAAACATTTCATGGATGGTTCCTAGATGGAGTGCGCTTCAACTTGGATATCACTCTAATTGACAAAGAAAAAACATGAAGAATATCAAACTTTTTAAGAGTGATATGGAGAAGCTTTTCAACTGGAAGAAACTTGTTTTGTAACTATATAGTGTTAACAAGTTGAATTATGAAGCTCTGCGCATAATGGAGAATGAACGCGCCGACGGGAAAAGCTCTTAAAGAATGAGATGGAGAGATTGATCAGATGGCAACTGTATATGAAGAGATGGAGGTTGCTAAAAAGAAAGCTAAAGAGGATCTGGTGGCTACGGTTCAATCTTATCAGCAGAAAGTTTCTTTAGTAAATTCTCAAATATGTGATGCTCGTGCCATGGAAAAATAGGCTGAGGATTTGCTGGATGTGCAACTGTGCAGGTAAAGCGCTTAGCGGTTATATAGCAGTGGAGGTGGAAAAGGTATAGCGGGGATAAAATAAGGAAATAGCGGGGATATAGCAAAGATTCCAAAATGTTCATTAATTGTAAAACCAAGTATTTTAAATCTAATAAATTATCAAAGTCACATTATTGTATAGAATAAACTAATGTTAATTAATCTTATATAAAAAATCAAAGGATATCATGGTTACACACATTAGATTTGATGAATATAATAAGTTTGTACCATATATTTTTTTTAAAGTGAACTTGTCAAATCAAGCTTTGTATATTGGTATTGCTAAAGCGGATGCTAAAAATCCTTGATTTAGCGGGTGTAATGGAAAATAGCAGGGCTTAAAGCGGATCTACTATTCATCGAGGATAAACTGAAATAGCATAGCGGTTGAAGAGTGCTATGGGCTATAGTAGGGTATTAGCGGGGTTTTAGTAGGGCTTTAAATGCATAGATGTGGAGAAAAGAATCATCGAGGATTACCGTAAGCAGGTGGCGCGTCTTACCGTGCCTCTTAGAAACAAGACTCTTGAGACTTCTAAGTTGAAGGAGCAACTTTCTAGAGTCCAACAAGAGCGTAACCAAGCCAACAAGAGTGTGATCAGGCCAGAAAGGAAAAGGCGTTGTTGAGGGAAACCATACTAGTACGATGAGTGGTCTTAATGGTAATATATTTGAGTTTTATGTTCTCTGCTTAATGGGAAAGGTTAGCTTGGAATTTTTGGAGGAGGTATATCCCTGCATTCTGGTTGAGGTGTGGAAGGAAGACCTAAAATGGGAGAGTGATGGTAGTTATATGGATGAAGAGCTCCTGGCTTTTATTTGGAAGATAAATCTCAGGCTTCTCTTGCTAAAGGATAAGAGGAATTGAGGTGCGCGAGAGAGATTATTACTGCTGAAGGAGTCGGGCCTTACAAGGAATCTCGTCCTGATCCTCAGAATACTTTGGGAGCTTCCACTCCCCTTGAAGACCCATCTCGTGTCAACGCTGCCCTTGCTGAGGTTACTATTAGTGCTACTGCCACTCCTCCCGATGCCACCCTTTCCATCATGGCCCTAGTCGATGTTACTACCAGAGTAACTGCCCCTTAGGCTACAACTTCCGATGATCCCAATACCAGGGCAAACTTATCAAGTCATGAAGCAAATGGCTAGGGTGCAAAAGATTTTGAGATTATAGCATGGTTATCCTTGGAACTAGGTAACAATGATATCATCTCTGGATCAAGGATCACTTTCCTCCCATACATGAGTTTGATGATTTACTTGTTGTAGGACTGGACCTACCGGGCTCTTTCCCTTTAGTTGCTGGCACTAGGGGGCAACTGCTATTTTTACCTCCTCGCTGATTGTTACAACGGATACTACATCAGCAGTGACTGCTCCTCAGACGATTGTTGCCCCCACAACCTTCCCTCAGTATATACTTTTGCCTTCCATCCGCGGTCACAACCTGAGTAGGTTGTTGCCTTACAAGACCTATATGACACGACAGTGTCTTCCGGAGGCGGCGGAGACCCTACTGATGAAAGATAGACCGTTGAAGGTGGATCGGGGAGCAATAAGAAATCCAAGGGAAAGTGCGGCACACGTAAGAAGTTGGAGGCTGCCATTGTCACTGATGATGAGGGGAACCCTGCAGTCCAGGCTTACCCGGCTTCCACTACTTCCATATCGACTAGGCCTTCTAAACTGATGATCGAGTGAGATCTTAAAAGGTGGAAAGAAAAGAGATTGATACTTTTTCTCCTGTATATCGTTTTTCTTGGACGTGATTGTGAGAGTATCGACCCTCACCTTTTGATGCTTTAACAAGATCTTGTAAATGGCCGTTGTTAATGAAATTTGATATTCTTGATGTTCATCTCTTTATCACTTATGTTGCGATATTCTCTGATGCGCTTTTTTATTTTCTATATTTTGCTTTCTTGTAGCTTTTACTCACAGATCATATGTCTGTAATTCATCATAGTACTGGGACTACTCTATGATAAGCTTTATCTTGTTGTTGTTGTTCATGGACATAGTAAATAATATTTCCCCCATATCATGGGTCTTCATAAGGATTGCGATGAATCCAACTCCTAACCTCTTTGTGTGGTGTCTGATTTTTTCAATCACTGGTCATTGGTGTTTTCTCTAGGCTGTGTTCGTTTGACGCTTAATGGGACACCCTTGTGTAGTGGATTCTTCACGACAGTCTTTGGGTGCTTTATTGGAGTGAGTTTTCTCATTCACTCAATGTTAATCGATCTTCGTGTGCCTTTATTCGGGGTAAGGACCAGCTTGTGTTGGTCACGTTTCCCAAGGCTAAACTATCTCACGATGTACATCGAGCATCTCATAGGAGCGAGGTTTTTACGCACTCAATGTTTATCGATCATAATGTGCCATTATTTGGGGTCGGGGCCAGCATGTGCTGATCGCATTTCCTGAGGACAAACACTATCGTGATGTATATCGAGAGCCTCATAGGAGCGAGGTTTTCGCCTACTCGATGTTTATCAATTGTTATGTGTCTTTATTCGGGGTTGGGACCAACTTGTCTTGGTCACATTTCCCGAGGCTAAACTCTATCATGATGCGAGCACCTCATAGGTGAAAGGTTTTTATTTCCATCACACGATCATCATTAAAGATCCCGTCGGGCTTGCCCTCATAGGCTCGATTCCTCATAGAACTTTTTCTAATTTGATTTTTTGTGCTTGGATTTTTATTGACGGCGGCTTTTCCAAAGGTCATGATGTTTTTTGCGAATTGCTCTTGCATTTTTGGATTTATTGCCTGCAAATTTTAAATTGACTTTAGTCTTTTGCAATTTCAGACTAAGAGAATGCAATTTTTAACCTATAGATAGAAAATTTTCTAGTGTATAATCGTAACCATTCAACTGCAAATTTTACCGATTGTTAAAACAACATAAGTTTGGATACAATACCGCAACATGAGCGGTGGCTTATTTTTAACAACAAAAGAAAAACAAACAAGCATTACAAGTTCCAAACATCATACTTCACGCAAAATAAGGACGTAAATGGTCACTATTCCATGCCCTAGGAATTGAGATTCCATCTACTGTGGCTAACTTGAAGTGTCATCAATGAGATTTTGTCCGATTACATAAGCTCCATCCTAGTTTGGCCAAAATACCTAGTGTTGGTCATTGTCCTTTTCAAGAGGAGATCATTGATTTCAAAAGTACGTTGGCAGACTCTAGTGTTGAAGTGTCTCGCCACTTTTCTTTGATGTGCTGCCAACTTTGGCTCTCACTCTTTCCTTCTTTCGTCTAGTTGGTCGACAGCTTCCAACATAAACTGCTCGTTTTCAAGTTGATTGAAATGAATCCTCTGATGGATTGGGACCTCTAACTATATTGGAATCATCAGTTCTGCACTGAATGCCTATGAAATGGTGTGTGCCCATTCGTGGATTTGTGAGTTGTCTGGTATGCCTATAGAGCAAGTGGTAACTCATCAACCTATACAGCTTTGGCTTTCATCAACTGCTTTTTAATGGTAGATTTAATGATTTTTAACTTCTCCCACCTGCCCATTTACTTGAGGGTGAGCTAAGGATGAGAAGCTTTTCTGGATTTGAAACAGCTTGCAGAAGCTTCAAAACTTTTCACTCTCAAACTTTGTCTCATTGTCGATAATTACAATTTGTGGAATGCCAAACCGACAAATGATGCTTTTAGTTAAAAAGTTAATAACTTTTTTAGTTGTAATTATAGCCAGTGGTTCTGGTCCGGCCCATTTCGTGAAATAGTCTATAGCCATTACTGTGTACTTGGTGCCTGCATTAGCAATAGGCAAAATTCCAATCAAATCGATGCCCCATATCGTAAATGGCCAAGGGCTGACCATATGTGTCAATTTGGAAGATGGAGCCCTTGTAATTTTAGAAACTCTCTTATATCTATCACACTTTAGGGGCTAATTTGAAGTGTCTCTGTTAATTTCAGGCCAAAAATAACCATATCGAAGCATTTTATTTGCTAGAGTTTGACCATCAGAATGGTCTCTCGCATTCGGCCTTGTGTATCTTAGCCAAGATCCTTTTTGCCTCCTCCCAAGTACACTCGGAGCAATGGCATAGAGAATCCCCTTTTATAAAAATTTCCGTCTTACATGACAAACCTGGGTGCTTTTCTAAGCAATGTCTTTTGTTCTCATCTAGCTAGTGGTAAGTTACCCATTACTCAGATATTCTCTTATTGGGGTTATCCACGATTCTGGTTCCTCCAAAGTTTCCATACATATTCAACTTTCATTTCACCAATACTTGGATTACTAAGGATTTCGTCCAGTACCAGACCTAAAAGATATGCATCCCCCGAACTAGCATATTTAGCAAGTAAGTCGGCCTTTATATTTTCTTCCCTTGGAATGTGGATAATGGTATAATATTCGAAGCCATTAAGAAGTTCCCATGCTATCGATAAATATGGATCCAGATTTCCTCCATTTGCTTGGATTCTGTTCGAACTTAGCACACCACTAGCTGCGAGTCACTGAATATCTGAAGAGTTCATAGGTTCAATTCTTTGGCTATCCTCACTACAATGATCAGAGTCTCGTATTCTGTTTAATATTAGTAGTTGGGAATTCCAGTCGTAATACATAACAAACCAAGCGTCCTTCGGGAGTCACTAGAACTACCCTGGACTCGAACAGTATTCGTTCATAGATCCATCAGCATACAACTTCCATTTCATTCTCACTTCTACCTTTTCTTCCTCATCATCCTCCCGAAAGGTAAATTCGGCGATAAAGTCGTCTAAATCCTTCCCGTCGATCGCCCTCTGAGGATAGTAGGTTATTTCATACTGGCTCAGCTTAATATTCCACTTCAATAATTGCCCTGATGTTTCTGGATGAAACAAGACTTACTTTAGTGGTTGGTCAGTAAGTACCATAATTGGATGTGCTTAGAAATAGGGTCGTAATTTCCTTGATGCGATTAACAAACATTAAGCGAGCTTCTCGTGCTTTGGATAATTCTTTTCTTCCCTAGTGAATCACTTGTTGATATAATACGCAAGCCATTAGATCCACGATTCCTCCCATACCAAATCCGCGCTTAAGGCGTATTGCTGGGAAAATAAACAGGTCTTTCCCTTTACTAGGTATGGAGAGCATCGATTGGGATTCCATATGTCTTACTAATTCCTCAAAAGCTACTTGGCATTCTGCGTCCACTTGAAGTTATTCTTTCCTTTCTTTAAGGAATCAAATAAGGGAATGGATCTATTGGTTGCCTTCGAGATGAATCTACTTAGTATCGTGGTTTTCTTATTAAGACTCCGAAGCTATCTTTATTCCGAGGATCCCTTAATTCTTTCAAGGCTATGGCTTGTGTTGGGTTTGCCTCAATACCTCTTGCACTGACCATAAAACCTAGAAACTTTCCAAATGAAACGTCAAACGAACATTTTGTGGATTTAGCTTCATCCATTACTTCCTCAAAATTGAAAACATCTCGTCTAGATTGTCCATGTTACTGATTACCTTTTGTGATTTGACTAGAATATCATCAACGTACACCTCCATGGTCTTGCCAATTTGAGATTTGAACATCATGTTGACTAGTCATTGATAAGTTGCTCCAACATTCGTTAAACCAAAAGGCATTACTCTATGGCAATAAAATCCCAAGTCTGTAATAAAGCTGGTATTCTCCTGGTCATGTCCTACTGTTCCACCGAAAATTTGATCATTCTACAGAAATGGGAAACTATCCTTGGGACACGCCTTGTTGAGATCGGAAAAATCAATGCATACCCGACACTTACCTTATGCTTTCTTAATAACCACCAGGTTGGACATCTTATCTGGATATGTTGACTCCTTAATAAATCTGTTTTCCACCAAACGATCAACCCCCTCTTTCAGGGCCATTGATCTTTATGGACCTTAGGTCCGTCTCTTCTGCTTTATCGGTGTGTACCGAGAATCAATATTTAGGGCATGACTTGCTACTCTTAGTGAAATTCCACACATATCTGTGTGACGCCAAGCGAACACATCCAAGTTGGCTTTAAGAAAAATTATTAGCTCCTTCTGTATTCTCATACCAAGTTGCGATCCCATGCTCAGCATTCAGGTTGGATCTTTGGATCCATAGAGATAGACACTATAATTTCCATGGGCATTGCCTTGTTATCTGTTGCATTGTTCTTTCAAGGGTCCATAGTTTTTCGAGCAAGACTATGCTCTCTAGTGCAGGGTTTTCCCTTTAGTTGCTACAAGAAGGGTTCCTGAATGTGGAGGGGTCCCTTTACACTCTTTTTCTTCTTTTTCTTTTTAGCTTCTTGTAATTCAGTTATATAACATTTTCGGGCCGTGTTCTAATCCACTTTAACCACTCCAACGCCATATTCTGTTGATAATTTCATTACGAGACACTATGGTGCCAAGGTGACCTTAATATACATCAATGCAGACTTTCCTAGAAATGCGTTATAGGCATATATCTTATCAACAATAACAAAAGTTCTAATTAACACCACCTTTCTCTCTCCTTCTCCAAGCTCGACAGGTATATCGATCATTCCGATAGGCTGTTGTGGCTCATCAGAATCCTTGGGTTTTGATTAAGCAGGCTGACATATTCATCATTGATAGTTTCATCGAGTTGAAGGTTTTTCTAAAAAGAATGTTTACGGAGTCTCCACAGTCAACGCGAACACTACTCAATGTGGCAAGCCCAATGCCAGTTGTCACCACCAATGGATCGAGCGTAGAAGCTTTGATGCCTACTGTATTCCGAGCTTTGAAAACTATGTTATTATTGAATTTTCTTTGTCGCTTTGCCGGGTTTGTATCTTCCAAAGTAAGGCAATCTTTGTCCTTTGGGGCATACCTCAGAGCCTTCATAGCACCTCTCCCAATTTTTCTGTGTAGGATGCGGGTCACCTGAAATAGTATGAATGACCAACTTCCCATTGTTCTGACCTCCATTTCGGTTATTGGGTCCTGGTTGACTCGCAAGGAAAACTTACCCATGGGTTGTTGGGGATGGCTGCATTGCCTGAGGTTTTATAACGTATTGTTGCAACTTGTTATCCCTAATAAGTTCTTCTGTTAGACTTTTCATCTTTCGGCATTTGTTGTTGTTATGCTCGACCGGTTATGGAAGCGACAAAATCTCCCTACGTTCTTCTGGTTTTCCGTCATTTTCCATATGAGGTGGCCTCGAGTGTTGTTCCTGATCGTTGGTAGCCAGGAAAATATTCTTGGGCGTCTCATTTAGAGGTGTGATGTCTTCAGGCTTGTAATATTGAACACGTTTTCCGTCATTTTTAACCTATCCTTTTCCTTCATTGGCTCTGTACTGATTTCCCGACTTTTTTCCTTCTTCCTAAGTAATTCCTTCTTCCTTCGGATTGTTGACAATATCATTTTGCATAGTATCAACAACATTTCCATCTATTGGATTTGCTTCCTCCCATCAGAGGAACTCGTTGGCTTTCTTATAAAACTTCTCAAGAGTGTTGGGTTCTTTCATTTTCACCCGTTTCCCAAACTCGGTTTCTTTATGAATAGCCCGCACTAGAGCCGTCAGCACCATTCTCGGCTCGGAGTTGCCAACCTCCGCCATTGCTGTGTTGAGTCTATTCAAAAGGATTTCAATGGTTCTCCCAGCTTCTACACCATTCTGGACAAGGGAATAATGCCCTATGCCTTCGAAGTATACAATCTAAACTGTTGTTTGAATTTTCGAGACAAATCTTAAAATTTATTGACTGAATTTGATGTAAGATTCGTAAACCACAACGACACGACCCCTTCCAAATACACTGGAAAGTAATGAATTTTTAGTTTGTCGTTTGCTCGAGAACCATTCATATGGCAATCATATTTAAACAAAAATTGGTTGGGATAGATCGTTTGGTTGTATGTCGGCATGGTTGGTGGGACAAACTTCTTGGGATATTCAGCCTTCGATATCTTTCCAGTAAAGGGATTTCGGCTGGGAGCAAAATCCCTGTCATCCTTCTTTTCTTTTCTAGCCGAACTTTCCTTCATCATCTTCTTGATCATTTCCAAAATTTACTCTTCGCTATCGTCCTGCTCCATAGGGTGGACGTCGCATGCTTTTCCAGGCATCTTACTTGGTAGACGACCCTGATTAGCTAGCCGGGATCCTGACCCTACGAATCACGCAGGTTCCCCTCCAGTGGTGCTCACGGTTTTCTAGGAAGATTGTTTCATGTGTTATTTCTGCCCATTCCATTCAGCTTAACTCCAACATTGTTGATGTCAGCGATATTACCCGGATCGAAACTGACATTCTATCTAGGTCATTTCCAGCATTAGTTTGATGTTCCTGATCACCTCCCATATTCAAGTTTCTAGGAATGACGGCTTCATTCCTTCCTGCACCGATTCGTCCGGCATTAGCGACATACGTTTTTGGGGGCACCTTCTGGATTTCTTCTTCTCTGATCTGAAGCCGAAGAATGTGCATGTTCTTCCAAATCATTCTCCACCCTATTGGCTCCTAAATTTTTCCATGTGGTCAAAATAGCATCCAACTTCTTCATTAACATTTGTTTTATGGTCTCCAATCATTGATTTATGCCTTCTACCACATTATCAAGTTCCTTTTGAGTAACAGCTTCTCCTGGGGTTTGAATTTCTCCAGGTTATTGGCCATGGGAGAAATTTGAGTACGATCAGCTATGTTTTTGGAAGTTGCAGTCGCCCCAGATTTGCTCCTACTTGTCTTCTTCTTGGGAGAAGCTATGATATCTACTAAGCTTCGAGTTCTTAATGGGATTTTCTTCATGGATCTGCCCTGTAGACCTTGATGATCTATAGTAGAAGGACAAATCTAGGCCTTAGATTCATTTCTCAGTGAAAGCACCAAATGTTAACTCCAAAAATGGCGATAACACATATTGATTGCAAAAGTACCATCCCATGATGGGGGAACAGAATGAAATAGTAAAACTAATTGAAAAAATGAAACAGAAAGTAGAGAAAAATAACACAATTATATAGTGGTTCAGCATGAGATCAAGCCTACATCCACTTTGAACATTTCTTTATGGTCCTTGCCATGCCAAGTACAATATGGTATAGATGATTGCAAAGTTCCCCAAAGTAGAGATTAACAGATGATAAATAGTACTATTGGTTATCGGAGAATCATGATAACCAACCTAGGTGACCTAAATTTGTTATCTCTAGAGAAGAGTCTTTGCTGTAGGAGAAGAGTAATGCTTGCTGGAGATGGAGATCTACTTGGCAGAGCTTTGGAAGAGTAAGAAGATCAATCTCCCTTCATGTTAATGTATACAGTGTATTTATAGGTGTTTAAGATAAAGTTAGGCCAAATCCATTTGTAGGGAGCCTCAAAATCATGTTTAGAATCCACCTCGAAAGTGTCATGCCAAAATACATTAAATGTATGGATCGGTACAGGTTCATATAGTTAGTTTATTTTTCATCTCTGACTTCAGGAATGTGATTTATGTACTTCATATGGCCCTCGGATGGAATCTAGCTCTATTTGGACCCGGATTGGTGCTACTTTGGACTCCAGCTCCTTATAATCTTGACTTTTACTTTTTGTCCTTAGAGTGTTGATGTCTAAGAAGGCTGGGTTAGATTGAAACTTGGTCAATGCGCTCTGGAGGAAGGTAGGGATGCAATGTTGTGGGCCCTGGCCGAAATAACTAAGCATTATGGATCAGTACCGACACATGATGGACCGGTACCAATCCATAGTGTTAGCTTATTTCAAGCTCATATTTTTATGTTTGTCCCCCTTTAGATTTTGGTCCTTCTTACAAGATTTTATATGAGTACGAGGTTGGATGTCTTTGCTTCTTATTTGAACTCTACTTGATCGTATCTTGGGTTCATATCTAGGTTAACAACAACTCTAATACTTGTCAATTTGAGAGGGTTTTTATTAGTTTTGTAGCTTGTGCTCACGGTGTTCAATTTTGACAGTTATTATTATTCGTTGACGATGCTTTTATGAGGAGAATATCTAAAAGTGATTTGATGGCTACTACTGGCAAAAATGGCAATGAAAGTATGTTATCTATTTGAAGTTTGTTGTATATCTGCATCAATATGTACTATAATACTGATTTATTTTTGTTAAATTGGCATTTAATCATAATATTTGCTTCTTTTTCTACTATTATTCTATCAAGTGCATAGAAATATTAAATTTTTAATATCATTTTTATTAAATCAATATCATTTTAATATGGTTCTAAAGACTTTAAGTATACTTGGATGCAATTGTTCATAACTGTTGCTTTGTCTTCAGCATGTATTCTAAATAGTTGCATTTTTATTATGCATTTTTTTATTTGTTTACTTTTTTGCATATATTTATGATTGAATGCTATACCTTATTTTTTATTTAGTTATTTATGTGTTTGTTATTTTATCATTTTTTGTATAGCAATTGCGATTATTTCTAGTGAAGATGAAGATGAAAATAAATAGATTTTGTATTGTGAACAACTAAAAGACTTTCTGAAAGATGATAATAGAAATTTTCTTTTCATTTTGATCGTCATCCTAGCATTCTTGTTGCTATTACAAAGTGTTTTGCAATTTAGTTCATGATTCATGTTTTTGTCATCTGAACGATAATTCGAAAGTTGCTCGAAGAAGAAATGGTTGATAGACGTGTTGCATATGCTTCTAATTTGTAGTATTTCAATCTTGCATTGAATTTTTTTTTAAGATACTAAAGAACTTGTTGTGAAAAACTTTTTGAATGAAATTTTTCTGAGAAGTTTGATTATGTTTTTTTCCTACATATCGTTATGGTGACTTGTCATCTAATTATTCAGAGAGTTATAACAAATGGATTTTAGAAGAAAGATATTTATCGTCCATTGCCTGCTTGAAAAAAGTTAAAGTAAGTTAAGGAAGCTAATGTCATATTTCAGAAAACTTGCTAGTTGTTGGAATAACATTGTGTGTTTAGTTAATGAAAAACGATTGAGAAGCCTTCATTTAGAGGAATCTTTATAGTTTATTATCAAATCAAATAAGCATGTGTTTACAGTTCATTCTCTAGTTTGACAATTTGTTGATTTATATAATAAGGTTTAATCTTATAGTTGGTGGCAAATATATAGTTTTCCTTCTGCTCGTGCTGTTAGATGTACTTTGAGTTGTGAAAAGTTGGATGTGTATGATTACATAGAAGATTATTTCAAAGGTGTATATTTTCAGTCGGCTTATTCTATTCCAGTCAATCATGTTATAAACTTTACCAAAGAAGATGTATTTCCTAAAGATGTTGTTATAGAGGCTCTTAGAGGTTGAAGAATGCCCAGCCGTCCAACACCTTCTAAGAGGACAGATCTTCCGGTAAAATTACACAGAATATTAGATGTAGTTTATAAAGTAAGTTGGGTCATAGTAAAAGGGCTTGTTCTTTGAACTAGATGTAGTTTCACTGTTTTTTGTTTAAGAAAAGTTTTAAGTGGAAATTAGGCGCAGGTCCTTATTCCTATGTTTGATGCGAGCGTCATCCTCCCATAAAGTTTATTATAAAGAAGGTCCCTATTTGTGAAGTTATGTGTTTTTTTCACAAATTTTCGGCGATGTTGTATAAAATATTACAAATTTTCAGGTGAGTAATCTAGAAAAAGAACTTAAAAATCTGCAAATATAGTGAATAATTGCTGATATATCAACAATAATTCATTATAATTGTTGATATATCAGGAACAATATTAAAAATTGCTGCAATGTGAAATATTACTAGTATACAATCAATTATGGTATAAAATTGCTAAGTTGATGAATACTTGCTGATATATCAGTTGTAATTGTGTATTATTGTTGATATATCAGCAAGTGTTTAAAACTTGATGAAAAACTGAAATAATTGAAGGTGAAATGAAAATTGCTGCAAAATCTTTAATTATTACAATATATCGTTGATAATTCAACAATGTTTTTGCAGTTGATGCAGATAATTGCAAAAGTTGCTGAAATATCAGCAACAATTGTAAATATTTGCATTATTTGTTGCAATATACTAGAGTGTGCTGTTTTTTGTTTGATTCATTTTTTGTGGTTTTAATCTATGAAAATGATGATTATTATGTGTTGAATTTAATTTTGGATTTGCGTGATTTTTTTGATGATTTTAGAAAAACAGGGACCTAATTTATAAAGTTTTAAGACATGAAGTTTTTGTGTATTTCCAAACCTAAACTGGACCTCAGCCAAACTTACCCAAGTTTTAATGTACTAATTAAATATCAATATAGCATTTCTACTATAATTATGTTGGATATTAATTGTTTTTAAGCAAATGATCATTGTAATTTCACCTTGTTTTGCAATTGTTGATCAATATAGCAGTGATATCTGCATGTTATCTAAATAATTACGCATATTTCTATATATATACATATATTTTAATAATCTTGCTTACTTTTTTGCAATCACTACACTAATTAGTTTCAATTCCAAAATTTTCTTACATTATTGTTTTCAATTTAATTATATAATTATATTTTAATTATGAAAATTTTATTATTATATTATAGTAAATAATTAAAATAAATGCATATTTATTTGCAATTATATATAATAAATTCATACATGTTTGCAATTATTCTAAACAAATGTGGAGACAGCTATAATTATACATAATTACTATATAAATATCTGCAGTTATTCCAAATAAATAAAGAGTTGTCTTTAGGAATTCTTAATGACTGCACAGTTTGTACAAGTTTTTAATATGTTTGCTTTTTGTATCTATACTATACTATTAAAGCTGAGTTGTTTTTCGATGGCTCACAGGCTACTTGGATTTTTCTCAAAGAATATTAATATGACACATGGAATGTTTACTCAATCGTCTCAACCATTTCCGAATCTTTCTTTCGCGTTGGCATCCACCTTTTCCCTCCTCCTACGCCTTTCGCCTTCCGCCTTCGTTTTGCCCTACAAATCGTTCATTCCTGATGCCCTAATTTCATATCTACAAACAGAGTTTGCAATATGTAATACGTCTCCAGTTTTCCTTCATCCTCCACTTATTTTCTCTGACCGTAATGCTTTTTGACTTCCTAAACCCTAAATTAAATGGGGGCTATTCAATTCTGTGTTGCAGGAGTTGGTTTGCAAGCATGGCTATATCCTATCGTTTCCCCCTTGATTTTACGTCCGAGCTTATGTGTTCTGCCTTTGTCATTTGCTAGGCCGTGTACGTTCGGTTTAAGGTAAGAACCCTAAATTCCGTACGTTCGTTCTTATTGATGCTTTTACAGTTTGCCTTATCATCTGATTCATATATTCGTTTTTCATTTTTCTTTTTGTTTGTATTCTCCAATTAGAGCTATCTGATTACCGTCCTTTTATGTACTTTTGATGAGTTGCTGGGCTTTACGTTCTCTTCTAGATCACGTTTTGGTACTCTCCGTTCCTAGCGCTGTCTGCGTACCGACTAACTTCATTTTTGGGTGGGATTTGTGTTCTTCTTATTTTCGCAGTGGTTGGTTTCCAGTAAGGTATAATTTACTAATTGTTTCCATATCAATTTTCAATTACTATTTCATTGGATATTTTATTCTGCCACAATGAATTTCTGAATCTTTGGTTTGGCATATAACATTAATTCAAAAATTATTCACCATTTTTATGTGAGAATCTAATTTTTAACTCTGTCTTCATTTCAGTTGATGTAATAAAATATTTGAATAAAATAAAAAAATATGTGCATTACATGGCTGATAGTATACAACAAGATTAAGACAAACAATATTTTAATTATTTTTAATTGCTTGATTGAAATCAAGTTGCTTCTTGATGCCCTATATTATTATTAGCACAGTTAATTGCACTTTAGCTCATACTTTATACTTTCTTTTCCATCATCATGACAAATTTTCCTTTGTTCATCTAAGATTTGTGTATCAATGATGTACTTAATGTTAGGAGAAAAGTGTTGCCTAAAATATCATTGTAATTTGAATGTATTATACACATGAAGGGTGTCCATGACAATGGTGTTGATTATTATATATGCATTTAGGTGTGTGAATTTTTTTGTACATAGCGAGTTAGCTCTTTTTGTAGTCTTTAAACATTTCTTATACATGAATTACTATTAACGCAGTTAATTGAATTGTTGCAATGACCAATGCACAATTATTTCAACCAATACAATGCCAATTCAGAAAAGAGAAATCAATGATGTGCTTGGGCTTACCTAAAAGTGCAAGGCATCATTTACCCTTTTTCTCCTTCGATTACTTATTCCTTTTTATCATCTATTTTAAATTGCAACAAATAATCGATGAATACTATCATGTATGACTCACATGAGCACTACCATTTATAATTCAAGTATGTTCGTGTCTTTTGGCGGTAAACGCTTTCGGTGGGGTGCTTCAGGTAATTATTTTTCATGCTCATTAGTAGTGATTGGTCGCTTCCCATTTGAACATTCACCTCTTATTTTACATAACGTAAACCAAAATCTATTTACTCCAATTTTGTGCTAACCTCCGTTATTTTATTTCTATGGACATGTAATTTCGATCATCCTGTAACCCAACTATATGATTACTAATCGCCTGCAGCCGACTTGCTATTGGTTGTTGTCGTTATCAGTTGTTATTGATGATAAGCAAGAAATTGGGTAAAATGTCATGGCCTACTTCAGGCTATTGTCATTATCAGATATTAATTTTCGCAGCCTGATCCTCCTTCCCTCTCCTATCTATGAAATTCCAGTGCCTGCTTTCTAGGATATTTGTTGGTTGTCGAAAGTGTTTTTGTTAGTAAAACAATCCAGTTCTTTCCACTTTTCAAATTTGACTTGGTGCATACCCTCTAAGATATTTATTCATGAATCTACTACATTTAGCTATTTTTCTTGAGTGTTTTCATCGTTTTTTCGTCCTTTTAACACAACAAAATTCATAGTTTATTTTTTTCTATATCATAAAAAGACTACTTAGTTTAATTGCATCAGGTAATAAAAGCTTATTATAATTTCTTTAAAAACAATGCATGAAAATTTTGCTATGAGTTATGAATGATTTTTCTTTTGCGCTGCAATGCATTATGAATAAAAAGTTATATTTGTTCATACCAAATTATTGTGCTTTGCTGTTTTTAAAAATTCTAAAATGCACGCGGTATTATGCATATTTCTACATACTGTCCAAAGGACGAATATCAACATCGTTGACACTCATGCAATATCTTCTTCGTAGTTACGATGACATTGTTATTTACCATTACTTAGCTTTGTTTTTTTTCTACTCCTTTTCTATTCTTTATCAACATATAGGAAATAAAATTTGAAGGAGACATTTCACCTTTTGTACATTTAAACCAATTACTACATGCTTAACTAACTAGAGATTAAGAAAATCAGCTGAACCACATGATCGGAAAGTCCATCTATGGATTGCATGTAACCAACTGTGAAGAAAAGCTTTTTTGTGCAACATTCTCTAATTGGTTTAATCAAGTTAGCGTTTCTTAGCATGTGTCTTGAATTATATGTATTGTGGGAGAAATCCTATCAGTCCTAGGAATTTTCCAACTGTCGTCAAGAAATGTTTGAGAAGAAAATAAAGAAAATAGCAGTTCAAATTTACTCTTCTTTCTATTTTGCATTCCATTGGTTAAATGTGGTCTTTCAACACAAGAAATATCTATCCTCTGCAATTCTCATTTTCAGTTGGTTTTTCTATGTTTGTGATGTACTCCAAGTAGAACATGCTGTTGGCATATGGGTCTCCTTTTATTTATTGCCTTACTAATGTTTTTTTCTTTTCTTTCCATTTCCCTACACAAATATTCTGATTTTCTTTTACTGATTTCTGCATAAGAACATCACTAATTTGCTAATTTACTTTTTTTATGTGACACCTTTCGGTTGCATTACTGTTAAATGATCGGGTCTCATAAAGCTTATGATTTTTAGTGTTAATACGTTATCATGAGTAAGCCTGTAAATTGATAGGCATCAACACTATCATCTACTACTTTTCTTCTTTGTTTGTTCAAATATACTCCACTACCAGAAGCTTCAAGTGATTACCGCATAAAAAGTGATTACTGCATGAGAAAATCTTCAAGCAAAAACCATTTAGAAGTGTATTGCTAATCATGATGTTTAATAGGTTACCTATTCCATTTGGCAATTTTTTATGAGCCTTCTACTCTGCTTAATTCTTTATCAAGGCGTTGCAATGATGCTGTTTGTTTCATTTTAAGACTAAATGTATTTCAATGTCAATGCTGCAAATGTACGTGTGGAATGTTCTAGCTAAATGTGTATGTGCCGATGCTTGCTAATTTTTTCCAGTTGAGTATAGAGTTTATCATGACTTTACCTTGGTTTTGTTTAGTCGTAGCCATATACGTTATAATGCTAACTCAAGATCCAACTATAGTTGCAAAAGCAATGTGTAGTTATGGTTCGTGTGCATAGCATGTTGTTATAATTCATATCTAATTGTAGTTCATTCTTAGTACAACTAATTAATAAAACCATCTTACCATTTCACACATCAAGAATGGCTAGGAGCATGGTTTTAAGTGTCTTAAATTAGTTTCCCATCTTTTTCATAGTCCAAATGCGGGTAGTTCACCGCCGTATCAACTGAGCTTCCATAATGAAGTGCCATGTCACGACACTACTAGGTTAGCTCCAAGCTTTTAGTCCTCTTCTAATCATTGCCCACAGGTATCAAAATGGGGTTTCTTCTGAACCTTCCTACTTTTTTTTAATGTTGTCGCTGATTGATATCAAATGTTCAATTAAACCTAGGTATCAACATTCTAGTGAATTGATTGTGATTTTTTTTTTTTTTTTTTTGTACATTCAAAGAATTGTGGCGGTAAATAGGGTTGTTCCTGTCTATTTTCAAGGTAGGATTATCTTTAACCTAAGCAGTTGGTTTGTAATAAGCAACTGAGAAAGGGTTAGTAGATTCAAGAATAAGAGATATTTACTGAGTATTAAAATATGAAATAGCATTTAGTATAGAAAATTCATTAAATAGTTAGATGATGGTTTAAAATATGATTATATTATTTCTGCCTGAACTGTCGTGTCTGGATGATGAAAACTAACATTTTATATCAGTTCCAATTCTCTTGGATTTGTTTTGTACACTTTTATTTCCAAGTACGTAGTAATTTCAACTTTCTTTTTGTTTGTTTGATTACGAGTTTCTATGCAATTTCGCAACATTGATGAATGAATCTTTTTTGTTGAATTGCGGCAAAATATATGTATTCCTATTTTAAGTTTTTTTTTTCCATGAAATTTATTTGTAGTTAATACCCTAAACGACTATAATCAAATGCTCTTTTTCATAGTTTTGAATGTTTTTGTAAAAATAGTAAAATTCGATCTTTACAAAATTAACAATGGATTTCCAAAATCGGCAAGTTTTTAACACAGTAGCATGTATTTTGATGTCCAACTGCAGGATTTCTGTTTTACCATTTCATATAACAATGGATTATCATTACACATTTGAACTTTAAAATCACTAGAGACCCTGAAATATCAAACCTTTCCCATACACTGGTTTAAACTTTACATTTAAAGAGATAAAAGCTGCTGGTTAAAAGTGATACTGTACTAAGATTTTGTCTTCTCTACGGTAACAAATAATAGTGCTTGCTCTATGTTCATAATTTGTTCAACATTAGGATACATTATTATACTCATTTTTTTAAAACACCTACAGGATAGTTTATTCTTTTAGGAGCATGTATTATCCTTGACTTAAGATTGCATAAGAACAGTTAATGTCTAAAGAAGAGTGTTCAAATGTATTTTGGTTTGATATCCTTTCTGTGGAACTAAGCTCAACAAACAACAAATAAAGGAATTCGTGTTATCTGAAAGGTTCTTATATGATACTATTCTGATATCCTTTCTATTGAAGTAAACTCAACAAACAACCAATAAAGGAATTTGTGTTATCTGAAAGGTTCTTATATGATACTATTTTCCTATTTTTTATTGTTCGGACATGGTAAAATAATCATAATACAACCATTTACTTTTTTATTCGACGTCGTTTTATTAAACTAAACATGAAATAAACTTAGTTTACGCGAGTTTAGATTTTTGTTTTAAATAACTGTAAACCATAGTTATTACATATGATAGTCTATTTGCAGCCATAACTATTTAAATAGCATGCATTCATCAACTGTGCTACTCTAAAATTAATATAGTGTACTATTTTCTTTGTAGGCCAGTGGATTTGAACCTTAAACAGTTATCATCAAGTGGCAAGTTCTGAATGATGAAGCAGACTGAAGGAGCAAAAGTTGTCAACCGTAAGAGATGGTAAGTGACTGTTTCCACGTATCTATGTATGAGTAATAAGAGATTTATATCTTCCCTTTTCATCTTTCCAACTTGAATATTAGTTTATTGGAAAGACGGAAATCTTTCATGTTTCCTATAATTTCTTACTGCATATAATTGAGACATTTTATACATTTTCAAAGATTTAGTTTTATATTATATATGAATACCCAACATACATTACTAAAATTGTTCAACGTTTCAATCGGAATACATAGGGTGCTAATTTTATGCAAACTTCCTTTGTAGCCTTAATTCTGCTCTTAGCCAAAGAACAAACATACTACTATTTACTTTGACTTCGATAGCTAATAATTGTTTCAAAATACAATTTACATGGCAGTCTTGCATTATTTGATGCATTGATTTCACATACATTGACTCAGATATTGTGTATGAGTATGTTATTTGTATGAGATTTATTGCTTCTTGCTTTATTCTATTTTCTTCGATTTAATGATATCTTTTTCATGGCAAAAATTAATTTTTTAAGAGGATTTTCGACCATGGTCACCATACTAACCACTTATTCCTTGCCGTGGAACTCATGCATTATTGGTTTAGGAAACAATTCAAAACCTGAAACTTTTTATAAGTGATTTTTTTTTAACTAAATGGTTACGTTCCTACGGTAAGTATTGAAAAATATATGACCTTATAATGATTGCTTATAAATGGTTATTTTAGAAATTAAAACTGAATTTATAAACACCAAACTGCAAAATTATAAGATATAAGTTTTAGAAAACCAAATAAATCTTGGTCTAAGGTTTGAAAATTCAATTATCGTTTCTTATCAGAACCAGTGCCGAGAATCTCAATATTATAGAAAACTCAGCCTTTAGGAACAAAAAGGTGGTTTGGCAAATTCGTAATTTAACGTATCAAATTTTTTTATGTACTTCTAAAGCTAAAAATTAGAGTATTTATTCTGAAGAATTGTTTTAGCCTGAAACTGTTCCTTATATTATATATTTCAATCACAAAGTGAAAAACCTTTAATTTTTTTAGCTTTTGTTAGCAGATTTTATAATAAGTTGGTATGCATCTCTGATCTTCTGATTAAGAATAATAAAGAATGGTAATTTAGATGAGATTCTTGGGTCACTAATGCTTATTGATTGTGTTAGGAAGCTTCAAAGCAATAGGTTTTATGTAAAAGACCGACGGTAATGAAACCCTTACTAGGTATGGAAAAAGAGGAATATATCTCAATGATAAATGGATGTGAGTCTACTTAAAATATTCAAAGGACAGCTACGTCTTCATTTTGGAATTGCCTTTACTCCATCATGTTAAAAAATTAAATAGATGGATGAAGCTGAATAAGAGACTAAATTTTCCTAGACTCGAATGAAAAATTGAGGTTTAGCATTGCAGGGTGACGTTAGACAAATGACGTTGGCGATAATGCTCTTTGAATAAATATTTTTGGGTAGTAGCGCATATGTTAATATTCTTAATATTGGTTATCAAAATCACTAAACCTGTTGAACCAATGCTGCTTTGTCCTCATTTTTCCACAGTTGTATCTTTTCACTGTGAAGGCAAATAATGAGAAGTTCCACTATGGATGTTATAAATGAATGAACATCTTCAGCCATTTTTGTGTAACTGCACAAAAGTAAAAAAAAAGCCAATCCCCTGATATTTTTGTAAGATGATTGTTTTCTGTATGGTATTTCTTTTGCTATATGTCATTTTGATAAGTAAAAGATAATCCAGGTTTTTTTAACAACATGATGCTGTGTTTTATTTTATGTTTATATATTGACTCGAGTTGTCGTTCTTAAGTGGAATCTTACTATGAATTGGCCTAAACAGGCTGTGAATGATTTGAAGCTTGCTGATTATTAGATTTTCTTCTTTTCTTTCTTACGGAAGGAGAAGTGCTGTTGATGGGAATCTTATTATATAAGGTCAGTTCTTTGTTCAATTTTTCAGTCATTTATGTATCATTGTTTTTTCAACAAACAGCAACTTATCTAAAACAATTATCATTGAAATACGACTATAGTGAATCTATGGCTGAAAGTTCAAATCTATTTTCAAGTCAAAGTTTAAAATTTGCAATTTAGAACCTATGACTTAACCCATTTTGAAAATATTAATCCACTGTCAATGTCTGAACCATTAGCCATGTTTTGCTTCAACATAAAATTGCATTACTTTCACATGAAAGTGTAAATCAAATGAGAATCTTAGATATTGGTTGATTTATCAATTTTTGTTTTAAATTTTCGTTTATACAAAAATGTGCAGGATGCATATAAATTTCGGAAAACAGCCAATTCAAAAAATGAAGTTAACATAGACAATAGCGAACAACTTTGTTCTTTTGTTTTTGCTTAAGGAAATAACATAAGCAAGACAAATGATCTATGCTTCCATCGCCCCCTCTATTCCCTTTGTTGTCTTCTCCGTCTTTGTTTCGTCCCATCATTTGTTCATCCGTTCTTCTCATATTTTGTAATTAATTTTAGGAACTCAAGGCATAAATTCAAAATGAACCAAACCGAACCTTAGTTTTTAAAGCTTTGCTATTTTTGTATTGCAAGTAATGATAAAACAGCCGTCCACATATGTGCCATAGTAAGCTGTTAAATTTGTTGATTTTCAGGAAATGTAGATAATTACATATTAGGCAACTATGATCTATATATTCAAACATATTGCTGTCTTATTATGATTGAATAATTAATACAAATTGTTTGTTTTCATTTATCTTGAACAAAATTTTATTTATGGAATATTTGAACATTATGTATTTTTCAAAGATATTGGTTTTGAATTATCCTATATTTGCAGGTATTGTATTTGTATGGTAGGTTGTTGCCTTTTATGAAGAACGTTGACCAAGACAGTAAACTATTGCTAGGAAAAGAAGGGATTAGGAGTGAATAAGTCTTGGTGTTTTATTCATGTCAGCAGGATCGCCTTTTCCAAAGTAACAGTTTGTAAGCAAACATGTACTGATGCAAGATAGTATACAGATCAGTTCTACATGGTCCTGTATTGAATATATACCGTTATAAGTCCTTGCTGTTTTATATTTTTCAGAGATACGCTCTAATTTTGTATCCACATTTACACATACACCGTGTTCAACTTATTCTGTTAATAAACGACTTGCGAATTGTATATTGAGTTCAGTTCTTTCTTAGTAGTTAAAGTTCCATAGCGTCATACAAAGATGTCCTTACTTATACCTTTTGCAGTGAAAATTTTCAGTTCTATTTATCATTTAAGGTTCGTTTGAAAAAAGGTTAATTTGGAAAATTTTATATGTATCACCATTATGATAAACAAAATTCTAAATAGTATATAACTAAAAAACTACATGCATCCCGTGTGCGAAGCACGGGTTCACACTAGTTAAAACTAGTAACTGAATTTAATTACGGGAAATGGTTATATAAAAATGTTGATAACTAAATTTTGATATCGTATTAGATCATTAATTTTGTCTTCCAAGTACATAAGTTTGAAAAAATATACATATACATTTCAGAAGTTCGAGATTAAACGTCTTGCTTTCAATACATCAATTTTATTTGTTGGTTTTGGACTGCAAAAATTGTTGTGTTAGACTTTTCTTAAGTCTCCAACTGTAAGACTGGCATGAGAGAATGTGATATGCTAATTCACTTTTCAAATTTATATTTTAATATTTAAAATTAATTAAATATTCAAAATTAAATGACTAAACTTCATAATTGTTACGTTCTTTCCTATAAAAGAACTTTGACCTCGGAGCAAGAGGGGAGAAAAAATGCTTCCAAACCCATTTACTTTTCCAAATCATTCAATTGAAAAGATAATTAAATTTTCTAAGTCTTCAAATTTACAAAAAAATTCGATAACACTTCCTTTGCAAGACTCGATAAAAAAACTACAACTTATCTTGTATCGCGAAAACAAATTGATAATAAACCAAAAGGCAAGCAACTACCCATAATTGGGACATGAAATTATTTAACTCAAACGACAATTGTGATAACGTGCTATTACAAACAACATAACTATCCAAAATGATATATAATCATTGAGCTAAAATAAGAATCAATCACAAAATCATGGATATAGAAATATATAACTCTGAAGCTCATAGTGGAAATAAATAAATACATGACTAGTTCATGAAGCTACTACATTAGTTCACATTTTATTTTTTGAAGTAATTTTTTTTGGAAATAATATACGTTCAATAAATGCATAATTGAACTGAAATAATGAAGAAAAATAGAAAAGATGGATCAATCAACTATGTCTTCATCTCTAGAAATGCGCTCCTCAACTGTAATACTCTGATTGACAAGACAAAATGAAAAAAGCACCTGAATTAGAACTAACATTCTCATGTAAATTAACTAAAATTATACGTAATAAATCAAGAGATGTTATAGGTTTTCCATCTCCATAGGATCCTTCAAATTGTCTATATATAGTGAGATATGCTATATATAATGTCTATCAGGAAAATAAATATTAAAATAGCTTTATATTTATCCATCTTAACACAATCTAAAGCATGTAGTCTATGTAGGTTCTATAACACAACGAGTAACATCCGGAACAAATGAGTCCCCTATAGGTAATATGCTAAAACAAAATCATACTGGGATCGTATAGGGATAAAAGTATAACAAGAAAGATGGGGAAATGCACATGGTAGGGTTCTACCAGTTGTAACAACCCGAAAATCTGGGCCAGTTTAAAATTTTTATTTTGGCAATTTTAGCGAATTTTGATTATTTAAAATGAATTATTTTAAATAAAATCGACGAGAAATTTATTTTGAATATATTTAGAACGTATATATTATATAGATTGTCGTTAGAATATAAATAATTATATATAATTATAAAAGGAATTGAAAATGGCGCGGTAGTTCGATAATTCGATTTCAAACTTCAATTGAAAGTACCGGGTGCAAAACAATCCGGATTTTAGTGAAACCAAAAATAATAGAACCTAATTGAGAATATCTTTCCAACGAATCCGACAAATCCAAATTTCATAGCGGGAATCAAAAGATATGTCCAGTTGAAAATTCTGAATAGTCGCTATGGAATTCAGGCCCTTAAAAATGGAAATTTTGCAAACGACCTCGGATTTCGATGAAACTAGTTTTGTTGGATCCGTGATGTCAAATTATTGCTAGGTTCCAAATTTCATAATTTTTCGATCAATATGTGAGCGTGGCAAAGGAAATGCGTTTGACATGTTTCAGTTGATTTTAATCGACTGGAAAATGGCCATGTTTCAAACGGTCTCAGAATTCGGCGAAATCAGTTTTGTTAGGACCGTATCGTCAATACGAAGCTAGAAAATATTTTTCTGGAATTTTTCGAGTTAGTACGTGGCCCCGGTAATTTGAAATGTGCGTTTAAATTGAATATATAAAGAATTATACTTTAAATTTAACGGAAACTAGTTGTAACAGCCGAATCAGCCTACGATACATATCCCATTGTGTTCTGAATGGGGTAAAACGCTATGGACGACAGTCGGTGGGTTCGATTTCGAGTTTGAAATAAAAAGTTGCTTTTAATTTTAAAAATAATTAAATATATATATTATATTATATAACTCTCTTTCCTTTAACCCCTTTCCCTTTCCTTCGTTGACTTCAGAAAATCGATTTCCCTTAAATGGAAAAAAAAACCGTAACCACCTCGTCGCGCCTCCCAACCCTAGTTCGATGACCGCCGCCGCTGCTCTTCCTGGCGTCGCCCATCGCCATAGCCGGATCCGACCTCTCCCCTCCAACGCCGCCTTCTCTCTCCTCTCCCTCCTCTTCGTACCGCAAGCCCTTACACCAATTAGAACAGCCGCCACCCAGTTTCAGGGCCGCCGTGCCCCACTCCAGCACCACCGCCGGGCTGTGCCGGACCTCCACCGCCTGCAGCCACCTTCCTCCGCCAACCAACACCCCCGTGAGCTTTTACACTTGTTTTTATTCATTTCAAGAAATAAAAATGCGGTTGTTTTCCTAGGAATTGTGTTATAAATAAAATGTGAGTTTATTACATACATGATATATATAAAACCGAGATTTTGTTTATAGGAAGTAGTTTTTATTTATTTGTTTTTGTTTATATAATGAGTTTTAAATTTCAGATCTGGGATATATACCTTTAGACGATGATAAATATATAGTTTTTATATATTTAGAGTATTAGAAATATTGTTTTTATATATTGAATAGCATAGTAAAAATGTGATTTTTATATATTGAACATCGAAGTAAAAATGTGATTTTTATATATTGAACATCGAAGTAAAAATGTGATTTTTATATATTGAACATCGAAGTAAAAATGTGATTTTTACATATGTAGTGGCTACGGGCAACGAAGATGACAAAAACGAGATAACGATGAAGATTTCTATCAAAGAAGAGTTAAGATGATTGGATAGCTTTCGGTGAGAATTTCTCACCTTTCAATTTCTTTTTCTAATTATATATATACTAGGATGCAAATGGTGTTTAGTAGCACCCGACATAATCGTCCACAGACCATGGACTTGTTTGTTTGGTTGCATAAATTAGTTAGATGATTTGATTTGAATTTGGTTGTTTGGTGAATTTAATTGATGTGTGAATGGCGTGGGCCTTCACTAGACCGGGGATAAGGCTAGGCCTCGTCCCGTTTCTAGTATCGTGCCGTTATGCCGCCGAAATTTTCTAAAAATAAGTTAGAAAAATAAAGATAACATTTTATTTAATAAATGAACCGAATAGAATATTCATAGGTTGAATAAAATAGTTGATCGTTAAAAATATAATTTTTAACGTGAATGTGAATAAATAAATATTCATTTACAAACCGGACGGTTTGTTTATGTACACCTATTTGAAGGACATTGATTGGGACGATAAATTTTACGCATCGCCCAACTGCACAAATAAAATCTGTGTTTGATTGTTTGAAACCCCACACGGGTATTGGGATGATATTTGACGTACACTAATCCCGATTGTTTAGTTGTATGTCGATCGATTGATTGACAGGCTGTTATAAGCGTTGAATATTTATATTCGATGCTTATACAGTGTAGAATGCACTTAGGATGATGGTTGATTATTCATTGTCGTGATTGTATACGCGTGTTGTAGAAAATCCATATAATTAACATTATATGGTAATTGATTGGGCCTCATTCCAGTTTCGAAATAGAAATATTTGAAATAGAAATATTTGAAATAGAAATATTTGAAATAGAAATATTTGAAATATAAATATTTGAAATAGAATATTTGAAAATAGAAACATATGAAGCCGTGTTGGTTAGATTGACGCCATTTCGACGGGAACGATATTTATATCGATTTTATTCATTCTTCAATGAATATTGAATAGATTTGAAATTGAATAGATTTCAAATTCGAACTACATTGAAATGAATTGAAATTCGAATTATATTTAAAGTGAATTGAAAATCGAATTAAACTGAATAGATTTGAAATTCGAACTATACTGAAAGGATTTGAAATTCGAACAGAAATGAATTCAAATTGAAAATGAATAGAAATGAATTCGGATTGAAATTGAAAATGAATTGAAATGAATTCAAATTGGAAATGAATAGAAATGAAAACGAATTGAAATCGAACAGAAATTGAATTAGAAATCAATTTGAATTGAAATTGATTTGAAATGAATTTAAGACGAATTTATATTGGAATATTCAATTTTGATTTGAAATTGAATATGAAGTTGAAACCGCTTTGAAAATGAATTAAAAAACGATTTATAAAGCACGTTTTAAATTGAAATCGATGAAGTATATATATTATATATATTATATATATTATATATATAATATAATGGCCTGAATAGAACGCGCCGCGCCGCGGCAGTTCGTGAATTTCGACCATTGACTTCGAATGGCTATTGCGGGAGATCCGACCGTCGGATTCTCCTAAAACCGGAACCGTTGGGTTCGTATCGAAAAGAGCTTTCTAACGAATGTGAGAAATTAGAAATCTAACGGTTGGATTTGTAATTTTGTCCAAATCAAATTTGAAAAAGGTCGCTGTAAGTGCAGTTCGATGGCCATTGTTGGAAATCGACTGTACGAGCCTTGATAAAATTATTAAAAATAGTAAAAATTTGTGTAAAATCATAAGAAATGATTTAGGAAGAATTGGGATGAAAAACTCCATATTTGAAAAGATAAAAATAGATTTTTATCGATCTGAACTAGTTTTGAACTAGAATTATAATTCTATTTATTTTTAAATAAATAAATTGAATTTGAAAAGGGTTTTAAAAATAGCCAGAATTTCCAATGATTGCATTGGAGTGGATATGAATCGAAATTGTCTTCGGAATATTTCGATGTTGGAATTCGTGATTATACGGATGTTGTTATGGAAATTTGAAAGATATATATTTATATCGTTATTTCCAATACGACATTTGTTAATCGTAGAATTTGATATTGAATATAAGCCGATATATTTTCTATTCAGAGCCTTGTATTGAATATCAAATGTGATTTGGGTTTGCCGTGAATGGTGTCTTCATTAACACTGTTCTTAAGCCCAGTTGAGAAAAGATTAAATATTTTTATTTAGATTTAATGAAGTGTACCAATTAAATGATATTTAATTGGAACTGAATTGATTTTGATTTTTGGGTTTATCGTGGACAGTGTTTTAAATAACACTCGTTCTTTAACCCGATAATTAATGGGATGTGATTTTGGGTTTATCGTGAACTGTGTTTAAATGACACTGATTCTTTAACCCAGTTAAAGATTAAAGCTAAGTGGAGTTTTAATGAATCTTTAATTAGATTGAAAGATCGAGAATGGAGTATCATCAGTTTTACTCCAGGCGATAGTTAAATCTTTAATTAGATTTAAACGTGAAATGGTAATTGAATTTACCGATAACACCGTGGTGTTAGATATGAAGTATTACCAGTTTTACTTCATGGGATGAATAGGTTGGGATTGGGAAATTAAAACAAATGATTACTTCGGTAAGGTTCGTTAATCCCGACTAGTTGAATTGAAATTCAAAAGAAGATTAGAGAATAAATTCAAGGAATTTATCTTGGATAAAATTAATGGGAACTTTTCCCTATGAATGTGAAATTTAGAAACTAACTGTCGGTTAGCCAAGCAGAATGGTTTTCTGGATATTGATCTGATGTTGGTTTCGGCCTTCGGGGTTAATGTTTGGGGAATTATTCTCTTGTTAATTTACGGTTAGTGACTGATGAATTGGAATAAGGCGTATGTTGTGTTTGTGTAACACTTATTTAAAATATAAGCGAGTTATTCGGAAAGACCGGGTTTATCCCATTCTGAATAACTGTTACGACGATAAGTCGAAGATGAAGACGATGGTCGAAGACTGGAGGTCTTCACGTCGTTTGGGTGATAACTGATGATCTTGATTGGGTTGTACACCCAAGAAGATGGAAACAGTTGGTGATCGTCTAGACGTGCTTGGAGATCGATGGATATGCGGGGTACTAGGTGCCTCCGGTTTCGTTCAGACCCAGAACGGACTTGTAAATGGACTGTGTGTCTGACATTGGATTTTAGTCCGTGTGATTGATCTCTATTAAATATATATCTGTTTGGCAGCGGAGAATTTATTCTCTTGCTTAACGCCCTTCTCTGAGACGTACGAGCTCAGGGGTTATACATTGATGGATATCAAACGCATGGAGTGAATTGCCTGTGTGGCATGCCTAAGTGGCAATTGATCGAGGCTTCTATTGAAAAGCAAAGTCTTGTGGTGATGATCAAAGCACGGCCTTTGTGGCGTAGCTTTGTGTAACGTTTACTTCGCGAGTTTCGCACCCCGGTTGTGAACCAAAAACGGGAGAGGACCTCAGGGAGGGCATGCGTTTCTTTCTAGCTAGGGTGGTGTCAGTGACCTACCAGCCCTGACATTTATATACTTTTCACCTGTGTGGTTGTTGCTGTTGCGAGGCGCCTCGGTTTGATCGGACGATCCGGGTCTGATGGAGTCATTCGTTGGCTCATTGACACCCTAAAGGGTGGGGAAACGCAGTGTTCAGGAATTTTAATCCACATCGGTGGACCGGCCCTGACGATCCAAGGGTCACTCGAGCTCTGATCCTGAGACACGGGCTAGAGCGTCTCGAATCGGTTGAGGACTATCTTTTGCCTCGGTTCATAGATGGAAATCCAATTTCCTAATACGTGACCTTGCGGTTTTATTTGTAAACCTATATCTGGCGACATAGTGGCATGGGACGCTCATGCCGCCTATGATTGATACTTATGATTTGAAGTTGTTTTATACACTATGCACTTATAATAGTATCAAATGATTTGTTTTAAACGTATCAAGCATTCTTGGCTATTATAAGGTAAAAACCCTATCCTCCGGCTTGCGTTGTATTGTGTGATGGGAACTGGGTCTTATAATAGCTTCATTGTTCTTTATTTAGCATTGCGCTATTGTTATATGCACTGGTATTCTTGGGAGGAAACCCGTTCCGTGTTATACGGCGTGGTCCCTTGATTTACCTAACTTTAAAATAAAGATTTACTGTTTTAGTTCTCACACCAGTCACATGACTGACCTGGAGTTTATTGTTTTGACCTAAACTCTGGGTGCCCTTATTTTGACACGGGCAGCTAGTAGTTTTGGTTTTGCAGATTTATATTCACAGGATCCCGGATTACAGCTGGAACAATATCCGGAAATCTTTGTATCCGTATATCTCTTCTAGTTGTGTATTGTATTATTTTCCGCTGCTATGTATTTAAATGTAATTTAAATCTCTGATATTTCTGTGTCATATTTATTCATTTATACTCTGTTTATTCTTGTAATCTGATGCATTGTTGTAATATACAATGAAATGTTCTTCCGTCTGCATTCTATTTTGTGGCTTGTTCTCGAACTATCTGCGCTTTCCTTTACGGGGAAGTAACGGGTCTTCACAGTTGGTATCAGAGCTTTGGTTTACAGAGCTCGAGAACAACACACATTAGAACCATACGAAAGAATTCATCAGATATTGGACTAGTAAAATCCAATGGGAATGACTCGTTTGAGATGGGATCAGTAGTATCCTAGAACGAGTGTGAAGAGTATATTTTTAAAATTGTAAACCAATTTTGTTTTGAAAATTTAAATCACTTATTCGTATTTGATTATTTATTTATATAAATTTGGACAATCCAATATATAAAGATTTTGCATATATGTCTTGCAAACGTGTATTCGAAGTTTCAATATACCGGATAGTTATAGAATCGCACTCTAGTGCCCGGGGATAATTCTGGTGATGGGGCACCGTCGCCAGTATTTATTTTCGAGTTTCGAAGGTGAGATTTCTATATATTTCCTATTGACTGGTGTGAGAACCGAAACTAGATAGGATTTATTGTTGTGATTTGGTATCAAAAATCTGATTTTTGACTATGTATCAAAGTTATGAATTTCAAAAGCTAATCAACTAATGGATTGATGTTTGTGTTGTTTGTTTATTTGTTTGATAATTTTGAACTTTTACGCCTAATTGAATCAAATATTGAATTGTATTGAAATTGGTCGCATTTGCTTGCATATATATGTACTTACATTGAACAGGTCATAGCAAGGAGGCTAGAGCAGAGAATAAAATTTGTTTGCCCGACAAATAGGTACATGTTTACTACATAATTTACTGTTTTGTTTGGGTGATGATGATTTTATGAGCCTATTGGCTAGCCGCTTGGCTTTTTATTTTTCTTTTTGAGATCAGAAGGCCTGTATGGCAATTTCGGGATTTTCCCGTGGCTCCCGGTGCAGGGGAGGTTATGGCGAAATTTTTCAAAAATTTAGGGTGTTAGCCAAATTTTTGAAAATTCTCAGAAACTGAAAGGTTGGAGAATGGAAGCCAAATCGAACGTAGAGTTGATTAATCAAACCACTTTCGACTTTGTTCCTTTTCGGGGACGAAAAGTTTTAAGTGGGGGAGATTGTAACAACCCGAAAATCTGGGCCAGTTTAAAAATTTTATTTTCGCAATTTTAGCGAATTTTGATTATTTATTTTAAATAAAATCGACGAGAAATTTATTTTGAATATATTAAGAACGTATATGTTATATAGATCGTCGTTAGAATATAAATAATTATATATAATTATAAAAGGAATTGAAAATGGCGCGGTAGTTCGATAATTCTATTTCAAACTTCAATTGAAAGTACCGGGTGCAAAACAATCCAAATTTTAGTGAAACCAAAAATAATAGAACCTAATTGAGAATATCTTTCCAACAAATCCGACAAATCCAAATTTCATAGCGGGAATCAAAAGATATGTCCAGTTGAAAATTCTGAATAGTCGCTATGGAATTCAGGCCCTTAAAAATGGAAATTTTGCAAACGACCTCGGATTTCGACGAAACCAGTTTTGTTGGATCCGTGATGTCAAATTATTGCTAGGTTCCAAATTTCATAATTTTTTGAATCAATATGTGAGCGTGGCAAAGGAAAACGCGTTTGACCTGTTTCAGTTGATTTTAATCGACTGGAAAATGGCCATTTTTCAAACGGTCTCAGAATTCGGCGAAATTAGTTTTGTTAGGACCGTATCGTCAATACGAAGCTAGAAAATATTTTTCTGGAATTTTTCGAGTTAGTACGTGGCCCCGGTAATTTGAAATGTGTGTTTAAATTGAATATATAAAGAATTATACTTTAAATTTAACGGAAACTGATTGTAACAGCCGAATCAGCCTACGATACATATCCCATTGTGTTCGGAATGGGGGTAAAACGCTATGGACGACAGTCGGTGGGTTCGATTTCGAGTTTGAAATAAAAAGTTGCTTTTAATTTTAAAAATAATTAAATATATATATTATATTATATAACTCTCTTTCCTTTAACCCCTTCCCCTTTCCTTCGTTGACTTCAGAAAATCGATTTCCCTTAAACGGAAAAAAACCCGTAACCACCTCGTCGCGCCTCCCAACCCTAGTTCGATGACCGCCGCCGCTGCTCTTCCTGGCGTCGCCCATCGCCATAGCCGGATCCGACCTCTCCCCTCCAACGCCGCCTTCTCTCTCCTCTCCCTCCTCTTCGTACCGCAAGCCCTTACACCAATTAGAACAGCCGCCACCCAGTTTCAGGGCCGTCGTGCCCCACTCCAGCGCCACCGCCGGGCTGTGCCGGACCTCCACCGCCTGCAGCCACCTTCCTCCGCCAACCAACACCCCCGTGAGCTTTTACACTTGTTTTTATTCATTTCAAGAAATAAAAATGCGGTTGTTTTCCTAGGAATTGTGTTATAAATAAAATGTGAGTTTATTACATACATGATATATATAAAACCGAGATTTTGTTTATAGGAAGTAGTTTTTATTTATTTGTTTTTGTTTATATAATGAGTTTTAAATTTCAGATCTGGGATATATACCTTTGGACGATGATAAATATATAGTTTTTATATATTTAGAGTATTAGAAATATTGTTTTTATATATTGAATAGCATAGTAAAAATGTGATTTTTATATATTGAACATCGAAGTAAAAATGTGATTTTTATATATTGAACATCGAAGTAAAAATGTGATTTTTACATATGTAGTGGCTACGAGCAACGAAGATGAATAAAATGAGATAACAATGAAGATTTCTATCAAAGAAGAGTCAAGATGATTGGATAGCTTTCGGTGAGAATTTCTCACCTTTCAATTTCTTTTTCTAATTATATATATACTAGGATGCAGACGGTGTTTAGTAGCACCCGACACAATCGTCCACAGACCATGGACTTGTTTGTTTGGTTGCATAAATTAGTTAGATGATTTGATTTAAATTTGGTTGTTTGGTGAATTTAATTGATGTGTGAATGGCGTGGGCCTTCACTAGACTGGGGATAAGGCTAGGCCTCGTCCCGTTTCTAGTATCGTGCCGTTATGCCGCCGAAATTTTCTAAAAATAAGTTAGAAAAATAAAGATAACATTTTATTTAATAAATGAACCGAATAAAATATTCATAGGTTGAATAAAATAGTTGATCGTTAAAAATATAATTTTTAACATGAATGTGAATAAATAAATATTCATTTACAAACCGGACGGTTTGTTTATGTACACCTATTTGAAGGACATTGATTGGGACGATAAATTTTACACATCGCCCAACTGCACAAATAAAATCTGTGTTTGATTGTTTGAAACCCCACACGGGTATTGGGATGATATTTGACGTACACTAATCCCGATTGTTTAGTTGTATGTCGATCGATTGATTGACAGGCTATTATAAGCGTTGAATATTTATATTAGATGCTTATACAGTGTAGAACGCACTTTGGATGATGGTTGATTATTCATTGTTGCGATTGTATACGCGTGTTGTAGAAAATCCATATAATTAACATTATATGGTAATTGATTGGGCCTCATTCCAGTTTCGAAATAGAAATATTTGAAATAGAAATATTTGAAATAGAATATTTGAAAATAGAAATATATGAAGCCGTGTTGGTTAGATTGACGCCATTTCGACGGGAACGATATTTATATCGATTTTATTCATTCTTCAATGAATATTGAATAGATTTGAAATTGAATAGATTTGAAATTCGAACTACATTGAAATGAATTGAAATTCGAATTATATTTAAAGTGAATTGAAAATCGAATTAAACTGAATAGATTTGAAATTCGAACTATACTGAAAGGATTTGAAATTCGAACAGAAATGAATTCAAATTGAAAATGAATAGAAATGAATTCGGATAGAAATTGAAAATGAATTGAAATGAATTCAAATTGGAAATGAATAGAAATGAAAACGAATTGAAATCGAACTGAAATTGAATTAGAAATCAATTTGAATTGAAATTGATTTGAAATGAATTTAAGACGAATTTATATTGGAATATTCAATTTTGATTTGAAATTGAATATGAAGTTGAAACCGCTTTGAAAATGAATTGAAAAACGATTTATAAAGCACGTTTTAAATTGAAATCGACGAAGTATATATATTATATATATTATATATATAATATAATGGCCTGAATAGAACGCGCCGCGCCGCGGCAGTTCGTGAATTTCGACCATTGACTTCGAATGGCTATTGCGTATGATCCGACCGTCGGATTCTCCTAAAACCGGAACCGTTGGGTTCGTATCGAAAAGAGCTTTCTAACGAATGTGAGAAATTAGAAATCTAACGATTGGATTCGGAATTTTGTCCAAATCAAATTTGAAAAAGGTCGCTGTAAGTGCAGTTCGATGGCCATTGTTGGAAATCGACTGTACGGGCCTTGATAAAATTATTAAAAATAGTAAAAATTTGTGTAAAATCATAAGAAATGATTTAGGAAGAATTGGGATGAAAAACTCCATATCTGAAAAGATAAAAATAGTTTTTTATCGAAATGAACTAGTTTTGAACTAGAATTATAATTCTATTTATTTTTAAATAAATAAATTGAATTTGAAAAGGGTTTTAAAAATAACCAGAATTTCCAATGATTGCATTGGAGTGGATTTGAATCGAAATTGTCTTCGGAATATTTCGATGTTGGAATTCGTGATTATACGGATGTTGTTATGGAAATTTGAAAGATATATATTTATATCGTTATTTCCAATACGACATTTGTTAATCGTAGAATTTGATATTGAATATAAGCCGATATATTTTCTATTCAGAGCCTTGTATTGAATATCAAATGTGATTTGGGTTTGTCGTGAATGGTGTCTTCATTAACACTGTTCTTAAGCCCAGTTGAGAAAAGATTAAATCTTTTTATTTAGATTTAATGAAGTGTACCAATTAAATGATATTTAATTGGAATTGAATTGATTTTGATTTTTGGGTTTATCGTGGACAGTGTTTTAAATAACACTCGTTCTTTAACCCGATAATTACTGGGATGTGATTTTGGGTTTATCGTGAACTGTGTTTAAATGACACTGATTCTTTAACCCAGTTAAAGATTAAAGCTAAGTGGAGTTTTAATGAATCTTTAATTAGATTGAAAAGATCGAGAATGGAGTATCACCAGTTTTACTCCAGGCGATAGTTAAATCTTTAATTAGATTTAAACGTGAAATGGTAATTGAATTTACCGATAACACCGTGGTGTTAGATATGAAGTATTACCAGTTTTACTTCATTGGATGAATAGGTTGGGATTGGGAAATTAAAACAAATGATTACTTCGGTAAGGTTCGTTAATCCCGACTAGTTGAATTGAAATTCAAAAGAAGATTAGAGAATAAATTCAAGGAATTTATCTTGGATAAAATTAATGGGAACTTTTCCCTATGAATGTGAAATTTAGAAACTAACTGTCGGTTAGCCAAGCAGAATGGTTTTCTGGATATTGATCTGATGTTGGTTTCGGCCTTCGGGGTTAATGTTTGGGGAATTATTCTCTTGTTAATTTACGGTTAGTGACTGATGAATTGGAATGAGGCGTATGTTGTGTTTGTGTAACACTTATTTAAAATATACGCGAGTTATTCGGAAAGACCGGGTTTATCCCATTCTGAATAACTGTTACGACGATAAGTCGAAGATGAAGACGATGGTCGAAGACTGGAGGTCTTCACGTCGTTTGGGTGATAACTGATGATCTTGATTGGGCTGTACACCCAAGAAGATGGAAACAGTTGGTGATCGTCCAGACGTGCTTGGAGATCGATGGATATGCGGGGTACTAGGTGCCTCTGGTTTCGTTCAGACCCAGAACGGACTTGTAAATGGACTGTGTGTCTGACATTGGATTTTAGTCCGTGTGATTGATCTCTATTAAATATATATCTGTTTGGCGGCGGAGAATTTATTCTCTTGCTTAACGCCCTTCTCTGAGACGTACGACCTCAGGGGTTATACATTGATGGATATCAAACGCATGGAGTGAATTGCCTGTGTGGCATGCCTAAGTGGCAATTGATCGAGGCTTCTGTTGAAAAGAAAAGTCTTGTGGTGATGATCAAAGCACGACCTTTGTGGCGTAGCTTTGTGTAACGTTTACTTCGCAAGTTTCGCACCCCGGTTGTGAACCAAAAACAGGAGAGGACCTCAGGGAGGGCATGCGTTTCTTTCTAGCTAGGGTGGTGTCAGTGACCTACCAGCCCTGACATTTATATACTTTTCACCTGTGTGGTTGTTGCTGTTGCGAGGCGCCTCGGTTTGATCGGACGATCCGGGTCCGATGGAGTCATTCGTTGGCTCATTGACACCCCAAAGGGTTGGGAAACGCAGTGTTCAGGAATTTTAATCCACATCGGTGGACCGGCCCTGACGATCCAAGGGTCACTCGAGCTCTGATCCTAAGACACGGGCTAGAGCATCTCGAATCGGTTGAGGACTATCTTTTGCCTCGGTTCATAGATGGAAATCCAATTTCCAAATACGTGACCTTGCGGTTTTATTTGTAAACCTATATCTGGCGGCATAGTGGCATGGGACGCTCATGCCACCTATGATTGATACTTATGATTTGAAGTTGTTTTATACACTATGCACTTATAATAGTATCAAATGATTTGTTTTAAACGTATCAATCATACTTGGCTATTATAATGTAAAAACCCTATCCTCCGGCTTGCGTTGCATTGTGTGATGGGAACTGGGTCTTATAATAGCTTCATTGTTCTTTATTTAGCATTGCGCTGTTGTTATATGCACTGGTATTCTTGGGAGGAAACCTGTTCCGTGTTATACGGCGTGGTCCCTTGGTTTACCTAACTTTAAAATAAAGATTTACTGTTTTAGTTCTCACACCAGTCACATGACTGACCTGGAGTTTATTGTTTTGACCTAAACTCTGGGTGCCCTTATTTTGACACGGGCAGCTAGTAGTTTTGGTTTTGCAGATTTATATTCACAGGATCCTGGATTACAGCTGGAACAATATCCGGAAAGCTTTGTATCCGTATATCTCTTCTTGTTGTGTATTGTATTATTTTCCGCTGCTATGTATTTAAATGTAATTTAAATCTCTTATATTTCTGTGTCATATTTATTCATTTATACTCTGTTTATTCTTGTAATCTGATGCATTGTTGTAATATACAATGAAATGTTCTTCCGTCTGCGTTCTATTTTGTGGCTTGTTCTCGAACTATATGCGCTTTCCTTTACGGGGAAGTAACGGGTCTTTACACCAGTTTACCCTATCTGGCTAGTCGTAACCCCAGAAAACTGCCACATTCATCAATCCAAAATCAAAATTGTACATTCACTGATATCAGAATCATGATAGTAATATGAGGGAAAGATGCTCGCTAAAGGTAGGTAATCTCCTTGGCCGAACGTAATCTCTTGTTCTAGTCATTTTAAATTGATACAAGTGTCAAGTCATCCATTATTATTCATTTACTTCATTCTAGTAAAAGTTCACCAATTCAACCATTACATTCTAGTTAACATCCACAATGTACATGATTATTAAAGTGGTTCCATTATTGGCAGACAATATGCTAATATCCAGCCTTTGTCTCTTTAACTAGTAGTTGTTAAATTTTTTTACACCGTTTGGTAGTATATAATTCCAAAACATATTACATATTCAATTGTAATTATCTAAACTCTGTATTGCGATGTACACAGGTACCATTTTAACAATTCCCTTTTTTAAGAAAGTTCAATTTAAAATTGCTTTCCCTTTTATCAATTAAATTCAAACTAATTTCAATTTTTTGTCAAGTTATATGGTCAATTTAAAAATAATATATTTCATATTAAATTCACCAACTTTGAAATCCAGTGATTTCTGGGTTTACCTTCTAATTTGGGTGTTCAAAATTTCAATAAATTTCAGTTCCATATGTTAAACCAATTCAATCTAATACATATTTAGATTATTTCAACATATATTCAAATTTATCATAGATTAACAAAATCATTTCCAATTAAGATCAAAATTAAATAATTTAATTCGTATTTAGTATCGTTAATAATTTCTCAAACTTTGACTTAACTTCATTACATTTAAAATACTTAAATTTCCAATTTCAATCAATTTAGATTTCAAGTTTATAAACTAAGTTTTAAACTTTGATAAATCAATACAAAACCCATTAGTTGATCCATTTTAATATTTTTGCATAAATTTCAACAAAATGTATAAAAAGTGATACATCCATTTTGCTGATAATTCTATTTTATCAAAATGAATATTTTTGTTGTAAACAAACCTATTTAACAAAAATGCTATTTGTGTTTAACTCTTTTATTTAACCAAAAATGTAATTTTTGTTTTTAGCCATCTTATTTTGAAAAAATGTACATTTTTGTTTTCACTAATATATTTTGATAAAAATGTTCTTTTCATCCCAGCCAATTGGTTTCAATAAATATGATGTATTTGTTTCAACCAATCTTTTTGGCTAAAATGTATATTTTGACAAAAATGTATATTTTGATAAAAATGTATATTACTAATTCAACTATTATAATTTGTCAAAAATGTTCATTGTTGTTTCAACAATTATATTTTGACAAAAGACCAATTTTGTTTCAAATATTACATTTGACAAAAGGTGACAAATTTGGTTTTAACTTCTATAACTCAATTTTATTTGACAAAAATGTAATTTTGTTTAACTATAACCTTACTACACAAAATTGAAATTTTTGTTAAGTTCAATCTTTTTATTGAAACTATGAACAATAAAAATATAATCTTTCATATTAATTCTTTTTATCTAAACAAAGTGAAAGTAAAAACATGATCATTAATACTTGTTTTTTAATTGCAACAAACTGATAATAAAAATATATCTTTCTATTTTACTCTTTTTATTATACTTAAAATAACAATAAAAATATATCTTTCATTTTATTCTTTTTATTATAATCTAAATTAACAATAAAAACATATTTTCAATTATACTATTTTTATTGTATTTAACAAAGTAACAACAAAGAAGAAATCTTTTTATCATAATATTTTTATTATAATATTTTTATTCGAAAACTAAGTGACAAAAAAAAAACAATCCTTTTATTATAATCTTTTATTTATAATCTTTTTATTGAAAACCAAGTGACAATAAAGATGTAATCTTTTTATTATAACAAAATGACACTTAAAAAAATAAACTTTAATAACTATACTTTTTGATTGTATCAAAATGACAATAAAAATATAGACTTTAATAACTATACTTTTTATTGTAACAAATCGAAAATAAATATTAATCTCCTATTTCAATTATTTTTATTGTAAACAATGTTACATAAAAATGTAATCTTTTACTTCTATTCTTTCTAATGAAAACAATATTACATAAAAATGTAATCTTTTAAATCTACTCTTTTTATTTGAACAACTTTGACGCTCAAAATATGTTCTTTTTATCTAAAAAGAAAATGACAAAAAAATATGCTCTTTTTATATTTTAACCAATTGAAAATAAAATGAAATCTTTTATCTCAACTCTAGTTCATTTACAAGAACCATATTTCATGTAAAAATAAAAATGAAATTTTTATTGTTAAGTTAATTCCAATGGTCACGTGCCAAAATAAAGATGAAATCATTAATCGAAAATAATCCCATGTTCATGAATCAAAATAAAGATGAAATCTTTATTCTAACTCTCAAACCCAATTTTATGTATTCGATAAAAACTATATTTTCATGAATAAATTACATCAATATTAATGGATTTAAAAATAAAAGTTGACATTTCTATTTCAATCAAATCTGTACGCATGGATCTAAAATGAAAGACATAGATCTGAATGACATAAGGTAAATCTAGAAAATAGAAGAACGATTTTACTGTAAACTATAAGCATATCCATAGATCTAAAATAAATTATGATTTTATTTAGGTCTGTATTTAACCTCAACTAGAGATTCAATAAAAATGAAATTTCATTGTAGATCTAGCAAATTAGAAACATCATAATATACCACAAACAACAATCAATAAATTATAAATCACAAACATCGCAGATTTAAATCACTAGCCTACATACAATGATTGTAAAAGCGAGAAAAATAATTAAATTATAATTAATTATCTAAATCAGAAATCTCACATTGGGTTCTGAATTCTTCAAAATTTTAGATCGCTCCGTTTCAGATCTAGTCTATTCCATCTTGTAGATCTGGTCAACACGAGTCCAACGCAACAAAAATCATTCAGTTTCATTTCTGTATGAGAGAGTTATAATGTTTTAAACTTTTAAACAATTTATATTTATGATTAACTAATTAAATAATAAATAAAACCACTTAACTCCTTAACAAAAAGAAGGCCGTCTCCTACAGGATTCACGTCAGAAGATAAACCCATCGTTCACTTTGAAACCTCCTCCGTCGCGCCACCATCAGACATCAGACCGTCGATCTGACCACTCCACAAGGAGCGCCGCTTCGTCATCCACCTACGCCTGGAAGCCGCCCCCACTCGCACTCCTCCTCCTCCTCAAAATCCGCACTCAATCAACCGATTTTGAGCAACAAATACGAACAGGTCGTCACACAAAAACCGATCATCACCGTATAGAATCGAAGAGTGGAAGGAGATCTATAACTTTCTCTTCAGGATCATGTTTTAATGTTGTGTAGATTGGGAGTGATTAAGGATCAAAGTTGGAATGAAATCAGCCATTGGAGAATAAGGCTTGGCAGCGGCTGTAGAAGAAGGCTGTTTAGGGTTTTCTAATTTGCCTTATGTATTTATTGTATATTATTATTTTATCCTATGATTTGCAAAATAGCCCGTTATTTCATACCAACTCCAATTCCAGCCCAACAAGAGTTTCCCATAGCCAAATACCACCATTCCGGACCCGATGGACTAGGTCCCGTCTGCCAGTTTGATCGTCTGAGCTTATTTTTCTTTATTTTAAAATATAAATCATTTATTTGTTTAATTTGATCGCATATTTAAATTTATCGGGACCACATACTGACTTTGAAAATTCCAGAAAAATTATTTGTAGTTATGTTTTGACGATACAGTCCTAACAAAATTAATTTCGTCGAATTTGGAGATCGTTTGAAAAATGGCCATATTCCAGTCGATCCAAATTGACTGAAATTGACAAAACACGTTTTCCTTTGCCACGCTCACATATTGATTCCAAAAAATATAAAAATTTGAATCTTGCAACAATTTGTAATTCCGGTTTCAACAAAAGTGGTTTCATCGAAAACTGAGGTCGTTTGGAAAATGACTATTTATACGGGGTATACATTATACTAAATTCTACATCGACTATTTTGAATATTCAACTGGCCATAACTTTTGATTCCCGTTATGAAATTTCAATTTTTCAGATTCGTTGGAAAGATATTTTTAAATAGATTCTAATATTTTTGGTTTCACCAAAATCCGATTTATTTTGCATCTTGTATAGTCTATCAAAGTTTGAATTCAAAATTTCAAGCTACCGCGCTATTTCTAATTCCTTTTATAATTAAAATAAATATATACGTTCTAACTTCGAAAATAAATTTTTAGTTGTTATTATTTAAAATAAATCATTTTAAATATTCAAAATTCATTAAAATTTCTAAAATAAAATTTTTAAATTGGTTCCAAAACTCTGGGTTTTTACAATCTCCCCCACTTAAAATCTTTTTGTTCTCGAAAAGAAATGTAGCTAAAAGTCGTTTAATTAACCAACTCAACTTTCATTCTTCTATAAGTTTCAATAATTTTATTAGTTGATTAACTTTTAAAAATATGTATAACTTTTATATATTCAAAAATCATATTTTCTGAGATCGGACTATATATAATCACAAATATGCAAATTATAAATTTGTCACTCTCAACTCATTCTAGGGCATTTCTAACCCCATCTCTAATTAATTTCTCATTCTAGGATGCTACTGATCCTATCTCTAATGAGTATTCTTTTATAGGATATTTCTAATACTACCTCGGATGAGTCTTTTGTTCAGTTCTAACGAGTTGTATTCCAAAGATTTGAGCTGACCAAAGCTCTGATACCAACTGTAACGACTCGGACTTTGCCCGGACCTAATCGATCGCAAATTCAACTAAGACCGTTCAAAAACCCGAATACGCTAACTTTTGGAATACAACACATTAGAACAAATAACAGAAGACTTTTATAAACATTACATTAATGTTACATCAAAGTACAGAATATCAGAGTACATTGAAATAAATACCACAGCGGAAGATTAAATTACAATAATTGTAATACAATGCAACGACTACGAATAACTAACACAGCGGAAGGCTATCAGTGTTCTGGGCACAGCTTTAATCTTCAATCCAGAATCCCGCTCAATATATCTGTGAAATAAGCTACTCGACTGCCCGTGTGGAAAATATGGGCACCCGAGTTTGCAAGTGAAACAAACTACAGGCCAGTCATGGGACTGGTATGAGAAATCTTACTTAACCTATTTAATAATAAGTTCAATCACAGGACCACGCCGCTAACGCGGAACGAGTTTACTCCATTTGATTGCTAGTGCATAAATAAAGTAAATCGTTAAACAACGTAATTCTTTTCAAAAAAATGAAACCATTATAAGACTTAAGTCCCATCACACAATGCAACGCAAGCCGGAGGATAGAGTTTTACCTTATAATGGTCAAAAATGCTTGATACGATAAAAACGGATTTGATATTATTATTATTAGTTTATATATGTTTTAAAAAACATTTCAATCATAATGTATCAATCATAAATGGCATAGCTACCATATACTATGTCGCCATACTAGTTTTACAATCAAAACCGCATGGTGTCGTATTGGAAGTTGGATTTCCATCATGAGTCAAGGCTAGGAACGATCTCCTTACCGATTTGAGACACTCTAGCAATGTCTCAGAATCCCCAGTAGTGAACCCTTGGATACTGCAGGGCCAGTCCACAAATACGTTAGTGGATTAGTTATGCATGAACACACGTTTCCTGGTCCTATTGAATCTATAATATGGTCACAATCGACCAGTAAATCCAAGGCCTCGAAATCAATCATCTACATAAGTAAAAATGTCAGGGCCTATAAACGCTGACACCACTTCTAGCTAGAAAGAAATGTGAGCACTCCTTGCGTTCCGTTGTCCCCTTTTTGACTTATATCGGGGTGTGAGGCTCGCGAGGTAACGCTATACACAAAGCTACACCTAAACAGGCCGTGCTTTGATCATCAACCACAAGGCTCTGCTTTTCAACAAAAGCCTTGATCATTTGCATCTTGGCATGCCGCATTGACAATTCACGCCATGCGATCAATAAGCATCAATATATAACCTCTGAGCGCATACATCTCAGAGAAGGGCATTAAACAAGAGAATAAATTCTCCGCCACCAACAAATATATATTAAATAGAAATCAATTTACATGGAATGAAATCCAATGTCAGACACACATCCATTTACAAGTCTGTTCTGGGTCTGAACGATACCGGAGACACCTTATTCCTCGTCCCGTATGTCCAATACAGAAGAGAGGTGCTCGCATATCCAGACAATCAACAAGTACGTCTAGACTAACTACCACTTTTAACCCTTTACTGGTAGCTAGCCAATGCCAGGCATTAGTAGTCATCTATTCGATGTGAAGATCGCTGGCTTCATCCACCGTCTTCAATGTCTTTGACTTTAATCGTCGTAGTAATTATTCAGAATGGGTTAAACCCGGTCTTTCCGAATAACTCCTTATTTAATAATCAAAAATCAAGTGCTATAAAGGCACATCATACGCCTCATTCCAATTCAGAATATTCTTTTAATAGAATATTCATATTATTAGGGAAAGGTTCCCATTAATTTTATCAAAGATAAATTCCTTTAAATTTATTCTTTAATCTTCTTTTTAAAGATTCCTTAAAACTCCAATTTGATTTTAATATCAATTACTTTATGACTATTCATCTTTTAAGAAATTAACCTCGTCTTTAACTGGGTCAAAGAATGAATGTCATTTAAAAACATTGTTCACGATAAACCCAAAATCATCTTCCATTAAATATGGAATTTCACAGAAATCAAATCAATACATAATCGATATAAATTTCTGTATCAGACCGCTAATATAAATGGAATAATGGAAAAACCTTTTAAATTCCATATATATTAACAGTCCTCTTTTACAGAAGCCTATCTCGATTATTATCAAATCGAATTTCCACTCAATTACAATTTAATATATATTAAATTGAAAAAATTTGACTTTGGAAAATTTCTTTTTTAAATCTTAATGAGAGGTTTATAAATTCCAAATTATATTTTCACTGTTAATTGGGTTAAAGAACAAATGTCATTTAAAACATAGTTCATAGTAAACCCAATTCACATATCATTTTATTCTAATTACTAAATATAATTGGAAACTCTAATCATCTTAATTAAAAGATCTATTCTTTCATACGGGGTTTAAGAACAGTGTTATTTAAGACACTATCCACGACAACCCAAAACCTAATTCTTTTATTTAATTCCAATTAAATATTAATTAATTAGAAGGCTTCGTTAAACCCTAATTTAAAAGATTCATCCTAGTTAATAACTAGTTCATTTCAATAAAAATATATTTTTATCTTTTGTCCATCCAAAACGGACAAAGAAATCATTATTATATTCTTCGTTGAATATTACTTTAAAATATTCATTATTTAAAAATAATCCTTATATAAAAAGATTCTTTATGTAAAATATTATTTATAGTGCAATATTCTTTATTTTAAAATATTCTTTATATTACAATGTCCTTTAAAAATATTCTTTATTTAAATGGTATATTTGAATCGGAATGTGACTCAATCATTTACCATATAATTTTGGTTATATGGATTTCATACACCGCATGAATACGACAATAATGATAAATAAACATTAAAAAATCAATTCACATCCAGAGTGAAATTTACAACTGTGTGAGCATTGGAATGAAATAATAATGCTCATCACAGCTTGTCAATCTATTGATCGACATACAACTAAATATTGGGACTAATGTATGTCAAATATCATCCCAATACCCGTGTGGGGTTTTCAGCCAACAAAAATTCATCTAAATAAATAATTGGTTAATGAATTTAACCAATTTTAATTTTGCTAACATGTTAATGATAACGAATAGAACATGTTATTATATTTCTAATGCCAAAATAAATGTATTTACTTGCATAATTTCCCTATACATTACTAATGTCTGATAAAATGTAATTTATCTATATGACATTATTGCTGATGACAAATGAAAAGATAATTTTCATTTTGCTTTATTTGTATGCAAATTTCTATTTTAAACTTTAACAAATAAGAAGAAATGTTTTATTTGAAAATGGTTTCAAATCATAACATATGAAATGCCTCTTTATTCTGTACACAAGTTCTAATATAAAATTTGATAATACAAATGTCACTTGGATTTGCATACAAATTCTATTGTATAATTTAACAATAAAATGTCACTTTTAATTTACATACAATTCAAATGTATGTTTTGATCAATAATATGATTCTTATATTTTCATAAAATTCTAACGTATGTTATGCAAATAAAAATGATTCTGGTATTTGCATATAAATTATATTTCAATAAAATGTATAAAAAGTGAAAAGGGGGATAATGGGTTGAGATTCCAAGGGTTCCCTAAGGATCGTTAATGGCGTCATCGTCCACACCTGGTATCTCAAATCCTTTTTCTTCCCTTCCTCCTCCACCTCCTCCTCCTCCTCCTCTCCCTCCTCCTCCACCTCCTCCTCCTATCCCTCCTCACCCTCCTCCTCCGCCTCCTCCTTCTATCCCGCCTCATCCTCCTCCCCCTCTTGTCTCTCCTGATCTGCTCCCTGAAACTTTGGATCCATTAAAATCTTTCGCTAATGCTAATCAGGTTTTTCCAGATCTTGTTCGTTCTAATAAGGCTCCTAATCCTGTTGATATCTCAAATGGATCTTATTCTTCTGATGTTGTTAATTCATCAAACACCTTGGATCCTCAAATTTCACTCAGATCTGGGTCTTATGCTTTAGGTAATTCCTATCATGATACTTCTTCAAATGATAATCAGATTCCTCTTAACCAAAATCCAACTGTTCCTCTTTGTATCAAATCATCAAACACTTCCTCATCCAATCTGCCTCCTTTCAAATCTGATTATCGTTCTTTGTTCACTAAGCTTCCGCGCAATGCAGGAGTTTATAAGCCGATTCAATTTAATATCAATCGAGATGGTACAGAAAATGAGCTTCCTGAAATAGTTAAAATTGAAGGTGTGAATCACTGGAAAGATTATCTGGTTGGTTTCTTTCTTGATGGCACTCTTTCCTATCTCACTGTAGTGAATTTTCTGACTAGTTATTGGAAACTTCAAGGGGATGTTGATATCAAATCAGATGGGGTTAAGTTTTTCTTCAAATTTGCAAATGACATTGAAAGGGAAAGGGTGCTCAGATTTGATCCTATTTTTATCAAAGGTCGAATGTTCATTATCACTGAATGGGATCCATCTATTTGTGATTCTCAGTCACAAATCAGGAAGGTACCAATATGGATTCATATTCACAGAATTCCCCTTATATTGTGGACCTTAGTAGGTATTAATTGGCTATCTTGCCATGTTGGAAAACTGATTTGTTTTGACGCTAGTACTGAGAGGCTTCAAAGATTTAGTTATGCTAAAGCATTAGTAGAAATTTCTCCTGATTATGAGCTTCCAGAGTTTATAGACATGGGTGTTATTGATGGAAAGTGTCCTCCTGCAAGAGTCTCATATGATTGGAAACCACTCATTTGTACTCATTGCAAGCTCTTTGGTCATGCTACATTTGAGTGTGACAAGAATAGGAATGATGAGGATTATCATAATGTTACTGGTAATCTCTCAAAGGAGAAGGATTCAGGAATTGGAAAAAGTAGGTTTGAGAATTCTGATAATCCTCCTGTAAGGAAATTGAATTTGAATCAGGGTATGAAGTCGGGTTTAAATGACAGGAAGAATCAAGGATGGAATAAGGTAGTCAACAAAAAGAAATTGATGTGGAAAATAAAAGAGAAGAGTTCAATTGCTAATACTGCAGACGTGGTTGATAATTCATTGGAAGAGGTTATTCAAGTAGATGGTAGTAATCATTTGGATAATGTTGGAGAGACGAGCAATGAAGAATCTATGAATATCAATAATGAAAGTTTAGGGAGAGATAATGAAAACATTGTCATAGTTGATTCTTTGGGCAAATGTTTTATTCAAAGGAAAATTTCTTCTAAAGAGAAAGGAAAAGACATTATTATTGACAATGGAAATGATGTTTTTACTGAGAGGTTACATGAAGCAGTGGCAAATGAATTTCACACTCAAAATCCTTTTGATATCCTTTCTGATCATGAAACTTCTATCCCCATTCCTGGTAATACTTCAGTCCCTGATCCTTCAAATTCAAAAACTACTCCTCCTTCTTGTGTTCATAGTGCTTCTCCTTATTCAAATCTTTCTACTCCATCTCATATTATTCTTCCTCCTCCTGCCAAAAACTCTATTTCAAATGCAAATAGGGTTCATTTTGGTAGTAAAAAGAAAAAGAGGGGCCGTAAAAAGAAAAGCAAGAATTCAAAAGAGGGTGATATTGAAGACCTCAATGATGGTAAAGAATTTAATCAGGAGGATGTTGAACTTTCTAATGGAAATTCAATTAAATCATCTAGACACACAAGGAGTAATCCACTTGGTCTGGTGGATCCACTTCAATTTAAATGAAGCAATCCATTGGATTTTGGAACATTAGAGGAGCAAATCTTTCCTCTAAGCAATGTGTTATTAAATCTCTGATTAAAGACAAATCCATTCAGCTTATATGTATTTCTGAAACAAAACTGGATGCAACTTCTACCCCTAATGCAGCAAATTTTATTGCTCCATCATGGAATTTTGATCATAACCTTGTCAAAGCTCCTTTTGGCAGGTTATTAACCCTATGGAATCCTTCTTTTTTCTCTTTATCCAAATTTTTTGAATCTGATCAGTTAATCTACTATTATTGTATATTCGTACCCACAAACTCAAAAAAAATTCTCACTTCTGTCTATGCCCATAATTCTGTTTCCCTTAGATCTGTTTTCTTTGATCAAATCCATCAGCTAAATCCATTAAATGAGCCTTGGCTTATAGGTGGTGATTTCAACTGTATGTTTAGTAGCAGTCACAAAAGTGGTGGTTGCTCTTTGTCTTTAAAAGACCTTACTCCTCTTAATAATATGTTGATCATTGATAACCACTTCCCTGTTAAAGAATTTGGTTATTCTTTTTCCTGGACAAATTGTTCTAGGAATGGTCCACCTACTCTTTGCAAGCTAGATCACTTGTTTTTCAATTATGCTTTCCTCAACCTATGGCCAAAATCCTTTTACATAACTCATCCACCCCTTCTTTCAGATCATAATCCTTTGTTGTTTTACTGGGGGATTGATGACTCCATTAACAAGAGTAAGTGTTATTTCAAATTTTTTAATTTTTGGGTTAATCATCCAGAGTTTTCTTCTATTCTTCAACAGGTCCGGAGCTCTCAGAACTTACATAATCCTATGTCAAATTTGCTTCACAAATTAAAATCTCTAAGGGTGCAATTAAAGTCTTGGTCTTCAAAAAATAGGTTGTCGGAAATCAAGCGCCATTAAAGCAGAGTTGGAGTATGTTCAATATGAATTACAAAAAAATCCCTTTGACTTGGAATTCATGCACAGAGAATCTGGTCTTAAAGTAAAGCTGAAAGAAGCTTTGGATGTAGAAATGAAATGTCTTCATCAAAAAGCTTTTGTTAGAAGAGAATTGGAAGGAGACAGAAACTCCAAATTTTTTCATAATTCCATCGAAATGCAGAAAGCCAGAGATTCTATTTTCTTAATTCAAGACATGGAGGGAAATCTGCAATCTGATGAAAGTAAGATCAACAACTCTTTTATCCAATATTTTTCTTCTATACTTGCTAATCCCCACTCCTCTGTTGATATATTTCCACTTTTCTCCATTAATCTGCCTACCATTACACAAGAACAGTCAGCTAATCTTATTCATCTTATTTCTGCTGATGAGGTTAAAAATGCTGCTTTTAGCTTAGACATTAATAGTTGCGGTGGTCTTGATGGATTTAATTCCTTTTTCATTCAAAAATGCTGGAGTGTAATTGGGGATGATGTAACTAAGGCAGTTTTGTTCATTTTTCTTCATAACTCTTTACCTCCTAGCCTCTCTGCCACTGCTATCTCCTTAATTCCAAAGAGTGATAATCCAACATCTGTGTCAGATTTTCGTCCTATCTCTTGTTGTAATGTAGTTTATAAGATCATTTCCAAAATCCTTGTCAACAGAATTCAAGACTTTTTACCTACAATCATTGCTCCAAATCAGTCAGCCTTTGTTAAAGGAAGATCAATTTCTGACAACATTTTACTTACGCAAGAGCTACTTTATGGATACAATAGAATAAACATCTCTCCTAGATGTATGTTAAAGTTAGATATCAGAAAAGCTTTTGATTCAGTAGCCTGGAATGCTATTTTAGCTAGAATGAATTTCCCTATCCCTTTCATTGCCTGGATTCATTCCTTAATTTCATCTCCACATTACTCAATTAAGAGGACAGGTAGTTTATATGGTTATTTCAAAGGCACTCAAGGAGTCAGACAAGGTGATCCACTATCACCATATCTTTTCATCATTGTTATGAAGTTGCTTAATGCTTTGCTAAAGGACCAGGTTCTCCAAAAGAAGTTAGAGCTCCATCCTAAATGCAAGAAGCCTTTGATTACCCATCTTTTATTTGCAGATAATTTGGTAATTTTCACAGAGCCTACATTTTAGAATATTCAAAGTATTCTGGACACTTTAAAGCTCTTCCATTCTATCACTGGCCTTCAGCTGAATGTGGCTAAGTCCCATATTTTGGTTGCTGGTTTATCACCTGACATGAAGAGAGACATAATTGGGAGGTCAGGTTTGATTGATTTGCCTTTAAATTCTACTTATCTTGGAATGCCTCTCTTAAGTTCTAGAATTACAAAAGCAAATTGCATGCCATTATTTGAAAAAATCACTGCTAAGCTTCATAGTTGGCCAGCATGTAAATTGTCGCAAGCAGGTAGATTAGTGATAATTCAATCTGTGGTTCTTGCATTCACTACTTATTGGACTCGGCATTATATTCTACCTCTAAAATTGATTCATATGATTGAGTCAGCACTTAATAGGTTTTTATGGCTTGGCAATCCATTTGCTAAAGGTTTAATTCCTATTGCTTTTTCCAAGCTGTTTGATTCAAAATTAACTGGAGGTTTAGGTATCACAAATATTGCTCTTTGGAATAAAGCAGCAATTTCTGGGTATATTGATAAGTTGTTCTCTTCTAATGGAAGTTTGTGGTCAGAATGGGTAACAAAAAACTTAATTGGTAATAAACAATTCTGGACTATGGATGTACCCCTTAATTCAAGCTGGAGCTGGAGGAACATTTTGAAATTGAGAGCTTCTTTTCTGCCTTTTGTTCAATGCAATTTCAAATATATTAGGAATTTATCCTTCTGGTTCACTCCTTGGGCTAAGCCAGTTTAATCCTAAGTAATGTAGTGGAGTTTAATCTGAGAAGGTGCTCGGGAATTCCTGAAAATGCTCTTGTTCAAGACTTTATTCATGAAGGAAAGCTAATCCTTCCATATACCAGTTCGGCCATTTTGAGGAAATTATGGTCAGAGATTGAAACAAATTTTTATATTCATGGTGATAACAGTATTATCTGGGGAGGTAGAGAGCATTCGATCAAGCATGTATATAAATTGCTGCAGGGTGAGAAACAGATTTTTCCATGGTCAAAAAGAATATGGAATGTGGGTAGCTCGGCTAAAGTAAATTTGCATCTATGGAAGATTATGGCGAATGGCATTAACACAAAAGATAAATTGTTCAAGATGGGCATTGTACCTGATAGCTTATGTTTATTATGCAAATCTGCTGAAGAATCAAATCTGCAATTGTTTTTTGAATGCAGTTTTTCCTATTTGATATGGGCGAGGCTGTTAGCTTTTGGTGGATTACGTCGGCCTTCAAAAATCAGTCGAATTGAATGGTTCAACATATACAAGGCTACACGATGGAAGAGAGGAAATGCTATGATTTTGTTGAAGGTTTTAAAGATTTTTTGTTATGAAATTTGGTCTGAACGGAACAGAAGAGCTTTTGGAGGTGGTGAGTTTAAATCTAGTGAGCTTTTCAACATTATAGTCAAGATGGTGATGAAGAAAATGGATTTTAGCTCGTAAATATTAGTTTGTTCTTGTACAGTTGCTTTATTGGTTATTTGATTTTGTAAGTTTTTCCCTTGTAAGTACGAAACTCTATATAGTTTTGTTTGAAATATAGATGCTTTAACTTTCAAAAAAAAAAGTATAAAAAGTGATACATCCATTTTGCTGGCAATTCTATTTTTATCAAAATGAATATTTTTGTTGTAACACAAACCTATTTAACAAAAATGCTATTTGTGTTTAACTCTTTTATTTAAACAAAAATGTAATTTTTGTTTTTAGCCATCTTATTTTGACAAATGTACATTTTTGTTTTCACTAATATATTTTGACAAAAATGTTATTTTCATCCCAGCCATTTGGTTTCAACAAATATGATGTATTTGTTTCAACCAATCTTTTTGGCTAAAACGTATATTTTGACAAAAATGTATATTTTGATAATAATGTATATTTCTAATTCAACTATTATAATTTGTCGAAAATGTTAATTTTTGTTTCAATAATTATATTTTGACAAAAGACCAATTTTGTTTCAAAGATTACATTTGACAAAAGGTGACAAATTTGGTTTTAACTTCTATAACTCAATTTTATTTGACAAAAATGTAATTTTGTTTAACTAACCTTGTTTAAAAAAATGAATTTTTTTGTTAAGTTCAATCTTTTTTGAAACTATGAGCAATAAAAATATAATCTTTCATATTAACTCTTTTTATCTAAACAAAGTGAAAGTAAAAACATGACCTTTAATACTTATCTTTTTGTTGCAACAAAATTGACAATAAAAATATATCTTTCTATTTTACTCTTTTTATTGTAGTTAAAATAACAATAAAAATGTATCTTTAATTATATTCTTTTTATTATAATCTAAATTGAGAATAAAAACATATTTCAATTCTACTCTTTTTATTGTATTTAACAAAGTAACAACAAAGATGAAATCTTTTTATCATAATCTTTTTATTATAATCTTTTTATTCGAAAACTAAGTGACAGAAAAAACAATCCTCTTATTATAATCTTTTATTTATAATCTTTTTATTGAAAACCAAGTGACAATAAAGATGTAATCTTTTTATTATAACAAAATGACATTTAAAAATATGAACTTTAATAACTTTACTTTTTGATTGTACCAAAATGACAATAAAAATATAGACTTTAATAATCATACTTTTTATTGTAACAAATCGACAATAAAAATTAAATCTCCTATTTCAATTCTTTTTATTGTAAACAATGTTATATAAAAATGTAATCTTTTAATTCTATTCTTTCTACTGAAAAAAATATTACATAAAAATGTAATCTTTTAAATCTACTCTTTTTATTTGAACAATTTTGACGCTCAAAATATGTTCTTTTTATCTAAAAAGAAAATAACAACAAAATATGTTCTTTTATATTTTAACCATTTGAAAATAAATGAAATCTTTTATTTCAACTCTAATTCATTTGTAAGAACCATATTTCATGTAAAAATAAAATTAAGATATTTATTGTTAAGTAAATTCCAATGGTCACGTGCCAAAATAAAGATGAAATCTTTAATCTATAATAATCCCATGTTCATGAATCAAAATAAAAATGAAATATTTATTCTAACTCTCAATCCCAAGTTTATGTATTCAATAAAAAACTATATTTTCATGAATAAATCACGTCAATATTAATGGATTTAAAAATAAAAGTTGACATTTCTATTTTAATCAAATCTATACGCATGGATCTAAAATGAAAGACATAGATCTGAATGACAGAAGGTAAATCTAGAAAATAGAAGAATGATTTTACTGTAAGCTATAACCGTATCCATAGATCTAAAATAAACTATGATTTTATTTAGGTGTGTATTTAGGTATCGTAGATCTAGAAAATTATAAACATCATAATATACCACAAGCAACAAATTCTAAATCACAAACATCGCAGATCTAAATAATTAGCCTGCATACAATTATTTTAAAAGCGAGAAAAATAATTAAATTATAATTAATTATCAAAATCAGAAATCACACATTGGGTTCTGAATTCTTCAAAATTTTAGATTGCTCTGTTTCAGATCTGGTCTATTCCATCATGTAGATCTGGTCAACACAAGTCCAACGCAACGAAAATCATTCAGTTTCATTTCTGTATGAGAGAGTTATAGAGTTTTAAACTTTTAAAAATTTTATATTTATAATTAACTAATTAAATAATAAATAAAACCACTTAACCCCTTAACAAAAAGAAGGCCGTCTCCTTTAGGTATCCATGTCAGAAGATAAACTCATCGTTCACTTTGAAACCTCCTTCGTCGCGCCACTATCGGACTTCAGACCGTCGATCTGACCACTCCACAAGGAGCGCCGCTCCATCGTCCACCCATGCATGGAAGCCACCCTCACTCGCACGCCTCCTCCTACTCAAAATGCACACCCAATCGACCGTGTTTGAGCAGCAAATACGTACAGCGCGTCACACAAAAACCAATCATCACCGTATAGAATCGAAGAGTGGAAGGAGATCTATAACTTTCTCTTTAGGATCATGTTTTAATGTTGTGTAGATTGGGAGTGGTTATGGATCAAAGTTGGAACGAAATCAGCCATTGGAGAATAAGGCTTGGCAGCGGCTGTATAAGAAAGTTGTTTAGGGTTTTCTTATTTGCCTTGTGTATTTATAATATATTATTATTTTATTCTATGATTTACAAAATATCCCGTTATTTCATACCAACTCTAATTCCAGCCCAATAAGAGTTGCCCATAGCTAAATACCCCTGTTCCAGACCCGATGGACTAGCTCCTGTCTGCCAATTTGATCGTCTGAGCCCACTTTTTTTATTTTAAAATATAAGTCATCTATTTATTTAATTTGATCGTATATTTAAATTTACCGGGGCCACATACTAACTCTGAAAATTCTAGAAAAATTATTACTAGTTATGTTTTGACGATACAGTCCTAACAAAATAAATTTCATCGAATTTGGAGACCGATTGAAAAATGGTCATTTTCCAATCGATCCAAATTGACTGAAAATGACAAAACACATTTTTTGTCACACTCACGTATTGATTCCAAAAATTATAAAAATTGGAATCTTGCAATAATTTGACATTCCGGTTCCAACAAAAGTGGTTTCATAAAAAACGGAGATCATTTGCAAAATGGCTATTTATACGGGCTATACATTATATTAAATTCTACAACTATTCTGAATATTTAACTGGCCATAACTTTTGATTTCTGTTATGAAATTTCATTTTTTCGGATTCGTTGGAAAGATATTTTTAAATACATTCTAACATTTTTGGTTTCACCAAAATCTGATTCATTTTGCATCTTGTACAGGCTGTTAAAATTTGAATTCAAAATTTCAAACTACCGCGCTATTTCTAATTCCTTTTATAATTAAAATAAATTATACGTTCTAACTTCGATTTAAAATAAATTTTTAGTCGTTATTATTTAAAATAAATCATTTTAGATATTCAAAATTCATTAAAATTTCTAAAATAAAATTTTTAAATTGGTTCCAAAATTCCGTGTTGTTACATAAGTCAGCACAAAATTCGGTGTGCAATTCTCATGTGACACCCCATGTCAGTTAATGCCACTCATTAAGAGAATGCATTAAGTTTCGTGAAGTGTTAGAAGTAAATAGAAGCAAAAATATTACAAGATAGATATAAAAATGACAGCAGAATTTAAAATTTTATTAAGCAGAAAACATCATGGTTCAAAACATAGTTACAACATAAATCTGAAATACATAAAACCCAGTACATCAACTTAAAACTTTTGTCTTGTAGTTAAATCATCAGAGTACAATAAACATGAAAAGAGCATTATCCCCAAAAACATAGCCATAGTAGAAAATGTACGAAATCAAGAAGTACATCTAAGAATCTCTAAGCGGAATGAAAGCAGTATCCTGATCAAGCTTGAGTATTCCCACCCTGAGAACCGGGGGGGGGGGGGGGAAGAAGAGGAAACCAAATGGGTCAGACATAAAGTCTGGCGAGTCCAGTTACTTTTACCATATAAATAAATAAAAGCATCATGACAGGCATATAAGCTGGATAAGAGGATAACAAAATATAAGGTAGGTATGACAAGGTAAATGGGATAAACTGAACAGAACATACATGTATAGCGCTTCTATAATACTTTTCTCTTTCTCTGCATCAATACTAGTATCATATGAATGAGATGATCCCCAACAAGTATAAGATGGTAGACTTAGGTGTACTTCTAGTAAGAGGTTTTACCTCATACAATAATAGGCAGCTCAATTGAACATATCGGCGTTACCCCTAAGGATAATAACAGACTCCTAAACATACCAGAGTCTAGATGCATGCTAATTACTACCCCCAATCGATCGCCCCCCTACTCCATAGATACCCTGTGTCGTCCCCACAATAGGACGTATCACTTCCTAAAGTGGCAACCTACAGAAGGACACAGACTTATTTACTGGTGCTACAGTGGCTTATTTTCCTAGAGCAAGCCGTACTCATGCACGGACATGAGTCCGTTGGAATGTGCTAGTACACACCTCCTCTCGGATGAACCTCTTACAATCAGCTCAGTAAGCATGCCCTGACCCCTACCTAGTGCGGGGTCCCCCTTCAATACCAGAATGGGTTACTTACTAATATGGATCCCATACAATATACGACACAATCCAACCCTTACAGATCTTATATACCCAATTAACTAGGATTTTGATAGGTTATTCCTAACAGATTTAACATATCGCATAACCCCCTGTAGATTTACGGGTTAAACTTTACATGTTAACGGGTCCATATAACTCCAACAGATGTAAGATGATAAGTTTTCTAGTTTAACAGGTTCGTATAAGCCCTACAGATTTAACAGGTTTACTTAACCCTACAGATTTAACAGGTTTACTTAACCCTACAGATTTAACAGGTTTAGTTAACAACACAGATTTAAACAAGTTTACTTAACCTCACAGATTTAACATGTTTACTTAACCCCATAGATTTAATACGTTTAGTATCTCTGGTTAAAAAATTCTTGTCATTCTCCATTCATGTCTGTTAATGCACTAGACCTCTCACATTAAGTCGACTACTTGTGATCGTCGGATATGCCGAGCGGTTTCGGGAAGACTTTTACCACAAACTAGACTTAACCTAGTGTCTTAGCACCGTTAGATGTTCATTTACTCACTCGACCCCTCACATTAGATTAACCACTTGTGTTTGCTGGAGTTGTCGGGCAGTTCTAGGCATACTTCCACCACAACTGTAATCTAACTTCTTGTCTAAGTGTAGCTACAGTTTCTATTTACTGTAGTCTTAGGCATATTCGTTCTTTGCCAATTATTCATGTTCATCGTAGGTTTCCCGATTACAGTATTCAATTTCAACGGGTTAAACAGGCCTTACAGATTCTTTACAGTTCCATTAACATGTTTCGCTTAATCATAAACTAAGCCTACGAGTTTATATGTCCCAAACTACAAGTCATAATTTACCATATAAATCATACCCCAATTTTTAGTCCAATTTCACAATATAGTTTATGCCCCCAAAATCAAATCGTGATTCAAAGTACAAGTTATGCCCCTAAATTACCATTTCCAATCATTCCCAATTTAACCCAATTTCGTTCGTATGCATATTTCAGCGATATCGGCCTAGGCTCGATGGTAGCTTGGCTGTAAAAATAAAAAGGGAATGAGAGAGTGAAGAACAGAATATGCATAAAACCAAAAGTAACAGAAATGGGCATATGATAGTAGAAACAAGCATATATGAACAGATTTGATGAAAAGAAATAGGCGTATAAGAACAGATCTGATGAACATGTAATAACAGGACTGATTAGGCATAGGTTTAGATCCAAATTTATAAACATGTCAGAATTACCAGTTAAATGTTTATATCTAAAAATAATAAGAACTCACAGGGATTGGATCTAAAGAATAGAGAACAATTAGCTGAAGCTGTAGGAGAAATTCTTAAATGCTTATAGGCTGTTGTTGAAGGAAATAGGCTAACTCAATCTAAGTTGGGGCAGCATTTCATTGCCTCCTTTGTTTTTGGTGTGTAAAAACAATAGAAATGTGATCCTATTAATAGCCTAAAGCCAGTGAACTAAGCCACAAACAAGTCCATGTTCGAAATCTGAATTCTTCCCAGATCTGTATAGGGGTCAACCCCTACCCCCTTTGGGTGTCGAACCCAAACGCCCTGGGTTGTCCCCTAGGTCGTCGGGTCGACCCCTTAAACGGGTCGGTTCCGCTTCTAGGGCTTCTGCTTCGCTGTTTTGATTTTTTTTTTGAATATTTGATTTGTATATATATAATTCTCTTGTGCATATACAAACTTCAAGGCTTAATAACTTCTTCATACGATGTCCGTTTCACGCAAACTTGTCTTTAACAAAATTCCAAGATGAACGCAATGGCATAGTCCATTTTACATAATTCCCAATATTTAATTAAGTATTCTTTAAATTATCATTCTAATGTTCTTTAAAATTACGGGGTGTTACATTCTCCACTGCTTAAAGGATTTCGTCCCTGAAATCTCTAAGTTAAGAGTAACGTATATCCTAACAGCCACCATCCATCTACTCATTCACTAATCATAGGCATGCATTGTCCTTAAAAGATTTCTATTTCTTATATGAACACATGCTGTGTGTATATGTCCCTATGCTAATGTAAAAGATCAGGCGGTCTACTGATTCATTTGACCTTCTCAATGCAATTCATGTTTGTGCCATGAGTCCAACATGTATGCAAATAATCCTAACATATCATGTAAATGCTATATGCGTGCACAATCATCCATCCAAATGCAATATCTATATGATGATTCACCCATTTTCGTCAATAAAAAGAAAAAATGCACACGCATCCATATGCAGTATGCAAGTGATTGAGCCGATCTAGTGCCTAATGTGTGTGTATATGCATCCACGAGCAACCACTAGAAAACACTTGCATCCAATTGCATCCATTAAACATAACATGTCTCAAACACATGTTTACATCCATGGGATTTCTATCTAAAGGTCAAAGATTCAATTGATAGGATACACAAGAATGATAGAAACAAGTACGAATAAAAGCTTAGAAAAAGAAGTTAAGAACATAGTCCCGAAAAGGAAAGGTTACGAAGTGAAAATCTATCTTCAGTTCCAAGTTGCATTCTCGGGGTCTTCCCCCATTGAACTTTCATCAACTTGACCTATTCTTTCCATTATGGGAAATGGTCGTACAAAACTTGGTGTTAATTTCCCTACCGATCCAAAGTGAGCCACATTCCTCAAAGTGATACTTTGATGAAAACCATGTCTCCCACCTCAAACTCAATATCGGTCATTCTCTTATCTCCGTATGACTTCTGCCTGTCCTGAGCTGTCCTCATGCGCCTGCGGATAAGATTAGTTTTTTCTGAAGTTTCTCTAATTGTCTCAGGTCCAAGTAGAAGCCTATCTCTATTGTCTCAATTTGAGATCCTTCTACAAGAACAAATACTTATGCGACTTATGGTCCATGCATAACTTGAACCTTTCCTCAAGCAGATGCTGTCGCCAAGTCTTAAGCGCAAATACTATAGCAGCTAATTCCAAAACACAGGTATGGCAGTTCTTCTCGTGAACTCTCAAATGTCTATTATTGTAACATACTTCCCTTCCCTCTTGCATCATAACCACACCAAGCCCTGTACTATATGCATCAGTGTATACTATGAACACTTTGTTCCCATCAGGCAAACTTAAAACTGGGGATGTTGTCAGAGCCCTCTTCAATCATTGGAAAGCATCCTCACAGTCTATACCCAAGAAAATGTCAGATTCCTCTTCATCGGTCTGATTAGCGGGGTTGTATCTTTGCGAATTCCTTAATGAACTTCGTATAATAGGCCGTTAATCCAAGAAAACTCCTCATCTTCGTTGCATTCTTTGGAATCTACCAATCTTGAACTGCAACTACTTTTGCGGGATCTACTGCTATCCCATCCTTAGAGACCACATGCCCTAGAAATCTCACTTCTTTTCTCCAAAAATGACATTTATAGAATTTCGCCTTAGGCTGGTGCGCGAGGAGAGTTTTCAAAACCTCCCTTAAATGTTGGGCATGCTCTTCCTCGCTCTTCGAGAAAGCAAGATGTCATCAACAAAGACCACAACAAACTTATTTAGAAACTCCCAAGCACCCTACTCATTAGATCAACAAAATAGGCAGATGCATTCGTCAACCCAAAATTCATGACGAGCCACTCGAAGAAATCCTCTAGAGTTTAAAGGCCGTCTTGTCTATACTGTCCTCGGCCACCCTCAACTGATGAAACCCCATGGCCAAGTCTAACTGAGAGAAAACATATGCATAATCAAGTTGGTCAAACAGACCATCTATCCTCGGAATTGGGTGCCTATTCTTCATAGTGACTTTATTCAACTCTCTATAATCCACACATAAGCGAAGCGAACCATACACCTTAGTGGCGAGTACTACTAGGGCACCCCATTCAGGTATGCTTTGCCTAACAAACCCTTTCTCAAGTAGATCCCCTACTTGCTTTTTGAGCTTCCTCCTTTCTCTTGGAACCATATGGCGCATAGGCAATGCAACTGGCTTTGCGTTGTCCACCAAGTATATCCGGAAATCAATCTCGCGCCTCGGAGGTAAGCCCTGAACTTCCTTAAAAACATCAGGATACTAACAAACTACTGGTATGGATCGCAAATCATCGATAGATGCATCAAGCGATTCTAGGAAACTAAACATGACAGATCCCTTAGGGTCACAAGAAATCTCGAGGGCCCTCCCATGGCAAGTCAAAATTCTAACGACCCTCCTCTCACAATCCAGAATGGCACCATACATGGCTAGCCAATCCATCCTTAGAATCAAACCATAGCTTATGAAACCAAGCACATATGCATCGCATTCAAACTTGACGCCCAACACAGATATTCTCAAACCCCGAAAAATCATAGACAAATGAGTCGTACACCCAATAGGTTTGAGACAACAACATAATCCAAAACCATACTAGTACTAAGGTGCAGAGACTCAACCACGGAATCAGATATAAAAGAATGCGAAGCGCCAGAATCAAAATGAGTTCTAACAAGATGATTGGAAAGAGAAATCAAACCTTCAACAGAAACTTTCCTACCCCTATCCGGCACACCATCCACAAGAGCATGTATTTGCCCTCTGGAAGATCCTGCCCTTTGGCCTTGTCCTTGCTTCTTCGGGCAATCCTTAATAAGGTGTTCGACCTCTCCACAATGGAAACAATCATTCTTCCTTCTTTGGCAGTCTTTGCTCAAATGACCCACACACCCACAACTATGACATTTCCTCTTATCTCGGGCTATATCCTTCTTTCTGCCCTTCTTTTGTTGTTGTTGTTCTTTCTGGGGCTACCCTTTTTCTCACCCTTGGGCTGTTTTCCTCATCCCCTACTCCTTTATTCTCCTCTTCACCATTCAGGTGTAATATGTTAACTAGTCTCTCGAAAGCAACTTCCATCGCACGGAAATTGTAGCGACCCGCATTCTACGCATCAAAGTATCGCAGAATATTTATTTCTTTCACATATAAAGTCGTACGGTCGTGTAACTTTGGGAGATGACTATTGGGGTAATTTCCCATATCCACAATTTTTATAGATTTTTAAATGACCGTTTTGCCACTGGAGAATCTTGTTTCGCCTATAACTTTTCATTGGTAAGGATTTTTGACCTGAAACAACTTCCATTGGATTCAGATGATATTTAACCTTTCCGTAGAGTGGTCACATTAATCAAACAGAATTACATTTTGGGAGATATGGCTGAAATAAGGTTTGGAAGGTGAAAAACAACATAATTGGGCTTAACCGGGAGATTAACAGCTAAATCCGTAACCCATTTCGGGATTAGGGTTATAGGAGGGCTGATAGGGTTTAGGAAATCAGTTTTATTCATTTTTTTAGCTGCCACTTACCTTCCTCTAACCCTAGTAATGGCCTCCACCTTCTAAACTACCTCTTAATCACTTTCTAATCCAATATTAAGAAAATTTACATCAAATCAAGGCGGATAGGCATCAAATCAGAGTTAGGGCTGCTGTGTTGCATAGAAATTTGACCCAAATCAGTAACAGTTTCAGATCCGAGATTTATTTGTGGCTAAAGTGAGTGATTTGCAATTTTCTTCACTAATTATGGCTAATTAGGGGTGATTAGTGATAATTAACGAAATTATGTATTATAAAAATCTGGAAAAATATGCATAAATTCTTAAATATTATTTGATGCCTCTGTGAAAAATTTGGGTTAATTTGGATTAAGTTTGCTAATCATATGGTTAAATATGCTTAAGGGGATTAAGGGGAAAATCATGCTTTTTGGGCAAGTTTGATCTAAAATGACCTATATGCTTGATGTTTTGATCTTTTTGATTAAGTCTATATGTTGTTACTGTTGTTTGGGATGTTTCATGATTGTTTAGTAAAGTTATAATGGCTGAAAATGTCATCGTATGGCGAGAATGGACAAAAGATAGCTTGTTGGAAATTCTGAAGGATCTGGATCAGATCGGTTGGGGTCGGATCAGGCATAGGGGATCGGGTCGGATGGAATGAATCGAACTGAGCTAGTGGTATCTTCAGCAGTGTGCGAATGAAAGGGAAAAAAGGAAGGCCATTTGAATCTTGTTGGAGTTGGGAGGAGCTGGAGCAATCGGACTGGACGAGATGGGTTTGACGTAATCGAACCAAACTAGGATCTGGAGGTGAAGGAGTGTTGAATCGAACCAACTTGTAGTGGAGCGCTGAACTGAACCAACTTGGAGTGGAGAGACGAATCGAACAAACTTGAAGTGGAGCACTGAACCGAACGGAAAAGTCTGGGGATGATGTATTCGAACCGAACCAAGGGAAGCAGGTCGAACCGAACTGAATTTATCTTCCACTACTTATACGTGATGACTCCTCTGAAGACCAACTACAATTCGACCAAAACCCGAGATGCTAAGGAATTCCAAATGGAAAATTATTACTCAGGATCTAGATGGGAACCAATGAGTGAACTTCAAGGGTTGGACTTTGCTGCGGGACGTGTGCAAAAGGGGTTATCGACATTTATAGCTTTGATTCACTATTGATAGGATGAGCATTGACTCTGGATCAGTGCGGTGGGTTCAAAGTTGTATGGAGTCGAACTCCATCATGACCACAAGGGAAAAGTGGTCGTAGTAAGGTTTGGATGGAGCTGGGCTCCATCATAGGCCCAAATGGTTCCGGTGATCAAAGCGGTGGATATCATATACTTTACGCACTGAGTGAGAGATGTGAAGATGATTTCTATGTTTGATGTTTGCTATCACCGTAACACACACACCCCCATTTTCACACCATATGTTAGTGCCACCTTAAAGTACTGTACATCCTGTTGTGCTAACTCTTTGGTTGTAGGTCCAAGTTTAGGTATGATCATTTATACCTGTTACTGTTTTGTCGCCATCGCTCATACCAGACTTTGTCTGACCCAAAGTTTTATGTCTCTTCTTATTATCTGGGTGCTCCTAAATGAGAAAACTAGAGACAGGTTAGGTGGTATGCACGAGTAGCTATCCGGAGACAAGTAGGAGGCTTTCACGTACTATTTACATATGTTCTCCCTGTGTTGTTGCTGGTCACTTATTTGGGCATTAGTAGTGTACCTTTACTATTTTGCCTTAAAGACAATATTTTGAAATTGTAATAATGATAGTTTGGATCATAAGCTGTATTTTGGATTCCATTGCTATGATGATTTAGTTTTCATCTTGTTCACTATCTCGCCTGTTTTATGTCAAGTTGTGTTGTTATTATATTTTACTCCATGGTCTGTGAGATATACAACAGGTTCCTTATTAGTTCATAGTTTAAAACCCTTTCTTTTGACGACCGTCCCGTGCAAGTCGGGCATTGGCATAACGCGTTTCGTAGAAATGTCAGTTGGTTCAGGGCGGGCTGTCATACTTGGTATCAGAGCTTAGGTTGCATAGTTAACCTAGGGGAAGACTTCAGGGAGAGACAGAATACGTATATGAGAGCGCGTATTTGTGTTATTTTGGTTTTCAAAAGCTATATATATATATACACACAATTAGTATATCTATGGATGAAGTCGCATTGTAGTGGCATCACTATAGAGATGGGTAATCGTTTTCTATTTACAGATTCAACGATGAGTCGATATACGAGGAGTACGGGTTCAAGGGCCAATGATAGGAATATCCCTGATATGAGGACGATGTTTACTACCTTCATGCGATAGATGCTTAGGGATGTTCAGGGAGCAGTTCCTAATGCTACTAACGGTGGTGCTAAAGTAGCGCAAGAGTCTAGAGCCGATTTCGCCAAGCTCAACAAGGATTATACTAGTCTTGGTGGGAAGCCATTCCATGGAATGGGATTGGCTACGATGGTTCAAGATTGGCTTGATAGTTGTGAGCGCATCTTCGAGGATTTGGGGATCGATGATGCAATGAGGAGAAAGTTAACATCGCGTCAACTGCAACGACGGGCTATGAATTGGTGTAATGCTATTAAAGAAGCTACTCCTGAGGATCAAGTTACTTGGAATCAGTTTAAGACTTGCTTTAGTGACAAGTTTATCCCAGCTGCTCAGAAATCAGAATTACTTAGGAAATTCTTGGAGCTTAAGCAGAATGGTAGGGCAGTCTCGGAATATATTGTTGAATTCGACACTTTATCGAAATATGGATTATCTCTTATTGATACTGCCAAGAAGAAGAATGAGAAGTTCATAACTGGCTTAGACGAGTATTTGGGGGAAAGGCTGGTAAAACATATAGATGAGACATTTGAATCTATAGTGGGAAAGGTATTGAGGTCGAAGAGCTTTTACACTAAGTTAAAGGCCGAGGTTGCTATTACATCTACAGGGGAGCCAAAGCCGCAGGCAAGCAGTGGAGGCTAGAATAATTCGCAGAATAAGAGGAAACAGAACCAAGCTAAGGATGGTTAGAAGAAGAATAAGAAAGATGTTGAGTTCTATAGTTGTGGCAAGAAGGGCCACTATGTCAAAGAATGTCGAGCAAAGCCAGCGGACAGGAAGTGCTTCAATTGTGGCCAAATGGGACACCACAAGGATAAATGTCCACAACAAACTAAAGAGAAGAAGATTGTGAAAGCATATGCTATCAACGTTGTTCCTTCTTCATCGAATGCAAAAACCGCGGTGGAGAAAGGAAAGGGTGTCATTATCCAAGGTATACTTTCCATTTATAATGTTCCTGTTCGAGTATTGTTTGATTTGGGGCTTCCCATTCCTTCATATCTAGTGACCTGGTAGATAGGTTGGGATTGGAACCCGAGATTGTCGATAGACCTTTAGTTGTGATGAACCCGATCAGTGGTTCGACTAGCCTCAATATGATTTGTAGTAATTTGGTCTTATCGAATCATGAATATATGTTTGCCTGTGATTGCTTTATTTTGGCCTTTACTGGGTTTGGCATTATATTTAGAGTCCATTGGCTCTAAAGGTATGGGGGTGGTGGTGGACTGTGAGGGGTCTTCGGTGACCATTAGAGAGGATGATGGGCGGAGGGTACTGTTTGGTTGCCTACCTAGTGATGGGGTGATGGCTAGTTTTCTAAATTCCCTCGACATCATGCATGATGAGTTATCAGATGTGCCTATTGCTGGCGAGTATCCGGACATCTTCGGGGAAGTGACCGGACTTCCACCATATCGAGAGATCGAGTTTCGGATTGATTTATTGAAAGATGCCAAACCTATAGTCATGCTACTTCATCGTATGGCACCAAGGGAGCACCGAGAGCTCGAGGTGCAAGTAAGCGATCTTTTGAAGAAGGGATATATCCGAAGAAGTGTTTCCGAGTGGGGAGCACTAGTTGTTTTGCTACCAAGGTTGATGGTTCCCTTCGCTTATGTGTGCACTACCGCGAGTTGAATAAAGTGATGAGGAAGAATAAGTATCCTCTTTCGCGGATAGACGATTTGTTTGATTAGTTGAATAAAGCGAGAGTGATCTCCCAGTTAGATCTTGCGATAGGATTTCATCAGCTTCGAGTAGCAGTTGAAAGTATTCCTAAAATGGCATTTTGGACGCCGTCTGGATTTTATGAGTGGTTGGTCATGCCATTAGGGTTGACTAATGCACCTGCATATTTTGTGGATCTAATGAATAAGGTATTCAGGAATCAATTGAATAAGTTTGTTCATGTGTTCGTGGACGATATCTTAGTTTATCGAAGGATGGAGGAAGAACATAAGGAACATTTGAGGACAGTGATGGAGGTGTTGAGGAAGCACCGACTGAAAGCGAAATTTTCTAAATGTCACTTTTGGAGTAGGGAAGTGAGATTCTTGAGCCATGTTGTGTCAGAGAATGGTATTGCCGTAGATAATGCGAAGGTGGATACGGTGCAAGATTGGTCTATGCCCAAGAATGCAACATACGTAAGAAGTTTCTTGGGTTAGCTAGATATTATCGTAAGCTTATCCAAGACTTCTCCAAGGTAGCGACACCATTAACTCAATTGACCAAAAAGAATCAAACTTTTATTTGGGACGAAAGGTGTGAGAATGCTTTCAAAAGTCTAAAGGAGAAGTTAACGTGTTCGACAATATTGGTTATTCCTAAAGGGAACAAAGAGATGACGGTATACACGGATGCCTATGGTACCGGACTAGATGTTGTACTAATGCAAGGAGGAAGGGTTGTAGCTTATGCAAGTCGTCAACTGAAACCGCATGAGAAAGGATATCCTACCCATGATTTGGAACTGGCAGCGATCGTGTTCGCATTGAAGATGTGGAGACATTATCTCTTAGGAGAAAGATTTGAATTGTTTACCGATCATAAGTCATTAGAGTATCTTTTCTCTCAAAAGGATTTAAACCTTCATCAGCAGAGATGGTTAGAGTTCTTGGCTTCATATGATTTCAATATCGCATACACACCCGGGAAGGGCAATGCGGTAGCTGACGCATTGAGTAGGAGACATGCCAGTTTAGGGGCTATGTTTGTGGAATAGAAGCAACTGAAGTATATCACGGGATATGATTTAATACCTAATTGTGAATTGGATACAGAGATGCTAACAAGTTTGACGATCAGGCCGACCTTGATTGAACGGATTGGTTCCAGTCAGAGGAACGATCCTAACCTATTGGAAATCATCTCCAAGTTAGAGATGTCTATCGACAGTGAGGAGATGAACAAATATGGACTAGATAAAGAAGGATGGCTTCGAAAGAAGGGGAGACTAGTTGTACCCAATGTCAATAGATTGAGAGATGAAGTGCATAGAGAGTGTCATCACTCAAAACTGACTATACATCCTAGTGGTAAAAAAATGTATCGAGACATGAAGCAGACCTACTATTGGGAAGGGATAAAGAGAAACGTTGGGAAGTTTATATCCAAATGCATTGAATTGCCAACTAGTTAAAGCCAAGCGAAAGAAGCCTAGTGGTTTGTTACAAACATTGGAAATTCCTGAATGGAAATGGGAACAAGCCTTAATGGATTTCATTGATGGTCTACCAAGGACTAGATCGGGTCATGATTGTATTTGGGCGATTGTGGGACGATTGACCAAAAGTGCAAGGTTTATACCAGTCAAGTAGAATAGAACGGCAGCTAAGTTAGCAGAACTGTATGTGAAATGGGTAGTGAGATTTCATGGAGTACCTAAAGATGTTGTGAGTGACCGAGATCCATTATTTACTAGTGGGTTTTGGAAGAGCCTACAAGAGGCTTTAGGGTCGGAATTACATCTCAGTACCGCGTACCATCCTCAAACCGATGGTCAAACAGAGTGGGTGAATCGTGTATTAGAAGTTCTCTTAAGAGCTCGTATATTGGATTTCGAAGGGTCGTGGGATGACCATTTGCATTTAGTTGAGTCACATATAATAATAGTTATCAATCCAGTATTGGTATGGCTCCATTTGAAGCTTTGTACGGAAGACCGTGCAACTCACTATCATGTTGGTTGGAGATCGGTGAGAAGTTTGTGCTTGGACCAAATGTAATAAGAGAAACTTCAGATAAGATCAAGGTTATCCAACAGCGAATGAAGGCTGCTCAAGATAGGCAGAAGAGTTCTGCTGATAAAAGGCAAAGAGATTTTGAATTCTCCGTTGGTGACTTTGGATTCGTCAAGATCTCTCCATTAAATAGTGTGATTCGTTTTGGCAGGAGAGGTAAGTTGGCACCAAGGTTTTTTGGTCCATTCCCAGTTCTTGAACAAATTCGGATTTTGGCATATAAAGTAGAGTTGCCTGACAAGATGGCGTGAGTTCAAAACAATCTCATGTTTCCCAGTTAAGGAAGTTTATGCATGATTCTGATACGACTATTTCACCAGATCAGTTGGATGATATCGAGGTAGAATCCAAGGCAGTTGGGAGTCGTAGGACGATTCATATTTTCAGACACGATACAAAACAACTTCGAAGGAAGACGGTGAAACTGGTCAAGGTTCAGCGGGGAGATAATGAGAATGACTGTACTTGGGAAACAGAGGAGAACATAAGGACGTCGCATCCAGAACTCTTTGAATGGTAAGGTTTTAATAGCAATATAGTTATTATGCATGCTAAGATAGGTTTGTTGTGTTTGTCATGTATGTTTGATTAATTGTAAATGGTTGATAGGCATGCAGGACATTTTAGTTGTTTTCTTGATTAAGGAATTTCGGGGGTGAAATTTCTTAAGGGGGCAGAGTGCAACGACCCGCATTCTATGCATCAACGGATCGTAGAATATTTATTTCATCCACATACGAAGTCATATGGTCGTGTAACTTTGGGAGACGACAATTGGGTTCATTTCCCATGTTAATAATTTTTACCGATTTTTAAATGACCGTTTTGCCCTTGGCGAATCTTGTTTCGCCTATAATTTTTGATTGGTAAGGAGTTTTGTCCTGAAACCACTTCCATCAGATTCGTATGATTGTCTACCTTTCCAAAGAATGGTCACATTAATCAAACGGACTTACCATTTGGGAGATATAGCTGAAATAAGGTTTGGAAGTGGAAAACAACATAATTGGGCTTAACCGGGTGATTAGCAGCTAAGCCCATAACCTGTTTCAGGATTAGGGTTATAAGAGGGCTAATTGGCTTTAGGAAATTAGTTTTATTCATTTTTCTAGCCGCCACTTACCTTCCTCTAACCCTAGTAATGGCCTCCACCTTCTAAACAACCTCCTAATAACTTTCTAACCCAATATTAAGCAAATCTACATCAAATCAAGGTGGACTGCATCAAATCAGAATTAGGGTTGTTGTGTTGCATAGGAATTCGACCCAAATCCAAATCAGTTTGAATTTCAGATCTGAGATTTATTTGTGGCTAAAGTGAGTGATTTGCACTTTTCTTCACTAATTACGGCTAATTAGAGGTGATTAGTGATAATTAGCGAAATTATGTATTATAAAAATCTGGAAAAATATGCATAAATTCTTAAATATTATTTCACGCCTCTATAAAATTTTGGGTTAATCTGGATTAAGTTTGCTAATCGTATAGTTAAACATGCTTAAGGGGATTAAGGGGATAATCATGCTTTTTGGGTATGTTTGATATAAAATGACCTATATGCTTGATGTTTTGATCTTTTTGATTGAACCTATATGTTGTTACTGTTGTTTGGGATGTTTCGTGATTGCTTAGTAAAGTTAGAATGGCTGAAAACGCCTTCGTATGGCAAGAATGGACAAAAGATAGCTTGTTGAAAATTCTAAAGGATCCGGATCGGTTGGGGATCAGATCGAGCATGGATCGGATGGAACGAACCAAACCGGGGTAGTGGGATCTTCAACAGCGTACGAATGCAAGGGAAAAAAGGAAGGCCATTTGAATCGTGTTGGAGTTTGGAGGAGCTGGAGCAATCGCACTGGACGGGGTCGGTTTGATGTAACTGAACCGAACCAGGATCTAGAGGTAAAGGAGCGCCGAACCGAACTGACTTGGAGTGGAGCGCAGAACCGAACAGACTTGGAGTGGAGAGCCAAACCGAACCGACTTGGAGTGGAGCACCGAACTGAAAGGAAAGCCCAGGGACAATGTATCGAACTGAACCGAGGGAAGCAGGTCGAACCGAACCGAATTTAGCTTCCACTACTTATACATGATGACTCTTTTGAAAACCAACTCCAATTCGACCTACCTGAGATGAAAAGGAAGTCCAAATGGGAAAATATTACTCAGGATCCAGATGGGAAGTGAACTTCAAGGGTTGGACTTTGCTACGGGATGTATGCAAAAGGGGTTATCGATATCTATAGCTTTGATTCACTATTGATGGGAGGGGCATTGACTATGGACCAGTGCGGTGGGGTCAAAATTGTATGGAGTCGAACTCCATCAGGACCCCCAAGGGCAAAGTGGTCGTAGTAAGTTTTGGATGGAGCTGGGCTCCATCTTAGCCCCAAATGGTTCTGGTGATCAAAAAGGTGGATATCGTATACTTTACGCACTGAGTGAGAGATGTAGGATGATTGCTAAGTTTGATGTTTGCTATCACCATGGCACGCACACTCCCATTTTCACAACATATGTTAGTGTCACCTCAGAGTATTGTACATCCTGTTGTGCCAACTCTTTGGTTGTAGGTCCAGGTTCAGTTTTGATCATTTATACCTATTATTGTTTTGTTTTGCTGTCATCGCTCATACCAGACTTTTGTCTAACCCAGAGTTTTATATCTCTTCTTATTACTCTGGGTGCTTCTAAACGAGCAGACAAGAGACATGTTAGGTGGTATGCACGAATATTTGTTCGGAGGCGAGCAGGAGGCTTCCACGTACTATTTACATATGTTCTCTCTGTGTTGTTACTGGTGACTGCTTTGGGCATTAGTAGTGTAACTTTTTTATTTCGCTTTAGAGACAGTATTTTGAAGTTGTAAAAATGATAGTTTGGATCATAAGCTGCATTTTGGATTCTGCTGCTATGATGATTTAGTTTTCAGCTTATGCACCGTCTCGCCTGTTTTATGTCAAATTATGTTGTTATTATATTTTACTCCATGCGCTGTTAGATATACAACAGGTTCCTTGTTAGTTCATAGTTTCAAAACCCTTTCTTTTGACGACCGTCCCGTGCTAGTTGGGCATTGGCACAACGCGTTTGGTAGAAATGTCGGTTGGTTCAGGGAGGGCCATCAAAGAAATCCTTACGAAGCTTAAGAGAAAATTAGCCGCAGGTGAAACTACCGCGACTACTGATGGAGGTTAGGCACTTCCTTGCGCTTCGACATGTGTCGTAGTCTTAACATGCCTACGGAACCAAGCCGAAATGGAGACACCCTTCGGGAAGAATCGGTTCCCTAGACATGTTGAAAAGAAAAGGAAAAAGGGACTCAACCGGAGAATCGAGAGATATTTTATATGGCTTTAAGAAATATGTCGATCAAAAACAGACTTTTCTTTTTTAAAATGCTTCCTTTTATAACCTTTTTGAAAATAATTTTCAAAATCTTTTATCCGATCTGGTAACCTTCACCTCTGATACCAAATGTGACACCACACATCCGTTAATATCACACATTAGGAGAATGCATTAAGTTTTGTGAAGCGGTATAGGTAAAAAGAAACAAAAATACTACAAGACAGATATAAAATGACAGCGAAATTTAAAATTTTATTAAGCAAAAAACATCGTGGTTCAAAACATAGTTACATCATAAGTCTAAAATACATAAAACCCAGTACGTCAACTTAAAATTTCTGTCTTGTACTTAAATCATCAGAGTACAATAAACATGAAAAGAGCATAATCCCTAAAAACATAACCATAGTAGAAAAGGTATGAAATCAATTAGTACATCTAAGCAGCTCCAAGCAGAAACCCTATCAAGCTTGACTATTCCCACCCTGAGAACCCGGGGGGGAGGGGGAACGAAAGAGAAAGAAGAGGAAACAAAATAGGTCAGACATAAAGTCTGGCGAGTCCAGTTACTTTTAGCATATAAATAAGTGAAAGCATCATGATAGGCATATAAGCTGGATAACAACATACAAGGCGGGTATGATTAGGTAAACAGGATAAACTGAACAGAACATACATGTATAGTGCTTATCTAATACTTTTCTCTTTCTCTGCACCAATACTAGTATCATATGAACGTGGTGATCCCCAACAAGTATAAAATGGTAGACTTAGGTGTACATCTAGTGAGAGGTTTTACCCCATACAATAATAGGCAGCCTAACTGAACATACGGACTTTACCCTTAAGGATAATAACGGGCTCCTAAACATACCAGAGTCTAGAGGTACCCTAATTACTACCCCCAATTGATCGGATCCCAACTCCGTTGATACCCTATGTTGTCCCCATAGTAAGACATATCACTTCTTAAAGTGGTAACCTACATAAGGACATAGACCTATTTACTGGTGGTAAAACGGCTTATTTTCCCAAAGCAGGCTATACTCATGCACGCACATGAGTCCGTTGGAACACACCAATATACTTCTCCTCTAAGATGAACCTCTTACAATCAGCTCAGCAAGCGTGCCCTGATCCCTACCTAGTTCGGGGTCCCTCTTTAATACAAGAATGGGTTACTGACTAATAAGGGCCCCACACAACAGATGACACAAGCCAACCCTTACAGATCTTGTAACACCCCACCTTTGCCAGTGCCACTCTTGCAAGGGCACTGACTTTGGAGGGGTGTTTGAACAAGGTAAACATGCATGCAGATATCACAAGACAGAACATATAAAACAGAGTAAATATAGCAGCTGATAAAAACTAGCATATCAAAACCATAAGTTAAGTTACAGTACAGTACTTGATCATTATTTTCCATAAACAAAGTCTAGAAACATAAAACTGGAAACTAGAAAGGAAAACATAAAGTAGCTATCCCCAAGGTAGAAAACCATAGCAAGCTCAAGTCCCAAAGCATACCTGAGCTATCCAAGAAAAGCAGCTAAGATCCAAGCTAAGTGCCGGTATTCCCACCCTGTAAACCTGGGGGGGGGGGGAACGAAAGAAAAGAGGCGAAAGAAAATGGGTCAGTCAAAAGACTGGTAAGTCCTACCTACTATTGTACAACAACTAATAAAGTTAACTGTATATGTAAACAAGGATGAGTCATAGGATGATAACTGGCATGGTGAAAAGTCAACAAGATAGACTAAGTGTGGCATCGCATATACAAGGTTGAGGTTTGCACCAAGTGTACTAGTATTACAAGTCATGTCAAGTGTAACCAAGAAGTGATCCCCAGGCCCAAGTTTGGCCCAACATCAAGAATGATCCAAAACCAAGGTCCAACTAGCACGGTCTAGTCGATCGGCTCCCTAAAGCCTAACTCGTCAAGTGTCGGTGTCATACGGCCCAACTACGAAGTGTAGCTAAACTGTGCTAGGTCCACCCTAGGGTGTATCAAGTCCTAGGGTGTCAACCACTGACACAAACCAAGCACGCACAGTTTAAACCTACGGGTGCCCGTGCTTGCTTTTTCAACTCCGGACCATGTGCACGACCATGGCCCGCCTGAACCTACACCGGCGCACCTACTCAGCCGTCGTTTTGGTCGCTTACATGTCATCCCAGTAATCGTGCCCCACCCTAGCCTAGTCCCTAGGGTACCATGATACAACCAAGAGGATTACCGGTGCAAAGGACCACGTAACTAGGGTTTCCTTAATGGGTTAAACGTGGTTAACCCAACTCATCCAAGTACCAAGTTGGTTAAGTGTACCCAAGGTTCATGACTTAACCCTACCAACCCATCGTGTTTAATTGGTTAAGTATTCAAACGGTCCATGACTTAACCCTACCATGTGGCATTAATTAATTTAATGCACCCAACCTCTCACATTAGACCTTGTTGTGGTTACTAGTTAGGCCGGGCGGGTCCGGGTAGGTTTACACCACAACTTAGTCTAACCTCGGGTTTCACGTGCAACATGACCAACTACTCACATTGGGTCTTATTGCTTGTAGCCACTAGTTAAGCCGGTCGGTTCCGGGTAGGTTTATGCTACAAGCTCAACCCAACCTCGAGTTGGCCATTCTCATGTTTTCTAAGTGTCATGTCCATCATGTTTTCAAAACACATTACAAGTTTTCAAGCAATTGGGTAGACCTAACTTAATAGGTAAATTCCCAATGGGTAGACCTAACTTAATAGGTAAATTCCCAAGCTTATGTTTTTATGTCTTTTAAGTTTACCCAACCCCAAACGCAATCCCATCGCTTACATATCGCAATATCGCATAAAGGATAGAAAGAGGGAACTTGGCATAACCATGACATAAAGGTGTTGGAGCCACAAGTTAAACATGGTGGCATATGAGACAAAGATGTGATCATAAACTTGCATATCATGTTTTCAACTTGCATAATGTTCATAAGCATGCATAACATCATTTTAACTTGCATAGTGTTCATATGCATGCATAACATGGTTTCAACTTTACATAGGGTTCATATGCAAGCATAACATGGTTTCACTTGCATAAGGTTCATATGCATGCATAACATCAAACTTGGCAAATAGGTGGAACATGGCCATAAGGGCTAGTGACATGCATATAACATTATGTGCATGTTAATACAAGGGTTATGAGAGTTTCAAAGTTGCTTCATGCAACATTTCTAACCAAAGATCGTATCTTTCTATGCATAAAGCCAAGGTAATGACTTTACTAACATGCATAGAGTAAGCTTAGGCTTAATATCATAAGATCAAAGCATATATCATGATTACCCCAAACTCAACTTGCAACATAACATATTAACTTCATAGTTAAAATACAAGAGTAGAAATAGGCTTACAATGCTTATGCGGACTCAAATGAGTATAGCAATTGTAAGAAAACCCTTATGCAACCAATAAAACCCCAAAATGCAAGCAAGATTGATCAAGACTCTTCCTTTAAGGTGCAAATATAGCAACTTGAGTTGAATGCAAGCTAAAGAGGATCATACCAGTCTAAAAATACTTGTATGCATGGAAAATCACTTAAAAATTGATTTAGGAATTTATGAAGAGAGTGGAGGCCATGAGAGGATTGATTTTGCCATAGTTTAGTTGTAGGATAGATTAATGATGATTTAGGGTAGGTTAGGGTCTTATTTATAGATTAGGCAAGTGTTTTAGGCCATAGGATTAAACCCTAGTTCCAATCTCAACCCTCAAAACCGAATCTGGCCCCCTAGCTCAACACATTCTCAAAATGGTGCACCAGGCAGGACTGGGCGTCTGAGCCAAGTCGACAGCCAAGTCGACAGGGCTGTCGACCTGGTCAGACCCAGTCGACTCCCAAGTCGACAGGGCTGTCGACTTGGGTACTGTGGCGGGAATTTTCCCGCCTGGCCCAACTGGCCCAATTTTCCAAATTCAAGTTTGAATTTGAAATCTGTTTTTACTTAGAAATTTTCTGAAAACTTCGTTGGGCCTTAATCGGGTCATACGGACTCCGATTTTCGAAAACTCGGACTCTATTTCGCGTATTTTTCCGAGACGAACACAATGGCATAGCCCGTTTCCCTTGATTCAGATTTATAAATTAAATTCTGCCTCGATTTATGTTATAACAGGTTATGGAAAATACGGGTTGTTACATTCTCCCCTCCTTAAAAGGATTTCGTCCCCGAAATCTTCAAGTTAGGAAGAACGTATCCTACCATCCAACCATCCATCTACTCAAAACATCATCCACGAGCAATCATTGTCCTTACAAGACTCCAAATGCTGTATGAACATATGCAAAGGTGTGTGTATATGTCCTTATCTAATGCAAATATCATCAATGCAAATTATGTTAGTGAAATGAATCCATATGTATGCAATTCCTAACATAATGTCTAACATCTATATGTGTGCACATCACATACATCCATATGCAACATTCATGTGATAGCATAACAAGTTTCAGCCATGAATAAGTATAAGCACTCATGCATATGCAATATGAAAGTGTGTGAGCCGATCTTAGTGCCTAATCGTGTATAATGCATCCACGAGTAACCACTTGCAACCACTTGCAGCCACTTGCAACCATCAAGCATAACATGTTTCAAACACATGTTTCATCCAAAGGGTTTCTACCTAAGGTTCTCATGACAAGATTAGCACGATAACTAGATAAACATAGATAGCAAAGAGAAAGATATGCTAACAAAGAAAAGAGATTGAGAGTGTACCCTCAAAAAGGAATGGATAAAGCCCACGCATCTTCTCCTCGGTTTCCCAAGTTGCGTCTTCTTCAGCTTCACCCCATTGAACCTTCACTAACTTGACCTCTCGATTCCTTAGCTTCTTGGTCTCCGTCCCCAAGATACGAATCGGAGCTCTCCTCAAAGTAGCTTCTTTCTCCACTTCCACATCTTCCAGAACACTTGGCTCAACAACCTCTGCTGACTTATGTAAACACTTCCGGAGATGCGAGACATGAAAAACATCGTGTACTCCGGCAAGCTTCTCGGGCAATTTCACTCTATAAGCCATCTGCCCGATCCTCTCTATAATAGGGAAGGGTCCAACAAATCTCGGTGCTAACTTCCCAACGGCTCCAAATCGGACCACATTCCGCAAAGGAGAAACCATCACTAAAACCATATCTCCAACATCAAACTCCAAATCAGACCTTCGCTTGTCAACATAGGATTTCTGTCGGTCTTGGGCCGCTTTCATCCGTCTTCGAATCAACTCGATCTTCTCAGATGCATCTCTGATCATATCAGGCCCAAGTATAAGCTTATCTGTAGTCTCCCACCAACATGTAGGCGACTTGCACGGCCTCCCATATAAAGCTTCAAATGGTGCCATCCCTATGCTTGCTTGATAACTGTTATTATATGCAAACTCAATAAGAGGAAGATGGTCTTCCCAAGTACCACCAAAATCCAGAATACAAAGCCTTAATAGATCCTCGAGTACCCTATTCACCCTTTCGGTTTGACCGTCCGTCTGTGGGTGATAAGCAGTACTTAGATTCAACCTCGTGCCCATGGCTTCTTGCAAGCTATTCCAGAACTGACTTGTAAAGATTGGGTCACGGTCACTGACTATACTAGAAGGGACTCCATGAAGTCTCACAATCTCACGAAGATATACAGACGCTAGCCAAGATGCGGTCCTCTTGCTCTTTACCGGAATGAAATGAGCACTCTTTGTAAGTCTGTCCACGATAACCCAAATGCTCGTATTCCCTTTCCTTGACCTTGGTAGCCCATCAATAAAATCCATGGAAATACTCTCCCACTTCCAAAGTGGAACGTCTAGAGGATGCAATAGCCCACCGGGCTTCTTTTACTCGGCCTTAACTGGCAAATGATACATCTAGAAACAAACTCTGCCACATCCTTCTTCATCCCAGGCCAAAAGAAAATACGCTTCATATCTTTATACATCTTATCTCCGCCTGGATGTATAGTCAACTTAGAGCGATGCGCTTCCTTAAGGACTTTTCTTACTAGATCTTCTACCACTGGAACACATAACCTTCCATCTCTCCTCAGCCAACCCTTGTCATCAATAGAATATCGAGCGAGATGACTAGATGTCTCTCCTCGAATCATCTTATCCATAATCTCAACTATCTGAGGGTCTTCTTTCTGCGAAGCCCCAACTTGATCAAGAAGGGTAGGTCTGAGTTCCAGAGATGCTAAAGAACCGGTCATCGACTCAATCGCCAAAGAGAAATCGAAGGTTGCCACATACTCTAAATTCTTCATCTCAACGAATAGAGGACTTAGGGTCAACCTCTTTCTGCTTAGTGCATCAGCCACAACATTACCCTTGCCAGGGGTATAAGATATCTCAAAGTCATATGATGCCAAGAATTCCATCCACCTTTGCTGCCTAAGATTCAGATCTTTCTGCGAGAAGAGATACTTGAGTGATTTGTGATCAGTATACAACTCAAATCTTTCGCCTAAAAGATAGTGGCGCTAGGACTTGAGTGCAAAGACAATCGCCGCTAACTCCAAGTCATGAGTGGGGTAGTTCTTCTCATGAACTTTAAGTTGCCTACCCCCATAACATATCACTCATCTCTCTTGCATCAGTACCGCGCCTAACCCCGTGCCACATGCATCGGTATACACGGTAAACATCTTACCGCCATCGGGTAATGCCAAAACTGGGGCTGTGGTAAGGGCCCTCTTGAGCCTTTGAAAAGCAAGCTCACACTCTAAGTCCCATGCAAAGACTAAGTTCTTCTTCGTCAATCTAGTGAGAGGGGCCGAAATCTTGGCGAAGTCTCTAATGAACTTCCTATAGTAGCCTGCCAGACCAAGAAAGCTTCGCACTTCGGTTGCATTCTTAGGAGTCTTCCAGTCTTGAACTGCAACCACTTTAGCGGGATCCACAGCTATACCCTGCTTAGAAACTATATGCCCAAGAAACCGGACTTCCTTTCTCCAAAAGTGGCATTTGGAGAACTTGGCTTTCAACTGATGGGCTCTAAGCGTATCCATCACCTCCTTGAGGTGTCTAGCATGTTCTTCCTCATCTTTTGAAAAGATCAGAATATCATCCACGAAGACAACAACAAACTTGTTAAGGAACTCCCTGAACACCCTACTCATCAAATCTACGAAGTAGGCGGGTGCATTAGTCAAACCGAATGGCATGACAAGCCATTCAAAGAATCCGTCTGGAGTCCTAAATGCAGTCTTATCAATGCTGTCTTCGGCCACTCTAAGCTGATGAAATCCGGTGGCTAAATCAAGCTGAGAGAAAACAGAAGCACCAACAAGCTGGTCGAAGAGGTCATCTATCCTTGGTTATGGATGTCTATTCTTCTTGGTCAGCTTGTTCAACTCTCGATAATCAACACATAGACGAAGCGAGCCGTCCGCCTTAGTGGCGAACACCACAGGAGCACCCCATTCAGAAATGCTTCGCCTAATAAAATTCTTCTCAAGAAGCTCCTTGATTTGCTTACTGAGCTCTCTCCTTTCACGCGGGGCCATGTGCCTAACCGGTAAGGAGACTGGCTTAGCATTATCAACCAGATAAATGCGGAAATCTATCTCTCGCTTAGGGGGTAACCCCTTAACTTCTTCAAAGACATCAGGGTATTCTCGCCCCACCCTTACAGATTGCAGATCATCGATGGACAAGTCAAGAGATTCAAGATAACATAGCATGACGGAATCTAGCGGGTTGCAAGAAATCTCTAGGGTATTATCAAGGCGAGTTATGAGTCTCACCACCCTATGCTCACAATCGAGAATGGCCCCATAGCTGGACAACCAATCCATGCCCAAGATCAACCCGTATCCCGTAAACCCGAGAACATAAGCATCACACGAGAATTCCACGGTCAAGATAGAAATCCTCAAATCCATACAGATCATAGATAAATGGGCTGAACCCCCAATCGGATTTGAAACACTAACGGGATCCTCAACAAGACTAGTACTTAGGTGCAAACTTTCAACAATATCAGAAGAAATAAAGGTATGCGATGCGCCTGAATCAAACAAAGTACGAACAGGGAAACCAAAAATATAAACAAGACTTTCCACAGAAATAGTACCTCGGTCCTGAACTGGAGCGGCGTTGAGAGCATGTACTTGCCCTCCAGATGAACCTGCACGTTGAGTCTGTCCATGCCCCTGCTTCCTAGGGCATTCCTTGCTAGAATGTCCCATCTCTCCACAGTGAAAGCACCCTCCTAACTTCCTTTTCTTCTTCCTACAGTCCTTGACTACGTGCCCAACAATCCCACAGAAGTTGCACTTTCTCGTTTCCTTTTCCTTGTTCTTGTTGCCCTTGTCATTCTTGTTGTTCTTATTGTTCTGATTACTCTGATTCCCTCCCCACTTGGAGTCTGTCTTCTTAGGCTGAGTCTCATTGGGCTTGACTTCTTTCTTCCCATTCTTATCCTCTCCCTGCAGCAATGCCATGTCTACCAGGCTCTCGAAAGTGGCCCCCATGGGTATGTGTGACATGGCTAGACCTTGTAATGGCTCATTTAACCCTCGTGCAAAACGTAGAGCCTTCTTCTCGGGAGTATTGACCATGTCCAAACCGAATCGGGCAAGCTGGTTGAACTTATTCACATATTCTCTCACCGTCATGTCTCCTTTCTTTAAATCTATGAACTTCTCTAGTTGCAAATTCGCCTCTGCAGACGATAGAAACTTAAGCCCAAACCTTGCCCTAAAGTCGGCCCAGGTTTCTACGGGCCTAGTAGCATTGGTGACCTCCCACCAATTAGAAGCTTCCTCCTTTAGTAGCCAAACCGCCAACAGATCCTTTCTACGGTCCTCTATATCAAAGATGGCAAAGAGATCTTCGGTCTCCTTTAACCAATTTCTTGCTTCCACAAAAGTCTCCGTCCCAATAAAATTTTTGCCACCCATTGCCTTGAAGTCCTTGCAAACCTTGGCGAAATCGGCTTGTGGTTGCTGAGGAGGAGGAGGGGGTGGAACCTCAGTGATAGTGGGAGTGGTTGCTGGACCTGCATTGTTGGCCCTAGCTTCCAAGTATCTCCGGAACCATCCGGGAATGGTGACTCCCTCAGGAAGATTGAGATCGGCCATGCTGAAAAAGGAAAAGATAGATTTAGAACGAGGAAACGAAGGATAGTGCTTATGGCTCTTGGGGGATAGCCTTTCAAAATAAACTAGACTTTTCTTTGGAAAATACTTAATTGGTTTTGAAAATAGCTTTTAAAAGTAACTTTAAAACCCTTTTTTTTTGCTCCAATCTCGTAAACCTTATGCTCTGATACCAAATGTAACACCCCACCTTTGCCAGTGCCACTCTTGCAAGGGAACTGACTTTGGAGGGGTGTTTAAACAAGGTAAACATGCATGCAGATACCACAAGACAGAACATATAAAACAGAGTAAATATAGCAACTGATAAAAACTAGCATATCAAAACCATAAGTTAAGTTACAGTACAGTACTTGATCATTATTTTCCATAAACAAAGTCTAGAAACATAAAACTGGAAACTAGAAAGGAAAACATAAAGTAGCTATCCCCAAGGTAGAAAACCATAGCAAGCTCAAGTCCCAAAGCATACATGAGCTATCCAAGAAAAGCGGCTAAGATCCAAGCTAAGTGCTGGTATTCCCACCCTGTAAACCTGGGGGGGGGGGGAACGAAAGAAAAGAGGCGAAAGAAAATGGGTCAGTCAAAAGACTGGTAAGTCCTACCTACTATTGTACAACAACTAATAAAGTTAACTGTATATGTAAACAAGGATGAGTCATAGGATGATAACTGGCATGGTGAAAAGTCAACAAGATAGACTAAGTGTGGCATCGCATATACAAGGTTGAGGTTTGCACCAAGTGTACTAGTATGACAAGTCATGTCAAGTGTAACCAAGAAGTGATCCCCAGGCCCAAGTTTGGCCCAACATCAAGAATGATCCAAAACCAAGGTCCAACTAGCACGGTCTAGTCAATCGGCTCCCTAAAGCCTAACTCGTCAAGTGTCGGTGTCATACGGCCCAACTACGAAGTGTAGCTAAACTGTGCTAGGTCCACCCTAGGGTGTATCAAGTCCTAGGGTGTCAACCACTGACACAAACCAAGCACGCACAGTTTAAACCTACGGGTGCCCGTGCTTGCTTTTTCAACTCCGGACCATGTGCACGACCATGGCCCGCCTGAACCTACACCGGCGCACCTACTCAGCCGTCGTTTTGGTCGCTTACATGTCATTCCAGTAATCGTGCCCCACCCTAGCCTAGTCCCTAGGGTACCATGATACAACCAAGAGGGTTACTAGTGCAAAGGACCACGTAACTAGGGTTTCCTTAATGGGTTAAACGTGGTTAACCCAACTCATCCAAGTACCAAGTTGGTTAAGTGTACCCAAGGTTCATGACTTAACCCTACCAACCCATCGTGTTTAATTGGTTAAGTATTCAAACGGTCCATGACTTAACCCTACCATGTGGCATTAATTAATTTAATGCACGCAACCTCTCACATTAGACCTTGTTGTGGTTACTAGTTAGGCCGGGCGGGTCCGGGTAGGTTTACACCACAACTTAGTCTAACCTCGGGTTTCACGTGCAACATGACCAACTACTCACATTGGGTCTTATTGCTTGTAGCCACTAGTTAAGCCGGTCGGTTCCGGGTAGGTTTATGCTACAAGCTCAACCCAACCTCGAGTTGGCCATTCTCATGTTTTCTAAGTGTCATGTCCATCATGTTTTCAAAACACATTACAAGTTTTCAAGCAATTGGGTAGACCTAACTTAATAGGTAAATTCCCAATGGGTAGACCTAACTTAATAGGTAAATTCCCAAGCTTATGTTTTATGTCTTTTAAGTTTACCCAACCCCAAACGCAATCCCATCGCTTACATATCGCAATATCGCATAAAGGATAGAAAGAGGGAACTTGGCATAACCATGACATAAAGGTGTTGGAGCCACAAGTTAAACATGGTGGCATATGAGACAAAGATGTGATCATAAACTTGCATATCATGTTTTCAACTTGCATAATGTTCATAAGCATGCATAACATCATTTTAACTTGCATAGTGTTCATATGCATGCATAACATGGTTTCAACTTTACATAGGGTTCATATGCAAGCATAACATGGTTTCACTTGCATAAGGTTCATATGCATGCATAACATCAAACTTGGCAAATAGGTGGAACATGGCCATATATAGCATGAGATAAGGGCTAGTGACATGCATATAACATTATGTGCATGTTAATACAAGGGTTATGAGAGTTTCAAAGTTGCTTCATGCAACATTTCCAACCAAAGATCATATCTTTCTATGCATAAAGCCAAGGTAATGACTTTACTAACATGCATAGAGTAAGCTTAGGCATAATATCATAAGATCAAAGCATATATCATGATTACCCCAAACTCAACTTGCAACATAACATATTAACTTCATAGTTAAAATACAAGAGTAGAAATAGGCTTACAATGCTTATGCGGACTCAAATGAGTATAGCAATTGTAAGAAAACCCTTATGCAACCAATAAAACCCCAAAATGCAAGCAAGATTGATCAAGACTCTTCCTTTAAGGTGCAAATATAGCAACTTGAGTTGAATGCAAGCTAAAGAGGATCATACCAGTCTAAAAATACTTGTATGCATGGAAAATCACTTAAAAATTGATTTAGGAATTTATGAAGAGAGTGGAGGCCATGAGAGGATTGATTTTGCCATAGTTTAGTTGTAGGATAGATTAATGATGATTTAGGGTAGGTTAGGGTCTTATTTATAGATTAGGCAAGTGTTTTAGGCCATAGGATTAAACCCTAGTTCCAATCTCAACCCTCAAAACCGAATCTGGCCCCCTAGCTCAACACATTCTCAAAATGGTGCACCAGGCAGGACTGGGCGTCTGAGCCAAGTCGACAGGGCTGTCGACCTGGTCAGACCCAGTCGACTCCCAAGTCGACAGGGCTGTCGACTTGGGTACTGTGGCGGGAATTTTCCCGCCTGGCCCAACTGGCCCAATTTTCCAAATTCAAGTTTGAATTTGAAATCTGTTTTTACTTAGAAATTTTCTGAAAACTTCGTTGGGCCTTAATCGGGTCATACGGACTCCGATTTTCGAAAACTCAGACTCTATTTCGCGTATTTTTCCGAGACGAACACAATGGCATAGCCCGTTTCCCTTGATTCAGATTTATAAATTAAATTCTGCCTCGATTTATGTTATAACAGGTTATGGAAAATACGGGTTGTTACAGATCTTGTGTCCCCAATTAACTAGGATTTTGATAGGTTAAGCCTAACAGATTTGCGTAACCCATACTGATTTATGGGTTAAACTTTACAAGCCAAAGGATCCATATAACTCCAACAGATGTAATAGGTTAAGTTTTCTAGATTAACAGGTTCATATAACCCGCACAGATTAACAGGTTTACTTAACCCCACAGATTTAACAGGTTTACTTAACACCACAGATTTAACAAGTTTTCTTAACCCTACAGATTTAAATAGGTTTACTTAAACCCAAAGATTTAATGTGTTTACTTAACCCCACAGATTTAACAGGTTTAGTATTTCTGGCTAACAGATTCTTGTCATTCTCTATTCATGTCTGTTAATGCACTAGACCTATCACATTAAGTCGACTACTTGTGGCCGTTGGATATGCCGAGCAGTTTCGGGTAGACTTCTACCAAAAGCTAGACTTAACCTCGTGTCTTAGCACCGTTATGTGTTCATTTACTCACCCGACCCCTCATTTTAAATTAACCACTTGTGGTTGCTGGATTTGACGGGCAGTTCTGGGCAGACTTCTACCATAAGTGTAATCTAACCTTGTGTCTAAGTGCAGTTATAGTTTCTATTTAATTTAGTGTTAGGCATATTCGTTCTTAGCCAATTATTAATGTTCATCATTGGTTTCCCGATTACAGTATTCAATTTCAATGGATTAAACAAGCTTCGCAAATTATTTATAGTTCCATTAACATGTTTCACTTAATCATAAACTAAGCCTACGGGTTTATATGTCCCAAACCACAAGTCATATTTTACCGTATAAATCATTCCCCGATTTTTAGCCCAATTTCACAATAAAGTTTATTCCACAAAATTCCAATCGTGATTCAAATTACAAACTATGCCCTTAATTTACCATTTCCAGTCATTCCGAATTTAACCCAATATCGTTCGTACGCATATTTCAGCGATACTGGCCTAGGCTCGAAGGTAGCCTGGCTATAAAAATAAAAAGGGAATACGAGAGAGAAGAACAGAATAGACATAAAACCAAAAGTAACAGAAATGGGCATATGATAGTAGAAATAGGCATATAAGAACATATCTGATGAACAGAAATAGGCATATAAGAACAAATCTGATGAACACATAATAACAGGACAGATTAGGCATAGGTTTAGATCCAGATTTATAAAAATGTCAGAATTACTTGTTAGATGTTTATATATGAAAATAACATGAACTCACAGGGACTGGATCTAAAGAACAGAGAATAATTGGTTGAAGTTGTTAAATAAATTCTTAAATGTGTATAGGCTATTATTGAAGGAAATAGGCTAACTCAATCTAAGCTGGGGAAGCATCTCATTGCCTCCATTGTTTTTGGTGCGTAAAAACAATAGAAATGGTGTCCTATTTATAGCTTAAAGCCAACGAACTAAGCCAAAAAAAAGTCCTCATTCGAAATTAGAATTCTGCCTTGATCTATATAGGGGTCGACCCCCCCTTTGGGTGTCCACCCCAAACGCTCTGGGTTGACCCAGTGGGTCTCTGGTCGACCCCCCTTTGGGTGTCCACCACAAACGCTTTGGGTCGACCCAGCGGGTCTCGGGTTAACCCCTTAAATGGGTCGGTTCCACTTCTGGAGCTTTCGCTTCGCGGTTTTGATTTTTTTATTTTGAATATTTGATTTGTTTGTGTATATATATATATATATAATTCTCTTGTGCGTACAAACTTTTAGGCTTAATAACTTCTGCATACAATGTCCGTTTCACGCAAACTCGGAGTCTATCTTTAACAAAATTCCGAGATGAACATAATGGCGCTATCCGTTTTACTTAATTCCCAATATTTAATTAGGTATTCTTTAATTTATCTTTCTAATGTTCTTTAAAATTACGGGGTGTTTACATTCTCCACTAATTAAAGGATTTCGTCCCCGAAATCTCTAAGTTAGGTGGAATTTATATCCTAACAGCCATCATCCATCTACTCGTTCACCAATCATAAGCACTCATTGTCCTTAAAAGATTTCTAATTCTTATATAAACACATGCAAAGGCGTGTGTATATGTCCCTATGCTAATGCGAAAGATCAGGCGGTCTACTGATTCAGTCGACCTCCTCAATGCAATTCATGTTTGTGTCATGAGTCCAACATGTATGCAAATAATCCTAACATATCATGTAAATGCTATATGCGTGCACAATCATCCATCCAAATGCAACATCTATATGACGATTCAACCATTTTCATTCATAAAAAGAAAAAAATGCACATGCATCCATATGCAGTATGAGAGTGATTGAGCCGATCTAGTGTCTAATGTGTATGTTACATGTTGGACTCATGACACTGACATAGTTCGCATTAAGGAGGTCAACTAAATCAGTGGACCGCCTGATCTTTGCATTAGATAAGGAATATATACACACACTTTTGCATATGTTCATACAACATTAGAAGTTTTCTAAGGACAATGGATGCTTGTGGGTGATGGTTGAGTAGATGGATGACTGGACGGTAGGACACATTCTTCTTGACTTGAAGATTTCGGGGACGAAATCCTTTAAGGAGGGGAGAATGTAACACCCCGTATTTTCTGTAAACGTATAAGTAACAAATCAGAGAGTAGTTAATTTTTAAAACAAGAATCAAGGGAAACGGGTTGCTCCATTACGTTTGACTCGAAATTCTGTTTGGAAACGAGTCCGAGTTTTCGAGAAACGGAGTTCGTATGAGGGAGATATGGCCCTCCGAAGTTTCAGAGATTTTCAGAATCGGAAACAACTCGAAAATTCAAATTCGAATTCAAATTCAAAATCCCAGAACAGGCTGGGTGGAAAAATTCCCGCCCACGGGCCAGGTCGACCTGGGGGTCGACCATAGTGTCAACCTCCCAGGGGCCAGGTCGACCATAGTGTCGACCTGCTCCCGAAACCCAGTTTTTGAACCTGATTCATTTTGATGTTTCTGGTCTCGTTTTCAGTCTAGATTAGTCCGCCTAAACCTATATAAACAGCCCCCTAGCCTCATTTTCTCTACACAATTTCATTCTGCCTATACTCTACCTCTGTTCTAATTAAAAATAAAAATGGCATCGCTACTCTACTGGAATCAAAACTTGGACTGATGCATCTTCTTCCAACCTGAATAGAACTAAAAGCTAAATCAAATCTCAAATCAAAGTTTAGAACTACAACAACAATTAAAGAGGAGTAATTTAGCATTTATGCATCAACAACAATTTATTATCCTTTATTAAAACCACGAAAGGCAAGTATAGTTATTTTCCGATATAAACTTTAATTATAATTCTGACATTATTGTAAATCTGAATTTGAGGTCGTGTACGTTTTGTTCTTATATATTTTTTTCTGTATCTCTTTCTTCTTTTTTTTCTATAGCCAGGCTACCACGAGCCTGCGCCACATCTCATAAGATATTAACGCACAAACGCTAAACTTTGGGACAAATAATGAATGATGGCATAATTGGACATGGCTAATCTGTGACTGATGTTGTAAACTAGATTTAGATCTATGCATATTCTGTGAATTGGAAGAAGAGGAACCATTATATGTTAACATGTGACTTGAGACTTTGGACATAACACATATTTTGAATTAAGATCTATTATAATTTAAAGTTCTAGATTGTTGGGTATATTTTTATATAATGATTCATGACTTGAGAAAAAAAGATGACTTAGGTGTGATGATCTATATTAAGATTTGATAACTGTTAAATGTGAATAACACCTAAGTGGGAGATTTTTGAATATATGACATGCAATGAAATCAATGGCTATATTTGGTATAATTTATATGTGAATCTTTTGCACTAGGCAAGTTTAACTAAAATTGGGATATATGTTATATGGTAAATTATGACCATAATCTGTGCTATGTAAATTCAATGCAAACTTAGGCCAAATTTATAATTAGGCAAGATATGTCAATGAAACTTTAAGGAATGATTAAATTTGTTATATTTCCTAATCTGCTAGTTCTGTTATATTGCCTAAACTGCTAATTAGATTGAATTGCCTAATCTGCTAATTATGTTAAGTTGCCTTATCTGCTAAATCAGCTAAATCGCCTAATCTGCAAGATCTGTTATCTGTTGAATGGCGTAATCTGTTGGAACTGAAATGCTGAAATTTGAAGTATGTAAATCTGTAGACTCGATTTAAAATTGAGCAAAACTTGTTAATAGAACCTGGAATAATCTGATGTAACTTTACAGAAGTTAATTTGTTAAATTAGCATGACTAGTCTGATATTAGCATAGTCTGTAAATGAATGCATTGGCTAAACATGAGACATGGCTAACTCGAGGATAGAATGAGTTTTTGGCGTAATCCTGCCTGGAACAGCCCGACAGATCCAGTGGCCGCAAATAATAGGTTCTAATGTGAGAAGTTAGTCATAACGTGCTTGAAACCCGAGGTTAGACTCAGTTTGCAGCAGAAACCTGCCCGGAACCAACCGGCCTAACCAGTGGCCGCAAACTGTCATTCTCATGTGAGAGGTCTACGCATTAATTTTTAATTGATACAAATCTAAGATAAATATAATGTCTAAAACGAGTTGGGTGGATAGGGTTAAACCAATTGGACTAATGAATTTAACAAACCCGTTTCATGAATCCGTAGGCCCAATTACAATGTTAGACAGATCTGTAAATCTGTTAAATCCGTATATCCGATCCATTAGTCTGAAAAACTCGTCTGATCTATGAACTAGTTGATCTGAACTCTGTATGTCTGAACTTGTAAACAAGTTAATCTGAAATCTGTTAATCTGGGGATACAAGGTTAGGAGGGAAATTACTTGTGTCATCTGTTGTTTGGGACCCATATTAGTTAGTGTAACACCCCACTCCCACTATGGTCACTCACTATAGGGAATGCCATGCATCGGTGGAGTATTTTAGTGAATATAGAACAGAAAAATTACAACAAGACAGATATAAATAGTACTTGAAATTTTAAAACATCATCTCATAACAGCGGAAGTAAAACATGTCTGGTTACATCATAAAGTCAAGTACAATATCCATCAAATAAATTTATACATAATCCCATTCTCAACAATAGCCATGACAAAAGAAAAGATAACTGGATAACTGGAGCTTTACATCTACCCAAGCTCCTAAAGACTGGAACAGCAATCCGATCAAACTCCACTACTGCTAGGATCCACCGTAGGACCTGAGGGTTGGGAAAAAGATAAAAACAACGGGGTCAGACATAAGTCTGAGTGAGTCCTATAACTTTAACAATACAATCATTAAAGTAACCAGAGAAGACATAAGTTTGACATATGGTAATGTCTGGGGATGAATGGCTATACCAAGCAGTTTGGTAGACCTAGGATAAACTAAGATAACCGCAAGGACGCATCTACCCACCCAAGGGTAATTACTACACTGCACCACACCAGTCATCCCTACTTAAAGGTTGATCCCTCCCAAGGACTTAGAAAATTTTCCCAGTAGTTCTTGTACCCCTAGCTGACTACATAGGTGCCGTCTGCCCCTATCTCCACTAGGTGTACCCACTACTCCCAAGCGATCGGCTCCCTACCGTAGATACCCGTGTCGGCCCCACAGTGGGGTGTATCACTCCCCAAAGTGGCAACCCGATACAACAAGCGGTGCACGGCTTATATCTACACGATGCAACAACGTCTTACCTACCAGCCCGGGTCCACACACGCATATGAAACCCGTTGGACTTGCGTTGCCACCGCTACCCCGTTTTGGCCTCTTATAGTCAAGCCTAGTACGCGTGTCCCGTCCTCGACATGGGTCGAGCCCAATAAGATACATATGGGTTACTGGTTGAAATGGGCCCCCACAAGCTACCCACCTAAGCTTGTCACTTATCTAGTGTATCCCACTTAACCCTTTAATCATGTTTAATTACATGTTTCCACTTGGTTAAGTATTCTAATCGTATTTTCTATTGCCACCCAAGGCAACACACTAGATTTCCACATGCCACCCAAGGCACCCACTTAACCCCTCATGCCCCACTACAAGCTTATCTGGTTAAGTGTTTCTTAATTAATTAAGAACGTAACCCTTGTAAAGACCTCTCACATTAGACCGTCTTTTATGGCAGCTGGATTTGCCGGTCGGTTCCGGGCAGCCTTACGCCATAACAGGGTCTAACCTCGTGTCTTTACACTTGTCACGTATTTAATTTATGCCTAAGACCTCTCACATTGGGCCAATCATTTGTAGCCGCTGGATTTGCCGGTCGGTTCCGGGCAGTCTTATGCTACAAAAGGGTCCAACCTCGTGTCTTAGTCGATTAATTACACCTAATTAATCACCCCCATAATTAATTATCCCTAATTAATTACACATTTTTCATAACATGGGTAGACCTAACTCAATAGGTAAATTCCCATGGGGTAGACCTAACTCAATAGGTAAATTCCCACTTATGTTAATTTATTTTTATGGTATGCTTAATCATACCCAATCACACTTTTATTAACATATTTATTCACCCCATCGTTACCCACGTAAATCGTTCTCTTTCCATGATATAATAGAGGAAAGATCCATCGCAAATATCATGGGTTTACCCAAATCTTTAGCACATATCTTTGTCATGGGTTAAGAGGATGTCAACTTGCATATATGAGCATATATTAACCCAACTACAATTTACCCAAACATGCATATCATCATACACATATCTTGCATAACATGTTGAACTTGCATATAAGCATTCTCATAACTTGCATAACATGTTAAACTTGCATTTAAGCATATACATAACTAGCATAAGCATTCACATACTTGCATAAGCATGCATAACTTGCATATCATGTTAAACTTGCATTTAAGCATACACATAACTTGCATAAGCATTCACATACTTGCATGAGCATTCACATACTTGCATGAGCATTCACATACTTGCATAAGCATGCATAACTTGCATATCATGTTAAACTTGCATTTAAGCATATACATAACTTGCATATGAACTTCCATAACATCATACACATAGCATTACACACATAACTTGCATAACTCACTTGTTTAAACATGCATAAAACCACTTATTACATATGCATAAACATAAGAAGACATAGAGTAGCATATCATTATGAATGATTCAAACTCTATAATCCGCATTCAAGACCATAAGTCTCATTACACCCAATCTACTTACTTTAACAATTGATGTTAAAGTGATAGAAACTCACCAAACCCAATATTAGCAAACTTATGAAGTGGAATTAGTTGCTAAATATGAAGAAGATAATGATTAGAGATTGATTAGCTTGCAACTTCCTTCATGAATTAGTGGAGGCTCCCTCTAAGATTTAATTTGGCGGCATGAGGCCATCATCTCTATTTTTGGTAAGGATTAGGGGGGGGGTTTAGGGTGTATTTATAGATTAGGTGAGTGTTTTAGGCCCTTAGATTAACCCTAGATTAGATTAGGACCCTTAGATTTCGGAAATCTCTAGAACCAGCACTCCAAGCCAGCCTAAAGCCCAACCTGGTGCACCCAGGTTCACTGGACGCCACGCCCCTGTCGACAGGCAAGTCGACACCCCTGTCGACAGGCCGGTCGACAGCCCTGTCGACATGGTCAGGGCGGGAATTTTCCCGCCTGACCTCACTTGTTCCAATTTAAAATCTGAATTTTAAATTCTTAAATCTGTTTTTAGTTTTGAATTTTCTGCAAACTTCATCGGGCCATAACTGGGCCATACGGACTCCGATTTTCGAAAACTCGGACTCTATTTTGCGTATTTTTCCGAGACGAATGCAATAACGCAGCCCGTTTCCCCTAATTCCCACATCTGAGATTATTTATCCTGTAATTAGTGAATTTTAGTATTAACCCAAAATACGGGGTGTTACATTCTCCCCTCCTTAAAGGATTTCGTCCCCGAAATCTCTAAGCTAAGGAGAATGAATATCCTACCATCCAAACAACCATCTACTCAATCCATCAAACACGGGCATCCATTGTCCTTAGAACAATTTCTAATGATGTATGAGCATATGCAAAGAGTGTGTGTATATGTTCCCTATCTAATGTATGAACATATGCAAACCATGATAGTGCCATGCATCCATTATGTATGCGAAAGAACCCTATCGACACATACAATATCTACATGAGTGCACAATCATTCACCAAAATGCATCATCCATATGATAACACAATCATTAGACATCCATAAATATAGCTTCCTACACACAATTTTATGCAATATGCAATATGAAGTGATTGAGCCGATCTAGTGCCTAGAGTGTGTGTATATGCATCCACGAGCAACCACTAGCAACCACTTGCATCCACATGCATCCACCAAACATAACATGTCTCAAACACATGTTTCAACCATAGGTTTACCCTATCTAAAGGTCAAAGGTACTAATGAGAGGACACACTAAAGATAAGATAAATACTAGACAAACGATAAAGGAGAAGCTAAAAGACTTACCCTCAAAAAGGAACGGGTACAATGAACGCATCTTTACTTCCGTTTCCCAAGTTGCGTTGCCCTCGTCTTCTCCCCATTGCACTTTGACTAGATGAACCTCTCGATTCCTCAATTTCCTAGTCTCTGACCCAAGGATGCGGGTAGGAGCTCGTCGAATAGTCGCATCACGCTCTACTTCCACTTCTTTAAGCAAGCTCGGCTCTACCACCTCTGCGGTCTCATGTAAGCACTTCCTCAAATGAGATACGTGGAATACATCATGTACACCACTAAGTCTGTCGGGCAACTCCACTCTATATGCCATCCGTCCAACCCTTTCCTTAATAGGAAACGGCCCTACGAACCTTGGTGCTAACTTCCCAACAGATCCAAAACGAACCACATTTCGTAACGGAGACACCTTGACAAAGACCATGTCCCCAACTTCAAACTCAAGGTCCGTCCTTCTCTTGTCCGCATAAGATTTTTGCCTATCCTGCGCTGCTTTCATCCTTCTTCGAATCAAGTCAATTTTCTCAGAAGTCTCCCTAATCATATCAGGCCCAAGCAAGATCTTATCCGTAGATTCCCACCAACATGTAGGTGATCGACAAGGCCTTCCATAGAGAGCTTCGAAAGGAGCCATACCAATACTGGACTGAAAGCTGTTATTATATGCGAACTCCACCAATGGAAGATGCTCTTCCCATGAACCTCCAAAATCTAAGATACACAGCCTCAAAAGATCTTCTAGGACACGATTCACCCTCTCAGTCTGGCCGTCCGTCTGAGGATGGTATGCGGTGCTCAGACACAATTGAGTTCCCACTGCTTCCTGCAAACTTCTCCAGAACTCGCTAGTGAAGATAGGGTCTCGATCACTCACTATACTAGAGGGTACCCCATGCAATCGAACTATCTCTCGAAGATATACTGAAGCTAGCCATGGGGCAGTCCTCTTGCTCTTCACAGGTATGAAATGGGCGCTCATAGTAAGTCTGTCTACCACCACCCAAATTCCTGTATTACCCTTTCTCGATCTGGGTAACCCGTCAATAAAATCCATCGAGACGCTATCCCACTTCCATTGCGGAACTTCCAACGGGTGTAGCAACCCACCAGGTTTCTTTTGCTCCGCTTTCACCTGTTGACTTACCAAGCATCGAGCTACATATTCGGCCACATCTTTCTTTATACCGGCCCAGAAGAAAACCCTCTTCATATCTTGGTACATCTTGTCCCCACCGGGATGAATGGTCATCCTAGAACGGTGTGCATCATCAAGAATAACCTTCCTCAACCCTTCATCTTGCGGTACACAAAGTCTACCGTCTCTACGTAAGCACCCCCTATCGTCTAGGGTGTACCTACTCAAATGGCTGGACGACTCCCCCCTTATGAGCTTCTCTATCAACTCAACCAACTGTGGGTCGTCCCTCTGGGCTTCCCCAATCCGCCCCAGAAGAGTAGGTCGGACCTCCAAGGATGCTAGCAAACCGGGTATATAATCAATGGAAGGTCTGAAATCAAACATCGAGATAAATTCCAAGCTTCGTCGTTCCACGAACAATGGACTCAATGACAACCTCTTTCTACTCAAGGCGTCTGCCACCACGTTACCCTTGCCAGGGGTATACGCTATCTCGAAATCATAGGATGCTAAGAACTCCATCCACCTTTGCTGTCTTAAGTTTAAATCCTTCTGAGAGAATAAGTACTTCAATGATTTATGGTCAGTGAATAACTCGAATCTCTCACCAAGAAGATAATGGCGCCAGATCTTAAGCGCAAAAACTATAGCAGCCAACTCTAAATCATGGGTAGGGTAATTTTTCTCATGTGGCCTTAACTGCCTTCCACCATAGGCTATTACCCTTCCCTCTTGCATTAAGACTGCGCCAAGTCCTGTCCCACAAGCATCGGTATAGACAACAAATGGCTTGCTCCCATCTGGCAACACTAAAACTGGAGCTGTGGTTAAAGCTCTCTTTAACCGTCGGAACGCATCATCACAATCTACGTCCCATGCGAAAACAAGATTCTTCTTCGTTAAGCGGGTTAGTGGGGCTGATATTTTCGCGAAGTCTTTAATAAACTTCCTATAATAACCCGCCAAGCCCAAGAAACTTCTTACTTCGGTAGCATTTCTAGGAACCTTCCAATCTTGGACTGATACTACCTTCGCGGGATCCACAGCTATCCCCTCCTTGGAGACCACGTGCCCCAAGAACCGCACTTCCCTCCTCCAGAAGTGACATTTAGAGAATTTAGCCTTAAGGCTATGTGCTCGAAGAGTCAATACCTCCTCAAGATGTAAGGCATGCTCTTCTTCACTCTTAGAAAATACTAAGATATCATCCACAAAGACCACCACGAACTTATTAAGGAACTCCCTGAACACCCTACTCATCAAGTCAACAAAGTATGCAGGGGCGTTCGTCAACCCAAATGGCATCACCAGCCACTCATAGAAACCATCTGGAGTCCTAAAGGCAGTCTTGTCTATGCTATCCTCAGCCACCCTCAACTGATGAAACCCCGTGGCTAAGTCCAATTGAGAAAATACTGAAGCGCCAACCAACTGATCGAAAAGATCATCAATCCTCGGCAATGGGTGTCTATTCTTCTTTGTGAGCTTGTTGAGTTCCCTATAGTCTACACAAAGTCTGAGGGACCCATCCGCCTTTGTAGCAAAAACTACTGGAGCACCCCACTCCGATATACTTCGTCTTATGAACCCCTTCTCAAGCAACTCGCCTACTTGCTTATGGAGTTCCCTCCTCTCACGAGGAGCCATGTGGCGCACTGGTAAAGATACCGGTTTAGCATTATCCACCAGATATATTCGGAAGTCAATCTCCCGCTTCGGAGGTAAGCCCTTCACCTCCTCAAACACATCCGGATATTCCCGGACCACTCTAACAGATTGCAAACTCTCGACCGAAGCGTCAAGCGATTCAAGATAACTTAGCATAACAGAATCCCTGGGATTACAAGAGATCTCGAGAGTGTTACCCAAGCGGGTCATGAGCCTAACAACTCTCCTTTCGCAATCAAGAACGGCACCATTACTGGATAACCAGTCCATGCCCAAAATCAACCCATAGCCCGTGAAGCCCAACACAAAAGCATCACATCTAAACTCAATGCTAAGTATAGAAATCTTCAAACCCAAACATATCATGGACAAATAAGTGGAGCCCCCAATTGGGTTTGAAACAACCAAGGGATCATCTACCAGACTGGTGTCTAAGTGCAGTGACTCAACTAATGATGATGAGATAAAAGAATGCGATGCGCCTGAATCAAACAATGTACGGACAGGATGATCAAATAGAAAAACCAGACTTTCCACGGAAATAGTTCTACCTCTCTCCTGAATCGGTGGAACCGCGAGAGCCTGTACTTGCCCCCTAGCCTGACTCGGTGCCATAAGAGCTTGCACCTGTCCTCCTGAGGTAGACCCCGTCCTTTGCCCCTTCTTGGGACAGTCTTTCACTAGATGCCCTGCTTCGCCACAGTGGAAGCAGCCAGTCTTCTTCTTTTTGCGACAATCCTTGCTTAGGTGACCAGGTGTCCCACAATTGAAACACTTCTTCTTTTTGCCCTTGCCACCGTTGCCTTTCCCACCTTTGTTTTGCTGTTGTTGCTGAGGCCTCTTTTGATCTCCCTTCTTCTCGGGCGCTTGACTAGCATTGGGACCCTTCCCTTCTTCATGCATGAGTGCCATGTCAACTAGCTTCTCGAAGGTGGCCCCCATAGGGATATGAGTCATAGCCAACCCATGCATCGGTTCATTCAAGCCTTTCACGAACCTCAAAGCCTTCTTCTCCGGTGTATTCACCATGTCTAGGCCAAACCTTGCCAATTGATTAAACTTGTTAACGTACTCCTTTACTGAGAGATTTCCTTGCTTTAAAGTCAAGAATCTTTCCATATACAAGTTTTCCTCCGCCCTTGAGAGAAACTTTGCCACAAATCTTTGCCTAAAATCCGCCCAAGAGTCAACAGGGCGTTCTCCATTAGTGACCTCCCACCAGAATGAGGCCTCTCCCTTCATTAACCAAGCGGCTAACTTGACTTTCTTTCCTTCTTCCATCTCAAAGATATCTATCAACTCTTCCACCTCCTTAAGCCAATCTCTAGCCTCCACAAAAGTTTCAGATCCTTGAAAAGGTTTCCCTCCCATAGCTTTAAACTCCTTGCAAGTCTTAGCAAAAGTATCCGTGCGAGGAGGAGGGGGGGAGGAAGATCGGGTGCTACGGTTGGTGGAGGAACATTTGTTGGACCCGCAGTGGTGGCCCTAGCCTCCATCAATCTCCTATACCATACTGGTACCGTCACACCCTCCGGAAAGTTAAGATCCTCAGCCATGCTGAAACGAAAAAGGAAAGATTCAAAACGGAGAATTCGAAGGATATAGATATGGCTATTGGGGATTATGCTTTTCTTTCAAAAACTTTTCTCTTTAAAGACATGTTTTTGAAAATATCTCTTCCAAAAATGTTTTTAGAAAAATAATTTTCCAAAAATTTTATCTGTTCCGGTAACCTTTGCTCTGATACCACGTGTAACACCCCACTCCCGGTATGGTCACTCACTATAGGGAATGCCATGCATCGGTGGAGTATTTTAGTGAATATAGAACAGAAAAATTACAACAAGACAGATATAAATAGTACTTGAAATTTTAAAACATCATCTCATAACAGCGGAAGTAAAACATGTCTGGTTACATCATAAAGTCAAGTACAATATCCATCAAATAAATTTATACATAATCCCATTCTCAACAATAGCCATGACAAAAGAAAAGATAACTGGATAACTGGAGCTTTACATCTACCCAAGCTCCTAAAGACTGGAACAGCAATCCGATCAAACTCCACTACTGCTAGGATCCACCGTAGGACCTGAGGGTTGGGAAAAAGATAAAAACAACGGGGTCAGACATAAGTCTGAGTGAGTCCTATAACTTTAACAATACAATCATTAAAGTAACCAGAGAAGACATAAGTTTGACATATGGTAATGTCTGGGGATGAATGGCTATACCAAGCAGTTTGGTAGACCTAGGATAAACTAAGATAACCGCAAGGACGCATCTACCCACCCAAGGGTAATTACTACACTGCACCACACCAGTCATCCCTACCTAAAGGTTGATCCCTCCCAAGGACTTAGAAAATTTTCCCAGTAGTTCTTGTACCCCTAGCTGACTACATAGGTGCCGTCTGCCCCTATCTCCACTAGGTGTACCCACTACTCCCAAGCGATCGGCTCCCTACCGTAGATACCCGTGCCGGCCCCACAGTGGGGTGTATCACTCCCCAAAGTGGCAACCCGATACAACAAGCGGTGCACGGCTTATATCTACACGATGCAACAACGTCTTACCTACCAGCCCGGGTCCACACACGCATATGAAACCCGTTGGACTTGCATTGCCACCGCTACCCCGTTTTGGCCTCTTATAGTCAAGCCCAGTACGCGTGTCCCGTCCTCGACATGGGTCGAGCCCAATAAGATACATATGGGTTACTGGTTGAAATGGGCCCCCACAAGCTACCCACCTAAGCTTGTCACTTATCTAGTGTATCCCACTTAACCCTTTAATCATGTTTAATTACATGTTTCCACTTGGTTAAGTATTCTAATCGTATTTTCTATTGCCACCCAAGGCAACACACTAGATTTCCACATGCCACCCAAGGCACCCACTTAACCCCTCATGCCCCACTACATGCTTATCTGGTTAAGTGTTTCTTAATTAATTAAGAACGTAACCCTTGTAAAGACCTCTCACATTAGACCGTCTTTTATGGCAGCTGGATTTGCCGGTCGGTTCCGGGCAGCCTTACGCCATAACAGGGTCTAACCTCGTGTCTTTACACTTGTCACGTATTTAATTTATGCCTAAGACCTCTCACATTGGGCCAATCATTTGTAGCCGCTGGATTTTCCGGTCGGTTCCGGGCAGTCTTATGCTACAAAAGGGTCCAACCTCGTGTCTTAGTCGATTAATTACACCTAATTAATCACCCCCATAATTAATTATCCCTAATTAATTACACATTTTTCATAACATGGGTAGACCTAACTCAATAGGTAAATTCCCATGGGGTAGACCTAACTCAATAGGTAAATTCCCACTTATGTTAATTTATTTTTATGGTATGCTTAATCATACCCAATCACACTTTTATTAACATATTTATTCACCCCATCGTTACCCACGTAAATCGTTCTCTTTCCATGACATAATAAAGGAAAGATCCATCGAAAATATCATGGGTTTACCCAAATCTTTAGCACATATCTTTGTCATGGGTTAAGAGGATGTCAACTTGCATATATGAGCATATATTAACCCAACTACAATTTACCCAAACATGCATATCATCATACACATATCTTGCATAACATGTTGAACTTGCATATAAGCATTCTCATAACTTGCATAACATGTTAAACTTGCATTTAAGCATATACATAACTAGCATAAGCATTCACATACTTGCATAAGCATGCATAACTTGCATATCATGTTAAACTTGCATTTAAGCATACACATAACTTGCATAAGCATTCACATACTTGCATGAGCGTTCACATACTTGCATGAGCATTCACATACTTGCATAAGCATGCATAACTTGCATATCATGTTAAACTTGCATTTAAGCATATACATAACTTGCATATGAACTTCCATAACATCATACACATAGCATTACACACATAACTTGCATAACTCACTTGTTTAAACATGCATAAAACCACTTATTACATATGCATAAACATAAGAAGACATAGAGTAGCATATCATTATGAATGATTCAAACTCTATAATCCGCATTCAAGACCATAAGTCTCATTACACCCAATCTACTTACTTTAACAATTGATGTTAAAGTGATAGAAACTCACCAAACCCAATATTAGCAAACTTATGAAGTGGAATTAGTTGCTAAATATGAAGAAGATAATGATTAGAGATTGATTAGCTTGCAACTTCCTTCATGAATTAGTGGAGGCTCCCTCTAAGATTTAATTTGGCGGCATGAGGCCATCATCTCTATTTTTGGTAAGGATTAGGGGGGGTTTAGGGTGTATTTATAGATTAGGTGAGTGTTTTAGGCCCTTAGATTAACCCTAGATTAGATTAGGACCCTTAGATTTCGGAAATCTTTAGAACCAGCCCTCCAAGCCAGCCTAAAGCCCAACCTGGTGCACCCAGGTTCACTGGACGCCACGCCCCTGTCGACAGGCAATTCGACACCCCTGTCGACAGGCCTGTCGACAGCCCTGTCGACATGGTCAGGGCGGGATTTTTCCCGCCTGACCTCACTTGTTCAAATTTAAAATCTGAATTTTAAATTCTTAAATCTGTTTTTAGTTTTGAATTTTCTGCAAACTTCATCGGGCCATAACTGGGCCATACGGACTCCGATTTTCGAAAACTCGGACTCTATTTTGCGTATTTTTCCGAGACGAATGCAATAACGCAGCCCGTTTCCCCTAATTCCCACATCTGAGATTATTTATCCTGTAATTAGTGAATTTTAGTATTAACCCAAAATACGGGGTGTTACAGTTAGTAACCCTTTCTGGTATCAAAACTTTGACCCAACAGTAGGTAGGGTCCGGGCACGCTTACTGAACTAATTATAAGCGGTTCATTCTGATAATGGCGAGGGGTGTTGACGGTGCGTTCCAACCGGGTCATGTGCGTGCATGGATCTCGGTTTGCCTATGAGGATGTAAGACGCCGTGACATCTGTAAATAGGTCTGTGTCATACAAAGGTTGCCACTTTAGGGAATGATACACCTTTCTGTGGGGCTGGCACAGGGTATTTACGTATTAGGGAGCCGATCGCGTGGGGTAGGACTTAGGGTACACTTAGCTCTGTCTATTTCTGTAGGGTACCTCTGTTTCTGTTGGGTGGTAACACCCGTCTGTTTCTGCGTGGTACCGTCTGTTGGGGTGCTAACGGCCCATTTACTAGTGTACACCTAATTCTACATTCTGTTTCCATAGGGATTAATCTGTTTATGTTTCCGTACCTTCTGTTCGGGTGGTAAAGGCCCATTATTAGCGTTCTATTTCTGTACCTTCTATTGGGGCGGTAAAGGCCCATTATTATCATTCTCTTCTGTGGAAATTATTCTGTTCCCTTTTCTGTTTAGTTTAGACATTAGGATAACCCTAATCCTGTTATAATAGTATTAGTGCAGAGAAATGAAAAGTAATATTATTCTGTTTCTTCTGTTTAACCTAAGTACATATGCTGCTCTTGTTACTGTTATCTTTTATCCATCTTATTTTCATGTCATAATTATTATTATCTGTTCATATGCTTAAAGTCACTGGACTTGCCAGACTTTATGTCTGACCTTGCTTGTTTTCACCCCTTTTTCTTCCATTTCCCCCCAAGTTTTCCAAGGGGGGAATACTTTAGCATGATCCGGATTTCTTCTGCTTGAAGAGCGTAAAGTATGGCTTAACTTCTTATGGAGTCTTCTATGGGGATTATGATTTTAAAGTTTTGTACTCCGATGACTTTCTGAACAAGACTGATATTTATGTACTTGAGTTTTTGGTAAAGATGTAACCATACTGATTTCTGTTTTCCGTTGTAATAAAGTTATAATTTCTCAAGTATTGTTTATCTGTCTTGAAATTTTTTGTTCTTTTTACTAAAATGCTCCACCAAAGTTAAGGCATTCCCTTTGTGAGTGTCCTTAATGGAGGTGGGGTGTTACAGGCGTACTCATACAGTCCAGATCACAACTTATCATAATTACTTTAATTAATTATCTTGAGAAGCGACTGTACTCACAGTGATAGAATAAAGAATAGATTCGTTCGTTGTTGTTCTAGAATCCCTTTTCACAATTCCTAAGCTATAATTTGTTGGAGAAGAGACTAGCTAAGTTCAGGATGCAGCAACATGGCTACTTATGAATGAATTTAGTTTAGATTAGGGTTTAGGTTTGTGGGGTTTATATAGATATGTAAGACTAATTAGAGCCCTTAGATTAGTTTAGGATCAATCTAAACCATAGATTTCACAATGACACATCACTTAGCCACCCAAATGAAGCAACATAAGCCCTAAAATAAGAAAAATCGTTACCGGAACACGTCAGCCCAACCTGGCCGACTGGGGTCGACTCCCCAATAAGGGGTCGACACCTGTATCGACACCCCTATAGGGGGTCGACACCCCTGAGCGGGAAATTTCCCGCTCAGTACAATTCTGCTGTTTTGAAATTCGAACAGGTTTTTGATTATTAATTATTATTTTAATATAATTTCTGTTTAAACTTGAAATCTTCTAAGCTCCATAACTTCTTCATACGGAGCCCGATTTACGCAAACTCAGACTCTATCTCAAGCAGAATTCTGAGAAGAACGTAACGGCATAGCCCATTTCACTTAATTCATCATCTAAAAATTAAGTGTCCTTAAATTTGTTAATTTTAATATTTTAAAATTACGGGTTGTTACATTCTTCACTCCTTAAAGGATTTTGTCCCCGTAATCTTCAAGTCAAGAAGAATGTATATCCTACCATCTAATCATCCATCTACTCAACCATCAATCATAGACATCCATTGTCCTTAAAAGTTTTCTAATGTCATATGAACATATGAAAAAAGTGTGTGTATATGTTCCTTATCCAATGTAAAATCAAGTGGTCTACTGATTCAGTTGACCTCCTTAATGCAACTCATGATAGTGCCATGCGTCCATTATGTATGCAAAAGAATCCTAATGATACATATTATTTCTACATGAGTGCACAATCATTTTATTCAAATGCAACAATCATATGACAACACAATCAATATACACTCACTAATTTAAATATGCACACTTATTCATATGCAATATGAAAGTGATTGAGCCGATCTAGTGCCTAATGTGTGTGTAAATGCATCCACGAGCAACCACTAGCAAACACTTGCATCCACCAAACTTAACATGTCCCAGACACATGTTTACAACCATAGGATTTCCCTACCTAAAGATTGAAGATGTAATCGAGATGACATACTAAATCCTCAATGATAGAACAAGTACAAACAAAGTGGTAGAAAAAGGAGAAATTAAGAACATTCCCTCAAAAAGGAAAGGGTACGATGCATGCATCTTGTCTTTCGTCTCCCAAGTCGCATCTCCTTAATCATCTCCCCATTGCACTTTGACCAGCTTGACCTCTCGATTGCGTAATTTCTTGACCTCTAATCCAAGGATGCATGTAGTAGCTCGTCTGATCGTGGCATCTCGCTCCACTTCCACTTCCCTAAGCATGCTCGGCTCCACCACTTCCGTGGTATCATGTAAACACTTCCTCAAATGCGACACATGAAATGCGTCATGCACACCACTAAGTTTCTTTGGCAACTTTACTCTATACGCCATCTGTCCAATCCTCTCTGTAATGGGGAACGACCCTACGAACCTCGGTGCGAATTTCCCTGTAGCTCCAAAGCGAACTACGTTCCTCAATGGTGGCACTTTGATAAAAACAGTGTCCCCAACATCAAACTCAAGATCGGTACGTCTCTTATCAGCATATGGCTTTTGCCGGTCCTATGCCTTCTCCTACGAATCAAGCCTATCTTCTCAAAGGTTTCCCTAACCATGTCGGGCCCAAGAAAAAACTTATCTGTAGACTCCCACCAACAAGTGGGAGATCGGCAAGGTCGTCCATATAAAGCCTCAAAAGGTGCCATGCCAACGCTAGACTGATAGTTGTTGTTGAAGGCGAATTCCACTAACGGAAGGTGTTCCTCCCATGCCCCTCCAAAGTCCAAGATGCATAAACTCAAAAGGTCTTCTAAAATTCGATTCACTCTCTCAGTCTAGCCATCCGTCTGAGGGTGATAAGTGGTGCTAAAACACAATTGTGTTCCTACTGCCTTTTGTAAGCTTTTCCAAAACTCGCTAGTGAAAATGGGATCTCGATCGCTCACAATACTAGAAGGTATGCCGTGCAAACGAACTATCTCTCGAAGGTAAACAGATGCTAACCACGCTGCGGATCTTTTACTTTTGACGGGAATGAAATGGGCGCTCTTGGTAAGTCTATCTACTACTACCCAAATCCCCGTATTACCCTTCCTTGATCTCGACAACCCGTCAATAAAATCAATGGAAACGCTTTCCCATTTCCATAGTGGAACCCGTAAAGGTTGAAGCAAACCGCTAGGCTTCTTTTACTCCACCTTGACTTGCTGGCGCACTAAACATCTAGAAACGAACTCAGCCACATCCTTCTTTATTCTGGCCCAAAAGAAAACTCGCCTCATGTCCCTATACATCTTGTCACCACCGGGATGTATGGTCATCTTGGAACGATGTGAGTCTTCAAGAATCATCTTCCTCAAACTTTCGTCTCATGATACACAAAGTCTACCATTCCTACGCAACCAACCCTTATCATCTATAGCATACCTACTAAGATGGCTCAAAGGCTCCCCTCCTATGAGCTTGTCTACTATCTCAACCAACTGTGGGTCATCTAGCTGTGCCTCTCCAACCCGACCTAAAAGCGTAGGTTGCACCTCTAGTTATGCCAACAAATAGAGGGTCTAAAGTCAAAGGTAGATATGTACTCCAAACTCTGCCGCTCTACGAAGAAAGGACTCAAAGTCAACCTCTTTCTATTTAAGGCGTCAACCACAACGTTACCCTTGCCAGGGGTATATGCAATCTCAAAATCGTAGGATGCTAAAAACTCCATTTACTTATGTTGCCTTAAGTTTAGATCTTCCTGAGAGAACATGTATTTTAGCTACTAATGGTCTCTATACAACTCGAACTTCTCACCAAGCAAACAGTGACGCCAAGACTTAAGCGCAAAAACTATAGTGGCTAACTCTAAGTCGTGGGTAGGGTAATTCTTCTCATGGACCTTCAACTGCCTTCCACCGTAGCATATCACCCTTCCCTCTTGCATTAAAACTGCGCCAAGCCCTGTCCCGCAAGCATCAGTATAAAGTATGAATGGCTTATTCCCATCCGACAAAACTAAAACTGGAGTTGTTGTCAAAGCCCCCTTCAAACGTTGGAAAGCATCATCACAGTCAACATTCCAAGAGAATGTCAAGTTCTTCTTCGTCAACCGAGTAAGTGGGGCTGATTTCTTCGCGAAGTCCTTAATGAACTTTCTATAATAGCCTGCCAACCCCAGAAAACTTTTTACTTCTGTTGCATTCTTGGGAATCTTCCAATCTTGGATTGTTACCACCTTCGCGGGATCCACTGCTATCACTTCCTCAGAGACCACGTGTCCTAAGAACCTCACTTCCTTTCTCCAAAAGTGACATTTGAAGAATTTAGCTTTGAGTTGATGTGCTCGAAGGGTCTCTAAGACTTCCATAAGATGTAGGGCATGCCCTTCCTCGCTTCTAGAGAAAATCAAGATATCATCCACAAAGACTACTACGAACTTGTTTAGAAACTCCTTATTCATCAAGTCCACAAAATTTGCGGGTGCATTCATCAAATCAAAAGGCATGACGAGCCATTTGAAGAAACCATTGGGAGAACTAAATGCAATCTTATCTATGATATCCTCAGCCACCCTTAGCTAATGAAATCAGGTAGCTAAATCCAACTGCGAGAACACCGATGCACCAACCAACTAATAGAACAAATCGTGTATCCTCGGCAATGGGTGTTTGTTCTTCTTCATGAGCTTATTCAGCTCTCTATAGTCCACGCACAATCTAAGCAAACCATCTCCCTTCGTAGCAAAAACAATTGGGGTACCCCATTCCGAAAAACTTCTTCTTATGAACCCTTTCTCAAGCAACTCTCTTTCTTACTTATTGAGTTCCTTTCTCTCTCTCAAAGCCATGTGCCGCACTGGTAATGCAACTGGCTTTGCATTATCTACTAAGTATATATGAAAGTCTATCTCGCGCCTCGGGGGTAAACCCCGAACCTCATCAAAGACGTCACCATACTCACGGACTACACGAACAGATTCCAAATCATCGATGGATGTGTCAGGTGATTCCTAGTAGCTAAGCATCACCGTACCTCTAAGGTCACAAGAAATATCAAGGGTCCTCCCACCGCGAGTCAACAATCTAACTACCCTCCTTTCGCAGTCTAGGGTGGCACCATAATTGGCTAGCCAATCCATCCCTAGAATCAAGCTATAGCCCATAGAACCAAGAACGAAGGCATTTCATTCAAACCCAATGCCCAATATGGACACTCTCAAATCCTGAAAAACCATAGATAAGTGAGCCGAACCACCAATAAGATTTGAGAATACAACAGGATCCATGACTAAACTAGTATTTAGGTGCAGTGTTTCAACTAACGAAGCTGATACAAACAAGTGCCAAGCGCCAGAATCAAATAAAGTACGAACAGGATGATCAAACAGAAAAACCAAACTTTTAACAGAAATGTTTCTACCTCTCTCCTGTCCTGATGCCATGAGAACATGAACCTGCCCCCTCTCCTGTGTCGGTGCCATGAGAGCCTGAACCTACCCTGCAGTAGTAGGTCCTGCCCTCTGCCCTTGCCCTTGTCCTCGCCTCCTTGGGCAGTCTTTAATCATATGTCCTGCCTCACCACATTGGAAGCAAGCAGTCTTCTTCTTCTTCCTACAGTCCTTGCTTAGATGGCCCAGTGTTCCACAATTAAAACATCTTTTCTTACCTTGGCCCTTGTTATCCTTACCACCTTTCTTGTTATGTTGTTGTGCCTTCTTTGGGTCCACTTTCTTATCCTGTGCCTTATCAACATTAGCACCTTTCTCCTCTTCGTACATCAATACCATGCCAACCAATCTCTCGAAGGTAGCCCCCATGGGAATGCGGGATATAGCCAATCCGTGTAGCAGCTCATTCAAATCATTAACAAATCTTAGGGCCTTCTTATGTGGTGTATTCACCAACTCTAAACTGAACCTCGCTAATTGGTTAAACTTGCTGATGTACTCTTACATAGATAAATTCCCCTGTTTCAGAGCCAAGAACCTCTCCATATATAAACTTTCCTCTGCTCATCAAAGAAATTTCAACTCGAACCTCTGTCGGAAATCCATCCAAGTTTCCACCGCACATTCACCATTTGTGACCTCCTACCAAAATGAGGCCTTGTCCTTCATTAACCAAGTAGCTAGTTGAACCTTTCTTCCATCCTCTACCTCAAAGATACCAAATAAATCATCCACCTCTTTGAGCCAATTTCGAGCCTCAACGAACGTCTCTGTCCCATGAAAAGATCTTCCGCCCACCGCCCGAAAGTCCTTTCATATCTTAGAAAAAGCATCTACACGGGGAGGAGGAGGAGCGACTGCAGCTGGGGGAGGATGAACATCTGCTGGTCCTACGGAATTAGCCCTAGCCTCAAGATACCTTCTGAACCAGCCGGGTATCTGTACGCCCTCGGGTATATCGGGTTCCCCAGACATGTTGAAAAGAAAAAGGAAAAGATTCAAAACAAAGAATCGAAGGAAAGATATATGGCTTTTAGGGTTTATGTTTTTCATAATAAACCTTTTCTCTTGAAAATACTCTCTTTAAAACATGTTTATAAAGTACTTCTTCATAAAAATGCTTTTGTAAAAGGGTTTCTCAAAATCTTTTATCTTTTCTGGTAACCTTCAGCTCTGATACCACATGTAACACCCCACGTCCATTAATGTCACTCACTAAGGGGATGCATTAACTTTCATGGAGTATTATAAGTGTATATAACAGAATATAATAAGATAGACACATATATTGGTACTTTAAAAATCTAAAACAACTTCATTGCAGCGGAGAAATAGTTTGGTTACAACACCAAAATCAATAATAAAACCAAGTACACATAATTTCCATGTATATAAACTATACCAATTTATGTCCAAAGTTAATTATATGATTACAACCCAATTTATGCCAATTTCATAATATTCAACTTTTACTCAAACTATTCCCCAATGTTCCCACGTCGTTCGTACGTATAATTCACATAATACGTTTGGCTCGCTTTTAGCCTAATTCATAAGAAAAGGAAAAGAAAGATCCAAACTAGCATAAAACAATATAGATCTAATTAAGCATGTGTAACATAAACTTGGCATAGAACAACATAAATCTAATTAAGCATATAAACGTGAACTGGCATATAAGATGGATCCAATTAACATATGCAATGTGAACTGACATAGATCTGAACATAAGAACTGGCATGGATCTAAACATATAAGAATAAACTTGCATAGATGAACATAACTTGCATATAAACTAGCATAGATGAGCATAACTTGCATATAAACTTGCATAACTTGCATAAATGAATATAACTTGCATATAAACTTGCATAACTTGCATATAAACTTGCATAGAACATAACTTCATAGAACGAATCTAATCAAGCATATGCAATTAGACCCAGGAATTAACATCATAAAATGAATCTAATTACATATGATAATAAACTGGCATATATTAACAAAATAGATGACAACAAAACTGGCTAATAGCATGTGATTTAACAGGCATATTCATACAGTCCAGATCACAACTTATCATAATTACGTTTAAATAATTATCTTGTGAAAGTAACTGCACTCACAGTGATAAAAGAAAGAATAGTTTCGTTCGTTGTTGTTCTAGAATCCCTTTTCACAATTCCTAAGCTTTAATTTGTTATAGAAGAGACTAGCTTAGTTCAGGATGTAGGAGCATGGTGGCTTATGAATGAATTTAGTTTAGATTAGGGTTTAGGTTTATGGGTGTTTATATGTTTAGATCCATGCCAGTTTATATGTTTAGATCCATGCCAGATCATATGTTTAGATCTATGTCAGTTCACATTGCCTATGTTAATTGGATCCGTCTTATATGCTAATTCAAGTTTATATGCATAATTAGATTTATGTTGTTCTATGTCAAGTTTATGTTACACATGCTTAATTAGATCTATATTGTTTTATGCCAGTTTGGATGGCCTATGTCTCGTTCTTTTCCTTTTCCTATGAGTTAAGCTAACCACAAGACTAACATATTATGTGAATTATACGTACGAACGACGTGGGAAAATTGGGGAATAGTTTGGGAAGTAATGGATATTATGTAATTGGAATAAATTGGTTAGTAACCATTTAATTAACTTGAGACATAAATTGGTATAGTTTATATACATGGAAAATTATGGACATAATTTAGATGATAATGATGAACATAACTTGATTTGGAAATTATGGACGATTTGAAATAGTGATATTAATTCAAATTGAGGTTGAATAATAAAATGAGATAATGAATGCTTAAGGCATGAGGTTAGACTTGGTTCGCGGTATAATACTGCCCAGACACTCTAGGCAAATCCAGCAATCGCAAATGGTAGTCTAATGTGAGAGGTCAAAGGCATAAATTAAATGCGTAATAATTGCAGAGAAACGAGGTTAGATTCAAATTGCGGTATAAGACTACTCGGGCCCGCCCGACAAATCCAACAACCACAAAGGGAAACTAATGTAGGAGGTCTTGCAAGGTTACAGTTAAAATGAATTAAAGAACACTTAACCAAGATAAGACATTTAGTGGGACATGGGGTTAAGTGGGTGACATGTGAAATTTAATTAGAAACACTTAAACAAGTTGAAACATGTAAGAAGACATGAATAAGAAGGGGTTAAGTGGGAAATCCTAGTGGGGACCAAGCGTATATGGAAAGCTTGTGTCAAGTGTGGGGACCCTTTTCAACCAGTAACCCATTCAGTGTCTAAGTGAGCTCTAACTAAGTCGAGGACAGGACACGCTTACTGGGTTTGACAGTAAGATGTCAAAACGGGTTAGCGGTGGCAACGCAAGTCCAATGGGGTCATGAGCGTGCGTGGGCCCGAGCTGGAAGGTAAATCGTTGTTGCATTGTGTAGGTATAAGTCGTGCATCTTTAGTAGTGTCGAGTTTCCACTTTGAGGAGTGATACACCCCACTGTGGGACCTACACGGGTATCTACGAGTTAGGGAGCCGATCGAATGAGGAGGGTAGTGGGTACAACTAGTGGAGATAGGGGCAGGCGGCACCTATGACAACAACTAGGGGTACACGAAACTACCATTATTTTTATTATCATTATGATTAGTAAGAGGGATCAACTTTCGGTGTAAATAGGGTTGGTGCGGTGTAGTTATTATCCTATAGTGATTAGAAGCACAGTCAACGTTTATCTTATTCATCTTGCTTACCTTGTCATACATGCTTATGTTACAGTCATTTCTTACTTTCCAGTTTATGTTCTTATCCTATTACTTTAATAATTATATTGTTAAAGTTACTGGACTGGCCAGACTTTATGTCTGACCTTATTTGTTTCGCCTCTTTTCTTTCCCTTCCCCCCTCCAGGTTCTCAGGGTGGGCCTATTGGAGCTTGATTTGGATCTCTTTCTCTCTCTTTTGGAAGTGCTTGGATTGCTGAAAGTAAAAGTTTAGCTTATCTCTTTTTATGGCTAATTATGTTGGGGTTATGCTTTTTGTTTTATGTACTCAGAAATTAATTTGTCAAGATGGATATTAAGGGTACTTGGTTTTATTGTTGATTTTGGTGTTGTAACCAAACTATTTCTCCACTGCAATGAAGTTGTTTTAGATTTTTTAAAGTACCAATATATGTATATGTCTTGTTATATTCTGTTCCATACAATTATAATACTCCATGAAAGTTAATGCATTCCCTTAGTGAGTGAAATTAATGGACGTGGGGTGTTATAGTATTTATAGGTAATAGGTTAGGTAGGAGCAAGGTCTTAAATCTTGGATATCGGTCGTGTTTTGTCTCGGGGATTTTATAGACTTGATCTCGTATAGGGGGAGATCTCGGACGAAATGAGTTTTACTTGGGAGCTCGTCTTGGATTTCCATCTCGGGTATGAAAGTTCATATAGGAATAGTGTCGGGGTACATGATATGTTAAAAATTGATATTTCTACAAAATTATTTATATAATGCTATTAAAAACACAGTAAATTAAGCTTGAATTGCTAAATAACTTTATTATTCTTTATTTTGCGAAAGATGATACTCTAAATCGTAATTTGCTTAAAGTAGAAATATTGTTAGACCAAAAACATTAAAAGGATCCAAAACATTAAAAAAATTCATCATAAGTAGACCATAAAATATATAATTTCATATATAACTTGTATGTAAAAAAATGAATATGAAAATCATAAGCATTGTAGAACATATATGACCATACAATATGGTCATTTAACGTGCAAAATGTAAAATAACAAATATTATCAGGGATAAATTTTACTTTTTTTAATTATTGTTCTAGTTCAGGCACAAGTTTAAATTTTAATCAAAAAAACTAAGATCTCAGACGATATTCCAGTATTTCGTCTCAGTCGATTTATCATTCGATATTGCAATATCTCGGGCGATATATTCAAAAGGAGATTTAGAGTGATATTTGTTGTTTCGTTTTGGAAGGATCAAAAAACGAGATCTCGGAGGAGATCTCAGGGGATATTTGCGAGATTTGAAACAGTAGGTAGGAGTAAGTGAGATTTGTGGACCACAATACGAAATTTCGCATCCCTGGGAGGCGGGATTTGAAATTTTGCTTTCATCACATCGCATCCCAAAAAAAAATGCATCACTTTGCCATCGTGAAGTTGAAAAAATCGCATCCTTCCTTTGAAAACTAACGCATCTTATAAATAGGTTATAATCATGTGCAGATCAGTGAAAAATGGGTGATCCGCATGGAACTTTGCTCGTATAAGAAATATTTGGAAAATGCCAAAAAATCGCATCGCATCCAGAAATCTCGCCTTGATTTCCCCGTATTCGACATGGTGAAAATATAGCATCACCCGATGTGAACACCAAAAAATCGCATCACATTAGGAAGCCGGATCTGCCTTTTTGAAATTCCATGCCAAATTATCGCATCCAGGAATGCGATGCATGTTCGTGCTGATCCAAAATTCCATCGACGCGATTAGGCTAAATTCTTGCATCCCTTGGAGTGATGCGATGTGGAGGAGGGTGCTCTGCCAAACGCTAAGTCTAATTTTGCCAAGGATTTTCCCTATGTTGCGTACGTGGAAATCGATGGATCCATCGTTCCGATCCATGGTTTTTGAATGCGCCGAATGTGCCAGGTTTACCAGAATGCCAAAGTGATTGGCACGCCTTTTGCACAGGAAAAATGGCTGATCCACCATGTCGATCGCCACGTTGTAAACGTGCCACACCGATGTTTGCCAAAATTTGCAAGGATGATCATCCAAGGTTTTATTCATGGTTTTTCATGATTTTCCCATGCCGATCAGGCTTTTTGACGTGCCAGATCAGTTTTTGCCAATTTACCGGATTTCAACGCCGTGAGTCGCGCAAGCCATTTTTCGTGACCGCGCCATGTCAATCAGCTGTTTTTTAGTACGCGACACTGCTTTCCACCAGAACTATTTAATTTTGCGCAACGAGTTTTGCCACGTGATCGAACCGACATGCTCAAGCATTTTGAGCTGATTGGATCAAGTCGATCACATATTTTTACTATGCTGGTTTTTTCCAGTCCATCGACAGCAATTTTACGGATCAACCCCATTTCTATTCCTTTTCTGAGTACATCGCGACTTTGACCGAATTACTTTATTTTCTCTGACGGCGTTCTAGGCGCATGAGCGCCTCTCTAACCCAAATCTTGAAGTGTGACAGCTCCGATCAAAAAGCATGTCAACAAATAGTGTTTAATCGAATAAATAGAAATCCAGCGGAACGCTTGCATCTCAGGCTCCACGCACATAATATATGATCAAAACCGCAAGGTGATTATTGAAGAATTGATTTCCAACAATGACACGGTATGGAACCACCTTCTGATAATGTATCTCTAGAGAGGTATACAGAAGGTTCAACAAGAACATCTTGCAACCCAGCCACTCAATTCGCTACACCAGCGGTTGGGATCAGCAGCAGTTACATAAGCATACAACAATGATAGAATAAAGAAGCAAGTGATTTTTTTATCTAAATAAGGTGGCAATAAAACTTAATAGGAGCGACTCAAATAGCCGTGCTTTCTTCCTGATTTTTTCTTTTCTCGGTTATGAGGCGTAAGGTCATAATTACCTTTTTAACACCACAACATCATTTACTTGAATGCCACATTGTTGAACACGCCAAATCATCAATTGATTTCCCAAAAATATCTCGAGCATGGATACAAGAGAAACGAATTCCTCCGACACCAAACTTAAATATGTTTGAATAGATCAATATACATGCTTTGTTAGGCATACTCTATCAGACATTCGTCCATACAAGTTCTCCTGGGAACAGATAAACCGAAGGCACCATCCCATCAATCCATCTTACACAATTTATACCTAGGATCTATATAACATCCCTTGCACTATTCTCTATCTTCAATTATTTTCATCATATTTGATTCGCAACGCTTATTCCCTTCTGGAGTGGTTTTCCGGGAATAAGCTGAAAACCGGTCTCTCCATATTGACAACAGAAATAAAAAATAGGCCAAAACTTTTGATAGCTGGTTATTCAACCCTCAAAGGAAACTTCCATACAAGCAACAATTCTATTTCCAAATGGAAATTCTACTGATCAAGTATGATGCAACACTGAGCCACTTTAAAATAATTTCTTATAATTGAACATTTCCCAATTTCTCATTTTTCATTTTTCATATCTTTACCCATATATTGTTCAATACCCGTTTAGCCTCACATGATTCGGGGGGAAAAATTCCGTGTATCATAACTATTTATTCTCAATATTTCAGAAAATATCGCTTATTAACATAAGAAAACATTTCCATATTTTCACAAATTCTTATTTTCTATATTCAGAAAATATATATTTTTAACATTGGAAAACATTTCCATATTTTACTCACATTCCTTATTTTCTTCAACCAAAACATTTAATTTTCTATGCTTAGAAAAGATCTCTGATTATATTTGGAAAACGTTCACAAAGCTCATTTAACTAGATTTGAATGTACATTGTATAAAACATCGTTATGACCACTCAACCCATTAATCACTCGTTAACTACTGTATCATTAACCAATCCTCACTACCGAACATTAACCAATTCTTAGTCAAAAATGAAGGCAATCAAGTTGGGGTATAATTACCTATCAAACCTTAATTGAAAAACATTCTTAACTTTGAAATAGACAAAGTTCACAACTTCGAATACCAACAAAACATTGCTCATGAAACTCTCGGATTCAATTTTGGAATCCACTTCTTTTACGAAATTCATTGATTATAACTATAATGTTATAATCCAAGCTCCAAAATGTAAAGCTTTAAAATATATCTTTTATTCATTAATTTTAATAAATAAATAAATCTTGATTAAAATGGAAAGTAAATAGTACTTTCCTGAGCTCGATATAGTCGAACTTCAATGTATAACTCTCTTTTGAATAATCTCTATTCGATTAACTTTGGAATAATTTATCATTTCTGCATAACTCAATTCCCCTTTCCATTCCAAATTCACCTTTGAATTTATCTTTTCCAAATCCTTACCAATTTCCCAAATAACCATTTCAATCTGCAAAACGTTTGCTTTTAAACCATTATCCACTTTAAAATGTGAATATTATTCTTTTATAGAAATCTAGACTCGTTTGATCAAATAAATCTTGATTTTTCATTTGTAAATACGATTACAAGCTCGAATCCTATTTATTGAGTCACTTAATAAACCCACATCATATTCTACTTCATTCATAACCTCGTTTACAAGTCAACTTCTTGTTAATTATTTGCCAAGTTTATAACTTAAGATCGACTTCATATTCGATAATAAATTATTGGTCCAAGCCAAATATAAATTTCCTGGTCAAGTTTCCAAATATATAATATAGAATTTATGAAAATAAATTCTATTTATAAAATTCGACATAATTGGATTCCAATTATAAATCATTATGGATTTATTTCAATTCTATTTGCATTCCAACATCGAAATAAATTTCGTCGTTTCTCCTTTTGAACTATTTCCAATTTCCTTTTTAAATCCACTCTTGAATTTACATTCCCAAATTATCCAATGATAATTATTTCTCTTCATTTATAAATATTGTTCATAAATTAAACTACTTGTTTTTGTTATTAAAACAAGTTATTATAATTTTCTACCCCGTTCGAAATTCAATTTCTAATTTTGGAAAATTAGATTTTCCTTTTAAAACACAAATTCATTTTCTTTTTAGTTGAATATATTTTATGGTATTTAAATACCAATTATTATAGGGCTAGTGCTATTCAAAAATCCAAAACAACAAAATCTATCATAGAATATTTAACACATCATATATCATAATATATTTATACAAACACTAATAATTTTGAGAAATCCAGTTAGATCCCTCCAATCTGTTTATTCTACATCAGCATATATTAGACAACATAAATAATTCTGTTAGGGAAAATGGAATGGATCGTTAATGTAATAACCCGGAAAATCTGGGCCAGTTTAAATTTTTTATTTTGGCAATTTTAGCGAATTTCGAACATTTAAAATAGATTATTTTAAATAATATCGACGAGAAATTTATTTTGAATATAATTCGACGAATATATTATATACGTCGTCGTTAGAATATAAATAATTATATATATAATTATAAATAGAATTGAAAATGGCGCTGTAGTTCGATAATTCGATTTCAAACTTCAATTGAATGTACCGGGAGCAAAACAAACCGGATTTTAGCGAAACCAAAAACATTAGGATCTAATAGAGAATATCTTTCCAACGAATCCGAAAAATCAAAATTTCATAGCGGGAATCAAAAGATATGTCCAGTTGAAAATTCTGAATAGTCGCTATGGAATTCAGGCCCTTAAAAAATAGACATTTTGCAAATGACCTCGGATTTCGACTAAACCACTTTTGTTGGGTCCGTGATGTCCAATTATTGCTAGATTCCAAATTTCATAATTTTTCGAATCAATATGTGAGCGTGGCAAAGGAAAACGCGTTTGACCATTTTCAGTTGATTTTAATCGACTAGAAATTGGCCATTTTTGCAACGATCTCAGAATTCGACGAAACTAGTTTTGTTAGGACCGTATCGTCAATACAAAGCTAGAAAATATTTTTCGGGAATTTTTAGAGTTAGTATGTGACCCCGGTAAATTGAAATGCGCATTCAAATTCAATATATAGAGTTATATGTTGATTTTGACGAAAACTGCTCTAAACGATCGAATCAGCTTACGATACATATCCCATTGTGTTCGGAATAGGTGTGAAACTCTATGAACGACAGGCGGTGGGCCTCGTTTAGAGGTCGTATGTAAAAGTCAACCTTCAGGGATTTAAAAATTAAATAATAAATTAAATAATATAAATTTTATAAAAGCACCCCCTCACTTCTTCTTCCCGATTCAGTTTTAAATAAAAAAAAAACCTAGCTTCACGATCGATGGCGGCCATTGCCATCTCCCCGCCGCCGCCCATCTCCAGACGCCTCCGCCCCGTACATCACCGCCGCCACGTCCACCTCGTCCTCCCCAGGTGTCGCGACTCCCTCCCCCCCTCCTCCTACTACCGATCGACGAAAACCCCCCTGCCCTCTGCTGCTCCGCCAAACCGCACCCTCCTCTGCCCCTTCTTTCTCCTCCACCGACCACCGCCCTGCCTACCGCCGCTTCCAGCTCCCCCCCACCACCGAAGCCGACTGTTGCACCCCCTCCTCCGATCGAAGTAAGTTTTAATTACTAGTCTAACTTTATTTTCAGTTTTAATTAAAATTAGCATAGGTAAAAACTGATTTTTCATATGTTTAAGCATTAAAAATCCGAGATTTTTACTTAAGGAAAAGAGAGATTTTTACTTAAGCAAAGAAGCGGTTTTGATTAGTATGAAGAAGCGAATATGATTTTTATATTTTTAAAGTAATAAAAATAAGATTTTTATATTTTTAAAGTATTAAAAATATAATCTTTACCATATAGAAGATGTAAAAATATGATTTTTGTTTATGTAGAGAAATAAAAATATAATTTTTACATGATAGGAATATTAGAAATATCATCTTTATATGTGTAGAAAAATAAAAATGTGATTTTTATAATGCTATATTTGAAAAGGCGAAATCTTTATATTTGAAAAGGTAAAGTCTTTATATAGAGAATAGCGTTGTAAAAATAGAATTTTTATCTATATAGTAGCGGTGTGAAAATAGAATTTTTATCCATATAGCGTGGAAGTAAAAATTCGATTTTTATATATTGAATAGCGAAGTAAAAATTCGATTTTTATATATTGAATAGCGAAGTAAAAATTCGATTTTTATATATTGAATAGCGAAGTAAAAATTCGATTTTTATATATTGAATAGTAAAGTAAAAATTCGATTTTTACATATGTTGAGAATACAGGCAACGAAGGTGACAAAAAGGCGAGAACGATGAAGATTTATCTAAATGAAGTGTCGTGGAGATGGGATAGCTATCGGTGAGAACTTCTCACTCAAATTTCCTTTTCTTGTTATATATATATATATATACTAGGATGCAGACGGTGCTTAGCAGCACCTGACACCTGTCATCCACAGACCATGGATGGCTTGTATGCTTGTTTGATGTGTTGTGAAATTTGTTTGTGATGTTGATGTGAAATCGATAATAAAATACCGATGTGTTGAAATAAATATTTTATCGTTAAAAATATATTTTTTAACGTGAAAGTGAATAAATATTTATAAACTAATCGGCCGATTTGTTTATATACACTGATTTGACTAATATTGATTGGGTCGATAAATTTTACACATCGCCCAACTGCACAAATAAAAATCTGTGTTTGTTGATTTGAAACCCCACACGGGTGTTGGGATGAAATTTGGCGTACACTAATCCCAATTATTTAATTGTTTGTCGATCGATTGGTCGACAGGCTGTGTAAGCGTTAATTATTTATATTTGATGCTTATGCAGTTGTGTGGTGCACCTTGGATGATGGTTGATTATTTATCATTGCTATTATATACATGTGTTGTATGGGATCCATATAATTAACATTATATGGTGATTAATTGGGCCTCATTCCAATCGGGAAAATAATGAATATTATAAAAGAAAATTCATGTGTTGAATATAAAAATAGTCATGTGTTGACGAAGTTCATGTGTTGAAAATATTCGTGTGTTGAGTAAAATATTTTTAATAATAAAATTTACATCTTTATCATATTTAAAATTAGAACTACTTCACGGTGGAGTCTAATTAAAAATCAAACGATAGATACCATAGTTTTATAAAATATTTTACATAACAAAAATAGTGATGTGTTGACAGTACTCATGTGTTGAGATTAGTCATGTGTTGAAAGAAATATAGATTCATGTGTTGAATAGAATAAATATTCATTTGTTGAATAGGATAACGAATTTATTGAAATATATAAAGCCGTGTTTAGAGTTGCGCCATTTTAACGTGAACGATATTCATATTGATTATATTCATTTTTATAATGAATATAGAAAAGAAGTGATTTCAAAATATAACATTTATAAAATATTATCATTTATATAGTAATGATATGAAATATCCAATTTTGATTTGAAATTGAATATAGAGTTGAAATCGCTTTGAAAATGAAGTTAAAACGATTTATAAAATACGTTTTAAAAGGAAATCGACGAAATATATATAATATATATATATATATATAATGGCCTGAATTGAACGCGCCGCGCAGCGGTAGTTCGTGAATTTCGACCATTGAATTCGAATCGACGTTACGGGAGATCCGACCGTCGGATTCTCCTAAAACCGGAACCGTTGGGTTCGTATCGAAAAGAGCTTTCCAATGAATATTAGAAATTTGAAATCTAACGGTTGGATTTGGAATTATGTCCAAATCAAATTTGGAAAAGGTCGCTGCAAGTGCAGTTCGATGGCCATTGGTTGAAATCGACTGTACGGGCCTTGATAAAATTATTAAAAATAATCAATATTCCCAATACGTGAATTGGACTGGAGTTGAATCAAAATTATCTTCGGAAAATTTCGATGGTGGATTTCGTGACTATACAGATATTGTTATGGGAATTTGAAAGATATATTTTATATCGTCATTTCCAATACGATATTTGTTGGTTTCAGGATTTGATATTGAATATAAGCCGGTATACTTTCTATTCAGAGCCTAGTATTTAATATCAAATGTGATTTGGGTTTGTCTTGAATGGTGTCTTCATTAACACTGTTCTTAAGCCCAATAGGGAAAAAGATTAAATCTTTCTATTTAGATTTAATGAAGGGTACCAATTAAATAATATTAATTGGAATTGAATTTAAATTGGTTCTTGGGTTTATCGTGAGCGGTGTTTTGAATAACACCTGTTCTTTAACCCGATTAACAATAGAATGTGATTTTGGGTTCATCGTGAATCGTGTTTTAAATGACATTGGTTCTTTAACCCAATTAAAGACAGGATATTGATTTTTTAAAAGATTAAAACTAAGTGGAGTTTTAATGAATCTTTAATTAGATTGAAATGTGAATTGATAATTTAAATTATCAAATCTGAAAGGTGATCGAGAATGGAGTACCACCAGTTTTGCTCCAAAGCGATAGTTAAATCTTTAATTAGATTTGAACGTGAGATGGTAATTAATTTTACCGATAACACCGTGGTGTTAGATATGGAGTATTACCAGTTTTTCTACGTGGGATGAATAGGTTGGGATTGGGAAATAAAATAAATAATTACTTCGGTGTGATTCGCTAATCCCGACTAGTTTGGAAAACCATAATATGGTTTGAAATGATATCCAAAGGAAGATAAAGAATAAATTTAGAAGAATTTATCTTGGATAAAATTAATGGGAACCTTTCCCTAAGAATGTGATTTTGTGAATAAAAGAATATTCTGAATTGGAATGAGGCGTTCGTTGTGTTTGTGTAACATTTGTTTATCATATACGTGAGTTATTCAGAAAGGCCGGGTTTATACCCATTCTGAATAACCGATTCGACGAGATGTCGAAGATGAAGACGGTGGTTGAAGACCATAAGTCTTCACATCGTTTGGGTGATTACTGATGATCTCGATTGGGTTGTACACCCAATATGAGGGAAACAGTTGGTGATCGTCCAGACGTACTTGGAGATGGATGGATATGCGAGGAAAGTGCCTCCGGTTTCATTCAGACCCAGAACGAGCTTGTAAATGGATTGTGTGTTTGACATTGGATTTTTTTCTGTGTTGATTGATCTCTATTAAATATACATCTGTTTGGTGGCGGAGAATTTATTCTCTTGCTTAACGCCCTTCTCTGAGACGTACAAGCTCAGAGGTTGTATATCGATGGACATCAGTCGCATGGAGTGAATTGCCAGTGTGGCACGCGTAAGTGGCAGTTGATCAAGGCTTCTGTTGAAAAGCAAAGTCTTGTGGTTGATGATCAAAGCATGGCCTGTGTGGCGTAGCTTTGTGTATAGCGTGAATTCGCGAGCCTCACACCTTGGTATGAGTCCAAAACGGGATAGTGACTGCAGGGAGAGCACGACGTTTCTTTCTAGCTAAGGTGGTGTCAGTGACCTACCAGCCCTGACATTTATATACTTTTCACCTGTGTGGTTGTTGGAACGCGAGGCGCCTCAGATATAGGTCTGTAAGGACCGGGAAACGTGTGTTCAGGAAGTGCCAATCCTCAAAAGTAAGAGAGGACCGGCCCTGAAGATCCAAGGATCATAGTGGGGTCCTGAGACATTTGCTAGAGTGTCTCGAATCGGAGAGGAGCTTGCCCCTTGCCTCGGCTCATGATGGAAATCCAATTTCCAATACATGATATTGCGGTTTTAATTATAGAACTAGTATGGCGACATGATAGATGGTACCCATGCCGCCTATGGTTGATATTTATGATTTGAAATTGTTTTGACACTATACACCTATAATAGTATCAAATGATTTGTTTTTAAACGTACCAAGCATTATTTGGCTATTATAAGGGAAAACCCTATCCTCCGGCTTGCGTTGCATTGTGTGATGGGACCAGGGTCTTATAATAACTTCATTTTTCCAAAAAGCATTGCGTTGTTTGGTTATATGCACTAGTATTCTTGGGAGGAAACCCGTTCCGTGTTATACGCGTGGTCCCTTGAATTACTCTCTTCTAAAGTAAAGTTTTAAATAACTGTTTTAGTTCTCACACCAGTCACATGACTGACCTGGAGTTTATTGTTTTAACCTAAACTCTGGGTGCCCCTATTTTCCACACGGGCAGCTAGTAGTTTTGGTTTTGCAGATTTATATTCACAGGGTCCTGATTTACAGTTGGAACGATGCTCGGAAAGCTCTGTATCCGTGTATTACTTTCAGTTGTGTTTTATATTGTTTTTCCGCTGCGATGTATTTAAATGTAATTTAAATCTCTGATATTTGTCGAATGTAATTTATTCACTTATACTCTGTATATTCTTGTATCTGATGGAATTGTTGTAATAACAATGAAATGTTCTTCCGTTTGCGTTCCAATTTGTCCTGTTCTCAAAACGATCAGGGGTTTCGAACGGTCTTAGTCGGTTTAACGATCGATTCGGATCGAGCGAAATTCCTTGCCGTTACAGTTGGTATCAGAGGTTTGGTTTACAGAGCTCGAGAACAAGACACATTAGAACCATACGAAAGAGTTCATTGGATATTGGATTAGTAATATCCAATTAGAATGACTCGTTAGAGATAGGATCAGTAATATCCTAGAACGAGTGTGAAGAGTATATTTTCAAATGAAAACAATTTTGTTTTTAAAAATTCAATTCGTTTTAAACGTATTTGAATATTTATTTATTTTGAATTTGGACAATCGAGTATATAAAGATTTCGCGTATACGCGTCATGAACGTATAGTCGAAGTTTTAATATACTGGATAGATATAGGGTCACATTCTAGACACCCGGGGATAATTCTGGTGATGTGGCCACATCATCAGTATTTATATTCGTGTTTCGAAGGTGTGATATCTATATATTTCCATTAGGCTGGTGTGAGAACCAAAACTTATATAGATAGATTTATTTCTTGTGATTTGGCATCAAAATCATGATTTTCCGTACATATGTATCAAAATTATGAATTTGAAACTCTAATTCACTAATTGATTGATGTTTGTGTTGTTTGTTTATTTGTTTGACAATTTTTATCCATTTAGCCTAATTGAATCACATATTGAATTGTATTGGAAATTGGTAGCATTCGCTTGCATATACATATACTTACATTGAACAGGTCATAGCAAGGAGGCTAGAGCAGAGAATAAAATTTGTTTGTCCGACAAATAGGTACATGTTTACTATAATTTACTGTTTTGTTTGGGTGATAATGATTTTGTGAGCCGATTGGCTAGCCGCTTGGCTTTTTCTTTTTCTTTTTGAGATCAGAAGGCCTATATGGCAATTTAGGGATTTTCCCGTGGCTCCCGGTGCAGGGGAGGTTATGGCGAAATTTTTCGAAAATTTAGGGTGTTAGCCAAATTTTTGAAGAATTTGAAAATTCTCAGAAACTGAAAAGTTGGAGAATGGAAGCCAGATCGAACGTAGAGTTGATTAATCAAACCACTTTCGACTTTGTTCCTTTTCGGGGACAAAAAGTTTTAAGTGGGGGAGATTGTAATAACCCGGAAAATCTGGGCCAGTTTAAAATTTTTATTTTGGCAATTTTAGCGAATTTCGAACATTTAAAATAGATTATTTTAAATAATATCGACGAGAAATTTATTTTGAATATAATTCGACGTATATATTATATACGTCATCGTTAGAATATAAATAATTATAAATAGAATTGAAAATGGCGCTGTAGTTCGATAATTCGATTTCAAACTTCAATTGAATGTACCGGGTGCAAAACAAACCGGATTTTAGTGAAACCAAAAACATTAGGATCTAATAGAGGATATCTTTCCAACGAATCCGAAAAATCAAAATTTCATAGCGGGAATCAAAAGATATGTCCAGTTGAAAATTCTGAATAGTCGCTATGGAATTCAGGCCCTTAAAAAATAGACATTTTGCAAACGACCTCGGATTTCGACGAAACCACTTTTTTTAGGTCCGTGATGTCAAATTATTGCTAGATTCCAAATTTCATAATTTTTCGAATCAATATATGAGCGTGGCAAAGGAAAACGCGTTTGACCATTTTCAGTTGATTTTAATCGACTAGAAATTGGCCATTTTTGCAACGATCTCAGAATTCGACGAAACTAGTTTTGTTAGGACCGTATCGTCAATACGAAGCAAGAAAATATTTTTCGGGAATTTTTAGAGTTAGTATGTGACTCCGGTAAATTGAAATGCGCGTTCAAATTCAATATATAGAGTTATATGTTGATTTTGACGAAAACTGCTCTAAACGATCGAATCAGCTTACGATACATATCCCATTGTGTTCGGAATGGGGGTGAAACGCTATGGACGACAGGCGGTCGCCATCGCCCCGCCGCCGCCCATCTCCAGACGCCTCCGCCCCGTACATCACCGCCGCCACGTCCACCTCGTCCTCCCCAGGTGCCGCGACTCCCCCCCTTCCTCCTACTGCCGATCGACGAAAACCCCCCCTTCCCTCTGCTGCTCCGCCAAACTGCACCCTCGTCCGCCCCTTCTTCCTCCTCCACCGACCACCGCCCTGCCCCGCCGCCGCCCATCTCCAGACGCCTCCGCCCCGTACATCACCGCCGCCACGTCCACCTCGTCCTCCCCAGGTGCCGCGACTCCCCCCCTTCCTCCTACTGCCGATCGACGAAAACCCCCCCTTCCCTCTGCTGCTCCGCCAAACTGCACCCTCGTCCGCCCCTTCTTCCTCCTCCACCGACCACCGCCCTGCCTACCGCCGCTTCCAGCTCCCCCCTACCCCCGAAGCCGACTGTTGCACCCCCTCCTCCGATCGAAGTAAGTTTTAATTACTAGTCTAACTTTATTTTCAGTTTTAATTATATTTTGCATAGGTAAAAACTGATTTTTCATATGTTTAAGCATTAAAAATCCGAGATTTTTACTTAAGGAAAAGAGAGATTTTTACTTAAGCAAAGAAGCGGTTTTGATTAGTATGAAGAAGCGAATATGATTTTTATATTTTTAAAGTAATAAAAATATGATTTTTATATTTTTAAAGTATTAAAAATATAATTTTTACCATATAGAAGAAGTAAAAATATGATTTTTGTTTATGTAGAGAATTAAAAATATAATTTTTACATGATAGGAATATTAGAAATATCATCTTTATATGTGTAGAAAAATAAAAATGTGATTTTTATAATGCTATATTTGAAAAGGAGAAATCTTTATATTTGAAAAGGTAAAGTCTTTATATAGAGAATAGCGTTGTAAAAATAGAATTTTTATCTATATAGTAGCGGTGTGAAAATAGAATTTTTATCCATATAGCGTGGAAGTAAAAATTCGATTTTTATATATTGAATAGCGAAGTAAAAATTCGATTTTTATATATTGAATAGCGAAGTAAAAAATTCGATTTTTATATATTGAATAGTAAAGTAAAAATTCGATTTTTATATATGTAGAGAATACAGGCAACGAAGGTGACAAAAAGGCGAGAACGATGAAGATTCCTCTAAATGAAGTGTCGTGGAGTTGGGATAGCTATCGGTGAGAACTTCTCACTCAAATTTCCTTTTCTAGTTATATATATATATATACTAAGATGCAGACGGTGCTTAGCAGCACCCGACACCCGTCATCCACAGACCATGGATGGCTTGTATGCTTGTTTGATGTGTTGTGAAATTTGTTTGTGATGTTGATGTGAAATCGATAATAAAATATAGATGTGTTGAAATAAATACTTTAACGTTAAAAATATAATTTTTAACGTGTAAGTGAATAAATATTTATAAACAAATCGGCCGATTTGTTTATATACACTGATTTGACTGATATTGATTGGGTCGATAAATTTTACACATCGCCCAACTGCACAAATAAAAATCTGTGTTTGTTGATTTGAAACCCCACACGGGTGTTGGGATGAAATTTGGCGTACACTAATCCCAATTATTTAATTGTATGTCGATCGATTGGTCGACAGGCTGTGTAAGCATTAATTATTTATATTTGATGCTTATGCAGTTGTGTGGTGCACCTTGGATGATGGTTGATTATTTATCATTGCTATTATATACATGTGTTGTATGGAATCCATATAATTAACATTATATGGTGATTGATTGGGCCTCATTCCAATCGGGAAAATAATGAATATTATAAAAGAAAATTCATGTGTTGAATATAAAAATAGTCATGTGTTGATGAAGTTCATGTGTTGAAAATATTCGTGTGTTGAGTAAAATATTTTTAATAACAAAATTTACATCTTTATCATATTTAAAATTAGAACTACTTCACGGTGGAGTCTAATTAAAAATCAAACGATAGATACCATAGTTTTATAAAATATTTTACATAACAAAAATAGTGATGTGTTGACAGTACTCATGTGTTGAGATTAGTCATGTGTTGAAAGAAATATAGATTCATGTGTTGAATAGAATAAATATTCATTTGTTGAATAGGATAACGAATTTATTGAAATATATAAAGCCGTGTTGATTAGAGTTGCGCCATTTTAACGTGAATGATATTCATATCGATTATATTCATTTTTATAATGAATATAGAAAAGAAGTGATTTCAAAATATAACATTTTGAAAATATTATCATTTATATAGTAATGATATGAAATATCCAATTTTGATTTGAAATTGAATATAGAGTTGAAATGGCTTTGAAAACGAAGTTAAAACGATTTATAAAATACGTTTTAAAGGGAAATCGACAAAATATATATAATATATATATATTTTATATATAATGGCCTGAACAGAACGCGCCGCGCAGCGGCAGTTCGTGAATTTCGACCATTGACTTCGAATCGACGTTACGGGAGATCCGACCGTCGGATTCTCCTAAAACCGGAACCGTTGGGTTCGTATCGAAAAGATCTTTCCAATGAATATTAGAAATTTGAAATCTAACGGTTGGATTTGGAATTATGTCCAAATCAAATTTGGAAAAGGTCGCTGTAAGTGCAGTTCGATGGCCATTGGTGGAAATCGACTGTACGGGCCTTGATAAAATTATTAAAAATAATCAATATTCCCAATACGTGATTTGGACTGGAGTTGAATGGAAATTATCTTCGGAATATTTCGATGGTGGATTTCGTGACTATACAGATATTGTTATGGGAATTTGAAAGATATATTTTATATCGTTATTTCCAATACGATATTTGTTGGTTTCAGGATTTAATATTGAATATAAGTCAGTATACTTTCTATCCAGAGCCTAGTATTTAATATCAAATGTGATTGGGGTTTTTCATGAATGGTGTCTTCATTAACACTGTTCTTAAGCCCAATAGGGAAAAAGATTAAATCTTTCTATTTAGATTTAATGAAGGGTACAAAATAAATAATATTAATTGGAATTGAATTTAAATTGGTTGTTGGGTTTATCGTGAGCGGTGTTTTGAATAACACCTGTTCTTTAACCCGATTAACAATAGAATGTGATTTTGGGTTCATCGTGAATCGTGTTTTAAATGGCATTGGTTCTTTAACCCAATTAAAGACAGGATATTGATTTTTGAAAAGATTAAAACTAAGTGGAGTTTTAATGAATCTTTAATTAGATTGAAATGTGAATTGATAATTTAAATTATCAAATCTGAAAGGTGATCGAGAATGGAGTACCACCAGTTTTGCTCCAAAGCGATAGTTAAATCTTTAATTAGATTTGAACGTGAGATGGTAATTAATTTTACCGATAACACCGTGGTGTTAGATATGGAGTATTACCAGTTTTGCTCCATGGGATGAATAGGTTGGGATTGGGAAATAAAATAAATAATTACTTCGGTGTGGTTCGCTAATCCCGACTAGTTAGGAAAACCATAATATGGTTTGAAATGATATCCAAAGGAAGATAAAGAATAAATTTAGAAGAATTTATCTTGGATAAAATTAATGGGAACCTTTCCCTAAGAATGTGATTTTGTGAATAAAAGAATATTCTGAATTGGAATGAGGCGTTCGTTGTGTTTGTGTAACATTTGTTTATCATATACGTGGGTTATTCAGAAAGGCCGGGTTTATACCATTCTGAATAACCGATTCGACAAGATGTCGAAGATGAAGACGGCGGTTGAAGACCAGAAGTCTTCACATCGTTTGGGTGATTACTGATGATCTCGATTGGGCTGTACACCCAAGATGAGGGAAACAGTTAGTGATCGTCCAGACGTACTTGGAGATGGATGGATATGCGAGGAAAGTGCCTCCGGTTTCATTCAGACCCAGAACGAACTTGTAAATGGATTGTGTGTCTGACATTGGATTTTATTATGTGTTGATTGATCTCTATTAAATATACATCTGTTTGGCAGCGGAGAATTTATTATCTTGCTTAACGCCCTTCTCTGAGACGTACAAGCTCAGAGGTTGTATATCGATGGACATCAGTCGCATGGAGTGAATTGCCAGTGTGGCACGCCTAAGTGGCAATTGATCAAGGCTTCTGTTGAAAAGCAAAGTCTTGTGGTTGATGATCAAAGCACGGCCTGTGTGGCGTAGCTTTGTGTATAGCGTGAATTCGTGAGCCTCACACCTCGGTATGAGTCAAAAACGGGATAGTGACTGCAGGGTGTAACGACCCGCATTTTTCAGCAACAGAATAATTAATTTATTTAATTATATGAATAGTGATTTAGAGAATTAAGGGGTCGTTGAATGGAATTTTAGTGAATATTTAATTAAATTAAATAAGGGAATAATATATTTATTTCTGAAATAGTCAGAAATAGTGGGATTCACAATATTGTGTGAATGGGCAATATAAAATATATAAATCAGTTTATATGGAATTATATTGACGAATATATTTATAAACGCCGTTTGAACGTATAAATTATATTATAATTATAATCGAGCTCGAAATGGCGCTGCAGTTCGTAATTTGGTGATTTAGACTTTAAACGAATATACAGAATCCGTTTTAAGTCGGATTTCTGTGAAACAAGAAACGTGTGGAGCTGGTGGAGTATATCTTCCTAGTGGAAGAGAGAAATCAGGATTTCGTCGTGTAGATTTTGTTTTATGTCCAAATCAAATTTTAAAATAGTCGCTATGGAATTCCTTTATATTTTGCAACGCTTTATTTACGTTATAAATGGATTTCCTATATAATTTGAATATCGAATTAATACTGGAATTTGAATATCGAGTTATAAACTCTAATATAATTATTTTAAAGCTGTGGTATATCGTATGTGAATATATACGATAATATTTATTTTTAAATATTAAATTTAATTGTTTTTAAATATATTTATATATTTAAAAAGGGCTATTTAGGACTTTAAAAATAGCCAGTTTTGCAAACGAACTCTGTTTTCGACGAAACTAATTTTGTTGGATCCACAGCGTCAAATTATTGTTAGATTCCAAGTTTGGTGATTTTTAGAAGCAGTGTGTGGCCGTACGGATTTTTAGAGTGAAAAATAGACAGTATTTCGACGGTTAAAAATACGCTGTGTGGGCATACGAAGTCGGAATTCGACGAAACCAGTTTCGTTGCGACCGTAATGTCAAATTGAAGGTGCATGTCCAGTTTGGTGATTTTTGGGTATTGTATGTGAGCACTGGAATTTTTAAATAGCGTATACGAGCAGCGATTGCTTAAAATAAAATAAAATAATCGAATAAAAAATTATAAAACCTATCCTATATAATATCCTTTGCTCTGTCTAACCCTAGCTCAATTTTCCCTCAGCTGAAACATGCGCCGCCACCAGTGAAAAAGAAAACATGAAAAACTCCTCTTTCAAAAATCAAGATCAATTCAAATAAAACTTTACAAATTCCAAACTATATATGTATCGAGTCTGGACTTCTTTCTTTTCAATTTGATGTATATATTACTGGGTCCGACGTCGGTGTTGGGGTACTTGCGTTTTCCAGTGGGAATTAGGGTTCGGGATTTTGGGTTAATTTAGGGATCGATGGGATTTTCGAGTTGATAGTGGGATTCACAAGGTCGAGCGGCAGCTCGAGGCAATTTCTGGGGTGGTTCGGTGGTGTTAGATGACGCAGGGTCATGGTACGGCCGACGATGGAAAATTGATAGTGGCGATCGAGTGTCGTAAGTCTAGAAGGGGTAGAAGGAGAATCGAACGAGGAGTTCAATGGGATTTTTAGTTCTTGAGTTCGTTGAGTGTTGAAGAGGATTGAATGGAGGAGGACGAGCGACAATGGCATAGTTTAGGAGGAGCACGCTGTGTATGTGGGAGGGAAGAAGAAGAGTAGCGCGGTTTGGGCCTTAAGAGGGTAATGGGCCGGTAGAGAATGGTATGGGCCGTTTAATAATAATAATTAGTTTATTTTGGTTCTAAATTAGTACGTTAACTTTAAAATTGCATATCTTTATCATATTTAATCAGAATTCAGCAAAACAAGATCCATTGGGATCGTATGGACGAGAGCTCCACAATGGAACTGACCGCAAGTGAATTAGAGCTCGTTTGGATTTATGGCGAAATTAAACGCCTGAACCAAATCAACGATAAACCGACCAATGTGAGTAAATCTCACTAACTCTGAACAATTTATATTTTTACAATGCATTTTTAGAATTGACAAATATTGGTTGAATTGCTGTGTGTTGGCTGTTTGGTTGAACTGCTAGTCAGTTGATTGAAAACATCGATAACGATATATATAAATCGTATCGAAATATTGATTTTGGTTATCAGAATATTTTACCTTCATGCTATATATGTTGACTGACATCTGTGGATGCAGGGAAACAGGTCGGAGGGACCCAACTGGGTTCCTCAACATTTATTTTACAAATTTTCATATATTCTGATATATGAAGTGTTATATCATCTGTTGTTGATGCTGTGTGTTTGGATGATGACCGATCAGTTGATTTGATATTTTTACACCATAAGTGATACGAGAAAGTAGAGAAGGGAGATTTTCAAAATATATTTGAAAATAGATTATTTATATAAAATCAGCGGATTTTATATATGAAAGGAAAAAGGGTTTTATAAAAGAAATCATTTTATAAAATCAAAGCAATAAAGGAAAAATATTTGTAAAACAAATAGAGAAGGGGAATTGTTTGTAAAACATTTACAAATAAAAATAGAAAAGAAAATATTTGTAAAACATTTACAAATAGACTAAAAGGAAATATTTATCTAGAGAAATGAACTGAGTTATAAAAGGAATTATTTATTTAGAAAATAAATAGAATATTGAAGTACTAGAAAATGGATAAAAGTGTAATAAAGGAGAATTTTACACTAGGAAGAATTTAGGCCCGTGCTTCGCACACGGGTAAACAGAATATGAATTCGAAGTGAGAATTTAAGAGAGATCTGTTTAACAGATAAAGTGAGAAGGTTAATTTATAGATAAAGTTTTATAAATTAATTTAGTTATTTATCTTTGGATAAATAGAGTATATAAGTCAAGACTTATATAGAGAAGTAAAAGTCGATTTCCACATCGATATTTGAAACTGAATATGTATGAAAGAGAATTTATCGAATAAGAGTTATTCGAAGTAAAGCTATTGAATATCAGTTTATTCGAAAGGGAGTTTATTGAATATTAGTTATTCGAAATGGGTTGATCCAAGAGAGTTAATCCAATAGAGTTAATCCAATAAAACAAATTGATTGAGATCAACCGTTAGAGTTAAACTATTAGAGTTGAACTGTTAGAGTTAAACCGTTAGGGTTAAACCGTAGAGTTAAACCGTTGGAGTAAACATTTAGAGTTATTTAGTTAGAGTTAACCAATTAGAGTTAATCAGTTAGAGTTAATCGATTAGAGTCTAATCGAACTAGAGTATCCAAATATAGTAATCGAATAAGGGATGAAGGAATATTAGTTGATCAATTAGATTTGCTCGAATTTAGTTATTCGAGATAGAGTTAAACAGAAGTAGTCATTTAAGATAAGCCACCAGTGGGCACGACTGCTAGCGTAATTCGCAGGGCTGCAGATAGCCTAAGGCGGTCAGATGTTTCCTGAGGGAATCAGGCGTAACCATTGTGATCGCTGCGATCTAGAGTCGAGCGAATGGTGTCAAGTCAAATATTAGTTAATTGATAGAAGTAATTTAGTCGAGTTAATTTAGCATAAGTTAGTCCAGTTGAACTGATCAAGTAAGTGGGTCAAAATGAGTAAATCAGACCGAGTTATCTGAACAAGGGTTAGTCCAGTAAGAGTTAAATAGAATAAGAGTAAATTGAATAAGAGTTACAACTTAGAGTTAACCGAGTATGAGTTAATAATTTAGTTCGTTATTTATTCGAGTTAGAAAATCAAAGTATTTATAAAGTCATTATATTTCGGATGTAGGGGATTATAACACCATTGTTATAATCAAGTGTTTTCCGTACGAGAAGTGGATTTGTAAATAGAATCCGAGAATGTCGTAAAGAAGTGTTAAAGATTTAGAAAGATGAACTTTGCCTATTTCGAAGTTAGAAATGTTGTTCAGTTAAGGTATGAGAGGTAACTATACCCCAACTTGATTGACTTCGTTTTTAACTAAGAAATGGTTAAGATTCGATGGTGAAAAGTGGTTAAGTGGAAACCAAATGAAGGAGATTTGGCATAGTGATGTTTATTCAAACATCTGTTTAATCAAATGAAAGAGATTTGGAAATGTTTTCCAAATGAGAAGCAGAATTGTTTTCTGAATATAGAAACAAGAGATGGAAATGTTTTCCAATAATAATGATATATATTTTCTAAATATAGTGAATAAGAAACATTAAACAACAGGAATTGGGAAATGAACGAATGAATGAAATGATGATTGTTCGATAGAATTTCCTTCGGGAAACAATATCGTTGTTTGCACACCGACATGTTTTCATTTGATAGTTAACTCACCGACTATCAAGTTTTTGACCATTTTACGTTGTTAATATGGAGAGACCGGTTGGATTATTATCCAGAGAACCACTCCGTATTAGCATAAGCGTTGCGAATCAAGTATGCTAAATATAATGAAGACGGAGTTATGCAAGGGCTATCCTGTTTACAGAATAGTGCCTTCGGTTTGTCCAGTCCCAGGACAGACGTGAATGGACGAATGTCTGACAGAGTATATTCAAAGGATCGCGTAAGTTGATCTCTTCAAACGTACTTACGTTTGGTGGCGGAGGAATTCGTTTCTCTTAGCTATATACCCGTGGTATTTTTGGGGAAATCAATTTGTGATTTGGCGGGTATGACGATGTGGCATTCAAAGTAATGGAGGTGTAATCTGTCAAAAGATACGCTATGACCTCAAGCCTCATCAACCGGGAAATGACAAAAATCGGGCAGGCAGCATGGCTATGTGGGTCGCACCCATTAGGATGTATGATCACCTATATAGAGAAATTCCTTTTGTTCTTAAATCTATCGATGCTGTCCCTTATCGGGAGACGGTTGCTGATCCCAACCGTTGGTGATATACATTCGATACACTCAAGCGAAATGAGTGGTCGGTCATGTGTGGGCCGGGTTGCAAGATGTTCTTGTTGAACCCAGTGTATTTGCCTCTAGAGATACACGTTCGGAAGGTGGTCCCATACCTTGTCAAGTTGGAATCCAATCTCCAATAAGTGCCTGCGAGTTTGATTGTATATTATATATGTAGAGCGTGAGATGCAAGCGTTCTACTAGATTTTAATTACTTGTGATTAGACATTATTATAATATCAGATAATATATGATTTCCAAAGTGTTTTGGGTTATCGTAAGGTAAAAGCCATCCGTATTTATGAGTGGATTGGTCTTTCGATATCTTTTCTTTTGAAAAGGATTTTGAAAAGTTAAACCAAATGATTTGAGTTTACTCACACCAGTCCCATGACTGACCCAGAGTTTATTTTGTTTTGTTTTCCCTAAACTCTTGGGTGCCCAAATTTGTACGGGCAGTCAAGTAGTCAGGATTTACAGGCATGCTTGAAGAGCTTGGAGCAGGAGGCTTCAAGATTTTTTCTAGCTATTGATTATTCCGCTGTGATGAAAGTGTTGTACTCTGATAATGGTATGATATACATATACTACTTTGATTTCAAGATATGTTGTCTATTATATTTTATTCGTTCCGCTGTGAGATTCGTGTTACTCTGATGTTGTTGTGTTCTTCTTCTTCTTCTGTTCTAATTTTCTATCTTATCTATCCTCACCCTCTAATTTCTTTCTTGGACTATCCGGAAATTTCGACTTTTGATTGTTCGATAGGTGTTGTATATCGGATAACCAAGGTCGCTTTTTCCCGGGTCGTTACACAGGGAGAGCACGACGTTTCTTTCTAGCTAAGGTGGTGTCAGTGACCTACCAGCCCTGACATTTACATACTTTTCACCTGTGTGGTTGTTGGAATGAGAGGCGCCTCAGATATAGGTCTGTAAGGACCGGGAAACGTGTGTTCAGGAATTGCCAATCCTCAAAAGTAAGAGAGGACCGGCCCTGAAGATCCAAGGATCATAGTGAAGTCCTGAGACATTTGCTAGAGTGTCTCGAATCGGAGAGGAGCTTGCCCCTTGCCTCGGCTCATGACGGAAATCCAATTTCCAATACGTGATATTGCGGTTTTAATTGTAGAACTAGTATGGCGACATGATAGATGGTACCCATGGCGCCTATGATTGATATTTATGATTTGAAATTGTTTTGACACTATACATCTTGTTTTTAAACGTACCAAGCATTATTTGGCTATTATAAGGGAAAACCCTTTCCTCCGGCTTGCGTTGCATTGTGTGATGGGACCTAGGTCTTATAATAACTTCATTTTTCCAAAAAGCATTGCGTTGCTTGGTTATATGCACTAGTATTCTTGGGAGGAAACCCGTTCCGTGTTATACGGCGTGGTCCCTTGAATTACTCTCTTCTAAAGTAAAGTTTTAAATAACTGTTTTAGTTCTCACACCAGTCACATGACTGACCTGGAGTTTATTTTTTTAACCTAAACTCTGGGTGCCCCTATTTTCCATACGGGCAGCTATTAGTTTTGGTTTTGCAGATTTATATTCACAGGGTCCTGATTTACAGCTGGAACGATGCCGGAAAGCTCTGTATCCGTGTATTACTTTCAGTTGTGTTTTATATTGTTTTTCCGCTGCGATGTATTTAAATGTAATTTAAATCTCTGATATTTGTCGAATGTAATTTATTCACTTATACTCTGTATATTCTTGTATCTGATGGAATGTTGTAATAACAATGAAATGTTCTTCCATTTGCGTTCCAATTTGTCCTGTTCTCAAAACGATCAGGGGTTTCGAACGGTCTTAGTCGGTTTAACGATCGATTCGGATCGAGCGAAATTCCTTGCCGTTACAGTTAAGGAAAAACTAATAGTAGAGGGGGGTGAATAGTGTTTTTAAGGAATTTAAGAAAATCTAAAACTTATATGATCTACTATGTGAATCACACACCACAGATATAATCACAGACACATAATCAATCACAACACAGAAATAAACAGAAATAAAATGCAGAAAAGGAAAGAACACGCTGAATTTTATACTGGTTCGGATTACTCCTACATCCAGTCCCACGCAATGCTGTATTGCGTTGAGTTTTATTACTATACTAATATTCAAGTACTATCTCCTTGATTCCACGGCTACAAGGTTACCACCAACTCCAAACTCCCTTGATCAAGTATATTTCCCTTGATTTCCCCGGCTACAAGGTTACCACCGATTACTTCCTTGATTTCAAGGTTACAAGAAACACACTTTTTCGTAAAAACTTCCCAAACGATTACAATAACCTTATAACTCTTCAATAGCACTTCGATTCAGAGAGTAATGATTAGAGAGTGAAAAGAGAAGAAGTTTTATATAAATAGAATTGAAATCAGCAGAGTATAAATATAGAAATCATAAAAAACATGAAATATTAATGGTGTAAAGAAAGGAGATGAAGATAGAGAAGAAGAATAATGAAAAAAAATTCAAAATCAGCCTCTATTTATAAGATTTGAAAGGTTGCAATGCTTCTGGAAAGTTACAAATAATGGAAAGACACTTCCTTTCCAAATTAAAAATCTAACAGTTATATGTCGACATATGTATTCATAAAATTGAATTTTGAGCATTTTTAAAGTGTTTTAATATATATATATATATAAAATTCTAAAAATTCTTGAATTAAAACATAGTGTTATAAATAAGTATCATAAATTAGAAAATCATATGAAATCATAAATATAAACTATATAAACGTATTTATAAATTTATAGAGTATAAAACTATAAATATATAGTATATAAAAGTATATAACTATATAAATATTTATAAAACTTGAGTTTAAATTCAAAAGTAAAATAGAAAATATAATTAGAATTAGAATATAATTTTTAAATGGAATTTGAAATCTGAAAATCAGAATAGAATTTGATTTTGAATTTGAACCTGGAGTGTTATTCGGAGTCTTACATAAACTAGACTCTACTACTATATTTATCTTGAACTCTTGAAATCTTGATCACTCATGAGTCTTGAATCTTTTCTGAATTCTGAATATCTTAAACTATACAGTCTTCGGTATTAATTCCTGTATACAAATCCTACATATGTGTATGTGTGTATATATATATATATATATTCTTGATAAAGATGATAGTATAAATTTTTTAATCAATTAATATCGAAATAGGGTTGTTGTCATCAAAACTCCATTCTTCAACAATCTCGGCCTTTTTAATGATGGCAACCTTAGTTTATAAAATATCATACTTGTAAATATTTGCTGATGATGATCATTCTAATACTCCCTCCGTCTATATGAATCCTATAAACTAAGTCTGTATTTTATAATTTCTCCCCCATTGGAATTATCAAAAATAAATTCTAAAAATACTCCCTCTAAATTCTATATTTACCTAAACTATGTTATACTAAGATATATAAGTGTATAAATTGTGATTATAATACTTAATGTATATCACTCCCCCTAAATTCTTGCCTATATAATAAAGTAGTAGAATACTTATGTTAGACAAAAAAGCATTATATTAAACATAGTTTTAACAAATTATATTACATGAATTACTAAGAACGTAATACATCAAATGAACGTAAAGAAACGAAAAAGAAAGCCTAAATTCTAATAGTTTTTGATGATGGGATACTTGGACAATTTAGGTAATGGTGACAAAAATCTCCATTTTGTTCAACCACATTTCCATTTTGCTCAAACAAGACTTCACCCACACAAAAGACTTAATCATTTTTATCCATGACTTCTTGTTGTATCTCCTCTACTTCCATCATTTCTTCCTCCTCTTCTTCTGGTTCCATTTATTCTTCTTCCATTTTTTGATTATCATGCTCGATGATAATTGAGTTTTCTTGGTGGTCCATTATGAATTTATTATGACTCCTTAACATCTTTCCTTGTCGATTTTGCTCTGGACTCATATGAATTTGGAGCACTTGAATTTCAGCAAGCATTTGAAGAGTATATTCTGTTTTCTCTTCAAGTTTGATGGCACGTCATAGGGTAGAATGTTGGAAAGGACCTTCGAATGGTCCAGCGATGGTTCAGTATTAGTATTTTGGGCGTTAAAATTGGTGGAGGCCATTGTTTATTTTGTTTTAGGGTTTTTACAGAAGTAAACTAAGAGACTGAAGAAGAAAATTCGAAGTGCAGAGTCTAAATGGTTATTTTAACTAACTTTTGGTGGGAATTAATTTTTTGAAATCTGGCAGTAATATGTCGACATAGGCAAGTATGTATGTCAACATACTTATGTTTTTTACTTTATTTTTTCGTTTTTTAATGTTATTCTTATATATATTAATATATATAATTATAATTATTCTAATTCACTTAATGAACAAATACCTAATTCTCATCTAAATTTAGTAAATGTTGCTTCATTTAATGGTTTTGTTAATATATCTACTATTTGTTTCTATAAATTCGAGTGAAATTTTCTCTTTTCTTACGTTATCTCATAGAAAATGATGTTGTATATCAATATATTTAGTTCCTAAATGATGATTTGGGTTTTTAGATATATTTATAACACTAGTATGATCGCAGTATATTGGTAGTTTATTTATATTTAATCCAAAATCATTTAGAGTTTGTTGCATATATATTACTTGTGAACAAGTTAAAGTAGCAGAGATATATTCTGCTTCAGTTGTTGACAAAGATACAGTATTTTGCTTTTTACTAAACCACAAGACTAGTGCATGTCCGAAGAAATGACATGTTCGACTAGTACTTTTATGATTGGATTTACATCCCACATAATCAGCGTCACGATAAGAAACAAAGTCGAATGAATCATTCTTTGGATAAAATAATCCAAAGTCTGATGTATGTTTTACATACCTTAAAATACATTTTATGACTTTTAAATGTGTTTCCTTAGGTTGCAGTTGATATCTTGAACAGAGACACACACTATACATTACATCTGGTCTACTAGCTGTTATATATAATAGTGAACCTATCATTCCTCTATATAATTTGTGATCAATGTCTTTAGACGTATCGTCTTTACTTAATGCTATATTAGTCGCCATTGGGTTGTTCCCCCATTAGTTGTTAAATTATATTTATTAATTGATCTCTTGTGTATTTTTCATGATTAATAAATATTCCTTTCTTTAATTGACGAATTTGTAACCTAAGAAGAATATTAGTTCTTCCGTATGTCTCATCTCAAAATTCTTGGGTCATAACATCTGAAATTTCTCTATTTATCTTACCATTTGTTAATCTGAAAATTATATCATCAACATATATTTGTACTAGTTTTATATCCTTATTATTCTTTTTAATATACAAAGTATTATCTAATTTTCCTATTTCAAGTTGGATTGTAATAAGTAATTTCTTAATCTATCATACCAAGCCCTAGAAGCCTGTTTTAATCCATATAACGCTTTCTTTAACCTATATATGTGATTTGGTACTTTTTCGTCTTCAAAATAGAGGAGGTTGCTCTACGTATACGTCTTCTTTAAAAAATCCGTTTAGAAAAGCACTTTTAACATCCATTTGATATAATTTGAAATTATTAAGGTTTGCAAATGCTAGTAATATCCTAATTGCTTCTAATCTTGCTATGAGGGAAAAGGTTTCATTATAATCTATTCCTTCTTTTTTAGTATAACCTTGTGCTACTGGTCGTGCCTTTTTCTAACGACCTCACCATGTTCATTCATTTAATTTTTATAAACCCATTTAGTTCATATTACCGTCTTATCCTCTAGTCTAGGAACAAGTTCCCATACATCATTCCTAGTAAACTAGTCCAGTTCTTCTTGCATGGCAAGGATCCATGAATCATTGGAAGATGCTTCCTTTGGATTCTTAGTTTCAACAGTCGAAATGAACGTAGAATTACTCATATTATTTAATTGATTATGAGTCCTAATCGTGGATCCAATATCTTCTAAAATATTTTCTATAGGATGGTCTCTTATTAATCTGATTCGTTTATTTGGTTAACTATGTCCATGATTTGTATAATTAATTTCACATTCATCTTCATTGTTTTGTGTTATACTTTTATAATTTTCATCAAAGGATATGTTTAAGGTTTCTTCTATAGTATTGGTTCTTGAATTGAAAGCTCTACATGCCTTACTTCTCTCTAAATATCCAGTAAATATTCCTTTATCATATTTCGAATCAACTTTGCATAAATTTTCTTTAATATTAACTATAAAACATTTACTTCCAAATTAATATTTTAAAGTATGATACTTTTTGTTTTTTATCATACAAAAGTTCATATGGTGTTTTATGAGTTAAGGGTCTAAATGAAATTCTATTTAAAATATAACAAGCTGTTGCAACTGCCTCAGCTCTAAAATTTCTTAGTAGTTTACTATCAGATAACATATTTCTCACACATTCTTGTATTGTCCTATTTTTACGTTCAACTACTCCGTTTTGTTGAAGTGTTCTAGGAACAGAAAAATTATGTGTTATTCCCTTTTTATTACAAAATTTTTCAAAATATTCGTTTTCGAATTGTCTGCCATGGTCACTACGTATTGTTTTGATTTTTAGTGATAATAAGTTTTGAATTCTTTTAGAAAGAGTTTTAAATTGATCAAAAGCATCACTTTTATTTTTAAGAAACAAATTCCAGATAAATTTGGAAGCGACTATTACGTAAACATATCAATTATGATTTATCGATTGGGTTTGAGATGGACCAAATAAATCCATATGAATTAACTCTAATGGTTTTGGGGTAGTAGTTTCTTCTTTTGATTTGAATGAACTTTTTAATTTTTCGAACTAACAAGCGTCACATAAATTATTAACTACAAATTTCATTTTGGGTAATCCCCTAGAAATCCTTGAGACGTGTTTAAAATTTATATGACCAAATCTCTTATGCCAGATCTAGGGGTTACTTGTATTGTCCACAAGACATAGATTATCGTTGGAGATTTTCATAATCAATATATAGATATTTTTCTTTCTATCTCCTTCGAATATTACTTTTAAGTTCCTATCTTCTATAAAACATTTATCTTTCTCAAAGTTTATTTTATAACCCTTATCGCAAAGTTGACTTATACTTAGTAGGTTGTGTTTTAGATTCCTAACTAATAGAACATCAGAAATAGTAGGAGTTTCAGAATTACCGACATTATCGATCCCAATAATGTATCCCTTAGAGTTATCTCCGAAGTTCACCATTCCACCATCTTCATATACCAGAATATTTAGTAATTCAGGATTTTCCGTCATATTGAGACGACCCCAAACCCTGTATTGACGGTGGCAAGGGCAATCCTTGGAATATAACACATAAACAGATAACAGCAGAGCAGAAATAAATAAATACACCAGATAATGAACAAATAGTACACTGGATAAACATAACCATCAGAGTTACACAGTATACAGGATCATACTTAGTACAAATAAAGTTCAGCTATACATAAATGTCTACAGCGGAAAACAAACATAATATGTACAACAGGAGCTGAACATCATAAAAAGAGATAAATAATAGAATCCATCCTCAGCTCCCGCTATCCAGATAAAGCCAGCTAAAACCTGAATACAAGGCTTCCCGTGTAGAAAAAGGGGCACCCGAGTTTGAAAGTGAAACAAACTACGAGTCAGTCATGGGACTGGTATGAGAAATCTACTCAACACATTTTTAATATGGTTAATCACAGGACCACGCCACTTTCGTGGAACGGGTTTACTCCATCGGATCGCCAGTGCTTTAAAACAAATAATTCTTTTAAACATCGCAATGCTTTTTATAAAAATGAAGCCATTATAAGACTCAGTTTCCATTACACAATGCAACGCAAACCGGAGGATAGAGTTTTACCTTATAATGGCCAAAATATGCTTGATATGAATAAAACAAAAGCATTTGATATTATTACTAGTGTTTATAAGTTTCGAAAAAAAATTCTAATCATAAGTATCAATCATAGACGGCATTAATGCCACATACCACTATGTCGCCATATATAGGTATACAATCAAAACCGCACAGTAACGTATTTGAAAGTTGGATTTCCATCATGAACCAAGGCAAAAGATAGTCCTCACCAAATTCGAGACGCTCTAGCCCGTGTCTTAGGATCAGAACGCATCAAACCTTTAGATCGTCAGGGCCGGTCCACTGATTTAGATTATTATGCCTGAACACTACGTTTCCCAGCCCTTTGGGGCGTCAATGAGCCAACAAATGACTCCATCGGACCCGGATCGTCCGATCTAACCGAGGCGCCTCGCAACTGTAGCAACCACATAAGTCAAACTCGTCAGGGCGTGTAAAACCACTGACGCCACTTCTAGCTAGAAAGAAACGCAGGCCCTCCCTGATGTCCTCTCCCATTTCTGGTTCATACCGGGGTGTGAGGCTCGCGATTTCACGTTATACACAAAGCTTCGCCACACAGGCGGTGCTTTGATCATCACCACAAGACTTTGCTTTTCAACAGAAGCCCTGATCACTGCATCTTAGCATGCCACACAGGCAATTCACACCGTGCAACTGATGGTTATCAATCACACATAATAAATTCCAATGTCAGACACACTGTCCATTTGCAAGTCCGTTCTGGGTCTGAACGAAACCGGAGGCACTATATACCTCGCAAACCTATCGATCACCACGTACGTCGGGACGATCACCACTCATTATCCATATTTCGGGATGCCTCCCAATCAGGACCTCGGTTACCATCCAAACGAGGTGAAGATCTCCTGTCTTCGACCACCGTCTTTATCTTCATTTTCTTATCGTCGATTCAGTTATTCAGAATGGGATAAACCCGGTCTTTCTGAGCAACTCCCGTATACAACAAACAAGTGCTACACAAACACTACTACGCATCATTTCAATTCATTAGTCACTAATCGTTAATCAGTAAGAGAACGATTTCCCAAATATTAACCCCGAAGGCCGAAACCAACATCAGATCAAAATCCAGGAAACTATTCAACTTAGCTAACCTTCAGTTAATTTCTAAATTTCACATCCATATCGTTTATAATATTTTATAACGATTTATCGCTATTTTTATTTATTTTAAAATAGCCAATTTATTCAAACGACGCTTCGGGCCATAACGCGGCCGTGGCGCTGTTTTTCTTCAGATTTGATTTACACATATCTGAAAATTTAACCGTTGGATCTTCACAAAATTTACATCATTAGAAAGATCATTTCAAAACGAATCTAACGGTTCCAGTTTCGGGAAAATCCGACGGTTGGATCTCCCGGTATAATCGTTTGAAGTTTCGATTTCAAAATACGAACTGCAGCGTCGTTATTCGATTTAATATAATTATATATATATATATATAATCGATTCTGGCGCTGTTTTTCTTCAGATTTGAATTAAACATTCCAGACAATCCAACCGTTGGATCTTTACAAAGTTGGTGCCGTTGGAAAGATATTTCCATAGCGGACCCAACGGTTGCGGTTTCGGGAAAATCCGATGGTCGGATCTCCCGCACTAATCGTTTGAAATCACGGTTTCAAAATACGAACTGCAGCTTCGTTATTCGATATATTTCAATTCTATTTTTATATATAAATCGATTCTTCGATTTCAAAACTATATGATTTTCATACATTTGATAAAAATGATATTTTTATCTAACTGTCTTCTATTTCAACACTTCACTATTTTTAACAATTCATGTATATAATAAAAATGTGATTTTTAATGTAAAACAATTTATTTCAAAACATGATTACTTTATATAGTTCATATAGATAATAAAAATAGGATTTTTATTATAAAACAATTCAACACATGAATTTCAATTCAACGAATGAATTTCGATTCAACACATGAAGGTTTTCTATAGTTTGTATATATATATATATAAAAAGGTGATTTTTATATTTAAAACACGAATACCATTCAACACATGAATTTCAATTCAACGAATGAATTTTGATTCAACACATGAAGGTTTTCTATAGTTTGTATAAATAGATAAAAAGGTGATTTTTATATTTAAAAACACGAATACCATTCAACACATGAATTCTATTCAACGAATGAATTTCAATTCAACACATGAAGGTTTTCTATAGTTTGTTCAACGAATGAATTTTGATTCAACACATGAAGGTTTTCTATAGTTTGTATAAATAGATAAAAAGGTGATTTTTATATTTAAAAACACGAATACCATTCAACACATGAATTCTATTCAACGAATGAATTTCAATTCAACACATGAAGGTTTTCTATAGTTTGTATAAATAGATAAAAAGGTGATTTTTATATTTAAAAACACGAATTCCATTCAACACATGAATTCTATTCAACGAATGAATTTCAATTCAACACATGGAGGTTTTCTATTCAACAGACGAATATAGTTTCAATACAGGAAAATAATTCTAACACATGAATATTATTCAAAATTTCGGCAGCATAATGGCAGGGTAGTTAAAACCGGGACCGTCCCTAGTACGGCTCCTCGCTCTACCTTAAAGCCTCGCAGCTTTTGACAATGGGGAATCATGCATCTAGTTCGCACACAGGCGGCATGTATATTTTTTTCATTTCCTTAAACTAATCCTATGTGGTTTCAACCAAATATTTCTCAATCACAAACGGGTATTTTTCAACCACAATCAATCAATATCAACCACAAACTATTCCAATCAACCATTCGCTATCAATCAATTTTCACACCAATCACAACCAATAAATATCGTCCATGGTTTGTGGACGAGGGGCGTATATATATATATATTGCATTTCACTTCTATTTCAACACATATATAATTTTTACAACGCATATACAACTTATACATCGAACGTACTTATACAACGCTTATACAAGAGGTGTACAACGCTTATATAACTCATACATCGACTATATAATTTATACATCATCGTTTTCCATATCGTTTATAAATTAGAAATCTCACATTGGGTTCCACTCCACCAAAAATAGCAGAAGGCTCAGAAAAATATGTGGTCTCTTCTAGAAGGTAGAAGACGTCCTCACGTTCACGATATTTCCTGTTTCATCGAATTTCGTTAAAAAACGAACAAGATACGATTTTTATTGTAAAATCAACATTCGCAATGGTTTTAAACTGTTGAAATCAGCCCAGAGTATAACAGCCGTACCTTTTCAAAACCTGTTCGAAACTAGGTTTAAATTTTTCGGCAAATCCTTGAAGCGAGGTGGCGATCGGGCTACGCCACGCGAAAGAGCTTCGAGAGGCGCTCCAGGGGGTGGTGGCGTTGGTGAACTCGACGCCAGGGAGGAGGCTCGGCGGCGGCTTGAAGACATCGACTTCTCAACATCCGTTCTCCCAAAATACGCAATGTAAAAATCGAAACCAGGAATGGATTTGAAGCTCGTCTCGAGCTCTTCAAAATCTTCAACTGGAGCTTCTGATATTAGTGAGTGGATTGATCAGAAAATGGATGGGAAAGTTTGAACGCTGGCCGCCGTTCGTCGCTGAAGGATATCGGGGAGAGAGAAAACAGTTTGACCAATGAATTTTTTTTATATTTATAAAATTTTAAAATCCAAAAATACCCCTCTTTACGTACTAACACCAATCCAAACCCAACGACTGTCGTCCCTAATGTTTTACCCCCATTCTGAACACAATGGGATATGTTTCGAAGGCCCATTCGAATGTTTCAGTCATTTCTCATTCAAATTAAAATATAAAACATTCAATATTCGATTTGAACGTACTTTTCAATTTGCCAGGGCCCAAAACTGATTCGAAAAATTCCAGAAAAATAAATCTAGCTATGTTTTGACGATACGGTCCCAACAAAACTAGTTTCGTCGAATTCTGAGACCGTTTGAAAAATGGCCCATTTCTGGTCGATCCAATTTAACTATAACTGACCAAAACACATTTTCCTTTGCCATGCTCACATACTAGCTTCAAAAATTATGAAATTTGAAACCTAGGAATAACTTCACATCTCGGATCCAGCAAAAGTGGTTTCGTCGAATTCTGAGGTCATTTGCAAAATGACCAATTTCACGGGCTATATAATTTCCATAGCGACCTTTCTGAAAATTCATTTGCCATAACTTTTGCATCCCACTATGAAACTTCGATTTTTCAGATTCGTTAGAAAGATATTCTCTAACAGATTTAAATATTTTTGGTTTCACTCAAATCCGTTTTGTTTTGCACCCGGTACAGTCAGTCAAAGTTTGAATTCGAATTTTGAAACTACAGCGCCATTTCAGGCCTTGTTTATAATGAGAATTAATTATATTCATTTTCACACGTCGATTCAAACTCACTTTTCATTGCTATTATTTAAAATATTTATTTTAAATATTTAAAATCCACTATTTTAGCCAATTTAAAATTTTTAAATTAGTTCAGATTTTCCGGGTCGTTACACATATGTCTCGAAAAGCCACTATCCAAAATCCTGTTGTCCATTTGATTTCCACCATTTATTTGCCAGAATTTGAATTCTCAACAGCCATATAACACACCATTTCGGAATTTGAATTGTCAATAGCCACCATTTCAGAATTTGAATTTCCAACAGCAACTTCACCCATCTTTTTAACTTTAAATTTTCAAAAGCCATGTAACAATCTTTTCCTTTATTGGACAATATTTTAGTAGATCACTTGATTTTCAACAAGATTATACGAAGACTCTTTCAAGATTGATACAATCATGAAATGACACTAGTCTTAACAATTATTTCAAAATTATCCATTTAAAATTTTTCAAAAATCAGATAATGAATTTTTTGAAAGACCTTGCCCTGGGACCAATCGTTAGGGAAAGTGGAATGGATTGTTAAGGCAAAACTAACACTATAGGGGGGGTGAATAGTGTTTTTAAGGAATTTAAGAAAATCTAAAATTTATTTGACAGATATAATCATAGGCACAAAATTAAACACAAACAAAGAAATAAAAAGAAATAAAATGTAGAAAAGGAAAGAACACACTGGATTTTATACTGGTTTGGATTACTCCTACGTCCAGTCCCATGCAATGCTAGATTGCATAGAGTTTTATTGCTAAATCAATATCCAATTACAATTTCCTTAATTTCATGGCTACAAGGTTACCACCGAATCCAAACTCTCTTGATCAAGTATATTTCCCTTGATTTCCCCGGCTACAAGGTTACCACCGATTCCTTCCTTGAATTCAAGGCTACAAGGAACACACCTTTTCCCAAACACTTCCCAAACGATTACAACAGTACTATAACTCTTCATTAGCACTTTGATTCAGAGACTAATGAGTAGAGAGTGAGAAGAGAAGAAGTTTTATATAAATAGAATTGAAATCGGTAGAGTACAAGTGTAGAAATCATAAAAATATGAAATATTAATGGTGTAAAGAAAGGAGTTAAAGATGGAGAAGAAGAATAATTAAAAATTTCAAAATCATCCCCTATTTATAAGATTTGAATGGTTGCAACACTTCTAGGACATTACAAATAGTGAAAAGACACTTCCTTTCAAAATTAAAAATGTGACATTTGTTTGTCAACATGGCCTATTATGTATGTCGACATATGTCTTCGTAAAACTGAATGACAAACTATAGTTGTAGCCGATGTATACTCACCGGGTAGTACCTTTGGACCCAACCCCTACGAGTACAGCCTGAGCATTTACCGCACAGAGGACCACTAACAGTACCCTACCACATCCCGTAGAAGCTGCATGCTTCCCTCCTGTCCAACAAAGTGATCAGACAGGACAATCAAGAAGAATAATCAGATGGACGTGCTCCTCATGTGTCTCTAGACACCACTATGATCTACTATGTTGTGTTCTTCACATTCACACATGCGAATAGGTCCAAGCGCATCACAATAATGTATTATTAGATCCAACGTCTAATCTTTTAGTCACGTGCTTGCTTTATCTTATCAGATTGCTAATTACTTGATTAGCCACATATTAACCTTTTATTCAAGTTACAAGGTTCATTAGCTCACAATTTTCTGTTTACTTTCTTTATTCAAATGCCGCTGGAGCGGTCTTCTACTTATTATATATTATTTTTATTAGACTTAACACTTTCAATTATAAGTCTACCAATAATAAGCTTACTTTCTTCTTTCTTATTTAATTGTAGCCTTGTTGTATGCTATTATCACAACTTGTTGTTGTTTATTTATTAACTTAGTTCTTGTAACTAAGGTTTATTGATAAGTTCTCTTTTTCATTTACTATAATCCATGTTATAATTCCACTTGTCCCAAGGATAAGCCTACCTATTATATTTCATTCTCATTTATATAATTAATTATAATAGGTTACATTCCCTGTACATCAGTTCTTCTTAGGTTACTTAATATGAACCAAATTTTACTATTGTAATGTTTCTTTAATAACCATCATGTACATTTTTACTATTTCAAGAAAATATTTCACACACCTCACTAGATTGATTAATAGAAAGATGTAAAGATCCATTTCCATAATGCACATCGATCAGGATCTAATCTCTATTTCACACTAATACCTTTTCCCTTCTTTTTTTCTTACAACTACATTTACAATAATTTTTTCATTATGGAAATGTATCCATTTTTTCCTAAATCCAACTAACTCAGTCTACTACAGATTTCCCCTTTTAATTTTCTGATTTAAATGTTAATTCCTGTTTTCATTTATCATTTCCAAAACACCGTAAATTTTCCAAATAAATTAGGCATATATATTATTTTTCCATTATTCCAAATTTCATTGTAATTCTATTTACAACATATCTAAGTTGTCATTAAATAACAATTTTAGGATATTCATGTTTATTTTAAATTCCACAATTTCAGTATTATAGTAATTCTTAATCCTAACAGAAGACTAATAGAATAGATTTGTACAACAACAATATTCTTAATGTACTTAAAAGTAAATTATACTGCAATTACCATAAATTACAATTACTTATCATGTTAAGAATTACAAAAAATGTAAATGTTAAGTATATCGTTAACCAAAAGGTATAATTTTAAATCCACTCACCTGATTGCTTTCCGATCCTTGAATCTAATTCAGATCTGTTACTTTGTGGCCTTTCTAATTGAATATAGTATTGAGATAATCACGGAGTTACAATTTTGATGCTTAAAAAAGAAGAAGAGAAGAAAGAAACCTTAATAATTCATCTTTACAAGATTTACCTCACGCTGACATGAAATCTGAACACCTATATTGTAGATTTATAATCTTTGTCTTCGAATCTTAAATCAGAATTCCTAAAAATTAATATTATAATTTTCTAAAAGATTTGGAGAAGAAAGAAAATGACAGAGCCTTGGCATTGTCTCAAAAAATGCAAGTTTGAGGCTAGACTATACTAGTCTGTTTATAGTTGTACAGAAGATTCTGGACTGTCGGATTAAACAAAATAAATCTGCAATGTACAAGTGGAAAAATATAATGTTAAATGACTTAGGCCATTAACGTTAATTTTTTCCTATATTAATTTCTTTTTTAACGTTGCTTGTAACATTTATTTTCTTGCTAAATGTTACTATGTAACTAAAATTCCTCCATTTATAACACATACTCAATGTTTAAAATTCAAACTTATGCATATATATATATGTATATATATGCGTATAACACTTCAAATCTTTGTCTGCTAATAGCTGCTTAATTAATTCCATAATTAACATCGTGAATTCATTGATTTCTTCCTTTTAATACATATTCTGATTTCAAATTCAGCTATCTTCTTGCACATTTTTCATTCACTATACATTTATTACTTTCCATCCTTAAATAAAATTTTAATTTCAATTTTTGAATTTATGTGCATATATATTTGCACGCAACCTTCATTTTTTTAAAATTCAGACAGGGTTATACCGTCATTTATTTGTTACTCAATTTGGTTTGTTGTACTTTTCTGAATTTTTTATTCATATATATATATATATATATATATATTACACACACACATGTATATAGATATATATTTATACTCACCTATATGTACAATTTTTCTTATATGTACATTTATACATATTTCTCGCTTAAAATATGCATTTCTTTAGTCATCCCTCTAAAATTAAAAATATGATGCTGGTGGGACTCGAACTTGCACCAATCACATGAGAACTCACACACTTAGAGTTTTGTTCACAAGAAAAAAACATTGGTAGTCATTGTTCTTATTAGCGTTCTTCTTATATATTCTTTTTGACGTTTGTTCTAAACTTCATTTAAACTAACTTTTTCATTTTAAGTATGTTTTCTATAATCCATAGGTCTAAATTGATCAAAAAATCACCACGAATGTAATGATACTAATTCTGTGACAAAAATTTGAAAACTTTTCAAAATTTTATTCTATTATTTAATTAAAAATGCGGGTTGTTAAATTTTCCCACCCTTAGGAAATTTCATTCCCAAAATTGGTAAGTGTAAAAGTAAGTAATTCCTCTTATAATTTAAAACCATAATGTGTGCATCCAATTTTGAAATCATTCGCGCACTTGTGCAAAGTGTAACATAACATAATAATACATGAATGAAATGAATTCCAAAGTGGTACCTCCTATATAAATGCAAACCTTCTTGAAAATCTTGTTGAAAACATGTTGTACACATCCTAAATATACTAGTAATCTCTATTTGAATGCAATATTTTGAAAATCAAAATAATTTTTCATCCTAATTTTCCCATATCTTAAAGATAAAGAGAATTGTAAAGGCCTGTAAATCCGTACCCATTTGAGCTGACTAATATCCTACACATTCAACCCAGAGTGTACGAAAATACATATCTTTAATAGAAAGAAATAAGAGGATGAGAAAGATAAGATAGAACTATTAGAATAGAAGAATAAGAAAGACATCAAATTCTCATAGTGGAATTTTAACAAAATACATAATATATTACATATCAGAGTCTGTTACATCATAGTACATCATCATCATAATACATCATCATACATGATTACTAGTTTAACCCAGATATTCAAACTGGACACTTAGAGATAGGTATAATTACTAGACTGGTTCTTGGTCTCAAACTCCACACTACTTCAAAAGGGTTCCATTAGATACCTGGATCACTTGTGTACCCATAACAAGTGTTATGAGTATCCAAGAGTTTAGGAAAAACACAGAAAAATAAACTCTTGGTCAGTCAGGGGACTGGTGTGAGTAACCAATTTTAAACAGATTGGAAACAAGAACGGGTTATCTCCTTATGAGAACAGATTGATTTAACTTTAGGAAAATCTTTCAAAAGAAATGATAATAGTAAGACCAGCCCATACATAAACACGGACGGTTTTTACCTTACTATAACCCAAAACGTTTTTGATATTAAAATCATCTGATATTATGATAGTTTTTATCAAATAAATAGCCATCTAGCGGAACGCTTGCATCTCATGCTCCACATATATATAATATAAAATCAAAAACCATGGGCTCTTATTGGAGATTGGATTCCAACTAGACAAGGTATGGGACCACCTGTCGATCAGTGCACTCTAGAGGGGAAACGCTGGGGTTCAAAAAGAATGTCTTGCAACCCGGCCACACATGACCGCCCACTCATTTAGCTTGAGTGTAGCGAATATATTACCACCTACGGTTGGGCTCAAACCACCGTATTCTGAAAGCTGTAGCAGTAAAAAGAGATTAAGAAACAAATAGGAATTTCTCTAGATGGTGATAATACACCTTGCTTAGGAATGGCCCACCTAGCCATGCTGCCTGCCCGATTTCTGTCTTTTCCTGGTTGTGAGGCTTGAAGCTACGTTATCTTCTAGAACATCTGGTCACCACTCTCTTTGAATGCCACATTGTCAAAACCATCGGAAATCACTAATTGATTTCCACAAAAATACTCTGGTTGTCAGGCTCAAAAAGTTTCCCTTCACTGCCAGCAACTGGTGCGTTTGAAGAAAACAACGTACATGATCCCTTTGGGAATACTCTGTCATACATTCGTCCATACAAGTTGTCCTAGGATTGGACAAACCGAAGGCACTATTCTGTAAGACAAAATAGCCCTTGCATATCTCCGTCTTCAATAATCTCTGACACACGACGTATAAATCAAACCGAAGTGGAATATTAATTCCGAACTCTTCGAAATGATTAGCGTAATGTCTTTTACGTTTAGAGGATACTTAAGGAGACTGATTTCAGTGTTCTATCTCAAAAAATTTCTTATTTCAAAGGAAATAATTATCAACTCCCGATGATTGAATTAGATACGCTTCAAGGCTTAACAGCAATGAATATTGTCAACTATAGTTTTGATTAATTCGTATATTCTTTAAATCATAAGGCTTGTCTAAACAAAATAGCATATCTCTGTAGAATCTAGATATTAGACTATTTATTATTAATGATAAACTAAAGTGTGTGCTTCGCACACGGTAGTTTATACAACAATGTTATTTCGTTTATTTCGATAATTATTTGTAATTAACACCTTTGTAAATTACCGTTTATCTCTAATAAACATTAATAATTGAAGTTATATAAATTTTCTATTTTCTTTTTCGTTTGATTTTCTTTAAATTGTTAAAACCCTTTAAGGCTTAACTACTTCGGTCCATCTTCCTCCTCCTATCTTTCTTCAAAGGCCTATGATGTTTTGCCCTTTTCCTTCTTTGATCCTAACAAATATAAAATCTCCTATTTATTTTATATTTTCGTTTTTTCTTTAAACTTTTTTTTTATAAAAAAATGACCCGACCTAAAACTCTTCAGCCCAAATTCCTCTCCCTCCTTTCATTTTACCAAATCACCCCAAACTTGATGTCGCACTTGCTGATTCACTTCAAATCCATTTGCCCAATCCCTTTTGTAATGACCCAGATTTGTGATTGATTTAATTGAAATATTTAATATAGTTTTAAATATTGAGTTGATATTTTAAACCTATTTTTATATTGAGTTATCAAATTAATATCGAATATATTAAATTATCATAATATGAAAAATAATTCAATTGGAGATTTTAAACTAAATTGAAAGAAATTTAGATAATTTATAGAAATTCATTTTAAAAGGAATCGATAATAATAATTTATTATCGAAGATTTATTTGTTTGAATTTAAATTATTTTGGTTATTATATATATATACACACGTTTAAATTAAATATAAAATATATTCAGTTAGTTCAGAATAGTGTTACACTGTTGAAACAATAGTGGTTACATTAATATAGCGGTTCATGATTCAAATTAATGGACCCCGAGATATTTGATTGTGGATAGGTACGAAATCAAATCGATGTCTATTTAAAAAGAATGAAAATCTCTTTAATCAAATCAGAATTTAATACCATGTACTTAAGCCACCCTAATTTTGTACTACCTCGGGCCTATTACTTCATCGTGAAGTATTCTTCGTTATATAAACGCAATCCTATCTTCCTCATTCCCCTTTCAACAGAACAGAATAAAATCATCACATCCCTCTCCCGTTTTCAATTCACTTTCAAAAAAAAGGGGATTTAAATTTGATTTCGGCGGCATCGAACTAGGGCAGTGAGCGACGAGTGAAGCAGGAGCCAGGCACGATTAATGTTTGGGGTTCGGCAATAGGTATCGCGATACCTAAGGGTTGATTTTGGGGATTTCGAGTTCTGGAGTTGGGTGCGATGTAGGTGGTTTGGGATGACGATGTTTGTTAAGGTGTTCAATTGGGGAAAAGCACACTGACGTGAGGTAGAGGGCAGCGCTGGTTTAGGTACGACCACAGTGGAGTTCGGAAATTGATTTTCTAGCTGGTGATGCTGCGTTCAGTTGTGAAGATCGTTCTCAGTAGGGTAGCTACTGTCTGGAGCTCGTGAAGGTCATAAATAGGATCGGCCTTGGTTTGGGGAATAGAAGGGGGTATGGTAGCAGTAGCATAACAGCGCTAGCAAGTGTAGATTAAAGAGAAGGAGCTAGTAGGATTTGTTAATAACTTGTTCGTTGGAATGCCGGGGTAGATGATTAAAGTATTTCGGCTGATTTAAGTGAAGACGGATCAACAATGTTTGATTCACTTTGTAGTTAATAGAAGACAACAAAGTATACGTTCTTATAAAATTCGAAGTATATAGAAAATTTATTTATTCATTTTAGTAGTTCATTTAAATGAGTAATAGCTTAATCAAATAATAAAATTTAATAATCATAGGTTCAGGATATACGATTCGAGTAATTCGTAGCTGAGGATTTCATAACCAGGAACTTAAAAATTGAACATGAATGGATCTGCAAATTTAAAATCACGGTGAGTAAATCTCACTCACCGGTTATTTAGAATTAATTTTATTCATTAAAAATAATTATGTTGCTTGTTTGAATGGTTTCTAGTTGATTTAAATATATTAGTTATTTAGGGTTGACTAGTATATATATATTGGGTTGATGATTGGATTGTCCCCACAGTCTCATTAGCGGATGCCCGCAGTTTCATAGCGGATGATTCCCCTATGCGCCCCACAAATATATTAGTGGATGACCTTCATACAGCGATATCCTCCCTCGAAGCAGGATGGGTATTATTTATGTTGACTAACGTCTGTGGATGTAGGAAAACTGGTTGGAGGGATCCAACTGGATTCCTCAAAAATATATTATCTGTTTATTTATTTGTTTGCATATATACTGTCATATATGATGTGTTAGAAAACCTGAAATAAATAATTTGTTGTTTGGTGTTTTAATATCACTGGGCCTAAATGTTAGTTTAAAAATATCATGGAAAGGATATTTGAGATTTAAAAGGAAAATTTTATTTTTAAAATAGAATTTGAAATTTTAGAACGGAATAAAAATACTAACCTGTTTTATATAAATAAAAACAAGTAATTCATTTATAAACAAAGTTTATAAATGAAGTGAAAAGAATTATCATTGGGTAATTCAGAATTAAAAAACACAAGTGTGAAGTTGAAAAGGGAAAGTATTTTTCCAAAGTAGAAATTATTGATTTCAACTGAATTGGAAATCAAGACTTGTTTAATATATAATATAAAGAAAATTCAAGTAGAAATTGAATATAGAAATTCAAATGGAGTTTAAGTATAGAAAATATAAAGGAAATTCAAATATAGAATTTGAATATAGAGAAAGTGAAATGGAATTTGAACGAAGAAATTTTAAATGTAGAATTTGAATAAAATTTGAATATACAGAAATTTGAATGTAGAATTTTAAATGTAGAATTTTAAATCCATTTTCAAACACTTATCCAATTTTCCAGAATTCAATTTAATTTTTGGTTTAAATTCAGATTTAATTTGTCTTATTTCACGTATTTCACTTATATGAATTCTGATTGGTTATTTACATAACCATTTAATTTATAATCTTACTCAATTATAATAACAACCAATATATCCAGTATATTATAATTTTGATATATATATCTTCTCTATACCAAGATATACCTTGGATAAACTTATTTTAATTTACCCTCTTTTCAAAACATATCGTGTCGACCCATCGTATTCGAGTGTTCACAAAATCTCTACCGATACAGTGGATCAAACTGATCGACCAGAACTCATAAACAACTCAACCAATGAATCTCCACAATATAAAACAAATTTTTGTATCAATAACAAATACGTTCACTCTCATATACACACTCAAACTCAATCTTGGGCATTACTAACCCTATCTCTACCGAGTCATGCCACATAGCCAAGGTAATTCATTTAACTTAAACTCTGATACTAACTGTAATGACCCGGAAATCCGGTCCAATTTGAGCTGACTAAATAACACAAGTCCAACCCCAAATTAAACTGAAAATCAGGAAATTAATAGAAAGAAAACAGAGGGTGAGGAAAGATAAGATAGAAACTTAGAATAGAAGAAGAAGAGGAACACAACATCAGAGTAACACGAACCTCACAGTGGAACGAATAACATATAATATATATAACATAACTTGAAATATACTTCTGTACTTGAATATACATCATTATCAAAGTACAACACTTACAACACAACGGAAATAACTATAACTATATAATCCTGAAGCCTCCTGCTCCAGCTCTTCAAGTGTATCTATAGAATCTCGACTACTTGACTGCCCGTATAAATTTAGGCACCCAAGATTTTAGGGAAAACAACAAAATAAACTCCGGGTCACTCATGGGACTGGTGTGAGTAAAACAGTTCAAATAGGTAAATGATATCTCATAAGACCACACCGTATAACGGAACTGGTTTTTCCCTTATGAGAATCCAAATTATCTTTATATCAAAACCTTTTGATATTATAATAATGTCTATCAACCACAGTATAATAATCATCTAGCAGAAACGCTTTCATCTCACGTTCTACATATATAGTATACAACCAAAACCGCAAGCACGTATTGGGTAATGGATTTCCAACTATGATAAGGTATGGAACCACCTTTTGCTAGTGTACCTCTAGAAAGGAATACACTGGGTTCAACAAGAACATCTTGCAACCCGGCCACACATGACCGACCACTCATTTCGCTTGAGTGTATCGGATGTATATCACCAACGGTTGGGATCAACAACCGTTTCCCCAATGGGATAGCGTCAACCGTTTCCCGAATGGGACATAATTTATATGATAATTTTGAAAATAGCTTTAATTGGAAATTATGGACAATTTTGAAATAGGGATATTAATTCAATTGGATTTGAATAATAGAATGAGATAATGAACGCCTAAGACACGAGGTTAGACTTGGTTTGCGGTATAAGCATGCCCGGACCCGCCCGGCACATCCAGCAACCGCAAACAGTCAGTCTAATGTGAGAGGTCGTAGGCATAATTAAAAGATGCTTAGACATGCGGTTAAGTCAGGCTTGTGGTGGAAGTCGGCCCGGAACCGCCCGGCATATCCAGCTGCCACAAGCAATCAACTTAATGTGAGTGGTCTATGCATTAATAGCTAATTAATGCTTATCAGAGACGAATATGAATGACAAACAGAAGATTGGTTGAGTTGATTAATTCTCTGAGTATCAATCTGATGTTGATTCCGGTCTTCGGGGTTGATATTTAGGGAGTTATTCTCTTAACCAATGTATCTGTAAACTAAAATGTACTTAATCATAAATTAAGTAAAACATGTTCATACGATATATATATATATACATAAAACATGTTAGGTGGGTGGGGTTAAGTTAACCTGTGTAAGATGACAAGCTTAACCAATAATCTGATAAGTGGATAGGGTTAAGACCAACTTTACCAATAATATATATTGATCATATAAGTGGACAGGTTTAAGACAAACTTAACCAATAATATATATTGATTTGAAAAGTGGATAGGGTTAAGACCAACTTAACCAATAATATATATTGATCTGATAAGTGGATAGGGTTAAGGCAAACTTAAGCAATAATACATGTTGATTTGATAAGAAGGTAACATGGGTAGCATGTGAGATATAATTAGATAACACTTAACCAAGATATGACATGTTGTGCGACATGGGTATAATAAAAGGGTTAAGTGGGTGACATGTGAAATATAATTAGAGTCACTTAACCAAGGTAAAACATGTAAGGAGACATGGGAATAAGAAGAGGTTAAGTGGGAATTCCTAGTGGGGACTAAGCTTAGGAGGGAAGCTTGTGTCTGGTGTGTGTGGACCCTTTTCAACCAGTAAACCATTTTGTATCTATGTGAGCTCGAACTAGGTCAAGGATGGGACACACTTACTGGGTTTGATTGTAAGAGGTCAAAACGGGTTAGTGCTGGCAACACAAGTCCAACGGGGTCATGTGCGTGCGTGGGCCCGGGCTGGTAGGTAAGACGTTGTTGCATCGTGTAGGTATAAGCCGTGCATTTCTTAGTAGTATCGGGATGCCACTTTAGCAAGTGATACAACCTACTGTGGAACCAGCACGGGTATCTATGAGCTAGAGAGCCGATCGAATGGGGAGGGTAGTGGGTATAACAAGTGGAGATAGGAGCAGGCGACACCTATGACAACAGCTACAATTACAACTACCAACTATGAATAAATGTTGTAATTAGAATGGGGAGTGTAGTGGGTACAACTAGTGGAGGTAGGAGCAGGCGGCACCTACGATAGCAGCCAGTAGTACAAGAAACTACCATTATTATGATTAGTAAGAGGGATCCACTTCTAGTATGGGACTAGAAATGGTGCGGTGTATGTAACACCCCACGTCCATTAATGTCACTCACGAAGGGAATGCATTAACTTCCATGGAGGTTATAAGCGAATATAGAACAGAAAAATTACAACAAGACAGATAGTAAATAGTACTTGGAAATCTAAAACTTCATTTTATTACAGCGGAAATTAAACATGTTTGTTACATCATAAAACCATAGATCATAACCAAGTACAATATCCATCTTCATAAAAACAAAATGCATAATCCCATTACATAAATAGCCATTAAAAAGATAACAAGCTGGACTTTACTTCAACGGTCCAAGCTTTCCAAAGAGAGATGAAGCAATTCAATCAAACTCCACAAGAGCTGGGCCCAACCTGAGGACCTGGAGGGGGAAAAAGGATAGAAATAGAGGGGGTCATACATAAAGTCTGGCGAGTATGATAATTCTAACAATACTATTATCAAAATAACTAGACTAAGGCATAAGCTGGAAGACAAGTAAATGTCTATGAACTCTTAGGAAGATAAAGATAGCGTTTAAGATAACGTTAAAGATAACAGTAAAGGCACACCTAATTACTAACGAATGATTACTACACTGCACCGCACATTACTACACTGGACCACACCAGTCACCCTATTGTTTGATCCCACTTTCTTCACACAGAAACTTTATAAATAGCCTTACGTACCCCTAGCTGACTACATAGGTGCCGTCTGCCCCTATCTCCACTAGGTGTACCCCACTACCCACTTTCGATCGACTCCCTACTCGTAGATACCCGTGCTGGCCCCACAGTGGGGTGTATCACTCCCTAAAGTGGCAACCCGATACAACTTGAGAATGCACGGCTTATACCTACACGATGCAACAATGTCTTACCTACCAGCCCGGGTCCACACACGCATATCAAACCCGTTGGACTTGCGTTGCAACCGCTCCCCGTTTTGGCCTCTTACAGTCAAACCCAGCATGCGTGTCCCGTCCTCGACTTGGGTCGAGCCCACAAAGATACGTTTGGGATACTGGACGAAATGGGCCCCCACAAGCAACCCACCTAAGCTTGTCACTAGTATATCCCACTTAACCCTCTTAGTCATGTTCATTTACATGTGTGTTTGGTTAAGTTTTACTAATCGTATTTCACATGCCACTAAGGGCACCCCCTAGATTCCTCATGCCACCCAAGGCACCTACTTAACCCCCATGTCCCACCTTACATGTTTATCTGGTTAAGTATTTCTTAATTCATTCAGGCCATAACCTCATAAAGACCTCTCACATTAGACTGACATTTATGGCAGCTGGATTTGCCGGGCGGGTCCGGGCAGTCTTACACCATAAAAGAGTCTAACCTCGTGTCTTTACAACGTTATGCTTTAGTTTAGGCCTAGGACCTCTCACATTGGGCTGACATTTGTGACCACTGGATTTGCCGGGCGGGTCCGAGCAGGTTTACGTCACAAACGAGTCCAACCTCGTGTCCTAAGCATTGATTAACACTTAAAATCTTTTACCCCAGTTTTAATAATTCCCTATTCAAATTATTAATTAAGTCAACTTTTAATGATGTCCATAATTGACTCAATTATGGCCATCCACTTATGGCATGCAAAATCATATCAATTGCACCCCAACTTTTTAATATTAAATCCTTAATATTACCCCTACCCCACGTTTATACGTTCGCTTATTCAACGCATAATATAGGCTAGACTTGTATAGTCTAACACCTAGCACAAAGATAAATTATCACAACATATAGACAATTAAAATAAATCTAATCATAATAGGGGTGAAACTTGCATAAACTACACATGTTAAGGATCAAAAGGTGTCAACTTGTTAAATGTCTCAATTTGCATGATATGATCATAGCCCAAATCTATACATAAACTTGCATATGGGGTTTTTAGGCAACATAATGATGGTGTGAACTAGCATAGATATCACATATGTCATAGAATAATTCTAGATGTCATAATAGATGTCTTGGCATATGTTCATAACATTTCTAATCAATCTAACTTGCATATGTGACTTGTCATATAGATCAACATAACCCAAACATGATGATTTAATTAATATGAACTAACTAGCATAGATGGTAACATCATGGCCTTTTTAACATGTATGATTCATCACAATTTAGCATAGAAACTTTCAACATACATAACATCATCATAGCATGATTTACAACATATAAGATATCATCATCACATAACATTGGATTTACAATATACATGATAGCAAAAGGAGTTTACAACAACATATATGATAATTCACATCATCTACTCATAATCCATTCATAACTCAACCTAATTAAAATGATAATAATCTTGTTAAGATCATCATACTCACTATATAGAGAAGAAAAGAGAGAGTTTTGCTTTGCTTTAGGGTTGAGAGAATTAGAATTGAATTTGCTTTTCTTCTTTCTTAGTTGGCGGCGGCTCCATTGATTTCCATGGCGACGGTATGATGGTAACTATCCTATTTTAATTAGGTTTAGGGTTAGCATTAGGATGTATTTATAGGTGTAGGAAGTTATTTAGGACCATTAGATTAACCCTGAACCATGAGAACCAATCAAATGCAAAATCTGCATTTGAGCGAATCGGCCCACGGGTTGACAGCCAAACACCCTGGATTAACCCCTAGTCGACCCAGCGGGGCTTGGGTCGACCTCAAAAATGGGCAGGTTCAGTTATTTCCCCTCCCAATTCGCTGTTTTGAACTTTTTCGCATATTTATTTATTTATTTTAATATATATATATATCAATATATATATATTTCTCTGCGCAACCCATTTCACTTAATTCTTTTCTAAAAATTAAGTATACTTTAATTTGTGAATTTTAATGTTATAAAATTATGGGGTGTTACATTCTCCCCTCCTTAAAGGATTTCGTCCCCGAAATCTCCAAGTCAAGAAGAATGTATATCCTACCATCTAATCGTCCATCTACTCAACCATCAAACACCAGCATCCATTGTCCTTAAAAGACTTATAATGCTTTAATGTTTATATGCACAGTGTGTGTATATGTCCATATCTAATGTAAAATTAGGCGGTCTTCTGATTCAGTCGACCTCCTTAGTGCAATTCATGATAGTGCCATGCGTCCAATATGTATGCAAAAGATTCCTAATGATACATATTAATTCTATATGTGTGCACAACCATCCACCCGAATGCAGCAACTATATGATAATACAACCATTATACATCCATTTTACTAAATACATCCATATATATATGCAATATGCAATATGAAGTGACTGAGCCGATCTGGTGCCTAATAGTGTGTGTATATGCATCCACGAGCAACCACTAGCAACCACTTGCATCCACTTTGCATCCACCATACATAACATGTCTCAAACACATGTTTCAACCATAGGATTATCCTAACTAAAGGTCAAAGATACTAGCGAGAGGATATACTAAAGATAAGATAAGTACAAGCTAAGCGATAAAGGAGAAATTAAAGGACATACCCTCAAAAAGAAAAGGGTATCATGAACGCATCTTCTCTTCCATCTCCCAAGTAGCGTTGCTCTTATCATCTCCCCATTGCACTTTGACTAGTCTGACCTCTCGATTCCTCAACCTCTTGATCTCCGACCCAAGAATGCGCGTAGGAGCTCATCGAATTGTCGCATCACGCTCTATCTCCACCTCTCTAAGCAAGCTCGGCTCTACCACTTCCGCGGTCTCGTGCAAGCACTTCCTTAAATGTGACACATGGAATACGTCATGTACACCACTAAGTCTCTCGGGCAACTCCACTATATACGCCATCCGTCCAATCCTCTCCTTAATAGGAAACGACCCTACAAACCTTGGTGCTAATTTCCCAACGGACCCAAAGCGAACAACGTTTCGTAATGGAGACACTTTGACAAAGACCATGTCCCCAACTTCAAACTCGAGATCTGTCCTCCTCTTATCCGCATAATATTTCTGCCTATCTTGCGCTGCTTTCATCCTCCTTCGAATCAAGTCGATCTTCTCCGAAGTCTCCCTAATCATATCGGGCCCAAGGAAGATCTTATCCGTATATTCCCACCAACATGTAGGTGAACGACAAGGTCGTCCATATAGAGCTTCGAATGGTGCCATACCAATGCTGGACTGAAAGCTATTATTATATGCGAACTCAACCAATGGAAGATGCTCTTCCCATGTACCCCCAAAGTCTAGGATACATAGCCCCAACAGATCCTCTAGAATGCGATTCACCCTCTTAGTCTGGCCGTCCGTCTAAGGATGATATGCGGTGCTCAAACATAACTGAGTCCCTACCGCCTCTTGTAAGCTTCTCCAAAATTCGCTAGTGAAAATAGGATCGCGGTCGCTCACTATGCTAGAAGGAACACCGTGCAAACGAACTATCTCTCGAACGTATACAGAAGCTAACCATGGAGCAGTCCTCTTACTCTTCACGGGAATAAAATGGGCGCTCTTAGTAAGTCTATCTACTATAACCCAAATTCCCGTATTACCCTTCCTCGATCGCGGTAATCCATTCACAAAATCCATCGAGATGCTTTCCCATTTCCATAGTGGAACCTCCAATGTGTGAAGCAACCCACCGGGTTTCTTTTGCTCCGCTTTTACTTGTTGGCATACCAAGCATCTAGCGACATACTCGGCCACGTCTTTCTTTATGCCGGCCCAAAAGTAAACTCTCTTCATGTCTTTGTACATCTTGTCCCCGCCGGGATGAATGGTCATCTTCGAACAATGTGCTTCGTCAAGAATAGTCTTCCTTAGGTCATCGTCTTTTGGTACACAAAGTCTACCGTCCCTACGTAACCAACCCTTACCATCTAGGGTATACCTACGGAGATAGCTTGATGACTCCCCTCCTTTGAGCTTTTCTACTAACTCAACTAACTGTGGGTCGTCTCGTTGTGCCTCGCCAATCCATCCCAAAAGCGTAGGTCTGACCTCCAAGGATGCTAGCAAACCGGGTACGAAGTCAACGGATGGTCTAAAGTCAAACATCGAAATGAATTCTAAACTTTGCCGCTCAACAAACAAAGGACTTAAGGATAATCTTTTTCTACTTAAGGCATCGGCTACCACGTTACCCTTGCCAGGGGTATATGCTATCTCAAAGTCGTAGGATGCTAAGAACTCCATCCACCTTTGCTGCCTTAAGTTCAAGTCCTTTTGAGAGAATAGGTATTTTAAAGATTTGTGGTCAGTGAATAGTTCGAATTTCTCGCCAAGAAGATAATGATGCCAAGACTTAAGCGCGAAAACAATAGCGGCCAACTCTAGGTCATGTGTAGGGTAATTCTTCTCATTCGCTCTCAACTGCCTTCCACCATAGGCTATTACCATGCCCTCTTGCATTAAGACTGCGCCTAGTCATGTCCCACAAGCGTCAGTATAAACGGTAAACGGCTTACTCCCATCTGGCAATACTAAGACCGGGGCTGAAGTCAAAGCTTTCTTCAAACGTTGGAATGCATCATCACAATCTACGTCCCATGTGAAAACTAGGTTCTTCTTCGTCAAGCGTGTCAATGGAGCTGATATCTTTGCGAAGTTTTTGATAAACTTCCTATAGTAGCCAGCCAACCCCAAGAAACTTCTCACTTCGGTAGCATTTTTAGGAACCTTCCAATCTTGGATGGCCACCACCTTCGTGGGATCTACAGCTATCCCTTCTTTGGAAACCAAGTGCCCCAAGAACCGTACTTCCTTCCTCCAGAAGTGACACTTAGAAAATTTAGCCTTAAGGCTATGCGCTCATAGGGTCTCCAATACTTCCCTAAGATGTAGGGCATGCTCTTCTTCATCCTTAGAAAAGATCAAGATGTCATCTACAAAGACTACCACGAATTTGTTAAGGTACTCCCCAAAAACCCTACTCATCAAATCAACAAAATATGCTGGGGCGTTTGTCAAACCGAAGGGCATCACTAGCCATTCATAGAAACCGTCCGGAGTCCTAAAGCCAGTATTGTCTATGCTATTCTCAGCCACTCTCAACTGATGGAAACCAGTGGCTAAGTCCAACTGCGAAAACACTGAGGCGCCAACTAACTGATCGAAGAGGTCGTCAATTCTCGGCAGTGGGTGTCTGTTCTTCTTAGTAAGCTTATTAAGTTATCTATAGTCCACACAAAGTTTAAGGGACCCATCCGCCTTCGTGGCAAATACTAATGGAGCACCCCACTCTGACCCCTTCTCAAGCAACTCCTTCACTTGCTTACCGAGTTCCCTCCTTTCACGTGGAGCCATGTGGCGTACTGGCAAAGATACTGGTTTCGCATTATCCACAAGATATATTCGAAAATCTATCTCCCGCTTCGGAGGCAAGCCTTTCACCTCCTCAAACACATCCGAATATTCTCGGACCACTCTAACAGATCGTAGATTTTCCTCAGATGTGTCAAGCGATTCTAGATAACTTAGCATAACCGAATTTATGGGATTACAAAAGATTTCGAGAGTGTTGCCAAGGCGAGTCACGAGCCTAACTACTCTCCTTTCACAATCAAGAACGGCCCCATTTCTGGATAACCAATCCATTCTTAAAATTAGCCCATATAAGCATCACATCTAAATTCAACGCTAAGTACAGAAATTTTCAAATCCAAACACATCATAGACAAATAAGCTGAGCCCCCAATTGGATTCGAAACAACTAAGGGATCCTCTACTAAACTGGTGTTTAAGTGCAGTAATTCAACTAATGATGTAGAGATAAACGAATGTGATGCGCCCGAATCGAATAAGGTACGGACAGGATGATCAAACATAAAAACTAAGCTTTCAACAGAAATGGTTCTACCTCGTTCTTGCAGCGGTGGGACGGCGAGAGCCTGAACTTGTCCCCTTGCCTGCCCTGGTGCCATAAGATCCTGCACCTGTCCTCCCGAGTAGCTCCTGCCCTCTGCCCCTTCTTTGGGCAGTCCTTCACTAAATGTTCCGCATCACCACAACGAAAACAGCCTGTCTTCTTTTTCTTTCGGCAATCCTTGCTGAGATGGCCTGGTGTCCCACAGTTAAAACATTTCTTCTTTCCCTTGCCGTTATTGTCTTTACCACCCTTCTTGTTTTGTTGTTGTGGTTTCTTCTGATCCCCCTTCTTCTCGGGTGCCTTATCAGCTTTAGCGCTTTTCTCCTCATGCATAAGCGCCATTTCTACTAACTTCTCAAAGGTGGCCCCCATAGGGATGTGGGTCATAGCCAACCCTTGCAATGGTTCATTCAAGCCATTCACGAACCTCAGCGCCTTCTTCTCCTTCGTGTTCACTAAGTCCAAGCCAAACCTTGCTAACTGATTAAATTTATTGACATATTCTTTCACTAATGAGCTTCCTTGCTTCAATGTCAAGAACCTTTCCATTTATAGATTTTCTTCCGCCCTTGAGAGAAACTTCACCTCGAACCTACGTCTGAAATCCGCCCAAGAGTCAACAGGACGCTCCCCATTAGTGACCTCCTACCAAAACCAGGCCTCTCCCTTCATCAACCAAGCTGCTAATCGAACTCTCCTCCCTTCTTCTACTTCAAAGATTTCTAGCAATTCTTCCACCTCCTTAAGCCAATCTCTAGCTTCCACAAACGTTTCTGACCCTTGAAATGGTTTTCCACCCATAGCTTTGAATTCCTTGCACGTCTTTGCAAAAGTATCTACGCGAGGAGGAGGAGGAACGGGTGCAACTGGTGGTGGAGGAACATTGGCTGGATCTGCAGCGGCCATAGCCTCTAATAACCACCTATACCATCCTGGTATCGTTACACCGTCGGGTAGATTAAGATCTTCAGCCATGCTGAAACGAAAAAGGAAAGATTCAGAATGGAGAATTCAAAAGATAAAGATATAGGGGGATTATGTTTTTTTTTTCTTAAAAACTTTTATCTTTAAATTTCTCATTAAAACATGTTTTTGAAAGCGCTTCTTCCAAAAATAACTATTTTTCTAAAGTATTTTAATCTGTTCTGGTAACCTTAAGCTCTGATACCACGTGTAACACCCCACGTCCATTAATGTCACTCACGAAGGGAATGCATTAACTTCCATGGAGGTTATAAGCGATTATAGAACAGAAAAATTACAACAAGACAGATAGTAAATAGTACTTGGAAATCTAAAACTTCATTTTATTGCAGCGGAAATTAAACATGTTTGTTACATCATAAAACCATAGATCATAACCAAGTACAATATCCATCTTCATAAAAAAAATACATAATCCCATTACATAAATAGCCATTAAAAAGATAACAAGTTGGACTTTACTTCAACGGTCCAAGCTTTCCAAAGAGAGATGAAGAAATTCAATCAGACTCCACTAGAGCTGGGCCCAACCTGAGGACCTGGAGGGGGAAAAAGGATAGAAATAGAGGGGGTCAGACATAAAGTCTGGCGAGTATGATAATTCTAACAATACTATTATCAAAATAACTAGACTAAGGCATAAGCTGGAAGATAAGTAAATGTCTATGAACTCTTAGGAAGGTAAAGATAGCGTTTAAGATAACGTTAAAGATAACGGTAAAGGCACACCTAATTACTAACGAATGATTACTACACTGCACCGCACATTACTACACTGCACCACACCAGTCACCCTATTGTTTGATCCCACTTGCTTCACACAGAAACTTTATAAATAGCCTTACGTACCCCTAGCTGACTACATAGGTGCCGTCTGCCCCTATCTCCACTAGGTGTAACCCACTACCCTCTTTCGATCGACTCCCTACTCGTAGATACACGTGCTGGCCCCACAGTGGGGTGTATCACTCCCCTAAAGTGGCAACCCGATACAACTTGAGAATGCACGGCTTATACCTACACGATGCAACAATGTCTTACCTACCAGCCCGGGTCCACACACGCATATCAAACCCGTTGGACTTGCGTTGCCACCGCTCCCCGTTTTGGCCTCTTACAGTCAAACCCAGCATGCGTGTCCCGTCCTCGACTTGGGTCGAGCCCACAAAGATACGTTTGGGATACTGGTCGAAATGGGCCCCCACAAGCTACCCACCTAAGCTTGTCACTAGTATATCCCACTTAACCCTCTTAGTCATGTTCATTTACATGTGTGTTTGGTTAAGTCTTACTAATCGTATTTCACATGCCACTAAGGCACCCCCTAGATTCCTCATGCCACCCAAGGCACCTACTTAACCCCCATGTCCCACCTTACATGTTTATCTGGTTAAGTATTTCTTAATTCATTCAGGCCATAACCTCATAAAGACCTCTCACATTAGACTGGCATTTATGGCAGCTGGATTTGCCGGGCGGGTCCGAGCAGTCTTACACCATAAAAGAGTCTAACCTCGTGTCTTTACAACCGTTATGCTTTGGTTTAGGCCTAGGACCTCTCGCATTGGGCTGACATTTATGACCACTGGATTTGCCGGCGGTTCCGGGCAGGTTTATGTCACAAACGAGTCCAACCTCGTGTCCTAAGCATTGATTAACACTTAAAATCTTTTACCCCAGTTTTAATAATTCCCTATTCAAATTATTAATTAAGTCAACTTTTATTGATGTCCATAATTGACTCAATTATGGCCATCCACTTATGGCATGCAAAATCATATTAATTGCACCCCAACTTTTTAATATTAAATCCTTAATATTACCCCTACCCCACGTTTATACGTTCGCTTATTCAACGCATAATATAGGCTAGACTTGTATAGTCTAACACCTAGCACAAAGATAAATTATCACAACATATAGACAATTAAAATAAATCTAATCATAATAGGGGTGAAACTTGCATAAACTACACATGTTAAGGATCAAAAGGTGTCAACTTGTTAAATGTCTCAATTTACATGATATGATCATAGCCCAAATCTATACATAAACTTGCATATGGGGTTTTTAGGCAACATAATGATGGTGTGAACTAGCGTAGGATATCACATATGTCATAGAATAATTCTAGATGTCATAATAGATGTCTTAGCATATGTTCATAACTTTTCTAATCAATCTAACTTGCATATGTGACTTGTCATATAGATCAACATAACCCAAACATGATGATTTAATTAGTATGAACTAACTAGCATAGATGGTAACATCATGGCCTTTTTAACATGTATGATTCATCACAACTTAGCATAGAAACTTTCAACATACATAACATCATCATAGCATGATTTACAACATATAAGATATCATCATCACATAACATTGGATTTACAATTTACATGATAGCAAAAGGGGTTTACAACAACATATATGATAATTCACATCATCTACTCATAATCCATTCATAACTCAACCTAATTAAAATGATAATAATCTTGTTAAGATCATCATACTCACTATTTAGAGAAGAAAAGAGAGAGTTTTGCTTTGCTTTAGGGTTTAGAGAATTAGAATTGAATTTGCTTTTCTTCTTTCTTAGTTGGAGGTGGCTCCATTGATTTCCATGGCGACGGTATGATGGTAACTATTCTATTTTAATTAGGTTTAGGGTTAGCATTAGGATGTATTTATAGGTGTAGGAAGTTATTTAGGACCATTAGATTAACCCTAAACCATGAGAACCAATCAAATGCAAAATCTGCATTTGAGCGAATCGGCCCACGGGTTGACAGCCAAACACCCTGGATTAACCCCTAGTCGACCCAGCGGGGCTTGGGTCGACCTCAAAAATGGGCCGGTTCGGTTATTTCCCCTCCCAATTCGCTGTTTTGAACTTTTTCGCATATTTATTTATTTATTTTTTTAATTTATGTATATATATATATATATATCAATATATATATTTCTCTGCGCAACCCATTTCACTTAATTCTTTTCTAAAAATTAAGTATACTTTAATTTTTGAATTTTAATGTTATAAAATTACGGGGTGTTACAGTTTAATTAGCATTGGTGTAGTGTAGGAATTATCTTATAGTGATTAGAAGCGCAATCAACGTTATATCTTGTTCATCTTATCTGCATTGTCATGCCTATTTATTTTACAATCATTTATTATTTTCCAGTTTATGTTCTTGTCTTGTTACTTTAATAATTGTATTGTTAAAGTCACCGGACTTGCCAGACTTTATGTATGACCTCGTTTGTTTTGCCTCTTTTCTTTCCTCCCCTGGTTCTCAGGGTAGGCCTAGTGGAGCTTAATTTGGATCTCTTTCTCTCTCTTTTGGAAGTGCTTGGATTGCTGAAAGTAAAGTTCAGCTTATCTCTTTTTTATGGCTATTTATGTTGGGGTTATGTTTTTTGTTTTACGTACTCAGAAAATAATTTGTCATGATGGATATAAAGTGTACTTTGTTTTATTGTTGGTTTTGGTGTTATAACCAAACTATTTTTCCGCGGCAATGAAGTTGTTTTAAATTTTAAAGTACCAACATATGTATCTGTCTTGTTATATTCTGTTCTATACACTTATAATACTCCATGAAAGTTAATATATTCCCTTTTTGAGTGACATTAATGGATGTGGAGTGTTACACGCCATTTCTTACTTTCCAATTTATGTTCTTATCCTGTAACTTTAATGATTATATTGTTAAAGTTACTGGACTCGCCAGACTTTATGTCTGACCTTGTTCGTTTTGCCCCTTTTCTTTCCGTCCCCCCCTCCCGACGGCCTTCCCAAGTTCTCAGGGTGGGCCTAGTGGAGCTTTATTTGGATCTCTTTCTCTCCCTTTTGGAAGTGCTTGGATTGCATAAAGTTAAAGTTCGGCTTATATATTTTTATGGCTAATTATGTTAGGGTTATGCTTTTTGTTTTATGTACTAAGAAAATAATTTGTTAAGATGGATATTAAGTGTAAATCTAAGGGCTCTAATTAATCCTACACATCTATATAAACACCCATAAACCTAAACCCTAATCCAAACTAAATTCATTCGTAAGCCACCATGCTGCTGCATCCTGAACTACGCTAGTCTCTTCTCTAACAAATTAAAGCTTAGGAATTGTGAAAAGGGATTCTAGAACAACAACGAACGAATCTATTATTTCTTCTATCACTGTGAGTGCAGTTACTTTCACAAGATAATTAATGATAAGTTGTGATCTGGACTGTATGAATATGCCTGTTGAATCATATGCTATTAGCCAATTCTGTTGTCATCTATTTTGTTAATATATGCCGGTTTGTTATCATATGTAATTAGATTCGTTTTATGATTTTAATTCCTATGCCTAATTACATATTCTTGATTAGATTCATTATATGCAAGTTATGTTCATCTATGCAAGTTTATATGCAAGATATGTTCATCTATGCAAGTTTATATGCAAGTAATGTTCGTCTATGCAATTTTATGCTTATATGTTTAGATCCATTCCAGTTTATATGTTTAGATCCATGCCAATTTATATGTTTAGATCCATGCCAGATCATATGTTTAGATCTATGTCAGTTCACATTGCCTATGTTAATTTGATCCATCTTATATGCTAGTTCACGTTTATATGCCTAATTAGATTTATGTTGTTCTATGTCAAGTTTATGTTACACGTTATATTCTGTTCTATACACTTATAAAGAGGCAAAACAAACGAGGTTAGATATAAAGTCTGGCGAGTCTAGTAACTTTAACAATATAATTATTAAAGTAATAGAATAAGAACATAAACTAGAAAGTAAGAAATGTTTGTAACATAAGCATGTATGACAAGGTAAGCAAGATGAATAAGATAAACGTTGATTGCGTTTCTAATCACTATAGGATAATTACTACACCGCACCAACCTTATTTACTCTGAAAGTCGATCCCTCTGATTAATCATAATGAAAATAATAATAATAATGGTAGTTTCGTGTACCCCTAGCTGCTGTCATATGTGCCGCATGCCCCTATCTCCACTAGTTGTACCAACTACCCTCCCCATTCGATCGGCTCCCTAACTCGTAGATACCCGTGCAGGTCCCATAATGCGGTGTATCACTCCCCAAAGTGGTAAACCGATACTACTAAAGATGCACAGTTTATACCTACACGATGCAACAACGTCTTACCTACCATCCCGGGCCCACGCATGCTCATGACCCCGTTGGACTTGCGTTGCCACCGCTAACCCGTTTTGACCTCTTACAAACCCAGTAAGCGCGTCCCGTCCTCGACTTAGTTCGAGCTTACTTAGATATTGAATGGGTTACTGGTTGAAAAGGGTCCCCACGCTTGACACAAGCTTTCTACCTACGCTTGGTCCCCACTAGGATTTCCCACTTAACCCCTTCTTATTCATGTCTTCTTACATGTTTCAACTTGGTTAAGTGTTTCTAATTAAATTTCTCATGTCACCCAGTTAACCCCATGTCCCACTAAATGTCTTATCTTGGTTAAGCGTTCTTTAATTCATTTTAACCATAACCTTGCAAGGCCTCCCACATTAGATTCCCTTTGCGGTTGCTGGATTCGCCAGGCGGGTCCGGGCAGTCTTATACTGCAATTTGAATCTAACCTCGTGTCTTTGCAATTATTACGCATTTAATTTATGCCTTTGACCTCTCACATTAGACTTCCATTTGCGGTTGCTGGATTTGCCAGGCGGGTCCAGGCAGTCTTATACCGCAAACAAAGTATAACCTCGTTCCTTAGGCGTTCATTATCTCATTTTATTATTCAACCCCAATTTGAATTAATTTCCCTATTTCAAATTGTCCATAATGTTCATAATTATCATCTAAATTATGTCCATTATTTTCCGTGTATATAAACTATACCAATTTATTTCTCAAGTTAATTACATGGTTACTAACCAATTTATGCCAATTACATAATATCCAATATTTCCTAAACAGTTACCCAACGTTCCCACGTCGTTCGTACGTATAATTCACATAATACATTAGGCTTGTGGTTGACCTAACTCATAGGAAAAGGAAAAGAAAGAGATATATGCCATCTAAACTGGCACAAAACAATAGAGATCTAATTAAGCATGTGTGACATAAACTTGACACATAACAATATAAATCTAATTAAGCATATAAACATGAACTAACATATAAGATGGATCCAATTAACATAGGCAATGTGAACTGGCATAGATCTAAAAATATGATCTGGCATGGATCTAAACATATAAACTGGCATGGATCTAAACATATAAACTGGCATAGATCCAAACATATAAGCATAAACTTGCATAGATGAACATAACTTGCATATAAACGTGCATAGATAAAAATAATTTGCATATAAACTTGCATAGATGAACATAACTTGCATATAAACGTGCATAGATGAACATAATTTTCATATAAACTTGCATAGATGAACATAACTTGCATATAAACTTGCATAGACGAACATAACTTGCATATAATGAATCTAATCAAGCATATTTAATTAGACATAGGAATTAACATCATAAAATGAATCTGATTAAATATGATAACAAACTGGCATATATTAACAAAATAGATGATAACAGAACTGGCTAATAGAAAATGATTCAACAGGCATTGTAACACCCCATATTTTCTGTAAACGTATAAGTAACAAATCAGAGAATAATTAATTTTTAAAATAATAATCAAGGGAAATGGGTTACGCCATTGCGTTTGTCTCGAAATTCTGCTTGGAAATGAGTCCGTGTTTTCGAGAAACGGAGTTCGTATGAGGGAGATATGGCCCTCCGAAATTTCAGAGATTTTCAGAATAAATAACAACTCGAAAATTCAAATTCGAATTCGAATTCAAAATCCCAGAACAGGTTGAGCGGGAAAATTCCTACCCATGGACCAGGTCAACCTGGGGGTCGACCATAGTGTCGACCTGGGGGTCGACCTGCTCCCGAAACCCAGTTTTTGAACCTGATTCATTTTGATGTTTCTGGTCTCGTTTTCAGTCTAGATTCATCTACCTAAACCTATATAAAAAGCCCCCTAGCCTCATTTTCTCTACACAATTTCATTCTATCTATACTCTACTTCTGTTCTAATTAAAAATATAAATGGTGTCGCTACTCTGCTGGAATCAAAACTTGGACTGATGCATCTTCTTCCAACCTGAATAGAACTAAAAGCTAAATCAAATCTCAAATTAAAGTTTAGAGCTACAACAACAATTAAAGAGGAGTAATTCAACATTTCTGCATCAACAACAGTTTATTATCCTTTCTTAAAACCACGAAAGGCAAGTACAGTTATTTTCCGATATAAACTTTAATTATAATTGTGACATGATTGTAAATCTGAATTTGAGGTCGTGTACATTCTGTTCTGATATATTTTATTCTGTATCTCTTTCTTCTTTCTGTTCTATAGTCAGGCTACCACGAGCCTGCGCCACATCTCATAAGAGATTAACGCACAAATGCTAAACTTTGGGACAAATAATGAATGATGGCATAACTGGACATGGCTAATCTGTGACTAATGTTGTAAACTAGATTTAGATCTATGCATATTCTGTGAATTGGAAGAAGAGGAACCATTGTATGTTAACATGTGAGTTGAGACTTTGGACATAACGCATATTTTGAATTAAGATCTGTTATAATTTAAAGTTCTAGATTGTCGGGTATATTTTTATATAACGATTCATGACTTGAGAAAAAAAATGACTTAGGTGTGAAGATCTATATTAAGAATTGATAACTATTAAATGTAAATAACACCTAAGTGGGAGATTTTTGAATATATGACATGCATTGAAATCGATGGCTATATTTGGTATAATTTATATGTGAATCTTTTGTACTAGGAATGTTTAACTAAAATTGGGATATATGTTATATGGTAAATTATGACCATAATCTGTGCCATGTCAATTCAATGCAAACTTAGGCCAAATTTATAATTAGGCAAGATATGTCAATGAAACTTTAAGGAATGATTAAATATGTTATATTGCCTAATATGCTAGTTCTGTTATATTGCCTAAACTGCTAATTAGATTGAATTGCCTAATCTGCTAATTATGTTAAATTGCCTTATCTGCTAAATCGCCTATTTTGCAAGATCTGCTATCTGTTTAATCTATTGAATGGCGTAATCTGTTGGAACTGAAATGCTGAAATGGGACGGCAAGGAATTTCGCTCGGTCCGAACCAGTCGCTAAACCGATCCAGGCCGTTCGAAACGCCCTATCGTTTGAGAACACGACAAATCAGAACGCATACAGAAGAACATTTCATTGTATATTACAACAATGCATCAGATTACAAGAATATACAGAGTATAAATGAATAAATATTACACAGAAATATCAGAGGTTTAAATCACATTAAAATACATAGCAGCGGAAAATAATACAATACACAACTAGAAGAGATATACGGATACAAAGCTTTCCGGATATCGTTCCAGCTGTAAACCAGGATCCTGTGAATATAAATCTGCAAAACCAAAACTACTAGCTGCCCGTGTCAAAATAAGGGCACCCAGAGTTTAGGTTAAAACAATAAACTCCAGGTCAGTCATGGGACTGGTGTGAGAACTAAAACAGTTATTAATCTTTATTTTAAATCATTAGGTAAATCAAGGGACCACGCCGTATAACACGGAACGGGTTTCCTCCCAAGAATACCAGTGCATGAAACAAACAGCGCAAAGCTAAATAAAGAAAAATGAAGCTGTTATAAGACCCAGGTCCCATCACACAATGCAACGCAGCCGAGGATAGGGTTTTCCCTTATAACAGCCAAGGAATGCTTGATACGGTTAAAACAAATCGTTTGATACTATAATAAGTGCATAGTGTATAAAACAACTTCAAATCATAAGTATCAATCATAGGCGGCATGGGTACCATATATCATGTCGCCATATATAGGTTTACAAATAAAACCGCAAATGTCACGTATTTGGAAATTGGATTTCCATCTATGAACCGAGGCAAAAGATAGTCCTCAACCGTTTTCGTGACTCTCTAGCCCGAGCCACAGGGTCAGAGCGCATCGACCCTTGGATCGTCAGGGCCGGTCCACCGATGTGGATTAAAATGCCTGAACACTGCGTTTCCCCGCCCTTTGGGGCGTAAACGAGCCAACTAAATGACTCCATCGGTTCGAGAACGACCGATCAATCCGAGGCGCCTCGCAACAGCAACAACCACATAAGTCAAACTCGTCAGGGCGTGTAAAACCACTGACGCCACTTCTAACTAGAAAGAAACGCATGCCCTCCCTGAGGTCCGTCTCCCGTTTTTGGTTCATACCGGGTGTGAAACACGCGAGGTAAACGTTACACAAAGCTACGCCACAAAGGCCGTGCTTTGATCATCACCACAAGACTTTGCTTTTCAACAGAAGCCTCGATCAATTGCCACTTAGGCATGCCACACAGGCAATTCACTCCATGCGTTTGATATCCATCAATATATAACCCCTGAGCTCGTACGTCTCAGAGAAGGGCGTTAAGCAAGAGAATAAATTCTCCGCCGCCAAACAGATATATATTTAATAGAGATCAATCACACAGACTAAAATCCAATGTCAGACACACAGTCCATTTACAAGTCCGTTCTGGGTCTGAACGAAACCGGAGGCACCTAGTACCCCGCATATCCATCGATCTCCAAGTACGTCTGGACGATCACCAACTGTTTCCATCTTCTTGGGTGTACAGCCCAATCAAGATCATCAGTTATCACCCAAACGACGTGAAGACCTCCGGTCTTCGACCATCGTCTTCATCTTCGACTTATCGTCGTATCAGTCATTCAGAATGGGATAAACCCGGTCTTTCCGAATAACTCGCGTATATTTAAATAAGTGTTACACAAACACAACATACGCCTCATTCCAATTCATCAGTCACTAACCGTAAATTAATCAAGAGAATAACTTCCCAAATATTAACCCCGAAGGCCGAAACCAACATCAGATCAATATCCAGAAAACCATTCTGCTTGGCCAACCGACAGTTAGTTTCTAAATTTCACGTTCATAGGGAAATGTTCCCATTAATTTTATCCAAGATAAATTTCTTGAATTTATTCTTTAATCCATTTTTGAATATCAATTCAAACTAGTCGGGATTAGCGAACCTTACCGAAGTAATCATTTGTTTTAATTTCCCAATCCCAACCTATTCATCCCATGAAGTAAAACTGGTAATACTTCATATCTAACACCACAGTGTTATCGGTAAATTCAATTACCATTTCACGTTCAAATCTAATTAAAGATTTAACTATCGCCTGGAGCAAAACTGGTGATACTCCATTTTCGATCTTTCAATCTAATTAAAGATTCATTAAAACTCCACTTAGTTTTAATCTGTGACTGGGTTAAAGAATCAGTGTCATTTAAAACACGGTTCACGATAAACCCAAAATCACATCACATTTCAATCAGTTCCTAATTGTAAATTAGCAAGTGAGCAATTCCCTAAGTATGAATCCCGAAGGCCGAAACCAACATCAGATCAATACCTCGGAAACTATTCAACTTAACTAATCTCCAGTTAGTTTTTGATTTTCTTAACTCCTTTAGGTCTAAGAACTGTATTATTGAAGATACCGTTCACGACAACCCAAAATCACATTTCATCAATGATCGGGTTAAAGAACGAGTGTTATTTAAAACACTGTCCACGATAAACCCAAAAATCAATATCGATTCAATTCCAATTAAATATTATTTAATTGGTACACTTCATTAAATCTAAATAAAAAGATTTAATCTTTTCTCAACTGGGTTCAAGAACAGTGTTAGTGAAGACACCATTCACGACAAACCCAAATCACATTCGATATTCAATACAAGGCTCTGAATAGAAAATATATCGGCTTATATTCAATATCGAATTCTACGACTAACAAATGTCGTATTGGAAATAACGATACAAATATATATCTTTCAAATTTCCATAACAACACCTGTAATATCACGAATTCCAACATCGAAATATTCCGAAGACAATTTCGATTCAAATCCACTCCAATGCAATCATTGGAAATTTTGGTTATTTTCAAAACCATTTCAAATTCAATTTATTTATTTAAAAATAAATAGAATTATAATTCTAGTTCAAAACTAGTTCATTTCGATAAAAATCTATTTTTATCTTTTCAAATATGGAGTTTTTCATCCCAAACTTTCACAAATCATTTCTTATGATTTTACACAAATTATTACTATTTTTAATAATTTTATCAAGGCCCGTACAGTCGATTTCCAACAACGGCCATCGAACTGCACTTACAGCGACCTTTTTCCAATTTGATTTGGACATAATTCCAAATCCAACCATTAGATTTCAAATTTATCACATTCGTTAGAAAGCTCTTTTCGATACGAACCCAACGGTTCCGGTTTTAGGAGAATCCGACGGTCGGATCTCCCGTAATGTCCGTTTGAAATAAATGGTCGAAATTCACGAACTGCCGCGGCGCGGCGCGTTCTATTCAGGCCATTATATTATATATAAAATATATATAATATAAACTTCGTCGATTTATATTTAAAACGAATTATATAAATAGTTTTAAAATTCGTTTCAAAATCTATTTCAACTTCCTTTTCAATTCAAATCAAAATTGAATTCTTCTTTATAAATTCGTTTCAAAATTCATTTCTATTCAATTCAAATTTCAATTCAATTTGAATTCATTTCAATTTGCTTTCAATTCAATTTGAATTCGTTTTCAATTCATTTCGAAATCGTTTTCAAATCGATATAAATATCGATCACGTCAAAATGGCGTCAATCTAATCAACACGGCTTCATATATTCCTTTATTTCCAAATATTTTATTTCAAATATTTCTTTTTCAAATATTTCCATTTCTAAACTGGAATGAGGCCCAATCAATTACCATATAAAATTAATTATATGGATTTTCACACAACACATGTATATAATAACATTGAAAAATGATCAACCATCACCCAAAGTGCACTACACTGTATAAGCATCAAATAAAGATATCTAACGCTTATAACAGCCTGTCAATCAATCGATCGACATATTTAATCAATCAGGATGAGTGAACTTCAAATTTCATCCCAACACCCGTGTGGGGTTTCAACCAATCAAACACAGATTTTATTTGTGCAGTTGAGCGATGTGTAAAATTTATCGTCCCAATCAATGTCATTCAAATAAGTGTACATAAACAAACCGTCTAGTTTGTAAATGAATATTTATTTATTCACATTCACGTTAAAAATTATATTTTTAACGATAAAACATTTTATTCCAACATATGAATTTCTATTCAATTCATTTATTCAATAAAAATGATATTTTTATTTTTCTAACATATTTTAGAAAATTTCGGCGGCATAACGGCACGATACTAGAAACGGGACAAGGCCTAGCCTTATCCCCGGTCTAGTGAAGGCCCACGCCATTCACACATCAATCAAATCAATTTCATCTCACCAAACAATTCAAACAAATAATCCAACTAATCTATGCAACCAAACAAACAAGTCCATGGTCTGTGGACGATTGTGTCGGGTGCTACTAAGCACCGTCTGCATCCTAGTATATATATATATAACTAGAAAAAGAATTTGAAAGGTGAGAAGTTCTCACTTATAGCTATCCTAGCTCCACGGCTCTTCATTGATAGAAATCTTCATCGCTATCGCATCCTCGTCGTCTTCGTTGCCCGTAGCCACTACATATGTAAAAATCGAATTTTTACTTCGTTATTCGATACATAAGAATCATATTTTTATTTCGAAGTTCAACATATAAAAATTCTATTTTTCTATCGAAGTTCAATATATAAAAATTCTATTTTTCTATCGAAGTTCAATATATAAAAAATTTCGCCTTTATAAAAATCATCACTTGGTTTCAACGTCTATAAAATAAAAATCAGATTTTTATTTTGCTACATATACAAAGATGATATTTTTATAGTTCCTACTATGCAAAGATCATATTTTTATCTTTCTACAATGTAAAAGATTATATTTTTACTACTTTAAAAATATATAAAGCATATTTTTATAATCGCTATATAGTGAAGACTATATTTTTAATTCTTTAAAAATATAAAAACTATATTTAAAAATCGAATTTTTATCTCTATATCACTTCATATGAAAAGTTCAATCTCCTCTGTCGCTTCATATATAAAATAAAAATCTAATCTTTTTATTCTCTACATATAAAAATCATAGCTTTTCAAATTAAAATAAACAAGTTTTCAGTTTTAACTACTTTTAAAAATTCAGTTTTAACTTTTAAAAAAAATCAGTTTTTAATTTTTAAAAACCAAATCAGTTTTACTTATCTAAGATAAAAATCAGTTTTAAATTTTTAAAACCTAAATCAGTTTTCATTTTGTTTAAAAATCAGTTTTTATACTTAAAATAAAAATCATTTTTTTTTATCATCTAAAATAAAAATCAGAAAAAAAAAACAGTAAATTAAAATTCAGAAAAAAAACAGTAAACTTACAGGGTTTTTCTCTGTGCGAAGAGGGGGGGGGGTTTCCTTGCGGGGTCACAGCTGACGTCGGAGGGGAGGGGGCTGTAGCTGGGAGGGAGGCGGAGGTGGCTCGGTGCCTTATGGCGGCGCGATGGGGGTTTTAGGGTTTGGGTTCGGGTTTTGGGGGGGGTGCGGGTTTCGGTCTTGGCTGCTGCGGAGGAGAGAGAGAGAGGAGGGGGTCTCGATGGCAGGCGGAGGGAAGGGGGCGGTGGCGACGAGGCACGGTGGCTGGAGGCGGTGTGGCGTCAGGTCGCCCCTTTCTTTTTTTTTTTTTTAATACTGATCGGATTTAATTTATGAAAGGGGGGGGCCAGAAAGGAGATAAAGGAGGGAAGGGAATTAAAATATTTTTTTTTTATTTAATTATTCAAAAAGTTGACTTTTACATACGACCACTAAACGAGGCCCACCGCCTGCCGTCCATAGCGTTTTACCCCTATTCCGAACACAATGGGATATGTATCGCAAGCTGATTTGATCGTTACAATCAGTTTCCTTTTGAATTTTCATTTAAATCACTATATTGAATTTTAAACGCACATTTCAAATTACCGGGGTCACATACTAACTAGAAAAATTCCAGAAAAATATTTTCTAGCTTCGTATTGACGATACGGTCCTACCAAAACTAGTTTCGTCGAATTCTGAGGCCGTTGGAAAAATGGCCATTTTCCAGTCGATTAAAATCAACTGAAACTGGTCAAACGCGTTTTCCTTTGCCACGCTCACATATTGATTCTAAAAATTACGAAATTTGAAACCTAGCAATAACTTCACATCCCGGACCCAACAAAACTGGTTTCGTCGAAATCCGAGGTCATTTGCAAAATGTCCATTTTTAAGGGCCTGAATTCCATAGCGACTATTCAGAATTTTCAACTGGACATATCTTTTGATTCCCGCTATGAAATCTTGATTATTCTGATTCGTTGGAAAGATATTCACTATTAGATTCCATTATTTTTGGTTTCACTAAAATCCGGATTGTTTTGCACCCGGTACATCCAATTGAAGTTTGAAATCGAATTATCGAACTACCGCGCCATTTTCAATTCTATTTATAATTATATATAAATATTTATATTCTAACGACGACGCGTATAAATATATACGTTCGAATTATATTCAAAATAAATTTATCGTCGATATTATTTAAAATAATTCATTTTAAATATTCAAAATTCGCTAAAATTGCCAAATTAAAAATTTTAAACTGGCCCAGATTTTCGGGTTGTTACAATCTCCCCCACTTAAAACTTTTCGTCCCCGAAAAGGAACAAAGTCGAAAGTGGTTTGACTAATCAACTCTACGTTCGATCTGGCTTCCATTCTCCAACTTTTCAGTTTCTGAGAATTTTCAAAATTTCAAAAATTTGGCTAACACCCTAAATTTTTGAAAAATTTCGCCATAACCTCCCCTGCAATGGGAGCATCGGGGAATTTCAAATAGCTTCCCCGGTCCTTCAGATCTCAAAAAGAAAAAGAAAAAGCCAAGCGGCTAGCCAATAGGCTCACAAAATCATCATCACCCAAACAAAACAGGAAATTATGTAGTAAACATGTACCTATTTGTCGGGCAAACAAATTTTATTCTCTGCTCTAGCCTCCTTGCTATGACCTGTTCAAAAGATATACATGTATGCAAGCAAATGCGACCAATTTCAATACAATTCAATATTTGGTTCAATTAGGCTAAATGGCTAAAAATTAGCAAACACATAAACAAACAACGCAAACATCAATCAATTAGTGAATTAGATTATCAAATTCATAATTTTGATACATATACCGAAAATCTTGTTTTTGATGCCAATTCACAACAAGGTGTTCTAATTATATAAGTTTTGGTTCTCACACCAGTCTAATGGAAATATATAGAAAGCACACCTTTGAAACACGAAACTAATTACTAATGATGACGCGTCAATCATCAGAATCAGGTCCGGGCGACTAGAGTGTGACTCTATATCTATCCAGTATATTAAAATTTCGAATACACGCGGATCAGACGTATACGCAAAATCTATATATACTGGATTGTCCACATCAATATAAATATATAATCAAATACGAATAATTGATTTAAATTTTCAAAACCAAATTTGTTTTCACTTTAAAAATATACTCTTCACACTCGTTCTAGGATACTACTGATCCCATCTCTAACGAGTCATTCTAATTGGATATTACTAATCCAATATCTGATGAATTCTTTCGTATGTTTCTAATGTGTCTTGTTCTCCAGCTTTGTAAACCAAAGCTCTGATACCAAATGGGACGGCAAGGAATTTCGCTCGGTCCGAACCAGTCGCTAAACCGATCCAGGCCGTTCGAAACGCCCTATCGTTTGAGAACACGACAAATCAGAACGCATACAGAAGAACATTTCATTGTATATTACAACAATGCATCAGATTACAAGAATATACAGAGTATAAATGAATAAATATTACACAGAAATATCAGAGGTTTAAATCACATTAAAATACATAGCAGCGGAAAATAATACAATACACAACTAGAAGAGATATACGGATACAAAGCTTTCCGGATATCGTTCCAGCTGTAAACCAGGATCCTGTGAATATAAATCTGCAAAACCAAAACTACTAGCTGCCCGTGTCAAAATAAGGGCACCCAGAGTTTAGGTTAAAACAATAAACTCCAGGTCAGTCATGGGACTGGTGTGAGAACTAAAACAGTTATTAATCTTTATTTTAAATCATTAGGTAAATCAAGGGACCACGCCGTATAACACGGAACGGGTTTCCTCCCAAGAATACCAGTGCATGAAACAAACAGCGCAAAGCTAAATAAAGAAAAATGAAGCTGTTATAAGACCCAGGTCCCATCACACAATGCAACGCAGCCGAGGATAGGGTTTTCCCTTATAACAGCCAAGGAATGCTTGATACGGTTAAAACAAATCGTTTGATACTATAATAAGTGCATAGTGTATAAAACAACTTCAAATCATAAGTATCAATCATAGGCGGCATGGGTACCATATATCATGTCGCCATATATAGGTTTACAAATAAAACCGCAAATGTCACGTATTTGGAAATTGGATTTCCATCTATGAACCGAGGCAAAAGATAGTCCTCAACCGTTTTCGTGACTCTCTAGCCCGAGCCACAGGGTCAGAGCGCATCGACCCTTGGATCGTCAGGGCCGGTCCACCGATGTGGATTAAAATGCCTGAACACTGCGTTTCCCCGCCCTTTGGGGCGTAAACGAGCCAACTAAATGACTCCATCGGTTCGAGAATGACCGATCAATCCGAGGCGCCTCGCAACAGCAACAACCACATAAGTCAAACTCGTCAGGGCGTGTAAAACCACTGACGCCACTTCTAACTAGAAAGAAACGCATGCCCTCCCTGAGGTCCGTCTCCCGTTTTTGGTTCATACCGGGTGTGAAACACGCGAGGTAAACGTTACACAAAGCTACGCCACAAAGGCCGTGCTTTGATCATCACCACAAGACTTTGCTTTTCAACAGAAGCCTCGATCAATTGCCACTTAGGCATGCCACACAGGCAATTCACTCCATGCGTTTGATATCCATCAATATATAACCCCTGAGCTCGTACGTCTCAGAGAAGGGCGTTAAGCAAGAGAATAAATTCTCCGCCGCCAAACAGATATATATTTAATAGAGATCAATCACACAGACTAAAATCCAATGTCAGACACACAGTCCATTTACAAGTCCGTTCTGGGTCTGAACGAAACCGGAGGCACCTAGTACCCCGCATATCCATCGATCTCCAAGTACGTCTGGACGATCACCAACTGTTTCCATCTTCTTGGGTGTACAGCCCAATCAAGATCATCAGTTATCACCCAAACGACGTGAAGACCTCCGGTCTTCGACCATCGTCTTCATCTTCGACTTATCGTCGTATCAGTCATTCAGAATGGGATAAACCCGGTCTTTCCGAATAACTCGCGTATATTTAAATAAGTGTTACACAAACACAACATACGCCTCATTCCAATTCATCAGTCACTAACCGTAAATTAATCAAGAGAATAACTTCCCAAATATTAACCCCGAAGGCCGAAACCAACATCAGATCAATATCCAGAAAACCATTCTACTTGGCCAACCGACAGTTAGTTTCTAAATTTCACGTTCATAGGGAAATGTTCCCATTAATTTTATCCAAGATAAATTTCTTGAATTTATTCTTTAATCCATTTTTGAATATCAATTCAAACTAGTCGGGATTAGCGAACCTTACCGAAGTAATCATTTGTTTTAATTTCCCAATCCCAACCTATTCATCCCATGAAGTAAAACTGGTAATACTTCATATCTAACACCACAGTGTTATCGGTAAATTCAATTACCATTTCACGTTCAAATCTAATTAAAGATTTAACTATCGCCTGGAGCAAAACTGGTGATACTCCATTTTCGATCTTTCAATCTAATTAAAGATTCATTAAAACTCCACTTAGTTTTAATCTGTGACTGGGTTAAAGAATCAGTGTCATTTAAAACACGGTTCACGATAAACCCAAAATCACATCACATTTCAATCAGTTCCTAATTGTAAATTAGCAAGTGAGCAATTCCCTAAGTATGAATCCCGAAGGCCGAAACCAACATCAGATCAATACCTCGGAAACTATTCAACTTAACTAATCTCCAGTTAGTTTCTGATTTTCTTAACTCCTTTAGGTCTAAGAACTGTATTATTGAAGATACCGTTCACGACAACCCAAAATCACATTTCATCAATGATCGGGTTAAAGAACGAGTGTTATTTAAAACACTGTCCACGATAAACCCAAAAATCAATATCGATTCAATTCCAATTAAATATTATTTAATTGGTACACTTCATTAAATCTAAATAAAAAGATTTAATCTTTTCTCAACTGGGTTCAAGAACAGTGTTAGTGAAGACACCATTCACGACAAACCCAAATCACATTCGATATTCAATACAAGGCTCTGAATAGAAAATATATCGGCTTATATTCAATATCGAATTCTACGACTAACAAATGTCGTATTGGAAATAACGATACAAATATATATCTTTCAAATTTCCATAACAACACCTGTAATATCACGAATTCCAACATCGAAATATTCCGAAGACAATTTCGATTCAAATCCACTCCAATGCAATCATTGGAAATTTTGGTTATTTTCAAAACCATTTCAAATTCAATTTATTTATTTAAAAATAAATAGAATTATAATTCTAGTTCAAAACTAGTTCATTTCGATAAAAATCTATTTTTATCTTTTCAAATATGGAGTTTTTCATCCCAAACTTTCACAAATCATTTCTTATGATTTTACACAAATTATTACTATTTTTAATAATTTTATCAAGGCCCGTACAGTCGATTTCCAACAACGGCCATCGAACTGCACTTACAGCGACCTTTTTCCAATTTGATTTGGACATAATTCCAAATCCAACCGTTAGATTTCAAATTTATCACATTCGTTAGAAAGCTCTTTTCGATACGAACCCAACGGTTCCGGTTTTAGGAGAATCCGACGGTCGGATCTCCCGTAATGTCCGTTTGAAATAAATGGTCGAAATTCACGAACTGCCGCGGCGCGGCGCGTTCTATTCAGGCCATTATATTATATATAAAATATATATAATATAAACTTCGTCGATTTCTATTTAAAACGAATTATATAAATAGTTTTAAAATTCGTTTCAAAATCTATTTCAACTTCCTTTTCAATTCAAATCAAAATTGAATTCTTCTTTATAAATTCGTTTCAAAATTCATTTCTATTCAATTCAAATTTCAATTCAATTTGAATTCATTTCAATTTGCTTTCAATTCAATTTGAATTCGTTTTCAATTCATTTCGAAATCGTTTTCAAATCGATATAAATATCGATCACGTCAAAATGGCGTCAATCTAATCAACACGGCTTCATATATTCCTTTATTTCCAAATATTTTATTTCAAATATTTCTTTTTCAAATATTTCCATTTCTAAACTGGAATGAGGCCCAATCAATTACCATATAAAATTAATTATATGGATTTTCACACAACACATGTATATAATAACATTGAAAAATGATCAACCATCACCCAAAGTGCACTACACTGTATAAGCATCAAATAAAGATATCTAACGCTTATAACAGCCTGTCAATCAATCGATCGACATATTTAATCAATCAGGATGAGTGAACTTCAAATTTCATCCCAACACCCGTATGGGGTTTCAACCAATCAAACACAGATTTTATTTGTGTAGTTGAGCGATGTGTAAAATTTATCGTCCCAATCAATGTCATTCAAATAAGTGTACATAAACAAACCGTCTAGTTTGTAAATGAATATTTATTTATTCACATTCACGTTAAAAATTATATTTTTAACGATAAAACATTTTATTCCGACATATGAATTTCTATTCAATTCATTTATTCAATAAAAATGATATTTTTATTTTTCTAACATATTTTAGAAAATTTCGGCGGCATAACGGCACGATACTAGAAACGGGACAAGGCCTAGCCTTATCCCCGGTCTAGTGAAGGCCCACGCCATTCACACATCAATCAAATCAATTTCATCTCACCAAACAATTCAAACAAATAATCCAACTAATCTATGCAACCAAACAAACAAGTCCATGGTCTGTGGACGATTGTGTCGGGTGCTACTAAGCACCGTCTGCATCCTAGTATATATATATAACTAGAAAAAGAATTTGAAAAGTGAGAAGTTCTCACTTATAGCTATCCTAGCTCCACGGCTCTTCATTGATAGAAATCTTCATCGCTATCGCATCCTCGTCGTCTTCGTTGCCCGTAGCCACTACATATGTAAAAATCGAATTTTTACTTCGTTATTCGATACATAAGAATCATATTTTTATTTCGAAGTTCAACATATAAAAATTCTATTTTTCTATCGAAGTTCAATATATAAAAATTCTATTTTTCTATCGAAGTTCAATATATAAAAATTTCGCCTTTATAAAAATCATCACTTGGTTTCAACGTCTATAAAATAAAAATCAGAATTTTATTTTGCTACATATACAAAGATGATATTTTTATAGTTCCTACTATGCAAAGATCATATTTTTATCTTTCTACAATGTAAAAGATTATATTTTTACTACTTTAAAAATATATAAAGCATATTTTTATAATCGCTATATAGTGAAGACTATATTTTTAATTCTTTAAAAATATAAAAACTATATTTAAAAATCGAATTTTTATCTCTATATCACTTCATATGAAAAGTTCAATCTCCTCTGTCGCTTCATATATAAAATAAAAATCTAATCTTTTTATTCTCTACATATAAAAATCATAGCTTTTCAAATTAAAATAAACAAGTTTTCAGTTTTAACTACTTTTAAAAATTCAGTTTTAACTTTTAAAAAAAATCAGTTTTTAATTTTTAAAAACCAAATCAGTTTTACTTATCTAAGATAAAAATCAGTTTTAAATTTTTAAAACCTAAATCAGTTTTCATTTTGTTTAAAAATCAGTTTTTATACTTAAAATAAAAATCATTTTTTTTTATCATCTAAAATAAAAATCAGAAAAAAAAAACAGTAAATTAAAATTCAGAAAAAAAACAGTAAACTTACAGGGTTTTTCTCTGTGCGAAGAGGGGGGGGTTTCCTTGCGGGGTCACAGCTGACGTCGGAGGGGAGGGGGCTGTAGCTGGGAGGGAGGCGGAGGTGGCTCGGTGCCTTATGGCGGCGCGATGGGGGTTTTAGGGTTTGGGTTCGGGTTTTGGGGGGGGGGTGCGGGTTTCGGTCTTGGCTGCTGCGGAGGAGAGAGAGAGAGGAGGGGGTCTCGATGGCAGGCGGAGGGAAGGGGGCGGTGGCGACGAGGCACGGTGGCTGGAGGCGGTGTGGCGTCAGGTCGCCCCTTTCTTTTTTTTTTTTTTTTTTTTTAATACTGATCGGATTTAATTTATGAAAGGGGGGGGGGCCAGAAAGGAGATAAAGGAGGGAAGGGAATTAAAATATTTTTTTTTTATTTAATTATTCAAAAAGTTGACTTTTACATACGACCACTAAACGAGGCCCACCGCCTGCCGTCCATAGCGTTTTACCCCTATTCCGAACACAATGGGATATGTATCGCAAGCTGATTTGATCGTTACAATCAGTTTCCTTTTGAATTTTCATTTAAATCACTATATTGAATTTTAAACGCACATTTCAAATTACCGGGGTCACATACTAACTAGAAAAATTCCAGAAAAATATTTTCTAGCTTCGTATTGACGATACGGTCCTACCAAAACTAGTTTCGTCGAATTCTGAGGCCGTTGGAAAAATGGCCATTTTCCAGTCGATTAAAATCAACTGAAACTGGTCAAACGCGTTTTCCTTTGCCACGCTCACATATTGATTCTAAAAATTACGAAATTTGAAACCTAGCAATAACTTCACATCCCGGACCCAACAAAACTGGTTTCGTCGAAATCCGAGGTCATTTGCAAAATGTCCATTTTTAAGGGCCTGAATTCCATAGCGACTATTCAGAATTTTCAACTGGACATATCTTTTGATTCCCGCTATGAAATCTTGATTATTCTGATTCGTTGGAAAGATATTCACTATTAGATTCCATTATTTTTGGTTTCACTAAAATCCGGATTGTTTTGCACCCGGTACATCCAATTGAAGTTTGAAATCGAATTATCGAACTACCGCGCCATTTTCAATTCTATTTATAATTATATATAAATATTTATATTCTAACGACGACGCGTATAAATATATACGTTCGAATTATATTCAAAATAAATTTATCGTCGATATTATTTAAAATAATTCATTTTAAATATTCAAAATTCGCTAAAATTGCCAAATTAAAAATTTTAAACTGGCCCAGATTTTCGGGTTGTTACATGAAATTTGAAGTATATAAATCTGTAGGCTCGATTTAAAATTGAGCAAAACTTGTTAATAGAACCTCGAATAATCTATTGTAACTTGTACAGAAGTTAATTTGTTAAATTAGCATGACTAGTCTGATATTAGCATAGTCTGTGAATGAATGCTTGGTTAAACATGAAATATGGCTAACTCGAGGTTAGAATGAGTTTGCGGCGTAATCCTGCCCGGAACTGCCCGGCACATCCAGTGGCCGCAAACAATAGGTTCTAATGTGAGAAGTTAGTCATAATGTGCTTGAAACCCGAGGTTAGACTTAGTTTGCGGCAGAAACCTGCCCAGAACCAATCGGCTTAACTAGTGGCCGCAAGCTGGCTGTCTAATGTGAGAGGTCTTCGCATTAATCTTTAATTAATACAAATCTAAGATAAATATGATGTCTAAAACGTGTTGGCTGGATAGGGTTAAACCAATTGGACTAATGAATTTAACAAACCCGTTTCGTGAATCTGTAGGCCCAATTACAAAGTTAGAAAAATCTGTAAATCTGTTAAATCCGTATATCCGATCCGTTAGCCTGAAAAACTTGTCTGATCTGTAAACTAGTTGATCTGAACTCTGTATGTATGAACTTGTAAACAAGTTAATCTGAAATCTGTTAGTCTGGGGACACAAGGTTAGGAGGGAAATTACTTGTGTCATCTATTGTTCGGGACCCATATTAGTCAGTAACCCTTTCTGGTATCAAAACTTTGACCCAACAGTAGGTAGGGTCCGGGCACGCTTACTAAACTAATTATAAGTGGTTCATTCTGATAATGGCGAGGGGTGTTGATGGTGTGTTCCAACCGGGTCATGTGCGTGCATGGATCCCGGTTTGCCTCTGAGGATGTAAGACGCCGTGACATCTGTAAATAGGTCTGTGTCATACAAAGGTTGCCACTTTATGGAATGATACACCCTTCAGTGGGGTTGGCACAGGGTATTTATGTATTAGGGAGCCGATCGCGTGGGGTGGGACTTAGGGTACACTTAGCTCTGTTTGTTTCTGTAGGGTACCTCTGTTTCTATTGGGTGGTAACACCCGTTTGTTTCTGCGTGGTACCGTCTGTTGGGGTGGTAAAGGCCCATTTACTGGTGTACACCTAATTCTACATTCTGTTTCCATAGGGATTAATCTGTTTCTGTTTCTGTACCTTCTGTTCGGGTGGTAAAGGCCCATTATTAGCATTCTATTTCTGTACCTTCTATTGGGGCGGTAAAGGCCCATTACTAGCATTCTCTTCTATGGAAATTATTCTGTTCCCATTTCTGTTTAGTTTATACATTAGGATAACCCTAATCATGTTATAATAGTATTAGAGTAGAGAAATGAAAAGTAATATTATTCTGTTTCTTCTGTTTACCCTAAGTACATCTGCTGCTCCTGTTACTGTTATCTCTTATCCATCTTATTTTCATGTCATAATTATTATTATCTGTTCATATGCTGAAAGTCACTGGACTTGCCAGACTTTATGCCTGATCTTGCTTGTTTTCGCCCCTTTTTATTCCATTCCCCCCAGGTTTTCCAAGGAGGGAACACTTTAGCTTGATCCGGATTTCTTCTGCTTGAAGTGCGTAAAGTATGGCTTAAATTCTTATGGCATCTTCTGTGGGGATTATGATTTTAAAGTTTTGTACTCCGTTGATTTTCTGAACAAGACTGATATTTATGTACTTGAGTTTTTGGTAAAGATGTAACCATACTGATTTCTATTTTCCGCTGTAATAAAGTTAAAATTTCTCAAGTACTTTTTATCTGTCTTGAAATTTTCTGTTCTGTTTACTAAAATGCTCCACCAAAGTTAAGGCATTCCCTTTGTGAGTGTCCTTAACGGAGGTGGGTGTTACACTTGGTATCAGAGCTGAAGGTTACCAGATTGGGTAAAGTTTTTGAAAACTATTTTCAAAAAGGTTTTAAAAGGAAGTATTTTCAAAAATAAAGTTTATCTTGAAAATCATAATCCCCAAAAAGCCCTATATCTATCTTTTCAGTTCTCCGTTTTAAATCTTTTTATTTCATTCCAGCATGTCTGGGAATCTTAACTTTTCAGAGGGCGTGTCAATACCTGGCAGGTTCAGGAGGTACTTAGAGGCTTGGGCCAACGATGCAGGCCCAGCAGATATTCCTCCTCTAGCTGCAGCGATTCCTCCTCCTCCGCCCCCTCCTCGTGCAATTGCTTTTTCAAAGATCTGTAAAGATTTTAGGGCCATGGGTGGAAAGGATTTCAAGTGAACTGAATCATTCGTAGAAGCGAGGAACTGGCTCAAAGAAACTGAGGATCAGTTCGTTATCTTCGAAGTGGACGATAGGCAGAAGGTACAATTGGCGGTATGGTTGCTCAAAGACGAAGCTTCCTATTGGTGGGAAGTCACTAACGCCGAGAGGCCGGTTGACACATGGATGGATTTAAGGATGAGGTTTGAGATGAAAATCATCTCGCAAGCTGAACGAAGTCTACAACTGGAAAAGTTCTTATCTCTTAAGCAAGGAAGTACGGTCAAGGAATACGTCAACCAGTTCAACCAACTGGCTAGGTTCGGACTAGATCTAGTTAACACCCAGCATAAAAAGGCTCTCCGCTTTGTGAAAGGATTGAATGAGCCACTGCACAGCCTAGCCATGACCCATGTACCCATGGGAGCGAATTACGGGAGATTAGTGGACATGGCACTACTACACGAAGAAGACAAGGGCAAGAAAGAGGCAAAGAAGGAAGAACCACAGAACAAGAAAGCATGGCCCAAAAAGGAAACACAAAAGAAGGATGAAAAGTCTGAAGATAAGAAGGAGAAAAGTGCTTTACTTGTGGAATCTTAACTCATCTGAACAAGGATTGCAGAAAAAGAAAGGGCACTTGCATCAACTGTGGTGAGATGGGACACTTCACTAGGGACTGCCCGAAGAAACGAGGGCAAGGGCAGAGGGCAGGACCAACTTCTGGAGGGAAGGCGAACATTCTCGAGGCTAGTGGATAGGATAGAAATAAGGAAACTTTATGTAGGAGTTTTAATTTCTTTATCTGGTTGTTGAGTTAAAGCTCTTTTCTGATTCTGGCATTTTTTCTGTAATCGATACTCTGCACTTTAATACTAGCATTGTTTCTGATTCCGCTGTAGACTCAGATCCATAAGGGTAATGACTCATCTAATTGTGATAAGTTGGGTATCTTTGTTGAGCGTTAAGTTGACTATGACGCATACATTCTGAGTTTTTATCATGCTTAGTTTCCTAAGAATCATTCGGTAATCTGATTTGTACCAGTAATCTGTAAATATCTGAATATTTTTGATAAGGTTAAGATTTCCAGTTTTGACATTGCCTAAAGAGGGTAATCCTCTGGGTGTCAATCTGATGTTGATTTCGGTCTTCAGGGTTGATACTTAGGGGAATTATTCTCTCAACCAATGTCTAATGGGAACCAAGTTTTTGTTTTATCTGTACTCGCTTCCATCATTCGACTGTATCCTATCGATCGAATCTTCGAACTTTAGGTAGAAACTAATGGGTGTAAACATGTGTTTGAGACATGTTATGTTTGATGGTTGCAAGTGGATGAAAGTGGTTGTTAGTGGTTTCTCGTGGATGCATATACACACACTAGGCACTAGATCGGCTCGAAAACACTCTCATACTGCATATGGATGTTTGAGCATTTTCAATTTTTGTGGATGCAAAATGATTGACTCGTCACATGGATGTTGCATATGAATGAATGGTTGTCACTCATATAAGAATGATATATATCAAATAGGAAAAATTGCATACATGTTAGACTCATGACACTGACATAGTTTGCATTAAGGATGTCAACTGAATCAGTGGACCGCCTGATCTTTGCATTAGATAAGGAACATATACACACACTTTTACATATGTTAATACAACATTATAAGTTTTCTAAGGACAATGGATGCTTGTGGGTGATGGTTAAGTAGACGGATGACTGGATGGTAGGACACATTCTTCTTAACTAGAAGACTTCGGGGATGAAATCCTTTAAGGAGGGGAGAATGTAACACCCCGTATTTTCTGTAAACGTATAACTAACAATTCAGAGAATAATTAATTTTTAAAATAAGAATCAAGGGAAACAGGTTGCGCCATTGCGTTTGTCTCAGAATTCTGCTTGGAAACAAGTCCGAGTTTTCGAGAAACGGAGTCCGTATGAGGGAGATATGGCCCTCCGAAGTTTCAGATATTTTCAGAATCGAAAACAGCTCGAAAATTCAAATTCAAATTCAAATTCAAAATCCTAGAACAGGCTGGGCGGGAAAATTCCCGCCCATGGACCAGGTCGGCCTGGGGGTCAACCATAGTGTCGACCTCCCAAGGGCCAGGTCGACCATAGTGTCGACCTGGGGGTCGACCTGCTCCCGAAACCCAGTTTTTGAACCTGATTCATTTTGATGTTTCTGGTCTCGTTTTCAGTCTAGATTCGTCCGCCTAAACCTATATAAACAGCCTCCTAGCCTAATTTTCTCTACACAATTTCATTCTTTCTATACTCTGCCTCTGTTCTAATTAAAAATAAAAATGGCGTCGCTACTCTACTGGAATCAAAACTTGGACTGATGCATCTTCTTCCAACCTGAATAGAACTAAAAGCTATATCAAATCTCAAATCAAAGTTTAGAGCTATAACAATAATTAAAGAGGAGTAATTCAGCATTTCTGCATAAACAATAGTTTATTATCCTTTCTTAAAACCACGAAAGGCAAGTACAGTTATTTTCCGATATAAACTTTAATTATAATTGTGACATGATTGTAAATCTGAATTTGAGGTCGTGTACGTTCTGTTCTGATATATTTTATTTTGTATCTCTTTCTTCTTTCTGTTCTATAGCCAGGCTACCACGAGCCTACGCTACATCTCATAAGAGATTAACGCACAAACGCTAAACTTTGGGACAAATAATGAATGATGGCATTATTGGACATGGCTAATCTGTGACTGATGTTGTAAACTAGATTTAGATCTATGCATATTCTGTGAATTGGAAGAAGAGGAACCATTGTATGTTAACATGTGACTTGAGACTTTGGCCATAACGCATATTTTGAATTAAGATCTGTTATAATTTAAAGTTCTAGATTGTTGGGTATATTTTTATATAACGATTCATGACTTGAGAAAAAAAATGACTTAGGTGTGAAGATCTATATTAAGATTTGATAATTGTTAAATGTGAATAACATTTAAGTGGGAGATTATTGAATATATGACATGCATTGAAATCGATGGCTATATTTGGTATAATTTATATTTGAATCTTTTGTACTAGGCAAGTTTAACTGAAATTGGGATATATGTTATATGGTAAATTATGACCATAATCCGTGCCATGTAAATTCAATGCAAACTTAGGCCAAATTTATAATTAGCCAAGATATGTCAATGAAACTTTAAGGAATGATTAAATCTGTTACATTGCCTAATCTGCTAGTTCTGTTATATTGCCTAAACTGCTAATTAGATTGAATTGCCTAATCTGCTAATTATGTTAAATTGCCTTATCTGCTAAATCGCCTAATCTGCAAGATCTGTTATCTGTTTAATCTGTTGAATGGCGTAATCTGTTGGAACTGAAATGCTAAAATTTGAAGTATGTAAATCTGTAGGCTCGATTTAAAATTGAGCAAAACTTGTTAATAGAACATCGAATAATCTGTTGTAACTTGTACAGAAGTTAATTTGTTAAATTAGCATAACTAGTCTGATATTAGCATAGTCTGTGAATGAATGCATTGGCTAAACATGAAACATGGCTAACTCGAGGTTAGAATGAGTTTGTGGCGTAATCTTGCCCGGAACCACCCGGCACATCCAGTGGCCGCAAACAATAGGTTCTAATGTGAGAAGTAAGTCATAACGTGCTTCAAACCCGAGGTTAGACTCAGTTTGCGGCAGAAACCTGCCCGGAACCAAACGGCATAACTTGTGGCCGCAAGCTGTCAGTCTAATGTGAGAGGTCTGCGCATTAATTTTTAATTAATACAAATCTAAGATAAATATGATGTCTAAAACGTGTTGGGTGGATAGGGTTAAACCAATTGGACTAATGAATTTAACAAACCCGTTTCGTGAATCTGTAGGCCCAATTACAAAGTTAGACAAATCTGTAAATCTGTTAAATCCGTATATCCGATCTGTTAGTCTGAAAAACTTGTCTAATCTGTAAACTAGTTGATCTGATCTCTGAACTTGTAAACAAGTTAATCTGAAATTTGCTAGTCTGGGGACACAAGGTTAGGAGGGAAATTACTTGTGTCATCTATTGTTTGTGACCCATATTAGTCAGTAATCCTTTCTGGTATCAAAACTTTGACCCAACAGTAGGTAGGGTCCCGGCACGCTTACTAAACTAATTATAAGCCGTTCATTCTGATAATGGCGATGGGTGTTGATGGTGCGTTCCAACCAGGTCATGTGCGTGCATGGATCCCGGTCTGCCTCTGAGGATGTAAGATGCCATGACATCTGTAAATAGGTCTGTGTCATAAAAGGTTGCCACTTTAGGGAATGATACACCCTTCTGTGGGGTTGGCACAGGGTAATTATGTATTAGGGAGCTGATCGCGTGGGGTGGGACTTAGGGTACACTTAGCTCTGTCTGTTTCTGTAGGGTACCTCTGTTTCTGTTGGGTGGTAACACCGGTCTGTTTCTGCGTGGTACCTTCTGTTGGGGTGGTAAAGGCCCATTTACTAGTATACTCCTAATTCTACATTTTGTTTCCATAGGGATTAATCTGTTTCTGTTTCTGTACCTTCTGTTCGGGTGGTAAAGGCCCATTATTAGCATTCTATTTCTGTACCTTCTATTGGGGCGGTAAAGGCCCATTACTAGCATTCTCTTCTATGGAAATTATTCTGTTTCCATTTCTGTTTAGTTTAGACATTAGGATAACCCTAATCCTGTTATAATAGTATTAGTGCAAAGAAATGAAAAGTAATATTATTTTGTTTCTTCTGTTTAACCTAAGTACATCTGCTGCTCCTGTTACTGTTGTCTCTTATCCAGCTTATTTTCATGTCATAATTATTATTATCTGTTCATATGCTGAAAGTCACTAGACTTGCCAGAATTTATGTCTGACCTTGCTTGTTTTCGCCCCTTTTTCTTCCGTTCCCCCCAGGTTTTCCAAGGAGGGAATACTTTAGCTTGATCCGGATTTCTTCTGCTTGAAGTGCGTAAAGTATGGCTTAACTTCTTATGACATCTTCTGTGGGGATTATGATTTTAAAGTTTTGTACTCCGATGACTTTCTGAACAAGACTGATATTTATGTACTTGAGTTTTTGGTAAAGATGTAACCATACTGATTTCTGTTTTCCGCTGTAATAAAGTTATAATTTCTCAAGTATTGTTTATCTGTCTTGAAATTTTCTGTTCTGTTTACTAAAATACTCCACCAAAGTTAAGGCATTCCCTTTGTGAGTGTCCTTAACGGAGGTGGGGTGTTACAGGCGTACTCATACAGTACAGATCACAACTTATCATAATTACTTTAATTAATTATCTTGAGAAGCGCCTGTACTCACTGTGATAGAAGAAAGAATAGATTCGTTCTTTGTTGTTCTAGAATCCCTTTTCACAATTCCTAAGCTATAATTCGTTGGAGAAGAGACTAGCTTAGTTCAGGATGTAGCAGCATGGCGACTTATGAATGAATTTAGTTTAGATTAGGGTTTAGGTTTGTGGGGTTTATATAGATATGAAAGACTAATTAGATCCCTTAGATTAGTTTAGGATCAATCTTAACCATAGATTTCACAATGAGACATCACTTAGCCAGTCAAATGAAGCAACATAAGCCCAAAAATAAGAAAAATCGTCATCGGAACACGTCAGCCCAACCTGGTCGACAGGGGTCGACTCCCCAAGAGGGGGGTCGACACCTGTGTCGACACCCCTATAAGGGGGTCAACACCCCTGAGCGGGAAATTTCCCGCTCAGTACAATTATGCTATTTTGAAATTCGAACAGGTTTTTGATTATTAATTATTATTTTATTATAATTTCTGTTTAAACTTGAAATCTTCTAAGCTCCATAACTTCTTCATACGGAGCCCGATTTACGCAAACTCAGACTCTATCTCTAGTAGAATTCCGAGAAGAACGCAATGGCATAGCCCATTTCACTTAATTTATCTTCTAAAAATTAAGTGTCTTTAAATTTGATAATTTTAATATTTTAAAATTACGGGGTGTTACATTCTTCACTCCTTAAAGGAATTTGTCCCCGAAATCTTCAAGTCAAGAAGAATGTATATCCTAACATCTAATCATCCATTTACTCAACCATCAATCACATACATCCATTGTCCTTAAAAGATTTCTAATGTCATATGAACATATGAAAATAGTGTGTGTATATATTCCTTATCCAATGCAAAATCAAGTGGTCCACTGATTCAGTTGACCTCCTTAATGCAAATCATGATAGTGCCATGCGTCCATTATGTATGCAAAAGAATCCAAATGATACATATTATTTCTACATGAGTGCACAATCATTCCATTCAAATGCAACAATCATATGACAACACAATCAATATACATCCATTAATTTAAATATGCACACTTATTCATATGCAATATGAAAGTGATTGAGCCGATCTAGTGCCTAATGTGTGTGTAAATGCATCCACGAGCAACCACTAGCAAACATTTGCATCCACTTGCATCCACCAAACATAACATGTCCTAGACACATGTTTACAACCATAGGATTTCCCTACCTAAAGATTGAAGATGCAATCGAGAGGACATACTAAATCCTAAATGATAGAACAAGTACAAACAAAGTGGCAGAAAAAGGAGAAATTAAGAACATACCTTCAAGAAGGAAAGGGTACGAAGCATGCATCTTGTCTTTCGTCTCCCAAGTCACATCTCCTTGATCATCTCCCCATTGCCCTTTGACCAACTTGACCTCTCGATTGCGTAATTTCTTGACCTCTAATCCAAGGATGCATGTAGGAGCTCGTTTGATCGTGGCATCTCGCTCCACTTCCACTTCCCTAAGCATGCTCGGCTCCACCACTTCGGTGGTATCATGTAAACACTTCCTCAAATGTGACACATGAAATGCATCATGCACACCACTAAGATTCTTTGGCAACTTTACTCTGTACGCCATCTGTCCAATCCTCTCTGTAATGGGGAACGACCTTACGAACCTCGGTGCCAATTTACCTGCAGCTCCAAAGTGAACTACGTTCCTCAATGGTGACACTTTGATAAAAACAATGTCCCCAACATCAAACTCAAGATCGGTATGTCTCTTATCAGCATATGGCTTTTGTCGGTCCTGTGCCGTCTTAATTCTCCTACGAATCAAGCCTATCTTCTCAGAGGTTTCCCTAATGATGTCGGGCCCAAGCAAAATCTTATCCGTAGACTCCCACCAACAAGTGGGAGATCGGCATGGTCATCTATATAAAGCCTCAAAAGGTGCCATGCCAACGCTAGACTGATAGATGTTGTTGAAGGCGAATTCCAATAACGGAAGGTGTTCCTCCCATGCCCCTCCAAAGTCCAAGATGCATAACCTCAAAAGGTCTTCTAAAATTCGATTCACTCTCTCAGTCTGGCAGTCCGTCTGAGGGTGATAAGCGGTGCTCAAACACAATTGTGTTCCTACTGCCTTTTGTAAGCTTTTCCAAAACTCGCTAGTGAAAATAGGATTTCGATCGCTCACAATACTAGAAGGTATGCCGTGCAAACGAACTATCTCTCGAAGGTAAACAGATGCTAACCACGCCGCGGTTCTTTTACTTTTAACGAGAATGAAATGGGCGCTCTTGATAAGTCTATCTAATACTACCCAAATCCCCATATTACTCTTCCTTGATCTCGACAACCCGTTAACAAAATCCATGGAAACGCTTTCCCATTTCCATAGTGGAACCTCTAAAGGGTGAAGCAAACCGCTAGGCTTTTTTTGCTCCAGCTTGACTTGCTGGCACAATAAACATCTAGAAACGAACTCAGCCACATCCTTCTTTATTCTAGCCCAAAAGAAAACTCGCCTCATGTCCCTATACATCTTGTCACCACCGGGATGTATGGTCATCTTGGAACGATATGAGTCTTCAAGAATCGCCTTCCTCAAACTTTCGTCTCCTGATACACAAAGTCTACCATCCCTACGCAACCAACCCTTATCATCTATAGCATACCTACTAAGATGGCTCAAAGACTCCCCTCCTATGAGCTTGTCTACTATCTCAACCAACTGTGGGTCATCTCGTTCTGTCTCTCCAACCCGACCTAAAAGCGTAGGTTGCACCTCTAGTTATGCCAACAAATAGAGGGTCTAAAGTCAAAGGTATATATGTACTCCAAACTCTGCCGCTCTACGAAGAAAGGACTCAAAGTCAACCTCTTTCTATTTAAGGCGTCAACCACAACGTTACCCTTGCCAGGGGTATAAGCGATCTCAAAATCGTAGGATGCTAAAAACTCCATCCACCTCTGTTGCCTTAAGTTTAGTTCTTTCTGAGAGAACATGTATTTTAGCGACTTATGGTCTGTATACAACTTGAACTTCTCACCAAGCAAACAGTGACGCCAAGACTTAAGCGCAAAAACTATAGTGGCTAACTCTAAGTCGTGGGTAGGGTAATTCTTCTCATGGACCTTCAACTGCCTTCCACCATAGCATATCACCCTTCCTCTTGCATTAAAACTGCGCCAAGCCGTGTCCCGCAAGCATCGGTATAAAGTATGAATGGCTTACTCCCATCCGACAAAACTAAAACTGGAGCTATCGTCAAAGCCCTTTTCAAACATTGGAAAGCATCATCACAGTCAACATCCTAAGAGAATGTCAAGCTCTTCTTCGTCAACTGAGTAAGTGGGGCGAATATCTTCGCGAAGTCCTTAATGAACTTTCTATAATAGCCCGCCAACCCCAGAAAACTTCTTACTTCTGTTGCATTCTTAGGAATCTTCCAATCTTGGATTGCTACCACCTTCGCGGGATCCACTGCTATCCCTTCCTTAGAGACTCGTGTCCTAAGAACCTCACTTCCTTTCTCCAAAAGTGACATTTGAAGAATTTAGCTTTGAGTTGATGTGCTCGAAAGGTCTCTAAGACTTCCATAAGATGTAGGGCATGCTCTTCCTCGCTTCTAGAGAAAATCAAGATATCATCCACAAAGACTACTACGAACTTGTTTAGAAACTCCCTACTCATCAAGTCCACAAAATATGCGCGTGCGTTCGTCAAATCAAAAGGCATGGCGAGCCATTTGAAGAAACCATCGGGAGAACTAAATGCAATCTTATCTATGTTATCCTCAACCACCCTTAGCTGATGAAATCATGTAGCTAAATCCAACTGCAAGAACACTGAAGCACCAACCAACTGATCGAACAAATCATATATCCTCGGCAATGGGTGTCTGTTCTTCTTCATGAGCTTATTCAGCTCTCTATAGTCCATGCACAATCTAAGCGAACCATCAGCCTTCGTAGCAAAAACAATTAAGGCACCCCATTCCGAAATACTTCTTCTTATGAACCCTTTCTCAAGCAACTCTCTTACTTGCTTATTGAGTTCCTTTCTCTCTCTCAGAGCCATGTGGCGCACTGGTAATGCAACTGGCTTTGCATTATCTACTATGTATATATGAAAGTCTATCTCGCGCCTCGGGGGTAAACCCCGAACCTCATCAAAGACGTCATCATACTCACGGACTACACGAACAGATTCCAAATCATCGATGGACGTGTCAGGTGATTCCTGGTAGCTAATCATCACCGGACCTCTAGGGTCATAAGAAATATCAAGCGTCCTCCGATAGCGAGTCAACAATCTAACTACCTTCCTTTCACAGTCTAGGATGGCACCATAATTGGCTAGCCAATCCATCCCTAGAATCAAGCTATAGCCCGTGAAACCAAGAATGAAGGCGTTGCATTCAAACCTAACGCCCAATATGGACACTCTCAAATCCTGACAAACCATAGATAAGTGAGCCGAACCACCAATAGGATTTGAGACTACAATGGGATCCATGACTAAACTAGTATTTAGGTGCAGTGTTTCAACTAACGAAGCTAATACAAACAAGTGCGAAGCGCCAGAATCAAACAAAGTACGAACAGGATGATCAACAAGAAAAACCAAACTTTTAATAGAAATGTTTCTACCTCTCTCCTGCCCTGATGCCATGAGAGCATGAACCTGCCCCCTCTCCTGTGCCGGTGCCATGAGAGCCTGAACCTGCCCTGCAGTAAGTAGTAGGTCATGCCCTCTGTTGTTGCCCTTGTCCTCGCCTCCTTGGGCAGTCTTTAATCACATGTTCTGCCTCACCACATTGGAAGCAATCAATCTTCTTCTTCTTCCTACAGTCCTTGCTTAGATGGCCCAGTGTTCCACAATTAAAACATCTTTTCTTCCCTTGGCCCTTGTTATCCTTACCACCTTTTTTTTTGTTGTGCCTTCTTTGGGTCCACTTTCATATCCTGTGCCTTATCAACATTAGCACCTTTCTCCTCTTCGTACATCAATGCCATGTCAACAAGTCTCTCAAAGGTAGACCCCATGGGAATGCGGGATATAGCCAATCTGTGTAGCAGCTCATTCAAACCCTTAACAAAACTTAGGGCTTTCTTATGCGGTGTATTCACCAACTCTAAACCGAACCTCGCTAATTGGTTAAACTTGTTGACGTACTCTTTCACAGATAAATTCCCCTGTTTCAGAGCCAAGAACCTCTGCATATATAAACTTTCCTCTGCTCGTCGAAGAAATTTCAACTCGAACCTCTGTCGGAAATCCATCCAAGTTTCCACCGCACGTTCACCATTTGTGACCTCCTACCAAAATGAGGCCTTGTCCTTCATTAACCAAGTAGCTAGTTGAACCTTTCTTCCATCTTCTACCTCAAAGATACCAAATAAATCTTCCACCTATTTGAGCCAATTTCGAGCCTCAATGAACGTCTCTGTCCCATGAATAGGTTTTCCGCCCATCGCCCGAAAGTCCTTGCATATCTTAAAAAAAGCATCTACATGCACGGGGAGGAGGAGGAGCGGCTGCAGCTGGGGGAGGATGAACATCTGTCGGGCCTGCGGAATTAGCCCTAACCTCCAGATACCTTCTGAACCAGCCGCGTATCTGTACGCCCTTGGGTATATCGGGTTCCCCAGACATGTTGAAAAGAAAAAGGAAAAGATTCAAAACAAAGAATCGAAGGAATGATATATGGCTTTTGGGGATTATGTTTTTTAAAATAAACCATTTCTCTTGAAAATACTCTCTTTAAAACATGTTTATAAAGTACTTCTTCATAAAAATGCTTTTGAAAAAGGTTTTTTCAAAATCTTTTATCTTTTCTGGTAACCTTCAGCTCTGATACCACGTGCAACACCCCACATCCATTAATGTCACTCACTGAGGGGATGCATTAACTTTCATGGAGTATTAAAAGTGTATAGAACAGAATATAATAAGACAGACACATATATTGGTACTTTAAAAATCTAAAACAACTTCATTGCAGCGGAGAAATAGTTTGGTTACAACACCAAAATCAACAATAAAACCAAGTACACATAATTTCCATGTATATAAACTATACCAATTTATGTCCAAAGTTAATTATATGATTACAACCCAATTTATGCCAATTTCATAATATTCAACTTTTACTCAAACTATTCCCCAATGTTCCCACGTCGTTCGTACGTATAATTCACATAATTCGTTTGGCTCGCTGTTAGCCTAATTCATAAGAAAAGGAAAAGAAAGAGACATATGACATCCAAACTGGCATAAAACAATATAGATCTAATTAAGCATGTGTAACATAAATTTGGCATAGAATAACATAAATCTAATTAAGCATATAAACGTGAACTGGCATATAAGATGGATCCAATTAACATATGCAATGTGAACTGACATAGATCTGAACATAAGAACTGGCATGGATCTAAACATATAAGAATAAACTTGCATAGATGAACATAACTTGCATATAAACTGGCATAGATGAGCATAACTTGCATATAAACTTGCATAACTTGCATAAATGAATATAACTTGCATAACTTGTATATAAACTTGCATAGAACATAACTTGCATAAAACGAATCTAATCAAGCATATGCAATTAGACTTAGGAATTAACATTATAAAATGAATCTAATTACATATGATAACAAACTGGCATATATTAACAAAATAGATGACAGCAAAACTGGCTAATAGCATATGATTCAACATGCATATTCATACAGTCCAGATCACAACTTATCATAATTACGTTTAAACAATTATCATGTGAAAGTAGTTGCACTCACAGTGATAAAAGAAAGAATAGTTTCGTTCGTTGTTGTTCTAGAATCCCTTTTCATAATTCCTAAGCTTTAATTTGTTAGAGAAGAGACTAGCTTAGTTCAGGATGTAGGAGCATGGAGGCTTACGAATGAATTTAGTTTAGATTAGGGTTTAGGTTTATGGGTGTTTATACGTTTAGATCCATGCCAGTTTATATGTTTAGATCCATGCCAGATCATATGTTTAGATCTATGTCAGTTCACATTGCCTATGTTAATTGGATCCGTCTTATATGCTAATTCACGTTTATATGCGTAATTAGATTTATGTTGTTCTATGTCAAGTTTATGCTACATATGCTTATAAATTAGATCTCTATTGTTTTATGCCAGTTCGGATGGCCTATGTCTCTTTCTTTTCCATTTCTTATGAGTTAAGATAACCACGAGACTAACATATTACGTGAATTATACGTACGAACGACATGGGAAAATTGGGGAATAATTTGGGAAGTATTGGATATTATGTAATTGGCATAAATTGGTTAGTAGCCATTTAATTAACTTGAGACATAAATTGGTATAGTTTATGTACATGGAAAATTATGGACATAATTTAGATGATAATGATGAACATAACTTGATTTGGAAATTATGGACAATTTGAAATAGGGATATTAATTCAAATTGAGGTTAAATAATAAAATGAGATAATGAACGCTTAAGGCATGAGGTTAGACTTGGTTTGGGGTATAATACTGCCCAGACACTCCAGGCAAATCCAGCAACCACAAATGGTAGTCTAATGTGAGAGGTCAAAGGCATAAATTAAATGCGTAATAATTGCAAAGAAACGAGGTTAGATTCAAATTGCGGTATAAGACTGCCCGGGCCCGCCCGACAAATCCAACAACCGCAAAGGGAATCTAATGTAGGAGGTCTTGCAAGGTTACAGTTAAAATGAATTAAAGAACACTTAACCAAGATAAGACATTTAGTGGGACATGGGGTTAAGTGGGTAACATGTGAAATTTAATTAGAAACACTCAACCAAGTTGAAACATGTAAGAAGACATGAATAAGAAGGGGTTAAGTGGGAAATCCTAGTGGGGACCAAGCGTATATGGAAAGCTTGTGTCAAGTGTGGGGACCCTTTTCAGCCAGTAACCCATTTACTATGTAAGTGAGCTCTAACTAAGTCGAGGATAGGACACGCTTACTGGGTTTGACATTAAGAGGTCAAAACGGGTTAGCGGTGGCAACGCAAGTCCAACGGGGTCATGAGCGTGCGTGGGCCCGGGCTGATAGGTTAATCATTGTTGCATCGTGTAGGTATAAGCCGTGCATCTTTAGTAGTGTCGGGTTTCCACTTTGAGGAGTGATACACCCCACCGTGGGACCTACACGGGTATCTACGAGTTAAGGAGCCAATCGAATGGGGAGAGTAGTGGGTACAACTAGTAGAGATAGGGGCAGGTGGCACCTATGGCAACAGCTAGGGGTACATGAAACTACCATTATTATTATTATTATCATTATCATTAGTAAGAGGGATCAACTTTCGGTGTAAATAGGGTTGGTGCGGTGTAGTTATTATCCTATAGTGATTAGAAGCACAGTCAACGTTTATCTTATTCATCTTGCTTACCTTGTCATACATGCTTATGTTACAGTCATTTCTTACTTTCCAGTGTATGTTCTTATCCGATTACTTTAATAATTATATTGTTAAGGTTACTGGACTGGCCAGACTTTATGTCTGACCTTGTTTGTTTCGCCTCTTTTCTTTCCGTTCCCCTCTCCAAGTTCTCAGGGTGGGCCTATTGGAGCTTGATTTGGATCTCTTTCTCTCTCTTTTGGAAGTGCTTGGATTACTAAAAGTAAAAGTTCATCTTATCTCTTTTTATGGCTAATTATGTTGGGGTTATGCTTTTTGTTTTATGTACTCTGAAATTAATTTGTCAAGATGGATATTAAGGGTACTTGGTTTTATTGTTGATTTTGGTGTTGTAACCAAACTATTTCTCCTCTGCAATGAAGTTGTTTTAGATTTTTTAAAGTACCAATATATGTATCTGTCTTGTTATATTCTATTCCATACAGTTATAATACTCCATGAAAGTTAATGCATTCCCTTAGTGAGTGAAATTAATGGACGTGGGGTGTTATAGTATTTATAGGTAATAGGTTAGGTAGGAGCAAGGTTCTAAATCTTGGATATCGGTCGTGTTTTGTCTCGAGGATTTTATAGACTTGATCTCGTATAGGGGGAGATCTCGGACGAAATGAATTTATCTTGGGAGCTCGTCTTGGATTTCCATCTCGGGTATGAAAGTTCATATAGGAATAGTCTCGAGGTACATGATATGTTAAAAATTGATATTTCTACAAAATTATTTATATAATGCTATTAAAAACACGGTAAATTAAGCTTGAATTTCTAAATAACTTTATTATTCTTTATTTTGCGAAAGATCATTCATACTCTAAATCGTAATATGCTTAAAGTAGAAATATTGTTAGACCAAAAACATTAAAAGGATCCAAAACATTAAAAAATTCATCATAAATAGACCATAAAATATATAATTTCATAGATAACTTGTATGTAAAAAAAATGAATATGAAAATCATAAGCATTGTAGAACATATACGAACATACAATATGGTCACTTAACGTGCAAAATGTAAAATAACAAATATTATCAGGGCTAAATTTGACTTTTTTAAATTATTGTTCTAGTTCAGGAACAAGTTTAAATTTTAACCAAAAAAACAAAGATCTCGGACGATATTCCAGTATTTCGTCTCGGTCGATTTATCGTTCGATATTGCAATATCTCGGGCGATATATTCGAAAGGAGATTTAGAGTGATATTTGTTGTTTTGTTTCGGAAGGGTCAAAAAAGAGATCTTGGAGGAGATCTCAGGGGATATTTGCGAGATTTGAAACAGTAGGTGAAAGTGTCGATAGATGACTTTAGGCAGGATCAGTAATATGGATATGCGGAATATATAATATATACTAAGAAAGATCTCACAGTAGCAATATCACAGATAAGTAAATGTAGTAATAGAAAAATCACACCAGGAATTTTTATACTGGTTCGGATCACCATCCTACGTCCAGTCCCTGATCTCCTATCTGGAATTTCACTAAACACTGTCCTCACTTAACCCTGAGGAAAACAGGTTCACAACACCCGAGCAGCCGAACGGGATTTCACGCCTCTATCAACACGAGGACTTCACAACTCGCCTCTTACAACACCGAGGACTTCAAACAAGATATAAATTTGTAGTTTGACAATGTGTGTTCTTGATAACACGAATTTTTCAATTCTTGTACAACCTTCCTATAATCTTATCCTCAAATATGATTTTGATATAATGAAGATTTGGAAGATGATATCGTTGTTTGAATCTAAAGAATAATATATAGATTCAAGGATTCAAATAACAATATATTAGAATAATGAGCTTTTGAATGCTTTTAAAGAGTAAGAATGAAATCAGCACTTAGATAGCAAGAATAGAAAGAATTGTTGTAATTAAAATGATGATTTCATGTTGCTTTTATAGAGGATGGAGAGATGTAATCATTGGTGAAGAGAAGCAATGAATAGAGATGATTTTTGGTGAAAAGAAAGGATCATAACCATTGATGAAATAGGGTGTCTATTCGAAAAGATGGCTTCAGTTCGTAGACCACTGGACTGGTAAAAAATGACCAGTAGACTGGTATTTGAATATATATACATTATATACATGTGTGCGCGTTCATTGTGCATTTTGCCTAGAAACGGTTGACCATCCAGAATGAAACCGGTCGACCGGTTTCAAGCAGTATGCACAATGAATGTGCATACATATATTCACATATATATTCAAAAAACATTGAGGTATATGATTATTTGAGGATAGATTTTAACAAATATAACTCAACTAAACACTAAATAATCAACCTCTAACATTGAATACCATTGAATCTCTTCTTTTTGTCGATCTTGAATTTCCCCATGTCATTGATCAAAACATCTTGAATTCCTTGACTCAACATTGTCCCCCTTTTTGATTGATGACAATATAGATCTGAAAGAGTTTATTACTCCCCCTGAATGTATACTCCCCCTGAAATACATACTTAAAAAAATTTCTGCAAAACACATTGTTAGTAACATTTATCTCCTCCTTTGTCATCGACAAAAAGGATTAGAGATCACACAAATTATAAAAGCACAATAAGCATTCAATATTGTAGCATATAATACAACCCAAGCATACCAAAAGCAAGTCAAGTACCTAAAGTTTTAAGGCGGACACACCTAAAATAAATACGACACTATTTATATACAAGTGCCGATTTTAAATTTTGCATAAAATTAAAACATACTATCATAAAACGCAAATGATAATAAGCTAGTGAAGTGGAGAATCGGATTACGTAGATTCCAAATCAATGGCTTTACTTTGTCCTTCATCCTTGTCTCCTCTCAATTCGTCGTCATCGTTGGTTCCTTCTTTTTCCTCCTCGGTCTCATAAGTCCCGCGACCACGTCCAACATTGTTTCCTGAGGATGTGCTTTCCTCAGATGTTGACCATGTAAATGTAGGAGGCATGGGACGTTTTCCCGGGTCTTGTATTTCAGCAGAGGAGGATGACGATGCGCAAGAAATTGCATCCCAAATAGTACTAAAGAAGGACTTAAGCTTAGAGAACCGTTTATAAAGCTTTGTATCCAAACGGTCGAGTTTGGTGTCAGTTCTTTTAAGTCTAGCTTCTAGAAGGAATTGGTTTTGTGCAATTTGTGCAAGTGAGTCCTTAGTTGACGACGAAGGGTCAAGAAGCCTGACTTCTTCGGGCTTAGGTTTGCGAATTGTAGAAGAAGTGGTCTCTTGTGGACGTTGTTGTTGGTGTTGCTCAAAAGGAATAATACTCATACAAGGGTCAGGAAGCTTCATCCTTTTTCGAGTTGCTTTGTTAATGCACTTTGGCTTGGAGATTTTAGATTCGCAAGATTTTACTCCACAATCGAGTAATAGCCGCATAATACATTCATTGTAAAATAAGTGTGGCCTTGTGCGGTCATTCACAAGCAGGATCTCGTCGAAAATCATGTTTATCCAATTTATCTCGATATCTCCATAGATCGCATAAAGTGCTTTGAAATTTTCTTTATAAACGGCATCAAAATTACCAACCCTTGGCAATAAAGATCGTGTAAGAACATGATGTATAACTCGAGCCGTGGGTCGTAAATTAATCGCCTTGGTACTCATTTTATGATCCTCGATAAAAAGATGACTGATTCTATCACGAGTGTGAACTGTACAGAAATCAAAAGAAAATTCTTGACCACTATTAGGTGAACCGAGAACCAGGGCCATTCTTTCCTTCGAAATGAAAACATGATGACCACAAACTACGGACCAAAGACAATTAGAAGCATTCTCTTGTTTGAATTTCTGTAGGTTAAGGTTAGCATAGAACAACCTAATCATAATATGATTAATCTCTATGTTGTTCTTATCAAAAGTAAGTAGTGATTTTATATGAGCCTTAACCGTCAATTATTCAACATCATAGAGGATACAAGAAGATAAATCTATGAAAGAACCTTCGTGAATGGTGTAATCCTTCATAGCATTCCATCGTTTCACTGCAATAGGATCCATGAGCCATTGTTTGATGTTAGCATCTATGGGTTGAAGTCGAGTGGAGGATGATTTTTTGGGTTTCTTTTAAGGAGGTGCCAATGAAAATAAAAAGAAATTGATTTGGGGGTTTTTGGTTTTTCAAAAGTTAGAGAAGGAGATGAATAAATAATCGGTGAAAGGATGTAGTAAAAATGATTCGACGTGTCGATTTGGAGAGGGAAAACTGAAAAAACGCTTGATCGGTCGACCGTTATTTTTGGACCGGTCGACTGGTTCCTGGGTAAATAAGTTCCAGAGAACTTTGCCGGTCGACCGTTGGATTAAAAACGGTCGACTGGTTCCTGGGGGTAATAAATTCCAGAGAACATTACCGGTCGACCAGTGGATTATAAACGGTCGACTGGTGTACTTTTGAGTTGAAATTTTTTTCCAGAGAATTGAACGGTCGACTTGTAGTTTTCAAGCGGTCGACCGGTTCAACAAAATAAACATTTCCAGAGACCTTTATCGGTCGACTGGTCTGTTCCAGATGGTCGACCGTTCCTGTGTATGCTTGTCTTTCTGGTTTCTGAATTTTTTTCAAAATAGAGAACTTTAATTTATTTCAACTCAACATGAATTTTGAACGAAGATTATGAAAAAAACTACGGAAATAAGAGTTAAAACTACAAAAATTATTTTGCAACATAAACGTTTTAAAAAACGATATAACTTAATGAGAGGTAGATGACTTGTCTTCGGATTTTTCTTGAATATTCGAAACTCTCGGTGTCCATGGCGACCAATTTTCTCTTGATCCTTCATTTCTCGCATAATTACGGTCCCATGAGTTAGGACTTCGAGATGTAGACGGAGGGTGTGGCATTGGTATTGGTTCGTGTACCCCATGTCTATCTGTGATACAAAAAAATGACGCCATTCGTTCTAAGAGGGTTAAACGATCATATGTGAGTTTTTGTTCATAATGCAGTTGACGCTGGAGATCCAACAGATGTATCTGGTAGTGATGAATTTCATTGATCTTCTCTCTCGTACCCGGAGAACAAAATAGTGCTTTCTTAGCTCGTTTGGGTTTGGGTGTATGTCTAGGAGTATGCGAACATTTTGGTCTGCTCTTCGATGTTTCCGGAGAGTAGTACTCCTCCGGTTCAGAGCTAGTGACCGAGATGTGAGACCGTTGAGCACATTCATCACATATGTGTGCCATAAGAGTATATGGACTTGTGTATGAATGTTAAAACTAGACACTAAGAAAGTGATGCAGAAAACAATAAGGAGTATGTATTTATAGCTTTTACGAAGTAGAAAGTAATTGATGGAAAGCATTCAAAGAATATGAACCACTCAAAGTTTGTAAAGCTCAAAATGAGTTGCTAATAATAGTAAATAACTATTAATTAGCTAAAAAAATGAATGTACCGGCTAGAGAAGAACTCAATAGTGTATATATATATATTTATATACATTATACACCAAGTTCGTTTCTAGAAATCAAGCCGAGCTCTCTACGTAAAGAGATAAAACTAGATTCGAGTAGAGGCTTGGTAAAAATGTCTGCTAATTGGTTGTCAGTCTGGACATATTCGAGACATATTGTTCCTTTTTCAATATTATCTCTTAAGAAATGATGTCGAATATCAGTGTGCTTTGTTCGGGAATGATTGACTGGGTTTTTTGATAAATTGATTGCGCTAGTGTTATCACAATATATGATGGACTTTGATAAATGAATATCGAAATCTCGAAGTGTTTGTTGCATATATAAAACTTGAGTACAAGCTAGAGCAGCTGATATGTATTCAACTTCACATGTCGAGAGTGAAACGCAATTTTGTTTCTTACTAAACCAAGAGACAAGTGATTTTCCAATAAAATGGCACGTACCACTTGTACTCTTTCTATCCGTGCGAGAGCCACCGAAATCAGCATCGCTGTACGATACTAATTCAAATGGACAATATTTTGGGTAGAAAAGACCAAAGTCTTTGGTGTTATTAAGATATCATATTTTTCGTCTTAGAGCTCGTAAATGTAATTCTTTAGGATTAGCTTGAAACCTTGCACATAAACAAACACTCATCATAATATCTGGACGACTCGCGGTAAGATACATGAGAGAACCAATCACGCTTCTATATATCTTCTGGTCAACATTCTTACCATGTTCATTTTTTTCAAGATGTATGGTCGTACTCATAGGGGTTGGTTTACCAGAGGTATTTTCTAAACCAAAGCGTTTGACTAAGTTTCCACAGTATTTTTCTTGACTAATAAAAATACCGTTAGAAAGTTGTTTGATTTGAAGACCAAGGAAATATGATAGTTCTCCCATATAAGACATTTCAAATTCTTTGGTCATAATATTTGCAAACTCTTTGCAAAGTTCGTCGTTTGTTGAACCAAAGATAATGTCGTCTACATATATTTGGATAACTAATATATCTTTTTGGGAATGTTTAATGAATAGAGTCTGATCAACTTTACCAATTTGAAATCCAGAATTGATAAGATAGCTTCTTAATCGTTCATACTAAGCACGAGGTGCTTGTTTCTATCCATATAAAGCTTTCTTAAGTTTATATAAGTGATCAGGATATTTCTCATGTACGAACAAAGGAGGTTGTTTGACATATACATTCTCTTTGATAAATCCATTTAAAAATGCACTTTTGACATCCATTTTATAAAGTTTAAAATCATGATGACAAGCAAAGGACAATAAAATTCGAATAGCTTCTAATCGAGCTATGGGAGCAAAGGTTTCTTCATAATCGATACCTTCTTCCTAATTATATCCTTGTGCTACTAATCTTGCTTTACTTCTGGTTATATTTCCTTGTTCGTCAGCCTTATTTTTATAGACCCATTTCGTACCAATGACTGACTGATCAGTCGGTCTTTGAACAAGTTCCCAGATATCATTGCGCTCGAACTGATTTAGCTCTTCTTGCATGGCAATGATCCAGTAATCATCAGTAGCAGCTTCTTTCAGATTCTTAGGTTCGATATTTGAAAGGAATGCGACATGACCCATTTGATTTAGTTGACTTCTTGTTCTAATTTGTGATGTTACTTCTCCAATAACATTTTGAACTGGATGATCTCTTTGAATTCTCGGAGGAGATCTAAATCTTGGTGGAGAAGGTATCACAGCAGGTTGAGGGATATCGTCAACAATTTCTGAGTCAGAGTCGTTATTTGTGATGACAGTATTATCAGTGACTATGGTTTCTTCGTCATCTGATACGATATGAGATGATTTAAAGAATTCATCAAAAGAAACATGAAGTGATTCTTCAATAGTTTTAGTTCTCTTGTTAAATATATGATAGGCCTTGCTTCGTTCCGAGTATCCGACAAATATACCTTCATCGGATTTGGAATCAAATTTTCCAAGATGGTCTTTCGTATTTAAAAGAAAGAATTTAGAACCGAAAACTTTGAAATATGAGATATTTGGTTTTCTTTGATTAAATAGCTCATAGGATGTATTTTTGGTCAAAGGTCGAATGGATACACGATTCAAAACATAACACGCAGTTGCAACAGCTTCCGCCCAAAAATGTTTTGGTAGAGTGGATCCATTTAATAATGTTCTTGCACATTCTTGTAAAGTCCAATTTTTCCGTTCTACAACTCTGTTTTGTTGTGGAGTTCTAGGAAACGAAAAATTATGATTTATACCTTTCTTTGTGCAAAATGTTCAAAATCATTATTTTCGAACTCTCCGCCATGATCACTTCTTATGTTTTTAACTTTAAGCCCTTTTGATTTTTGAATTCTTTTGACGAAGGATTTGAAATGTTTGAAAGTGTCACTTTTGTTATTCAAGAAAATTACCCATGTATATTGAGAGTAATCGTCAACAATTACAAACACATATCGATTATGATTTATTGATTGAACCTGTGTTGGTCCAAATAAATCCATATGTAATAGCTCTAATGGTTGTAACGTTGATATGACTTTCTTGGATTTGAATGACGATTTGGTCAATTTTCCTAATTGACATGCATCACAAAGATTATCAATCTTAAAGCTTACTTTGGGTAGTCCTTTAACTAGATCATTCTTGGCTAGCTTGTCAATAGTTATGTTGTTTATGTGATAGAAACGTTTGTGCCATAGCCATGGATCATTATCATTTGCTACAAGACACATATCTGAATTATGATTGGTATTCATATTCAGAATATAGATGTTTGTGTCTCTATATCCTTCAAAAGCTATATTTCGATCTTTATCTAAAATACTACATTTATTGTCCGAAAAAGAAATGATAAAACCTTTGTCGCACAATTGACTGATACTTAGTAAATTATGTTTCAAATTCCTAACTAGCATGACATTAGTAATAAGAGGTAAGTTTGATGTACCGTAATCGCTCACATCGCCTTTGCCGATGATATAGCCTTTTGAATTATCTCCAAAAGTGACGGAGCCACCACTCGAATAAGTGATATTTGTTAATAAGCTCTTGTCTCCAGTCATATGCTTCGAGCAACCACTATCTAGTATCCACTTTCCTCTTTTCTTAAGTGGGACCAGCAAAAAATAAAATTAAGTCCATGGTACCCAACTTTTTATAGGGTCCTAAGAGTTAGGTCTTAGGAGTCCAAACCCATACGGGTCCGGTATCCCCTTTATATACATAATTTGGATTATGATGCACAGAACTCAAAAAATTTTGAATGTACTTGTTCCTAATCAAATTGTTATTTGTTTTAGGAACCCACATTTTTATAGATTTGAATTTTTTCTTTTGAAATTTCACAATCGGTTTTGGTTTGGAATATAATAAACTAAGATTTTTCTTAGCTTTAGTTTCTCGTACTTCCTTATTTTCCTTTTTCTTTTACCAAGATGTTTCTTGATAACTTGTTTCTTATATCCCAAACCTTGTTTATTTGTAGCAGTTTGTGAACTTTCAATAATTTTTGTCAAATTTTCTCGACCTTTGTTAAAGTTAGAAACATTTTGAGTAATGTCGTCTAACTTTGTTTGTAAACTAGCTTTTTCAAGGTCTAACATCTTGACTTTTGCCTTAAGCTCATGATTTTCGGTAGTTAGAGCATCATTTTTCTCTTTTTGAGTTTCAATTTCTAGTCTCAAAAGAGATAGTTGAGAATCAATATTAGATGATGATTCTTGAGCTTTTTCAAGTTCCTCCTCTAATAATTTCTTCTCGTCTTTTAATATATCTCATTCAAATTCTGCTCTACTTAAATCAGCTTGAGCTTGCTTGCATTGTCGTTTTACATCTTTAAATTTATACATTAACTCAACATTTATATCTAGAACTTCTTCAAAAGTCAGAATTTGTACCTTATCTTCTTTAGCCATAAAGCATACATTAGCTTGTTCATTGTCTGAGTCACTTTCACTATCAGATGAAGATGAGTCTGAATCATCCCATGTCACTGAGAATGCCCGTTTCTTTGACTTGTCCTTTTTGTGTTTGAACTTGTCATTTTCTGTCTTCTTCTTTTGTTCTGGACAATCCTTTTGCATGTGTCCCTTCTTATGACAATTAAAGCATTCAACATTTGATGATGATGACTTATTTGATCCGAACTTCTTTCTGTTGTATCGACTAGCTTTTCGTTGCTTTAAGAATTTTTTGAATCCTTTTGCAATGAATGCTAGATCCTCATCTTCGGAATCTGAGACGTCTTCATCTTTCTCAGCATGAAAAGCTACATTTTTCTTTTCTTCTTTTTGTTCTTTTCGAGCCTGCAAGTTAGCTTCATAGGACATAAGATTTCCTATCAATTCATCTGGCTTCATGGTGGAAAGATCATTAGCTTCTTCTATTGCTAATACTTTTCCTTCCCATTCATTAGTCAGTGAATGTAGGACTGTTGAAACTACATCAAAATAAAAATATTTTTGTCCTAAACCGATAAGAGCATGATGAATGGTTTGAAACCGTGAATACATCTTATTGATTGTTTCATTCGGCTTTATTTTGAAATTTTGAAATTGACTTTTCAACAAAGCTATTTTTGCTTGTTTAACCTTGTTAGTACCTTCATGAGTGGTTTTTAGCGTTTACCAAATTTGATATGAAGAGGTACAGATACTAACACGGTTATATTCGTTTTGATCTAATGCACAAAACAACATATTTATTGCTTTTGCATTTACAGCCGCTGCGGTTTTCTCAGCAGCTGTCCATTCTGCGTACTCAGTTTTTGGATTGTCTATTTCTTTCTGAGTAGCATTCTAAGCATCATAACTTGTTGATTTCATATAAAAAGCCATACGTGTTGCCCAATAGCTATAGTTTCGGCCATTAAAGAAAGGAGATCTTTGTGTTGACTGACCTTCTGTGTAAGTGGTGTTACTAGTGCTTGTGTTATTTGCCATATTACCAGAATATATCAAATAACTGTGTTACGGATATGAGTTGACCTCGTTCTAATACCAAATGAAAGTGTCGATAGACGACTTTAGGCAGGATCAGTAAGATGGATATGCAGAATATATAATATAGACTAAGAAATATCTCACAGTAGCAATATCATAGATAAGTAAATGGAGTAATAGAAAAATCACACCAGGAATTTTTATACTGGTTCGGAGCACCGTCCTACGTCCAGTCCCAGATCTCCTATCTGGAATTTCACTAAACACTATCCTCACTTAACCCTGAGGAAAACAGGTTCACAACACCCGAGCAGCCGAACGGGATTTCACGCCTCTATCAACACGAGGACTTCACAATTCGCCTCTTACAACACCGAGGACTTCAAACAAGATATAAACTTGTAGTTTGAAAATGTGTGTTCTTAATAACACGAATTTTTCAATTCTTGTACAACCTTCCTATAATCTTATCCTCAAATATGATTTTGATATTATGAAGATTTGGAAGATGATATCGTTGTTTAAATCTAAAGAATAATATATAGATTCAAGGATTCAAATAATGATATATGAGAATAGTGAGCTTTTGAATGCTTTTAAAGAGTAAGAATAAAATCAGCACTTGGATAGCAAGAATAGAAAGAATTGTTGTAATTAAAATGATGATTTCATGTTGCTTTTATAGAGGATGGATAGATGTAATCATTGGTGAAGAGAAGCAATGAATAGAGATGATTTTTGGTGAAAAGAAAGGATCATAACAATTGATGAAATAGGGTGTCTATTCGAAAAGATGGCTTCAGTTCGTAGACCAGTGGACTGGTAAAAAATGACCAGTAGACTAGTATTTGAATATATATACGTTATATACATGTGTGCACGTTCATTGTGCATTCTGCCCAGAAACCGTCGACCGTCCAGAATGAAACCGGTCGACCGGTTTCAGGCAGTATGCACAATGAATGTGCATACATATGTTCACATATATATTCAAAAAACATTGAGGTATATGATTATTTGAGGATAGATTTTAACAAATATAACTCAACTAAACACTAAATAATCAACCTCTAACATTGAATACCATCGAATCTCTTCTTTTTGTCGATCTTGAATTTCTCCTTGTCATTGATCTAAACATCTTGAATTCCTTGACTCAACAGTAGGTAGGAGTAGGTGAGATTTGTGGACCACAATACGAAATTTCGCATCCCTGGGAGGTGGGATATGAAATTTTGCTTTCATCACATCGCATCCCAAAAAAAATGCATCACTTTGCCATCATGAAGTTGAAAAAATCACATCCTGCCTTTGAAAACCCACGCATCTTAAAAATAGGTTACAATTATGTGCAGATCAGTGAAAAATGGGTGATCCGCATGGAACTTTGCTCGTATAAGAAATATTTGGAAAATGCCAAAAAATCGCATCGCATCCAGAAATCTCGCCTTGATTTCCCCGTATTCGACATGGTGAAAATATCGCATCACCCGATGTGAACACCAAAAAGTTGCATCACATTAGGAAGCCGGATCTGCCTTTTTGAAATGCCATGTCAAATTATCGCATCCAGGAATATGATGCGTGTTCGTGCTGATCCAAAATTCCATCGATGCGATTAGGCTAAATTCTTGCATCCCTTGGAGTGATGCGATGCGGAGGAGGGTGATCTGCCAAACGCTAAGTCTAATTTTGCCAAGGCTTTTCCCTATGTTGGGTATGTGGAAATCGATGGATCCATCGTGCCGATCCACGGTTTTTGAATGTGCCAAATGTGCCCGGTTTACCAGAATGCCAAAGTGATCGGCCCGCCTTTTGCACAGGGAAAATGGCCGATCCACCATGTCGATCGCCACGTTGTAAACATGCCACACCGATGTTTGCAAAAATTTGCAACGATGATCATCCAAGGTTTTATTCATGGTTTTTCATGATTTTCCCATGCCGATCAGGCTTTTTGACGTGCCCAATCAGTTTTTGCCATTTTAACGGATTTCAACACCGTGAGTCGCGCAAGCCATTTTTCGTGATCGCGCCAAGTCGATCAGCTGTTTTTAGTACGCGACACTGCTTTCCACCAGATCTATTTATTTTTGTGCAACGAGTTTTTCCACGTGATCGAACCCACATGCTCAAGCATTTTGAGCTGATCGGATCAAGTCTATCACATATTTTTACTATGCTGGTTTTTTCCATTCCATCGACAGCGATTTTACGGATCAACCCCATTTCTATTCCTTTTCTGAATACATCGCGATTTTGACAGAATCGCTTTATTTTCTCTGACGGCGTTCTAGGTGCATGAGCGCCTCTCTAACCCAAATCTTAAAGTGTGACAGCTCTGATCAAAAAGCATGTCAACAAATAGTGTCTAATCGAATAAATAGAAATCCGGCGGAACGCTTGCATCTCAGGCTCCACACACATAATATATGATCAAAACCGCAAGGCGCTTATTGAAGAATTGATTTCCAACTATGACACAGTATGGAACCACCTTCTGATAATGTATCTCTAGAGAGGTATATAGAGGGTTCAACAAGAACATCTTGCAACCCGGCCACTCATTTCGCTACACCAGCGGTTGGGATCAGCAGTAGTTACAGAAGCATACAACAATGATAGAATAAAGAAGCAAGTGAATTTTTCTCTAAATAAGGTGGCAATACACCTTAATAGGAGCGACTCAAATAGCCGTGATTTCTTCCTGATTTTTTTCTTTTCCCGGTTATGAGGCGTAAGGTCATACTTACCTTTTTAACACCACAACATCATTTACTTTGAATGCCACATTGTTGAACACGCCAAATAATCAATTGATTTCCCAAAAATATCTCGGGCATGAATCCAAGAGAAACGAATTCCTCTGACACCAAACTTAAATACGTTTGAAGAGATCAATATACATGCTTTGTTAGGCATACTTATCAGACATTCGTCCATACAAGTTCTCCTGGGAATAGATAAACCGAAGGCACCATCCCATCAATCAATCTTACACAATTTCTACCTAGGATCTATACAACAGCCCTTGCACTATACTCTATCTTCAATTATTTTCATCATATTTGATTCGCAACGCTTATTCCCTTCTGGAGTGGTTTTCTGGGAATAAGCTGATAACCGGTCTCTCCATATTGACAACAGAAATAAAAAATAGGCCAAAACTTTTGATAGCTGGTTATTTAACCCTCAAACGGAACTTCCATACAAGCAACAATTCTATTTCCAAATGGAAATTCTACTGATCAAGTATGATGCAACACTGAGCCCCTTTAAAATAATTTCTTATAAATTGAACATTTCCCAATTTCTCATTTTTCATTTTTCATATCTTTACCCAAATATTTTTTAAAACCCGTTTAGCCTCACATGATCGTGGAAAAAAAATCCGTATATCAAAACTATTTATTCTCAATATTTCAGAAAATATCTCTTATTAACATCGGAAAACATTTCCATATTTTCACAAATTCTTATTTTCTATATTTAGAAAATATATATTTTTAACATTGGAAAACATTTCCATATTTTACTCACATTCCTTATTTTCTTCAACCAAAAGATTTAATTTTCTATGCTTAGAAAAGATCTCTGATTATATTTGGAAAACGTTCACAAAGATCATTTAACTAGATTTAAATGTACATTGTATAAAACATCGTTACGACCACTCAACCCATTAATCACTCGTTAACTACTGTATCATTAACCAATCCTCGCTACCGAGCATTAACTAATTCTTAGTCAAAAATGAAGGCAATCAAGTTGGGGTATAATTACCTATTAAACCTTAATTGAATAACATTCTTAACTTTGAAATAGACGAAGTTCACAACTTTGAATACCAACAAAACATTGCTCATGAAGCTCTCGGATTCAATTTAAGAATCCACTTCTTTTACGAAATTCATTGATTATAACTATAATGTTATAATCCAAGCTCCAAAATGTAAAACTTTAAAATATATCTTTTATTCGTTAATTTGAATAAATAAATAAATCTTGATTAAAATGGAAAGTAAATAGTACTGTCCTGAGCTCGATATAGTCGAACTTCAATGTATAACTCTCTTTTGAATAATCTCTATTCGATTAACTTTGGAATAATTTATCATTTCTGCATAACTCAATTCCCCTTTCCATTCCAAATTCACCTTTGAATTTATCATTTCCATATCCTTACCAATTTCCCAAATAACCATTTCAATCTGCAAAACGTTTGCTTTTAAACCATTATCTACTTTAAAATGTGAATATTATTCCTTTATAGAAATCTAGACTCGTTTGATCAAATAAATCTTGATTTTTCATTTGTAAATACAATTACAAGCTCGAATCCTATTTATTGAGTCACTTAATAAACCCACATCATATTATACTTCATTCGTAATCTCATTTACAAGTCAACTTCTTGTTAATTATTTGCCAAGTTTATAACTTAAGATCGACTTCATATTCGATTATAAATTATTGGTCCAAGCCAAATATAAATTTCCTGGTCAAGTTTCCAAATATATAATATAGAATTTCTGAAAATAAATTCTATTTATAAAATTCGACATAATTGGATTCCAATTATAAATCATTATGGATTTATTTCAATTCTATTCGCATTCCAACATCGAAATAAATTTCGTCGTTTCTCCTTTTGAACTATTTCCAATTTCCCTTTTAAATCCACTCTTGAATTTACATTCCCAAATTATCCAATGATAATTATTTCTCTTCATTTATAAATATTGTTTATAAATTAAACAACTTGTTCTTAATATTAAAACAAGTTATTATAATTTTCTATCCCGTTCGAAATTCAATTTCTAATTTTGGAAAATAAGATTTTCCTTTTAAAACACAAATTCATTTTCTTTTCAGTTGAATATATTTTATGGTATTTAAATACCAATTATTATAGGGCTAGTGCTACTCAAACATCCAAAACAACAAAATCTATCATAGAACATTTAACACGTCATATATCACAATATATTTATACAAACACTAATAATTTTGAGAAATCCAGTTAGATCCTTCCAATCTGTTTATTGTACATCAGCATATGTTAAACAACATAAATAATTCTGTTAGGGAAAATGGAATGGATCATTAAGGAAAAACTAATAGTAAAGGGGGGTGAATAGTGTTTTTAAGGAATTTAAGAAAATCTAAAACTTATATGATCTACTATGTGAATCACACACCATAGATATAATCACAGACACATAATCAAACACAACACAGAAATAATCAGAAATAAAATGCAGAAAAGGAAAGAACACACTGAATTTTATTTTGGTTCGGATTACTCCTACATCCAGTCCCACACAATGCTGGATTGCGTAGAGTTTTATTACTATACCAATATTCAAGTACTATCTCCTTGATTCCACGGCTATAAGGTTACCTCCAATTCCAAACTCCCTTGATCAAGTATATTTCCCATGATTTCCCCAGCTACAAGGTTACCACCGATTCCTTCCTTGATTTCAAGGTTACAAGCAACACACCTTTTCCTAAACACTTCCCAAACGATTACAATAACCTTATAACTCTTTAATAGCACTTCGATTTAGAGAGTAATGAGTAGAGAGTGAGAAGAGAAGAAGTTTTATATAAAAAAAATTGAAATCAGTAGAGTATAAATATAGAAATCATAAGAAACATGAAATATTAATGGTGTAAAGAAAGAAGATGAAGATGGAGAAGAAGAAAAATGAAAAAAATTCGAAATCATCCTCTATTTATAAGATATGAAAGGTTGCAATGCTTCTGTAATGGAAAGACACTTCCTTTCAAAATTAAAAATCTGACAGTTATATGTCGACATATGTATTCATAAAATTGAATTTTGAGCATTTTTAAAGTGTTTTACTATATATATATAATTCTAAAAAATTTTGAATTAAAACGTAGTGTTATAAATAAGTATTATAAAGTAGAAAATCATATGAAATCATAAATATAAACTATATAAATGTATTTATAAATTTACAGAGTATAAAACTATAAATATATAGTATATAAAGGTATATAACTATATAAATATTTATAAAACCTGAGTTTAAATTCAAAAGTAAAATAGAAAATATAATTAGAATTAGAATAGAATTTTTAAATGGAATTTGAAATCTGAAAATCAGAATAAAATTTGAATTTGAATTTGAACCTGGAGTGTTATTCGAAGTCTTACATAAACTAGACTCTACTACTATATTTATCTTGAAATCTTGATCACTCATGAGTCTTGAATCTTTTCTGAATTCTGAATATCTTAAACTATACGGTCTTCGGTATTAATTCCTGTATACAAATCCTACATATGTGTATGTGTGTATATATATACTTGATAAAGATGATAGTATAAATTTTTTAATCAATTAATATCGAAATAGGGTTGTTGTCATCAAAACTCCATTCTTCAACAATCTCGGACTTTTTAATGATGGCAACCTTAGTTTATAAAATATCATACTTGTAAATATTTGCTGATGATGATCCTTCTAATACTCCCCCGGTCTATATTAATCCTGTAAACTAAGTCTGTATTTTATAATTTCTCCCCCATTGGCATTATCAAAAAGGAATTCTAAAAATACTCCCTCTAAATTCTATATTTACCTAAACTATGTTATACTAAGATATATAAGTGTATAAATTGTGATTATAATACTTAATGTATATCACTCCCCCTAAATTCTTGCCTATACAACAAAGTAATAGAATACTTATGTTAGACAAAAAAGCATTATATTAAACATAGTTTTAACAAATGATATTACATGAATTACTAAGAACGTAATACATCGAATGAACGTAAAGAAACGAAAAAGAAAACCTAAATTCTAATTACTTTTGATGATGAGATACTTGGACAATTTAGGTAATGGTGACAAAAATCTCCATTTTGTTCAATCACATTTCCATTTTGATCAAACAAGACTTCATCCATACAAAAGACTTAATCATTTCTATCCATGACTTCTTGTTGGATCTCCTCTTCTTCCATCATTTCTTCCTCATCTTCTTCTAGTTCCACTTATTCTTCTTCCATTTTTTGATTATCATCCTCGATGATAATTGAGTTTGCTTGGTGGTCCATTATGAATTTATTGAGACTCCTTAACATCTTTCCTTGTCGATTTTGCTCTGAACTCATATGAATTTGGAGCACTTGAATTTCAGCAAGCATTTGAAGAGTATATTCTGTTTTCTCTTCAAGTTTGATGGCACGTGATAGGGTAGAACGTTGGAAAGGACCTTCGAATTGTCCAGTGATGGTTCGGTATTAATATTTTGGGCGTTAAAATTGGTGGAGGCCATTGTTTATTTTGTTTTAGGGTTTTTACAGAAGTAAACTAAGAGACTGAAGAAGAAAATTCGAAGTGGAGAGTCTAAATGGTTATTTTAACTAAGTTTTGGTGGTAACTAATTTTTTGAAATCTGGCAGTAATATGTCGACATAGGCAAGTATGTATGTCAAAATACTTATGTTTTTACTTTATTTTTTCGATTTTTAATGTTATTCTTATATATGTTAATATATATATATATATAATTATTCTAATTCACTTAATGAACAAATACATAATTCTCATCTAAATTTAGTGAATGTTGCTTCATTTAATGGTTTTGTTAATATATCTACTATTTGTTTATCTGTTTATATAAATTCGAGTGAAATTTTCTCTTTTCTTACGTTATCTCATAGAAAATGATGTCGTATATCGATATGTTTAGTTCCTGAATGATGATTTGGGTTTTTAGATATATTTATAACACTCGTATAATCGCAGTATATTGGTAGTTTATTTATATTTAATCCAAAATCATTTAGAGTTTGTTGCATATATATTACTTGTGAACAAGTTAAAGTAGTAGAGATATATTCTGCTTCAGTTGTTGACAGAGATACGGTATTTTGCTTTTTACTAAACCACAAGACTAGTGAATGTCCTAAGAAATGACATGTTCCACTAGTACTTTTATGATTGGATTTACATCCTACATAATCAGCGTCACGATAAGAAACAAAGTCGAATGAATCATTCTTTTGATAAAATAATCCAAAGTGTGATGTATGTTTTACATACCTTAAAATACGTTTTATGGCTTTTAAATGTGTTTCCTAAGGTTGCAATTGATATCTTGCACAGAGACACACACTATATATTACATCTGGTCTACTAGCGGTTATATATAATAGTGATCCTATCATTCCTCTATATAATTTTTGATCAATGTCTTTAGATGTATCGTCTTTACTTAATGCTATATTAGTCGCCATTGGTGTTGTTCCCCCATTAGTTGTTAAATTATATTTATTAATTGATCTCTTGTGTATTTTTCATGATTAGTAAATATTCCTTTCTTTAATTGACGAATTTGTAACCTAAGAAGAATGTTAGTTCTTCCATATGTCTCATCTCAAATTCTTGGGTCATAACATCTGAAATTTCTTTATTCATCTTATCATTTGTTAATCTGAAAATTATATCGTCAACATATATTTGTACTAGTTGTATATCCATATTATTCTTTTTAATATACAAAGTATTATCTAATTTTCCTATTTCAAGTTGGATTGTAATAAGTAATTTCTTAATCTATCATACCAAGCCCTAGAAGCCTGTTTTAATCCATATAACACTTTCTTTAACCTATATATGTGATTTGGTAATTTTTCATCTTCATGTAGAGAGGTTGCTCTATGTATACGTCTTCTTTAACAAATCCGTTTAGAAAAGCACTTTTAACATCCATTTGATATAATTTGACATTATTAAGGTTTGCAAAGGCTATTAACATCCTAATTGCTTCTAATCTTGTTATGAGGGAAAAGGTTTCATCATAATTTGTGTATAACCTTGTGCTACTAGTCGTGCCTTTTTTCTAACGACCTCACCGTGTTCATTCATTTTATTTTTATAAACCCATTTAGTTCCTATTACCGTCTTATCCTCTAGTCTAGGAACAATTTCCCATACATCATTCCTAGTAAACTGGTTCATTCTTCTTGCATGGCAAGGATCCATGAATCATTGGAAGATGCTTCCTTTGGATTCTTAGTTTCAATAGTCGAAATAAACATAGAATATCTCATATTATTTAATTGATTATTAGTCCTAACTGTGGATCCAATATCTTCTAAAATATTTTCTATAGGATGGTCTCATAGTAATCTAATTCGTTTATTTGGTTTACTATGTCCATCATTTGTATAATTAATTTCACATTCATCTTCATTGTTTTGTGTTATACTTTTATAATTTTCATCAAAGGATATGTTTAAGGTTTCTTCTATAGTATTGGTTCTTGAATTGAAAGTTCTACATGCCTTACTTCTCTCTAAATATCCAGTAAATATTCCTTTATCAGATTTCGAATCAACTTTGCATAAATTTTCTTTAGTATTAACTACAAAACATTTACTTCCAAATTAAAATTTTAAAGTATGATACTTTTTGTTTTTTATTATACAAAAGTTCATATAGTGTTTTATGAGTTAGAGGTCTAAATGATATTCTATTTAAAATATAACAAGCTATTGCAACTGCCTCAGCCCTAAAATTTCTTAGTAGTTTACTATCAGATAACATATTTCTCACACATTCTTGTATTGTCCTATTTTTACGTTCAACTACTCCGTTTTGTTGAAGTGTTCTAGGAACAGAAAAATTATGTGTTATTCCCTTTTTATTACAAAATTTTTCAAAATATTCGTTTTCGAATTGTCTGTCATGGTCACTACGTATTGTTTTGATTTTTAGTGATAACAAGTTTTGAATTCTTTTAGAAAGAGTTTTAAATTGATCAAAAGCATCACTTTTATTTTTAAGAAACAAATTCCAGATAAATTTAGAAGCGACTATTACGTAAACATATCTATTATGATTTATCGATTGGGTTTGAGATGGACCAAATAAATCCATATGAATTAACTCTAATGGTTTCGGGGTAGTAGTTTCTTCTTTTGATTTGAATGAACTTTTTAATTTTTCGAACTGACAAGCGTCACATAAATTATTAACTTCAAATTTCATTTTTGGTAATCCCCTAATTGAATCTAATTTAGAAATCCTTGAGACGTGTTTAAAATTTATATGACCAAATCTCTTATGCTAGATCTAGGGGTTACTTGTATTGTCCATAAGACATAGATTATCGTTGGAGATTTTCATAATCAATATATAGATATTTTTCTTTCTATCTGCTTCGAATATTACTTTTAAGTTCCTATCTTCTATAAAACATTTATCTTTCTCAAAGTTTATTTTATAACCCTTATCGCAAAGTTGACTTATACTTAGTAGGTTGTGTTTTAGATTCCTAACTAATAGAACATCAGAAATAGTAGGAGTTTCAGAATTACCAACATTATCGATCCCAATAATGTATCCCTTAGAGTTATCTCCGAAGTTCACCATTCCACCATCTTCATATACCAGAATATTTAGTAATTCCAGATTTTCCGTCATATGTCTCGAAAAGCCACTATCCAAAATCCAGTTGTCCTTTTTGACTTCCACATTTATTTGCCAGAAATTGAATTCTCAACAGCCAAATAACACACGATTTCGGAATTTGAATTGTCAATAGCCACCATTTCACAATTTGAATGAATTTCCAACAGCAACTTCACCCATCTTTTTAACTTTAAATTTTCAAAAGCCATGTAACAATCTTTTCCTTTATTGGACAATATTTTAGTAGATCACTTGATTTTCAACAGGATTATACGAAGACTCTTTCAAGATTGATACAATCATGAATTGACACTAGTGTTAACAATTATTTCAAAATTATCCATTTAAAATTTTTCAAAAATCAGATAATGAACTTTTTGAAAGACCTTGCCCTGGGACCAATCATTAGGGAAAGCGGAATGGATTGTTAAGGCAAAACTAACACTATGGGGGGGGTTGAATAGTGTTTCTAAGGAATTTAAGATAATCTAAAATTTATTTGACAGATAAAATCATAGGCACAGAATTAAACACAAACAAAGAAATAAAAAGAAATAAAATGTAGAAAAGGAAAGAACACACTGGATTTTATACTGGTTTGGATTACTCCTACGTCCAGTCCCACGCAATGCTAGATTGCATAGAGTTTTATTGCTAAATCAATATCCAATTACAATTTCCTTAATTTCATGGCTACAAGGTTACCACCGAATCCAAACTCTCTTGATCAAGTATATTTCCCTTAATTTCCCCGGCTACAAGGTTACCACCGATTCCTTCCTTGAATTCAAGGCTACAAGGAACACACCTTTTCCCAAACCTTCCCAAACGATTACAATAGTACTATAACTCTTCAATAGCACTTTGATTCAGAGACTAATGAGTAGAGAGTGAGAAGAGAAGAAGTTTTATATAAATAGAATTGAAATCGGCAGAGTACAAGTGTAGAAATCATAAAAACATGAAATATTAATGGTGTAAAGAAAGGAGTTGAAGATGGAGAAGAAGAATAATTAAAATTTTCAAAATCATCCCCTATTTATAAGATTTGAATGGTTGCAACACTTCTGGAACATTACAAATAGTGAAAAGACGCTTCCTTTCAAAATTAAAAATGTGACATTTGTTTGTCAACATGGCCTGTTATGTATGTCTTCGTAAAATTGAATGGCAAACTAGTTGTAGCCGATGTATACTCACCGGGTAGTACCTTTGGACCCAACCCCTGCGAGTACAGCCTGAGCATTTACCGCACAGAGAACCACTAACAGCACCCTACCACATCCCGTAGAAGCTGCATGCTTCCCTCCAGTCCAACAAAGTGATCAGACAGGACAATCAAGAAGAATAATCATATGGGCGTGCTCCTCATGTGTCTCCAGACACCACTATGACCTACTATGTTGTGTTCTTCACATTCACACATGCGAATAGGTCCAAGCGCATCACACTAATGTATTATTAGATCCAATGTCTAATCTTTTAATCACGCGCTTGCTTTATCTTGTCAGATTGCTAATTAACTTGATTAGCCACATATTAACCTTTTATTCAAGTTACAAGGTTCATTAGCTCACAATTTGCTGTTTACTTTATTTATTCATATGCCGCCGGAGCGGTCTTCCACTTATTATATATTATTTTTATTAGACTTAACACTTTCAATTATAAGTCTACCAATAATAAGCTTACTTTCTGCTTTCTTATTTAGTCGTAGCCTTGTTTTATGCTATTATCACAACTTGTTGTTGTTTACTTATTAACTTAGTTCTTGTAACTAAGGTTTATTGATAAGTTCTCTTTTTCATTTACTATAACCCATGTTATAATTCCACTTGTCCCAAGGATAAGCCTACCTATTATATTTCATTCTCATTTATATAATTAATTATAATAGGTTACATTCCCTGTACATCACAGTTCTTCTTAGGTTACTTAATATGAACCAACTTTTACTATTGTAATGTTTGTTTAATTACCATCATGTACATTTTTACTATTTCAGGAAAATATTTCACACACCTCACTAGATTGATTAATGGAAAGTTGTAATGATCCATTTCCATAATGCACATTGATCAGGATCTAATCTCTATTTCACACTAATACCTTTTCCCTTCTTTTTTTCTAACAACTACATTTACAATAATTTTGTCGTTATGGAAATGTATCCATTTTTACCTTAATCCAACTAACTCAGTCTACTACAGATTTCCCCTTTTAATTTTCTGATTTAAATGTTAATTCCTGTTTTCATTTATCGTTTCCAAAACACCGTAAATTTTCCAAATAAATTAGGCATATATATTATTTTTCCATTATTCCAAATTTCATTGTAATTCTATTTACAACATATCTAAGTTGTCATTAAATAACAATTTTAGGATATTCATGTTTATTTTAAATTCCACAATTTCTGTATTATAGTTATTCTTAATCCTAACAGAAGACTAATAGAATAGATTTGTACAACAACAATATTCTTAACGCACTTAAAAGTAAATTATACTGAAATTACCATAAATTACAATTACTTATCATGTTAAGAATTACGAGAAATGTAAATGTTAAGTATAACATTAACCAAATGGTATAATTTTAAATCCACTCACCTGATTGCTTTCCAATCCTTGATTCTAATTCTGATCTGTTATTCTGTGGCCTTTCTAATTGAATATATTATTAAGATAATCACGGAGTTACAAATTTGATGTTAAAAGAAGAAGGAGAGAAAGAAAGAAACCTTAATAATTCATCTTTACAAGATTTACCTCATGTTGACAAGAAATCTGAACACCTATATTGTAGATTTATAATCTTTGTCTTCTAATCTTAAATCATAATTCCTAAAAATTAATATTAAAATTTTCTAAAAGATTAGGAGAAGAAAGAAAATGACAGAGCCTTGGCATTGTCTCAAAAATTGCAAGTTTGAGGCTAGACTATACTAGTCTATTTAGAGTTGTACAGAAGATTCTGGACTGTCGGATTAAACAAAATAAATCTGCAATGTACAAGTGGAAAAATATAATGTTAAATGACTTAGGCCATTAACGTTAATTTTTTCCTATATTAATTTCTTTTTTAACGTTGCTTGTAACATTTATTTTCTTGCTAAATATTACTATGTAACTAAAATTCCTCCATTTATAACACATACTCAATGTTTAAAATTCAGACTTATGCATATATATATATATATGCGTATAACACGTCAAATCTTTGTCTGCTAATAGCTGCTTAATTAATGCCATAATTAACATCATGAATTCATTGATTTCTTCCTTTTAATACATATTATGATTTCAAATTCAGCTATCTTCTTGCACATTTTTCATTCACTATACATTTATTACTTTCCATCCTTAAATAAAATTTTAATTTCAAATTTTGAATTTATGTGCATATATATTTACACACAATCTTCATTTTTTTTAAAATTCAGACAGGGTTATACCGTCATTTATTTGTTAATCAATTTGGTTTGTTGTACTTTTCTGAATTTTTTATTCATATATATATATATATATATACATATATATATATACATATATTAAACACACACATGTATATAGATATATATTTATACTCACCTATATGTACAATTTTTCTTATACATACATTTATACATATTTCTCGCTTAAAATATGCATTTCTTTAGTCGTCCCTCTAAGATTAAAAATATGATGCTGGTGGCACTCGAACTTGCACCAATCACATGAGAACTCACACACTTAGAGTTTTGTTCACAAGACAAAAAACATTGGTAGTCATTTTCTTATTAGTGTTCTTCTTATATCTTCTTTTTGACGTTTGTTCTAAACTTCATTTAAACTAACTTTTTCATTTTAAGTATGTTTTCTATAATCCATAGGTCTAAATTGATCAAAAAATCACCACGAACGTAATGATACTAATTCCGTGACAAAAATTTGAAAACTTTTCAAAATTTTATTTTATTATTTAATTAAAAATGCGGGTTGTTAAATTTTCCCACCCTTAGGAAATTTCATTCCCAAAATTTGGTAAGTGTAAAATTAAGTAATTCCTCTTATAATTTAAAACCATAATGTGTGCATCCAATTTTGAAATCATTCGTGCACTTTTGCAAAGTGTAACATAACATAATAATACATGAATGAAATGAATTCCAAAGTGGTACCTCCTATATGAATGCAAACCTTCTTGAAAATTTTGTTGAAAACATGTACACATCCTAAATATACTAGCAATTTCTATTTGAATGCAATATTTTGAAAATCAAAATAGTTTTTGATCCAAATTTTCCAATATCTTACAGAGAAAGAGCATTGTAAAGGCCTCTAAATCCGTACCCATTTGAGCTGACCAATATCCTACACATTCTCATAGTGGAATTTTAACATGTGATTGACTAATATCCCATTTGAGTGTACGAAAATACAGATCTTTAATAGAAAGAAATAAGAGGATGAGAAAGATAAGATAGAACTATTAGAATAGAAGAATAAGAAGGACATCAAATTCTCACAGTGGAATTTTAACAAAATACATAATATATTACATATCAGAGTCTGTTACATCATAGTACATCATCGTCATAGTACATCATCATACATGATTACTAGTTTAACACAGATATTCAAACTGGACACTTAGAGATAGATATAATTACTAGACTGGTTCTTGGTCTCAAACTCCACACTACTTCAAAAGGGTTCCATTAGATACCTGGATCACTTGTGTAGCCATAACAAGTGTTATGAGTATCCAAGAGTTTAGGAACAACACAGAAAAATAAACTTTGGTTAGTCAGGGGACTGGTGTGAGTAACCAATTTTAAACAGATTGGAAACAAGAACGGATTATCTCCTTATGAGAACATATTGATTTAACTTTAGGAAAATCTTTCAAAAGAAATGATAATAGTAAGACCAGCCCACACATAAACATGGACAGTTTTTCCTTACTATAACCCAAAACATTTTTGACATTAAAATCATCTGATATTATGATACTTTTTATCAAATAAATAACCATCTAGCGGAACGCTTGCATCTCATGCTCCACATATATATAATATAAAATCAGAAACCGTGGTTACTTATTGGAGATTGGATTCCAACTAGACAAGGTATGGGACCACCTGTCGATCAGTGTACTCTAGAGGGGGTACTCTGGGGTTCAACAAGAATGTCTTGCAACCCGGCCACACATGACCGCCCACTCATTTAGCTTGAGTGTAGCGAATATATTACCACCTACGGTTGGGCTCAAACAACCATATTCCGAAAGCTGTAGCAGCGAAAAGAGATTAAGAAACAAATTGGAATTTCTCTAGATGGTGATAATACACCTTGCTTAGGAATGGCCCACCTAGCCATGCTGCCTGCCCGATTTCTGTCTTTTCCTGGTTGTAAGGCTTGAGGCTACGTTATCTTCCAGAACATATGGTCACCACTCTCTTTGAATGCCACATTGTCAAAACCATCGGAAATCACTAATTGATTTCCACAAAAATACTCTAGTTGTCTGGCTCAAAAAGTTTCCCTTCTCTACCAGCAACTGGTGCGTTTGAAGAAAACAACGTACGTGATCCCTTTGGGAATGCTCTGTCATACGTTCGTCCATACAAGTTGTCCTAGGATTGGACAAACCGAAGGCACTATTCTGTAAGATAAAATAGCCCTTGCATATCTCCGTCTTCAATAATCTCTGACACGCGACGTATAAATCAAACTGAAGTAGAATATTAATTCCGAACTCTTCGAAATGATTAGCATAATGTCTTTTACGTTTAGAGGATAATTAAGGAAACTGATTTCAGTATTATATCTCAAAAAATTTCTTATTTCAAAGGAAATAATTATCAACTCCCGACGATTGAATTAGATACACTTCAAGGCTTAACAGAAATGAATAATGTCAACTATAGTTTTGATTAATTCGTATATTCTTTAAATCATAAGCCTTGTCTAAACAGAATAACATATCTCTGTTGAATCTAGATATTTGACTATTTATTATAAATGATAAACTAAAGTGTGTGCTTCGCACACGGTAGTTTATACAATAATGTTAGTCCGTTTATTTCGATAATTATTTGTAATTAACACCTTTGTAAATTACCATTTATCTCTAATAAACATTAATAATTGAAGTTATATAAATTTTCTATTTTAATTTTCTATTTTCTTTTTCGTTTGATTTTCTTTAAATTGTTAAAACCTTTAAGCTTAACTACTTCGGTCCATCTTCCTCCTCCTATCTTTCTTCAAAGGCCTATGATGTTATCCTAATAAATATAAAATCTCTTCTTTTTATTTTATATTTTCGTTTTTTCTTTAAACTTTTTTTTATAAAAAAATGACCCGGCCTAAAACACTTCAGCCCAATTTCCTCTCCCTCCTTTCATTTTACCAAATCACCCCAAACTTGATGTCGCACTTGCTGATCCACTTCAAATCCATTTGTCCAATCCCTTTTGTAACGACCCATATTTGTGATTGATTTAATTGAAATATTTAATATAGTTTCAAATATTGAGTTGATATTTTAAATCGATTTTTATATTGAGTTATCAAATTAATATCGAATATATTAAATTATCGTAATATGAAAAATAATTCAATTGGAGATTTTAAACTAAACTGAAAACAATTTAGATAATTTATAGAAATTCAATTTAAAAGGAATCGATAATAATAATTTATTATCGAAGATTTATTTGTTTGAATTTAAATTATTTTGGTTATTATATATATACACACACACATTTAAATTAAATATAAAATATATTCAGTTAGTTCAGAATAGTGTTACACTGTTGAAACAATAGTGGTTACATTAATATAGTGGTTCGTGATTTAAATTAACGGACCCCGAGATATTTGGTTGTGGATAGGTACGAAATCAAATCAATATCTGTTCAAAAAGAACGAAAATCTCTTTAATCAAATCAGAATTTAATACCATGTACTTAAGCCACCCTAATTTTGTACTACCGCAGGCCTATTACTTCATCGCGAAGTATTCTTTGTTATATAAACGCAATCCTATCTTCCTCGTTCCCCTTTCAACAAAACAGAATAAAATCATCACATCCCTCTCCCATTTTCAATTCACTTTCAAAAAATAAAAAGGGATTTAAATTTGATTTCGGCGGCACCGAACTTGGGCAGTGAGCGACGAGTGAAGCAGGGGCCAGGCGCGATTATTGTTTGTGGTTCGGCAGTAGGTATCACGGTACCTAAGGGTTTATTTTAGGGATTTCAAGTTCTGGAGTTGGGTGCGATGTCGGTGGTTGCGGATGACGATGTTTGTTAAGGTGTTCGGTTGGGAAAAGCGCAGTGACGTGAGGTAGAGGGCGGCGCTGGTTTCGGGTATGACCACAGTGGAGTTCGAAAATCGATTTTCTAGCTGGTGATGCTGCGTTTAGTTGTGAAGATCGTTCTCAGTAGGGTAGCTACTGTTTGGAGGTCTTGAAGGCCAGAAATAGAATTGGCCTTGGTTTGGGGAATTGAAGGGGGTATGGCAGTAGTAGCATAACAGCGCCAACAAGTGTAGATTAAAGAGAAGGAGCTAGTAGGATTTGTCAATAACTTGTTCGTTGGAATGCCGGAGTAGATGATTAAAGTATTTAGGCTGATTTAAGTGAAGATGGATCAACAATGTTTGATTCACTTTGTAGTTAATCGAAGATAACAAGGTATACGTTCTTATCAAATTCGAAGTATATAGAAAATTTATTTATTCATTTTAGTAGTTCATTTAAATGAGTATTATATTAATCAAATAATAAAATTTAATAATCATAGGTTCAGGATATACGATTCGAGTAATTCGTAGCTGAGGATTTCATAACCAGGAACTTAAAAATTGAACAGGAATGAATCTGCAAATTTAAAATCACGGTGAGTAAATCTCACTCGCCTGTTATTTAGAATTATTTTTATTCGTTAAAAATAATTGTGTTGCTTGTTTGAATGGTTTCTGGTTGATTTAAATATATTAGTTATTTAGGGTTGACTAGTATATATATATTGGGTTGATGATTGGACTGTTCCCGTAGTCTCATTAGCGGATGCCCGCAGTTTCATAGCGGATGATTTCCCTATGCACCCTACAAATATATTAGTGGATGACCTTCATACCGCGATATCCTCCCTCGAAGCAGGATGGGTATTATTTATGTTGACTAACGCCTGTGGATGCAAGAAAACAGGTTGGAGGGATCCAACTGGATTCCTCAAAAATATATTATCTGTTTATTTATTTGTTTGCATATATACTGTCATATATGATGTGTTAGAAAACCTGAAATAAATAATTGGTTGTTTGGTGTTTAAATATCACTGGGCCTAAATGTTAGTTTAAAAATATCCTGTAAAGGATATTTGAGATTTAATAGGAAAATTCTATTTTTAAAATAGAATTTGAAATTTTAGAATGGAATAAAAATATTTACCTATTTTAAATAAATAAAAACAAGTAATTCATTTATAAACGAAGTTTATAAATGAAGTGAAAAGAATTATCATTAGGTAATTCAGAAATAAAAAACACAAGTGTGAAGTTGAAAAGGGAAAGTATTTCTTCCTAAGTAAAAATTATTGATTTCAACTGAATTGGAAATCAAGACTTGTTTAATATAGAATATAAAGAAAATTCAAACAGAAATTGAATATAGAAATTCAAATGGAGTTTAAATATAGAAAATATAAAGGAAATTCAAATATAGAATTTGAATATAGAGAAAGCAAAATGGAATTTAAACAAAGAAATTTTAAATGTAGAATTTGAATAAAATTTGAATATACAGAAATTTGAATAGAATTGAATAGAATTTGAATAGAATTGAAAATAGAATTTGGAAATAGAAATTTCAAAGAGAATTTGAGATAGAAAGTTGAAATCATTTTGAAATAGGAACGACGAAATATATTTCGAAATGTAGAATTTTAAAACAGAATAGAAATAAATCTAAAGGATTTATAATTTATAAAAGGAATTGAAATTAAATATAGAAGATCGAAATATAAATGAATTTATTACTGATTAAGGAAAAATCGACAATTTTAGAAGAATGGAAATAGTACGTTGAATTGGGAAAATTTGATTTGATATATATTAAAAATATATCAGAACGAAGTTGAAGTTATTATAGACAAAGTTTAAACGTTTATATTTATAAATATAATTAAAACGAACTCGCCACAGCGCTGTAGTTCGTAAATTGGCGTTTCGAACTTCAATTGAGTATACATAACTCAATTGAAGTCGGAATTCTTTGAAACAAGAAACGTTAGGACCGATTTGATAATAGTTTTCTAATGGAGGAGAGAAATCTAGATTTCGTCGAATAAATTTTGAGTTATATCAAAATCAAATTTTCAGAAAAACAGCGCCATAACCATTTAAAAACCATAACGGTTTATTTAATTTTATAAAAGGATTTTAAGCGAATAAAATCCGAATTTCTTTTAAGAAAATTCCAGATTTGAGTTTAGATTATATGTGAACTCAAGTGGAGTAATGAATTGAATTTTGAAACAGAAATCAGATTTTTGATTATTGAATAGAATTAACTAATTTGAATAGTAACTAGTTAATGTGATTTTGAATTGATATTGGGCTTTGAAAAAGTGAATTCGATTTGAAAATTTATATTCAAAATCGAAAAGGAAACTAGAATTGAAATTGAAATTCAATTTGGTTATGAGCAAGTTAAATATTTTGTTTGAACATGTTATGTTCAAACCAAGAAGTGAAATAGACAAAATAGCTAATTAAAGAATAAATGTGCGAAACTGAATTCAAACGATTGGATTGAGTTGAATTGAATTGGAAACAGGTAAGCATGTGTCAGACAGGCATGGGATGGAGTTTATAAAGATTTTAATTTATGTGCCTGACAAAAAGGTACATGTTTAAATTCATATATGAGATTTTATGAGCCGTATCGGCAAGCCGCTTGGCTTTTTCTTTTTCTTTTGGATTGGTGAGGGCCATGGGAGGCTATTTGAAATATCCCGATGCTCCCGGTACAAAGTAGGTTATGGCGAAATTTTCCGGATATTTAAGGTGTTAGAATATTTTTTAGAAAATTTGATAGTTAGAAATCAATGTATCGATATATATTGAATTCAATAAGTAAATGAATTTAAAAATATAATGTTATAAACAAAAAGGAAATCGATAGGCTGGTAATAGAAAGAGAAACATATATACGTTTAAAAATGAATAATTTGTTTGTATGGTGTGGATTATTCAAGGTAAGTGGTTTTGTCTGTTTTGAAGTTAATGATGTTTTCAGTCAAGGTCTGAGAGGTAAGTTTACCCAAACATGATTGATTTCATTTTTAATTGATAAATAGCAAGATCCAGTCTCGAAGAGAAGTGTTTGAATAAGAGTTAGTTGAATAAAATATTTTGGGTTGTTGTAACGATGTTTTACACAGCATTCGTTTTAACCCAAGTGGTGGAAATTTTGGAAATACAAAAGTAAATATTCCCTGAGTATAATTAAAGTATTCGGGAAAGAGAAAAGTGATTGAAATTGTTTTTTTTTTCAAATACAACAAGAATATATTTTCTAACTATAGAAAATAATAGAAGGCAATATATGGAAATGTTTTCCAAACAGCGTAAGAGGCCAAGATGATTATTGAAATTAATTGGTTAACAAATATTGATAGAGAAATAGAGAAGTGAATTAATTAATGAAATATTAATTAATAGGCCAAGTGATTGATTGATGTTATGGATGAATGGATGTTTGTTTATTTTTCTTCGATAATTAGAGAACCGACTATCGAAGTATTTGCCAATAATCGTTGTCAATATGGAGAGACCGGTTGGATTATTATCCGTGAACCACTCTGTATTAGCAGTAGCATTGAGAATCAGATTAAACGAAGGTAATCAAAGACGGTGTAAAGTGCAAGGGCTTTTTCTACTAATAGAAATTGTGCCTTCGGTTTCGTTCAGTCCCAGAACGAACGTATATGGACGGATGTTAGACAAAGTATTTCCATTGATCGAATATGTTGATCTGTACAAATATATATAGTGGCAACGGATTTATTCCCTTAGCAAAACATCCAAAATATTTGTGCAAATCAATTAGTGATTAACAGATCTGACAATGTGGCATTCAAAGTGATTGTGCTATCAATGAATAGAAAGTAATCGTAGCCTCAGGCCTCAACAACCGGGAAATGACAAAAATCGGGCAGGCAGCATGGCTATGTGGGTCGCTCCCATTAGGGTGTATTATCACCTATATAGAGATTCATTTAATTCTTTATTCTATTCGATGTTGTCCCATTCGGGAAACGGTTGCTGATCCCAACCGTTGGTGATATACATTCAATACACTCAAGCGAAATGAGTGGTCGGTCATGTGTGGGCCGGGTTGCAAGATGTTCTTGTTGAATCCAGTGTATTCCTCTCTAGAGATACACTATCGGAAGGTGGTTCCATACCTTGTCATGTTGGAAATCCAATCTCCAATAAGCACCCTACGGTTTTTGATTTTATATTATATATGGAGCGTGAGATGCAAGCGTTCCACTAGATTCTATTATTTGATTAGACATTATTATAATATCACTGGATTTTTGTATCAAAGTGTTTTGGGTTATAGTAAGGTAAAAACTGTCCACGTTTATGTGTGGCTGGTCTTACTATTATCATTTCTTTGGAAAGGATTTTTAAAGTTAAATAAATGGTTGGAGTTTGCTCACACCAGTCCCATGACTGACCCAGAGTTTATTTTGTTTGTTTTCCCTAAACTCTTGGGTGCCCAAATTTGTATGGGCAGTCAAGTAGTCAGGATTTTTCAGATTCACTTGGATGACCTGGAAGCAGGAGGCTTCACTAGTTAGCTATAGACTATCATATATTCCGCTGTGAACCATGTTTGTATCAGGAAACATGTGTTTATAACTGTTCCAGGAATAACTGTTGTGCTCTGATGATGGTATGTATATAAAGTTACTTATTTGTATTTCAAAAGTTATGTTATATAATATATTTTATTCGTTTTGCTGTGAGATTTTTCTTCTTTGTTTTCTTCTATTCTAATATTTCTTTCTTTCTATATCTCATCCTCTAACTTCTTTCTAATAATGATTCATATTTCTGTGCAATTTGGGTTGGACTTGTGGTGTTATTAGTCAACTCAGATAGTGCATATTTGCGGGTCGTTACACCTTTTTTCAAGTTCCAAGTTCCATCGTGCCACTCTAGTTTGGCAAAGGACAAATGCATTATCACCAAAAAAACCGTTGCTCCATCTATTCGTTCTTCTTATTACTTGTCCTGTTGATACTCCACCGATACCCATGTACATGGTGCACGTGCACAAACCATCAAGCCACTACCTACCCTTCGCGATCACCTATACACGTTGCTGATCGCCTCCTAACCTCGTCGCTCAACTCCGATCTAGCCACCCCTTCCGCTAAAGTGTTTTCACTGTTTCAAACTTCATCGTCGAACTGGGTTTCATCCAAGAAACCACTTGTCGCTACCTCCTCTGACCACTAGGGTATCTCTGACTTCACCCACGCCATGCCTACGACCTCCAGCTCCAATTTCACCCTATGCACAACCTCCAACCGCCATCGAGGTGGTGCAGTTCAAACGAGAACAATAGTCACACAAAATGAACCCATAACCCTATTTTTGCCTCGTTTACAAAATATATGCATTAGAAGATTTGTTTTATATTTTTCCTATAATCTCCTACCCTTCATGTTATCCATCTGATCGATCCAAGTGAATGTGAGTCGGTTTTAAGTGTTTTGAAGAAGGGGTCGGTCATATAATTATTAAGAGGGATCGGTCGTAGAGCCCAACGCCTGGTCGCTCTGAGAACCAAAGCCTCCGGGTCGCTCCAAAAGGGGAAAGCTTTATGGTCGCCCTAGAGACAAAAGGCACCTGGTCGCTCTCTTTTATACGCTGACCCAATCGCTCCAGATCCAGAAGCCACCTGGACGCTCCAAAGGCTAAAGAAAGCTGGTCGTTTCAAACTTGCTCGCCCGCTAGCCTCTGATCGCACCAGCCAGCTTCAAAGTCTTTTAGTCATTCCTGGTCGGTCCGCTCCACACTTTAGCCTCCTGGTCGTCCTTTCTTCTGGCGGAAGCTCCTGGTCGGCCAAAGCACTAGAAGCAACCTGTGATGGCGTGACAGCTGGAAACAACTAGTGACAACCGGCAGTGGCATTTCCGTAAATACTGAAAATGCCGACCAGGCCCCTGCATACAAGATTTCAGCCATTTCTCCGCCTATAAATAGGACCCTACCTCCATTATTTTGGGGGGACTTTTTCTGGAACTACGAGGAGGTGCTGCCTAATTGCTTTCGGGATTTCTCCAAGCATTCTTACATCTCTTTTCCATGATCGATCACAAATCTATGGAGCATTGGAGCATGTGGAGCATAGCTTTCATGGAGGAACAAGCATAAGCACTCTTCAGACTACTCCATTTCTTCTTGATCATCTAAGGAGCTTTTATCCATGGCTTTCATGGAGGGATTGGCGTAAAATACGTCAAGCTTTCATCCATTCTTTCAATCGGTTGTAAAGATAAATGCATGTCAAAGAAGCTTGTATGAATGCATAATGGAGCAAATATTGTAATTTTGTGGCTACTAATGAAATCCAATCTTCAAAGTGGACGTAGGCTCGAATAAGAGTCGAACCACTATAAAATTCTTGTCTTCTTTCTTTATTTTGGTATTTTGATGCTTTTGAATGTTAGATATGGCCTCACACAACTCTAATGGTTTTCTAACGCCCCGCCTCTGAAAAGGTGACGTGCTTCCTAAGCATCTCGCCTCCGATTAGGTAACGTGTTTAGAAATTCCATTTTGGTTGTTATACCAATTTTCGGTATCAACAATTAGGCGCCCACCGTGGGGCCGGATCTACTTTCTGGCATCAAGTATACTACGCAGATCTTGAGATCTTGAAGCTAAGCCTTAAAATAGCTCGCTCCTGCTAGCGATTTGGACCTTCTGACGGATTTTCTGCAAAGTTCAAATTGCTTTCTGAAATAATGCCACCAAAAGCAAATAAGGAAGCTAGAATTAGAATCTCTAACGGAGAAAATCGGGATGAGACCCCCGTGGCTAACCGATTTGAAGTGGGAGAGACATCTAATGGAGTTGTGAATGTCACAAGAGACGAGCTTGATCAGGCTGTCGCTGGATTGACGCAACAGCTAGAGATAGCTAACAAAGCCATGTTGACAAAACTTGATTCTCTCTTTCCTCTTCAGGCAGCTACGGCAAAGGTGGCCTCTAAGCCCATTCGTGCAGAGGATGCTGGTTCTTCTTCTTCTAGTCCAAATCGGGAAAAATCTTTTCAGGAAATCTCCGATCCAGATAAAGGAAAGCATGAGGTTTCGAAGCAAGCTGATCGGAACCGCACTGCAGGGATCACTTCTCATCAAGCGGCCAATTCTGCCAAAGGGGCACTTTCCAATCAAGAAAGACCAGGGCCCCTAAGTCTCAACCGCGATGGTTTGCTCAGGCAAGCCTTCGGTCAAGACAAAGGTGTCCGCCCCGCAGATAGCCTCCCTGAGAAGGAACGCCTCAAGAAAATGGTCCAACATCTTATGAAGGAAAGCCAATCTCGAAACGATAGTGAGGCTGAATGGGAATTCGCACCGTCCAAAACCCCCCTCACTGAAAGGATTAAAAAGACAACTTTCCCACGCAAATTCAAACCTCCTTCAATCCAAGCTTATAACGGGACAGGCGACCCCAATGTGTTCTTGTTTCGATATGATCAGCACATGGATGGGGCACAAGCAACCGACGAACTTAAGTGCTTGTACTTCCCGGTGTATTTGGAAGGGGTTGCGTCATTATGGTTCACAAGGTTGCCTCCCCGATCTATTGATGACTTTGCCACATTGGCAAGATGCTTCCGAGACCAGTTCCGCCTCCAAACAACAAAGGTCAGAGATATCATGTCCCTCAACGAACTTGAACAAGCTCCTGGTGAAACGATTAGGTCTTTCTTGAATCGTTTTAATGCTGCTGCTGCAGAAGTAGGGACCCAAGAGCCATGGCTAATTCTAATGGCCTTAAAGGGGGGCATTGATAAGCTGTCTGAATTCGGAAGGTGGCTAAAAAGAAAGAAACCTGAGACGCTAGAAAAAATTTATGACAAAGCTGAGGAATACATGTGTCTTGAAGACGATCCTATCTATTCCGTTGGCAATGTCAAAGCTAAGGTGGTCCCGGAAAGGAAGGAAGCTCCCAAAAAGAACAGTCAAGAAAATTTTGGGGAAGGTCAAAAGAGAGGAAGCAGTAATGATGCTAGAAATGATAAGGATTCCAAGAAACGGCGTTTCTTCAAGCCAACGGATTTTACTCCGTTGAATGATACAATCGAGCACATATATATGGCAACAAAGGATGCAGAGGGCTATCCGAGCCCAAAGCCCGTAAAGGTGTCCGAAGAAGCTGCAAACTCAGGGAGGTTCTGTCGATTTCACAATCGGCCGGGACACGACACTAATGAATGTCGACACCTAAAAAACTTGATTGAAGAATTGATAAGGCAAAATCGTCTCCAGGAGTATGTAAAGTGTTCACCAGATACCGAGCCTGTCCAGAGGCAGCAGGTCCATCCAAGTCAAGATAGAAGAGCACCAGCGAATATTCCTCGACCTGTTATCAATATAATCAGTGGCGGACCTCATCCTGCAGGGGATACTTGGGAAGACATGATCAGGTATACTAATGAACCAAGAAGCATTCCAAAAGGAGACGGTTTTGAGGTTTGCAATAATTCTCTTCGTCGAAAAATGCCTAAAACATCCTGCGAAGATGTTATCTTCCGGGATCGGGATTCCGACGGAATGTTGGTTCCAACTGTTGACCAAATGGTGATCACCATTGGCTTGGGTCCAGCAATAGTAAAGAAGGTGTTGATTGATAACGGAGAATCCGTGAACATCCTGTTTTACAGTATTTTCTCTAAAATGGGTCTATCCATGGATAATGCGCGAGCTAGCAAAGACAAAATACACGGGTTCACTGGCATACCAACTCAGCCAATAGGTGTGATCGATCTCCTTGTAGAGCTAGGAGAGGGAGAGAGGCAAGTCTCCATGATACAATCTTTCGTTATAATTGACTCACCTTCAGGGTACAATGCATTCTTGGGAAGGCCAGCACTTGCCGACTTCAGGATAGCTCTTTCTCCTTGGTGCTTGATGATGAAGTTCCCGACCGCAAATGGGGTGGGAGTTATCAAAGGGGATCCTCAGGAATCAAGAGAATGCTATATGGCAGAGCTGATTGAAGCTCGGAAATACGAAATCCGGAAGGATGCGGAGACTCCTCTCTACATCCATGAAGCTCCTTTATAGCAATTAATGACCATCCCATGCGCTGGAACATATAACGACATGCAGGAAGATATGGACCCACGAAAAATCAGTGCAGGGGATGAAAAGGTAGCACCAGCTGAAGCTACCATTTCCATAGAGATCCATGATAGTGATACAAATAAGCTAATAAAGATAGGCTCCCAATTGGACCCTATGCTGCAAAAGGAATTAATTAGTTTTCTGAAAGCAAATTTGGATGTCTTCGTTTGGAATCACTCAGATATGTGCGGGATACCTCCGGACGTAATAGTGCATAAGCTGAATATTGACCCCAACATGCGCCCGGTGAAGCAGAAAAGACGGATACAGGGCCTAGAAAGTTCTGAAGCTTTGAAAGACGAAGTGGATAGGCTATTGACGAATAATTTCATTCGAGAATCCACCTATCCTAATTGGGTGTCCAATCCGGTCCTTGTGAAAAAATCAAACGGCAAATGGCGAGTGTGTGTTGATTATTCTGACTTGAATAAGGCTTGCCCAAAAGATAGTTTCCCCCTACCTCGAATTGATCAACTTGTTGATGCAACGGCGGGGCATGAGCTATTGTCTTTCATGGATGCATATTCTGGATACAATCAGATTATGATGCACGAGCCAGACCAGGATAGTACCAGTTTCATAACTGATCGTGGTTTATATTGTTACAAGGTAATGCCGTTTGGTTTGAAAAATGCAGGTGCCACCTACCAACGCTTGGTGAACGCGATGTTCAAAACTCAAATTGGAAAGACTATGGAGGTTTATGTTGACGACATGCTGGTAAAATCCAAAGAAGCAAAGAATCATATAGAGGATCTTGATGAAATGTTCCAAATCCTGAGGAGATACGGCATGAAGCTCAATCCATTTAAGTGCTCGTTCGGCGTAGCATCAGGAAAGTTTCTTGGTTTCATGGTAAATGCTCGGGGCATTAAAGCAAACCCAGCACAAGTGATTGCTTTACGAGAAATGCAAGCTCCATGGACTAAGAAAGAACTCCAATGCTTAAACGGCAAGGTAGCAGCATTAAGCCGCTTCATCTCAAGGGCAACGGACAGGTGCATTCCCCTATTTGATGCATTAAAAAAGGAAAAGAAAAGCTTCCAGTGGACTCCTGAATGCCAGCAAGCATTTGAAGATCTCATCAAGCATATGGAATCCCCTCCGATGCTATCGAAGCCTAGGGATGGAGAAAGCTTGCTCTTATACCTTACAATGTCATCCCATGCGTTGAGCGCAGCACTCGTTAGGGAGGCAGACAAAGTGCAGTGGCCAGTATACTATATTAGCAAAAGGTTTACTGGGGCAGAGATGAATTATCCAAGGATAGAGAAGCTTGCGTATGCCTTTCTCATCGCATCACAAAAGCTCAGGCCCTATTTCCAATCCTACTCTATTAAAGTCCTTACCGATCAACCCTTGAAACAGGTGTTGTTCCGTCCGGAAACTTCAGGGAGACTCCTGAAATGGAATATTGAACTTAGTCAATATGATATCACTTATTATCCCAGAAAAGCAATAAATGGGCAAGCTCTGGCCGACTTTATCGCTGAATTCACTGACAGAGGAGAGGAAATGGAGGAAACTAACGAAGTGGCCGTTAGGTGGAAACTTTTTGTCGATGGCGCTAAGAATGAATATTGTGCTGGGGCAGGGATAGTATTCGAAACCCCAGAAGGACGATATGTATGCTGTGCTCTGCGATTTGAATTTCCCATCACCAACAACGAGGCTGAATATGAAGCATTACTTGGAGGATTGCGGGTTGCAAAAGAATTAAGCTTGAAAAGTCTACTAATATTCAGTGATTCACAGCTAATGGTTTCTCAAATCAAAGGTGAATTTCAGACTAAGATGGGAAGGCTTCCGACATATCTACTTAAAGCCAAAGAACTTCTCGACAACTTGGAATATTATTCTATCTCTCATATTCCCCGCAGAGAAAATTGGAAGGCAGATTTTTTATCAAAGCTGGCTAGCACCGGAGATCCTCAAATCTTCGATCTAGTTCCTGTGGAAATATTATCTAGTTCCAGCATTGAGGAATCCGATATAGACTGGGTTATGGAAGCAACCAACGAGCCCAACTCGTGGATGACCCCTATAAAAAACTACATACTTCACGGAACACTTCCTGAGAAACCAAAGGATCGCAGAAAACTGCTCCGAAAGTCTCGCCTATATCTCATCCAAGACGGTCATTTATACAGGAGAGGATATTCAACGCCATTACTACGGTGTGTGACAAAGGAGGAATCTAAAGCGATTTTGGCGGAGCTACATGAAGGAGATTGCGGAGGTCATGTTGGTGGACGGACTCTTGCCAAAAAGGTCCTTCGATATGGTTATTTTTGGCCCGATGTGAACTTCGACTCAATTACATTCACTAAGAAATGCGACCAGTGCCAGAAATTTGCAAAAATTCCAAGAGCTCCGTCAACTGAGTTGACACAGTGTTGAGTCCTTGGCCATTCGCTGTCTGGGGCATAGACTTGATTGGAGCAATACCTACCGCAAAATCGAGCTTCAAATATGCTATAGTGGCCGTGGATTACTTTACCAAATGGGCTGAAGCTGAACCATTGGCAACTATCACATCGAAGAAGGTTATCAACTTTGTGTTGAAAAATATCATATGCAGGTTTGGGGTTCCGCAGAAAATTATCACCGACAATGGCACACAATTCGAAAGTGATGAATTCAAGGATTTCTGCAACAAATATCATATTCAGAAAAGCTTTGCAGCAGTTGCCCACCTGCAGGCCAACGGGCAAGTGCAGGCAGTCAACAAAATCCTGAAATCCACCATTAAAAAGCGTCTCGAGAAAGCTAAGGGCAACTGGATTGAAGAATTGCCACTTGCCCTATGGGCTTATCGTACGACTCATAAAACTGCAACTGGGCATACTCCGTTCTCCTTGGCATATGGTTCAGAAGCAATGATACCTGTGGAGTTAGAGATTCCAACTCACCGCAGAATTCATTTTAACCAAGAAGAGAATGAAAAGCTGCAACTTGAGGCTCTTGATTTACTCGAGGAGAAAAGGACCGAATCAGAACTTAGAATGGTCGCCCATCAGAGAAGAATTGCTCGACACTTCAATCAAAAGGTCAGGCATAGAACATTTGAAATGGGAGACCTGGTGTTAAAGAAAATCATGACCGCAACAGGAGTCTTTGGCCCCAATTGGGAAGGTCCATTTGTCATCGACCAAAAGCTCCTCGACGGTACCTTTAAGCTCAAAACTAAAGATGGAGTAGAACTCCCAAGGGCCTGGAATAGTGATCACCTTCGTCGCTATTTCAAATGATTTTCTAACTCATGTACTTTTGTATGAATATAGTAAATACTTTGTATAAAATTACATGAATATAAATCCAGCAACACTTCTGACTCTGTCTAAGCTTCATATTCGCATGCCTTTGATCATATATCCAAAAGACGCATAGCTATGGTTACAGGACACAATATCTCCGTCATCCTGTTTTCCGGCATGAAACTCGCCATAGCTTTACTGAAGAAATATGGTCCAAAAGCAGGCGCAATCTTAACCCAAACCCTCTCCGAGGATTCTCAGTCGAATAATAAACTGAGTCTTCTCCAGGGGTGCTCGGTCAAATAACCCAAAGTCAGACAAAATCTGATCGCGTTATAACCGAGTTTCTTAACCCAAACCCTCTCCGAGGATTCTCAGTCGAATAATAAACTGAGTCTTCTCCAGGGGTGCTCGGTCAAATAACCCAAAGTCAGACAAAATCTGATCGCGTTATAACCGAGTTTCTTAACCCAAACCCTCTCCGAGAATTCTCAGTCGAATAATAAACCGAGTCTTCTCCAGGGGTGCTCGGTCAAATAACCCAAAGTCAGACAAAATCTGATCGCGTTATAACCGAGTTTCTTAACCCAAATCCTCTCCGAGGATTCTCAGTCGAATAATAAACTGAGTCTTCTCCAGGGGTGCTCGGTCAAATAACCCAAAGTCAGACAAAATCTGATCGCGTTATAACCGAGTTTCTTAACCCAAACCCTCTCCGAGGATTCCCAGTCGAATAATAAACTGAGTCTTCTCCAGGGGTGCTCGGTCAAATAACCCAAAGTCAGACAAAATCTAATCGCGTTATAACCGAGTTTCTTAACCCAAACCCCCTCCGAGGATTCTCAGTTGAATAATAAACTGAGTCTTCTCCAGGGGTGCTTGGTCAAATAACCCAAAGTCAGACAAAATCTGATCGCGTTATAACCGAGTTTCTTAACCCAAACCCTCTCCGAGGATTCTCAGTCGAATAATAAACTGAGTCTTCTCCAGGGGTGCTCGGTCAAATAACCCAAACTCAGACAAAATCTGATCGCGTTATAACCGAGTTTCTTAACCCAAACCCTCTCCGAGGATTCTCAGTCGAATAATAAACTGAGTCTTCTCCAGGGGTGCTCGGTCAAATAACCCAAAGTCAGACAAAATCCGATCGCGTTATAACCGAGTTTCTTAACCCAACCCCTCTCCGAGGATTCTCAGTCGAATAATAAACTGAGTATTCTCCAGGGATGCTTGGTCAAATAACCCAAAACGAGAAAAAATCTGATCGCGTTATAACCGAGTTTCTTAACCCGAACCCTCTCCGAGGATTCTCAGTCGAATAATAAACTGAGTCTTCTCCAGGGGTGCTCAGTCAATAAATCAAAGTCAGATAAAACTTGACTACGATATTACTGAGTCTTTGACAAGGAAAACCTTTGAGAGGCATCCAAACATTTCTCGAATACCCAACGCATTAGGACGCAAAGGATAAGAGATTATGGATAACACATGCGAAGGACGTATGAAGAATGAAAAAGCTCCAAATGTCACAATGCAATGACAGACGCTTCCAAAATTCTGATCACAGCTTGAAAACGTCCAAATCTCAAATCTATTTTCAATCTATTAAGGTTGAAATGTCCCATTGGTGCGGGGGCATGTAGCAAAAGCAGCTCCTTGATTTCTCACATACCAAAGGATCATCTCAACCATTTATAAGCAGGAAATTCATAAATAAGCATAATGTACAAACCAGAATGCGCAGAAGAAAGCAGTAACAAGGTTATAAGCACCAAAACGCAGAACATCGTCACATACACGTACCAAAATAAAACTACCAGTGTCGCATACACAACCAAAAGTAGGTGGTAAAAAGGGTCATGAAGCGAGGACTGGCACTCGCTTAATACATCCAGTCATACAATATCTACAAACACTGGATCTGAAACCCCCATGTCAAGCATTCTTACCAAGAGATTTCTCCCCATCACAAGGGGAAGGGGGAAGGACCTCGCTTTCCTGGCCCAAAAGTTCGACAATCGTCTTATCCCTAGACTTGAGAGCTCGAATGAGGAGGGCCTTATCTTCCTCCAAAAGAGCTATACGCTTGAGATGCTCACGATTCAGCCACGAAAGATTGTTGACAAGGTCATGCCATCCTGTCAAGTCTTTAGCCAAGTAATTGCTAAGCATGTCAAAATGTCTTTCAAGCCAATCTTTCACTTTGTCAAGCTGAGTTGGCCCATCAAGCTGGATAGAGTTCACGTCATCAGCAAGCACTCTATAGTCGGACGGGTGTATATCAGGATTAATGAACACCCCATCCAAGCAGTATCCTTTGAACCGATCAGCAAGCTCGGGGTGACATGGCAAGAAACAATATTGGGGTCTATTTATGACAATTCGAAGTTCATTCAGGGAAGGGGTTCTCACAGCAGGATCACTAGTTGTAGAGCAAGCTTCAGGCACAGGAGATTTACCAGCTCTGCGCTGTCTTTTAGAATCACTATCCTCCTGCTGGGGGTTTTCTGCCATACTATGCTTACCTGTCATCCTGCACAGAAATTTCACAAATTTTTTGGTCAACAATCAAATTCAAGCAAGTGTTGCAAACTAAATTGATCGGTCATGATTGGTCAAACAAGAATGGTCGGCCTGAAAGTTATCTAAGGCTGATCACTTTAAAAGTCAAAAACTGGCAAAGCGTCTGATCACTCCAAGTCAGTCAAGCTCCGGTCGCTCTAAGCTGATAGAGCACCTGGTCGTTTCAAGCCAGTCGAGCCCTGGTCGCTCAAGACTGAAAGAGTACCTGGTCGTTCCCAGCCAGTCAAAACCTAATCTCGTAAAATTAGCCTCTTCTGGATCGGTAAAAACATCCCAAGGCTGGTCGTTTTATGATTAGTCTGAAAACAATCATACCCTGGTCGGTCAAGATACAAATCCACCTGGATCGTTCATATCGGGTAAAACTAAAGATAGCCTGTTCTGGTCGGTCAAAGGAGGATCGGCTCATCTAAAAATCGACCATACCACTGTTCTAAAAACGACCAGTCTGGTCGCGCAAAGGAAAGGAAAATTGAATTTTCATTGTGAATGCACAGTAAAAACATCAAAAATAAATGATACAAAGAGATGATTCTAGAAGGGAAACCAAAGCATGCATCACAAAAAGATTTCATACACATCAGTTAGTCAAGCATTTGCACAAACAAGTCGTGACCGCTGCAAAAATGACATAGAAATTGCTCATTTTGAAATCATCACTCCCCTATTCCATTAGGGTGACTCGGTTAAGACCGCACTCAAATGGTTAATGATGTCAACAACGAAGGTTTACAAAGAATTATTGTGGCTTCTTCCTCAAACTCACTCTACTCCAAACTCAAAGTCAACGTTGGAATGCAAGCAACGTACCTGGGATTTAGAGGAATAGTTCGGGTTGGCAGCAGCTGGAATCGGCAAGGAAATAAGCTAAAGATCGAGCAATTTGTTTTTTAAAAAATGGAAAACCACCATTGATGAAGATTTTGACCAAAAAGGAATGGAGAAGGAAATGATGGGATAAATTAATTATATAAAGTTTAATTTGGTCTCTTCATATTTCAAGAATTGTCTCGTCGTCTTCCAGGAATTTGGCTTTTTCATGCGTTCCAAAACTGGAGAAAAGACCGACCTCTACTTAAAACCGACCCCTCGAGCCAATTCCAGAACCGACCCATGAGAACTGCATACAAAGCCGACCCTTAATTGAAGCAGATCGATCCACTAATGTTTCGAAGCCCACAGTTTTTTTTAAAAAGCTATGAAACTTCGAGGGGCAAAATGTTATCCATCTGATCGATCCAAGTGAATGTGGGTCGGTTTTAAGTGTTTTGAAGAAGGGGTCAGTCATATAATTATTAAGAGGGATCGGTCGTAGAGCCCAACGCCTGGTTGCTCTGAGAACCAAAGCCTCCGGGTCGCTCCAAAAGGGGAAAGCCTTATGGTCGCCCTAGAGACAAAAGGCACCTGGTCGCTCTCTTTTATACGCTGACCCAATCGCTTCAGATCCAGAAGCCACCTGGACGCTCCAAAAGCTAAAGAAAGCTGGTCGTTTCAAACTTGCTCGCCCGCTAGCCTCTGATCGCACCAGCCAGCTTCAAAGTCTTTTAGTCAATCCTGGTCGGTCCGCTCCACACTTTAGCCTCCTGGTCGTCCTTTCTTCTGGCGGAAGCTCCTGGTCGGCCAAAGTACTAGAAGCAACCTGTGATGGCGTGACAGCTGGAAACAACTGGTGACAACCGGCAGTGGCATTTCCATAAATACTGAAAATACCGACCAGGCCCTTGCATACAAGATTTCAGCCATTTCTCCGCCTATAAATAGGACCCTACCTCCATTATTTTGGGGGGACTTTTTCTGGAACTACGTGGAGGTGCTGCCTAATTGCTTTCGGGATTTCTCCAAGCATTCTTGCATCTCTTCTCCATGATCGATCACAAATCTATGGAGCATTGGAGCATGTGGAGCATAGCTTTCATGGAGGAACAAGCATAAGCACTCTTCAGACTACTCCATTTCTTCTTGATCATCTAAGGAGCTTTTATCCATGGCTTTCATGGAGGGATTGGCATAAATTACGTCAAGCTTTCATCCATTCTTTCAATCGGTTGTAAAGATAAATGCATGTCAAAGAAGCTTGTATGAATGCATAATGGAGCAAATATTGTAATTTTGTGGCTACTAATGAAATCCAATCTTCAAAGTGGACGTAGGCTCGAATAAGAGTCGAACCACTATAAAATTCTTGTCTTCTTTCTTTATTTTGGTATTTTGATGCTTTTGAATGTTTGATATGGCCTCACACAACTCTAATGGTTTTCTAACGCCCCGCCTCTGAAAAGGTGACGTGCTTCCTAAGCATCTCGCCTCCGATTAGGTAACGTGTTTAGAAATTCCATTTTGATTGTTATACCAATTTTCGGTATCAACACTTCACATCATTTCCTCCATCATGCCACGAATTCTAGTTGCCTCGATCGCCAGATATTGATAAAAAAGCATTTTTCATTCATCAGACATTATCTCGATAACTATTGACTTAAAAATCTTGGAACTACAACTAAAAATCATCGTTTGGTATCACGATTTCATTTATATACTTAAAACATGATCCTGAGTTGTTTGAAATTTCATGTTATAAGGTTGATTATAGATAACAGTAGGTTTTGGTTTCCTTTGTTCATTTATAAACACTTCAGTGTGATTGCATTGTTTATATTGTTGAAGTATGTATCTCCTAAATTATTTATTATTCCCTTGCATTTAAATAAATCCAGTGTGTATGGTTTCTTCTAGGACAGGGTGTTCATAACTGGTTTTAGCTTCATAACAGGATACCCAGTATTAATGTGATATACATAAACATACATGGTCGAGTTGATACAATCACTTGGCATAGTTTAACATAGAATACAGGGGAAACATCTACTCATCAGATAGGTACTCAGGCATGAATGTACATTAGTATTTCTGGATGGGTGCAAAACAGATAATTATAGGCTACACACAGAAGTTTATCGTTTTGTGCAGGGTTCAAAACATAGCATATGATTAGACATAGTTAAACATCTCATTCTAACATTAACTAAAATAGAAATAGTAACTAAAATGAAGATTTAGTTTACTCACCTTCAAGCTTTCCTTTTCCTATTAGTTCAAATTCAGTATTTTGTTTGTGAGGAGAATGCATGGTTTTAAGTCCATATTTATAGCCAAGTTTCCTTATTTAAAAATTTATTTTCTTTCACATTTGATATAGTAAATATATTATTAGGCTTACTCCTTCAGTCCTTTGTTTTAGCTTCTACGACTGGTTCCAAGAAAACTATGCATGAGAAAATGAATTGTTTAATTAGACATTTGCTTATCCTCTTGTCCTATGTTTCTCCTTCTAGAAGCATGATATTTCCAAAACCATACTTCATTTAATGCTGCGCATGGTTCACCTTTTCTCAGCAATATAAAAAGGGTTTCACTTGCATTTTATATGTTTGATATTTTGCTAAGGAGAATTCTTTACTTGCTAACTTGTACTGTTTGTAACACCACACCTCCATTAAGGTCACTCACAAAGGGAATGCCTTAACTTTGGTGGAGCATTTTAGTTGACAGAACATAAATTTACAAGGCAGATAAACAATACTAGAAAAATTATAACTTTATTACAGCGGAAAACAGAAATCAGTTTGGTTACATCTTTACCAAAAACTCAAGTACATAAATATCAGTCTTGTTCAGAAAATCATCAGAGTACAAAACTGTAAAATCATAATCCCCACAGAAGCTGCCATACGAAGTCAAGCCATACTTTAAGCACTCTAAGTACTTCAAGTAGAAGAAATCCGGATCAAGCTAAAGTATTCCCTCCTTGGAAAACCTTGGGGTGGGGGGGAACGGAAGAAAAAGTGGCGCAAACAAGCAAGGTCAGACATAAAGTCTGGCAAGTCCAGTGACTTTCAACATATGAACAGATAATAATAATTATGACATGAAAATAAGCTGGATAAGAGATAACAGTAACAGGAGTAGCAGATGTACTTAGGTTAAACAGAAGAAACAGAATAATATTACTTTTCATTTCTCTGCACTAATACTAGTATAACAGGATTAGGCGTCACTCCAATGTCTAAACTGAAACAGAAACGGGAACAGAATAATTTCCACATAAGAGAATGCTAGTAATGGGCCTTTACCACCCCAACAGAAACAAACAGAAACAGAATGCTAATAATGGGCCTTTACCACCCGAACAGAAACAGACAGAAATAGAGTGCTAATAATGGGCCTTTACCACCCGAACAGAAGGTACAGAAACAGAAACAGATTAATCCCTATGGAAACAGAATGTAGAATTAGGTGTACACCAGTAAACGGGCCTTTACCACCTGAACAAACGATAACACGCAGAAACAGACAGGTGTTACCATCCAACAGAAACAGACAGTACCAACAGAAACAGACAGAACTAAGTGTACCCTAAAACCCTACCCCAAGCGATCGACTCCCTAATACATAAATACCCTGTGTCGGCCCCACAGTAGGGTGTATCACTCCCTAAAGTGACAACTAATTGGCAGAGACCTATTTATAGATGTCACGGTGCCTTACATCCTCAGAGGCAGACCGGGATCCATGCACACACATGACCCGGTTGGAACGCACCATCAACACCCCTCGCCATTATCAGAATGAACCGCTTATAATTAGTTCGGTAAGCGTGCCCGGATCCTACCTACTGTTGGGTCAAAGTTTGATACCAGAAAGGGTTACTGACTAATATGGGTCCCAAACAACAGATGACACAAGAAATTTCCCTCCTAACCTTGTGTTCTCAGACTAACAGATTTCAGATTAACTTGTTTACAAGTTCAGACATACACAGTTCAGATCAACCAGTTCACAGATCATACAAGTTTCAAACTAACGGATCAGATATACGGATTAAACAGATTTGTCTAACTTTGTAATTGGGCCTACAAATTCACGAAACGGGTCTGTTAAATTCATTAGTCCAGTTGGTTTAACCTTAACCACCCAAAACGTTTTAGACATCATATTTATCTCAGATTTGTATCAATTAAAAATTAACGCGCAGACCTCTCACATTAGACTGACAGTTTGCGGCCACTGGTTAGGCCGGTTGGTTCCGGGCAGGTTTCAGCCGCAAACTGAGTCTAACCTCAGGTTTCCAGCACGTTATGACTAACTTCTCACATTAGAACCTTTTTTTTGCGGCCACAGGATGTGTCGGGCGGTTCCGGGCAGGATTACGCCGCAAACTCATTCTAACCTCGAGTTAGCCATGTTTCATGTTTAGCTAATGCATTCATTCGCAGACTATGCTAATATCAGACTAATCATGCTAATTTAACAAATTAACTTCTGTACAAGTTACAGCAGATTATTCGAGGTTCTATTAACAAGTTTTGCTCAATTTTAAATCGAGCCTACATATTTACATACTTCAAATTTCAGCATTTCAGTTCCAACAGATTACGCCATTCAATAGACCAAATAGATAACAGAACTTGCAGATTAGGTGATTTAGCAGGTCTAGCAGATAAGGAAATTTTAACATAATTAGCAGATTAGACAATTCAATCTAATTAGCAGTTTAGGCAATATAACAGAACTAGCGGATTAGGCCATATAACAGATTGAATCATTCCTTAAAGTTTCATTGACATATCTTGCCTAATTCTAAATTTATCCTAAACTTAAATGCCCAAATCAAGGTCATAATTCATAATACAATATATGCCCCAAATTTTAGCCTTAATATTCCCATTTACAATTCATGTCAAAACTAGATTTAATATTCTAGTTTACCATTTATGTCCAGGACTAATACACATGTAAATCATTCTCTATTATAGCCAATTCAGGTTATGCCAACATATTTGCTATGCCAAATTAACTTTAATTAAGCTACGCCCAATCCCTGTATAACATGTTTCCACAAGTTCTCTAAATACTCATGAAATGGCCCTAGAAAAAGGAATAGGGGATAAACACAAGAAAGAATAGGCATGCAATAATGAACCAAATACAATGATAATGGCCCCTCTAGGCTCGATGTACATAACAGTGACTGGGAATAAACTAGTAAAGTTACATATTAAATATGAGATCTAACATCATTAAGGGAATAGGCATAAGAAACTAACGACAATAGTTATAGGCAACTAACCACAATAGTCATGGGCGACTAATTACAATAGTTTCTTATTCAATGTCATAGGCAATAGTCTCATATTTATGAATCATAGTCATAGGCAATAGTCTCATAGGAGTGAATTATAGTCATAGCCAATAGTCTCATAGGCAACAGTTTCATGTCCAATTATGCATTATTATTTGTCCTAAAATTTAGCGCTCGTGCGTTAATCTCTTGTGAGATGTGGCACAGGCTCGTGGTAGCCTGGCTATAGAACAGAAAGAAGAAAGAGATACAAAATAAAATATATCAGAACAGAACGTAGACAACCTCAAATTCAGATTTACAATCATGTCACAATTATAGTTACAGTATATAGCGGAAAATAACTGTACTTACCTTTCGTGGTTTTAAGAAAGGATAATAAACTGTTGTTGATGCAGAAATGCTGAATTATTCCTCTTTAATTGTTGTTGAAGCTCTAAACCTTGATTTGAAATTTGATTTAGCTTTTAATTCTATTCAGGTTGGAAGAAGATGCATCATTCCAAGTTTTGATTCCAGCGGAGTAGCGACGCTATTTATTTTTAATTAGAACAGAGGCAGAATATAGACAGAATGAAATTGTGTAGAGAAAATGAGGCTAGGGGGATGTTTATATAGGATTAGGCGGACAAATCTAGACAGAAAATGAGACCGGATACATCAGAATGAACTAGGTTCAAAAACTGGGTTTCGGGAGCAGGTTGACCCCCAGGTCGACTCCCCAGTCAACCTGGTCATGGGGAGGTCGACACCCCAGTCGACCTGGTTGGGGGGGTCGACTCCCTAGTCGACCTGGGTATATGGGCGGGAATTTTCCCGCCAGCCTTCTTTGGGTTTGAATTTCAAATTTCTAGCTTTATTTTCGAGATATTTTATTTTATTTAAATTCCTGAAACTTCTGAGGGTCATAACTTGGTCATACGAACTCCGATTTTCAAAAACTCATACTCGATTTCATGCAGAATTCCGACACGAACGTAATGGCGCAACCCGTTTCCCCAGATTCTTATTTTAAAAATTAATTATTCTCTGATTTTTTACTTATATGTTCACAAAAAATACGGGGTGTTACATTCTCCCCTCCTTAAAGGATTTCATCCCCGAAATCTTCAAGTTAAGAAGAATGTGTCCTACCATCCAATCATCCATCTACTCAACCATCATCCACAATCATCCATTGTCTTTAGAAAACTTCTAATTTTGTATGAACATATGCAAAAGTGTGTGTATATGTTCCTTATCTAATGCAAAGATCAGGCGGTCCACTGATTCAGTTAACCTCCTTAATGCGAACTATGTCAGTGTCATGAGTCCAACATGTATGTAATTTTCCTATTTGATACATATTATTCCTATATGAGTGACAACCATTCATTCATATGAAACATCCATGTAATGATTCAATCATTTTGCATCCACAAAAATTGAAAATGCTCACACATCCATATGATGTATGAGAGTGTTTTCGAGCCGATCTAGTGCCTAGTGTGTGTGTATGCATCCACGAGCAACCACTTGCAACCATCAAACATAACATGTCTCAAACACATGTTTGCATCCATAGGATTCCTATCTATATGTCGAAGACTCGATTGATAGGATATAGTCAAGTGATGGGAGCGAGTGCAGATAAACAAAAACTTGGTTTCCATTAGACATTGGTTGAGAGATAAATTCCCCTAAGTATCAACCCCGAAGACCGAAATCAACATCAGATTGACACCAGAGGATTACCCTCTTTAGAAAATGTCAAAACTGGAAATCTCAACCTTATCAGAAATATTCAGATATTTACAGATTACCGGTACAGATCAGATTACTAAATGATTCTTAGGAAACTAAGCATGATAAAAACCCAGAATGTATGCGTCATTGTAACGACCCGGATTTTCGAGCGACTTTGGTTATCGACATAAACACGATGTCGATAACCAAAACATCGAAAAATCCTGGTAATTAGTGAAAGAAATTAGAGGGTGAGAATAGATAAGATAGAAACTTAGAATAGCATAAGAAGAACACAACATCAGAGTAACACGAATCTCACAGCGGAACGAATAACATATATTATATGTAACACAACTTTGAAATATACATCTGTTCTTGAATATACATCAATATCAAAGTACATCACTTACAACATAGCGGAAATAACTATAGCTATATGATCCTGAAGCCTCCTGCTCCAAGCTCTTCCAGTATATCTGTAAATCCCGGCTACTTGACTGCCCGTACAAATTTAGGCACCCAAGAGTTTAGGGGAAAACAACACAAAATAAACTCCGGGTCAGTCATGGGACTGGTGTGAGTAAAACAGTTTAAAACAGTTCAAACGGGAAATCGATATCTCATAAGACCACGCCGTATAACGGAACGGGTTTTTCCCTTATGAGAATCCAAATTAGCTTTATATCAAAAACATTTTTGATGTTATAATAACGTCTATCAACCACAATATAATAATCATCTAGTAGAAACGCTTTCATCTCACGTTCTATATATATGGTATACAATCTAAACCGCAAGCACGTATTGGGTAATGGATTTCCAACTATGACAAGGTATGGAACCATCTTTCGCTAGTGTACCTCTAGAGAGGAATACACTGGGTTCAACAAGAACATCTTGCAACCCGGCCATACATGACCGACCACTCATTTCGCTTGAGTGTATCGAATGTATATCACCAACGGTTGGGATCAACAACCGTTTCCCGAATGGGACAGCATCAACAATAGATTTTTGAAGTAAATGAAACTCTAGATCAGGTGATTATACACCCTACTTCGGTGCGACCGACTTAGCCATGCTGCCTGCCCGATTTTTGTCATTTGCCGAATGTGAGGCTAGAAGCTACGCTTTATCATCATACCAGATTCACTTCGAATGTCACATCGTCAAATCCATCAAATCACCGATTGACGTCCTCAACCATAAATTATGTGTTAGCTAAAAGAAGTTTCCTTCTCCGCTTCCACTCTTGGTACGGTTAGAGAAATCAATATACGTGATCGTCTGGAAATACTCTGTCAGACATCCGTCCATACAAGTCATCCAGGAACAGGATGAACCGAAGGCACTATTCTGTAAACAGGATAGCCCTTGCATAACTCCATCTTCAATTTCCTTTAGCATATATGATTCGCAACGCTTATGCTAATACAGAGTGGTTCTTTGGATAATAATCCAACCGGTCTATCCATATTAACAACGTTAAAATGGTCAAAACTTCGATAGTCTGTGATTTAACTATCGAATAAAAACAGATGTGCAAACAACGATATTATTTCCAAATGGAAATTTATATCGATCAAACATCATTTAACATTTATCTTTTTATTTCATTAATTTACTTATCTCCTGTTTCCCTATATTCAATATTTCTTATTTTCTAAATTTGGAAAATATACGTTATTAACAATGGAAAACATTTCCATTTCTTGTTTTCTTTATTAGAAAACATTTCTGGTTTCTTATTTGGAAAACATTTCCAAAGCTTCTTCATTGGACTTAGACAGATGTTTAAACAAACCATCGCGATGCCGACTCAAACCATTTCCTTTACTGCCGAACCTTAACTATTCCTTAGTTAAAAACGAAGCCAATCAAGTTGGGGTAGAACTACCTCTCAGACCTTAACTGAACAACATTTCTAACTTTGAAATAGACAAAGTTCACTTAACTTGTAACGACCTACCATTTCAAATGATTCAAATCGACAATAATCCACACATGTCTGACTTGAATTGCTCAAAATAGTAAATTGTTATATAAATTGGCAATACTTAGCTTATACAACAAATAAATCAATCACAGATCACAAAGTATTACAACATTTGCAGCGGAAATAACAACATAGTAGTTCATGAAGCTACTAGAAATAAACAAAGTCTCAAAACAAATACATAAGAGAGGTCCAAAATAACGAAGTCGCTAACAAAACAAATAACATGAGTCTGAACGGAAATAACTGAATAACAGAAAACTGAATAGATAAATATCCAGCGAACTCCAACGGCTTCAGCTCCGAGAAGAATGCCTAAAGCTGCAACACTCAGGCTGACCCGAGAGTAAAGTAAAAACAAAAACACTCGAGTCAGGACTAACATTCTCATGTAAGTAAACAAACTCAAGTGAAATGTCAACTGAATGCACAAGTAACTTAAAGGATATCTGGGATCACTATCCTTTAAGGATCCGTTAAACTATTTACTACATAATAGAATACGCGATATGTACGATAATGTCTATCTGTAAAGTAAAGTATCAAAATAATGTAAGCGGGATTACCATATTACCCTTACACCGTTTATATATATTCTCGTAGTCTATACAGTACTGTAAGCCCCCTCCAAACCGGCGGGATACTCAGGGAGCACTCCATAGGTACGGTACAAAACAAACTCGTAGTGGGCGCGATCAGGATAAATATGACAAGGCACGCGAGGCAATACCCAGGGTAGGAATCTACCATTTACAGAACCGGACTGGTGGTGACGCATAGCCGCAACTACCGCCCACCTCGAACACACTTCGAATCAAAGGTGCGCACCAAATCGACCACAAAAGTAATAGAATGGTTTCGAAGAAGCATGCTCGATAAGGGGTATGACCCCATTGGTCTCGGTGTAGCTCCTGTTTTAGTCATTTTAATTATGACCCGAAAGTCAAGGCTATCCATTATCGTTCTCTTACTTCATTCCAGTAGTGTTCGTCAAACCATCCTACTTCATTCTGGAACTCCACCGCGTATACAGTTGTTAAAGTGGTTTTCGGTATTGGCAGAGAGTATGACAATAGTCGATCCCGGTCTCTTTAACAACCAATCGTTTACATTTTTCACACCATGATCATTGTTTATAATTACTTTATAAATCGTTTATAGGATATCTTAGATTTAAATAATTTTTAGAAACATATGTATAATAAGTTAAAATAAAATATTTGTTAAATTACTTAAAAGCTTATTACTTTATTTTTATATAAAATACCTTGAAAAATAATTTACTTTAAAAGAAAACTCTAGATTTGAATAAAACTGATTTGATAACTTCTAAAAATACATATACATATTTTAACTTTTATTAACCAAAAGCATAATAAAATCTAAAATCCAAAATAATTTAAAAGTAAAATGTTTTATTATTTTAGAAAAATTTCAAAAATAGACCAGCGGTGTCCATATAATAATTTTCTACGTAGATCAAGTAATACGGATGTATATCATTTCAATCCGTCAAGTTTCAAATTCCGGGTGTGTATCATTTCAACCCGCATCCCAAATCGCTTCAGTTTGGTCCCTAAATCTATACAGTGATTCGGGTATCTATCATTTCAACCCACAATGATTTTTTTTGTTTTAAGTTACAGGGAACTTGCAGTGTGAATTGCAGCAATTAAATAAGCACAGAACACTATCAATCATCCAGTTCACATAATATCATTTCAAGTCGTGTGTGTGTCGGTGTGTCATATTGCATATAGAGTGCTAGCATTTCAATAACATTTCAAATACAGTTATTTCACTACCATGAAAATATTAGTCAGGTGTGAGTTGAACAACTCACCTTCAGTGGCGTAGAATAGAGACAACAACCGATAACGCTGAAAAAGAACGACACCGAAACTTCACCGAACTGGACAAACAAGTTACGGTCAACATACGTAAAAATGTAGCGAAGTTAGGAAACAAAAACAAAAGCTTTTTTTTTTTTTTTTTTTTAACATGCATGGCCTGACAAAACAACATTGTTTCATTACATTACTCCAATGACCTAAAATATATCATTATGTACATATCCCACTTGCACTTCCATTCTACAGCAAAAGTTAACAAAAACCATTGTTGTTGTTTTTTTTTTTTTTTTTTTTAACATAAAACGCGCATGTCAATATGAAATCCAAAGTTTGTTCCCATGCAATAACCTAAACTAACTTGGATTTTACGTTTCAAACTCTGTCAACAATGTAGCCAACTTTTGTTCCCACGCATGGCACCTTTCCCATTTAAAATATACATCTAGTGTCCCACTTAAGACAAATATAATTTATATGTCAACATGGTAAGTCTTGTTTACAGTAGCTACCAATAATTGTAATCCATGCATATAGTGTGTATATAATATAACATGCATACTTCTATTAATTAACGTTATCGGCTCAGCTAAGGGGAAACTCGGATAGGAGAGGGTTGGTTAGAGTGGCAACGTATGGTAAAATTTCCAGTTCGGGTTCTTCTTCAAACCATTTAAAAAAAAAAATACAGTGCGGTTTTAAAGCACAAAGGAAGAACGAAGGAACTTAGGTTTGGCTTGGGTGTTGGGCATCAATTGGAGGTGCAGTAGATCTGCGGAGCTTCAGTGGATGTAGTAATCGTTTTTTTTTTCTTCATACAACAGTTCAGGCTTTACAACCGAAAACAAAGAAAAATAAATCAGATGTTTACCTCGTTTAGACCTGTAGCGTGCACTGAGTTTGCAAGAAGAACGAACGCTTGATGGAGAGTGTTTTTTTTTCTTTTCTTTTTTCTGAAGATGGCTTATCAAGATAGAGGAATAAAATTGGGAAGGTATAAAATACAAGGGAGACGTGGTAAGAAGTGGGCGGATAAAATGGGATAATGGTGAAAGAATGGTTCAATTCTAGCACGTTTAAAACATAAAAGAAAGAGCGAACAGTAAGTAAATTATCCTTTTCCTATACGCATAGGTTTGAACGGAAGAACATGGACATGCTCGTTGAAGATAAATAGGATCCAAGTAGGAAAAATTCAAATTCCAAAAAAAAAATGTGGGCGTTGCATTTAAATTTGAAAGATAAACAAAAAGAACAAAGCAAAAGGGATGGCACGTAACATGATATGTGAACATGCCATGCCATGCATTTTATCCCACTTCCATGACTAGAAAAAAAAATTCAAATCCATGAATCAGAAGTGATGGTGGCTGAAAAGAAAGCAGGAACGTAATGCAGGGCACATCACAGCTTCAAAAAGACACACGTATGGACACCAAACTCAAAAAAATAAAATTACATAGGACAGAGTACCGATATAATACACTGTTTTATTCATACGGTGGTCCGTCGGGCACCAAAATGTGCAAATGAATATATCATGGTGATCGGCGCGACGAGACGAACGCAATGGTACAAAAACATCAGTGTCATGACTCTTTTATCAAAAACTCATATTTTTAAATTACGGTACACTCCTACTTCATACGGAAAAATTCAAACGGAGCTTGAAACGTCCGAATTTCGCGAAATGAATTGCGCCGTCATCATCAGCATGAGCAAAATATTTTTCTTATGTACAGATATTTAGGTTTTAAAAATAATTTCGTTCGTTCAATATTTGAACCGACTTACGCTGAAATAACACTACCGAATGGACTTTTAAATTTTACTGATGAAAATTTACCACTCGCTATCTTTAAATGGACGCATACCAAAAATAATTTTTTTTTTGACTGCTAACATTCGAGACAAATTTTGATTTAGTCGCAGTTTAAAACGTAGAAAATGCCGAACCGTTACACTCTCCCCCACTTGAAACTTTTCGTCCTCGAAAAGAAATGGAATTGGAAAATAGCTAACAAGATGATGGAAAATAATAGATTTGAAAAGAAGAATACCTGAATCAAATAGTTCTGGGTTCGAAGCACGTATGCTTTCCTCAGTCTCCCCGGTACAATCTCGATCATCTGTACTCCACTGTACTTTGACCAAGTTAACAGATTTTCTTCTTAGATGTTTCATCCTACTATTGACAATACGTAGTGGCTTCCTCTCGACGGTGAGATTCGGCTCCACATCCAAAGTCTCTAATGTAGAGGGTTGAACAAATAGAGAAGGATCATGAAGATACTTACGAAGATGCGATACGTGAAACACGTTGTGCACTCCCGACAATTTCTCCGGCAACTCCAATTTATAAGCCAAAGAACCAACTCTATCCACGATACGAAAAGGACCGATGAATCTAGGAGCTAACTTCCCTTTTCGACCAAAGAGAATTACATTTCTCAACGGTGAGATCTTAAGGAAAACTTGATCCCCTACTGCAAATTCAAGATCCTTTCTCCGTCTGTCCGCATATTTCTTCTGCCTATCCTGAGTGATTCGCATCTTCCTTCTAATCTCCTCGACTTTCTCAGTTGCTTCCAATATCATATCAGGTCCAAGAACAAGGCGGTCGCCCGACTCAATCCAACAAGCTGGTGATTTACAAGGTCGTCCGTAAAGAGCGGTAAATGGAGACATCTCGATGCTTGCCTGAATTTAAAAGAACAGAATCCAATTGAATCAAAATTTGATTTAAACCCGACTGATTCTAAATCTAAATAAAAGATATACCTGATAGCTGTTATTATAGGTGAATTCGACGAGATGGAGATGATCTTCCCAAGATCCTCCATAATCAAGAACACAAGCACGAAGAAGATCCTCTAGAACCTGATTTACACGTTCAGTTTGACCGTCGGTTTGAGGATGGTAGGCAGTGCTGAGATTTAAACGGGTACCCAGAGCATCTTGAAAAGCTTTCCAAAATTTGCTAGTAAAGATAGGATCACGATCGCAAACTATACTGGATGGAACACCATGAAACCTTACAATCTCCTTCATATAAATCTCTGCTAAGCTCGAAGCTGTGCGACTAGCTTTGACCGGAATAAAATGAGCGGATTTGGTCAATCGATCGACTACTACCCAAATACTCTCGTTACCTCTCCTCGTCCTAGGCAAACCATCAATAAAATCCATAGAAACCTGATCCCACTTCCAAATAGGGATCTCAAGAGGTTGCAACAATCCAGCGGTCTTCTGGTGACCAGCCTTGACCTGTTGGCAAGTGGCACACTTACTAACATATGTGGAGATATCCCGCTTCATGCCGCTCCACCAATACAACTTCTTCATATTCTGATACATCTTCGTGACACCGGGATGGATAGAAAGTCTAGAACGATGATTCTCCTTAAGAACTTCTTGCCTCAAGCCATCAACATTCGGTACACAAATACGATTATTTATTCGTAAAACCCCATGTTGATCAATATGAGCCCCTTCTTCATTATGTTGATCTCCTTCTCTATTCTGAATATTATCCCTCATGAGCTTAAGCATTTCATCATCATCTTGTTTGGCTATTATACGGTCCACAAGAGATGAAGTAGCCACTATCTGATACAACATGGCCTTCTTTCGACTCAATGCATCCGCTACCACATTGCCTTTCCCTGGTGTATAATTAATGTCGAGGTCATAAGCTGCTAAGAACTCGAGCCACCTAACTTGCCTCTGATTCAGATCTTTCTTGGAAAATATATACTTAAGCGACTGGCGATCGGTAAAGAGTTCAAACTTAGTACCTAAAAGATGGTGCCTCCATAACTTCAAAGCAAACACAACAGCAAGCAATTCCAAATCATGAGTGGCATAATTAACTTCATGCATCTTCAGCTGGCGACTAGCATAAGCAATAATCTTCCCATTTTGCATCAACACAGCACCCAATCCTTCTTTACAAGCATCTGTGTATATCGTTAATCCTTCACTACCATTTGGAACGGTAAGAATAGGAGCAGAGGTAAGCTTTTGCTTCAACTCATTAAATGCAGCTTCACACTTATCGCTCCAGTCAAACTTGGCATTCTTTCGAGTCAAAGCAGTAAGAGGGGCAAAAATTTGAGCAAAATTCTCGATAAATCTTCTATAATAACCGGCTAGGCCCAAAAAGCTACGGATGTCAGTCGGAGTCCTAGGTCTCTCCCAATCCTGAAATAGAATAGGGTGAACGAGTTCTGAAGAAGGAAAGGAATTCAAATAACAAAAGAAAGGTGGAAATACTTACATTAATCGCGGCGATCTTAACTGGGTCAACAGAAACTCCATTCTCTGAAACAATGTGCCCTAGGAATCGGACTTCATCTTTCCAGAAATGGCATTTAGAGAATTTGGCTTTCAGCTGATGGTTTCTAAGTGTTTGAAGAACAAAGGTCAAGTGTGCTATATGCTCCTTCTCAGACTTAGAAAACACAAGAATGTCATCGACGAAGACAAGGACAAACTGGTTAAGAACATCTCGAAAAACTCGATTCATAAGATCAACAAAGAAAGCTGGAGCATTGGTTAATCCAAAAGGCATGACCAACCATTCGAAAAATCCACTATCGGTTCGGAAAGCTGTCTTAGGAATACTCTCCTCGGCTACTCTAAGCTGGTGGAAACCAGTAGCCAAATCAAGCTGAGAGAAAACTTTAGCTCCATAAAGCTGATCGAACATGTCATTAATACGAGGCATGGGATAACGGTTCTTCATTGTGAGTTTGTTCAGCTCTCTATAATCAACACACATCCTTAAAGAACCATCAGACTTGGTGACAAAAACAACAGCAGCTCCCCATTCAGAAAAACTAGGTCTAATCAGACCTTTGGAAAACAAATCATCAATCTGGTTCTTCAATTCAACTTTCTCCTTAGGTGCCATTCGTCTGGGAGGAAGGACAACTGGACGGGCCCCAGGAATAAGGTCAATACGAAATTCAATTTCGCGCTTAGGTGGAAGAGAAGTGACCTCACCAAATACATCAGGAAAATCCTTGACTATAGGAGTAGAGTCAAGGTCACTAGGATGAGAGTCAAGAGAGAATATAAAGCTGCCTGCATAGTCCCGAGGCATTCGACATTCGATGACTAAGGATTCTCCAAGATCACTTACCAAAGAAACAGTTCGGGCCTTGCAGGAAATAGTGGCATCATACTTCCTAAGCCAATCGCCCCCAAGCAGAATGTCGAAGGCATCAAAACCCAAAACATAGAAATCTCCAGTAAAACGACGTCTATTATAAAGGAGTTTTAGCCCTCTACAAATCATACTCAGGTTGGCGGGACCGCCAATAGGGTTAGATACACATAAAGGTTCAGTTGCTACTTGAGGATGCAAAAGGTGCTCAAACTTATCACAAAGGTCAATAGAAATAAAACTATGCGAGGCTCCAGTATCAAAAAGAACACGAATAGGAAAATCGAATAAAGTAAAAGTGCTCTGAAGGGTACCTTGGTCATCAGGAGTAACGGGAGTAGTAGAAGATGTCATGGCAAAGACTCCACTCGCCTTGCCTCTTTGCTGGGTGGGACAGTCCTTCTTAAAATGACCAGGCTGCAAGCAAATGTGGCATAAGTTGGACCGAGTCGTCTGAGGTGGAGGGATTGCGGCTTTGGAATTGGTTGGACAATTGGTGGAATAATGGCCCTTCTGATTGCACTTGAAGCAGGTGATTGAGTCTTCTTCCAGTTACTCTTTTGCTGCTCAAATTTCGATTTCCTTTTCTTAGAATTGTCAGAACTTCCCTGTAACTGAGATGGCTGCACCGTCTGTTTCTGCTTTCCTTTATTGCTGGGGTTCTCAAATCTAATCGCCATATCGACGAGATCAGTAAAAGTGCCACGGACATGGCTAATCAAACGGTCATAAAACTCTGGTTTGGCACTACGAATAAATTTTTCATTCTTCTGCAGCGGGGTTTCAATCAAATTGGGACCATATTTTGAGAGTTCATTAAATTTTCTTTCGTACTCCGCGAAAGTCATATCACCCTGCTCTAAATCCAAAAACTCTCTGTAAAGTTGAGTCTTCCCCGAGTCAGGCATCCACTTTGTCACAAAGACATCCGTGGGAAGAGATTGATTAAAAATCAAGATAGATTCGAAAAAGAGCAACCAAGATCGGAAGAACAAGCTTAAGCTTTACCTGAACTGTTGCCAGGTGATGTTTGATTCAATGGTATTAGCTGTAACTGTCCGCCACCAATTATAGGCAACACCCTTCATCTGCCAAGCGACTAATTGACGCATCTGAGCATCAGTGATAACAAGACCGGTGAAAATCCTCTCGAGATTATCCAGCCACTGCTCAGCTTCGACGACACCTTCTAAACCCGTGAATTTGGTACATCCTAGCTGATCATACTCTTTGCAAAGCTTAGTAAACTTGGTTGGTTGGGCTGGCTGAATAACTGCTGCGGGATCAGCTGGGCCATCTCCCCGACCCCTACCTCTGGCATTCCTTCTAGTACTCATCTGGAAAGGTTCAAACGAATCTTTAGAACAAGGGGTAAAGATTATAGTCAAAAGAAAACAAAGAAATCTACATCGAGGGTTTGAGGGTCGAACGAATATAATTCTATGATTAATTTTCTCACTCTAGAGTATTAGTACCCTATCTCTAATGAGATTTACTCTATATGCTAAGTTTGCCTAAAACCTGGCTCTGATACCACTTTTACGACCTACCATTTCAAATGATTCAAATCGACAATAATCCACACATGTCTGACTTGAATTGCTCAAAATAGTAAATTGTTATATAAATTGGCAATACTTAGCTTATACAACAAATAAATCAATCACAGATCACAAAGTATTACAACATTTGCAGCGGAAATAACAACATAGTAGTTCATGAAGCTACTAGAAATAAACAAAGTCTCAAAACAAATACATAAGAGAGGTCCAAAATAACGAAGTCGCTAACAAAACAAATAACATGAGTCTGAACGGAAATAACTGAATAACAGAAAACTGAATAGATAAATATCCAGCGAACTCCAACGGCTTCAGCTCCGAGAAGAATGCCTAAAGCTGCAACACTCAGGCTGACCCGAGAGTAAAGTAAAAACAAAAACACTCGAGTCAGGACTAACATTCTCATGTAAGTAAACAAACTCAAGTGAAATGTCAACTGAATGCACAAGTAACTTAAAGGATATCTGGGATCACTATCCTTTAAGGATCCGTTAAACTATTTACTACATAATAGAATACGCGATATGTACGATAATGTCTATCTGTAAAGTAAAGTATCAAAATAATGTAAGCGGGATTACCATATTACCCTTACACCGTTTATATATATTCTCGTAGTCTATACAGTACTGTAAGCCCCCTCCAAACCGGCGGGATACTCAGGGAGCACTCCATAGGTACGGTACAAAACAAACTCGTAGTGGGCGCGATCAGGATAAATATGACAAGGCACGCGAGGCAATACCCAGGGTAGGAATCTACCATTTACAGAACCGGACTGGTGGTGACGCATAGCCGCAACTACCGCCCACCTCGAACACACTTCGAATCAAAGGTGCGCACCAAATCGACCACAAAAGTAATAGAATGGTTTCGAAGAAGCATGCTCGATAAGGGGTATGACCCCATTGGTCTCGGTGTAGCTCCTGTTTTAGTCATTTTAATTATGACCCGAAAGTCAAGGCTATCCATTATCGTTCTCTTACTTCATTCCAGTAGTGTTCGTCAAACCATCCTACTTCATTCTGGAACTCCACCGCGTATACAGTTGTTAAAGTGGTTTTCGGTATTGGCAGAGAGTATGACAATAGTCGATCCCGGTCTCTTTAACAACCAATCATTTACATTTTTCACACCATGATCATTGTTTATAATTACTTTATAAATCGTTTATAGGATATCTTAGATTTAAATAATTTTTAGAAACATATGTATAATAAGTTAAAATAAAATATTTGTTAAATTACTTAAAAGCTTATTACTTTATTTTTATATAAAATACCTTGAAAAATAATTTACTTTAAAAGAAAACTCTAGATTTGAATAAAACTGATTTGATAACTTCTAAAAATACATATACATATTTTAACTTTTATTAACCAAAAGCATAATAAAATCTAAAATCCAAAATAATTTAAAAGTAAAATGTTTTATTATTTTAGAAAAATTTCAAAAATAGACCAGCGGTGTCCATATAATAATTTTCTACGTAGATCAAGTAATACGGATGTATATCATTTCAATCCGTCAAGTTTCAAATTCCGGGTGTGTATCATTTCAACCCGCATCCCAAATCGCTTCAGTTTGGTCCCTAAATCTATACAGTGATTCGGGTATCTATCATTTCAACCCACAATGATTTTTTTTGTTTTAAGTTACAGGGAACTTGCAGTGTGAATTGCAGCAATTAAATAAGCACAGAACACTATCAATCATCCAGTTCACATAATATCATTTCAAGTCGTGTGTGTGTCGGTGTGTCATATTGCATATAGAGTGCTAGCATTTCAATAACATTTCAAATACAGTTATTTCACTACCATGAAAATATTAGTCAGGTGTGAGTTGAACAACTCACCTTCAGTGGCGTAGAATAGAGACAACAACCGATAACGCTGAAAAAGAACGACACCGAAACTTCACCGAACTGGACAAACAAGTTACGGTCAACATACGTAAAAATGTAGCGAAGTTAGGAAACAAAAACAAAAGCTTTTTTTTTTTTTTTTTTTTAACATGCATGGCCTGACAAAACAACATTGTTTCATTACATTACTCCAATGACCTAAAATATATCATTATGTACATATCCCACTTGCACTTCCATTCTACAGCAAAAGTTAACAAAAACCATTGTTGTTGTTTTTTTTTTTTTTTTTTTTAACATAAAACGCGCATGTCAATATGAAATCCAAAGTTTGTTCCCATGCAATAACCTAAACTAACTTGGATTTTACGTTTCAAACTCTGTCAACAATGTAGCCAACTTTTGTTCCCACGCATGGCACCTTTCCCATTTAAAATATACATCTAGTGTCCCACTTAAGACAAATATAATTTATATGTCAACATGGTAAGTCTTGTTTACAGTAGCTACCAATAATTGTAATCCATGCATATAGTGTGTATATAATATAACATGCATACTTCTATTAATTAACGTTATCGGCTCAGCTAAGGGGAAACTCGGATAGGAGAGGGTTGGTTAGAGTGGCAACGTATGGTAAAATTTCCAGTTCGGGTTCTTCTTCAAACCATTTAAAAAAAAAAATACAGTGCGGTTTTAAAGCACAAAGGAAGAACGAAGGAACTTAGGTTTGGCTTGGGTGTTGGGCATCAATTGGAGGTGCAGTAGATCTGCGGAGCTTCAGTGGATGTAGTAATCGTTTTTTTTTTCTTCATACAACAGTTCAGGCTTTACAACCGAAAACAAAGAAAAATAAATCAGATGTTTACCTCGTTTAGACCTGTAGCGTGCACTGAGTTTGCAAGAAGAACGAACGCTTGATGGAGAGTGTTTTTTTTTCTTTTCTTTTTTCTGAAGATGGCTTATCAAGATAGAGGAATAAAATTGGGAAGGTATAAAATACAAGGGAGACGTGGTAAGAAGTGGGCGGATAAAATGGGATAATGGTGAAAGAATGGTTCAATTCTAGCACGTTTAAAACATAAAAGAAAGAGCGAACAGTAAGTAAATTATCCTTTTCCTATACGCATAGGTTTGAACGGAAGAACATGGACATGCTCGTTGAAGATAAATAGGATCCAAGTAGGAAAAATTCAAATTCCAAAAAAAAAATGTGGGCGTTGCATTTAAATTTGAAAGATAAACAAAAAGAACAAAGCAAAAGGGATGGCACGTAACATGATATGTGAACATGCCATGCCATGCATTTTATCCCACTTCCATGACTAGAAAAAAAAAATTCAAATCCATGAATCAGAAGTGATGGTGGCTGAAAAGAAAGCAGGAACGTAATGCAGGGCACATCACAGCTTCAAAAAGACACACGTATGGACACCAAACTCAAAAAAATAAAATTACATAGGACAGAGTACCGATATAATACACTGTTTTATTCATACGGTGGTCCGTCGGGCACCAAAATGTGCAAATGAATATATCATGGTGATCGGCGCGACGAGACGAACGCAATGGTACAAAAACATCAGTGTCATGACTCTTTTATCAAAAACTCATATTTTTAAATTACGGTACACTCCTACTTCATACGGAAAAATTCAAACGGAGCTTGAAACGTCCGAATTTCGCGAAATGAATTGCGCCGTCATCATCAGCATGAGCAAAATATTTTTCTTATGTACAGATATTTAGGTTTTAAAAATAATTTCGTTCGTTCAATATTTGAACCGACTTACGCTGAAATAACACTACCGAATGGACTTTTAAATTTTACTGATGAAAATTTACCACTCGCTATCTTTAAATGGACGCATACCAAAAATAATTTTTTTTTTGACTGCTAACATTCGAGACAAATTTTGATTTAGTCGCAGTTTAAAACGTAGAAAATGCCGAACCGTTACATAACTCCTTTCGAATAAACTATATTCGATAACTCCTTTTACTTTAACTCTAATCGATTAAACTAACATCGATTAACTCCTTTTACTTTAACACTAATCGATTAAACTAACATCGATTAACTCCTTTTACTTTAACACTAATCGATTAAACTAACATCGATTAACCCCTTTTACTTTAACACTAATCGATTAAACTAACATCGATTAACTGCTTTTACTTTAACACTAATCGATTAAACTAACATCGATTAACCCCTTTTACTTTAACACTAATCGATTAAACTAACATCGATTAACTCCTTTTACTTTAACACTAATCGATTAAACTAACATCGATTAACTCCTTTTACTTTAGCACTAATCGATTAAACTAACATCGATTAACTCCTTTTACTTTAACACTAATCGATTAAACTAGCATCGATTAACTCCTTTTACTTTAACACTAATCGATTAAACTAGCATCGATTAACTCCTTTTACTTTAACACTAATCGATTAAACTAACATCGATTAACTCCTTTTACTTTAACACTAATCGATTAAACTAACATCGATTAACTCCTTTTACTTTAACACTAATCGATTAACTAACATCGATTAACTAACTTTTAACTTTATTCTCTAATCGATTAACTAACATCGATTAACTAACTTTTAACTTTATTCTCTAATAGATTAACTAACATCGATTAATTCCTTTTACTTCTATTCTCTAATAAACTATTTATTTATAAAGATTTACTTTTAGTAACAGTTCTTCACTTTACAAATGATTTCCCTTTTATAAAACTCTATTCGTTTTAAAAACATTTTTCCCTTTTATTTACTTTCGAAATATTTCCTTTTATAAAATCAGTTGATTTTATAAAATGCCTTTATTTCAATATACATTGAAATAATTCTTTTTGCATCCCAGGGTCTTTTATGATATTTAAAATATCAAATAAAAATGATCAACATCATTCCAACACCCATAATCCATAACAGATTATATAACACATCATATATCACATTATATGAAAACAGTAAAATAAATGTTGAGGAATCCAGTTGGATTCCTCCAACCTGTTTCCCTGCATCACAGATGTTAAACAATATAGATAACATCACTTTCAGTTCCATATGATATATTCTGTTAAACAGAATCAATATAGAAATTCAACTAACTGACTAGCAGTTTAATCAAACAGTCAACACACAGTCAATCAGCCAATATCTAACAGTTCTAAAAATACAACATGAAATTATAAACTGTTCAGAGTTAGTGAGATTTACTCACAGTGGACTATCATCGTTAATTAACGATGATTGTCGTTGATTCAGATCGGACAATTTATTTTGCCATAAATTGTAACGAGCTCGGATTCACTCCCAGTCAGTCTCATTGTGTTGCTCCCGTCCATACGATCCTGTCGGATCTTGTTTCGTTGAAAACCGATATCGTATGAGGAAGTTATGGTTTTAACAAGTTTGTAAACGATTTCAATTAAAAACAAAACTAAATTTCCTTTTATATGTTAACTGGGCCTCACCCTTATAAATAACTCTGGCCCATCACTCAAAGCTCGACAGCACTCCCTTCTTCCCCTATCTGCCTACAGTAGTCCGCGTGTACACTTCCATGGCCCCTCCCTTCCGTCGATCACAACTCCTCCAACATCCAACTTTCACCGAAGATCAAACAGAAACCACCATCCGATAAACGGACATCCCAAGCATTCACCTCACCCGCTACAGCAAAACTCCAAACCGAAACCATCCTTACCACGCAATGGCCGATCTCCTTGCTTTCCCAATCTCCTCCTTCTCTCAGCCAAGAACCGCAAGACTCCTTCCATCATTCTTCCCTTCTGAATCTGCACCACTTTATCGCTTCCATGTTTAACTTGCCCCCTTGATTTCAGTTCCGAACTTACACTAGAAACTGCGTCGAATAGGGGGTCACGGAACTCCTTTTTCCGCTCGGAATCATCCCATTATTCCGTAATAGGTGTGAAATCCCCTTAAGAACCCTAAACTAAATGTCGATTTCAAGCACTGAAGCTTCAAATTCCCAAATCGGTCTATCCTAGCTCGCAACTCAAAACCGCAGCAACCAAAAAAACCTGAGTTCGAACAAACTAAAACTCATACAGGAACGAAGATAATTCTTCCAGGAACACAAATATGTTTTGCTTTGGAATTTGTAGGATTTGTTTTGTATTTCTTTTTATTTGAGAAGGGGGTGAATGTTTCTTGCGGTTTACTGAAAATAAAGTGGGAGTGACGACTTCAATTTCATTTACAGGAGAGTTAGAATTAGGTTGTTAAGTATTTTAAGGTGTTTGTTTTGTGGATAATTGGAGTACCACGTTTTTGTTTCTAGACCAAGGAGAATGAGCGGCTAACACATAGAAGACGTGGAGTTTGTTTTGATCAGAGAAATTTGGTTAAGGGATGGGTATTTTAAATGATAAACATTTTGGTGATCCTACTATATGTAGTTTGTTCTCATCCAGATAGCCAACGACAAAAATAAAAATACTGTTGTGACGAGCAAGGTGACACGATTTCAAAAACATAAAAATACCGGTAGATTAACTCATATTGTGGAACCCCAAAATCGCTGATTAAGGGTGCAAAATACTCCAAATAAAAAGTTGCTTATTTTAATTAATTAAAAATTACAGTAAAATTATAAAAATTAAATTATCACTACGCCTCAAAAGAACCTCGTCTAAATTCAAACCCGATATTCAAATATAGTTAAATAACCGTTATGGCCACGAACGAATATACCGCTGTTTTTCTGAATATTTAATTTGGACATAAATCAAAATCTACACGACGAAATCCCGATTTTCCTCTTCCACTAGAAAGATATACTCCACCAGCTCCGTACGTTTCTTGTTTCACAGAAATCCGGATTAAAACGAACCCTGTACATTAAGTTGAAGTTCGAATCGCCAATTTATGAACTGCAGCGCCATTTCGAGCTCTATTTTAATTATATTATAATTATACGTTCAAACTGACGTCGACTGAATATATTCGTTATTCAAATTCAATTCTAAACTGAATTATATATCACAGATGATCCGGTTCACACCATATCGTCATTTCAGCCAATTCTGATTATTTCAGAATTAAATATATTATTTAATTTATTATTTTAATTAAATATTCACCATTATTTAATTCCACGACCAATAAATTCACTATATCACTATTTTTATAATTAAATAAATTAATTATAATACCTCTTCCAATGCGGGTCATTACAGTCATGGTCAACTTAACGCTAAACACAAATACCCAACTTACCATGCTTAGATGAGTCATAACCCTTATGGGTCTGAGTCTACAGCGGAATCAGAAACAATACTAGTGTTCAAGTGCAGAGTATCGATTACAGAATCGAAATGCCAAAATCAGAAAAGAGTTTTAACTCAAAAATCAGATAAAGAAATTAAACCTCATACAGAAAGTTTTCCTATTTCTATCCTATCCACTGGCCTCGAGAGTGTTCGCCTGCCTTCCAGAAGTTGGTCCTGCCCTCTGCCCTTGCCCTCGTTTCTTCGGACAGTCCCTAGTGAAGTGTCCCATCTCACCATAGTTGAAGCAAGTGCCCTTTCTTTTCCTGCATTCCTTGTTCAGATGAGTCGAGCTTCCACAAGTAAAGCACTTTTTCTCCTTCCTATCTTCAGACTTTTCACCCTTCTTTTGTGTTACCTTTTTGGGCCATGCTTTCTTGTTCTGTGGTTCTTCCTTCTTTGCGTCTTTCTTGCCGTTGTCTTCCTCGTGCGGTAGTGCCATATCCACCAATCTCTCGTAAGTCGCTCCCATGGGTACATGGGTCATGGCTAGGTTGCGTAGTGGCTCGTTCAATCCTTTAACAGAGCGGAGAGCCTTTTTATGCTGGGTGTTGACTAAATCTTGTCCGAACCTAGCCAGTTGGTTGAACTGGTTGACGTATTCCTTGACTGTCATACTTCCTTGCTTAAGAGATAAGAACTTCTCCTGTTGTAGACTTCGTTCAGCTTGCGAGAGGAATTTCGTCTCAAAGCTTGTTCTGAAATCCATCCATGTTTCAGCCGACCTCTCGGCGTTAGTGACTTCCCACCAATAGGAAACTTCGTCCTTGAGCAACCATACCGCCAATTGTACCTTTTGCCTATCGTCCACCTCAAAAATAAAGAACAGATCCTCAGTTTCTTTGAGCTAGTTCCTCGCTTCTACGAATGATTCAGTTCCCTTGAAATCCTTTCCACCCATGGCCCTAAAATCTTTACAGATATTTGAAAAAGCAATTGCATGAGGAAGGGGCGGAGGAGGAGGAATCGCTGCAGCTGGAGGAGGAATATCTGCTGGGCCTTCATCGTTGGCCATAGCCTCTAAGTACCTCCTGAACCAGCCAGATATTGGCACACCCTCTGGAAAGTTAAGATTCCCAGACATGCTAGAATGAAAGAAAAAGATTTTAAACGTAGAATTGAAAAGATAGATATATGGCTTTTTGGGGATTATGTTTTTCAAAATAAACTTTATTTTTGAAAATACTTCCTTTTTAAAACCTTTTTGAAAATAGTTTTTATAAACTTTACCCAATCTGGTAACCGTCAGCTCTGATACCAAGTGTAACACCCCACCTCCATTAAGGTCACTCACAAAGGGAATGCCTTAACTTTGGTGGAGCGTTTTAGTAGACAGAACTGAAATTTACAAGACAGATAAACAATACTAGAGAAATTATAACTTTATTACAGTAGAAAACAGAAATCAGTTTGGTTACATCTTTACCAAAAACTCAAGTACATAAATATCAGTCTTGTTCAGAAAATCATCAGAGTACAAAACTGTAAAATCATAATCCCCACAGAAGCTGCCATACGAAGTCAAGCCATACTTTAAGACATCTAAGTACTTCAAGTAGAAGAAATCCGGATCAAGCTAAAGTATTCCCTCCTTGGAAAACCTTGGGGTGGGGGGGAACGGAAGAAAAAGTGGCGCAAACAAGCAAGGTCAGACATAAAGTCTGGCAAGTCCAGTGACTTTCAACATATGAACAGATAATAATAATTATGACATGAAAATAAGCTGGATAAGAGATAACAGTAACAGGAGCAGCAGATGTACTTAGGTTAAACAGAAGAAACAGAATAATATTACTTTTCATTTCTCTGCACTAATACTAGTATAACAGGATTAGGCGTCACTCCAATGTCTAAACTGAAACAGAAACGGGAACAGAATAATTTCCACAGAAGAGAATGCTAGTAATGGGCCTTTACCACCCCAACAGAAACAAACAGAAACAGAATGCTAATAATGGGCCTTTACCTCCCGAACAGAAACAGACAGAAATAGAGTGCTAATAATGGGCCTTTACCACCTGAACAGAAGGTACAGAAACAGAAATAGATTAATCCCTACGGAAACGGAATGTAGAATCAGGTGTACACTAGTAAATGGGCCTTTACCACCCGAACAGACGGTACCACGCAGAAACAAACAGGTGTTACCACCCAACAGAAACAGACAGTACCAATAGAAACAGACAGAACTAAGTGTACCCTAAAATCCTACCCCAAGCGATCGGCTCCCTAATACATAAATACCTTGTGTCGGCCCTACAGTAGGGTGTATCACTCCCTAAAGTGACAACCAATTGGCACAGACTTATTTACACATGTCACGGCGTCTTACATCCTCAGAGGCAGACCGGGATCCGTGCACGCACATGACCCGGTTGGAACGCACCATCAACACCCCTCACCATTATCAGAATGAACCGCTTATAATTAGTTCAGTAAGCGTGCCCGGACCTTACCTACTGTTGGGTCAAAGTTTGATACCAGAAAGGGTTACTGACTAATATGGGTCCCAAACAACAGATGACACAAGTAATTTCCCTCCTAACCTTGTGTCCCCAGACTAACAGATTTTAGATTAACTTGTTTACAAGTTCAGACATACAGAGTTCAGATCAACTAGTTCACAGATCAGACAAGTTTCAGACTAACGGATCAGATATACGAAGTAAACAGATTTGTCTAACTTTGTAATTGGGCCTATAGATTCACGAAACGGGTTTTTTAAATTCATTAGTCCAATTGGTTTAACCTTACCCACCCAACACGTTTTAGACATCATATTTATCTCAGATTTGTATCAATTAAAAATTAACGCACAGACCTCTCACATTAGACTGACAATTTGCGGCCACTGGTTAGGCCGGTTGGTTCCGGGCAGGTTTCTGCCACAAGCTGAGTCTAACCTCGGGTTTCAAGCACGTTATGACTAACTTCTCACATTAGAACCTATTGTTTGCGGCCACTGGATGTGCCGGGCGATTCTGGGCAGGATTACGCCGCAAACTCATTCTAACCTCGAGTTAGCAATGTTTCATGTTTAGCCAATGCATTCATTCGCAGACAATGCTAATATCAGACTAATCATGCTAATTTAACAAATTAACTTCTGTACAAGTTACAGCAGATTATTCGAGGTTCTATTAACAAGTTTTGCTCAATTTTAAATCGAGCCTACAGATTTACATACTTCAAATTTCAGCATTTCAGTTCCAACAGATTATGCCATTCAATAGACTAAACAGATAACAGATCTTGCAGATTAGGCGATTTAGCAGGTCTAGCAGATAAGGCAATTTTAACATAATTAGCAGATTAGGAAATTCAATCTAATTAGCAGTTTAGGAAATATAATAGAACTAGCGGATTAGGCCATATAACAGATTTAATCATTCCTTAAAGTTTCATTGACATATCTTGCCTAATTATAAATTTATCCTAAACTTACATGCCCAAATCAAGGTCATAATTCATAATACAATATATGCCCCAAATTTTCGCCTTAATATTCCCATTTACAGTTCATGTCAAAACTAGATTTAATATTCTAGTTTACCATTTATGTCCTGGATTAATACACATGTAAATCATTCTCTATTATAGCCAATTCAGATTATGCCAATATATTTGCTATGCCAAATTAACTTTAATTAAGCTACGCCCAATCCCTGTATAACATGTTTCCACAAGTTCTCTAAATACTCATGAAATGGCCCTAGCAAAAGGAATAGGGGATAAACACAAGAAAGAATAGGCATGCAATAATGAACCAAATACAATGATAATGGCCCCTCTAGGCTCAATGTACATAAAAGCGAATGGGAATAAACTAGCAAAGTTACATACTAAATATGAGATCTAACATCATTAAGGGAATAGGCATAAGAAACTAACTACAATAGTTATAGGCAACTAACCACAATAGTCATGGGCGACTAATTACAATAGTTTCTTATTCAATGTCATAGGCAATAGTCTCATAGTTATGAATCATAGTCATAGGCAATAATCTCATAGGCGTGAATTATAGTCATAGGCAATAGTCTCATAGGCAACACTTTCGTGTCTAATTATGCATTATTATTTGTCCCAAAATTTAGCGTTTGTGCGTTAATCTCTTATGAGTGTGGCGCAAGATCGTGGTAGCCTGGCTATAGAACAGAAAGAAGAAAGAGATACAGAATAAAATATATCAGAACAGAACGTACACAAACTCAAATTCAGATTTACAATCATGTCACAATTATAGTTACATTTTATAGCGGAAAATAACTGTACTTGCCTTTCGTGGTTTTACGAAAGGATAATAAACTGTTGTTGATGCAGAAATGCTGAATTATTCCTCTTTAATTGTTGTTGTACCTCTAAACCTTGATTTGAGATTTGAATTATCTTTTAATTCTATTCAGGTTGGAAGAAGATGCATCAGTCCAAGTTTTGATTCCAGCAGAGTAGCGACTCCATTTATTTTTAATTAGAACAGAGGCAGAATATAGAAAGAATGAAATTGTGTAGAGAAAATGAGGCTAGGGGCTGTTTATATAGGATTAGGCGGACGAATCTAGATAGAAAACGAGACCGGATACATCAGAATGAACCAGGTTCAAAAACTGGGTTGCGGGAGCAGGTCGACCCCCAGGTCGACTCCCCAGTCGACCTGGTCATGGGGAGGTCGACACCCCAGTCGACTCCCCAATCGACCTAGATAGGGGGGGTCGACTCCCCAGTCGACCTGAGTATGTGGGCGGGAATTTTCCCGCCAGCCTTCTCTGGGTTTGAATTTCGAATTTTCGGCTTTATTTTCGAGCTGTTTTATTTTATTTAAATTCCTGAAACTTCTGAGGGTCATAACTTGGTCATACGAACTCCGGTTTTCGAAAACTCAGACTCAATTTCATGCAGAATTCCGAGACGAACGCAATGGCTCAACCCGTTTCCCCTGATTATTACTTTAAAAATTAATTATTCTCTGATTTGTTACTTATACATTCACAGAAAATAAGGGGTGTTACACTATTGGTTTTTAGGTGATGGTTATTACTTATCTTTAGCTATACTATTTATGGTTAAATCAAATTAAGGGTGTTGACTTTGTCTTCTTTCCTTCATTTTTAATGCATTTTCCCTTGATATTTTCATTAAGTCATTTTTCCAAACATGTCACGTGCCATATCCCTGCATATGTTTACTTTTACTGGCCTTATTTGTTTCCAGTCCCTTTGTATTTTTAAAGCAATTGAATGCCCTTTTCATATGTAAATTGTACTATCATGTTTATGTGAATAGTTAAAGCTTTATTTGCAAGGTTTTTGTTGCAACTGGTATTATGTTTTCTAGTTAAAACATAACTAAATATACACACTTATATATTACACATATGATTATACTTTTTTAAGTTTCTTTATTAATCAAACTTTATAGTAATTATCCTGCTAAAATCAATATTTATTATTGATAAAAGTTTGCTAAAAACCGGGACATTACAAGCGTAGTTCATCCAAATTTTTTGCGTTTAAACCCCACAAACCAAATTTAAATTTGCAAATTACATAAAAGTCTAATTTTCTGCATACGATTTCTTATATTATAAAAAAGTGGAAAACGAAAAACTTCACATCTTCCATTTTTCTTTTATGTACCTATTCTATATGTACTTGGATTTTATGCAATTATTATATAAAGACTTCGTACCCTCCTGTCCAAGCACAGTTCACATAAGAAAATTTTCTTTGTTATAAATTTTCTTTTCAAATTTATTTTGAAAATATCCATTTTTTTTTTCTATTTCTCGTAATTTTTCACTTTTCTCATTTGTCCTATGTAGTAGCCCGTAACTTCCCCGGTAAGGAAAGCCCGGATTACATTGAGTACAAGACGAATCAGAACGCAAACGGAAGAACATTTCATTGTATATTACAACAATTCCATCAGATACAAGAATATGCAGAGTAAAAATGAATAAATTACATTCGACAAATATCAGAGATTTAAATTACATTTAAATACATCACAGCGGAAAATAATACAAAAGCACAACTAGAAATAATGCACGGATACAGAGCTTTCCGAGCATCGTTCCAGCTGTAAATCAGGATCCTGTGAATATAAATCTGCAAAACCAAAACTACTAGCTGCCCGTGTGGAAAATAGGGGCACCCAGAGTTTAGGTTAAAACAATAAACTCCAGGTCAGTCATGTGACTGGTGTGAGAACTAAAACAGTTATTTAAAACTTTACTTTAAAAGAGAGTAATTCAAGGGACCACGCTGTATAACACGGAACAGGTTTCCTCCCAAGAATACTAGTGCAAATAACAAAACAATGCAATGCTCTTTGAAAAAATGAAGCTATTATAAGACCCAGGTCCCATCACACAATACAACGCAAGCCGGAGGATAGGGTTTTCCCTTATAATAGCCAAACATGCTTGGTACGTTTAAAACAAATCATTTGATACTATTATAAGTGTATAGTATCAAAACAATTTCAATCATAAATATCAATCATAGGCGGCATGGGTAACATATATCATGTCGCCATACTAGTTCTACAATTAAAACCGCAATATCACGTATTGGAAATTGGATTTCCGTCATGAGTCGAGGCAAGGGGCAAGCTCCTCTCCGTTCGAGACACTCTAGCAAATGCCTCGGGACCGCACACAGCAATCCCTGGATCCTCCAAGGCCGGTCCTCTCTTAATTTTGACGATTGGCAATTCCTGAACACACGTTTCCCAGTCCTTACAGACCTATATCTGAGGCGCCTCGTATCCAACAACCACACAGTTGAAAAGTATATAAATGTCAGGCTGGTAGGTCACTGACACCACCCATAGCTAGAAAGAAAAGTCGTGCACTCCTTGGGTCCGTATCCCGTTTTTGACTCATACCGAGGTGTGAGGCTCGCGAATTCACGTTATACACAAAGCTACGCCACACAGGCCATGCTTTGATCATCAACCACAAGACTTTGCTTTTCAACAGAAGCCTTGATCAATTGCCACTTACGCGTGCCACACTGGCAATTCACTCCATGCGACTGATGTCCATCGATATACAACCTCTGAGCTCGTACGTCTCAGAGAAGGGCGATAATCAAGAGAATAAATTCTCTGCCGCCAAACAGATGTATATTTAATAGAGATCAATCAACACAGAATAAAATCCAATGTCAGACACACAATCCATTTACAAGTTCGTTCTGGGTCTGAACGAAACCGGAGGCACTTTCCTCGTATATCCATCCATCTCCAGGTACGTCTGGACGATCACCAACTGTTTCCTTCATCTTGAGTGTACAGACCAATCGAGATCATCAGTAATCACCCAAACGATGTGAAGACTTCCGGTCTTCAACCACCGTCTTCATCTTCGACATCTCGTCGAATCGGTTATTCAGAATGGGTAGAAACCCGGCATTTCTGAATAACCAACGTATATAATAAACAAATGTTAGACAAAACAACAAACGCCTCATTCCAATTCAGAATGTTCTTTTTATTCACAAAATCACATTCTTAGGGAAAGGTTCCCATTAATTTTATCCAAGATAAATTCATCTAAATTTATTCTTTAATCTTCCTTTGGATATCATTTCAAACTAGTCGGGATTAGCGAACCACACCGAAGTAATTATTTGTTTTATTTCCCAATCCCAACCTATTCATCCCTTGGAGAAAAACTGGTAATACTCCATACCTAACACCACGGTGTTATCGGTAAAATTAATTACCATTTCACGTTTAAATCTAATTAAAGATTTAATTGTCGCTTTGGAGCAAAACTGGTGGTACTCCATTCTCGATCACCTTTCAGATTTGATAATTTAAATTATCAATTCACATTTCAATCTAATTAAAGATTCATTAAAACTCCACTTAGTTTTAATCTTTTCAAAAATCAATATCCTGTCTTTAATTGGGTTAAAGAACCAATGTCATTTAAAACACGATTCACGATAAACCCAAAATCACATTCTATTGTTAATCGAGTTAGAGAACAGGTGTTGTTCAAAACACCGCTCACGATAAACCCAAAAACCAATTCAAATTCAATTCCAATTAATATTATTTAATTGGTACACCTCATTAAATCTAAATAGAAGGATTTAATATTTTCCTCAACTGGGCTTACGAACAGTGTTAATGAAGACACTATTCACGACAAACCCAAATCACATTTGATATTAAATACAAGGCTCTGAATAGAAAATATACCGGCTTATATTCAATATCAAATTCTGAAACCAACAAATATCGTATTGGAAATAACGATATAAATACATCTTTCAAATTCCCATAACAATATCTGTATAGTCACGAAATGCAACATCGAAATATTCCGAAGATAATTTCGATTCAACTCCAGTCCAATTCACGTATTGGGAATATTGATTATTTTTAAAATCACTTTCAAATTCAATTTGTTTATTTCAAAAATGAATTGATTTTAATTCTAGTTCAAAACTAGTTCATTTCGACAAAAATATATTTTTATCCTTTCAAATGTGGAATTTTTCATCCCAGTTCTTTCCAATCCACATATTATTATTTTACACAAATTATTAATATTTTTAATAATTTTATCAAGGCTCGTACAGTGGATTTCCATCAACGGTCATCGAACTGCACTTACAGCGACCTTTTTCAAATTTGATTTGGACATAATTCAAAATCCAACCGTTAGATTTCAAATTTCTTATATTCATTGGAAAGTTCTTTTCGATACGAACCCAACCGGCTTTAGGAGAATTCGACGGTCGGATCTCCCGCAACGTCAATTCGAAGTCAACGGTCGAAATTCGCGAACTGCCGCGGTGGGTTCTATTTAGGCCATTATATATATAATATATATATTATATATATTTCGTCGATTTCCTTTTAAAACGTATTTTATAAACCGTTTTAAATTCGTTTTCAAAACTATTTCAACTCTATATTCAATTTCAAATTGAAATTGAATATTTCATATCATTACTATGTGAATGATAATATTTTTAAAACGTTATATTTTGAAATCACTACCTTTTCTATATTCATTATAAAAACGAATATAATCGATATAAATATCGTTCACGTCAAAATAGCGCAATTCTAATCAACACGACTTTATATTTTTCAATAAATTCGTTATTCTATTCAACAAATGAATATTTATTCTATTCAACACATGAATCTATATTTCTTTCAACACCTGACTAATCTCAACACATGAGTACTGTCAACACACGACTATTTTTTTATGTATTATAGTTTATAAAATTATGGTATCTATCATTAGATTTTTAATCAGACTCCACCGTGAAATAGTTTCTAATCTTAAATATGATAAAGATGTAAATTTTAGTGTTAAAATATTTTACTCAACACATGAATGTCGTCAACACATGACTATTTTTATAGTCTAATATTCTTTGTTTTCCCCGATTGGAATGAGGCCCAATCAGTCACCATATAACGTTAATTATATGGATTCCATACAACACATGTATATAAATAGCAACGATAAATAATCAACAATCATCCAAAGTGCACCACACAACTGCATAAGCATCAAATATAAATAATTAATGCTTACATAGTCTGTCGACCAATCGATCGACATAGAATTAAATAATTGGGATTAGTGTACGCCAAATATCATCCCAACACCCGTGTGGGGTTTCAAATCAACAAACACAAATTTTTATTTGTGTTGTTGGGCGATGAGTAAAATTTATCATCCCAATCAATATCAGTCAAATCAGTGTATATAAACAAATCGGCCGATTTGTTTATAAACATTTACACATTCACGTTAAAAATTATATTTTTAACGATAATTAATTTATTTCAACCATATACAATTTATTATCGATTTCATATCAACATCACAAACAAATTTCACAACACATCAAACAAACATACAAGCCGTCCATGGTCTGTGGACGACGGGTGTCGGGTGCTGCTAAGCACCGTCTGCACCCTAGTATATATATAACTAGAAAAGAAAATATAAAGTGAGAAGTTCTCACCGACTAGCTAATCCAACGCCGCGACTTCTTATGTAGGAAATCTTCACCTTTTTGTCTTTTGTCACTTTCGTTGCCCATAGCCACTACATATATAAAAATCACATTTTTATATTGTTGTTATGTATATAGAATCCTATTTTTACACCGCTACTATATAGATAAAAATTCTATTTTTACACGGCTACTATACAGATAAAAATTATATTTTTACACCGCTACTATATAGATAAAAAATTTATTTTTACACCGCTACTATATAGATAAAAATTCTATATTTACACCGCTACTATATAGATAAAAATTCTATTTTTACATCGCTACTATATAGATAAAAATTCTGTTTTTACATCGCTACTATATAGATAAAAATTCTATTTTTACAACGATGTTCATATAATAAAGATTATATTTTTTATCACGTTATTCTCTATATAAAGATTTTGCCTTTTCAAATATAAAGATTTCTCCCTTTCAAATATAAAGATTTCGCCTTTTCAAATATAAAGATTTCGCCTTTTCATTATAAAGATTTCGCCTTTTCATTATAAAGATTTCGCCTTTTCATTTAATCACTATAAAAATCACTTTTTTATTTTTCACATATGATAAAAAATCATATTTTTAATACACTACTTATAAAAATTATATTTTTAACCTTTCTATATTGTAAAAATTATATTTTTAACATCTATTTTCATAACAAATAAAAATCGAATCTTTCACATAATAAAAATCTATTTTTTAACATCAAAGATTATACAAATTATGAAATAAAATAAAAATCAAAGAAGCTCACTTCATTTTTGCTCGGAGGAGGTGAAGGTGGAGTCCGAGGCTGCGTCGGGGTGCTGAAGCTCGCGGTCGAAGGCGGTTTTTTACACGTTGGTTCGAAGAGGGAGGAGGGGTTCGGATCTTGTCGGCTTTGAAGGAGGAAAGCTAGGAGGTGGTGACGGTCTTGCAGTGGGTTGGCGCGGCTACACGAGGGTTTGGGGGGCTAGGGTTTGAAAGGGGAGGGCGGAGGCTGCGTCCGATTGGAAGAAGGGGGGTTGCGATATGTGGGGAGGAGAGAGGAAGGGCGTGAGGGGAGGGCGGCGCGATGAGGGAGGGGTGCGGCGCGATCGGCGCCGCCTTGGGCGGTGGCGGGAGGGCAGGGCGTCGGGGGTTTTGAGTGCATCGCGGTTTTCTTTTTTTTTATCTGAGGAGAGGTAGAAGAGAGAGAGAGGGTAAGGTGAGGATTATATATATATATATATATATTTAATTTATTCTTCAAGAGTTGACTTTTTATTTCGACCTCGAAACGAGGCCCACCGCCTGTCGTACATAGCTAATTACCCCCATTCCGAACACAATGGGATACGTATCGTAGGCTGATTTGATCGTTTCTATCAGTTTTCGTCAAAATCAAAATATAACTCTATATATCGAATTTGAACGCGCATTTCAATTTACTGGGGCCGCATACTAACTCTATAAATCCCAAAAAAATATTTTCTAGCTTCGTATTGACGATACGGTCCTAACAAAACTAATTTCATCGAATTCTGAGACAATTTGAAAAATGACCATTTTCCAGTCGATTAAAATCAAATGAAACTGGTCAAACGCGTTTTCCTTTGCCACGCTCACATATTGAATCGGAAAATTATGAAATTTGAAACCTATCAATAATTTGACATCACGGATCCAACAAAAGTGGTTTCGTTGAAATCCGAGGTCATTTGCAAAATTTCCATTTTTAAGGGCCTGAATTCCATAGCGACTATTCAGAATTTTCAACTGGACATATCTTTTGATTCCCGCTATGAAATTTCAATTTTTCGGATTCGTAGGAAAGATATTCTCAATTAGATTCAAATATTTTCAGTTTCGCTAAAATCCGGTTTATTTTGCAACCGGTACATTCATTTGAATTTTGAAATCGAATTATCGAACTACCGCGCCATTTTCAATTCCCTTTTATAATTAAAATAAAATATTTATATTCTAACGACGACGTATATAAATATATATGTTCTAATTCTATTCAAAATAAATTTCTCGTCGATATTATTTAAAATAATTCATTTTGAATGTTCAAAATTCATTAAAATTGTCAAAATAAAAAATTTAAACTAGCTCGCATTTCCGGGTTGTTACATTCTCCCCCACTTAAAACTTTTCATCCCCGAAAAGGAACGAAGCCGAAAGTTGTTTCACTAATCAACTCAACTTTCATTATTTTGATTACGGCTTAAGTTCTTCAACTTTTCAATTTCTAAGAACTTTTCAAATTTTTCAAAAATTTGGCTAACACCCTAAATTTCCGAAAAATTTCGCCATAACCTCCCCTGCACCGGGAGCACCGGGAAAATCCCGAAATTGCCATACAGGCCTTCTGATCTCAAAAAGAAAAAGAAAAAGAAAAAGTCAAGCGGTTAGCCAATCGGCTCATAAAATCATCATCACCCAAACAAAACAGTAAATTATAGTAAATATGTACCTATTTGTCGGGAAAACAAATTTTATTCTTCTGCTCTAGCCTCCTTGCTATGACCTGTTCAATGTAAGTACATGTATATGCAAGAAAATGCGACAAATTTTCAATACAATTCAATATTTGGTTCAATTAGGCTAAATGTTTCAAAATTAGCAAACAAATAATCAAACAACACAACCATCAATCAATTAGTGAATTAACGTTTCAAATTCATAATTTTGATATATATATACAGAAAATCATGTTTTTGATGCCAAATCACAACAATGTATTCTAGCTATATTATGGTTCTCACACCAATCTAATGGAAATATATAGAAATCACACCTTCGTCACTCGAAAATAAATACTGGTAACGCTGCAGCATTATCAGAACCAACCCCGGGCAACTAGAGTGTGATCCTATATCTATATAGTATATTAATACTTCAAATATACGTTCATGACGCGTATACGCGAAATCTTTATATACTCGATTGTCCAAATTCAAAATAAATAAATATTCAAATACGTATAAAGCGATTTAAATTTTCAAAACAATATTGTTTTCATTTGAAAAATATACTCTTCACACTCGTTCTAGGATACTATTGATCCTATCTCTAACGAGTCATTCTAATTGGATATTACTAATCCAATATCTGATGAATTCTTTCGTATGGTTCTAATGTGTCTTGTTCTCGAGCTCTGTAAACCAAAGCTCTGATACCACTGTAGTAGCCCGTAACTTCCCCGGTAAGGAAAGCCCGGATAACATTGAGTACAAGACGAATCAGAACGCAGACGGAAGAATATTTCATTGTATAATACAACAATTCCATCAGATAAAAGAATATACAGAGTAAAAATGAATAAATTACATTCGACAAATATCAGAGATTTAAATTACATTTAAATACATCACAGCATAAAATAATACAAAAGCACAACTAGAAATAATGCACAGATACAGAGCTTTCCGAGCATCGTTCCAGCTGTAAATCAGGATCCTGTGAATATAAATCTGCAAAACCAAAACTACTAGCTGCCCGTGTGGAAAATAGGGGCACCCGGAGTTTAGGTTAAAACAATAAACTCCAGGTCAGTCATGTGACTGGTGTGAGAACTAAAACAGTTATTTAAAACTTTACATTAAAAGAGAGTAATTCAAGGGACCACGCCATATAACACGGAACGGGTTTCCTCCCAAGAATACTAGTACAAATAACAAAACAGCGCAATGCTCTTTGGAAAAATGAAGCTATTATAAGACCCAGGTCCCATCACACAATGCAACGCAAGCCGGAGGATAGGGTTTTTCCTTATAATAGCCAAACATGCTTGGTACGTTTAAAACAAATCATTTGATACTATTATAAGTGTATAGTGTCAAAACAATTTCAATCATAAATATCAATCATAGACGGCATGGGAACCATATATCATGTCACCATACTAGTTCTACAATTAAAACCGCAATATCACGTATTGGAAATTGGATTTCCGTCATGAGTCGAGGCAAGGGGCAAGCTCCTCTCTGTTCGAGACACTCTAGCAAATGCCTCGGGACCGCACACAGCAATCCCTGGATCCTCCAAGGCCGGTCCTCTCTTACTTTTGAGGATTGGCAATTCCTAAACACATGTTTCCCGGTCCTTACAGACCTATATCCGAGGCGCCTCGTATCCAACAACAACACAGGTGAAAAGTATATAAATGTCAGGGCTGGTAGGTCACTGACACCACCAATAGCTAGAAAGAAACGTCGTGCACTCCTTGGGTCCGTATCCCGTTTTTGACTCATACCGAGGTGTGAGGCTCACGAATTCAAGTTATACACAAAGCTACGCCACACCGGCTGAGCTTTGATGTAACAACCCGGAAAATCTGGGCCAGTTTAAAATTTTTATTTTGGCAATTTTAGTGAATTTTGATTATTTAAAATGAATTATTTTAAATAATATCGACGAGAAATTTATTTAGAATATAAATCGAACGTATATATTACGCGTCGTCGTTAGAATATAAATATTTATATATAATTATAAATAGAATTGAAAATGGCGCGGTAGTTCGATAATTCGATTTCAAACTCCAATTGAATGTACCGGGTGCAAAACAATCCGGATTTTAGTGAAACAAAAAATAATGGGATCTAATTGTGAATATCTTTCCAACGGATCCGAAAAATCAAGATTTCATATCGGGAATCAAAAGATATGTCCAGTTGGAAATTCTGAATAGTCGCTATGGAATTCAGGCCCTTAAAAATGGACATTTTGCAAATGACCTCGGATTTCGACGAAACCAGTTTTGTTGGGTCCGCAGTGTCAAGTTATTGCTAGGTTTTAAATTTCATAATTTTTCGAATCAATATGTGAGCGTGGCAAAGGAAAACGCGTTTGACCAGTTTCAGTTGATTTTAATCGACTGGAAATTGGTCATTTTTCCAACGGTCTCGGAATTCGGCGAAACTAGTTTTGTTAGGACCGTATCGTCAATACGAAGCTAGAAAATATTTTTCGGGAATTTTTCTAGTTAGTATGTGACCCCGGTAATTTGAAATGTACGTTTAAAATTCAATAAAGTGTTTTAAATGTAAATTCAACGGAAACTGATTCAAACGATCAAACCAACCTACGAAACATATCCCATTGTGTTCGGAATGTGGGTAAAACGCTATGGACGACAGGCGGTGGGTTCGATTTCGAGAGCGTATAAAAAGTCAACGTAGGAGAGAAATTAATTAAATAAAAAAAAAAAAATATATATATTCCTCCCCCCTATTTCATTCTGGCCCCCCCCCTCGAAATCAAAGCTGACAAAAGAAAAAAAAAAAACTTCAAAACCCGCCCCCCCTCCAGTCTAAATCGCGACGCCGCCGCCTCCCTTGCCTTCACCGCCAGTAGCCGACGAGACCCCCCCCCTTCCCTCTGCGAACAGCGCGACGCCCCCCCTGCTTCATTTCAGAGACCCCCTCCTCCGCGTTGAGCTCCAATGGTCGGCGCGCAAACCCCCTCCCCAAGCCTTAAATCGGCCGCCGACAGCCAAGGCAAGACCGCCATCACCACCTCGATGCCGGCGCCGCCTCTGGCCGAATTCTTCCCCCCCCCTTCTGGCGTGAATATACAGTAAGTTTTTTTTTGTGTAGTTTTGTTTTTTTTATTTTTAAGTAAGTTAAAATTGATTTTTTTTATAGGATTTAAAACTGAATTTATTTTGAGATTTAAACTTTTAAAAGAAAAAGATTAAAACTGCATTTTAATAAAAGAAAAACTGTTTGGAAAAGAAAACTGTTTTGAAAAGAAAACAAAAACTGTTTTGGGAAAAAAAAAGGATTTGGACTTGAAAATAAAGATCATATTTTTAAAAATAGAAAAGACGAAATTTTTGTTAAGTAGAAGAAGTAAGATATGATTCTTATATTTTTAAAATAATAAAAATATAATTTTTACATCATAGGAAAGATCAGATCTTTGTTATAAAAATTGAAATTTTTATAAAAGGCATAAAGAAGGATTTTTATATATTGAATAGAGAAATAAAAATTCGATTTTTATATATTGAACTTCGAAATAAAAATTCGATTTTTATATATTGAACTTCGAAATGAAAATTCGATTTTTATATATGGAACTTTGAAGTAAAAATTCGATTTTTATATATTGAACTTTGAACTAAAAATTCGATTTTTATATATTGAACTTTGAACTAAAAATTCGATTTTTATATATTGAACTTTGAACTAAAAATTCGATTTTTATATATGGAACTTTGAAGTAAAAACTCGATTTTTACATATGTAGTGGCTACGGGCAATGAAGACGACGAAGAATTCTGCAGAAGAAGAGTCAAGATGATTGGATAGCTATCTGTGAGAATTTCTCACCTTTCTATTTCTTTTCTAGTTATATATATATACTAGGATACAGACGGTGCTTAGTAGCACCCGACACAATCGTCCACAGACCATGGACTTGTTTGTTTGATTGTTTGGTGATTGATTTCGAAATTGGTTTGAATGTGGTTTGTGATGTGAAAAATCGAATCGATAAATTGGTTAGGATTAGACGTGCGCCGTTATAAGGCGTAGGAGTAAGGCTAGGTTAGACCCTTACTCCAAATTTTGTGGTTTGCAAAATGAAATTGATTTGATTGATGAGTGAATGGCGTGGGCCTTCACTAGACCGGGGATAAGGCTAGGCCTTGTCCCGTTTCTAGTATCGTGCCGTTATGCCGCCGAAATTTTCTAAAATAAGTTAGAAAAATAAAAATAGCATTTTATTTAACGAATGAACTGAATAGAAATTCATATGTTAAAATAAAATGTGTTATCGTTAAAAATATAATTTTTAACGTGAATGTGAATAAATAAATATTCATTTACAAACCAGATGGTTTGTTTATGTACACCTATTTGAATGACGTTGATTGGGTCGATAAATTTTACACATCGCCTAGCTGCACAAATAAAATATGTGTTTGATTGTTTGAAACCCCACACGGGTGTTAGGATGAAATTTGAAGTTCACTCATCCTGATTGATTAAATATGTCGATCGATTGATTGACAAGCTGCTATAAGCGTTAAATGTCTATATTTGATGCTTATACAGTGTAGTGCACTTTGGTTGATGGTTGATTATTCATCGTTGTTGATATATACATGTGTTGTAGAAAATCCATATAATTAACATTATATGGTAATTGATTGGGCCTCATTCCAGTTTCGAAAAAAAAAGAAATGAATTAAATTGAAAACGATTTCGAAATGAATTGAATTGAAAACGAATTCGAATTGAATTGAAAACGATTTCGAAATGAATTAAATTGAAAACGATTTCGAAATGAATTGAATTGAAAACGAATTCGAATTGAATTGAAAACGATTTCGAAATGAATTGAATTGAAAACGATTTCGAAATGAATTGAATTGAAAACGATTTCGAAATGAATTGAATTGAAAACGAATTCGAATTGAATTGAAAACGATTTCGAAATGAATTGAATTGAAAACGATTTCGAAATGAATTGAATTGAAAACGAATTCGAATTGAATTGAAAGCGAAGTGAAATAAATTCAAATTGAATTGAAATTTGAATTGAATAGAAATGGATTTTAAAACGAATTTATAAAGAAGAATTCAATTTTGATTTGAATTGAAATGGAAGTTGAAAATGTTTTTGAAACGAATTCAAAACTATTTATATAATTCGTTTTAAATAGAAATCGACGATATATATATTATATATATATTATATATAATATAATGGCCTGAATAGAACGCGCCGCGCCGTGGCAGTTCGCGAATTTCGACCATTTATTTCAAACGGGCATTACGGGAGATCCGACCGTCGGATTCTCCTAAAACCGGAACCGTTGGGTTCGTATCGAAAAAAGCTTTCTAACGAATATTAGAAATTTGAAATCTAACGGTTGGATTTGGAGATACGTCCAAATCAAATTCGAAAAAGGTCGCTGTAAGTGCAGTTCGATGGCCATTGTTGGAAATCGACTGTACGGGCCTTGATAAAATTATTAAAAATAGTAATAATTTGTGTAAAATCATAAGAAATGATTTAGAAAGAATTGGGATGAAAAACTCCCTATTTGAAAAGATAAAAATAGATTTTTATCGAAATGAACTAGTTTTGAACTAGAATTAAAATTCTATTTATTTCTAAATAAATAAATTGAATTAGAAAAGGGTTTTAAAAATAACCAGAATATCCAATGATTGCATTGGAGTGGATTTGAATCGAAATTGTCTTCGGAATATTTCGATGTTGGAATTCGTGATTATACAGGTGTTGTTATGGAAATTTGAAAGATATATTTGCATCGTTATTTCCAATACGACATTTGTTAATCGTAGAATTTGATATTGAATATAAGCCGATATATTTTCTATTCAGAGCCTTATATTGAATATCAAATGTGATTTGGGTTTGTCGTGAATGGTGTCTTCACTAACACTGTTCTTGAACCCAGCTGAGAAAAGATTAAATCTTTTGATTTAGATTTAATGAAGTGTACCAATTAAATAATATTTAATTGGAATTGAATGGATATTGATTTTTGGGTTTATCGTGAACAGTGTTTTAAATAACACTTGTTCTTTAACCCGATAATTAATGGGATGTGACTTTGGGTTTATCGTGAACCGTGTTTTAAAATGACACTGATTCTTTAACCCAGTCACAGATTAAAACTAAGTGGAGTTTTAATGAATCTTTAATTAGATTGAAAAGATCGAGAATGGAGTATCACCAGTTTTGCTCCAGGCGATAGTTAAATCTTTAATTAGATTTGAACGTGAAATTTAGAAACTAACTGTCGGTTAGCTAAGTAGAATGGTTTTCTGGATATTGATCTGATGTTGGTTTCGGCCTTCGGGGTTAATATTTGGGGAATTATTCTCTTGATTAATTTACGGTTAATGACTAATGAGTTGGAATGAGGCGTATGTTGTGTTTGTGTAACACTTATTTAAAATATACGCGAGTTATTCGGAAAGACCGGGTTTATCCCATTCTGAATAACTGATGCGACGATAAGTCGAAGATGAAGACGATGGTCGAAGACCGGAGGTCTTCACGTCGTTTGGGTGATAACTGATGATCTTGATTGGGCTGTACACCCAAGAAGATGGAAACAGTTAGTGATCGTCCAGACGTACTTGGAGATCGATGGATATGCGGGGTACTAGGTGCCTCCGGTTTCGTTCAGACCCAGAACGGACTTGTAAATGGACTGTGTGTCTGACATCGGATTTCATTCTGTGTGACTGATATCGGTTGCATAGGATGGCTTGCCTGTGTGGCATGCTAAGATGCAAATGATCAAGGCTTCTGTTGAAAAGCAAAGTCTTGTGGTTGATGATCAAAGCACGGCCTTTGTGGCGTAGCTTTGTGTAACGTTTGATTCGCGAGTTTCACACCCGGTATGAATCAAAAACGGGAGACGGACCTCAGGGAGGGCATGCGTTTCTTTCTAGTTAGAAGTGGCGTCAGTGGTTTTACACGCCCTGACGAGTTTGACTTATGTGGTTGTTGCTGTTGCGAGGCGCCTCGGATTGATCGGTCGTTCTCGAACCGATGGAGTCATTCGTTGGCTCATTGACACCCCAAAGGGTGGGGAAACGCAGTGTTCAGGCATTTTAATCCACATCGGTGGACCGGCCCTGACGATCCAAGGGTCACTCGAGCTCTGATCCTGAGACACGGGCTAGAGCGTCTCGAATCGGTTGAGGATCTTGCCCCTAGCCTCGGTTCATAGATGGAAATCCAATTTCCAAATACGTGTATTGCGGTTTTAATTGTAAAACTAGTATGGCGACATGATATATGGTACCCATGCCGCCTATGATTGATACTTATGATTTGAAGTGTTTTATACACTATGCACTTATTATAGCATCAAACGATTTGTTTTCACCGTATCAAGCATTCTTTGGCTGTTATAAGGAAAAACCCTATCCCCCGGCTTGCGTTGCATTGTGTGATAGGACCTGGGTCTTATAACAGCTTCATTTTTCTTTATTTAGCATTGCGCTGTTTGTTTTATGCACTGGTATTCTTGGGAGAAAACCCGTTCCGTGTTATACGGCGTGGTCCCTTGATTTACCTAATTTTAAAATAAAGATTAACTGTTTTAGTTCTCACACCAGTCACATGACTGACCTGGAGTTTATTGTTTTAACCTAAACTCTGGGTGCCCTTATTTTCGACACGGGCAGCTAGTAGTTTTGGTTTTGCAGATTTATATTCACAGGATCCTGGTTTACAGCTGGAACGATATCCGGAAAGCTTTGTATCCGTATATCTCCTTCTAGTTGTGTATTGTATTATTTTCCGCTGCTATGTATTTAAATGTAATTTAAATCTCTGATATTTCTGTGTAATATTCATTTATACTCTGTATATTCTTGTAATCTGATGCATTGTTGTAATATACAATGAAATGTTCTTCTGTATGCGTTCTGTTGTGGCTTGTTCTCGAACTATCCGACGCTTTCCTAAAGGGGAAGTTGCGGGTCTTTACATTTGGTATCAGAGCTTTGGTTTACAAAGCTAGAGAACAAGACACATTAGAAACATACGAAGGAATTCATCAGATAATTGGATTAGTAATATCCAATGGGATGACTCGTTAGAGATAGGATCAGTAGTATCCTAGAACGAGTGTGAAGAGTATATTTTTGAAAATGAAAACAAATTTTTGTTTTGAAAATTTAAATCACTTCTACGTATTTGATTACTTATTTAGTTGAATATGGACAATTCAGTATATAAAGAATTTGCATATACGCCTTGCAAACGTATATTCAAAGTTTTAATATACTGGGTAGATATGGAATCACATTCTAGTCGCCCGGAGATGATATTGATGATAGCGATCGCATCATCAACATTTATGTTCGAGTTTCGAAGGTGTGATTTTCTATATATTTCCATTAGGCTGGTGTGAGAACCAAAACTTATATATAGCTAGAATACATTGTTGTGATTTGGCATCAAAACATGATTTTTTGTATATATATCAAAGTTATGAATTTGAGACTCTAATTCACTAATAGATTGATGTTTGTGTTGTATGTTTATTTGTTTGATAATTTTTAGCCATCTAGCCTAATTAAATCAAATATTGAACTGTATTGAAAATTGGTCGCATTTGCTTGCATATACATGTATATCATTGAACAGGTCATAGCAAGGAGGCTAGAGCAGAGAATAAAATTTGTTTGCCCGACAAATAGGTACATGTTTATTATATAATTTCCTGTTTTGTTTGGGTGATGATGATTTTGTGAGCCTATTGGCTAGCCGCTTGGCTTTTTCTTTTTCTTTTTGAGATCTGAAGGACCGGGGAAGTTATTTGAAATTCCCCGATGCTCCCATTGCAAGGGAGGTTATGGCGAAATTTTTCAGAAATTTAGGGTGTTAGCCAAATTTTTGAAGTTTTGAAAATTCTCAGAAACTAAAGAGTTGGAGAATGGAAGCCGGATCGAACGTAGAACTGAATAATCAAACCACTTTCGACTTTGTTCCTTTTCGGGGACGAAAAGTTTTAAGTGGGGGAGATTGTAACAACCCGGAAAATCTGGGCCAGTTTAAAATTTTTATTTTGGCAATTTTAGTGAATTTTGATTATTTAAAATGAATTATTTTAAATAATATCGACGAGAAATTTATTTAGAATATAAATCGAACGTATATATTACGCGTCGTCGTTAGAATATAAATATTTATATATAATTATAAATAGAATTGAAAATGGCGCGGTAGTTCGATAATTCGATTTCAAACTCCAATTGAATGTACCGGGTGCAAAACAATCCGGATTTTAGTGAAACCAAAAATAATGGGATCTAATTGTGAATATCTTTCCAACGGATCCGAAAAATCAAGATTTCATATCGGGAATCAAAAGATATGTCCAGTTGGAAATTCTGAATAGTCGCTATGGAATTCAGGCCCTTAAAAATGGACATTTTGCAAATGACCTCGGATTTCGACGAAACCAGTTTTGTTGGGTCCGCAGTGTCAAGTTATTGCTAGGTTTTAAATTTCATAATTTTTCGAATCAATATGTGAGCGTGGCAAAGGAAAACGCGTTTGACCAGTTTCAGTTGATTTTAATCGACTGGAAATTGGTCATTTTTCCAACGGTCTCGGAATTCGGCGAAACTAGTTTTGTTAGGACCGTATCGTCAATACGAAGCTAGAAAATATTTTTCGGGAATTTTTCTAGTTAGTATGTGACCCCGGTAATTTGAAATGTACGTTTAAAATTCAATAAAGTGTTTTAAATGTAAATTCAACGGAAACTGATTCAAACGATCAAACCAACCTACGAAACATATCCCATTGTGTTCGGAATGTGGGTAAAACGCTATGGACGACAGGCGGTGGGTTCGATTTCGAGAGCGTATAAAAAGTCAACGTAGGAGAGAAATTAATTAAATAAAAAAAAAAAAAAAAAATATATTCCTCCCCCCTATTTCATTCTGGCCCCCCCCCTCGAAATCAAAGCTGACAAAAGAAAAAAAAAAAACTTCAAAACCCGCCCCCCCTCCAGTCTAAATCGCGACGCCGCCGCCTCCCTTGCCTTCACCGCCAGTAGCCGACGAGACCCCCCCCCTTCCCTCTGCGAACAGCGCGACGCCCCCCCTGCTTCATTTCAGAGACCCCCTCCTCCGCGTTGAGCTCCAATGGTCGGCGCGCAAACCCCCTCCCCAAGCCTTAAATCGGCCGCCGACAGCCAAGGCAAGACCGCCATCACCACCTCGATGCCGGCGCCGCCTCTGGCCGAATTCTTCCCCCCCCCTTCTGGCGTGAATATACAGTAAGTTTTTTTTTGTGTAGTTTTATTTTTTTTATTTTTAAGTAAGTTAAAATTGATTTTTTTTATAGGATTTAAAACTGAATTTATTTTGAGATTTAAACTTTTAAAAGAAAAAGATTAAAACTGCATTTTAATAAAAGAAAAACTGTTTGGAAAAGAAAACTGTTTTGAAAAGAAAACAAAAACTGTTTTGGGAAAAAAAAAGGATTTGGACTTGAAAATAAAGATCATATTTTTAAAAATAGAAAAGACGAAATTTTTGTTAAGTAGAAGAAGTAAGATATGATTCTTATATTTTTAAAATAATAAAAATATAATTTTTACATCATAGGAAAGATCAGATCTTTGTTATAAAAATTGAAATTTTTATAAAAGGCATAAAGAAGGATTTTTATATATTGAATAGAGAAATAAAAATTCGATTTTTATATATTGAACTTCGAAATAAAAATTCGATTTTTATATATTGAACTTCGAAATGAAAATTCGATTTTTATATATGGAACTTTGAAGTAAAAATTCGATTTTTATATATTGAACTTTGAACTAAAAATTCGATTTTTATATATTGAACTTTGAACTAAAAATTCGATTTTTATATATTGAACTTTGAACTAAAAATTCGATTTTTATATATGGAACTTTGAAGTAAAAACTCGATTTTTACATATGTAGTGGCTACGGGCAATGAAGACGACGAAGAATTCTGCAGAAGAAGAGTCAAGATGATTGGATAGCTATCTGTGAGAATTTCTCACCTTTCTATTTCTTTTCTAGTTATATATATATACTAGGATGCAGACGGTGCTTAGTAGCACCCGACACAATCGTCCACAGACCATGGACTTGTTTGTTTGATTGTTTGGTGATTGATTTCGAAATTGGTTTGAATGTGGTTTGTGATGTGAAAAATCGAATCGATAAATTGGTTAGGATTAGACGTGCGCCGTTATAAGGCGTAGGAGTAAGGCTAGGTTAGACCCTTACTCCAAATTTTGTGGTTTGCAAAATGAAATTGATTTGATTGATGAGTGAATGGCGTGGGCCTTCACTAGACCGGGGATAAGGCTAGGCCTTGTCCCGTTTCTAGTATCGTGCCGTTATGCCGCCGAAATTTTCTAAAATAAGTTAGAAAAATAAAAATAGCATTTTATTTAACGAATGAACTGAATAGAAATTCATATGTTAAAATAAAATGTGTTATCGTTAAAAATATAATTTTTAACGTGAATGTGAATAAATAAATATTCATTTACAAACCAGATGGTTTGTTTATGTACACCTATTTGAATGACGTTGATTGGGTCGATAAATTTTACACATCGCCTAGCTGCACAAATAAAATATGTGTTTGATTGTTTGAAACCCCACACGGGTGTTAGGATGAAATTTGAAGTTCACTCATCCTGATTGATTAAATATGTCGATCGATTGATTGACAAGCTGCTATAAGCGTTAAATGTCTATATTTGATGCTTATACAGTGTAGTGCACTTTGGTTGATGGTTGATTATTCATCGTTGTTGATATATACATGTGTTGTAGAAAATCCATATAATTAACATTATATGGTAATTGATTGGGCCTCATTCCAGTTTCGAAAAAAAAAGAAATGAATTAAATTGAAAACGATTTCGAAATGAATTGAATTGAAAACGAATTCGAATTGAATTGAAAACGATTTCGAAATGAATTAAATTGAAAACGATTTCGAAATGAATTGAATTGAAAACGAATTCGAATTGAATTGAAAACGATTTCGAAATGAATTGAATTGAAAACGATTTCGAAATGAATTGAATTGAAAACGATTTCGAAATGAATTGAATTGAAAACGAATTCGAATTGAATTGAAAACGATTTCGAAATGAATTGAATTGAAAACGATTTCGAAATGAATTGAATTGAAAACGAATTCGAATTGAATTGAAAGCGAAGTGAAATAAATTCAAATTGAATTGAAATTTGAATTGAATAGAAATGGATTTTAAAACGAATTTATAAAGAAGAATTCAATTTTGATTTGAATTGAAATGGAAGTTGAAAATGTTTTTGAAACGAATTCAAAACTATTTATATAATTCGTTTTAAATAGAAATCGACGATATATATATTATATATATATTATATATAATATAATGGCCTGAATAGAACGCGCCGCGCCGCGGCAGTTCGCGAATTTCGACCATTTATTTCAAACGGGCATTACGGGAGATCCGACCGTCGGATTCTCCTAAAACCGGAACCGTTGGGTTCGTATCGAAAAAAGCTTTCTAACGAATATTAGAAATTTGAAATCTAACGGTTGGATTTGGAGATACGTCCAAATCAAATTCGAAAAAGGTCGCTGTAAGTGCAGTTCGATGGCCATTGTTGGAAATCGACTGTACGGGCCTTGATAAAATTATTAAAAATAGTAATAATTTGTGTAAAATCATAAGAAATGATTTAGAAAGAATTGGGATGAAAAACTCCCTATTTGAAAAGATAAAAATAGATTTTTATCGAAATGAACTAGTTTTGAACTAGAATTAAAATTCTATTTATTTCTAAATAAATAAATTGAATTAGAAAAGGGTTTTAAAAATAACCAGAATATCCAATGATTGCATTGGAGTGGATTTGAATCGAAATTGTCTTCGGAATATTTCGATGTTGGAATTCGTGATTATACAGGTGTTGTTATGGAAATTTGAAAGATATATTTGCATCGTTATTTCCAATACGACATTTGTTAATCGTAGAATTTGATATTGAATATAAGCCGATATATTTTCTATTCAGAGCCTTATATTGAATATCAAATGTGATTTGGGTTTGTCGTGAATGGTGTCTTCACTAACACTGTTCTTGAACCCAGCTGAGAAAAGATTAAATCTTTTGATTTAGATTTAATGAAGTGTACCAATTAAATAATATTTAATTGGAATTGAATGGATATTGATTTTTGGGTTTATCGTGAACAGTGTTTTAAATAACACTTGTTCTTTAACCCGATAATTAATGGGATGTGACTTTGGGTTTATCGTGAACCGTGTTTTAAAATGACACTGATTCTTTAACCCAGTCACAGATTAAAACTAAGTGGAGTTTTAATGAATCTTTAATTAGATTGAAAAGATCGAGAATGGAGTATCACCAGTTTTGCTCCAGGCGATAGTTAAATCTTTAATTAGATTTGAACGTGAAATTTAGAAACTAACTGTCGGTTAGCTAAGTAGAATGGTTTTCTGGATATTGATCTGATGTTGGTTTCGGCCTTCGGGGTTAATATTTGGGGAATTATTCTCTTGATTAATTTACGGTTAATGACTAATGAGTTGGAATGAGGCGTATGTTGTGTTTGTGTAACACTTATTTAAAATATACGCGAGTTATTCGGAAAGACCGGGTTTATCCCATTCTGAATAACTGATGCGACGATAAGTCGAAGATGAAGACGATGGTCGAAGACCGGAGGTCTTCACGTCGTTTGGGTGATAACTGATGATCTTGATTGGGCTGTACACCCAAGAAGATGGAAACAGTTAGTGATCGTCCAGACGTACTTGGAGATCGATGGATATGCGGGGTACTAGGTGCCTCCGGTTTCGTTCAGACCCAGAACGGACTTGTAAATGGACTGTGTGTCTGACATCGGATTTCATTCTGTGTGACTGATATCGGTTGCATAGGATGGCTTGCCTGTGTGGCATGCTAAGATGCAAATGATCAAGGCTTCTGTTGAAAAGCAAAGTCTTGTGGTTGATGATCAAAGCACGGCCTTTGTGGCGTAGCTTTGTGTAACGTTTGATTCGCGAGTTTCACACCCGGTATGAATCAAAAACGGGAGACGGACCTCAGGGAGGGCATGCGTTTCTTTCTAGTTAGAAGTGGCGTCAGTGGTTTTACACGCCCTGACGAGTTTGACTTATGTGGTTGTTGCTGTTGCGAGGCGCCTCGGATTGATCGGTCGTTCTCGAACCGATGGAGTCATTCGTTGGCTCATTGACACCCCAAAGGGTGGGGAAACGCAGTGTTCAGGCATTTTAATCCACATCGGTGGACCGGCCCTGACGATCCAAGGGTCACTCGAGCTCTGATCCTGAGACACGGGCTAGAGCGTCTCGAATCGGTTGAGGATCTTGCCCCTAGCCTCGGTTCATAGATGGAAATCCAATTTCCAAATACGTGTATTGCGGTTTTAATTGTAAAACTAGTATGGCGACATGATATATGGTACCCATGCCGCCTATGATTGATACTTATGATTTGAAGTGTTTTATACACTATGCACTTATTATAGCATCAAACGATTTGTTTTCACCGTATCAAGCATTCTTTGGCTGTTATAAGGAAAAACCCTATCCCCCGGCTTGCGTTGCATTGTGTGATAGGACCTGGGTCTTATAACAGCTTCATTTTTCTTTATTTAGCATTGCGCTGTTTGTTTTATGCACTGGTATTCTTGGGAGAAAACCCGTTCCGTGTTATACGGCGTGGTCCCTTGATTTACCTAATTTTAAAATAAAGATTAACTGTTTTAGTTCTCACACCAGTCACATGACTGACCTGGAGTTTATTGTTTTAACCTAAACTCTGGGTGCCCTTATTTTCGACACGGGCAGCTAGTAGTTTTGGTTTTGCAGATTTATATTCACAGGATCCTGGTTTACAGCTGGAACGATATCCGGAAAGCTTTGTATCCGTATATCTCCTTCTAGTTGTGTATTGTATTATTTTCCGCTGCTATGTATTTAAATGTAATTTAAATCTCTGATATTTCTGTGTAATATTCATTTATACTCTGTATATTCTTGTAATCTGATGCATTGTTGTAATATACAATGAAATGTTCTTCTGTATGCGTTCTGTTGTGGCTTGTTCTCGAACTATCCGACGCTTTCCTAAAGGGGAAGTTGCGGGTCTTTACATTTGATCATCAACCACAAGACTTTGCTTTTCAACAGAAGCCTTGATCAATTGCCACTTACGTATGCCACACTGGCAATTCACTCCATGCGACTGATGTCCATCGATATACAAATTCTGAGCTCGTACGTCTCAGAGAAGGGCGTTAAGCAAGAGAATAATTTCTCCACGGCCAAACAGATGTATATTTAATAGAAATCAATCAACACAGAATAAAATCCAATGTCAGACACACAATCCATTTACAAGTTCGTTCTGGGTCTGAACGAAACCGGAGGCACTTTCCTCGTATATCCATCCATCTCCAGGTACGTCTGGACGATCACCAACTGTTTCCCTCATCTTGGGTGTACAGCCCAATCGAGATCATCAGTAATCACCCAAACGATGTGAAGACTTCCGGTCTTCAACCATCGTCTTCATCTTCGACATCTCGTCGAATCGGTTATTCAGAATGGGTAGGAACGCGGCCTTTCTGAATAACCAACGTATATAATAAACAAATGTTACACAAACACAACAAACGCCTCATTCCAATTCAGAATGTTCTTTTTATTCACAAAATCACATTCTTAGGGAAAGGTTCCCATTAATTTTATCCAAGATAAATTCATCTAAATTTATTCTTTAATCTTCCTTTGGATATCATTTCAAACTAGTCGGGATTAGCGAACCACACCGAAGTAATTATTTGTTTTATTTCCCAATCCCAACCTATTCATCCCTTGGAGAAAAACTGGTAATACTCCATACCTAACACCACGGTGTTATCGGAAAAATTAATTACCATTTCACGTTTAAATCTAATTAAAGATTTAACTATCGCTTTGGAGCAAAACTGGTGGTACTCCATTCTCGATCACCTTTCAGATTTGATAATTTAAATTATCAATTCACATTCCAATCTAATTAAAGATTCATTAAAACTCCACTTAGTTTTAATCTTTTCAAAAATCAATATCCTGTCTTTAATTGGGTTAAAGAACCAATGTCATTTAAAACACGATTCACGATAAACCCAAAATCACATTCTGTTGTTAATCGTGTTAAAGAACAGGTGTTGTTCAAAACACCGCTCACGATAAACCCAAAAACCAATTCAAATTCAATTCCAATTAATATTATTTAATTGGTACACCTCATTAAATCTAAATAGAAGGATTTAATATTTTCCTCAACTGGGCTTAAGAACAGTGTTAATGAAGACACCATTCACGACAAACCCAAATCACATTTGATATTAATACAAGGCTCTGAATAGAATATATACCGGCTTATATTCAATATCAAATTCTGAAAACAACAAATATCGTATTGGAAATAACGATATAAATATATCTTTCAAATTCCCATGACAATATTTGTATATTCACGAAATCCAACATCGAAATATTTCGAAGATAATTTCGATTCAACTCCAGTCCAATTCACGTATTGGGAATATTGATTATTTTTAAAATCACTTTCAAATTCAATTTATTTATTTCAAAAATGAATTGATTTTAATTCTAGTTCAAAACTAGTTCATTTCGACAAAAATATATTTTTATCCTTCCAAATGTGGAATTTTTCATCCCAGTTCTTTCCAATTCACATATTATGATTTTACACAAATTATTAATATTTTTAATAATTTTATCAAGGCCCGTACAGTCGATTTCCATCAACGGCCATCGAACTGCACTTACAGCGACCTTTTCCAAATTTTATTTGGACATAATTCCAAATCCAATTGTTAGATTTCAAATTTATAATATTCATCGGAAAGTTCTTTTCGGTACGAACCCAATGGTTCCGGTTTTAGGAGAATCCGACGGTCGGATCTCCCGCAACGTCTATTCGAAGTCAATGGTCGAAACTCGCGAACTGCCGCGGCGCGTCGCGTTCTATTTAGGCCATTATATATATAATATATATATTATATATATTTCATCGATTTCCTTTTAAAACGTATTTTATAAATCATTTTAAATTCGTTTTCAAAACTATTTCAACTCTATATTCAATTTCAAATCGAAATTGAATATTTCATATCATTACTACATGAATGATAATATTTTCAAAACGTTATATTTTGAAATCACTACCTTTTCTATATTCATTATAAAAACGAATATAATCGATATAAATATCATTCACGTCAAAATAGCGCAATTTTGATCAACACGGCTTTATATTTTTCAATAAATTCGTTATTCTATTCAACAAATGAATATTTATTCTATTTAACACATGAATCTATATTTCTTTCATCACCTGACTAATCTCAACACATGAGTACTGTCAACACACGACTATTTTTGTTATGTAATATATTTTATAAAATTATTGTATCTATTGTTTGATTTTTAATCAGACTCCACCGTGAAGTAGTTTCTAATCTTAAATATGATAAAGATGTAAATTTTAGTGTTAAAATATTTTACTCAACACATAAATAGTTTCAACACATGAATATCGTCAACACATGACTATTTTTATAGTCTAAAATTCTTTATTTTCCCCGATTGGAATGAGGCCTAATCAATCACCATATAACGTTAATTATATGGATTCCATACAACACATGTATACAAATAGCAACGATAAATAATCAACAATCGTCCAAAGTGCACCACACAATTGCATAAGCATCAAATATAAATAATTAATGCTTACATAGTCTGTCGACCAATCGATCGACATACAATTAAATAATTGGGATTAGTGTACGCCAAATATCATCCCAACACCCGTGTGGGGTTTAAAATCAACAAACACAAATTTTTATTTGTGCAGTTGGACGATGTGTAAAATTTATCATTCCAATCAATATCAGTCAAATCAGTGTATATAAACAAATCGGCCGATTTGTTTATAAACATTCATTTATTCACATTCACGTTAAAAATTATATTTTTAACGATAATTAATTTATTTCAACCTTCTACAATTTATTATCGATTTCATATCAACATCACAAACAAATTTCACAACACATCAAACAAACATACAAGCCGTCCATAGTCTGTGGACGACGGGTGTCGGGTGCTGCAAAGCACCGTTTGCATCCTAGTATATATATAACTAGAAAAGAAAATATAAAGTGAGAAGTTCTCACTGACTAGCTAATCCAACGCCGCGACTTCTTATGTAGGAAATCTTCACCTTTTCGTCTTTTGTCACTTTCGTTGCACATAGCCACTACATATATAAAAATCACATTTTTATATTGTTGTTATGTATATAAAAATCCTATTTTTACACCGCTACTATATAGATAAAAATTCTATTTTTACACTGCTACTGTATAGATAAAAATTATATTTTTACACCGCTACTATATAGATAAAAATTCACCGCTACTATATAGATAAAATTTCTATTTTTACACCGCTACTATATAGATAAAAATTCTATTTTTACACCGCTACTATATAGATAAAAATTCTATTTTTACATCGCTACTATATAGATAAAAATTCTATTTTTACATCGCTACTATACAGATAAAAGTTCTATTTTTACATCGCTACTATATAGATAAAAATTCTGTTTTTACAACGATGTTCATATAATAAAGATTATATTTTTGTCACGTTATTCTCTATATAAAGATTTCGCCTTTTCAAATATAAAGATTTCGCCCTTTCAAATATAAAGAATTTGCCTTTTCAAATATAAAGATTTCGCCTTTTCATTACAAAGATTTCGCCTTTTCATTTCATCACTATAAAAATCACATTTTTATTTTTCACATGTGATAAAAAATCATATTTTTAATACACTACTTATAAAAATTATATTTTTAACCTTTCTATATTGTAAAAATTATATTTTTAACATCTCTTTTCATAACAAATAAAAATCGAATCTTTCACATAATAAAAATCTAATTTGTAACATCAAAGATTATACAAATTATGAAATAAAATAAAATTCAAAGAAGCTCACTTCGTTTTTTGCTCGGAGGAGGTGAAGGTGGAGTCCGAGGCTGCGTCGGGGTGCTGAAGCTCGCGGTCGAAGGCGGTTTGTTGCTCGCTGGTTCGAAGATGGAGGAGGGGTTCGGATCTTGTCGGCTTTGAAGGAGGAAAGCTAGGGGGTGGTGACGGTCTTGCAGGGGGTTTGGCGCGGCTACATGAGGGTTTGGGGGGACTAGGGTTTGAAAGGGGAGGGCGGAGGCTGCGTTCGATTGGAAGAATGGGGGGTTGCGATACGTGAGGAGGAGAGAGGAAGGGCGTTAGGGGAGGGCGGCGCGATGGGGGAGGGGTGCGGCGCGATCGGGGAGGGCAGGGCGTCGAGGGTTTTGAGTGCAACGCGGTTTTTTTATCTGAGGAGAGGTAGAAGAGAGAGAGAGAGGGTAAGGTGAGGATTATATATTTATTTATTTAATTTATTCTTCAAGAGTTGACTTTTTATTTCAACCTCGAAACGAGGCCCACCGCCTGTCGTCCATAGCTAATTACCCCCATTCCGAACACAATGGGATATGTATCATAGGCTGATTCGATCGTTTCTATCAGTTTTCGTCAAAATCAAAATATAACTCTATATATTGAATTTGAACGCGCATTTCAATTTACTGGGGCCACATACTAACTCTAAAAATCACAGAAAAATATTTTCTAGCTTCGTATTGACGATACGGTCCTAACAAAACTAATTTCATTGAATTCTGAGACCATTTGAAAAATGGCTATTTTCCAGTCAATTAAAATCAACTGAAACTGGTCAAACACGTTTTCCTTTGCCACGCTCACATATTGAATCGAAAAATTATGAAATTTGAAACCTAGCAATAATTTGACATCACGGATCCAACAAAAGAGGTTTCGTCGAAATCCGAGATCGTTTGCAAAATTTCCATTTTTAAGGGCCTGAATTCCATAGCGACTATTCAGAAATTTCAACTGGACATATCTTTTGATTCCCGCTATGAAATTTCAATTTTTCGGATTCGTTGGAAAGATATTCTCAATTAGATTCAAATATTTTCAGTTTCGCTAAAATCCGGTTTATTTTTCAACCGGTACATTCATTTGAATTTTGAAATCGAATTATCGAACTACCGCGCCATTTTCAATTCCCTTTTATAATTAAAATAAAATATTTATATTCTAACGATGACATGTATAAATATATACGTTCTAATTCTATTCAAAATAAATTTCTCGTCGATTTATTTAAAATAATTCATTTTAAATATTCAAAATTTATTAAAATTGTCAAAATAAAAAATTTAAACTAGCTCGCATTTCCGGGTTGTTACATTATATTTGTTACTTGATTGGACTTGTTGTTTTCTTTAAGTTATGCCATCACCTTTTTCCTTAGTTTATTTAACTTAATCCACATATCTAAGCTTAATTTCAAATAAGCCTTCCAATTCTTTCAAAACTAAAATATGAATACAAGCATACTACACGGCTTCTACCAAGGGCTAAGAATCGTAGAACCATGTCCCCACTGACAAAAAAAAGTCCAAACTGCAGGATCTAAACAACTCGCTTGCGCTCTACGATCTAGCAGTCACAATTAGTCCCTGTGTGTATTAATAGTCTTTTTCTAGCAACAACCTCGGTTCTATAGTGCTTACACACTCCATGAGAATTTACTATTATTCCAAAATGATTTTTGCTATCTACCCTATAGCCTGAAAAATATTACTTGTCTTTCCTGGGTACTAATCCTCATCTACTCCATGACTTATAAAAAATGTTGCTTGGATTCATCTTTTTTTCCAAAAATTAGAAGCTTCAAAACTTTATTTTTCCTCATTAAAACTTATTTTTACCAAACCATAAAAAAATCACATCTCATAAAAGCGCAAAACTTTTTTTTTTCAAATCATAAAAATTGGAGTAGACAAGGACAATTAGTTCTCAATTAATTTCACAACCGTTCATTTTTACTATGTTGGTTTAATTACTTACAACTAGGAGTTGATTTCTAAACTTATCCAAAACATCAACTATATTCTAAATTTTTACAACTTACTTTGTCCACCCACCAAAGTTTATGTCAAACAATTATCAAAAATTTATGTCAAAAGAATAGAAATTTTTAAAATTTTCCTTAACGAAAATTTTAGTTTTTGACAAAATACAATCTTTTCTATGTTTTGTTATTTAATTCTTTCATACTTCATAGCTTAAAAACTATTGAGCTATTCATGCTTTATAATGTACGCATTTTTCTGAAATAATTCATTTGAGATAAAAAATTCATAAGAAATCACAATTTCCAAAATATACCTTGTTTTTTCAAAACACAATTTGTACTTTTCAAATATGTTTCTTACACTTTTTAATGTCAAAAGTACCTCTTTTTGTTTCAAAAATTGTTTCTACACAATTTAGCTTGTACATAATTTTGAAATCGTAAACTTTAAGGTCAAACTTGAAAAACACCGTAAACTATCATCCAAAAATTTTGAAAATTCAATTTCTTAAAAGTTAACAACGGGGCTAGACTCAAAGTGGGTTTCTCACTTAGACTTTCCTAAATATTCCCACAAAGTCATTTCTCTTAAATATATAATTCTAATCCATTTCCTTTTTACTATTTTCCAATTTATAAGGTTCTACTGGCAAACCTACTAATTCAAAGTACTAAAATTTCAGATACTACCATATGGGATCCATCTTTTTCCATTACAAAACACATTGTACACTTTTCACCTGAACTACCTAAGGGTCTCAAATTTCCATAACCACTACTTTAGTCTACATAATAGATATCCCAATTCTTTCCATATGTCACACTTCCTATTTAGTGGGTTCTTTTATGGATCTGGGTATATATATATATATATATATATATATATATAATATTCATATTTTTTTAAAATAAAAATATGTTATCTCACTATCTATATAGGAATCATAAACCTAAGCTCTAATACCAAATATAACAACCCAAATTTCGATAGACCGGTTTTTTTAAATCCCAATCTATCAAAGATAGAGTTGGCTTGTATGGTGTCCTGTAGAAAATGACAGATATAATAAATATATCAAAGTTCGATAAAACATCTCATATTGGAATAGATAAAATATAATAATCAAATATAGCTTTACCGAAATAATAACACTGTCTGACCAGTGTCCAAAGGCTACCAACTGTAATAACCCGGAAAATGTGACCAATTTAAAATTTTTAAATTTGGTTATTACCAAAGAATTTGAATAGTTGGAATGGCAAATTTCAATAAAATATAGAATTGGGTATAGTATTGCAGTTTGAAATTTTGAATATAAACTTTGTCTGACTGTACCGGGTGGAAAATATAACGGATTTTAGCGAAACTAAAAATATTTAAACCTGTTTATGAATACCTTTCTAACGAATCTGAAAAATCAAAGTTTAATAGCGGGAATCAAAAGTTATGGCCAATTGAATTTTCAGAAAGGTCGCTATATAGCACATATAGCCCTTGAAAATTGATATTTTGCATACGACCTCGGAATTCGACGAAACCACTTTTGTTGGGTCCGGGATGTCACATAATTGCCAAGTTTCAAATTTCATAATTTTTGAAGCTAGTATGTGAGCGGGGCAAAAGAAAATGTGATTGGTCAATTTCTGTGAAAATGGGTCGACCTAAAAATGGCCGTTTTTCAAACGAGCTCAGAATTGGACGAAACTGGTTTTGTTAGGACCGTATCGTCAAAAAAAAGCTAGATTATTTTTCTGGAATTTTTCGATTCAGTTTGTGGCCCTGGCAAATTGAAATGTACGTTCAAATTAAATATTGAGTGTTTTATACTTTAATTTGAAAAATAACTGACTGTAACAGTCGAATTGGTCAACGAAACATATCCCATTGTGTCCGGAATGGGGGTATTTAGCTAGGGGCGACAGTCGTTGGGTTGGAAAAGGAGTTCGGTTGTAAAAACACTATTTAAAAAGTTAATTAAAACCTTGGCCAATCATATTTTTTCTATTTCATTATTTAAAATAAAAAAACTCCCGAAACCCTTTCTTCTTTCTGCTTCAACGGCGCACATTACTCCACCCTTCCCGACCACTTTCCCCTCGCTCCGACGATCTATAGGCCGCGCCACCACCTGATCTCGAAAGCTCTCCTTCCCCTCTCTAAATCAATACCCACCTCGCCTTCCATCGTTGACTATCCGACGAGATCCAAGGGCTTGAAGTCACCGCACATTTCACCAGAATCTGCCCTCGTCGCTGCACCGATCGGAGCGAAACCACCTGGCGCAGGTGCGCCTCTCTGCGCTCTCCACCGTAGCGCAACCTGATCGTGTCCCCGTGCCACGAATCAAACATAATCAGCAACCCTAGTTTCGAACTCCTCTTGAAGGTATACGGGTTGTTTAATGTTGAACTGTTTTTACACTATAAAGCGTTGCAAAACTTTGAAAAATAATATCTTTTTCGTTCGATAACGAAATTCGATGAAACAGGAGACACCGTGACCGCAAGGAGGCTCTCTACATTCTAGAAGAAGCCGCGGATTTTTCTGATCTTCCTACGATTTTTAGCACTGCAATAACCAATGTGAGGAATCTAAACTAATTGTGTGAATGAAATCGCATTGTATAAATTATATAAGCGAAGTGTAAATTATATACGCATTGTATACCTCATGTACATGTGTTGTATAAGTTATATTAGCGATGTATAAATTATACAAGCGTCGAATGAAACATATATGCTTTGAATTGTGATGAAATGCAAGTGAATTATAATATAATATAATATTATATATATATATATACTCCCCTCGTCCACAGACTATGGACGATATTTATTGCTTGTGATTGACGTGATATTATATGGTATGACGAATGGTTGGAAATAATTGTTTGTGGTTGATTTGATGGTCGAAAAATACCTTTGTGGTTGAAAAATACCCTCTTGTGGTTGAAACAAATTAGAATAGGATTGTGGAATTGAAAATAAAACATGCCGCCTGCGTGCGAACTAGATGCATGATCCCCATTGTCAAAAACCGTGAGGTTTTAAGGTAGAGCGAGGAGCCGTACTAGGGACGGTCCCGGTTTTAACTACCCTGCCGTTATGCTGCCGAAATTTTATGAAATATTCATGTGTTAGAATAATTTTCATTCGTTGAAATAAATTACATATGCTATATCGAATATTCATGTACTGAGTTGCAATTCATTCGTTGAGTTGAAATTCATGTGTTGAATATTATTTGAATTTAAACAAATAGCTTTAGCGATAAAAATCACATTTATATATATATATATACACAAACTATATAGAATATTCATGTGTTGAGTTGCAATTCGTTCGTCGATTTGAAATTCATGTGTTGAATGTTATCGTATTTTAAAATAAAATGAATAGACAATAAAAACTACACCTTTATTGTGAATATGAAGTGTTAAAAACATTCACGTGCTGAATAAATATTTTTGACGATAAAAATATTTCTTTTATCATGTATATGCTTTGATAAAAATACACACGTGTTGAAATAAATAATAGTTTGCTAGAAATATTATTATTAGCTTTGTTCTGCATATATACACATGTGTTGAACAGGAAAAATGGATTAGCTGTAGAGTAAAGAAATTATTTGCATGCCCGACAAATAGGTAAGCCTTGATGAGTTGGCTGCGCAATTTTATTTTTATATCAACTCCTGTGAATGCCATTGGATGCGGAGTGCTGGTTATTCTGTGTGAAATAATAAACATCGCCATAGGATAGTAACAATTAATTTTGAACTACACTACATGGCATACTTCTTGACGATAGACATACTTCATCATATTCCACATAAGCAATTGGAGCTTGTGCGACGAGGTGGAAGATTTACCATACGAGCGAGAGGCTTGTATGGCGATGACTATATACTACAGGTTGAACTGATGACTAATATGGACTATAGAAAATATAACGATAAATCGCCAGATTAATGAAAACCCCACACGGGTCTGGAGTTGACAATAATCACGTCGCTCTAGTTATTAAATACGGCACATGGACTATTTATTTCCACACGGAAACGGGGTGACGAGAATTTATTCTCTGGAGTGATTATCTATACATGCTCCCCCGTAAACACCATAATATATCACTATAAATATATGGATGCTTTTTAGGATTTATTGGGTACCCAACACGGCCCAATAAATTTCCAAACACCTCCCCGTACAAAGGAGGTTATGGCGAAATTTTTCGAAATATTAAGGCGTTAGTGAAATATTTGAAGTGAAAACGAAGTTGAAAATATAGAATGAACTATAGTTGGGATTATAGAATGAACTATATTTATATATATAAATATAAATATAATTAAAAGGAATCGAAGCCGTGCAGTTCGTGTTTCAGAGTCGTAATTTGAAACGATTAGTACGAGAAATCCGACCATCGGATTTTCCCGAAACCGTAACCGCTGGGTTCGCCTTGGAAATATCTTCCCAACGGCACCAACCTTGTAAAAATCCAACGGTTGGATTGTCCGAAATGTTTAATTTAAATCCGAAGAAAAACAGCGCCAGAATCGTTTATATTTATATATAGATATAAATATAATTAAATTAAATCGAATAACGACGCTGCAGTTCGAATTTTGAAACCGGAACTTCGAACGACTAGTGTGGGAGATCCGACCGTCGGATTCTCACGAAACTGGAACCGTTGGGTCCGCTTTGGGAATATCTTCCCACTGATATAGACTTCGTAGAAATCCAACGGTTAGATTTTCCGATATGTGTAAAAAAAATTAGGGGAAAAGCAGCGCGAGTGCCACGGCACGACCTGAAACGTCGTTTAATTAAATATGGCCATTTTTAAATAAATAAAAATGGCGAAGAATCGTTATAAAATATTATAAGCAACATAGATTGCAAATAAACCAATTGGGCTTGAATTGTTTGATATTTGATGGTTGTATGTGTTTGACACAAAAATAACACTAAAGAACTAAAAGATCGATGTCGAATAATATAACCATAGAAAGAATCGATTTAAATTTTAATGACGTGAATTATTTGAAAAGGCCGAGCTAACCCTCATTTCAAATAATTTAACGAGCGATTCGAATTGGAAAAATGCAAAGACGATTCAAGACCAACGATCTTCGTATCGGTTGGATGGGCGCTACTGTGGTTCCTGACCGGAGTAGCTACCGGAAAGGGATGGAAGTAGTAGCCGTCTGAACGCATGTGTTGATTGTACGGATATACGAGGAATTTGACGCCTCCGGTTTCGTTCAGACCCAGAACGGACTTATAAATGGACTGTGTATCTGACATTGGATTTTGTTCTATACTGATTGATCTCGGTTAAATATATATCTGTTTGGCGGTGGAGAATTTATTCTTTTGCTTAACGCCCTTCTCTGAGACGTACGAGCTCAGAGGTTATATATCGATGGAAATCAATCGTATGGAGTGGATTGCCTATGTGGCATGCCAAGATGATGTGATCAAGGCTTCTGTTGCAAAGCAAAGTCTTGTGGAAGATGATCAAAGCACGGTCTACGTGGCCTGGCTTTGTGTATAGCGTGGATTCGCGAGCCTCACACCTCGGTATGAGTTAGAAACGGGATACGGCCCGCTGGGAGAGCACGACGTTTCTTTCTAGCTATGGTGGTGTCAGTGACTTACCAGCCCTGATATATATATATATATCTATCTATTTTTCACCCATGTGGTTGTTGGAATGCGAGGCGCCTCGATTATAGGTCTGTAAGGACCGGGAAACGTGTGCTCAGGAATTGCCAATCCTCAAACGTAAGAGAGGACCGGCGCAGCCGATCCAGGGCTTAGCCAGAGTGTGTAGTCCTGAGGCATTTGCTAGAATGTCTCGAAGCAGAGAGGAGCTTGCCCCTTGCCTCGACTCACGACGGAAATCCAATTTCCAATATGAAATAACGGATTCGATTGTAACTTATATATGGCGACATAGTGGCATGGGACGCTCATGTCGCCTATGATTGATATTTATGATGCTATTCGCTTTTGAAACATACATGCCCTAGTAATAATATCAATTGATTTTGCTTTATACGTATCAAGCATATTTGGCCATTACAAGGTAAAACTCTATCCTCCGGCTTGTGTTGCATTGTGTGATGGGACCTGAGTCTTATAATGGCTTCATTCTTTCTAAAAGCATTGCGTTGTTTTAAAAGAATTTACTTTGTTTTAAAATGCACTAGCAATCACTGGAGTAAACCCGTTCCGCAAAAGTGGCGTGGTCCAATGATTTGCTGATTACTGTTGTTTAACTGTTAAATAGATTCCTCATACCAGTCCCCATGACTGACTCGTTGTTTGTTCCACTTTGCAAATGCGGGTGCCCTTATTTTCACACGGGCAGCCTAGTTCACAGGTGACAGTTTGTTTTTGGCTCTGCACTGTTGCATAGAGTGCATTTTGGCTCATGGCGAGGCTGACTTCACAGAGACGACTTTGACATTTTCCGCCATTATTGTACTTATATTATGATTCCGCCACGGGTGATGCAGACTGATTTACTTTCAGTACTTCTTATTGTATGTATATGTACCGCCTTCGGCGATGTAGACTGATACCCTTATTATGTCTCACTGCATGTATGTATTCCGCCTCTAGCAATGATGACTGATCACTTCCCTTTTATTTACTAAGTTATATCCTACGCTATGCTATTCTGATGTTATTACATGTGATTCCGCTGTCATACTCATGTAAAATTATTCTATTTATTGTTTTTGCTATTATCTGTACTCTGCTATGATGATTAATGTGTTATATTCCAATGATTATCCTTAATACCGCCCCTCGGATTATGGGATCGTTACAGTTGATATCAGAGCTTTGGTTAACCTTAGTTCCGAGATCTAACACATTAAACACCTCGTCAGAATAGAATCAGTAGTGTTCTAAACCGAGTGGCTCATTAGAGATAGGATTAGCAATGTCCTAGAATGAGCTAAGCAGATTAGCAAAACAATTTGATCAGAACATCATTACCTTCCTTATGTTCCCCTGCTTTATCACATATGAAAATATCAAATCTGTGAGCTTGACTCTTTTCTTGCTTATACAGTACTCTTAGATGGCTACACGAGCAGCAGCAACTAGAGGAGGCCGTGGAGGCCGAGCAGAAGCAGCAGGAGGACGGGGGAATATCCCCATAGTGGTGGAAGGCCCTATTGTTCAGCCACCAGCACCCGAGGATTTTGAGCTAGACAAAGTAGCGAAGAGGTATAGGAACCTTGGGGGAAAATCCTTTACTGGCACTGGTACAGTGACCGAGGCTATAGCTTGGTTGAAAACCTATGAGAAAATCTTTGAAGGCATGGGTATGGGAACCAACAACAAAGCACGACTAGGTATTTGGCTCCTACAGGAGGAGGCAGAGCGGTGGTGGGATGCCATCACCTCAGAGGATGCAGCAGGTACTGTCAGAACCTGGGAGCAATTCAAAACCATGTTCAACGAGAAGTTTGTACCTGAACAGGCTCTAGAGAGGATGCGAGAGCAGTTTGCTAATATCCAGCAAGGAGATCTCTCTATTCAAGATTACCTGAATAAATTCACCTTGTTGTCGCGCTATGCTCCAGAGCTTATTATGACCAACAAAGCAAAGAACAAGAGATTCATATTTGGGCTAAAGCGCAAGTACCATGACAGAGCTATGACCAACATCAAACTCTCCTTTTCAGAATTGGTAGAAATGGCTTGCAATTATGAAGATATGGATGAAAGGCATGCCAGCCAAGACCGCGCCAAAAGCCAAGCTGGAAATAAGCGCAAGGCTTCAGCAGATCAACCCGAGTTTAGCATTACAGCGGCCGCTACTCAGAAAGCTGGAAAGATCCCCAAAGGAAATTGCTACAACTACGGGAAGCCAGGTCATTTTTCTAATGTATGCAAATCCCCGAGGAAACCAAAGGCAAATGACTCAGCCGAATGCTACAACTGCCATAAGAAGGGGCACTATAGCAGGAATTGTCCTCTGAAGCAGAATGCACAAGTGGCTCATGTGTATGACGGGGAGACCCCGCCAGCTACCACCGATGGATCAGGTAAACCCGATGTCTTGGGAGGTACCCTTACCATTAAAAATATTCCTGTTTCTGTACTTTTTGATAATGGTGCATCACGTAGCTTCATTTCTGGTAACATTGTTCACAAGTTAAAATTGAAACGAAGTGAGCTTAGAGAACCAATTAAAGTTCAAAACCCGATAGGAGGTTCTGTTAGTCTCGGTATATATTGTAAAGTACCTATTTCCTTTTCTCGATACCGATTTCCTTTTGATTCGATTGTCATGGACCTTTCCGAATTTGATATTATACCGGGGCTGGACTGGTTGACAAAATGTAAGGCCGAAGTTAGATGTGCCGAAAGAATCGTGAAAGTTGAAACAAAATCGGGGCATATCACTATACCATGTCTCGGTTCAGAAATTAATAGAAAAGAATTTTGGTCTTCTTTAGAAGTTACTCCCCCTTCATTAGAAAAGATACCGGTCGTTAAAAACTATGTGGATGTGTTTGAAGAAGTAGAAAACTTACCGCCGCAAAGAGAGATTGAATTTATAATAGATCTAATTCCTAACGCCCGACCAGTAGTGCATCCAATTAGAAGAATGGCCCCGAAAGAAAAAGAAGAGTTAGGTAGTCAAACCCGGGAATTGCTTTGGAAAGGTCTGATCAGACCGAGCTTTTCAGCGTGGGGAGCAGCAGTAGTATTTGTCCCGAAATCAGACGGTACTCTAAGACTTTGCTTTGATTACCAAGATCTCAATAAGCAGACACTGAAGAACAAATATCCCTTGCCCCGAATAGACGATCTGTTAGATCAATTAAATGGAGCGACAGTATTCTCCAGAATGGACCTAGCTACAGGTTTTCACCAATTACGTATAGCTGAAGACTGTGTTCCTTTGACAGCCTTCAGGGGTCCCGATTTATTCTACGAATGGTTAGTAATGTCGTTCGGCTTGTGTAACGCTCCGGCATACTTCGTCGATCTTATGAACAGAGTGTTCCGAGGTGTATTGAATAAATTTGTTCTAGTCTTCATCGATGACATTTTAATCTACTCCAAGTCGGAAGGCGAGCATGCAAAACATTTAGAACAAGTGTTGAAGATTCTAAGGAGAAATGTCTTGAAAGCTAAATTTTCTAAGTGTGTCTTCTGGCAGGATGAAGTTAAATTCCTACGCCATGTCGTATCAAAAGAAGGGATTGCTGTAGATCCAAGCAAAATTGCAGCGATTCAGAATTGGAAACAACCTACTACCCCCACAGAAGTTCGAAGTTTCCTTGGATTGGCTAGCTACTATCGAAAATTCGTTCAGGATTTTTCAAAGATATCTGGTGTATTGACAAAGCTTACAAAGAAGCATGAGAAATTCAAATGGACTCCCGAATGTGAAGAAGCTTTCCAGGAGCTGAAACTGAAGTTGACAACCGCTCCAGAATTGACCATTATAGAAGGCAACCAAGACTTGACTGTATGGACAGACGCTTCTATTAGAGGGCTAGGCGCAGTATTAATGCAAAAATGCCAAGTGGTCGCTTATGCTAGCCGTCAGCTGAAGCCTCATGAAAGAAACTATGCAACTCATGATCTTGAGTTATTAGCCATCGTGTTTTCTTTAAGAATCTGGAGGCATTATTTACTGGGCGAGAAGTTCGAACTATTTACCGATCATCAATCCTTGAAATATCTATTCACTCAGAAGGATCTAAACTTGAGACAACAGTGTTGGTTAGAATTCCTTGCAGCATACGATTTTGAAATTCTATACACCCCAGGGAAGGCCAATGTTATAGCAGATGCGCTCAGTAGAAAGAATGAAATCATCGCCAGTTTTATCATTACTTCTTCCTTAGAAGATAAGATTACTATTCTACAGAAGGACGATGAATTCATTAAAAGGATTAGCCAGCGGATCCGAGAAGGAAAACCCTCAGATTTTAGCCTTGATAGCCAAGGGGTCCTAAGATTACAAGGGCGAATTTGTGTGCCTGGAATTCCAGAGCTCAGAAGGGAAGTACTTGATGAATGCCACAAGTCCAAATTAAGTATCCACCCCGGTGTGAGCAAAATGTATAACGATATCAAGCGCACATTCTAGTGGAAGGCGATGAAAAGAGATATTTCAATATATGTTAGCAGATGCTCCACTTGCCAGCTAGTTAAGAGCGATCAGCAGAAATTAGCTGGACTATTACAACCATTAGAAATTCCAGGATGGAAGTGGGAGCAAATTTCGATGGACTTCATTGATGGTTTTCCTCGAACTAAGAAAGGAAACAACAGTATATGGGTAATCGTAGATCGCTTCATGAAGACTGCCCATTTTATACCTGTCCGATCCAACAGAACGGCTCAAAGTTTAGCACATATTTACTTCAAAGAAATAGTTAAGTTACATGGAGTGCCGCTCAATATAGTCAGTGATAGAGATCCTCTGTTTACTAGAAAATTCTGGGAAGCATTCTAGACAGAATTGGGAACCAAATTGAATCTAAGCACCGCTTATCACCCTCAGACAGACGGCCAAACTGAGCGGGTGAATATAATTCTAGAAGATTTACTGCGAGCTTGCGTTATCGATTTTGGAGGCTCATGGGAAGATCACTTACATTTAGCCGAATTCTCTTACAACAATAGCTATCAAGCAAGTTTGGGAATGTCTCCATTTGAAGCATTATACGGTAGACCGTGTAGATCTCCCGCATGTTGGGTAGAACCTGGCAATAGACTTGTGTTAGGGCCTGATATGATTCAAGTAGCATCGAATAAATTCGATTTCATTAAGAAGCGATTGAAAACCGCGCAAAGCCGATAGAAAAGTTATGCTGATGCGAGAAGAAGGGATATATCGTTTGCCGTTGGCGATTATGTTTATTTAAGAGTTTCTCCAATGCGGGGAGTAACAAGATTTGGCAAGACTGGGAAGTTGGCACCGAGATTTATTGGTCCCTTTCCTATACTTGAACGGATTGGAACTCTTGCATATAGGGTCTCATTACTTGATTGGTTGCCTGGTGTACATGATGTGTTCCACGTGTCTCAACTCAGAAAACATGTTCATGATCCAGATCTTGTTGTGGAGGAAGCAGCGCAGCAGGATATTGACATAACTCCAGAATTAGCACTCAGAAGAGAGCCATTAAAGATAGTTGGCAAAGAAACTAGAGAGCTAAGGAGAAAAAGATTCATCTAGTCAAAGTGCAGTGGAGTAGTGATCCTAGAGACTGTACTTGGGAGACCGAGGAAAGCATTAAACAAGCCTACCCCAAATGCAGAGTGGACATCTCTGAATAACTCAAGTGCAAGGTACCTTTACAATACTTTGCATTTACATTTTATTTCCTACTTTGCTGTTATTTCCTTTTCGAGGACGAAAAGTTTTAAGTGGGGGAGATTGTAATAACCCGGAAAATGTGAACCAATTTAAAATTTTTAAATTTGGTTATTACCAAAGAATTTGAATAGTTGGAATGGCAAATTTCAATAAAATATAGAATTGGGTATAGTATTGCAGTTTGAAATTTTGAATATAAACTTTGTCTGACTGTACCGGGTGGAAAATATAACGGATTTTAGCGAAACTGAAAATATTTAAATCTGTTTATGAATACCTTTCTAACGAATCTGAAAAATCGAAGTTTCATAGCGGGAATCAAAAGTTATGGCCAATTGAATTTTCAGAAAGGTCGCTATATGGCACATATAGCCCTTGAAAATTGATATTTTGCATACGACCTCGGAATTCGACGAAACCACTTTTGTTGGGTCCGGGATGTCAAAAAATTGCTAAGTTTCAAATTTCATAATTTTTGAAGCTAGTATGTGAGCGGGGCAAAAGAAAATGTGATTGGTCAATTTCTATTAAAATGGGTCGACCTAAAAATGGCCGTTTTTCAAACGAGCTCAGAATTCGACGAAACTGGTTTTGTTAGGTCCGTATCGTCAAAACAAAGCTAGATTTATTTTTCTGGAATTTTTCGATTCAGTTTGTGGCCCTGGCAAATTGAAATGTACGTTCAAATTAAATATTGAGTGTTTTATACTTTAATTTGAAAAATAACTGACTGTAACAGTCGAATTGGCCAACGAAACATATCCCATTGTGTCCGGAATGGGGGTATTTAGCTAGGGGCGACAGTCGTTGGGTTGGAAAAGGAGTTCGGTTGTAAAAACACTATTTAAAAAGTTAATTAAAACCTTGGCCAATCATATTTTTTCTATTTCATTATTTAAAATAAAAAAACTCCCGAAACCCTTTCTTCTTTCTTCTTCGACGGCGCACATTACTCCACCCTTCCCGACCACTTTCCCCTCGCTCCGACGATCTATAGGCCGCGCCACCACCTGATCTCGAAAGCTCTCCTTCCCCTCTCTAAATCGATACCCACCTCTCCTTCCATCATTGACTATCCGACGAGATCCAAGGGCTCGAAGTCGCCGCACATTTCACCAGAATCCTCCCTCGTCGCTGCACCGATCGGAGCGAAACCACCTGGCGCAGGCGCGCCTCTCTACGCTCTCCACCGTAGCGCAACCTGATCGTGTCCCCGTGCCACAAATCAAACATAATCAGCAACCCTAGTTTCGAACTCCTCTTGAAGGTATACGGGTTGTTTAATGTTGAACTGTTTTTACACTATAAAGCGTTGCAAAACTTTGAAAAATAATATCTTTTTCGTTCGTTAACGAAATTCGATGAAACAGGAGACACCGTGACCGCAAGGAGGCTCTCTACATTCTAGAAGAAGCCGCGGATTTTTCTGATCTTCCTACGATTTTTAGCACTGCAATAACCAATGTGAGGAATCTAAACTAATTGTGTGAATGAAATCGCGTTGTATAAATTATATAAGCGAAGTGTAAATTATATACGCATTGTATACCTCATGTACATGTGTTGTATAAGTTATATTAGCGATGTATAAATTATACAAGCGTTGAATGAAACATATATGCTTTGAATTGTGATGAAATGCAAGTGAATTATAATATAATATATATATATATATACTCCCCTCGTCCACAGACCATGGACGATATTTATTGCTTGTGATTGATGTGATATTATATGGTATGACGAATGGCTGGAAATAATTGTTTGTGGTTGATTTGATGGTTGAAAAATACCCTTTTGTGGTTGAAACAAATTAGAATAGGATTGTGGAATTGAAAATAAAACATGCCGCCTGCGTGCGAACTAGATGCATGATCCCCATTGTCAAAAACCGCGAGGTTTTAAGGTAGAGAGAGGAGTCGTACTAGGGACGGTCCCGGTTTTAACTACCCTGCCGTTATGCTACCGAATTTTTTTGAAATATTCATGTGTTAGAATAATTTTCATTCGTTGAAATAAATTACATATGCTATATCGAATATTCATGTTTTGAGTTGCAATTCATTCGTTGAGTTGAAATTCATGTGTTGAATATTATTTGAATTTAAACAAATAGCTTTAGCGATAAAAATCACATTTTTATATATATACAAACTATATAGAATATTCATGTGTTGAGTTGCAATTCGTTCGTCGATTTGAAATTCATGTGTTGAATGTTATCGTATTTTAAAATAAAATGAATAGACAATAAAAACTACACCTTTATTGTGAATATGAAGTGTTAAAAACATTCACGTGTTGAATAAATATTTTTGACGATAAAAATATTTCTTTTATCATGTATATGCTTTGATAAAAATACACACGTGTTGAAATAAATAATAGTTTGCTGGAAATATTATTATTAGCTTTGTTCTGCGTATATATACATGTGTTGAACAGGAAAAATGGATTAGCTGTAGAGTAAAGAAATTATTTGCGTGCCCGACAAATAGGTAAGCCTTGATGAGTTGGCTGCGCAATTTTATTTTTATATCAACTCCTGTGAATGCCATTGGATGCGGAGTGCTGGTTATTCTGTGTGAAATAATAAACATCGCCATAGGATAGTAACAATTAATTTTGAACTACACTACATGGCATACTTCTTGACGATAGACATACTTCATCATATTCCACATAAGCAATTGGAGCCTGTGTGACGAGGTGGAAAATTTACCATACGAGCGAGAGGCTTGTATGGCGATGACTATATACTACAGGTTGAACTGATGACTGATATGGACTATAGAAAATATAACGATAAATCGCCAGATTGATGAAAACCCCACACGGGTCTGGAGTTGACAATAATCACGTCGCTCTAGTTATTAGATACGGCACATGGACTATTTATTTCCACACGGAAACGGGGTGACGAGAATTTATTCTCTGGAGTGATTATCTATACATGCTCCCCCGTAAACACCAGAATATATCACTATAAATATGTGGATACTTTTTAGGATTTATTGGGTACCTAACACGACCCAATAAATTTCCAAAACCCTCCCCGTACAAAGGAGGTTATGGAGAAATTTTTCGAAATATTAAGGCATTAGTGAAATATTTGAAGTGAAAACAAAGTTGAAAATATAGAATGAACTATAGTTGGAATTATAGAATGAACTATATTTATATATATATATATAAATATAATTAAAAGGAATCGAAGCCGTGCAGTTCGTGTTTCGGAATCGTAATTTGAAACGATTAGTACGAGAAATCCGACCATCGGATTTTCCCGAAACCGCAACCGCTGGGTTCGCCTTGGAAATATCTTCCCAACGGCACCAACCTTGTAAAAATCCAACGGTTGGATTGTCCGGCATGTTTAATTTAAATCCGAAGAAAAATAGCGCCAGAATCGTTTATATTTATATATAAATATAAATATAATTAAATTAAATCGAATAACGACGCTGCAGTTCGAATTTTGAAACCGGAACTTCAAACGACTAGTGTGGGAGATCCGACCGTCGGATTCTCACAAAACTGGAACCGTCGGATTCTCACAAAAGTTGATTTTGCTTTATACGTATCAAGCATATTTGGCCATTATAAGGTAAAACTCTATCCTCCGGCTTGCGTTGCATTGTGTGATGGGACCTGAGTCTTATAATGGCTTCATTCTTTCTAAAAGCATTGCGTTGTTTTAAAAGAATTTACTTTGTTTTAAAATGCACTAGCAATCACTGGAGTAAACCCGTTCCGCGAAAGTGGCATGGTCCTATGATTTGCTGATTACTGTTGTTTAACTGTTAAATAGATTCCTCATACCATTCCCCATGACTGACTCGTTGTTTGTTTCACTTTGCAAACGCGGGTGCCCTTATTTTCACACGGGCAGCCTAGTTCACAGGTGACAGGTTGTTTTTGGCTCTGCACTGTTGCATAGAGTGCATTTTGGCTCATGGCGAGGCTGACTTCACAGAGACGACTTTGACATTTTCCGGCATTATTGTACTTATATTATGATTCCGCCACGGGCGATGCAGACTGATTTACTTTCAGTACTTCTTATTGTATGTATATGTACCGCCTTCGGCGATGTAGACTGATATCCTTATTATGTCTCACTGCATGTATGTATTCCGCCTCTGGCGATGATGACTGATCACTTCCCTTTTATTTACTAAGTTATATCCTACGCTATGCTATTCTGATGTTATTACATGTTGTGATTCCGCTGTCATACTCATGTAAAATTATTCTATTTATTGTTTTTGCTATTATCTGTACTCTGCTATGATGATTAATGTGTTATATTCCAATGATTATCCTTAATACCACCCCTCGGATTTTGGGATCGTTACAGTTAGACTCAGGTCCCATCACACAATTTATGAGGAGGGGGTCAGATCACAAAGTTCTGGAGAATGGACAAATTATTCCTTCTGAAATAACCCTACATATATTGTTCAGTTATGTTTTCTTAATTATTAGGTTGTTTGGTTTAACAACACTCAAGGCTCTGTACTCACGTCGTACCCATCTACACCTCAGTAGATTAACTTAATATAATGTATATGTAACTGTACCTAGCATCTCAAGGTACTTCTCATAGTACCCTACTCATACGGTCTTCGCCCTTACGACACGAAGCGTATACAACCTCTATCATACTCCGAACTGTGTGTAGAAATCTATATCGTTAAGCCACATAACCATAATGAACTACCATCGCTATGCCACATAAGTGTACGGGTCATTATATCTGAACTCCTCGGTCGAATCAAGTCTCAACATCGAGTAATGCCCTACTGTCTACAATACACCACCCAATGCATGTATCTAGACCCTCACACGAATGTACTATCTACTGTAGCCTAAGTCCCGTAATAGGGCTACATCTAATGCACGAAACTCAGTCGAGAGCTTTCAATATCTATAAAGGTCCTCTTCATAAGGCCCATGATTTAGATATTCGGATATGATCTTTTTTTTCATTGTGGCTACGGCCTCATCCTGGCCCCTCCCTCAACTAGCGAAAGACTACATTAAGAGCTAAGTGACGTGCCCCTATCAGACAATCTAACATCCAATTTGGCATGTCCCGCAACCAACATCTCAATAGTGAATGATCGATGGTCTCTATGTTTCTAGTCTTTTCGCGTCAAAATGACTGCCGATGACATGTATCCGATGATTACTGTCCTTAGTTTCGTCCTGGCCAACCTCTCCTGAGGAAAACTGCCGATTCATCCAATGCCGTCTACCACAGCCTTATGACTGCCAAATTACAGTCACAGTCAAGGTGTACTCACTGGGTGGTACTCTGTAGACCTAACCCATGCGAGTACAACATGAGCATATACTGCACAAAGGACCACCACGGAGCACCCTACCACGTCCCGCAGAAGCCATGTGCTTCCCTCCAGTCCCATAGAATAATCAGACAAGATAATCAGATAGAAAATCTAGAAGAATAATTAAATGGACGTGCTCCTCTCGTGTCTCCAGACACCACGATGATCTACGCTGTTGGGTTCTTCGCCTTTATACATGCGGACTAGTCCAAGCGCATCACAATAACGTGTTAGTAGATCCAACGTCTAATCTTTTAATCACACGCTTGCTTTATCATATCAGTTTGCTAATTAACTTGATCATTCACGTATTCGCTTTTTATTCAAGCTACATGGTTCATTAGCTCACAATTTCCTGCTTACATTCTTTATTCAACCCTATGTCCTCGGAGCGGTCTTCTGCTTATTATTTATTATGTTTATTAGACTTAGCACTTTCAATTACAACTTTACCAATCATAATCCTACTTTCTTCTTTATTTTTATTTTTCGCAAGGAAAAATGTTTTTATAGTGGGCGTGATTGAAAGAAAAGGAATAGGTACTTTGCATATGCACAGAGTAGCTAAATTGTTTTGAAGTGTCGAGTCACTATCAATACAACAAGATAGTAAAGTTCACAAAATAACACAAAGCATAAAGATGGATGAAGAGAAACTAGTCCTTAGCACAACTCGAAGCTATCATAGCATTCAAAGAAGGTCCCCGTGAAAGGTGTCATATTCCGCATAAAGGTCCAAAGATGAAAGGCTAACTGCTCTATGTAGAAGGAAGCGATTGGGAAATAAATAAGATTCCTATCATAGAAGGAGTCCTGCATGAGCATCTAATTATCTTCACCCAATTCTCCCTCATCCCACAATTTCATATCATTGCAGACAGGCCGATGACGATGATGGTCCCCCACTACACCAATGAATTTATAAAAATAAAACTCGGTATCAAATCGCATAACAGAGGGAGCATGCACCCAAGCTCACTCCCTCTAAACCCAAGAGTCATCTGGATCAATAGTAACTTCAGGTAATATCGTATTAGGAGGATCAACTTCCACAACAGGTGTAACAAGAGGATTAACCTCCACATTGAAAGTCTTCCTACCAACTGGAACCCAAATTCTTATAGGATGTGTCGACAGCAAAAAATGTCATAAACACCCAAGATTCCAATTACTAGGAATTATTAATTTGGTCTTATAGACAAGATTAGAAAGCAGTAGATAACACAAAAGATTTATAGTTGTTCGGCCTTAAGAGAGGCCTACGTCCACTTTGAAGAGTCGTTGGAATATTATTTATAACACAAAGTTACAAGGTCAAGACCATCTCATGACATCTTACTACATTCATCTCTAAGTTATATGATGGCATAATTATCATATATTTCATATATTAGGAAAAAGACACTTTTGCCATTCTTCTTCCTCAAAGTGGAGATGCCATTAAAGGAGCTCTCAAGTTCAAAAATTCCAACCCCTTTGAAGTGTGAAGCCAAGGGGTATTTATAAGAGAGTGGTTAGGTAGGAGAAGTTAGAAATAAATGACCACACCCAGAATTTTGCACCCAGCCCGCCTGCACATATTTCGAACCCCATTGGGGTACGAATTTTGCACCCCTATGGGTGCGAATTTCATACCACTTTGGGGTACGAGATTCGCGCTCGAGGGGTTCGGGTTTCATACCATGCTGGTTATGAAATTCGTACCCTTCATGGGTATGAAATTCATACCTGAGGGTTCGAATCTCATACCCTGTAAGGTATGAATTTCATCCCATTGAGGGTATGAAATTCGCACCCCAAGGGGCATGAATTTTGCACACTACTGGGTACAAATTTTGTACCCCTTTGGGGTGCGAAATTCATGCCCCAAGGGGTGAGAAGATTACACGTAGGGGTGCTTTGGTGGCCCGAGATTCAGGTTCGCAACTCCAAGGAGTTTGGAGCCTTGGTTCAGAAATATATTTGTGGAGCTCCGAGGTCTCTATTGGCGCAATCCCTCTTCAACCTGTTTCCTTCGCTCCTAGGCATCCCTCTCGGCTTTATTTCCACGCGATGCTTTGAGTCTAGCATGTCTCATGTACTTTTGGGAACCGGACCAAAAAGTCGTTTAACATTTGCCCCTCAAAGCGCGTCTTACCTTGACATGATGTACTTTGCATTGGTTAAGGTAGTAGTCGAGTTGTCGACTGGTTCTGCGAACTAAAGAAAGACAAGTGTTAGTTGTTTGGCTCATTCGCTATGGAACTGCGAACAAGCTATCGTCGATGCGGCGATGTGTTCTTGTTGCTCAATACTCGCGGTGCATTACTTCCACGTGCTTGCGGTGTCTGGTATGCGTGGGTGCGGAGTATGTTTACACACGTGTAATGTTGTCATTGTGATTGCGATTTTTCCCTTTTTTCTCGAACATGACATTTCCAACCCCAGGAGGTACCAAATTTCACACCCTAGGGGTATGGATTTTGAACCCTGAGGGTGCGAAGTTTCGAACCCTAGATTTTTGGAATTTCGAACCCTGGGGATTCATAATTTCCAACCCTTGAGGTTCGAAATTTCGAAGCCGCTGGGTTCAAAATGTCCAGAATGCCAAGAGACATTTCCCTTTTCTTTATAAATAGCCCACCTCCTTCATTTCACTTCTTCCTTCTAATTATCAAGATCGACCTCCATTAAAAAAGCTTCAATTCCCTAGTACTTCAAAATTCAAACGAAACAATTAGGTGGGTCTTTAGGGCCTTGGAGGCGTGCGCGAAGGAGAGAAAGGCGCTGGGAAGCGAGCGCTGAGGCAAGACTTGAACTCTGAGGTGGTTCAGGCACTCGAACCTGCAGTGGCTCGAACATTCGAACCTCGTTGGGGTTTGAGCCTTCGAACACTGCTTGGTTCGAGCATTCAAACCCCTAGGGGGTTCGAGTTTTCGAACCTGCCGTGGTTTGGGTGTTCTAACCTCTAGCGGGTTCGAGCTTTAGAACCCTAGCTGGGTTCGAGCTTCCGTACCCTGATGTGGTTCTAGCATTCGGACCCTGGGGGGTTAAAGCATTCGAACCCCTGGGAGGTTTGAGGTTCTGAACCCTTGAAGGGTTCGAACTTCCGAACCCTGATGGGGTTCGAGCATTTGAACCCATGGGAGGTTATAGAATTCGAACCTCAAAGTGGGGTTTCGAGCCTTTGGTCTTTTGCTCCTTCGCGTCACCTAAGTAAATGTATTATTGCATACATTATGGCTTTCAACATAGGATAGAGCATATATTCAAACTTTGACTGAACTGTTGGACTGTTTAAATTTCCTTTGTACATCTTAATTTTGCATGACACCGCATGCACCTGTTAGCTTTCACCAACACGAGGGGTACAGGTTATTCCATTACGATGTCTAATACTAGTGTGTTAACGTATAGCTAGCGATGCAAACAAAATCAAAGACTGGAAAAACCCTGGAATCCGAGGCTTCCCCGTCGTCATCACATACATCTGATTCTACCAATAGCGGTAGCTCGGCTGGCAGAGAGCTTGAGACAACTGAAGAGTTTGTTCCTTCTCAATTGTCCAGTTTACCTGAAGTGTCCGAACACGGGAGACAAACCGAGAGATTACATTCTTCAGTCATACACGAGGAGGTCAATAATGTGGATATTATTAGTGGGGATGCACCGGTGGCTCTGGTAGTCCTGGATATGTTTCTCGCAGTTATATTGGAAAATCATAACGAACTCGGTACCATCGCGCATGGATGCTACAACAGTTTGGAAAATGGCATTGCAGTTCGATATATCGATGGGTGATATCCATGCACTGGGAGAGGGTGGCAGGGCTCATGCGCTGCCTGAGGATTTGACTGCTTGGAACATACAAGCTTGTTTTGCGGGATGCGCCCCCCCAGCCTATGACTTTATTCGGGACATGTTATTCTATTTCCTCCTTGCACCTTTGCAACTGCATCTGAATGCTTATTCTTCACTCTTAGGCACTTACGTTCTCTATCGAGAATATTTACACTCGGAACCTACAGGAGAGGACATTCAGTACTTTTTCCATCTTAGGAGAACGGCTAGCGGATCGCCCCCCCAATGGTTCCTGGAAGCGTCACCTGCCACCAAGTTCTTCATTGGGAAGTGGCACAGGCCATCCATGTTCAAATAAGACTGGTTCTTTGTGCGTTACCCTCCTGGATTCTCAAGGAGATGGATAGAAGGGAGTAAGTACTTTCGAACTTCCGTCCCTACTATAAAGTTCTTGGATTACGTGTCTCATTATTTTTTGATAACGGTAGGAAACCCAGAGGCACCCATCGGTGAGGAGTACCAGCAACGCCGTAATGCTTTGCGAGCGATCCCCGAAGAGTCACGCAAAAATGATACCGTTACAAGTCAAGGGTGCCTTTTCCGTGTTGGGTCGCTTCCGGATGATCAGGCTATAATCAGGCATGTCGTTGCGAGCAGTCTTACCAGCCATTGGTCCCTAGATCTGCTATGGCGATCGATCCCGCAGCCTCGGCTCGGTTTTCAACTGGGTACGACCCCGAGCATCCAGAGCTAGGAGAGACTGGATTCACTTCACCTGCCACGACGAGCACCCTTCCCATCCTTTGTACACCATCCCTGACCGAAGGTAAATTCCCTTTACCTTGCATCCGCTAGGATGACATAATTACCAAATTTGCATACTAAAAGGTTGTGTTTTTACCGTGCAGCGGTTCCTGGACTGAACATGACACTGGGCTATGCCCCCAGGGTTGCCCAAGTGACCGAATCTAGGCCAGGATCTGCGGGAATAAATTTTGGAGAAGGCGGTGATCAGTTGGACACCTATTCAGATATAAGGATAACTCTCGGCCTTTATGAAATCCTTATCGAAGAAGGAGAGGTGGTTGACGCACAGAGTGTCGCTGCCAGAGGCACGGTGGAGGTCGATGTGCCTTCGATGCATGATGAGGCATCCCAATAATAGGGAAATCAATATATATATATATATATGACCATACAACCATATAACACAAAATACCTACCTCTTTTTGCGTTATTCGCTAGTTTATTTATCGTAGCACTTTATTATTTAGCGTAACACTAGTCCTTGCACCTACTAAAATTCTCAAATATACATGAGATTCAAACATATATACAATAAATAGCAAATTTATACAACTTGCACCATATATATTAACCATTTCCACTACAAAATCCACACATTACTGACGGGCCAGTGAACAAATCGAGGTTTATAACCACTCAAATGATGGAATTTGGCAAAAGTTGTTGCATTCGTTTCAAGTTTTCCGAATTGCCCGGATTCATCGAATTCGGATAATCCATTCAAAATCTACGACCATTTTAGTGAAAGTGAAGCTTCAGCCCAAATTAATAAAATGCAGGCCTGAATTGTTCAACCTAGTTTTCGACCATTTAAACATTAAAATTTTAACAAGCATATTGAATAAAAGTTTTAGTTCAGGTCCTGAGCTTCCCGAATTGTACAAGCACATCAAAATGCGATACTTCGTTAGAAAGTTATGGTCAAAACAATATTGATATACATTCCAGGTTTTCATTTTCTGTGCATAGAACTACAACTAATTCTTGGATTTCAACCTAATAAACATAAAAATTTGACAGGGCTTTACTAACAGAAGTTTTAGTTTAGTTTCTAAGGTTTCCAAAAAGTCCGGAATCATCGGATTCTAATCATCCATGCAAAAGTTGTGGCAATTTTGCTTTAACCTATCGAATATTTTAGGTTTTCGCATAAACATCGATTTATTTTATTTGGAGTTCAAACTTCCGCATTTCAAGACATAAGCAAAGCTTAACCATCAAAATCGATTATCCCTCCATTATGCTCAAAATATGATTACCCTTTTATTGCTTAAATATATTCATATTTTTTTCACTTAATTTAAATAAATGTCATTCCATTTATTTATATTCCATTATCATCAATCTTATTTAACTCATTTTCAACTCACCTATTTCGTTGGTTCTCGTTCGTCCATTCTATCATTTACGTTCACTTCATTACTCGAGAAATGGATTCACATTCAGTTGCTATTCTTTTTTTTCCTTTATTATTCATTTCATTTTCTAGCCTTCATATGCCTATTCGATTTACATTCGTTTCCAAATTAGATCAAAAATTCGCTTTCATGCTTATTTAATTCAACCAATTTGGTCTATTTACTAAATCATCAAGTTGTCAGTGGGGATTTTAATCAAGTTTTATTCATAACCTCATTTCATTCTTTTTATATCAAATTTTTGAACTGACTCTAAACAATCCTTAAGCTTCCATTCATCTTAGTTCACTAATTTAAATTGAATCTCACTTCAATCCAAATCCATTGAATGTTCCATTTAACAAATTTAAACTTCATTTAAATTCCTAGGCCGATTCTTTTGAATTAAATTTAAATTTTCCCTCATTCTATATATATATATATATATATTCCCTTTTTTCATTTCAATATATCCAATTTCCAGTTTAGAACTCATTTAGCTCCATTATCTTATTCCGAATAAGCCAAATTTTAAATTTACAACACAATTCACTTGTTTTGGCATTTCTATTCATTCAAATTTGCAAATAGTCCAGATTTTACTACCATGTTTCATGATTTAGAATTTCTAATGAATCGAGTTGCCTTTAGTTCATTAATTGGTGTCATTAGTTAAGATAAACCTTGATTCTTTGATTCTAGGTTTTCAAACTAATTTTAGAATAATATATTCATATACTTCATTTAAAATTTAAATCTAATCCTATACTAAAACCCATTATGAATGTTTTGAGTGGTCTCCCTCAATCAGATGTTTCAAAATAAACGTCTATAACGCGTGCACTCATTACCGAAATCATTTATGATGTCTGAGAAGGGATTACACACTTGTTCCTTTTTAAAATCCTTGGAAACCCATTCCCATATTGAAATTACTCCCCTAGAATTCCATATTTTCCAAATCTTTGCAGATTTCATTTCTAAAGCACCAGAATCAAATTCTCAAGTTCCAATTTACATTTATTTCAATTGCAAATTATATTTTGCGATCAATCTATATTGGGTTCATAACTAGTCAACTATATTAATTATAACTTAATGTTATCAACAACTAATACAAGCAAGACCTATAATTAATAACTAAATTTATATTTGCAATATAATCCAAAATCATATTATATCGATTCATTCTACTTGACTATTTAGAAATTCCTATCGATACCATGGCATCCCATATATCAACTAAAATCTATAAATATTTAACGGAACAAACCAACACAATATAAAATTATTTTATATAAAAATACAAGTATGATCTCTCATATATTCACTCAAACTCATTCTAGGGAATTACTAACCCTATCTCTAATGAGTTAATTCCCCCAAACACAACCAAGGTTATCGCTACCAAAGCTTTGATACCATGTTGTAACGACCTGGATTTTTGACCGTTCAAATCGATAATAATCCACACATGCCGACCCAAACAAATCTCCAATACAGGTAGTTATTGGGAAGATAAAAGAAATGGGAGAAGAAGAGGACACAAGATCATAATTACACTATGGAAGGACAACATATAATACATAATTAACAGTTCGAAAACAGTTGAAATATATACATTTGACTATTACATACAGAGATTATCAGAGTTACACATATATAGATGTATATAACAAGGCAGCGGAAACAAAGTACAACGGTAAATACATATATATAATAGACATATACCAAATCTTCGTCTTCTTTCTCCAAGGCAAAGTAATCGTCGCTAACTACAAACCTCTGCTGACCCGAGCATATTACATAAAAAGAAACACAATAAACACTTGGATCAACACTAAATCATTCTCATATTACTCAAATTAAAATAAAAAATAACATGAGTGCCATGGATGTAGTAACTTAAGAAATGTTATGGGACTTTTCCATCTCTTAAGGATCCGTTAAACTATTTACATACATAGTATAATACGCTATTATTATAATGTCTACTCCGTAAAGTAAATATAATAAAAATAACGTAAGCGGGTTTACATTTTTACCCTTACGCCGTTTACCGAGATTGTCGTACACATTGCATATACAACAACAGTATGTCGGTAGGTAGGGATGCTCCGCGATACGACAACATTAAATCAAAATCATAGGGGCTCGATCGGGATAAATATGACAAGGCACTTAGGCAATACCCAGGGTAGGATTCTACCATTTGCACTCCCGTACCGGTGGTAACGCATAGCCGCAACTATCACCCACCTCAGAACACACTCTCATATCAAAGGGCACCCCAAATCGATCACATTGTAGTATAGATGGTATCAAAGGAGCGTGTCCAATTGGAGATGCGATCTCCCTTAGTCACGATATAGCTCCATTTTTAATCATTTTAATTATGACCTGAAGGTCAAGGCCATCCATTATCGTTCTCTTTCTTTAAATCTAGTAATCTACTCCATATCATCCTACTTCATTCTGGACTCTCCACCACGTGCACAGTTGTTAAAGTGGAATCAGTATTGGCAGAGAGTTGGACAATACCGACTTCGGTCTCTTTAACAACCAAACGTTTACATTTTTCACATTGGTCGGTTCTTTTACTTTTCACAAAGGTTCAACTTCATACCAAAATATCATGTTTGTTTTGAGCCCAATTTATATTCAAAATAGAATATAATTTCACATCAAAATATCGCAATCATTCCAAAACCGATTTAGATTCCAAACTAGAATATATTTCCATATCTTTGACACCTCACGTCTGTTAATGTCACTCACAAAGGGATTAAGTTCCGTGAAGCGTTATAGGTAAACAGAAACAGAAATATTACAAGACAGATATAAAAGCAACAACGAAATTTAAATTTTTATTTCAAACATAAAATCATAACATCATGGTCCAAAATACCATAAGTCTGAAATTGCATAAAAGCCATTACAATAATATAAAACTTTCTGTCTTGTTCCATCAGAGTGCATGAAAAGTATAATTCCCCAAAAAGAGACAAAGCCATAGTAGAGATAAGAACTTGAGCAATACTTCAAAATCTGCTCCAAGCAACATGATAACCAAGTCCTGACTAAGCCTGAGAATTCCCACCCTGTGAACCTTGGGGGGGGAACGGAAGAAAGAAGAGGAAACAAAAAGGGTCAGACATAAAGTCTAGCGAGTCTAGTTACTTTTAGCAAGTAAATAAATAAAATTCGCATCAGGCATATAAGATGGATAAGAAAGATAACGCTATAAGAGATAGGTATGACAAGGTAAACTTGATAGAGTGATATGCTTCTCTAAAGATTCCTCTGCACAATACGAGTATAACAAGAATGAGACGATCCCCAACACGTACAAGATGGTAGATTTAGGCTACTTCTGGTGAGAGGTTTTAACCCATACAATCCACATGCAGCCCCAATAACGGACTCTTAAACTTACCAGAGTCTAAATGTACCTAACTACCCTAATCGATTGCCTCCCTAATCCGCGTAGATACTCTGTGCTGGCCCTACCGTAGGATGTATCACGTCCTAAAGTGACAACCACTCATTGATCTGTACAACCCCATATCTACAGGTGTCACGGTCGTCTTATCCCCTTCTGTCCAGCTCATGCATGCACACGGCCCGGTCAGTTCGTGCTGCCCACACCGTCCTCCACATTTGGATCTCTTAAGTTCAGTCCAGTAAGTGTGCCCCTTCTCCGACCTAGTACGGAGTACATGTTTGATACCTACTTCGGGTTACTGGATGAAATGGGTCCCGCACAATATGATACAAGCTCTCCTATTTGTCTTGTATACTCCCACTAGGTTTTTCATTAGCTATGTATACCACTGGGTGTCTTTAATTACATAACCGTATCATTTCCACCATTTATGTTTACCCTAAAATGTGTCTTTAATTACATAACTTTATTATTCCCACCGGTCATGTATACCACTAAGTGTCTTTAATTACATAACCTTATCTGGTTAAATTTGTTGGCCTATATGTAAATATTACCCACCCTCTCCAAATTTTCTTAACCCTGCCACTGATTCAAGCATGTTTATTTAACGGTTAAGTGTGTGGGCCTATATTAACCACCTACCCAATATTTTCTTAACCCTTCCATTTATTCAAGCATGTTTATTTAACGGTTAAGTTTGTGTGTAATGACCCGCATTTTTAGAGATATATAATTAATTTATTTAATTTTATAATTTGTGATTTAGAGAAGTTAATGATCTTTAATTAAATAATATTGAATATTTAATTAATAATTATAATATAATAATATATTATAATGTCGAAATAGTCAGAAATAGTGAAATTCACAATATCATGTGAATTGAATAGCATACGAGATTTTGTGGAGTTTCGATTCGAAATATAATAACGAATATATTCAATCGACGACGGTTTGAACGTATAATTATAATATAATTATAATAGAGCTTGAAATGGCGCTGCAGTTCGTGAATTGGCGATTCGAACTTCAACTGAATGTACATGATTCATTTTAAGCCGGATTTCTGTGAAACAAGAAACGCGTGGAGCTGTTGGAGTATATCTTTCTAGTGGAAGAGAAAAATCGGGATTTCGTCGTGTAGATTATGAATTACATCCAAATCAAATTTCAGAAAAGTCGCTGTGGAATTTCTTTATAATTTGCGACGCTTTATTTACGTTATAAATGGATTTTTCGATATGAATTGAATATCGATAAATCTAAAATATGAAATATCAAACTGTATATTCTTATATGATATTCTGGAGCTGTACGATATCATATGTGAAGATATATGATAATATTAAATTATTAATATTTAATTTAATTTATTTAAATATATTTATATATTTAAATGGGCTATTCAAAGTGTTAAAAATAGCCACTTTTGCAAACGAAGTCGGAATTCGACGAAACCAGTTTTGTTGGATCCGCAATATCAAATAGTTGTTAGATTTCCAGCTTCGTGATTTTTAGAGTCACTGTGTGGTCGTACGGATTTTTAGAGTGAGAAATAGTCAGTATTTTGACAGTTAAAAATACGCTGTGTGAGCATACGAAGTTGGAATTCGACGAAACCAGTTTCATTGGGACCGTAATGTCAAACTATAGTTGCATGTCCAGTTTCGTGATTTTTGGGTATCGTATGAAATCGCAGGGATTTTTAAGGACCAGCAAAAAGTAGAAAATCGATAAAATAAATTATAAAAATCAAATTCAAAATATCTCCCCTCATTCTACCGATCACAAGCAGGCCACGCGACCTCTCTTTTCAACCACAAAGCTTACCAACCTCAAACAGCTTATAAATACCGTATAAACCATCTCAACAGAAAAAGTTTGATCAAAAGAAAATCCAAACAATACAAAAGAAAATTCCTAAAAAGCCTGAAACCAGTATATATGGATTCCCTGATGCATTCTCTTCGATTCGGTACCCAGTTGGAGGCTTGCGACGCAAATTATGGTTGCTCGAGTTTGGGTCAGCAGAGTTAGGGTTGAAGTTCTTGTCGCGTTCGTTGGTTTTGAGCTCGAGTGGAGTTGATACTTGGATTCGCGATGGGGTTTGGCAGTTGTACACGAACTTTGGTGGTGTTCGGTTGAAATTGGCGTCGGTTTCTTCCTGTAGCCGACGGAGATGATGGTTAGGTGGCCAGTTCGAGTGCGATCAGGGGTATGTAGGGAGGTAGAGATCCAGATGGAGAGTAGAAGGGTGGTGGTCTCGTGTGAGGTTGGTGGTCGAATCAACGGGGAAGGAAGGTCAAAATTGGGTCAACGAGAAATAGTTACCGAGTTCGATACTGGTAGAAGACGGAGGGAAGAAGGGTAGCGGGTGTGTTGAGTTTTGAATGGGCTGAGGGATTTTAAAGAGGGGATTGGGCCTAGAGATCGGGTAAAGCCCATTTGTTTTAAATCCATGTTTTAATTTATTTAAAATGTTGTATTAACTTCATAACGCGATATCTGGGTCATATGAAATCAGATTGACGAACCGTAAGTTGCGTTGGGATCGTATGGACGAGAGCATCACAATGAAGCTGACTGGAAGTGGATTTGAGCTCGTACGAATTTATGGCGAAATAAATTGTTTGATTCAAATCAAATAACAGTTTATCGTTCTTTAATGATGAACTGCAAATGTGAGTAAATCTCACCAACTCTGAAAAGTTCTATTTTCACGTTGTATTATTAGAACTGTTAAAATTGCCTGTTTGACTGTGTGTTGATTGTTTGATTGAACTGCTAGTCAGTTAGTTAAATTTCTATATTGATTCTGTTTAACAGAATATATCATATGGAACTGAAAGCGATGTTATCTATATTGTCTAACATCTGTGATGCAGGGAAACAGGTTGGAGGAATCCGACTGGATTCCTCAACAGTTATTTTATTGTTTTTCCTATATTTTAATATATGATGTGAATTATAACCTGTTGTTGATTGTGTGTGTATGGACGAGATTAGACATCGTGATTTGACATGTTAAAATACCATAACATACCGGAATGTAGATAAGGGAATTTTCTAAGTGATATTGAAAATAGCATATTTATAAAATGGGATATTTATAAATAAGAGATATTTATAAAGTGGAATATTTATAAATAAGAAATGTTTATAAATTGGAATATTTATAAATAGGATATATTTGAAAAGGAAATAAATTCAAAACATTTCTTTTTGAATGGAAAGGCCTGTGTGGCGGGTTTGGGGATTTTCCCGATGCTCCTGATACAAAGGAGGTTATGGCGAATTTTCCCGGGAATTTAAGGAGTTAGGATATTTCAAGAATAAATTTGAAAATGAAATATTTGTAAACCATTTACAAATAGAATTGGAAAGGGAACATTATAAAAAGGAAATCATTTTTAAAGTGTAGAACCGTTATTTAAAAGTAAATCTTTTCAAATGAATAAAACATTGTTAAAAAGGAAATCTTTATAAAGTGAATAAAGTTAATCGAATATGGTATTCGAAGTTAGTTAATCGAATATGGTATTCGAAAGGAGAAATCGAATTTGGTATTAGAAGTTAGTTAATCGAATATAGTATTCGATGTTAGTTAATCGAATATGGTATTCGAAGTTAGTTAATCGAATATGGTATTCGAAGTTAGTTAATCGAATATAGACATTCGAAAGGAGTTAATCGAATATGGTATTCGAAGTTAGTTAATCGAATATGGTATTCGAAGTTAGTTAATCGAATATAGACATTCGAAAGGAGTTAATCGAATATGGCATTCGAAGTTAGTTAATCGAATATGGTATTCGAAAGTTAGTTAATCGAATATGTTATTCGAAAGGGGTTAGTCAAGTCGAGTTAGTCAAATAGAGTAAACCAGTTAGAGTTAATCAGTTAGAGTTAATCAGTTAGAGTTAACCAGTTAGAGTTAATCAGTTAGAGTTAACCAGTTAGAGTTAATCAGTTAGAGTTAACCAGTTAGAGTTAATCAGTTAGAGTTAACCCGTTAGAGTTAATCAGTTAGAGTTAACCAGTTGGAGTTAATTAGTTAGAGTTAATCGATTAGAGTTAAAACGAACTAGAGTTAATCAAATATAGTTATTTGAGACAGAGTTAGTCAAACATAGTATTCAGGATAAGTTGCCATCTCGTAAGACTGCTCGCGTAATTCGCAGGGCTGTAAATAGCCTACGGCGGTCGGATGTTTCCTGAGGGAGTCAGGCGTAACCATTGTGATCGCTGCGATCTAGAGTCAAGCGAATGGAGTTTAATCGAATATTAGTTATTCGATAGGAGTTAATCGAGTTGATCGAGTTGAGAAATAAGTTAAGTTAAATAAGTTGAGTTGATCGGGTGGTTCGACCAAGTTAGTCGATCCTAGTTAATCGAATCGAATTGGTCGAACCAAGTAAGTCGAGTTAAGTTAGTCAAGTTAGTCGAGCCTAGTTAATCGAATCGAATTGGTCGAACCAAGTAAGTCGAGTTAGTCGAGTCAAGTTAAGTTAGTCGAGTTAAGTTCGTCGAGTTAAATAAATCGATGTTAGTTTCATCGAAAGGAGTTATCGATGTTAGTTTCATCGAAGGGAGTTATCGATTATAGTTTAATCGTAGTGAGATTTTCAAATATGAGATATTTGAGAAGGAAGAGTTATCGAATATTAGTTATTCGAAGAGAGATTATCGAATATCGTTTATTCGAGAAGGAGTTAATCGAATATAGGTTATTCAAAGAAGAGTTAATCAAATAGAGATTTCTCGATGAGAGTTAATCGGCGAATTCGATTATATCGAATTCGGGAAAGTACTTATACTTTCCAGTGTTTAAATAGAGATTTATTTATATATAAATAAATAAGTGTTAGGTTAATTATTCACTAATAAGAATAGAAGTTATAATTAAAGTTAGATAATTCGAAAGAAGGAATTTTAAAGTTATCGTTATAACCAATGTTTTAAATATAGAAGTGGATTAGTAAAATTGAATCCGAGAAAGGTGTAAAGAAGTTGTTAAAGATTTAAAGATAAACTTTGACCATTTCGAAGTTATAACGTTGTTCAGTTAAGGTCTGAGAGGTAATTATACCCCAACTTGAGTGACTTCCTTCTTAACTAAGAAATGGTAAGGTTTGATCGTAAAGGAGTTTTGGAAATGTTTCCCAAACGAGAATCAGAAATGTTTTCTGATAAAAGAAAATAAGAATTTAGAATATAGGGAAACAGGAGATAAGTAAATAAATGAACTAAAGAGATTTAGGTTAAATGATTTTTGTTCGATATAATTTCCATTTGGAAATAATATCATTGTTTGCACACTTGTTTTTCTTTGATAGTTAACTCACCGACTATCGAAGTTTTGACCATTTTAACGTTGTTAATATGGAGAGACCGGTTGGATTATTATCCATAGAACTACTCTGTATTGGCATAAGCGTCGCGAATCATACATGCCAAAGACAATTGAAGACGGAGTAAAATGCAAGGGCTGTTGTATAAGTCTTAGATAACAGTGACTAAGATGGATATACGGAATAGTGCCTTCGGTTTGTCCAGTCCCAGGACAACTTGTATGGACGAAGGTCTGACAGAGTATATCCAATGGATCGCGTAAGTTGATCTGTTCAAACGTATTCACGTTTGGTGGCGGAGGAATTCGTTTCTCTTAGCTGTATACCCGTGTTATTTTTGGATAAGTCAATTTGTGATTTGGTGGGTATGACGATGTGACATTCTAAGTGAATGAGTATGACTTGTGTTGATGAATGTCTGACAGAGTATTTCCAGAAAGGTCACATACATTGATTTCTTCAACCGTACCAAGAGTGGAAGCGAAGAAGGAAATTTCTTTAGCTAACACGTAACATACTGTTGTAGACGCCAATTAGTGATTTTCGATGGATCTGACAATGTGGCATTCGAAGTGAATCTGATGTGATGATAAAGCGTAGCTTCTAGCCTCATCAACCGGTAAATGACAGAAATCGGGCAGGCAGCATGGCTAAGTCGGTCGCACCGAAGTAGGGTGTATAATCACCTATCTAGAGAATATTCATTTGTTTCTTAAATCTATCGATGTTGTCCCATATATATACGGGAACGGTTGCTGATCCCAACCGTTGGTGATGTACATTCGATACACTCAAGCGAAATGAGTGGTCGGTCATGTGTGGCTGAGTTACAAGATGTTCTTGTTGAACTCCAGTGTATCGTTCCTAGAGTACACTGATTGGAAGGTGGTTCCATACATTGTCATAGTTGTAAATCCATTATCCAATACGTGCTTGCGATTTTGATTGTATACTATATATGTAGAACGTGAGATGAAAGCGTTTCTGCTAGTTGATATCTGTTTGTACATAGACATTTTTATAATATCAAAAGGTTTTTGATTTAAAGATATTTTGGATTCTCATAAGGGAAAAACCCGTTCCGTTCTGCGGCGTGGTCTTATGAGATATCGTTTACTTGTTCATATACCTGTTTAAACTATTTTACTCATACCAGTCCCATGACTGACCCGGAGTTTACTTTGTTGTTTTCCCTAAACTCTTGGGTTCCTAAATTTGTACGGACAGTCAAGTAGTCGGTATTTGCAGATATACATCGAAGAGCTTGGGGCAGGAGGCTTCAGGATTCAATAGCTATTATTATTTCCGCTGTGTTGTAAGTGTTGTACTCTGATAAGTGCTATTGTTTACATAACTGTTATATTTCCAAGTTATGTTATCTATTATATGTTATTTGTTCCGCTGTGAGGTTCGTGTTACTCTGATGTTGTGTTCTTCTTCTTCTTCTATTCTAAGTTTCTATCTTATCTATTCTCACCCTCTAATTTCTTTCATTAATTACCGGGATTTTTCGATGTTTTGGTTATCGACATCGAGCTTATGTCGATAACCAAAGTCGCTCAAAATCCGGGTCGTTACATTGTGGGACTATATATAATAATATTACCTACCTATCCAAGATTTACTTAACCCTCCCACCAATTAAACCAAGTTTACTTAACCCCATTCATGTTTATATTCACACAATCCCTATGGATTCAAATAGGTTAAGTATTACAGACTAACAGGTTATCCCCATTCACATTGACTGCTTTTTTACTTGCCAAAGCTTCACTTGCTTATTAATTTCATATAAATATAACTTAATCCATTTAAGTTCGTTAGTAAGCCCCATTACATGTTATTCTTTAGATTGTAATTAGTAGAAGTAATCATACATTCTTTCACCCTCGGATTGTAAAAAATGGAAGTAGTCTTACAATCCCTTTTGTATTGTCTGTTTCCATAGGTACAATAACATATTTTACTTAATTTTTAATTAAATATACTTCTTCTCGGTTCACCTACTCCCTGTTTAACATATCACTACAACTTGACGTTGTTTACTTATTAACTTAGTTTTCTTAACTAAGTTTTACTAATAAGCTTTCTTCCCTTTTATTATAACTCATGTTATAATCTTCCACTTGTCCCAAGGACAAGCCTACCTATTATATGACATTAAAGTAATTAATAATATTAGGTAACTATCATTCCTTGTTTACTCTAATTTATTACCATGTCCATTTATGGTTATAATGGGATAGACCTCCCACATTAGGTCTACAACTTGTGGATGTTGGATATGCCGATCGGGTCCGGGCAGTCTTATTCCACAGTTGGGCCTAACCTCGTGTCTTAGCCAGACCTCTCACATTAGGTTCGACATTAGTGGCTGCTGGATATGTCAGGCGGGTCTGGGCAGACTTCCACCACTAGTGCAACTTAACCTTGTGTCATAAGTGCAATTACAATTTCTAATTGTAATTATTAGACATTTCATTCTTATCCAATTCTTGTCTATGTCTTTATAGGTGATTATGTCCCCAATTCCCCTTTTTGAATTATATGTCCAATTCATATAAACATTATTTAAATTATGCCAATTTTAACATTTTTCCTTCGTTCCCTAACTAACGTATTCGCTTATATTTGGCAGCATCTAGGCTAGAAAATAGCCTAGCCATGAACAATAAAAGGGAAAGGTGATGGAAAAAAATGACAATAGTGATCTTTCTAAAAGTGACATAAACATATATACTGGCACAGACAAGTAATAAGCATAATAAGGTGGACATAAAAACAGATCTAGTAGAAAGGGTAATGATGAAACTAGATCCAATATACTTAGGATGAACAGATTCGAATAAGAATTCATATGTCCAATAATAACTAATCTCAATTAAACACAACATGTTGATCTAGATCTAAACAAAGGTTTAACTGTCCAGAAAATGATATTCCCAATTTAACCACAAATTTAGAGAAAAGGTAATATCCACATATGTGATATGATGAATTAGCCACAAAAGGATTAGATCTAAAGAAAATAGATCTAACGTAGTATAAGTTAAGATCCCAAATATGACATCACAAGTGAATTAGATCTATAGAAGTGGATCTAACATAGTACGAGTTAAGATCCAAGGATATCATGGATTCAAAATTTACAACAGATCTAATATGAAAAATATTGATATCCAAGCCATAGAATATTTTAGATTCACAAAATACGATAAATCCAAGATGATTTAATCACAGGTGTGTAGCCAAATCATAGTCATAACATGTTTACTTTTAATCATTTAAACCTAAAAGTAACTATGCTCACAAGGATCAGATCTATGAGAATAGAAGGAGAAAACTGAAATTTGTATCTCAGATCTATACTTGAGGTGTTTGATTTAAAGAAGAAGAAGAAGAAGAAGAAAGGGTTAGATTCAGTTCAACCACTGACGACATCTGGCCTCCACTGTTTTTAATATGATAAAACAAGAGATATGAGGGTATATTTATAGCTGCCAGCGTCCAGAATTCGAATGCCACCTCAGCCCTTGGGTGAGTCAAGCCCTTGAGTCAAGTCATGCATTCGCATGCGTGTTAACATTCCAGAATTTATTATATGCTCCAACTTTGATATTATTTTCATTTATGTTCACATTAATGTCATTAATGATATGCATTATCTTTCAAATTTAAATTTGTGTTGCTTTTGACCTGTATACATACATACATACATACATATATACATATATGAAACAAATATATATTTGCACATGCTTACATATGTGTTGCTACTAACTAGTTCTTTGTTTATAGAACTTTAAAGTTACATTCTACTTATTAATTTATAACGTGATTTTAATTAACTTCCATTCATTATATAGTAACATTTTTTTTATTTCATTTATATCATTGCAATGTTATTTTTGCATAATAGAAAATTTTTATTCATTGCTCATTTTATAACATGTATTTGTTTTCGAATTTCAAACGGATATTACTCATGTAATTATTTTGATAATTTTATTACTTAAAATGCGAGGTGTTACATTCTCTCAGCCTTTAGGAAATTTCGTCCCCAAAATTTAGCAAGGGTAAAATCATGTAATTCCTTGCAAAATTCACAACCATCATGTGTACATCCAATTTCGCAACCATCCATGTACTTGTGAAAAGTGTAATAGATCATAAAAATTCATGAATGCCTAAGCTGTACTCCTATATGAATGCACTTTTCTTTCAAAAATCTTTTTGAAAACGTGATGTACACAACGTAAATATATTGGCGATTTCTTCATGAATGCAATAATTTAGAAATAAAAATATCTTTTCATCCAATTTTTCCCATACCCTTACCGAATAAGGGAATAGTTCATCCAATTTTTGCATCCAAACCCTGCATACCAACTCTAAATTTGCGAATTTTAGAAAAATCCAATTTTTCAAATTTGATTTCTCATGTTTATACAAGGTTGGAAATGGAAAATTCCATATTTTCCATCCCACTTGTACGCACCTTTTCCCCTATAATTGGGAACCTCTATCGCAAATCTTACAAAAAATCCTATTTTATATTCCAAGCATAGTTTACATAAAAAGAATTTCTTTTTCAGTTTCCCAAACTTACTTTGGAATAATTTATTTTCTCTTGTTGTTCTCATTTATTGTAGTTATTGTCCTGGTTGTTTTCTATAAATTTTGTTTGTTCTTATTTTAGCTATTCATCTCTTGCTTCTATTTTCATTTTGTTTATAATATCCTATGTCTTTATTCTTTTCTAGTGACCAACATCACCTAGAAAGTGAATGTCATACTAAACTATTATATTTTTAGTAATAAAATAGAACACTACATAAGAGTGCAATACTAAAAGATAACAAGCCCTACTGCAATCACTACTAGATAAAAGATACAATGGCTAAATGTGGCTATCCACAAGGACTAGGAGGCCTAGGACCATATCCCTTTGACATAAAAAGATCTGCATCACTGACTTTAGAGAACCATAATGCTCCTACTTCCCATCTACTACTCTCTATGAACTCGTACCATGTAACCCCAGTTCTCATTTCACCATACAGTGAGACAACATGCTGAACTTTTTTCTTCCTCTAGAAGTGATGAAAAGGATTTCCATTGATTACAAATCATGTCATAATTCCAATTATTAAAATCCCAATCTGCTATTTCTAATTCATTTCCTTTTTATCCCTTCCACACAAATCATGCAAGTTTTAAGATTATCTTATCCTTTTCTCTATTAAACAATAACCACATGAGAGGCATGTTTTCAAAATTCCCTTTTTCTTACATTACTGCATACCCTTTGAATGTTTACCACTTCTTGTTCTTACATCTTATTTTCTCCCCTAAGACTTTTTACGATTACCAATCAAGTTTTAAGGTTTACTCACATATCAAAATAATTCCTCATATCTTCACCAATAGTTCATGCACACAATTAGAACCATTCTTACTAGATTATTTTTTATACAAAATTTTATATTTTAAAGACCTTTTCCCTAAAGTTAATATAAAGGATTATGCAATTTAACTCAATTTGAACACTTATTTGTTTCAATATACATTTCTTTTTTAGAGGAATTAATAAGATTAAGTTTCCATAAATCTTTTCTAAAGAGGATTTTTGCGTTCTCTGTAAAGTATGAGGGAACTTCATTATTTTAGCATTTTTCTATTTCTTTGTTTAAACAAGTAGCACAAAATATGGTGTTCCACATATATTTTGTGACCCTATTTCATTGCGCAATTCCTTATCACTTTAACTAAATACGTTTACTTACAAACTTATTGATTCAAAAAGCTTATCTTATAATTCTTTGTTTTCCAATAGGTTAAAGCTTGTCACAATTTGTTCTTTATGAAAACCTCTACATTTTTTCATTCAAGATAACATGTGTACCATATATGTCTAATTCCCTTATTCGCGGTTTCTCTTAACCCCTTATGTTGCTTAACCCTACAACTTTCTTACGCACAATTTTTTTCACAAAAGTTATTTTAATGCAACTCTCAATATTACAAGCCAGTAAATTTTTAAAATCGTAAATTATTAAACTTGAAACTTGAATTTTGTTTCTATATCTATCACATTATTTGTTTTCAAGTTCTTTTTAGAAGTTTAACTGTGGGGCTAAGTACAAAGTGGTTTCTCTACTGCTGTTCCCAAATCCTTTGCGCCAAATTATATTTCTTTGTCCAAAATTTTTCTTTTCCACTAAAACCTCCAAAACTATGCCTGAATTGAATAATGAGACTAGCTCCACACAGCACAAACACACACACACACACACACACATATATATATATATATATATATATTCCTAATCTAATTTCTCTTTTTTACTCTTTCCCAACTTACAAAGCTCTATTGCCTAACCCGCTAATTTAAAATACCAAAATTTCTAATATTAACACATGTAATCTTCTTTTTATCTCAAAACATATTGTACACTTACATTCAAGCTACCCATGGGCCTACTATTCTCAGATTGCAATACATTTCCTTAGCGTACTAAACTAATATCCCAACTTTCACCATGTGTTGCTTCTTTTATTTAGTGGGTTCCTACATGGATCTAGGTGTATAATTATATAATATTTATATTTTAGAAATAATAATTCGTTCACTCCCTATCTATATTGGAATCCTAAACCTAAGCTCTGATATCTGGTGTAGCAAACCAAATTTCAAAGGGTCTATTTTTTTTTTTTTTTTTTTTTTTTTTGTAAAATGCTAAAACCCAAGTCTGATGAAACAAGTTGGTTTGTATGGTATCCTATAAAGGCAAAGATAAAATATCTCATAGTGGAGCAGAACAAAATATAGTAAAAGGTAACTACTTACCATAATAATGACATTGTCTAATAAGTGTCTCTAACCTGAATAATCTCTGCCACCTGTCTAACTTGCGGGTTTGTTATAGGGATGGGGTCAGAGAAAAAGTCCTGGTGAATGGACAAATTATATTTTCTATAAATAACACTACATATACTGTTCTATCATTGGCTTGCCTTTATTAAGTTATTTGAGTTTATTTCACATTACACTTTCTATTTCACACATAAGCCGACCCAGCTACTCCTAAGTAGATTAACCTATATGTAGCTATGTGCCCAATATATCGAGGTATTCCTCATAATACCCTCCTCGAATGGTCTCCATTATCGCACTGCAAAAATATACAAGACCTCCATTACGAAAGCATACTAGACCATGCTGCGAAAGCACACTAAGTCTACATTGCTACACCACAAAAGTGTACTAGGCCACCCTACGAAAGCATACTAAGCCTCTATCGTCACTCAACTGAAGTGCCCTAATCCTGGGTTTCCCCATGGAACTCGGTCAGTGGATTTCCCTATATGTCAAGAATGGCTTCATTAGGCACTCCATAATGGCTCTGTTAGGCCCACAATAATGGCTCTGTCAGGCCCACCATACAGATATCAAAGATTGGTTTGTCTCGTTCAGTGGCTATGAACCCACCCAGTCTCCCTAACTAATGAAAGACCATTCAAAGAGCTAAGTGACTGTTCCCATAACAAAAAAATCTAAGCATCCAATTTGGCATTGTCTCTTATCCAATGACCCGATCGTAAAAGATCATTGGCCTTTTGGTTTAGCTCCAGTCTTTCCATACTCGCTCTGACTGATGATAACACGTACCTGACGAACTACTATCCTTGTTGGGTCCTGACTACGAAGCCTTCTCTCCCGAGCCGAGGAAGACGTCGAATCTTCCTAAAAATCGTCCTATCAGCTATTTAGGATGCCTTCGATATAAATGCAGCCAAGGCTTACTCTATGGATGAACTACACAAACCATGTCTTTGTGGGTACATCTTCGTTAGGCCTACCACAGAGGGCCATCTCAGAATATCCTCATGCTTTTTGAAGTTTCGAACTTCCTTCCAGTCTTGTCAAATTAGTTGGACTTGCTCCAGCCATGTCTCCGTACACCTATAATGATTTTCGCATTGGGCTCTTCATCCCCACATACTGGACCAAACGCATACCGCTATTTTATTAGACCCTATGTCTAATTTGTAATTATGCGTTTTACTTCCTCGTCTTTCCACTGACTAATAATATTCATTAATTTATTTAAATCTAAATATTATTTATTCATCAATTTCATTTCTTTCTCGTAAGGCTATCATAGAATCTTAGGCTCGTAACATACACCTTGTAAACCAATATGTTCATATTAAAGCCTACCACCTTTTAGGCTCGTAACTTAATAATTTTAAGTCAATATGCCTATACTAAAGCCTAAGTGCATTTCCATCATTCTATTTCATATTTATATTTGCAAATAAACCATGTTTCTTTATTATGATTTCTCAATTGTCATATTTATGCAAATATAGGTTATAGTTCATTTTTCTATCATAACTTGCACCATAGTTATAGAGTTGTGCTTATTATAACAAATTTATAATTATGAGTTTACAATGAGCCTCTTTCTTATTTTTTCTATCTATATAACATCTTTCAGTTATGTTATCCTTTTTCTTTCTGTCTTTGAAATTTATTCTTTAGGAAGTTAGGCATATTCCTAGTTGATTATACTAGTACAAAACAAATCATTTGCATCGGTTGTTCAAGCCTATTTGCGACTGTTTTAAAACTGTAGCAAATGCGACTGTTGCAGCAGGTATAAACTTATTGTGATAGTTGTAGACCCATCGCAAGATACTCGTTCTTGCGACGGGTATTATGAAATATCCGTCGTTGTGGACTAATTTATTCACAACGGTTTTTTTACACCCATAGCAACAAATCAATATTTAGCTCCAAAACTTTGACCTAATGCGACAGGTTTTAATTAACCGATGCAAGAAGTTTGACATTTGCAACTGTGTTTTATTTACAACCATAGCAAGAAAGTTAATTGTTGCTACTTTTTTTAGCTACTCCACACCAACTTATATTTCAAAGCAAACAAAAATTATCAATATAGTAGAATTAATATGCATACGAGCTTACATAACAATCCATATAACTCAGCATAGACTATACAAAGGAGCATACATTAAATGCACTTCCAACAATCAACATTTAACACAAACAAGGCTATATGCATAAATCAAAATAATAACAATGGTCCAATTTACCATATTTAACATGAATTCATACGTTACATAATTTACCGTTAACTTCACAATACTATAAAATATATATGGATCCAGACATAAAACATATCATAGTGAAAATATATTAATGAATATCTATTACTCGAAAATAATTACACAACTAAAATGATAGGAGAAAAGGAATGCATAACCCCTTGCATAATCCAACCACCCTTACAAAAATCAATATTACAATTGTCTCGATTTTAGCCAACTTTAACAATTCATCAAATCTGAAAGAAAAACCAATTAACTGTGGAATTAGATAAAGAAACTGATATATGTGGTTCTATGTGGTATGTTTCTATATGGGTTTTATTACTTGTACAATCATCAACACTTAATTATTGGGGAGTTACTAGATGTCTTACATGCATTTTGGTAGATCTGTTATGGTAATGATTACTGTTACCGTTATGAAAATACCGTTACCGTACCATTTTCTCCGATAAATTAAAAATGCTTACCAATACGTCGCTAGTCGTTCTATTGGTGTACTGATACAATGGTAACCGTTTTGTCGGTAATGGTGTATTACCGTTTTCTAAAAATAATATAAATATCTACTTTGCCGGTGTATCCGCATGTAGAATAAAAATGTTAAATAGTAAGTACCACATAAAGATGAACATGCTATATGTGTATACCTGGTAAGTAAAAGAATTCTTTATTAATAGAATAGCTGAAAAGCTCAATTATGAACAGTGAAAATTTTGGTATATCAACAGTCCTATAAGCAAAAGGCACAAAACTTTAAAACGAAGTTGGACAGAATGTTACGTGGGGAAATATCATGCATCACCTACAATAATTAGAATGTGAAAACAATACAAATGGCTACATAATGTTACATGGCAGATGAAGGAAAATCTTAAACACAACAGAATTACATTTGATCAAATATTTAGAAAAAATAAAAATGCACAGAAAGATAAGAGCATAAACGTTGGCATTAGTTAGTGAACAAATTCAGAAATATACATTGGATAATTTCGCTGTAGTTTCATATTTCCAAATCAACTAGAATAAAATGCACAACCATACCAAATTCCTGTGCAGCGAAAGTTTAACCTCAAAGCGGTGTGGAAAATAGTTAGAATCATCCACGTCATTTATCTTTTTCAAAGGGTGTACAAGTGAAAAACCGAAAAGAAAGAAACATGCAAATTGATGGTACTGCTAAAGCTAAAAATAAACCGATAATATTCAAATCCGATGGATCAAAATATAAAACATATTAGTTTGGCGGTGGTGCCAAAGAACCTACCATTAACTATTCAACCAAACTCCGTTGTCACCTCAACACCCACAACGATTTGTTCTATCTACAACCTCTATCCCCACTAATTGCTAACTGGGATTCAAAGCAAAATAGCTTCAACTCGCAAAGGAAATAACTTCCTATCACTTTGGATCGTATTCGAACCGAAACTTGAAAATCGTATAAAGTCTACTGAGTCTACTCTCACTCTATGCTCAGAGTAGTATACAGTAGTACAATCATAAAATGCATAAAATCTCCACTCAATGGGTCGGCAGTAGGAATATATAAGCGGATCAAGTAGGTGATGTGCTTGGGTATTTAAGTGATTATCTCAAGCTAGCAGAAGAAGACAAGGGGATTCAGTGTTGCAATGATAAAAAAAGTGAAACGATAGAAGTAAGCAGAGATCAGTGATTATTGAACTAGAAAAATAAGCTATAAAGTGGGAAGAAAGAAGATAGCATTAGGATTTCAGTATATATTAACAATGATCAATCATGAAACCGAAGATCAAAATAAGTAACCCATATTGATTTAATTGAGAACAAAGATAAGTAATAAGTAGCGGAAGCATACTTGAATCCATAGCTAGCTATTGTAATACCTGAATCCAGAGTTTATCTGTTGTAGAAGAAGAAGAATATGGTGCGGCCTTACAAATTGTCACAAATCCTAGATCTGAAATTAGCGCTTCGTAGAAGAGGTTAGAGAGTTACTAAGGCTTGTGTAATTCGTGGACCATAACCCCATGTTTATAAAGTTGGCGTTCTATAATTCGGCCCTTCAACAAATTATAAAATGCCCCGATATCTACACATTAGGCCCATTAAAATTTAGGCTTTTAAGACTTTTAATTCTAATATAAAATTAGATCACTTTAATTAGGCTTTACACTAAAATAGCACAACACAATTTATTTTACATATGTGACCCGACTGTTGAAATATTCCAATAATGTCCTCCTGGGCCACATATGAAATAACCTTAAAATGTGTTTAACTTTATGTAATGACCCGAAAATCCGGTCCAATTTAAGCTAACTATATAACAAAAGTCCAACCCAAATTGCACTGGAAATCAGGAAACTATTAGAAAGAAGTTAGAGGGTGAGAATAGATAAGATAGAATCTTATAGAATAGAAGAAGAAGAAGAACATCATCATCAGAGTAAACACAAATCTCACAGCGGAACAAATAAAATATAACATAACTTTTGAAATACAAACAGTATATGTATACAATAACATTTCAGAGTACAACACTTACAACACAGCGGAACAAAACTCTATATAACTAACGCTGAAGCCACCTGCTCCAAGCTCCTTTAGATAGATCTGAAAAATCCCACCTACTAGACTGCCCATACAAATTTAGGCACCCAAGAGTTTAGGGAAACAAATAAACTCCGGGTCAGTCATGGGACTGGTATGAGTAAAACAGTTTGAACAAGTAAACGATATCTCATAAGACCACGCCGTATAACGGAACGGGTTTTTCCCTTATGAGAACCCAAAATATCTTTATATCAAAAACCCTTTGATATTATAATAATGTCTATCAACCACAGTATAATAATCATCTAGCAGAAACGCTTTCATCTCACGTTCTACATATATAGTATACAATCAAAACCGTAAGCACGTATTGGGTAATGGATTTCCAACTATGACAAGGTATGGAACCACCTTCCGATCAGTGTACTCTAGGAACGATACACTAGAGTTCAACAAGAACATCTTGCAACTCAGCCACACATGACCGACCACTCATTTCGCTTGAGTGTATCGAATGTATATCACCAACGGTTGGGATCAGCAACCGTTCCCCGTATATATATGGGGCAACATTGATAGATTAAAGAAGCAAATGAATATTCTCTAGATAGGTGATTATGCACCCTACTTCGGGGCGACTGACTTAGCCCTGCTGTCTGCCCGATTTTTGTCTTTTACCGGATGTTGAGGCCAGAGGTTACGACTACTTTTCATTCATTGATAACACGATCACTTTGAATGTCACATTATCAAATCCGTTAATCATTAATTGGTTTACACAAATATTCTGGATGTTATGATAAGGGAATAAATCCTTTGCAACCATATATATTAATACATACCAACCCATTCGATCATTGGAAATACTCTGTCAGACACTCGTCCATATACGCTCGTTCTGGGACTGAACGAAACCGAAGGCACTATTCAGTACATCCATCCTAGGCAATCTCTACCTAGGACTTATACAACAGCCCTTGCACTTTACTCCGTCTTCAATTTTCTTTGGCATATTCACAACGCTTATGCCAATACAGAATGGTTCTTTGGATAAGAATCCAACTGGTCCCTCCATATTAACAATGTTAAAATGGTCAAAACTTTGATAGTCTGTGATTTAACTATCAAATGAAAACATGTCGGTGTTCACACAACGATCTTAATTCCAAATGGAATTATCGATCAAATCATCCAACATATATATATATATTCATATTTCCTTATTTTCTATGATTAGAAAATATACGTTATTAACACAGGAAAACATTTCCATAGCTTATTCACGTATCACTATTCTTCCACAACCATCAGTCCCTAACTGTAAACTAGTAAGAGAACAATTCTCTAAGTATCAATCCCGAAAGCTGAAACCAACATCAGATCCACACTCAGAAAACCATTCGACTTAACTAATATCTAGTCAGTTTCTAATATTGTTTTAACTCTATTTGATTAACTCTTATTCAAATAACTAATATTCGATTACTCCTTGTAATAACGTTTATCCATTTATAAAGATTTACTTCTAGTAACGGTTCTTCACTTTAAAAATGTCCTTTTTATAACGTTTCTCCACTTATACAGATTTCCTTTTTGTACATTTTATTCTATTAGAAATGATTTTCCTTTTTTTTATAACATCCTAATCTGTTAGAAATATTTTCCTCTTTATAACATCCTAATATGTTAGAAATATTTTTCTTTTTATAACATCCTAATCTATTAGAAATATTTTCCTTTTTCAATTCTATTTTGTTAGAAATATTTTCCTTTTTCAATTCTATTTATTTTCTAAATAAATATTCCTTTTATAAAATCCTATGATTTTATATATATTTCATTTTCAATATATGTTTTGAAAATTCCCTTTTTTACTTTCTAGTATTCACTATGGTATTTAAAATACCGTTAACCATGATTACTATCAACCAAGCACACATAATTATCACAGATTATATAACACATCACATCTCACAATATATGAAACAAAATAGTATTTTATATACTGAGGAACCCAGTTGGGTCCCTCCAACCTGTTTCCCTGCATCTACAGATGTTACACAATAAAGTCAACATCACTTTCAGTTCAATATGAAATATTCTGTTAAACAGAATCAATATATATTGATTTAACGGTTTATATATATATATATATAATTTCCAATAACTGACTAGTAGTTCAATCAACAGTCAACACACAATCAATCAGACAATTTTTAACAGTTCTAAAAATACAACATGAAAATATAAACTGTTCAGAGTTTGTGAGATTTACTCACATTGGCGCATTAACCAAAAAATGTCTGTTTGCGTTGTTTGATTCAGTCGGACAATTTATTTTACCATAAATTGTAACATGTTCGGATTCACTCCCAATCAGTGTCATAGCGTTGCTCCCGTCCATACGATCCCAACGGATCTTGTTTCGCTGAAAACCGATATCGTATGATAAAGTTATCAAACTTCAAAGTTATACGAGTATTTAATATTAAATTAAAACAAAACTGCTAATTTTACTTTAGGCTTACTTTAAAAATAAGGCCCATCAATCTTCTAGTTCTTTAATGGCGGACTCTCTCCACTTCTCCTATCCTTTCCCAGCTAAATATCGTGCCTCGTTCCACCCCCGTCCTCCTATCCTTCCTCACCCTCCTCCGCCTCATCGTCCTCCCCCTCCTTCGGTTCATCGTCCTCCATCTTCCATTCGTTCTCGCCCTCCGTTCTCCTCGCATCTTCCTCGTCATTCTTCATATCACCCTCAGTCTTCTCGCTCATATCACCCTCAGTCTTCCCGCTCTTCTTTTCGAAAACCGGCTCCTTCCTCCTCTCATCGTCCTCTTGCCTCAGCTGATTCTGTTGATCGTCCCGTTTATCCTCCAGCACCTAAATTCTCAACTCCCCAAAATTTAAGTCATCCAACACCTCAAGGTTTTACCTGTATCAATCGTTTTGATGCTCTGAAAAATCTCTCAGATGAAGTGCCAAAAAAATCCTATGCTGAGGTTGCATCAACCCCGCCGTTGGATCCACCTGATCGCAGGGTTGCGAAAAAACCATCTGTTTTACCTGCTTTCTCTTCAATTCAGAATATGGTCAATTTTCTGAAGAGAGAACGTCGCTGTATTCAATGTGCAGACAAAGGCCACGTGGCAAGTGCCTGCAGGAATTCCAAAATTTGTTTTTTTTGTTCAGGCTACGGTCATTTATGTACACGTTGCCCTAATAAAAGAATGCAAAGAGGCACCTCAAAACATGTGCGTAAAGGCGTCCATTGGAATGATGCATCTTCTGCAGCGTGGGTCCCTCGTACATCATCTCAATCTGATCGAACCCAGAAGAGACCACATTGTTCCAGCTGTCGCCAATCCTCACCCTCTCCAACTCCTATTCCCTCCCCATCCATCACTCCCACACTATGCACTGAAAATATGAATCAGTTTGTAATGGAAGATTCATCAAACTACATCGTGGGAACTGTGATTTCTGGTGGTTGGAGTATTACATCGCTTCACTTCATCCTATCCAATGCTTTCAACTACCACGAATGACCCATGTGGATATACAGAAACAACTCCTTCATCGTCTCTTGCCCAAATGAATGGATCAAAAACCAAGTCTTGTTCTGGAAACTCTTTGCGAAGCCTGGGGGATCTATATACTTTGAACTTTGGTCTGAAGCTGATTGGGAACCGGAAGCGGTGTTAGAGTGTGAATCATGGGCAAAGGTGGTGGGTTTTCCAGAATTTCTAAGGTACAATTCTGCTGCAGTTATGAATATTCTTAGTCCTTTGGGAAAAGTTGTAGCTTTAGATGATTGTGAATGGGCTCACTTCGATCATAGAAACTTATTTATCAAAATTCAATTTTTTGAGGGGATCGACCTGATTACTTTCCTTGTGGTTAACATCAACAAGAAAAAACATCTCATTAAAGTCCAACGTTGCATCCATGAACACCCTGGAGTTAAACCCGAATCCTTACTTATTGGTAATGTTGAAGAATTGATGATTCCTTGCATGCATGATAATCTTGAGGATTCTGATGAAGTCCCACCAAATGATATGTCTGCTATGGCCTTACCTGAAGTGGATCACGAAGTTGATCAAGCCCCTCAACAGAACATGAATCACCTTTTCAACACTGATATGATTTTTCAAAATATCCCTATGCCATTCCCGTTCTCCTTCCCCCTCCCAATTGTCCCTCTCCAGATTGATGACCCTCTTTCAGCTGCCCCCCCCCCCAACGTGATCCCTCAAGACAATCAGTCGCCACCCCAACCTATCCCCCCTCTCCAGCAAATCCTTCCAGCTGATGCTGCTCATAACGCAGAAGATGAGAACTGGACCCAGTTTCTTTCGCCGGTCATTGTCAGACGTAGCGCAAGGATCAAGAATAGAGTGGATCATCCTGAAGGCTCGGGTAGTTTATTTACACCTGTTGTTTTTTCTTCTGCTAATAAAAGTCTATGTAGAAAAATGTCACGGTGCATGGGTGTTAACTTACGTGAATCACACTATATTTCCATGCATGATCTGGAACATGAGCGTATTAATGGTGCCAAATGAAAATCGTTTCATGGAATGTTAGGGGTTTGGGCAACCCCTCAAAATGCCATGCAATTAGTTTGGTTTTACTCCCTTTAAAAATCGACATTCTTTTTCTCCAAGAAACGAAACTTAATGACCCTTCTCCAAATTACTTTAGACAAGTGGGGGGCTCTTTCCTTTCTGGTTGGACTTTTGTTAAGGCAATAGACACATGTGGAGGTTTAATAACAGCTTGGAATGAGTCAATTTGGTCATTATGTTGGTCTATTCAAAACAAATCAGCACTTCATGTTGCACTATGTCATATTCCCTCAAACCAAATCTATTTCTTCTCTAATATTTATGGTCCTCAAGATGCAAATGATAGATCTCTTCTCTGGACGGATTGTTGCTCCCTTGCATCTCAATTCTTGGGGCCTTGGGTGATTGGTGGAGATTTCAACACCACCAGATTTGCTTTTGACAGAAACTCAGGCAATCTATCCCAAGACTCTGAGGACTTCAATTCTTTCATTTTCGACTGCTCCTTGATTGATCCACCAATAAGTAACCGCTCCTTCACTTGGTCAAACCATAGATCATAACCATCGCTGGCTAAACTGGACCGCTTTCTATATAATGGCGCTTGGGACGAGATTTTCCCTTTGACTGTAGTGTATGGTTTGGCTTCAGTTATATCAGATCATTGCCCCATTCTGCTAAATTCTGACATTTCTACATGCACCAAACGTCCCTTTAGATTTGAAAGGTTGTGGCTACTTGAACCCTCGTTTGATGACTTTATTCACTCAATTTGGTATCAAAACTTTAATGTAGCATCAGCATCTCAAAGGATCGTCCTAAAATTGAGAACCCTTAGAAAGATTATTAAACCATGGGCTAAAAACATATGGGGTTCTATTCGTGCTCGCATCTCCTCTATTCAAAATGAAATTATTGACATCAACATTCTAGAAGAGCAGCGCCCACTTCTTGAAACTGAACATGATAAATTGCGTGCTTTAGAAGAAGAGTTAGATAGACTGATGAAACAAGAAGAAATTGGTTGGAAGCAAAGGTCCAAAGCCAAATGGTTGGAGGAAGGTGATAGGAATACATCATATTTTCACCGAATGGCTAATGGCAGACGAAGATCAACATTCATCTCGGAAATAATTAAAGATGGCCTCTCTTTTTTTGATCAAAATGTCATCCTCTCTCTCTTTTCTGATTTCTTTCGATCCCAGCTTGGTCGTTCACATTCAAATTCACCTGATGTTGAATGGCATCTTCTTTATCCAAACCCTGCGCCTATCCACATTGATCATCCTTTCTCTAAATCTGAAATTTGGGCTGCATTGAAGGACATGTCGGATGACAAGGCCCCTGGTCCTGATGGGTTCGGCCCAGCTTTCTTTAAACATTTTTGGGCCTTGGTCAAATCTGATATAATTGACATGTGCAACGAATTTTATAATGACCCTACTTCAATTGCCAGACTAAATTATGCCTGCATTATCCTCATTCCCAAGCATTCGGGGGCCAATACTTTATCCTCTTTCCGTCCCATTAGCCTGCTCAATACTACTTTTAAAATTATCACAAAGGTGTTGGCCAACCGTCTTCAATCTGTTATTTCCACACTTGTTGGACCAGAACAATCTGCCTTCATTTTGGGGAGGAATATTCATGACTGTATCGCTGCAACTCAGGAAGTAATCTCTTTCTATCATCACTCATCTACCCCTGGAGTTTTACTTAAGCTGGATTTTTCCAAAGCATTTGATTCAGTAAGTTGGCCCTTTATCATGGACATCTTCAAACACAGGGGTTTTTCAGACAAATGGTGCTCATGGATTGATAATATACTTAATTCAAGCTGCTCATTCATTTCAGTAAATGGTGCTTCTGGAAACCTTTTCAAATCTAAATGTGGGCTTAGACAAGGCGATCCTCTTTCCCCTTTGATTTTTGTGCTTATTGCTGATGTGTTTAATCAAATGGTTAAACAAGCTTCTTCACATGGTTACTTGGCTGGTATTTCTCTCCCAAATACTCCCCTATGCATCAACAATTTACAATTTGCAGATGATACTATTATTTTCTCTTCCCCTGAACCTTACCATATCCAGTGCCTCAAAATTCTGCTATATGTATTCGAGCTGATATCTGGTCTTTCCATTAATTTTAATAAGAGTGTCATTTATATGCTTGGTAAGTCTGATCATCTTGGGGATTTGATTTCTTCTACTCTCAACTGCAAAGTAGCAAAATTCCTAATAACCTACCTTGGTTTACCTCTCAGACCCTCTAAACTTCACAAAAATGATTGGCTCCCCCTTATCAATAAGATTGAAACTAGATTAGCGGCTTGGAAAGCAAATTCATTATCATCCATGGGCCGTTTAATTCTAGTTAAATCTGTGCTTTCAGCTATCCCTTCATATTGGATGTCCTTTCATAAACTCCCCAAATGGGTAATTTGTAAGATTGATTCAATTCGTAGTTCATTTCTTTGGAATGGTCATAATATCAAGAAATTAATTAACTGGAGGACGGTATGCCTTCACCCTGATCAAGGGGGGCTTGGTGTTCTTGACCTTCACCACTTTAATATTGCTTTGTTGGCCAAATGGGTTTGGAGACTCCTAAGCCCTGGTAATTTCATTTGGAAAAATTGGATTTTAGCTCGCTACTTTTCTTCTGTCCCGCATCATGTTTTGCATTATCGTCCTTCCTCTAGAATCTCTCCCTTCATGCATGGGATTCTATCTTGTCTTCCTCGTATTAAATTTCTGTTCCATGTCTCTTTGGGGGGTGGTTCATCCTGTTTATTTTGGCACGATATTTGGCTCGGTCAGTTACCTCTCTCTCTTACCTTTTCTTCACTCTTTTCTCTTCAATCTAACCCTTCGCTTTCTGTTGCTGATGCTTTAAATAATGATCATGTTAGCTTAGTTCCAGGTTCGCTGTTTCATCGGAGTATTCTTTTACAATTGCTAAATATCTTTGCTCTCATTAGCAACACTCAGCTTAACAACTTGGATGATCATTTTGTTTGGGTTCTCTCTCCATCTAAAGGTTTTTCTGTTTTCTCATGTTACAAGTACCTTAACTTTTCTGGTAGATTGTTTAAATTCTAAAGACTTTGGAAATGCAAGCTGGCTCCGAGAATTCTCTTCTTCCAATGGTGTTTGATTCATGAAAAGGTCAATACAAAAGAGAAGCTCTTCAAACGTAATGTGGTTCCTGACCCAAACTGCCCTTTCTGTAATTCTCATGCAGAATCCATTCATCATCTCTTCTTTTCCTGTGACTATTCCTACTCAATTTGGGCTGCAGCAAGTACCCATTTAATCGGTTTCATCCCCATCATTTCTTCTTTTTTTGATCATTGGGAATATGGTTCTTCTCCATCACTTGATATCCTTCTGGTTGCTTATAGTTGGTGTATATGGAAAGAAAGAAATGCACGGATTTTCAATAACAAAACTAACTCAATCATGTCTATATGTCATCGCATCAATCATATTTTTTCATCCTCACCAGGTTCTGGAGTCAACCATGCCGCTACATTCAGGTTTGCATTGCCGGCGGCCTCCTCCCTAGCTACTTCCGTTGATAGCAATGATTCAGCATCTAGCATGGAGTTGATGTGATGACTGATGATACCTCTTTAGTTCTCAACGTAGTACTTGTATAATTATGATGGTTAACAGTTTGATCTGCATGTTTTTGTAGTTGTATCCGCAATATACTCAACGTGTGTTGTATAATGTACCTTAAAATTATGTGGTAATGTTTGTCTTTTGGACCACCAACTGGGTTTGTCAGTTGGATATCTATTAGTAGCTATTAATTAACCGGCTGTGTAGCCCCGCGCTACATATCCGTTTGCTCAAAAAAAAAAAAAAAATTAAGGCCCATCAACCACTCGTTAATGCCTAAGCCCGCTAGTTAGCCTTCTTCCCCAAATTGATACCGTATACTCCAGACCTCACTCCACCAAATTTCTAGACTTCGATCCTCTTTTACACGCTCATCCCTTCACCGATTTCAAAACCCAACCACCATTCACGTCGTAATCTCCTTCCTGACTTAAACTCAGTACCCATGAACTCCATCTTCCCACTGCCTACTCACGCCCCCTTTCTTAACGCAAATGACTGCTGCGACATTTCCTAAATTTCCATCTTCTGCCGCTCCCCTAACCCCTTCTTCTCTTCTTCTAAATACACACCAAAATCATCATTATAACCTTCATCATAAATCCTAACTTTCTGTACTCTACTCGCCCAACTCGCACTCACCCTGACAGTTCTCGTCGAGCTGCTCTCCACCGCGCCTTACGCTGCCAAATTTCCATCGAAATGAATCTTTACCGAGTCTGATAAAACCAGTACAAGCTTGAAGCTCTCGCTTCTACGATTTCAAATATATTTGCATCCAATTTTATGGGGTTTTATTTCGACTTCTCTGATTTATTCTTGCTGTGGTTTTTTTTTTTTGCTTTGAGGAAATAGGAATTGATGGCGGCTCAAAACTGACGAATGGAGATTGTGAATTAGGTTATAGAATTTAGGATAATATATAGGATTTTCTTGATCCCTTTTGTGGAGTTTTCTGAAGGCCACGTTATTTAAAATGTTCAGATACCTGAGGACTAAGTATAACCACTCACTATGCAAGACGTCGGCTAGATTTAGACTAGGGAGGGTACAATGTAGATGTTTCTTAGCAGTTAAGTATAAGGAACTCCAGGCTTACGTATAGTGTTAGACTTGATCATACAATAAGGCTCTTTGTGAAATGATGGGGTACAGAAACTCAACTTAGCCTTGAAGGCATTGATTACTTTACATATATATTTTTGTTATCACGGTTATGTTGTCGGAGGTACCATACATACATGCTCGTATGTCTTAGTCTGATATTCAGGTAGGTTTTATATATTTTTATTTTCAAAAAGAATGTTTATGAACTGTACACCGTCAGGTAAAACTTTGTTCGAGTACGAGCCACTATGGACAGAAATCAAGATACCGTTGTATCGAGCTCGGTTCCACGATCCCAAAAATATAATAATATCGGTAGTTCAACTAATTCTATGGAATTTCAAAAATGTCGATTCAGGGTGCAAAACACTCCAAATAAAAAGTTTCTTATTAAATTAATTAAAAATTACCATAAAATTCAAAAAATTAAATTAGCGTTATGTCCCAAAAGAACCTTGTCTAAATTCAAACCCGATCTCTAGTTATATCGAATAAACCGTTACGGTCAATAAACGATTCTATAGCGACTATTTTAAAATTTGATTTGGATATATCTCAAAATCTACACGACGAAATCCTAATTTTTCTCTTCCACTAGAATGATATACTCCACCAGCTCCACATGTTTCTTGTTTCACAGAAATCCGATCAAAAACGAACTCTGTACATTCAGTTGAAGTTCGAATCGCCAATTTATGAACTACGGCGCCATTTCGAGCTCGATTTTAATTATAATATATTTTCTACGTTCAAACTTCGTTTATATAATATATTCGCTAATATAATTCAAACTTAAACTGAATTATATATTTTAAATTGTCCAGTTCACATTTTATTATCAATTCAGCAATTTCTGATTATTCCAGAATTAAATATATTATTCTATTATTATTATTAATCAAATATTCCATATAATTAAATTCTGGTCATCGATATCACCAAATCGATGTTTTTAAATAATTAACTAAATTAATTATTCTATCTCTAAAATATGGGTCATTACATTCTTCCCCACTTAAAATAATTTCGTCCCCGAAATTGCTAAGGTAGAGGACGACCCTATCTCTTGGGTAAAAATTTATCTGTTTACCTCTCAACTTCGGTTTCAACTGAAACAATTAATATCAACTAAAATATAAATTCATTTCGACTAACTAAAATTTTCAAAAAATTTGAAAATTTTCTAACACTTTAATGTTCGGAAAATTTCGCCATAACCTCCTTTGTACAGCCCTATCAGTAAAACTCCAACTCGCCTCTCTAGTCCATCTCAACTCAAAAGAAAATCAAACAGCCAAGCGGCTTACCAAATTGGCTCATAAATCTCCAAACTCATATATAAACTATAAACTTGCACCTTTTTATCGGGCATATCATTATATCCCATCCACCTGTTACTCATTCAACATAAACCCATATCACTCCAATCAATTTCCAATATCAAATCTCAAACTCTTAATTCATCAACTCAATTTCATTTCAGAATATCCTCTGATCAATTCTAGTTTTTTCTTAACTCCACAAGTTAAACTTTAAATTTAAGAATTTAAATTCCCAGGTTTTTCTTTCAAATCAATTTGAAATCATAATGTCAATTCAAACTTTTGAATTCCTGACTAACTTGTTTTCGCAAAACAATTTCAAAAACAAAACATTTGGTAGCAATCCGTCACTTAGCAACTCAAAAATGAACACCGATGATGGAATTTATTTTCCAGCGATCAAAGTGAGTTCAATACTTTATAATCATTCAAACCCATTTTCCAATACTTCTATTTTGAAATCAAATTTTCAAAACCTCCCAGGATTTTAAAATTTACATATATATAATCCAGATTCAATTATAAACACTTATCTGAATTTCCCGAGTTTAATTTCAATTCTACCTTTAAATTTTCAGATTTAATTCATTCGTAACATTTATACGAATCCTAATAGGTTACTTACATAACCGTTTCACTTTTTATAATCTTACTCGATTATAATAACAACTACTAATATATAATTTGGGAAAAATTATTCCATTTACCCTTTTTCCAAAACATACCATGACGGTTCATCGTATTCAAGTGTTTAGTAACCCCTATCGATATTGTGGTGCCCCCCATCGACCAGAATATAAAAAAACTCAACCAATAAATCTCCACAATATAAACCACTTTATATCAATTTACAAATACACACTCGTATATATACACTCAAACTCAATCTAAGGTATTACTAACCCTATCTCTATCGAGTCACGCCACAGAGCCAAGGTAATACTTAACCTGGCTCCGATACCAACTGTAATGACCCAAAAATCTGGTCCAATTTGAGCTGACTATATAACACAAGTCCAAACCAAATTGCACTGGAAATCAGGAAACTATTAGAAACCAGTTAGAGGGTGAGAATAGATAAGATAGAAACCTATAGAATAGAAGAAGAAGAAGAACATCATCATCAAAGTGAACACGAATCTCACTGCGGAACGAATAAAACATAAAATAACTTTTGAAATACAAACAGTATATGTATACAATAACATTGCAGAGTACAACACTTACAACACAGCGGAACGAAACTCTATATAACTAACGCTGAAGCCCCTTGCTCCAAGCTCCTTAAGATAGATCTGAAAAATCCCGACTACTTAACTGCCCATACAAATTTAGGCCCCCAAGAGTTTAGGGAAACAAACAAATAAACTCCGGGTCAGTCATGGGACTGGTATGAGTAAAACAGTTTAAAAAAGTTTGAACAAGTAAACGATATCTCATAAGACCACGCCGTATAACGGAACGGGTTTTTCCCTTATGAGAACCCAAAATATCTTTATATCAAAAACCCTTTGATATTATAATAATGTCTATCAACCATAGTATAATAATCATCTAGCAGAAACGCTTTCATCTCACGTTCTACATATATAGTATACAATCAAAACCGCAAGCACGTATTGGGTAATGGATTTCCAACTATGACAAGGTATGGAACCACCTTCCAATCAGTGTAATCTAGGGATGATACACTAGAGTTCAACAAGGACATCTTGCAACTCAGCCACACATGACCGACCACTCATTTCGCTTGAGTGTATCGAATGTATATCACCAACGGTTGGGATCAGCAACCGTTCCCCGTATATATATGGGACAGCATTAATAGATTAAAGAAGCAAATGAATATTCTCTAAATAGGTGATTATATACCCTATTTCGGGGCGACCGACTTAGCCATGCTGCCCGCCCGATTTTTGTCATTTATCGGATGTTGAGGCCAGAGGTTACGACTACTTTTCTTTCATTGATAACATGATCACTTTGAATGCCACATTATCAAATCAGTTAATCATTAATTGGTTAACACAAATATTCTGGATGTTATGCTAAGGGAATAAATCCGTTGCAACCATATATATTTATACATACCAACCCATTCGATCATTGGAAATACTCTGTCAGACACTCGTCCATATACGCTCGTTCTGGGACTGAACGAAACCGATGGCACTATTGAGTACATCCATCCTAGGAAATCTCTACCTAGGACTTATACAACAGCCCTTGCACTTTACTCCGTCTTCAATTTTCTTTGGCATATTCGCAACGCTTATGCCAATACAGAGTGGTTCTTTGGATAAGAATCCAACCGGTCTCTCCATATTAACAATGTTAAATTGGTCAAAACTTTGATAGTCTGTGATTTAACTATCAAATGAAAACATGTCGGTGTTCACACAACGATCTTAATTCCAAATGGAATTATCGATCAAATCATCCAACATATATATATATATTCATATTTCCTTATTTTCTATGATTAGAAAATATACGTTATTAACACTGGAAAACATTTCCATAGCTTATTCACGTATCACTATTCTTCCACAACCATCAGTCCCTAACTGTAAACTAGTAAGAGAACAATTCTCTAAGTATGAATCCCGAAGGCCGAAACCAACATCAGATCAACACTCAGAAAACCATTCGACTTAACTAATATCTAGTCAGTTTCTAATATTGTTTTAACTCTATTTGATTAACTCTTATTCGAATAACTAATATTCGATTACTTCGTTTAAGAACGTTTATCCATTTATAAAGATTTACTTATAGTAACGGTTCTTCACTTTAAAAATGTCCTTTTTATAACGTTTCTCCACTTATACAGATTTCCTTTTTGCATCTTATTCCGTTAGAAATGATTTTCCTTTTTTTAGTAATATCCTAATCTGTTAGAAATATTTTCCTTTTTATAACATCCTAGTCAGTTAGAAATATTTTCCTTTTTCAATTCTATTTAGTTAGAAATATTTTTCTTTTTCAATTCTATTTATTTTCTAAATAAATATTCCTTTTATAAAATCATATGGTTTTATATATATTTCATTTTCAATATATGTTTTGACAATTCCATTTTTTACTTTCCAGTATTCACTATGGTATTTAAAATACCGTATAACCATGATTACTATCAACCAAGCACACATAATCATCACAGATTATATAACACATCACATCTCACAATATATGAAACAAAACAGTATTTTATATACTGAGGAACCCAGTTGGGTCCCTCCAACCTGTTTCCCTGCATCCACAGATGTTACACAATAAAGTGAACATCACTTTCAGTTCAATATGAAATATTCTGTTAAACATAATCAATATATATAGATTTAACGGTTTTTTTATATATACGTATGTATATATATATATAATTTCCACTAACTGACTAGCAGTTCAATTAACAGTCAACACACAATCAATCAGACAATTTTTAACAGTTCTAAAAATACAACATGAAAATATAAACTGTTCAGAGTTAGTGAGATTTACTCACATTGGCGCGTTAACAGAAAAATGTCGGTTTGCGTTATTTGATTCAGTCGGACAATTTATTTCGTCATAAATTGTAACGTGTTCGGATTCACTCCCAATCAGTGTCATTGCGTTGCTCCCGTCCATACGATCCTAACAGATCTTGTTTTGCTGAAAACCAATATCGTATGATAAAGTTATCAAACTTCAAAGTTATACGAGTATTTAATATTAAATTAAAAAAAATCCCTAATTTTACTTTGGGCTTACTTTAAAAATAAGGCCCATCAACCACTCGTTAATGCCCAAGCCCGCTAGTTAGCCTTCTTCCCCAAATCGATACCGTATACTCCAGACCTCACTCCACCAAATTTCCAGACTTCGATCCTCTTTTCCATGCTCATCCCTTCACCAATTTCAAAACCCAACCACCATTCACGTCATAATCTCCTTCCTGACTTAAACTCAGTACCCATGAACTCCATCTTTCCACTGCCTACTCACGCCCCCTTTCTTCACGCAAATGACTGCTGCGACATTTCCCAAATTTCCATCTTCTGCCGCTCCCCAAACCCCTTCTTCTCTTCTTCTAAATACACACCAAAATCATCATTACAACCTTCATCAAAAATCCTAACTTTCTGTACTCTACTCGCCCAACTCGCGCTCACCCTGACAGTTCTCGTCGAGCTGCTCTCCTCCACGCCTTACTGTAACAACCCGAAAATCTGAGCCAGTTTAAATTTTTCATTTTGGCAATTTTAGCGAATTTTGATTATTTAAAATGAATTATTTTAAATAAAAACGACGAGAAATTTATTTTGAATGGAATTAGAACGTATATATTATATACGTCGTCGTTAGAATATAAATAATTATATATAATTATAAATAGAATTGAAAATGGCGCGGTAGTTCGATAATACGATTTCAAACTTCAATTGAATGTACCGGGTGCAAAACAATCCGGATTTTAGTGAAACCAAAAACAATAGGATCTAATTGGGAATATCTTTCCAACGAATTCGAAAAATCGAAATTTCATAGCGGGAATCAAAAGATGTGTCCAGTTGAAAATTCTGAATAGTCGCTATGGAAACGTAAGCCGTGGTGAATTGCATTCCGCGATCGATCTTTCGAATCAGGAGCCACCATGATGGAAATCCAATTTCCAATACGTGTATTGCGGTTTTAATTGTAGAACTAGTATGGCGACATGATATATGGTACCCATGCCGTCTATGATTGATATTTATGATTGGAATTGTTTTGACACTATACACATATTATAGTATCAAACACTACAACAAAAACACCATATTACAACTTTAATTTTACAACGGTGCATAAAGCACCGTTGTAATAGATCCTTTTTTACAACGGTGCAAAACACACTGTTGTAATAAATGTTTTTTACAACGGTAAAATAATCACTGTTGTAAAGAACATATATTTTACCATATCACAACTTTAATTTTACAACGGTGCATTAAGCACCGTTGTAATAGATTCTTTTTTACAACGGTGCAATAATCACTGTTGTAAAGAACATATATATACCATATTACAACTTTAATTTTACAACGGTGCAAAAGCACCGTTGTAATAGATCCTTTTTTACAACCTTGCAGAACGCACTGTTGTAATAAACATATAATATACTACATGAGATGAAAAAAATCACTGTTAATAATTAATATTAATAATTTTTAGTAACTCTTTTTTCTATTTCTTATATTAGAGACCTATTGAATATTTAATAATCTATAAATGACTGTTAATAATTAATATTAATAATTCGTATAATAAATAATAATAATATTATTATTATTTAAAAAATAATTTTTTAACACTTATTAATTAAGAATTAGTCATTAATATTAAAAACTAAGAAGTAATAACTAATATCTAGCAATTAATTTTTGATAATTAATAATTAAATCAAAAAGTTGTTTAAACTTATTTTCAATAGTTCTTTTTCTATTTGTTGTAATAGAGACTTATTAAATTTAATAACAATTAATATTTAATGATTAATAAAATTAACATTTAAGAATAATTGATAATTAATATTCAATAATAACTTTACAAATTAATACTAATTTGAATAGCTAATAATTTTCAATAAATAGCTAATAATTTATAAAATTCACTATTAAATAATCATAATAATTAACAACGGTTATGTATTTAATAAGTAATAGTTAATATTTAATAGTTTTTTTTGAAACAGTTAATATTTTATAGTTATTAATCATAGAATGATAATTTGCGTCGTTAATCATTTATAATTTATTATAACCAATGACTTTTAATAATCATCATTAATTAACAAATAAGAATTATTTATAATTAACAAGTAATAATAATAACTTGTGATAATTTTCTTAGTTGTGTTTTAAGTTTAATTGTAAAGCTTCCCACCACTCCGTCTTCCAAGAAATAACTCACGTACACGCATAATTTTTCATTTCCCGCTTCTACATTTCGTTCCCCGCCTTTTACCGCCTAAGTCCCAATTATCTAAAACCCCTAAATAATCTGGAACCCTCGAATATAGATCTGCCTAATTCAACGAGGCAGTCTCCCTTTCTCCCCAAATAATAAATCCCTAGATCATGTCCATCGAAATCAATTCGCCACCTACCTGTACTGTTCTTCTCCCACATCAGCGTCGCCTCCTTTCCCCCGCGATGCTCTGAGCCACTACCGTATTTTCATCAGACCCGTGATCTCCTCCATATCATGGGTCCGCATTTCTTCCCTGTTCGCTACTCCACTTCGTTTGCCTCCCGACGCTGCACTGACTGCCGCCAGCTGCTCCAGGCACTACGCCTGACCACCGCATCGGAGTTGTTTCTGTCTACCAGCGGAGAGACCAAGTTCCCTTCGCCAGTCTACCGCAACCAACGAACCACATAAGAACAGCCTCAGTTTTCACCGCCATCGCAAAACCATCTCCTGCGCCTTCTTCCACTGCTAATGATAAGTTTTCTTACGATTAAACTGGTTGCAAGTTATTTTCTTTGGTTTCACTAATTATAATTATCATGGGTTGGTTGCTACTACATCTCTGTTTTGGTGTATTGCCTTAGTTATTTTAGTGTCATTTGGTGGTTATTGGTATAATCAGCTACAGTCTACAAGCTGCAAGCAGTACTTTAGAAACTGTCCTTAGGCATTTGGAATCTAGACCTCTCAGGTCCACGACAGTAATGTTCAAACTTAAACTTCCCTGAGTATTTTTTTTTAAAATAAAAAATAAAAAATTGTTTGCACCATTGTTCGGCTGTGGTTTACATATCGAATGCTTTCAATATATATATATATATATATATATATATATATATATATGTATATATATATACAGCATATTTTTCTGAATGTATAGGTCCTTTTGCAGTTTAACACAGTAGTTACCACTTTTAAGTACCCTATAATTTATAAATGAATTGCTTATCCCTACAATTTATAAATGACCATATAGTTGATTCTAGAACTGCTAATATATAAAAATATAGTGGGCTGCAAATAAGTTTCAAAATATAGTGGACTACAAATAAATTTCAAAATATAGTGGACTGCAAACATGCATTAATGATATTGCACTTGGTAATTGATTTTCCGTATTTTAACTTATCTGTAATTAGCTAATTCCGATAAGATCACTTGCTGATGACCTTGACGTAAAATAAATTGCACTTGTATTCTTTAACTCGGCCTTGATTTACCTGCATGTTCTATGCAAACAAGTGTTGTTTATTTTAACCTTTTATTGATGTACTAAATGGAATGATTTTTATTGTAGTTAGAGTTAGAGATAGGAGAAGAAGGGATGCTGCTTGAAGATTTCCCTTGTGATGATATTCTTTGGGCAAACTGAATATTGTTGGCATATGGAGAAACATGGGAAATCAAGCCAAAGTTAGTCCTCTACTCAACTATAAAGAGCAGACATGTGAACAGAAAAAGAACCCAGGTTGGCAGTTTTCCTCATATAATGTGATGCTGATGACATGTATTTGAAGTTGGCGCAAGGGCAAGTTGTGATTATAATACATTGAAGAAATATCCTAAAAGCTCTGCTCTTTGGTCTAAGAAGTTTTTGCTGAAGAATTGAGTTGTGAATCAAAATGGTCTGATTCTTTCTTGTGTTTAAATCTGTATTGAACAAGTTGTGATTTTTATCAATGAATGGATCATGATGTCATTAAAATTACATCTATTTCTTATGTTATTTATTTTTTATTGTTGCACATATATAATACATAGATTTATATATATATATATAATATATATATATATATATAATTTTTGGATATATTACAATTTTTAAATAATAATTGTAATAAAACATACCACAACAGTTATAAACAGTCAACAACAACTGTGCATAAAAGTTGTAATAAAAGATATTACAACGGTGGAAAAAAGTTGTAAAATATACATATTACAACGGTGTTGCAACAGTGCAAAAAAGTTGTAAAAGATATTAGTCTATTACAACTTCTTAATACATGACGGTTTGCCCACCGTTGTAAAATGTATATTACAACGTTGTTCCACCGTTGTAATAGGGTCATTTTGTTGTAGTGAAATGATTTGTTTTAAACGTACCAAGCATGTTTGGCTATTATAAGGGAAAACCCTATCCTCCGGCTTGCGTTGCATTGTGTGATGGGACCTGGGTCTTATAATAGCTTCATTTTTCGAAAAAGCATTGCGCTGTTTATTCTATGCACTAGTATTCTTGAGAGGAAACCCGTTCCGTGTTATACGGCGTGGTCCCTTGAATTACTCTCTTTTAAAGTAAAGTTTTAAATAACTGTTTTAGTTCTCACACCAGTCACATGACTGACCTGGAGTTTATTGTTTTAACCTAAACTCTGGGTGCCCCTATTTTCCACACGGGCAGCTAGTAGTTTTGGTTTTGCAGATTTATATTCACAGGATCCTGGTTTTCAGCTGGAATGATATCCGGAATGCTTTGTATCCGTATATCTCTTCTAGTTGTGTATTGTATTATTTTCCGCTGCGATGTATTTAAATGTAATTTAAATCTCTGATATTTCTGTTTAATATTCATTTATACTCTGTACATTCTTGTAATATGGTGCATTGTTGTAATAACAATGAAATGTTCTTTTATATGCGTTCTGTTGTGGCTTGTTCTCGAACTATCCGACACTTTCCTTTACGGGGAAGTTACGGGTTTTTACAGTTGGTATCAGAGCTCTGGTTTACAGAGCTCGAGAACAAGACACATTAGAACCATACGAAAGAATTCATCAGATATTGGATTAGTAATATCCAATTAGAATCACTCGTTAGAGATAGGGTCAGTAGTATCCTAGAACGAGTGTGAAGAGTATATTTTTCAAATGAAAACAATTTTGTTTTAAAAATTTAAATCATTTTATACGTATTTGAATTTTTATTTATTTTGAATATGGACAATCTAGTATATAAAGATTTTGCATATACGCGTCATGAACGTATATTCGAAGTTTTAATATATTAGATAGATATAGAATCATACTCTAGTGGCCCGAAGATGATTCTGATGGTTGAGTACTCGTCATCAGAATTTATATTCGAGTGACGAAGGTGTGATATCTATATATTTCCATTGGACTGGTGTGAGAACCAAAACTTATATAGTTAGAACACATTGTTGTGATTTGGCATCAAAAACATGATTTTCTGTATATGTATCAAATTATGGATTTGAAACTCTAATCCACTAATTGATTGATGTTTGTGTTGGTTGTTTATTTGTTTGCTAATTTTTATCCCTCTAGCCTAATTGAACCAAATATTGAACTATATTGAAAATTGGTCGCATTTGCTTGCATATACATATACTTATATTGAACAGGTCATAGCAAGGAGGCTAGAGCAGAGAATAAAATTTGTTTTCCCGACAAATAGGTACATGTTTACTACGTAATTTACTGTTTTGTTTGGGTGATGATGATTTTGTGAGCCTATTGGCTAGCCGCTTGGCTTTTTCTTTTTCTTTTTGAGATTAGAAGGACCGGGGAAGCTATTTGAAATTCCCCGACGCTCCCGGTGCAGGGGAGGTTATGGCGAAATTTTTCGAAAATTTAGGGTGTTAGCCAAATTTTTGAAAATTTGAAAATTCTCAGAAACTGAAAAGTTGGAGAATGGAAGCCAGATCGAACGTAGAGTTGATTGATCAAACCACTTTCGATTTTTTTCCTTTTCGGGGACGAAAAGTTTTAAGTGGGGGAGATTGTAACAACCCGAAAATCTGAGCCAGTTTAAAATTTTTATTTTGGCAATTTTAACGAATTTTGATTATTTAAAATGAATTATTTTAAATAAAAACGACGAGAAATTTATTTTGAATGGAATTAGAACGTATATATTATATACATCGTCGTTAGAATATAAATAATTATATATAATTATAAATAGAATTGAAAATGCCGCGGTAGTTCGATAATTCGATTTCAAACTTCAATTGAATGTACCGGGTGCAAAACAATCCAGATTTTAGTGAAACCAAAAACAATAGGATCTAATTGGGAATATCTTTCCAACAAATTCGAAAAATCGAAATTTCATAGCGGGAATCAAAAGATGTGTCCAGTTGAAAATTCTGAATAGTCGCTATGGAATTCAGGCCCTTAAAAATGGGAATTTTGCAAACGACCTCGGATTTCGACGAAACCACTTTTTTTGGGTCCGTGATGTAAAATTATTGCTAGGTTTCAAATTTCATAATTTTTCGAATCAATATGTGAGCGTGGCAAAGGAAAACGCATTTGACCAGTTTCAGTTGATTTTAATCGACTGGAAATTGGCCATTTTTCAAACGGTCTCAGAATTCGACGAAACTAGTTTGCTTAGGACCGTATCGTCAATACGAAGCTAGAAAACATTTTTCTGCAATTTTTCGAGTTAGTACGTGGCCCCGGTAATTTGAAATGTGCGTTTAAATTGAATATATAAAGAATTATACTTTAAATTTAACGGAAACTGATTGTAACAGCCGAATCAGCCTACGATACATATCCCATTGTGTTCGGAATGGGGGTAAAACGCTATGGACGACAGGCGGTGGGTCTCGTTTCGAGTTCGAAAATAAAAGTTGCTTTTTAGGGTTAAATAAATAATAAAATATATTTTATATATAATCTCCTTCAACCCCTTATCTCCTCAGCCGTTTATAAATCGAAATAGAAAAAAAAACCTAACCCTAAAACCGCCGCCGCGCTTGCCATCGCGCCACCGCCAAGGCCTCAGCGCCTCCCCGATGCCCACCCTCCTTTCCATCGACGACCCCTTCCTCCTCCATCTCCCGTTCGAAGATCGAACGCGACCCCAGAAACCCCACACCCACCTGGAGCCGCGTCGCCATCGACCAGGGCCACCGCCCGCCGCCTGCGCCCGCCTCCTCCACCTCCCCATCACCCGCTCCAATTCCCTCCCTTCTGATTTCCGATAGTAAGCTTTCTTTCCCCTTTTTATTCATTTATTTTTATTTATTATTCTTCTTTATTTTATCAATGAAAATAAACTTCAAATGATTAGAAAAATCAGTGGTTTTATATTATATGATTTCCTATTTTTATTTAGACAATAGGACATAAAGTTTCGAATTGATTATGTAGTATAAATTATAAAATTTCAGTTTTTGTATGTAATACTCTATAAAGGGATTCTAATTTATATATGTGGAGCGTAGGATAAATTTTCAGTTTATAAAGAAGTAAAAATTCGATTTTTATATATTGAATGGCATAGTAAAAATGTGATTTTTATATTTTTAAAGTAATAAAAATATGATTTTTTTATTTTTAAAGTATTAAAAATATAATCTTTACTATATAGGAGGTGTAAAAATATGATTTTTGTTTATTTAGAGAATTAAAAATATAATTTTTACATGATAGGAATATTAAAAATAGCATCTTTATATGTGTAGAAAAATAAAAATTTGATTTTTATAATGAAGTGAAATATAATTTTTCTATAGAAAGAGTGAAAAAAAGGCGAAATCTTTATTTTTATAAAGGCAAAATCTTTATTTTTATAAAGGCGAAATCTTTATTTTTATAAAGGCGAAATCTATATTTTTATAAAGGCGAAATCTATATTTTTATAAAGGCGAAATCTTTATTTTTATAAAGGCGAAATCTTTATTTTTATAAAGGCGAAATCTTTATTTTTATAAAGGCGAAATCTATATTTTTATAAAGGCGAAATCTATATTTTTATAAGGGCGAAATCTATATTTTTGAAATGGAATTTTTATCTATATGAATAGTATAATAAAAATTCAATTTTTACATATGTAGAGAATACGGGCAACGAAGGTGATAAAAATGCGATAACGACGAAGATTTCTATCAAAGAAGAGTCAAGATGATTGGATAGCTATCGGTGAGAACTTCTCACTCTAAATTTCTTTTTCTAGTTATATATATATATATACTAGGATGCAGACGGTGCTTAGTAGCACCCGACACAATCGTCCACAGACCATGGACTTGTTTGTTTGGTTGCATAAATTAGTTTGATGATTTAATTAGAATTTGGTTGTTTGGTGAATTTGATTGATGTGTGAATGGCGTGGGCCTTCACTAGACCGGGGATAAGGCTAGGCCTCGTCCCGTTTCTAGTATCGTGCCGTTATGCCGCCGAAATTTTCTAAAATATGTTAGAAAAATAAAAATATCATTTTTATTGTGCAAATGAACTGAATAGAAATTCATGTGTTGAAATAAAATATTTTGTCGTTAAAAATATAATTTTTAACATGGAAGTGAATAAAATAAAATATTCATTTACAAACCGAACGGTTTGTTTATGTATTCCTATTTGAAGGACATTGATTGGGACGATAAATTTTACACATCGCCCAACTGCACGAATAAAATCTGTGTTTGATTGTTGGCAACCCCACACGGTTGTTGGGATGAAATTTGAAGTTCACTCATCCTGATTGATTAAATATGTCGATCGATAGATTGACAGGCTGTTATAAGCGTTATATATCTATATTTGATGCTTATACGGTGTAGTGCACTTTGGTTGATGGTTGATTATTTTTCAAGGCTATTATATACGTGTGATGTATGAAAATCCATATAATTAAAATTATATGGTGATTGATTGGGCCTCATTCCAATTTAGAAGATAAAGAATATTATAAAATAAAGGTTCATGTGTTGACTGTACTCATCCGTTGAGATTAGTCATGTGTTGAACGAAATATTTTAATAATAAAATTTACATCTTTATCAATATAAAATAAAGGTTCATGTGTTGACTGTACTCATCCGTTGAGATTAGTCATGTGTTGAACGAAATATTTTAATAATAAAATTTACATCTTTATCAATATAAAATAAAGGCTCATGTGTTGACTGTACTCATCCGTTGAGATTAGTCATGTGTTGAACGAAATATTTTAATAATAAAATTTACATCTTTATCAATATAAAATAAAGGTTCATGTGTTGACTGTACTCATCCGTTGAGATTAGTCATGTGTTGAACGAAATAATTAAACAAAAATAGTCACACGTGGACAGTACTCATTCGTTGAGATTAGTCGTGTGTTGACAAAAATAAATATTCATTTGTTGAATAAAATAAAGGAATATATGAAGCCGTGTTGATTAGATTGACGCTATTTTGACGTGAACGATATTTTTATCGATTTTATTCATTTTAAAATGAATATCGAAAAGTAATTTTGAAATCGAATATTTCGAAATGAAATGAATTGAAAACGATTTCGAAATGAAATGAATTGAAAACGATTTCGAAATGAAATGAATTGAAAACGATTTCGAATTGAAATGAATTAAAAACGATTTCGAATTGAAATGAATTGAAAACGATTTCGAATTGAAATGAACTGAAAACGATTTCGAAATGAAATGAATTGAAAACGATTTCGAAATGAAATGAATTGAAAACGATTTCGAAATGAAATGAAATGAAATGAATTGAAAACGATTTCGAAATGAAATGAATTGAAAAAGATTTCGAAATGAAATGAATTGAAAACGATTTCGAAACGAAATGAATTGAAAACGATTTCGAAACGAAATGAATTGAAAACGATTTCGAATTGAAATGAATTGAAAACGATTTCGAAATGAAATGAATTGAAAACGATTTCGAAATGAAATGAATTGAAAACGATTTCGAATTGAAATGAATTGAAAACGATTTCGAAATGAAATGAATTGAAAACGATTTCGAAATGAAATGAATTGAAAACGATTTCGAAATGAAATGAATTGAAAACGATTTCGAAATGAAATGAATTGAAAACGATTTCGAAACGAAATGAATTGAAAATGATTTCGAATTGAAATGAATTGAAAACGATTTCGAAATGAAATGAATTGAAAACGATTTCGAATTGAAATGAATTGAAAACGATTTCGAAATGAAATGAAATGAAAACGATTTCGAAATGAAATGAATTGAAAACGACTTCGAATTGAAATGAATTGAAAACGATTTCGAAACGAAATGAATTGAAAACGATTTCAAAATGAAATGAATTGAAAACGATTTCGAAACGAAATGAATTGAAAACGATTTCGAAATGAAATGAATTGAAAACGATTTCGAAATGAAATGAATTGAAAACGATTTCGAAATGAATTGAATATAAAACGAATTTGATTTGAATCGATTAGAAAACCAATTTGAATTGAATTAAATAGAAAACGGATTTGAATTGAATTGAATTCAATTGAAAACGAATTGAAATCGATTTGAATTGAAATCAAATAGAAGTGAATGTAGAAAGAATTTATAAGGGAAAATTCAATTTTAATTTGAATTTGAATTTGAATTAAAGGTTGAAATTGTCTTTAAAACAAATTTGAAATGACTTATAAAATTCGTTTTAAAAAGGTAATCGACGATATATATAATATATATATAATGGCCTGAATAGAACGCGCCGCGCCGCGGCAGTTCGTGAATTTCGACCATTTATTTCAAACGGACATTACGGGAGATCCGACCTTCGGATTCTCATAAAACCGGAACCGTTGGGTTCGTATCGAAAAGAGCTTTCTAACGAATATTAGAAATTTGAAATCTAACGGTTGGATTTGGAGATACGTCCCAATCAAATTTGAAAAAGGTCGCTGTAAGTGCAGTTCGATGGCCATTGATGGAAATCGACTGTACGTGCCTTGATAAAATTGTTAAAAATATCAATAATTTGTGTAAAATCATTAGAAATGATTTGGGAAAATTTGGGATGAAAAACTCCATATTTGAAAAGATAAAAATAGATTTTTATCGAAATGAACTAGTTTGAACTAAATTTAAAACCCGATTTGTTTTTAAAATAAATAAATTAGATTTAAAAAGGGGTTTTAAATAATCGGAATTCCTAATATATTTGAATTAGATTAAACCAGAATTGATTCATGGGTTTATCGTGAACTGTGTTTTAAATAACACTAGTTCTTTAACCCGATAATAAATAGAATGTGATTTGGGTTTGTCGTAAACTGTGTTTTAAATAACACCTAGTTCTTTAACCCAGTAAAAGGAGTTTTAATGAATCTGCAATTAGATTGAAATGGGGAATTGATAATTTAAATTATCAACTTTAGAAAATGAGCGAGAATGGAGTATCACCAGTTTTGCTCCAAAGCGATAGTTAAATCTTTAATTAGATTTGAACGTGGAAGGTAATTAATTTTACCGATAACACTGTGGTGTTAGATATGGAGTATTACCAGTTTTGCTTCATGGGATGAATAAGTTGGGATTGGGAAATAAAATAAATAATTACTTCGGTGTGGTTCGCTAATCTCGACTAGTTTGGAAAACCATAATTTGGTTTGAAATGACATCCAAAGGAAGATCAAAGGATAAATTTTAAAGAATTTATCTTGGATAAAATTAATGGGAACCTTTCCCTAAGAATTGAAATTTAGAAACTAGCTGTAGGTTAGCTAAGAAGAATGGTTTCCTGGGTATTGATCTGATGTTGGTTTCGGCCTTCGGGGTTAATATTTGGGAAATTGTTCTCTTGTTGATTTACGGTTAGTAGCTACTGAATTGGAATGAGGCGTATGCTGTGTTTGTGTAACATTCGTTTTAATATACGCGGGTTGTTTGGGAAGGCCGGGTTTATACCCATTCTGAATAACCGATTCGACGATATGTCGAAGATGAAGACGGTGGTTAAAGACCGGAAGTCTTCACATCGTTCGGATAATTACTGACGATCCTGATTGGGCTGTACACCCAAGAGGATGGAAATAGTTGGTGGTCGTCCAGACATACTTGGAGATGGATGGATATGCGAGGAAAGTGCCTCCGGTTTCATTCAGACCCAGAACGGACTTGTAAATGGATGGTTTGTCTGACATTGTATTCCTTTATATTGTATTTGTTGATCTCTGCTAAATATATATCTGTTTGGCGGCGGAGAATTTATTCTCTTGCTTAACGCCCTTCTCTGAGACATATGAGCTCAGAGGTTATATATTGGCAGAAATCAGTGGTACGATATGGATTGATAGTGTGGCATGCTGAGATGCAGTGATCCAGACTTTTGTTGAAAAGCAAAGTTTGGTGGTTGATGATCAAAGCGCAGCTGATATAGCATGGCTTTGTGTATAGCGTTGATCCGCGAGCCTCACACCCCGGTATGGTGGCAAACTGATGGTTTGATCAGTATGCTTTTTCGTGGATGGGCACCTTAGTGGTGTCGTGGATTCGGTCGACCAAGATGAGCCTAGTGCTCAGGGATATATAGAGTAAGCGGTGTTTTCTCTCGCTGGGACGTAAGCCGCGGTGGTACTCTGGTCCCAAATGTGCGGATGCAGACGGTGTTTTCTCTTGTGGGGACGTAAGCCGTGGTGAATTGCATTCCGCGATCGATCTTTCGAATCAGGAGCCACCATGATGGAAATCCAATTTCCAATACGTGTATTGCGGTTTTAATTGTAGAACTAGTATGGCGACATGATATATGGTACCCATGCCGTCTATGATTGATATTTATGATTGGAATTGTTTTGACACTATACACATATTATAGTATCAAATGATTTGTTTTAAACGTACCAAGCATGTTTGGCTATTATAAGGGAAAACCCTATCCTCCGGCTTGCGTTGCATTGTGTGATGGGACCTGGGTCTTATAATAGCTTCATTTTTCGAAAAAGCATTGCGCTGTTTATTCTATGCACTAGTATTCTTGGGAGGAAACCCGTTCCGTGTTATACGGCGTGGTCCCTTGAATTACTCTCTTTTAAAGTAAAATTTTAAATAACTGTTTTAGTTCTCACACCAGTCACATGACTGACCTGGAGTTTATTGTTTTAACCTAAACTCTGGGTGCCCCTATTTTCCACACGGGCAGCTAGTAGTTTTGGTTTTGCAGATTTATATTCACAGGATCCTGGTTTTCAGCTGGAATGATATCCGGAAAGCTTTGTATCCGTATATCTCTTCTAGTTGTGTATTGTATTATTTTCCGCTGCGATGTATTTAAATGTAATTTAAATCTCTGATATTTCTGTGTAATATTCATTTATACTCTGTACATTCTTGTAATTTGGTGCATTGTTGTAATAACAATGAAATGTTCTTTTATATGCGTTCTGTTGTGGCTTGTTCTCGAACTATCCGACACTTTCCTTTACGGGGAAGTTACGGGTTTTTACACTTACGCTGCCAAATTTCCACCAAAATGAATCTTCACCGAGTCTGATAAAACCAATATAAGCTTGAAGCTCTCGCTTCTGCGATTTCAAATATATTCACATCCAATTTTATGGGGTTTTATTTCGATTTCTCTTATTTATTCTTGCTGTGGTTTTTTTTTGCTTTGAGGAAATAGGAATTGATGGCGGCTCAAAATTGACGAATGGAGATTGTGAATTAGGTTATAGAATTTAGGATAATATATAGGATTTTCTTGGTCCCTTTTGTGGAGTTTTCTGAAGGCCATGTTATTTAAAATGTTTAGATACCTGAGGACTAAGTATAACCACTCACTATGCAAGACGTCGGCTAGATTTAGACTAAGGAGGGTACAATGTAGATGTTTCTTAGCAGTTAAGTATAAGGAACTCCAGACTTACGTACAGTGTTAGACTTGATTATACAATAAGGCTCTACATGAAAGGATGGGGTACAGAAACTCAACTTAGCCTTGAAGGCATTGATTACTTTACATTTTTTTTTGTTATCGCAGTTATGTTGTCGGAGGTACCATATATACATGCTTGTATGTCTTAGTCTGATATTCAGGTAGGTTTTATATATTTTTATTTTCAAAAAGAATGTATATGAACGGTACACCGTCAGGTAAAACTTTGTTCGAGTACGAGCCACTACGGACAGAAATCAAGATACCATTGTATCGAGCTTGGTTCCACGATCCCAAAAATATAATAATATCGGTAGTTCAACAAATTCTGTGGAATCTCAAAAATGTCGATTTAGGGTTCAAAACACTCCAAATAAAAAGTTGCTTATTAAATTAATTAAAAATTACCATAAAATTCAAAAAATTAAATTAGCGTTATGTCCCAAAAGAACCTTGTCTAAATTCAAACCTGATCTCTAGTTATATCGAATAAACCGTTACGGTCGATAAACGATTCTATAGCGCCTATTTTAAAATTTGATTTGGACATATCTCAAAATCTACACGACGAAATCCTGATTTTTCTCTTCCACTAGAAAGATATACTCTACCAGCTCCACACATTTCTTGTTTCACAGAAATCCAGTTAAAAAGGAACCCTATACATTCAGTTGAAGTTCAAATCGCCAATTTACGAACTGCAGCGCCATTTCGAGCTCGATTTTAATTATAATATATTTTCTACGTTCAAACTTCGTTTATATAATATATTCGCTAATATAATTCAACCTTAAACTGAATTATATATTTTAAACTGTCCAGTTCACATTATATTGTCAATTCAGCAATTTCTGATTATTCCAGAATTAAATATATTATTCTATTATTAATATTAATCAAATATTCCATATAATTAAATTTTGGTCATCGCTATCGCCAAATCGATGTTTTTTTTAAATAATTAACTAAATTAATTATTCTATCTCTAAAATACGGTCATTACACTTTATAAGCTCCAAAATTTTCTATTTATAATGTATGGTGTATCTGAAACAATCTCGTCCATCGATTATGTCGATAAAGGATCAAAGCAGCATTCGTTACATTTACCGTAACTAAACTCATCAATAGTCACATATATCAATACAATCAAATGACATACATCAATCGTAGATGTGTAGCATGGAAATAACATGAAATGTGATCTATACATGCCTATTTCCAACTGGTCCTTCTTTAATGAGATCAAAACGCTTAATATTTAAACAACCTGAGTGCATAGAAAAATTCAATACTTTATTTCTGACCAGAAAAAGAACTTGATATACATATATTTGTAACTGAAACATAGAGCAATGAGTCATACAACAATACCAAATACAAACTCCCCCTAAACCAAAATAACCTTACATAAAAGTTTAACTAATTGAGCTATATGCTCATGAAAGACCTTAGGTGATAATCTTTTGGTAAGCGGATCCGCAATAATGGAGTTTGTCTAAATATGATCTATGAATTACAATATATTTGCACTCTTCCCTTATTGGAAAATAATACATTCTTTTTTGTCACAGTATAACTTGGTCTTTCAATTCATTATCAATAACTGGAGTCTTGTGACAAAGTTTCATTATTATTTTCCATATTTGGATGTCTTATAATTAACCAAAGACGATATTTTCAAAGTGGTGGAAGCTATAAGTATTTTGTAACGATATGGATTGTGCCCGGACCTAATCGACCGCAAAATTGACCAAGACCGTTCAAGTTCTGCATACGTTTACTTTGGGCATACAACACATCAGAAAAAATAACAAGATACTTTCATAAACATTACAATAATGTTACATCAGAGTGCATTCGACAAATAATACAGCCGAAGATAAATTACAATAATCTAATAATGCAGCGGAAGTCTATCAATGCTCTGGACACAGCTTTAAGCTTCAATCCAGAACCCTACTCAAAAGATAAATATCTGCAAAACAAGCTACTCGACTGCCTGTGTGGAAAAGAGGGCACCCGAGTTTGCCAAGTGAAACAAACTACAGGTCAATCATGGGACTGGTATGAGAAATCTTACTTAATCTATCTAATAATAATAAGGCTAATCACAAGACCACGCCGCTAACGCGGAACGGGTTTACTCCATTGGATTGCCACTACAAGAAATAAGGTGAATCGTTAAATAACGCAATGCTTTTTGGAAAAATGAAACCATTATAAGACTCCAGTCCCATCACACAATGCAACGCAAACCGGAGGATAGAGTTTTACCTTATAATGGTAAAAAATGCTTGATACGATAAAATGAATTTGATATTATTATTAGTGTATATATGTTTTCAAAAACATTTCAATCATAATATCAATCATAGACGACATAACTACCATATACTATGTCACCAGACTAGTTGTATAATCAAAACCGCATGGGTCGTATTGGAAGTTGGATTTCCATCATAAACCAAGGCAAAAGATTGTCCTTGCCAAATTCGAGACACTCTAGCCCGTGCCTCAGGATACAGCCGCAACCGCACCTGGATTTTCAGGGCCGGTCCACCAAAGTGCAATGGTTGGATTAATAATGCATGAACAATACGTTTCTCCATCCTATGGGGCGTAAATAGAGCCATTAGGGACTCAAATAGCTGAGGCACCTCATTCCATCATCCACATAAGTAAAAATGTCGGGCCTTGTAAAAACCATGACACCACTTCTAGCTTGAAAGAAACGTACATCCTCCCTGCAGTCCTTACTCCCGTTTCTGGTTCAAACCAGGGTGTGAGGCTCACGAAGTAACGCTATACACGAAGCTATGTTATTTAAAGCTGTGCTTTGATCATCAACCACAAGGTTCTGCTTTTCAACAAAAGCCTTGATCATTTTCATCTTGGCATGCCACATTGACAATCCATACCATACCATTGATTTCTGCCAATATATAACCCCTAAGCTCGTACGTCTTGGGGAAGGGTGTTAGACACCAAACAGGTATATATTTAGCAGAGATCAACGAATACAACATAAAGGAATACAACGTCAGGCATGCATCCATTTAACAAGTTCGTTCTGGGTCTGAACGAAATCGAATACACTTTATTCCTCTCCCATATGTCTAATACAAGAGAGAGGTTCTCGCATATCCATCGATCTCCAAGTACGTCTGGACGATCACCACTTATTACCTTGTCTTGGGTGGCCGCCAATCAAGACATTGGTAACCATCCAAACAATGTGAAGACCTCCGGTCTTCAACCACCGCCTTCATCTTCAACTCTTGATCGTCGTAGTAATTATTCAAAATGGATTAAACCCGGTCTTTCCGAATAACTTGCGTATTTTATAAATTAAAATAAAGTGCTATAAAAACACATCATACGCCTCGTTCCAACTCAGAATACCCTTTTAAATAAAATATTCACATTATTAGGGAAAGGTTCCCATTAATTCTATCAAAGATAAATTCTTTTAAATTTATTTTCTAATCTTCATTTTAAAGATTCATCAAAACTCCAATTTGGTTTTAGTAACAAAAATTATTATTTAACAATTATTCAATTTTAAAGAAATAAATCCTATCTTTAACTGGGTTAAAGAACCAATTTCATTTAAAACACAGTTCATGATAAACCCAAAATCATCTTCCATTAAATATGGAATTTTCACAGAAATCAAATCAATATATAATAGATATAAATTTCTGTATCAGACCAATATTATAAATGGAATAACGGCAAAGCCTTTTAAATTCCATATATAGTGACGGTCATCTTTTACAGAAGCTCATCTTAATTATAATCAAATTGAATTCCATTCAATTCCAATTTAATATATTAAATCGGAAAATTTTACTTTGGAAAATTTCCATTTAAATCTTAATAAAAGATTTATAAATTCCAAATTATATTTTCACTATTAATTGAGTTAAAGAACAAATGTCGTTTTAAAAACACCGTTCACAACAAACCAAAATACAATTTATTTTATTTATTTCCAATTAAATATGAGTTAAATGGAAACTTCATCAAATCTTAATTTTAAAGATTTATTCTAGTTAATAACTTGTTCCTATTTATGAAAATATATTTTATCCTTTTAAATATGAAAATTTTCATCTAAAATCTTTTCAAATCATTTATTATGATTTTACATAATTTTTTCATATTTTTAATAATTTTATTAAGGCCTATACATTCGGTTTCCAATAATGGCCACCATACTGCATCCATAGCGACCTTTTCCGAAATTGATTTGGACATAATTCCAAATCCAATCGTTAGATTTCAAAACTCTTATATTCATTGGAAAGCTCTTTTCGATACGAACCCAACAGTTCCGGTTTTAGGAGAATCCGACGGTCGGATCTCCCGTTAAATCAATTTGAAGTTAATGGTCGAAATTCGCGAACATTCGTTGCGCGGCGCGTTCTATTCAGGCCATTATATATATATATATATATATATATATATCATCGATTTATATATAAAACATATTTATAAATTTGGTTTAAAATGATTTAACTTCATTTCAATTTTATATAAAAATTGAATATTCTATATTTTTATCATATTAAAATATTTATATTTTCAAACTATTATATTTTCAAAATATTATATTTGAAATCACTACTTTTTAGATATTCATTAAAAATGAATAAAATCGAACGATCAACCCGTTCGGGTTAAAAATAGTGTTTCTACACAACACGACTTCATATTTCAGTATTTTGTGTCCATCCAAAAATGGACAAAAAAATCATAATTTTAATCTTCATTAAATTTATATAAAAATATTCATTATTGAAAAATATTCTTTATTTAAAAGATTTCTTTAAAACATTCTTTATATCAACATGTATTCTTTATATTAAGTGTGTTCTTTATTCTAAAAGAGATTCTGAATCGAGATGCGACTTAATTAATTACCATATAATTTCGGTTATATGGATTTCATACATCGCATGTATATAACAATAATGATAAATATTCATTAAACAATACATTCACAACCAGAGTGAAATTTACAATTGTGTGAGCGTTAAAATAAATAAATAACACTCAACACAGACTGTCAATCCATCGATTGACATACAGTTAAATATTGGGACTAGTGTATGTCATCCCAACACCGTGTGGGGTTTTCAAACCACAATAGTTGTAACGACCCGCATTCTACGCATCATAGGATCGTAGGATATTTATTTCTTTCACATATGAAGTCGTATGGTCATGTAACTTTTGGAGACAACTATTGGGGTCATTTCCCATGTTCATGATTTTTCCCAATTTTTAAATGACCATTTTACCCCTAGTTGGTACTGTTTTGGCCATAACTTTTGACTGGAAAGGAATTTTGACTTGAAACCGCTTCCATTGGCTCCGGATGATGGTTTATAATTCCATAGAGTGGTCACAGTAGCCAAACGGACTCACCGTTTGGGAGATATGGCTGAAACAAGTTTCAGATATCGAAAAACAGCTTAATTGGGCTTAACAGGGTGATTAACAGCTAGGCCCAATGGGGGATTTCGGGATTAGGGTTATGAGGAGGCTGAAAACAGTTAGAGAACGATCTTATCCTCATTTTCCAACCGCCACTTTCATTCTCGAACTCTAACAATTGCTGCCAACATCTAGAAACATCCCCAAATCACTTTCTAATTAAGTTTTGGCTTATTCTACATCAAATTAAGGAGAGAAAACACGAAAGCAAGGTTAGAGCTTTTGTTAGACATTAGTATTCACCCAAATCAGCGAGGTTTCAGTTCTGAGAATTTTATTTGTGGCCAAGGTGAGTGATTTGCATAGTTTTTGCACTAATTACGGTTAATTAAGGGTAATTAGTGAAGATTAGTGAATTTGTACACTAATAAATTCTGGAAAAATATCTATAAATTCGAAAATAATATTTTATGCCCCTGGTAGAAATTAGGTTTAATTTGGTTAAGTTTTGTTAACCCTAGGATTAGTTTTGCTTAAACATGCTTAAGGGAAAATATGGGGTTTTGGGTATATTTGATCCATTTTGACATGTAAATTCATTGTTTTGGTGTTTGTGGTTAGTTTGCTATGTTGCAATGACTGTTTGGGATGATTTGTGGTTAATTAGAATGGTTAGATTGGTCTAAAACGCCGTCGAATGGCGTAAAACACTTACTGGAAAAGTTTCAGGAAATAGTGCAGGTTTTCGGATCGGAGGAATGGGCTCGGATCGGATAAGTGAACTGGGCAAGGGATTCGATCGGATCAGAACTTAGCACTTGATAGAACTGGCAAAAAGGAAGGCCACGCTAATTGAACTGGGATCGGACCGGCTAAAGAAGGGGGATCGGATCAGCTAAAGGAGGGGGATCGGATCGGAGTAAACGAAGGACGAGGGGAGCTAATCGGAGCTGGAGCACGAACTGGATGGGAGATGGCAACCCGACCCGACCCGAAGTGGGACACCCGACCCGACCCGAAGTGGGACGTTGTGAACCCGAACCGAACCGTTACCAGAGGAAGACCACGAACCGAACCAATTCAAAGTAGAGGACCCGACCCGAACTGATGGCTAGAAGGGGAACCCGACCCGACCCAGTATTGACCAATAACCCGAGATGCAAAGGTAGTCCAATATGGGAAGGTAGAGCTCAGGATTCAATTGGGAACCGATGAGTTCACTTCATGATTGGGCTTTGCTGCGGGATGTGTGCCAAGGGGCTATCGATGTCTATGACTTTGGATCACTATGTATGGGAGGTACGTGGACGGATTCAGGGCCACAGTGGCCTAGGTACGACTAAAGGGCTATAGACCAATGAAGTGGGGTCATTTGTAAAGATTTGGTCATGACTCCAGGTGGTAAGCTTGGTAGTAGTAGTTGTTGTACAAGTTGAACTCCGTCACTACTTCAATGGGTCTAGTGATTGACAGTGGTGGACATCGTATGCCTTACGCGCTGAGTGAGAGATGTGAGGATGGTTGCTATGGTTGATTTGTTTGCCATCATTATGACATGCACACCCCACCCCCGCATTCTTTACACTATCTGTTGTGGCACCTTAGAGTATTGTACGGTATGTAGTGCTAACTCTTTGGTTGCAGGTCCAAGTTCAGGTATGGTTTAGTATACCTGTTATTGTTCTGTTTAGATGCTTATCGCTCATACCAGGCTTTATGTCTGACCCAGAGTTTTATGTCTCTTCTTATTACTCTGGGTGCTCACACGAGCAGACTAGAGACAGGTTAGATGGTGATGCGCGGGTAGATGATCCGGAGATGAGCAGGAGGCTTCCACGTATGATATATATAGTATTCTCCCTGTGTTGTTGAAGATCACTGCTTGGGCATTAGTAGTGCATCTTCTACTTTAGCTTTCTTTTGTTTTAGAGACAGTAAATTTGGAAAGTTGTAATAAGCTGTATTTGGATTTCCGCTGCTCTGATGTTGATTTTAGTTATCAGCTTGTGTACTGTCTCACCTGTTTTATGTCAAGTATATCATTATTATATTTTGCTTCATGCGCTGTGAGACATTCTACAGGTTCCTCGTTAGTTAATTCTCTTCTTTCCATTTCTTTGTCGACCGTTCTGTGCTAGTCGGGCATGTCTACAGCGCACTTTAGGAGGAAATGCAGGATGGTGCGGGGCGGGCTGTCACACTTGGTATCAGAGCTCTAGGTTGCGTAGTTAACCTAGGGAAAGACACTAGGGAGAGATAGTACGTATATGAGAGGGCGTATTTGTGGTTACTTTGGTTTTCAAAAGCTATATATGTATATATACTATTAGTAGTATAAGAATGAAGTCGTACTGCACTAGCACCACTATGGGGTCGTTAATCGTTTCCTTTTTCAGATTGACGATGAGCCGATATGCTAGAGGGGCTGGTAGGGGAGCCAATAACGGGAATGCTGCGGACATGAGGGCGATGTTTACTGACCTCATGAGAGACATGCTTAGGGAGGTGCAAGGAGCAGCTCCCAATGGTGGTGGTCCAATAGTGCAGGCGCCTAGGGCCGATTTCGCCAAGCTGAATAAAGATTATACTAGTCTTGGTGGGAAGTCGTTCCACGGAACGGAGTCGGCCACGGATGTTCAGGATTGGTTGGATAGTTGCGAACGTATCTTCGAGGATTTGGGTATCGAGGATGCAATGAAGAGAAAGCTAGCGTCCCGTTAGCTGCAAGGGCGGGCGATGAATTGGTGGAATGCTATAAAGGCAGCTACTCCCGAGGATCAGATTACTTGGTAGCAGTTTAAGGTTCGCTTTAGCGAGAAGTTCATTCCAGCTGCTCAAAAGTCAGTGCTGTTTAAGAAATTCTTGGAGATCAAGCAGAATGGCAGAGCTGTCTCGGAGTATATTGCTGAATTCGACACTTTGTCGAAGTATGGGTTATCTCTTATTGATATTGCCGAGAAGAAGAATGAGAAATTCATAACTGGTTTGGATCAGTACTTGGGGGAAAGGCTTATTAACCACATAGATGAGACTTTTGAATCGATTGTGGGGAAAGCATTGAGGTCAGAAAGCCTCTACCCTAAGCCAAAGACTGAGGTTGCATCTACAGAAGAGCCAAAACCACTAGTAGGTGGTGGAGGCAAGGGTGGTTCTCAGAATAAGAGAAAGCAGAATCAGACTAAGGATGGTCAGAAGAAAAAGAATAAGCAAGATGTTGAGTGCTTCAGCTGTGGTAAGAAGGGCCATTATGCTAGTAATTGTCGGGCCAAGCCAGCGGATAGGAAGTGCTTCAACTATGGCCAAATGGGACATCACAAGGACAAGTGTCTGCAACAACCTAAAGAAAAGCAAACATTGAAAGCATATGCCCTTAATGTTATTCCTTCTTCGTCGAATGCCCCAATTGCGATGGAGAAGGGAAAGAATGTCGTCATTCAAGGTATGCTTTCTGTTTATGATGTTCCTGTTAGAGTTTTGTTTGATACCGGAGCTTCCTGTTCTTTCATATCTAGTGACCTAGTAGATAGGTTGGGATTGGAGCCCGAGATTGTCGATAGACCTTTAGTAGTGACGAACCCGATTGGTGGTTCGACTAGCCTTAGCATGATTTGTCGTAATGTGGTCTTATCGAGTCATGGATGCATGTTCGTTTGTGATTGCTTTGTTTTGGGCTTTACTGGGTTTGGCATTATTTTGGGAGTAGATTGGCTCCAAAGATACGGGGTGTTGGTAGACTGTGAGGGCTTTTTAGTGACAGCTAGAGCGGATGATGGGCGGAGGATAGTGTTTGGTGGTCTACCCAGTGAGGGGGTATTGGCTAGTTTTCTAAGCTCCCTCGACATTCCGCATAGTGAGTTGTCAGGTTTGCCCGTGGTTAGCCAGTATCCGGATGTTTTCGAAGAAGTGACCGGGCTTCCACCATATCGAGAGATTGAGTTCCGTATTGATTTGGTGAAAGATGCTAGACCTATAGTGATGCCACATCGTCGTATGGCACCAAGGGAGCAGCGAGAGCTCGGGGTGAAAGTCAGCGATCTTTTGAAGAAGGGATTTATCAGAAGGAGTGTTTCTGAATGGGGAGCACCAGTTGTGTTTGCTACCAAGGCGGATGGTTCCCTTCGGTTGTGTGTAGACTACCGCGAATTGAATAAAGTGACGAGGAAGAACAAGTATCCTCTACCGCGGATAGATGATTTGTTCGATCAGTTGAGTGGCGCGAGAGTATTTTCTCAGTTGGATCTCGCGACAGGTTTTCATCAGCTTAGAGTGGAAGCTGAGAGTATAGCTAAAACGGCGTTTCGGACACCGTCTGGATTTTAAGAGTGGTTGGTCATGCCATTCGGGCTGACCAATGCCCCAGCATATTTTGTGGATCTTATGAATAGGGTATTCAGAGATCAGTTGAATAAGTTTGTCCTTGTGTTCGTTGATGATATTTTGGTCTATTCGAGGATAGAGGAAGAACACAAGGAACATTTAAGCATAGTGATGGAGGTGTTGAGAAAACACCAACTGAAAGCAAAGTTTTCTAAGTGTCACTTCTGGAGGAAGGAAGTGAGGTTCTTGGGCCATGTTGTTTCTGAGAATGGTATTGCCGTGGACCCTGCGAAGGTGGCTACGATACAGGATTGGCCTACGCCCAAGAATGTAACAGATGTAAGAAGTTTCTTGGGATTAGCTGGATATTATCGTAAGTTTATCCAAGGTTTCTCCAAGATAGCAGCACCATTGACCCAGTTGACCAAGAAGAATCAAACTTTTGTTTGGGATGAAAGGTGCGAGAATTCATTCTCAAGTCTAAAGGACAAGTTGACATGCGCACCAGTGTTAGTCGTTCCTAAGGGGAACGAAGAGATGATGGTATACACGGATGCCTGTGGTACCGGACTGAGTGTTGTATTGATGCAAGGTGGTAGGGTTGTAGCTTATGCAAGTCGGCAATTGAAACCGCACGAGAGAAGGTACCCTACCCATGATTTGGAATTGGCAGCGATCGTGTTTTCATTGAAGATGTGGAGACATTATCTCTTGGGAGAAAGATTCGAGTTGTTTACCGATCATAAATCGTTAAAGTATCTCTTCTCCCAGAAGGATCTAAATCTCCGGCAACAGAGGTGGTTAGAATTCTTGGCTTCCTATGATTTTGACATCGCATATACACCAGGAAAGGGCAATGTGGTAGCCGATGCATTAGTAGAAGACATGCCAGTTTGGGGGTTATGTTTCTTGAATGGAAGCAACTGCAGTACATCGCTGGGTATGATTTCAGACCGAAGTGCGAATTGGATCCAGGAATGTTAGCAAGTTTGACGATCAGACCCACTTTGATTGAATGGATCGGCTCTAGTCAGAGGGACGATCCTAACCTATTGGAAATCATCTCCAAGTGAGAGATGGGTATCGATGAGGAGATGAATAAGTATGGGCTTGATCGAGAAGGATGGCTTAGGAAGAATGGAAGACTAGTTGTACCCAATGTCAATGGATTGAAAGATGAAGTGCTTAGAGAATGTCATCACTCAAAATTGACTATACACCCCGGTGGTAACAAGATGTATCGAGATATGAAGCAGACCTACTACTGGGAAGGAATGAAAAGAGACATTGGGAAGTTTATATCCAAATGCATGAATTGCCAACTAGTTAAAGCTGAGCAAAAGAAGCCTAGTGGTTTGATGCAACCATTAGAAATCCTAGAATGGAAATGGAAACAACTGTCAATGGATTTCATTGATGGATTAACAAGGACTAGATCGGGTCATGATAGCATTTGGGTGATTGTGGACCGATTGACTAAGAGTGCGAGGTTTATACCCGTCAAGTCAAACAGGACGGCAGCTAAGTTAGCGGAACTGTATATAAAGTGGGTAGTGAGGTTTCATGGAATACCCAAGGGCATTGTGAGTGACCGAGATCCGTTGTTCACTAGTGGATTTTGGAAGAGCTTACAAGAGGCGTTAGGATCAGAATTACATCTCAGTACCGCATATCATCCTCAGACCGATGGTCAGACGGAGAGGGTGAATCGTATATTGGAAGACCTCTTGAGAGCTTGTGCACTGGATTTTGGTGGATCATGGGATGACCATTTGCAGCTAGTAGAGTTTGCATATAATAATAGCTACCAATCCAGTATTGGTATGGCTCCATTTGAAGCTTTGTACGGAAGACCGTGCAACTCACCGTCATGTTGGGTGGAAACTGGCGAGAAGTTTGTGCTTGGACCCGATGTGGTAAGAGAAACTTCAGCTAAACTTAAAATTATCCAACAGCGAATGAAGGCTGCCCAAGATAGGCAGAAGAGTTATGCTGATAAGAGGAGAAGATATTTAAAGTTCTCCATTGGCGACTTGGTATTTGTCAAGATTTCTCCGTTGAAGAGCGTGATACGATTTGGCAGGAGAGGCAAGTTGGCACCAAGATTTGTTGGCCCATTCCCTGTTCTTGAACTAGTCGGGAATTTGGCGTATAGAGTTGACTTACCAGAGAAGATGGTAGGAGTTCACAACGTATTTCATGTTTCCCAACTGAGGAAGTTCGTTCACGACCCAGATATGACTATTTCACCTGATCAGTTAGAGGACTTCGAAGTAGAACGCGAGGCGGTTGGGAACCGCAAGCCGACCCGTATTGTCGAGCACGATACGAAGCAACTTCGAAGGAAGGCGGTGAAGCTAGTCAAGGTTCAGTGGGGCGAGGACGAGAATGATTGCACTTGGGAGACAGAGGAGAACATTAGGAACACTACTACAAAAGTGGGCATATTCGACACTAATTTGTGTGCGTTGCATGAAAAGTGTGGCGAAAGCTATGATTTCTTCGAGCCTCTGCAACAACACTCATATGTTGTTGCATTATACGTGGATGCACTGTTGCGGTGGGAATTTTAGTGTTCTGATGTGCAACACCAGTTAAAAGCGTAGCATTACGTATATATAATCCATCTCAGCTATCCGCGTTATCAACATATAAAAACCCCAACCGTAGATGAAAGATTAATCTAACGGTTCAAACCATCTATGGATCTGATGATCTTAATGTTAGCCATCATCCAATCATTGACAGCCACGTCATTTCATTCTTTTGACGAAATTTTGGCGCGATCTTCTCCCTTCATGAAATCGTTTTCTTCTCTATCATCTAATCGTTTTTCCCCCTTTTTACTATTGACAAAAATTTAAACCTAAATTCACGTCAGTATCGATCCTATCCTCGACAGCAAATTCTATTCCGAAAAGGATGAAGCTTTGAAACGCTTTCTAGTTTTGATTGCTCAGGGCGCTAACATCGCCAGTTTTTTCCCTCAGGTTCAGTTTGTATTGCAGTGTGAATTAGTTGCGCTTATTATAGATTGGATTATGAGTAATTAGTAATTAGTTCATTTGTTACATTTTGGAAAACCCATTCGCTTATGAGTAATTAGTTGCGCTTGTTATTGATTTGGGATTTGGGATTATGCTGAGGTTTATTCGAAAATTATACCCAGCAATAAACCATGAGAACCGGGCTACTGGCATGAAAAAGACATTGGTTTATTATAGAGGTCGAGCTAGTTAAGGAATGGGGACTGCGGTTAATTTGCACTGCTTGAGGTTCATACCTTACACTGTGGTTAATTTGTATGCTTGAGGTTAATTTGCACTGCGTTGTGTATGCACTGCGGTGACATCCGAATTTTAAGCCTTTTACCGCAAATTTTGACAAAATCTGAAGCGGGCACTCAAGCATTTTCGTTTTATTACAATACACATCATACACGCAGTGCATATATACACTCACAAGTATACACGCACGCACAAGTATACACGCACAAGTATCATAAGTATACACGCACAAGTATACACGCACAAGTATCACAAGTATACAAACTCAAGTATCATAAGTATACACGCACAAGTACACACACTCAAGTATCATAAGTATACACGCACAAGTATACACGCACAGGTATCACAAGTATACAAGCTCAAGTATCATAAGTATACACGCACAAGTACACACGCTCATGTAGACACGCACAAGTATACACGCGTGCACAAGTATACATGCACGCACAAGTATCATAAGGCAGCCATCTGAAGGCACACACAAGTATACACGCACAAGTATCATTAGTATACACCAGAGACGTACGCAGAGATTTTAAAAAATCACCAGCATTCACAAACAAAACAACGTACCATTCACAAACATTCAAAAACATTCACCAGCATCGATCATCAGTTATCACCAGTCATCACAAACTTCCACAACCACACAAAGTTTCACAAATATTCACAAAATTTCAAGCCAAAAATCATTACCAGCAGAATAAAACCAACATCCACAAACATCACCAGTCATCACCAGCATCCACACCAGCATCCATGTCAAAGTCATTGTTCATGTCAGAGTCATTGTGTATGTCAGAGTGGCTGTTAAGGATAGAGCATAGTCAGCGACCAAACCAGAATTTCTTGTTGTGGAGAGCAAAGTGATCTTTGGATGATCAAACTTCAATAGGTATGTTAATTCTATTTCTGTAAACATTTTGTGATCCACCTAATATATTATATGATCAAACTTCTATTTCTGTAAACATTTTGTGATCCACCTAATATATTATATGATTCAATTCTCAAATAATGTGATCCACCTACGAGTTTATATGCCTTAATTATCAAACAATTTGACATGTAACACACATTAATTATCAAACAATTTGACATGTAACCACATCTGAAGGAAATTCAAGCCATACAATAACAGTGTCTCAAATTCAAGCCACACAACCACATCTATGTACAACTAACAGAGCACCAGTTTGTATTATTATTTCATAATCTTGGGTGGGGCATTATAACCTTGTATGTATGTATGTGAGTGTGTGCATGTGTGGTTGTGTCTCACTATAAGAAACTGTGGATGGAAGTAAAATTTACCTATGATCACAAAAAAATGGTACCACTGGTTCCTCCCTATTGCTCACAAACAAAATTTCAGGCCTCGTCAAAGGATGAGTATGTGTGGTGCGCTCAACCCTAATGATGTATTTCTTGTTGTCGAATCGAGCAGCAAAAACATTCTCCAAGCCAATGCCTTCATAAAATTCCATTTTCAGGTATAATGATCTATGGTCAATTCGAGACCAATGACAGTCGTCAATTTCACACACATTTCCCATTGGCGTCATTAATTCTTTTATTGCAGGAACATTTGTCTTCAGGAACTCGGGAAAGCCAACAACTCTGGCCCATGATTCTACCTCAAACGCTGGTTCAGGCTCAAATTCTTCAGCAGACCATTGTTGCACATAAAAAGCACCTCCAATTTTTGTAAAAAGTTTCAACATTAGCGCATGATCACGCGTACTGTAAGATGGGCATGTTATTAGAAAAGAGTTTTTGGGTATAACCCGTATAGTCCACTCCTCATTAAGCTTCAGCGTATGCCTAAGCGTGAGATGCACAAATTCGTAAGTCCAATGTCCTGAAAGAACAGTGGCAGTGATGCATAGTGAAGAGTCCTCCATTGTTTTTTTTTTAAACTTTTGACGATGGAGTTTTGTTTAGGAGTTGAAGATGTAGATGACGATATGCTTCTGAAGCTTGACAGGATATGAAGTGACACACTGTACGTGGCAGTAATATGGGAACTGAAAACTTTTTGCTCAGAAGACGAATGGCCATATGAAATTGCTTATTTGTTGGCTGGCATGAGTGACCAATCGCCAATGGTCAGTAAGTCAATTGTAATAATTGTGTTCATAACATTTTACTAAGAAGGCCAATGGCCATTCGATGCCACCACTTATCAAATAACTTGTTATCATTTGATCAGGTGCATATTTAATTCTGGAAGGCAGAGGGATACATTTTGTAGATCGGATTGCTACATATATATGATTCATATATAGGTACATACTAACATACATATATATTTCCTATTGCAATCGGATTGCTGCATATATATGATTCATATATATAAATGAGTAATACATTTTGCAGGTGTGGACACATGTGTACATGTTCAGAATTCGCTAAAGAATTGGCCAAGAATGGATCAGGATAATGTCCCTTATGCCGTGCACCTATTCTTGAAGTAGTTCGAGCTTACTATATACAATGAACAAAACGGTGTAGCTGGTTTTTGAGTTTTGATATTTGGATAATTAAAACAATTGCTGTGGATGAGTTTCTTGTACAAAACCTGTATTGCAAAATATTTAATTAAAGCATTGTATTTCTATCAAATTAGTGTTGCATTTTCCTTCTTCTACTGTTGCGTTAGCTTTTATTGATATTGCATTTCATTGTAATGGTGTTGCATTACATATTGTAGTGGTGTTGCATGACATATTGTAGTGGTGTTGCATGACATTAAATATAATTGCTTACCCGTCGCACGTGGACCCCACAGCGACGTGGATAGCTGGTGTGGCATGTGACACGTGGAGTGCTGACGTGTCGTGTGACACGTAGACAGCTGACGTGGAAAGCTGACGTGGCGGCACTGGAAGCCAGGCCCTAACTAATGCTTAAGGCAACGCTGAATAATGTTGCATTACGTGCAAATAGTGTTGCATTATGGCTATAATGCAACACTTTCTTTCCGTGGCCGTAGATGGGCAAAAGTGTTGCCTTAGGTGGTTAATGCAACGGCCGCGGAGGCCACGCCCCCCTGGTGTTGCCTATTTGAAAAAATGGCCTACGACAACGCTTTTTTGATCTACGGCCACATAAAAATAGTGTCGAATATGCCCACTTTTGTGGTAGTGGAAGACATATCCAGAACTCTTTGCCTGGTAAGATTTTAACTTCGATTTAGTCTTCCGCATGCTGGGGTAGGCTTGTTTGCTTGTTTTGTATGTTTGATTGTTGTATGTAGCTGTTAGGCATGCGGGATTCTTTGTATGTTTTAGGTTAAGAAATTTCGGGGACGAAATTTCTTAAGGGGAGGAGAGTGTAACGACCCGCATTCTACGCATCATAGGATCATAGGATATTTATTTCTTTCACATATGAAGTCGTATGGTCATGTAACTTTGGGAGACGACTATTGGGGTGATTTCCCATGTTCATGATTTTTCCCGATTTTTAAATGACCATTTTACCCCTAGCTGGTACTGTTTTGGCCATAACTTTTGACTGGAAAGGAATTTTGACCTGAAACCACTTCCATTGGCTCCGGATGATAGTTTACAATTTCGTAGAGTGGTCACATTAGCCAAACGGACTCACCGTTTGGGAGATATGGCTGAAACAAGTTTCAGATATCGAAAAACAGCTTAATTGGGCTTAACCGGGTGATTAACAGCTAGGCCCAATGGGGGATTTCGGGATTAGGGTTATGAGGAGGCTGAAATCAGTTAGAGAACGATCTTATCCTCATTTTCCAACCGCCACTTTCATTCTTGAACCCTAACAATGGCCGCCAACATCTAGAAACATCCCCAAATCACTTTCTAATTAAGTTTTGGCCTATTCTACATCAAATTAAGGAGAGAAAACACGAAAGTAAGCTTAGAGCTGCTGTTAGACATCAGTATTCACCTAAATCAGCGAGGTTTCAGTTCTGAGAATTTTATTTGTGGCCAAGGTGAGTGATTTGCATAGCTTTTGCACTAATTACGGTTAATTAAGGGTAATTAGTGATGATTAGTGAATTTGTACACTAATAAATTCTGGAAAAATATCTATAAATTCGAAAATAATATTTTATGCCCCTGCTAGAAATTTGGTTTAATTTGGTTAAGTTTTGTTAACCCTAGGATTAGTTTTGCTTAAACATGCTTAAGGGAAAATATGGGGTTTTGGGTATATTTGATCCATTTTGACATGTAAATTCATTGTTTTGGTGTTTGTGTTTAGTTTGCTATGTTGCTATGACTGTTTGGGATGATTTGTGGTTAATTAGAATGGTTAGATTGGTCGAAAACGCCGTCAAATGGCGTAAAACACTTGCTGGAAAAGTTTCAGGAAACAGTGCAGGTTTTCGGATCGGATCGGAGGAATGGGCTCGGATCGGATAAGTGAACTGGGCAAGGGATTCGATCGGATCAGAACTCAGCACTTGAGAGACCTGGCAAAAAGAAAGGCTACGCTAATTGAACTGGGATCGGATCGGCTAAAGGAGGTGGATTGGATCGGCTAAAGGAGGGGGATCAGATCGGCTAAAGGAGGGGGATCAGATCGGAGTAAACGAAGGACGATGGGAGATGATCGGAGCTGGAGCACGAACTGGATGGGAGATGGCAACCCGACCCGACCCGAAGTGGGACACCCGACCCGAACCGATGCAACGTTGTGAACCCGAACCGAACCGTTACCAGAAGAAGACCATGAACGGAACCGATTCAAAGTAGAGGACCCGAACTGATGGCTAGAAGGGGAACCCGACCCGACCCAGTATTGACCAATAACCTGAGATGCAAAGGTAGTCCAATATGGGAAGGTAGAGCTCAGGATTCAATTGGGAACCGAAGAGTTCACTTCATGATTGGGCTTTGCTGCGGGACGTGTGCCAAGGGGCTATAGATGTCTATGACTTTGGATCACTATGTATGGGAGGTACATGGACGGATTCAGGGCCACAGTGGCTTAGGTACGACTAAAGGGCTATAGACCAATGAAGTGAGGTCATTTGTTAAGATTTGGTCATGACTCCATGTGGTAAGCTTGGTAGTAGCAGTAGTTGTACAAGTTGAACTCCGTCACTACTTCAATGGGTCAAGTGATTGACAGTGGTGGACATCGTATGCTTTACGCGCTGAGTGAGAGATGTGAGGATGGTTGCTATGGTTGATTTGTTTGCCATCATTATGACATGCACACCCCACCCCCGCATTCTTTACACTATCTATTGTGGCACCTTAGAGTATTGTACGGTATGTAGTGCTAACTCTTTGGTTGCAGGTCCTGGTTCAAGTATGGTTTAGTATACCTGTTATTGTTCTGTTTAGATGCTTATCGCTCATACCAGGCTTTATGTCTGACCCAGAGTTTTATGTCTCTTCTTATTACTCTGGGTGCTCACACGAGCAGACTAGAGATAAGTTAGATGGTGATGCGCGGGTAGATGATCCGGAGACGAGCAGGAGGCTTCCACGTATGATATATATAGTATTCTCCTTGTGTTGTTGAAGATCACTGCTTGGGCATTAGTAGTGCATCTTCTACTTTAGCTTTCTTTTGTTTTAGAGACAGTAAATTTGGAAAAGTTGTAATAAGCTGTATTTGGATTTCCGCTGCTCTGATGTTGATTTTAGTTATCAGCTTATGTACTGTCTCACCTGTTTTATGTCAAGTATATCATTATTATATTTTGCTCCATATGCTGTGAGACATTCTACAGGTTCCTCGTTAGTCAATTCTCTTCTTTCCTTTTCTTTGACGACCGTTCCGTGCTAGTCGGGCATGTGTACAGCGCACTTTAGGAGGAAATGCAGGCTGGTGCGGGGCGGGCCGTCACAATAGTTCATCTAAATAGATTATTGGTTAATGAATTTAACCAAATATTATTCGGTTTGAATTATTTATTTAACATGAATATAATCTAAATAAATGACATGTTTATTTAGCATGGACATGATCTAAATATATGACCTTTTTAATGTAACATGACATTAATCTAAATATATGACATTTTTAATGTAATGTGACATTTCTATATAAAATGACATTTTAAATCTAATGACATAAATTATCTTTTCAATTCTATGATAGATGATATGATTCAAATAAAATAATATTTTTAATTTACATGACATGATTCTAACAATATGATATTTTTAATTAACATGACAGTTTCAAATAAAATGATATTTTTGTTTACACAACATATTCTAACCGAAAATGTTATTTTTGTTCACACAACATATTCTAACCGAAAATGTTATTTTTGTTCACACAACATATTCTAATCGAAAATGGTGTTTTTATCTAAATAAAACAATTTATAACAAAAATGTTTATTTTTATCTTACATGACAATATATGAGAAAAATGTTAATTTTACCTAACATGACAAAAATGTTAATTTTAACATAAAAGTATTTTTTTTTTATTCTAACATGTCAATTCTAATCATAAAAGTTATTTTTATTCTAATATGTCAATTCTAATTATAATGACATATTTATGGAAAAAATCAGATTTCTAACATTAAAAACATATGTATTGACAAATTTGATTTCTAACATGACAAATAAAAAGGATAATTCATTTGTATACAAATTCTATGTTTCATTTGTATAAATAAAAATGAGAACTTTATTTACACAACAAATTTCTATTATTAATGTATACAATAAAAGAATATTTTTATTGTACGATCAATTCTAATATTTCCAATTAGATCCGACAAAAAATATCAAACAATTTATATCACATACAATACACACAATCGAATATTGGCAGCATATTTAATTTTTCCAATGAAATAATAATTAATTTTAATTTTAAAAAGAAATCTCACATTGTGTTCTATCTGAATTTTCAACATGCTCTGTTTCAGGTCTGGTTAGTTCTATCACATAGATCTCCTCTTCACGAATCCAGCGGAGTTCGTTTCGTTCAATTCCATCGCTGTATGCACAAGTTATAGTTATTCGTACATCAATTACTTTAATAATTAATTAAATAGTTAATTAATTTACTTAACCAGAACTAATCCTTTCTTCCTTCTGCCGATTGTTTCTGGTACTCGAACCCAAAGAGCTCCGCCCCTTTTCTCCTGTCATACGCACCTCCAGGCCATCAGAGGCCAATCCCCTAACGCCACGACGATCGTCGTCGTCCACTCCCCCATCGCCGGGCGGTGCGCCAGACTTGGCCCCATCCCCTGGTCGGAAAACAGCATCGAACAGCCGCTCTTTGTGAGCAGAAGTCCGTAACTCAAAATACAGTCTTAACCGTATGATTTTGAAGTGCTCATGAATCTCTACAAAATTTGTAAAAGAACCGTAGTTTAATTTGAATTGGATTTGAAGATATTTGGGATTTTAAATCGCTGCACGATGGCCATTCAATTTGAACTGGCGGCGGCTATGTTCTTGGATTAGGGTTTAGTTAGGTTAGACCGTATTTATACTAGTATATGTACTTATTTTATTTTATTTTAATTTATTTATTTTCCAAAAATATCGGTATGCTGATACAAACTCCGAATCAAACCCAACGAGTGTCGCCACTAGCTAATAACCCCTATTTTGGACACAATGGAATAAGTTTCGTAGGCCAATTCGGCTGTTATGACCAGTTTTTCTTTAAATTAAAATATAAATCAATTTGTATTAAATTAAAACGTACATTTTAAATTACCGGGGCCACATACTGACTCTAAAAATTACAGAAAAAATATTTATAGTTATGATTTGACAATATGGTCCTAAAGAAACAAATTTCGTCGAATTTGAAGACTGCTTGAAAAATGGCCATTTTCTGGTCGATCCGATTTGACTGAAATTGACAAAACACATTTTCTTTTGCCATGCTCACATATTAATTCCAAAAATTATGAAAATTGGAATCTAGCAATAATTTGACATTCTGGTTCCAACAGAAGTGGCTTCGTCAAAAATGGAGGTCATTTGAAAAATGGCTATTTTTAACATTAAAAATTGTATAAATTCTACAGCGACTATTCTGAAAATTTAACTGGGCATAACTTTTGATTCCCGCTGTGAAATTTCGATTTTTCGGATTCGTTGGAAAGATATTTTTAAATAGATTCTAATATTTTTGGTTTCTCTAAAATCTGATTTATTTTGGATCCTCTACAGTCAGCCAAAGTTCAAATTCAAATTTTCAAACCACCGCGCTATTTCTAACTTCTTTTATAATTAAATTAAATTTTTTGTTTTAACTTCGATTAAAATAATTTTTTAATTGTTATTATTTAAAATAAATTATTTTAACTATTAAAATTCCATTAAAATTTTTAAATTGGTTCTGATTTTCCAGGTTGTTACAATTTAAACGACACTTTTCCTTATATAGCTTTCCCCACAAAATATAATACCATTACCTAAAGTGGATCTTTTATAGTAATGACATCAAAATATTCGGATCGTAATTCTTTATGTTCTCCAACCAATCTGATATTTTATCTATGAGCATATGGTCTTTTAGTTTATTCCTTAAAGATATCTCATAATCGTTTTGACTACTAAATCAGCGATCCAGTTTTTAATACCAGCAAGGTATCTAACAAATAATACACTATATCTATGTATGTATATACATTAGTATGCATTAGAATTCACAGTGCAAATGCATGAGAAATCTTTTGCGTTTCTTTCATTTTAAGGATGGTAGCATTTATCTGTTATGGTAAAAGAAAATCAATTGAATCGTAGTTTACATACCAAACCTTTTAAGCATTTATCTTCCTAACTCTTTTGTAATAATCTAAATATCACCCCATGGACAATAATGGTGTATTTGAATCCCAAATACAAAACACTAATCCATAAATGAGTTTCTTAAGTAGTTTCACCAGTGTCTCCATTGAGAAACATAAATTTAATCTCCATCTGATAATGCTCAAAAGTACAAAATGTATTAAGCTCCAAAGTGATCGATTCTAAAGAATCGTTTACTAAGTCCAAAAAGAAACATTCTTTAAAGAAAATAAATTTTCCTTTAAATAGTAGTGATTTCAATAAAAATGCCGTATAAAATGCCGTATAAAATTCAATATTACTCACTTCATCCCTTTTGGCTTTGAATAGTCATTCATAACCAATGATCTTATTACTTAAGTTAGAGGAAAATTTCAAACATTATTATCCATATAGATTTATACTATATTTTCATTTCTTAAATCCACATTTTAAATTAGTACCTTACATGGGTTGATGTAAGTCCATAGCATCATCTTTATCAATCCATTATTGATCTTTATGAAGAAATACTGCACAATAATCTGAAATAGCATTTCTTCCCATTTAGGTGGATTTCCTTAGTGGCCTTACATTTTGAGGTTTTTGAGTTTGTTTTTTTTAAAGCAGTAACCTTAGCTTAAAGCAAAAATTATCTTCATCGTCATCTTGTTATGGTTCTTAATTTACTTCTTCTTAATAAATGAAAATATATTTTAAACTTTAAGCGAAGAAGCAACTGTAGTTGAATCAAAGATAATGATTCTCTTTAAAGACAATGACATTACTTTATTTCTCCCCCCAAACTCAACATCCTCAAAAGAAATTACATTCACCGCCTTAAAACTTTTCCTTAGTGTGGGTTTATAAAACTATAAACTTTAAATCATTTACAATATCATTAAAGTATTTTCTATCTTTATGATATCTCAATCTATAATTCCTTAGTAAACTGAAACAAATAAAAATTATATTAATACCAAAACAAGATTTGAGATATCATTACACAAGCTATTTAATGTAAGTAGCCATAACCTATATATCAGACATTAAGATCTCCAATTACATAAGATTTTGAATTTATTCATAAATCAACATTACTATTTCTTGATGAATATGTTCATATTAGAAATATAAAACCGAAATCTGTCTAGATGACGGCATAAAAAATATTAAATAAATTCAAACAGTTTGACTTAAATCTCAATAATAACTTTATATGTTTGTACATCCCATTAAACAAATAACTATAAATATATGTTATTTTTTTTCTTCTAAAACCTTAGCGAATTCTTCGTCTTTATTGATACAAAACATGTATATCAAAGGAGTATTTTGAATCTTAAAATAAACTTCAATCTCTCTATTAATTACCAAAGCGCCAAATTTGCTGAAATAGACAGCATTTTATTCTTAAAATAATATTATTCTTAAAACGATAATACTAGAGATAGCACCAAAATAATAATAATAACTTGAGTGGCTTTAACTTTTGAAGCAATATTTTCCATTAGTACCCACTTAGATTACTTTTACTTTGACTTTATGTAATCAAGCACCACAAAGAGTACTTGATTTCCCTTATTGTTTTCACAAAAACCGTTTCCATTCTCAGTAGATAACTTATAAAATGTTAGTTATCGTTACGTATAGCACATCCTTGAAAACTTCTGAAGTATTTATTCAATGATAATTTAACTCTGGCCTTTTGAATTATATCACCTTTCAATATTCTTCATAACATTATAACAATATCTAACCATAGTGGAGCTGGTTGTAACCCTCCTAATTGCAAGAGCTAAATCAATAAAGTCAAAAACGAAATATATGCTCTCTTACAAATCCTTGTATATAAATCCCAAAATTTGTTGCGAATATTCTTTAAATTGGCAGATAATTCAGTTAAATTAGCTGAAATGAACAATTTTTTTTTGAAGATTGACTGTATATGCTCATAGCCAAATATCAACCATAGTAAAATCAAATAATTTGTAAGTCTCTTCTCAAGATACCTAGTACACATTAATATCAAGTCTTTGGATAGTAATATTAACTGTATGTGGTACTCTTGTTGTAATGATCAAAAACTGATAATAAATTCATGTCAAATAACAACCTTCCTTTAGGCCGATTAATTATTCATTCGCAAAAACCTTATAGTTGTCACATATTTATCATCACACATGTGTAAGTGATTCAGCCAAATATTAGTCTTCCTTTGGGCCGACTAATAATCGCATTAATAGCTACACACAAATATTAAACATTTCCACGAACCACCAAAATAAGATATGTCACTTTGGTGACATTTTATTTCAGTTAGTTCACTATTAATGTAAAATATATTTACAGCTGTAAAGAGACACCAAAACATATTTGAATTTATTTCTTGGTATATATACAATATATTCCGAGTGTTACACATCACTTTCAACAAATGCTTCAGATGTATATGACAACTAAAATCCTCAAATTCTAACCATGACACAACAAGTAATTTACTCAGTGAATTGGGTATAACGAATTCATTTACATCAATATATTCCCCTCATGGCATTTTCTACATGAGGACGCTGAACTTCAAGTTAATTAGTGTGATTGGACATGTGACATGGACGATACATTGATTCACTATAATCTAATGGCATGGGAAGGGCGTGCTTATCATTATGGAATGATTAAACCTTAAGAGCATGGGTTTTTCCTATTGATGGACTCAAATTTGATCCTAATTTGTGGCCTAAAGGTCGACATTTATATTTCTGACTAATCCACATATACATGGTTTCCATTGTCTAATTTTGTAGCCAATGCATATGGTTCCCACATGAGTGGGATTCGGAGTGGACAATTTGAATGTTTTCTTATCTCATTACTAGGGTATTTGACTGTTTTAGATAATACGTTCATAAAAATGAATCCAACAATACATCTAAAATAGATGCAAATAGTGCTGCATTTGGCATGTATTTTACCGTCTGCCCATAAAGTGAGATGCTCCACTGTTTAGCATATCTTAAGACATAAAGCAGAAGAAAATTAATTTCATGATTTACAGATATTTTCCATGTGATGCGACAAACTAGACAATGATCTTAGTTTGAATCCATAAACAAAGTCCATGTATTATTGCCAAGTTGATCCATCTACAGTAGTACTAACCACGGTGTGTCTTTATGCATGAATATATCCATGAAATTCCCTTGTATCTATTATAATATATATCAGCAACTTATTAAGATAGAAAAGGCAAAGGACACCTTTGAAGCAGCACCATAATTTAGAACAAAAACAAAAACAAAAATTCAATTATATGATAGCAGCAAATTAAAAGAATTGGATGACACTACTTTTCATATTGGTGACTTAATCAACCATTCACATAAAAAATTATAATAATTACTGTCAGGTTTCCATTGCAGCAAGTCCTTCTATATGACATACTTTCAAAATAAAAATTAACTTATTACTCAAACATCCTAAAATATTTCACAGCCAGTAAACATAGATTTTGTGTCAGGTTCTCCGTATGAAAGAGAGTGCTAAAGCTGGCAATGAAATAGTACGAGGCTGTTTTCTAAATCCAAATAAATAAATGGACTTCATGAATTGTCAATACAGATCCAAAAAAAAGTAAATGTGAATCAAATCTCCTAACTTTAATTTCGAAAATTCAAGACCTAAAAAAAATCATAAAACCAATTATACGTGGCTCTAATACCACTTGTTAGGATTTCAGTATACTTTAACAACGATCAATCATGATACCCTAGATCCAAATAAGTAACCCATATTGATTTAATTGAGAACAAACATAAATAATAAGTAGCAGAAGCATATCTGAATCTGTAGCTAGCTTTTGTAATACCTGAATCCATAGTTTATATGTTGTAGAAGAAGAAGAATTTGGTTCTGTCTTCCAAATTGACGCAAACCCTAGATCTGAAATTAGCTCTCTGTAGAATAGGTTAGAGAGTTTCTAAGGCTTGTGCAATTCGAGGACCATAACCCCATATTTATAAAGTTGGCATTCTATAATTCAGCCTTTTAACAAATTATAAAATGCCTTGGTATCTACATATTAGGCCCACGATAAGTTAAGCTTCAAGCCTTTTAATTCTAATCTAAATTTAGATCACTTTAATTAGGCTTTACACCAAAATAGCACAACACATTTTATTTTACATATTTGACCCAATTGTTGAAATATTCCAACAGGTAGGTATTGGATAAAAATAAAATGAACGAAAGGAAGAAAGCAGATCGAGTGAAATAATGATGGAAGAATACAAATATAATCGGGATTCTTTTGGGAAGCAAGGAGCCAAGGAAAAAAACAAACAAATGTATACATAATTATTGACAATTCATCCAATATCAGAAAAATAATAGAAGCCATGTGTCTTAAGATCTACATCAGTGTATAATAGTTTCTAGAAGGCAATCAAGTTTTTATTTGCATACACAGATGTTTAGCATATTCATGCAATTCGGTAAATAGAAGACTAACATCCATGGAAAATGCAGGAAGAGTGCACCTAAGCAATAGAATAGAGTCTCCAGACACAATATGTATGCTCTTTAGATCAAAGTTCAAATAAAAAGTTAAATATAGGATTTCCATGGTCTTTCTCCGTAATCACTTTTTCAACACATCCACCATTAAGACACTTTATGTGTATATACATGGTAAGTTACCTGAAAGGATAACCAATTCACCAATTCATAAGCCTTTAGATGAGAATATATGACTCATTTTGTCTATGGAGAAGCATGTGTTTATCATATATGATATATTTGATTAAAATAAGTTGGAAGAAAATCTTAAAATCTTATTTTCTTGCATATTTTTTTTTAGAAACAATCTCCATATAATATGAAGAACAAGTACAAACCTTGATAAATAAATATATAGCTAGCACAGTTGCCGAATTTTTTAATTCCATATTTTTTAGGGCTTTCACAATACTTTAAAAAAACGAACTTAATAATACATACGAGAATATAAAATCCACTTATAATTTGTACAGAATCTCCTATAGCAAGAACCATTACACCAACGCAAGAAATGACTTTTGGGCACAAAACTTCAAGAGGCATCTTAGCATTTTCCATTGTTTCAAAACTGTCGAGTGATCTATTGGTTGGACCATTTCTTCCAGTTCCATTCCTTGTAATAAACAATGAACCATCACATCCCTTCAAGACCATTCTAGATGTTAGATAATGAAAAATAACACAAACATCATAGCCGAAATAAATCGAATTTGAAGGATGATCAATTTAGTAGAATATTGTCCAATAGTTAAGTTCAAACCGACTGAGTACAAGATATAAGAAGTACAATAAGAGGAAAAAATCTTACTTCACTCACTCTTTACAATAATGTTGGACTGTGAATTCATTTTTGTTCATGATATAATGACACTCGTCAGCTGTTGAGATACATCGCATGTTGAAGACCTAGCAAATCAAATTCATAGTTGATTATTTAAATCTAAACTGGACATAAAATACTAGCTTGTCATATAGACACAAATGAATCAGGATTCCCTTATGATGGATCCAAATTCTCCATCCAAACAAATGTCATATTTATAGTCCATGTCCAACTTGGAGGCACCTGGTGAAATACTACTGTAATAATCAATAAAAATGTTAAACAACAAAAAAAATGAATTGCTCCAAGATGCCTAGAACTAGACTAAAAAATCTTAACTTCCAAAGAACCTAAACAAGAAGAAACTGAAGGTGGTTTCTGGGTTTCAATCACAGCACATAAAACTTTGGTCTTATCATTTAAGCAAGCATATATTTTTTAATATAAGTAGTTAAAGATTTATGAACAAGCATAAAATTTCCATTAGAACATTAACTAAAATATAGTAAAATTAGTAAAAATCAACAGTTAATGCATTACATAAACAAAATTAGTGAATATATTTACTTCAAGTCAAGTCTAATAGTTGGAGAAAAAAAATCTTAGGCAGAGACATCACAAGAAATAATTAACTGATATTCATATAACGTACTAAATGGATAAATGTCATGTGAAACAAATCAAGAAATAATTAATTGATGTCTAATACTTCAATAATGAATGGAATTTAGTCAAAAGATAAATACAAATATTTTAGTGATAACTGACAAATAAATGTAACAGAAGCTACCATACCATCCAATTAACAAACAATCGTGGCTTTCAGTCGCCAAATAAGATAGTACTAACCTGACCATGAAAAGAAACAAATACCGCCACAATTGAACAAATTATAGGAACGAAAGAAAGTAACTTGTTTGGTTAACATCATATACCATTGGCATACTATGTTTATGGGTATCAGCTGCTAATTTCCCATCCCATCTAGTACGTGAACAGTAGAAAAGGGAAAGGATCTTTTCCAAAAGTAGTGGTATAAATCGAAGTGTAAACTGAATGATTTTTCACAATGTACAAAACTATCAAATATAACTTTATTTTCTGATGCCGTGAATAATATTTCATGCATCCATTTTGTTTGTTAATATCAAGCAATGCCTAGCGTACGAAATAATCTAAAGATACACTATTCCACAGTATCAAGTGAAAGTACATTGACTGCAATTCAGACACTATCTTTGACATACAAACAAATCAGAAGAAAGAAAGAAAAAATTACCCTAGGATCTATAATAGTTTTAGTGGTTACCAACTTGAATATTACAAATGTTGATTCCTCATATTGATATAACAAGATATCAGGATAATGGCACATCAGTCTTTGTCCTGAATACAGAAAAATATGAAATTGGCAATGGGGCGGTAGGAAGAAAAAGTAGACATACCACCCATTCACTCTCCATAAATGAGTTCTTTTTGTTAAACGATGAAACTGATTTTAAGCTCCATTCGTCATCCTCAACTTTTATATTCCAAACATTTGTTCTAGCCATGGCATCGGTATATGTGCCCCTTTTATTCATCTACAAACGAGCAACCTAGTAAAAATATATACACGTCATTCTAATATATCAAAAACATATTGATTATTCAACTTAAAGCGTAGTTGACTTCTGGATTGTAATGTTGAATGAACATAGCAACAGAATCTCCAAACTTAAATTAATTTCAAATTAACTTGCACTAACTTAAATGACAGGTTTAAAAAGTTCTATGTAGGCAACAACGTAAGTATATTCAAGTATGAAAAGTTTTTCTCCTCTTATAACTAGTTTCAACATATCAAAGAGGTATAGAGATATACCTCAACTTTGCAATTTGAAAATTCTCCATTCAAACCATAGTTCTCGAATGACCCATAGGCAGTAGCATTTTCTGTTGCTATATTCCTTAGCATTGGGTTGTCCCTTTAGGGCAACCACCATGCTTTTTCCAGATTTGTTGTATAGAATATCTTGTGGTGTAATCACCTTGAACCGATGAAAGAATCACTTGGCTGTTGACCTTATTTCTCAGAGTTAAAAAGAGTACTTCATATTTTTCAAACTTAAACATCTTCAGAAAGTATCAATCTAGAAAAGAAAACAACGTCTTAAATGATGCATGGATATAGTAGATGCATATAATCTTTGAATACACAATAAGAATTAAATACAAATATCCACAAATAAATTTTATTTTCACTTTTATTTAATTACTATTTTTGTAGTAACCTAGAAAAGAAAACAGCGTCTTAAATCACAACGCATAAAGTACTCGTACACAGTTGTTATGCTAGCGCTAAAGAAAAAACTTTTAAAGGATAACAAGTTTGCTATATAGGAAAAACCATCAAATTAATGCAGAGATTAATTATAATTCATGTAGTAGCTTATACCATGATTATAATTCATGCAGTAGCCTAAATCATGATTTTAATACCATTCTTTGTAAATGTTACTTAAGGCACTTTGTAAGGTGGTTGCCAAAGCTGCTAAAGATATAAAGCAGCGTATTAGACGAGCTAGGCAAAAAGTAATCTTATAATACCAATTTCATAATGATGGAACTTAATCTCTTTTGTGTAGACAAAGATATACATTATGAATCGCTATGCCTTCGGACATAAAAATTAAGATATTTAAATAGATGTTGTATGCGCAAACATTTGAGATATTATTTTATTGATCCATAAATGCATATAATAAACTTAGGGCACAAATCTAATTTGCATTCCATTTGTGTTGACGTCAAAAGTTGGTCACTAGTGACAGTCAACCCCCAGTCGTGTGGAGAGCACACGATGAATGATCTCAAAATATAAATAAGTAAAGAAAACCGGGAACACGCAAGACATTTTATAGTGGTTCAGCGAAGATGGTGCCTACGTCCACTTTATATATTGATTTTTCTTTTGTAATTACAAGTACAACACTCTTTCTATTTGAAGAAAGAAGAAGTAGAGTTGGCTATTTTTGCAGTAAGACGTGATAGTCAGAAGTATTAAGTGGAGAGTAGAGCATCCAAAATAAGGTCCTTTTCCATTTTGAGCTTGGTTGTATTTATAAGTGAGGAAGTGGGCTGAGTGGGCCGCCAAGTGGCTTGCCTCTTTTGTGGTGCTTGGGCACATGGAGCTCGATCATTGGAAGTAACTGCGGCATTGGAACTCGGTCAACAGCTGATTAACAGTACGCTCGAAAATGGTGTCTTAAGTGATGCTCATAGTAAAGTGTATCGAAAGTAGAGCTTTGTCTGAAAGTGGTTGACTGCCTTTGTTTAATTGAGAATTGGTCTGGGTAAAGAGTAATTCAGCTGGATATCTTATGACGAATCCAGGATATTTTGTCGATCCGATTTTGATGGAAGTGATTGACTCGGTCAGTCTGGAGGAGCGATTCTTCTGGGTTCGATGAGTCGTTGTTTGAGAGAAAATAGCTCGGGTCAGCCTTGGTTCTGGGGAGTTTTGAAGGAAGCTGGCTTGAGCTGAAACTTTCCTGGGCTTTTTGGAATGCGACTCGTTCCTTTGATCGATTGATCGTTGTTGGAGAGAGTTTTTGGATATTACGCATCAATACATTGAACCGCGACAGCTTTTGCTAAAAAGTTGGTCAACACTTTGCCCCGTGGAAAATATCTTTCTTGGTAAAGGAGGTGTGTTCTGATCCTTGTATCAAAGTCCAATATGCGATGGCTGCGCCGAACCATATTAAGGTCGGAAATCCGACGGTCTGGTGGTTGGATTAAGACCAAAAAACCGAAGATCGAGACAGATCGTATTAATGTCAGAAAACCGACAACCGTCGAGCTCCGTATTAAGGTCGAGAGTGTAGTTGTTAACTCTGGTTGTGAGAACCATTACCTGCAAAGATTATATGGGTCATTCTCGGTCTAGAGAAGGTTCTGGTTTTGTTTGGGTGAGTATTAACCATACTCGGCTTAATGATAAGGGCGATCAGTAATCACACTTGGATTAGAGAGATGGTGAGTATTAACCATACTCGGCTTACTGAGTTGGCGAGTATTAACTATACTCAGCTTATGGTTTTTATGGTTGTGGCGAGTATTAACCATACTCGGCTTATGGAGGTGGCAAGTATTAACCATACCTGCCTTATGGAAAGTGTCAACCATGCTCGTCTTATATAAGATCATTCGCTAAGTCTTAATGAGTGAAGAGTGCACTCAGCTTGAAAATAAATGGGTAAGTAAAGTCCATACTCGGCTTAAAGAAATTTGACCGTACTTGGCTCGAGGAGTAGGTTTAATTATGGTGGTAGGCTTTTGATCTTGTGTTTCAGATGATGGCTTAATACTGACCACATTCGGGTTAGTGAGCGTCAGTCACGCTCGTTCTATATCATTCAAACATAATACATGTTTGCAAAAGAAAGATCATTATTTACTAAAGAACTATTACAAGAAGATGAAAATAAATTCTAAGAGGACAGATGCTGATTCCAGAGCATGCCTAAGAGCTAAATCCTAACCCCGTACATCTGTATATCAACATATTCTTTTTGTTGAAAGAAAATGAAAATACAATAAGACATCTAAATCTTATTAATTGATGATAATGCCACGAGTGCTAGGCTCAAGGACCATTCCGTTTCTAGGAACTCGAGGAACGGCCTGAGGAGCTTGGGCAGAATATGATGGCGGCATGGCCTGTGTGTTCTTTTTGACGTACTTTAGAAGCTCCCATCGCCTAACTCTATCCTCAATGAGATCGTGTAAGCTCCTGCATTCGTTGGTGCTATGACCAACTATGTTGTGGAACATGCAGTGCTTGCCAGAATCGAGCTCCTTTTGAGTTGATTCTCTTCGAGGAGATTTTGGGAAAGTTAGGGATCCTCGTACGTCATAGTAGATGTCGAGCGAGGAAGAATTAAGCTCGGTACATTGGTCATACTTGCCCTCTCTCCGAGGTCATATGTTGCGTTCGTTCTTTTCTGAGGCCTCTCCTCTTCTTTTATTCTAGCCATTGGTATTGGATGGACCTCCTTGTTTGGTGGCGAGGACCTCGAGGCTCTCCATCTCAATGCTGGCATCTTCTTGTCGGAGAAAGCGCTCGGCTTCTGCATAGAAATTCTGTAATGACCTGAAAATCCCCCTTATGGGAAATCGCCGGATACACTAATATTGGGCATATGACACATGAGAACAAATAACAGAAGACTTTTATAAACATTATAATAATGTTACATCAGAGTACAAAATATCAGAGTACATAGAATAAATAATGATACAGCGGAAGATTAATTCACAATAAACTTAATACAATGCATCGGAAGACTATCATTGCTCTGGCCACAGCTTTAAGCTTCGATCCAGAATCCTGCCTAATAAATAGATATCAGCAAAACAAGCCACTCGACTGCCCGTGTGGAAAAGTGGGCACCCGAGTTTGCAAAGTGAAACAAACTACGAGTCAGTCATGGGACTGGTATGAGAAAACTTACTTAACTTGTCTAACAATAATAAGGCTAATCACAGGACCATGTCGCTAACGCGGAACAGGTTTACTCCATTGGATTGCCAGTGCAATAAATAAAGTAAATCACTAAACAATGCAATACTTTTTGGAAAAATGAAACCATTATAGAACTCAAGTACCATCACACAATGCAACCCAAACCGGAGGATAGAGTTTTACCTTATAATGGTCAAAAATGCTTGATATGATAAAACGGATTTGATATTATTTTTAGTGCATATATGTTTCAAAAAACATTTCAATCATAATGTATCAATCATAGACGGCAAAACTACCATATACTATGTTGCCATACTAGTTATACAATCAAAACCGCATGGTGTCATATTGGAAGTTGGATTTCCATTATGAACCAAGGCAAGAGATCGCCCTTACCGAATTTGAGACTCTCTGCCCGAGCCTCAGGACAAGTACTCAGTCAAGCCCTTAGGAGCTATTGGGCCGGTGCACACAGTGGATTATATAAAATTCCTAAACAATACGTCTCCCCGCCCTATGGGGCGTAAAATAGAGCCACTAGGGAGTCAAATACCGAGGTGCGCCACAATCCATCATCCACGTAAGTAGAATTTCTGGGCTCTATACCATGACACCACTCCTAGCTAGAAAGAAATGCATGTTCTCCCAGGATCCTTCTCCCATTTCTGGTTCATACTGGGGTGTGAGGCTCGCGAAGTATTGCTACACAAGGCTATGATAAATAGAGACGTGCTTTGATCATCAACCATAAGGCTCTGCTTTTCAACAAAAGCCTTGATCATTTGCATCTTAGCATGTCATATTGTCAATCCATACAATACCATTGATTTCTACCAATATATAACCTCTAAGCTCGTACGTATCAAAGAAGGGTGTTAAGCAAGTGGATAAATTCTCTGCCACCAAAAAGATATATATTTAGCAGATATCAACGAATACAACATAAAGGAATACAACATCAGACATACCATCCATTTACAAGTCTGTTCTGGGTCTGAACAAAACCGTAGACACCTTATTCCTCATCCCATATGTCCAATACAGGAGAGAGGATTCTTGCATATCCGTCGATCTCCAAGTACTTCTGGACGATTACCACTTATTACCTTGTCTTGGGATGCCTCCTAATCAATACATTAGTAATCATCCAAACGATGTGAAGACCTCCGGTCTTCAACCATTGTCTTCATCTTCGACTTTTAATCACCGTACTAATTATTCAAAATGGGTTGAACCTGGTCTTTCCAAATAACCCGTGTATTTTATAATCAATAGTTAACTACTATGGAAACACATCATATGCCTCACTCCAATTCAGAATATTCTTTTAAATAAATATTCACATTATTAGGGAATGGTTCCCATTAATTTTATCAAAGATAAATTCTTTTAAATTTATTCTTTAATCTTCTTTTTATAGATTCATTAAAACACCAATTTGGTTTTAATATCAAAATCATTACTTTCTGATTATTCAACTTTAAGAAATTAATCTTGACTGTAACCGGGTTAAAGAACCAATTTCGTTTAAAACACAGTTCACGATAAACCCAAAATGTAACGAACTAGGATTTTCGACTCCGAAATTCAACACAAAATTGCCGTGTTGACTATTCAAACATCGTAAATTCTTGTTCATTAATAGAAAGAAGTTAGATAGTGAGAATAGATAAGCTAGAAAATTAGAATAGAAGAAGAAGATCACCACAGAACAGAATCAGAGTAATACGAATCTCTCATCGGAATGAATAAAATATATTGTAACATAACTTTGAAATAAACAGTATATATATATAATAACATTATCAGAGTACGACACTTACAGTGGAAATAATAATAGCTATATAATCCTGAAGCCTCCTACTTCAAGCTCCTCCAAGTATATCTGTAAAGACCTGAACTACTTGACTGCCCGTACAAATTTGGGCACCCAAGAGTTTAGGGAAAACAAAACAAAATAAACTCTGGGTCAGTCAGGGGACTGGTGTGAGTAAACTCAAATCATTTAGTTTAACTTTTCAAAATCCTTTCAAAAGAAAAGGTAATCGTAAAACCGATCCACGCATAAACACGGACGGTTTTTACCTTACGATAACCCAAAACACTTTTGGAAATCAATACTTCTCTGATATTATAATAATGTCCAATCACAAGTAATTAACGATCTAGCAGAACGCTTGCATCTCACGTTCCACATATATAGTATACAAACAAAACCGTGGGCGCTTATTGGAGGTTGGATTCCGACTATGACAAGGTATGGGACCACCTTCCGATAGTGTATCTCTAGAGGCGAATACACTGGGTTCAACAAGAACGTCTTGCAACCCGGCCCACACATGACCAATCACTCATTACGCTTGAGTGTATCGAATGTATATCATCAACGGTTGGGAGCTACCCACCCTTTCTCGAAAAGGGACAGCATCGAAAATAGAGTATAGAATGAAATGGATTTTCTCTAGATAAGTGATATACACCCTAATGGGAGCGACCCACTTAGCCAAGCTACCTGCCTGATTTCTGTCATTTCCCGGTTGATGAGGTTTGAGGGCATTACGTATCCTTTGGAACACCTGACCACCATTCACTTTGAATGCCACATCGTCATACCCGTCAAATCACAAATTGATTCCTCCAAAAATACCACGGGTATAAATCTAAGAGAAACGAGTTCCTCCACCACCAAACATAAGTACGTTTGAAGAGATCAACTTATGCGATCCGTTAGATATACTCTGTCAAACATTCGTCCATTCACGTTGTCCTGGGACAGGACAATTGAAGGAACTATTCTGTAAACAGGATAGCCCTTGCATAACTCCGTCTTCAATTACCTTCATCATATTTGATCGCAATGCTAACGTCCATACAGAGTGGTTTTTAAATAATAAATCTGATCCCGATCTCTCTGTATTAACGATGGAAAAATGATCAAAAATTTCGATAATCGGTGATTTAACTATCAAAGAAAAATAGGTGTACAACCAACGATCTTATTTCCAGATAGAAATTCGATCGATCAATCAACGTTCAACATTTATCTCCTTTAATTTAATTTATCATTAATTTATTCATTTCTCATTACTATATATTTGTAAATTCTTATTTTCTAAATTCAGAAAATATATTTTATTAATCATTGGAAAACATTTCCGTATTTGCTCCATTCCTTATTTTCTGTATTAGAAAACATTTCTGATTGTTATTTAGAAAACATTTCCAAAAACTCTTTCATTTGTTTTAAACAGATGTTTAAATAAAACATCACTAAGCCAATTCAAACCATTACACTCATTATCTAAATTCACTTAATCAACCTTCATTATCGAACCTTACCCATCCCTGTGTTAAAAACAAAGCCAATCAATTTGGGGTATAATTTACCTCTCAGACCTTAACTGAATAACATTCCTAACCTCGAAATAGACAAAGTTCAACTTGTAAATCTTTAACAACTTCGTTACGTAACTCAGATTCTATTTATAAATCTACTTCTTTATTTTAAATGTTGATTATAACTATAGCGTTATAATCCCTTCTTCTTAAATATCCAACTTCAAAATATAACTTTTATTCCTTAATTTAACTAAATAACTAAACCACTAATCTATTAATAAATAAGTAAATCTTGATTAAAAACGAAAAGTAAATATTACTTTCCCGAATTCGATATAATCGGATTCAATGTATAATTCTCTTTTTCGAATAATCTCTATTCGATAACTCCTTTTCGAATAAACTATATTCGATAACTCTTTCTTCGAATAACTATATTCGATAATCTCTCTTCAAACGATTTACATTAATTAACTTTCTACGAATGATTTACATTCGATTAATCTCCTTTCGAATAAAATATATTTGATTAACTCCTTTAATTTTATTCGAATAAACTATTTCGATTATCTCCTTTGGATTAACTCATTTGGATTAACTCGGTTTGATTAACTCATTTTGATTAACTCAACTCGATTAACTTACTTGGTTAACTTAACTTATTTTACTCAACTTATTTAACTCCTATCTAATAACTAATATTTGATTAATTTATATTCGAATAACTATGTCTGTTTTAACTTTATTTCGAAAGGCTAATATTCGATTTAACTCCATTCACTTGATTCTAGATCGCAGTGATCACAATGGTTACGCCTGATTCCCTCAGGAAACATCTGATCGCCGTAGGCTATCTGCAGCCCTGCGAATTACGCTAGCAGTCATACGATATGGAAACTCATGCTGAATAACTATGTTTGACTAATTCTATCTCAAATAACTATATTCGAGCAACTCTAATTGAATAAATAATATTCAATTAATCCTAATTCGATTAACTATGTTCAATTAACTCTATCTGGTTAACTCTTACTGGTTAACTCTAACTGGTTAACTCTAATCAATTAAACCTAATATATTAACTCTAACTCTAACCGATTAATTCTAACTCTAATCGATTAACTCTAACTCAAGTCGATTAATTCTAACTCTAATCGATTAACTCTAACTCAAATCGATTAATTCTAATTCTAATCGATTAACTATAATTCAAATCGATTAATCCTAACTCTAATCGATTAACTATAATTCGATTAACTCCTTTTGATTTAACTCTTCGTCCATATTCAGTTCCAAATATCGATGTTGAAATCGATTCTTACTTCTCTATATAAGTCCTGACTTATATATTCTATTTATCCAATGATAAACATTTCATTTGATTTATAAAATATTATTTATAAATTTATCTTTTCCACTTATCTGTTAAAGTAGATTTCTATTAAAAATCTACTTTAAATTTATATTCTATTATACCCGTGTGCGAAGCATGGGTCTAAACTTTCCTAGCGTAAAATTTTCTTTTTATACACTTCTTCATTTTTCAAGTATTTCTTTTTTTATAATCTATTTATTTTATAAATAAATATAACTTTTATTTTATTTTATTTATCAAATGATAAATATTCCTTTTATAAAATCCTTTGATTTTATAGATATTTTATTTTTGAGATACACTTTTAAAAGATCTTATTTATTTTCTAAATAATATTTCCTTTACTATTTGTTATACAAATATTTCCCTTTTCCATTTGTTATACAAATATTTTCCATTTTTATGTGTTATACAAATATTTTCCTTTTCTATTTCTTTGATTTTATAGTTATTTTCTTTTATAAATTCTTTATCCTTTTATATATAAAAGCCATTGATTTTATATAAATAATTTATTTTCAAATATACTTTGAATATCCCCCTTTTTCCATCCTAGTATTTCTCACGGTATTTAAAATACCAAATAACAATGATAGATATCATTCAAACCCATATAATCAATAACAGAATATATATCACATCATATATCAAAATATATGAAAAACAGTAAAATAAATGTTGAGGAACCCAGTTGGGTCCCTCCGACCTGTTTCCCTGCATCCACAGATGTTAATCACATGACTAACACGAATATGAAATATACTGATAAACAGAATTACTATTCGATTAACGATTTATATATATATATCGTTATCTACATTTTCAACCAATTAACTAGCAATTCAGCCAAACAGTCAACACATAGCAAATAATCATCATTTATCATTTCTAAAATTACGTTATGAAAATATAACAAAGAAGAGTTAGTGAGTTTTACTCACATTAGACAGTTATCATTAAATAACGATAAATTGTCATTGATTCGATTCAGGCGTTTAATTTCACCATAAATCCAAACGAGCTCCAATTCACTCTCGGTCAGTTCCATGGTGTAGCCACCGTCCATATGATCCCAACGGATCTGAACGTTCGAAATTCTGATAAGGTATGGTCGAGATATTGTAATTAAAACTTTGCACAAACATTTGAATTAAACTAAACTAATTATTTTAGTTATTGGGCTTTTAACCTTCTTATTGTCTCCATCCCATCACACCCACTACCCAACCGCGCTGTGCTTCCTCCCTCACCACAAATGTCGTGACCTGCTCCTCAATTACAATAGCCATTTTTGATTCTTCCTCTCCAACCCGTGCATCCCTTCTTCAATAATAAATTAAATAGAAAGCACCATAATTCCTCTTATCCCTCTCTCTCTCCCCTCATACCACTCAACCCCTACTCGCACGCCTCAAATGATCTCCAATGGTTCGGCCTGGATGCGACTACAGTATTTCGAGCGACGTCTTTTGTCACTCATTTACCCTAAAATCTCACAACAGATGCTAAATCCAATTCTAAATCCAACAACACTCTTCGATTTAGCTCAGAATCCCTTAGTTCGACAAAAATCAAAGCCCTAATCTCACTGTCGAAAAACCTCACCACAAACATGAACGTCGGACATAAAAAAAAACCCATATAGAGATGTAGAGAATCCTTTCAGTGACTCAAACATATATATTTCATGAATTTAGGATTTTGATATGATTTGTTATGATTTTTGGAAGGAGAATTTTCATGTTTTACTTTTCTATGATGGCGGCGAAATGGTTTTGACGAAGGGAATATGTGTATTAGGGTTAGGAGAGTTGAGGGTATTATATAGGTAGGTTTTTATATTTTTCTATTCGATTTTTATATTCATTTTAGTGAATCGTTGTTTGCATACGCTGTTTAAAAATCCCTGTGATCACACACAATAACTAAAAATCATGAAAATTGGCATGCAACTACAATTTGACATTAAGGTCCTAACGAAACTGGTTTCATCGAATTCCGACTGCACTTTCTCACACAACGTATTTTTAACCGTCAAAACATTGATTGTTTTTCACATTAAAATCCCATACGGCCACATACTGACTTCAAATATCACGGAACTTGATGTCTAACAAAAATTTAATATTGCGGATCCAACAAAATTAGTTTCATCGAATTCCGACTTCGTTTGCAAAACTGGCTATTTTTAAAGCTTTAATTAACCCATTTAAATATATAAATATATTTAAAAATAATTAAATTTAATATTTAAAAATAAATATTATCGTATATATTCACAATAGAATATCATATAGCTCCACTGGGATTTACAACTCATATTCAAATTCCGGTTGAATCGATATTCAATTTATATTGAAAAATCCATTTATAATATAAATAAATCACTATAATTTATAAAAGAATTCCATAGCGACTTTTTGAAAATTTGATTTGGACATAAAATCTAAACAACGAAATCCTAATTTTTCTCTTCCATTAGAAAAATATACTTCACCAGCTCCGAACGTTTCTTGTTTCACAGAAATCCGGTTTAAAACGAATCTTGTACATTCAGTTGAAGTTCAAATCGCCAAATTACGAACTACCGCGCCATTTCAGGCTCGATTTTAATTATAATATAATTATACATTCAACTATAATTATACGTTCAACTGCCGTTAAAATAATATATTCGTTATTCTAATTCAATTCTAAGCTGAATTATATATTTTAAAATTGTTCAGTTCACACCATATCGTCAATTCACTATTTCCGACTATTCCGAAATTAAATATATTATTCTATTATTTATTTTAATTAAATATTCAATATTACTTAATTCTGGTCGTTTTAAATAACCAAACCATTATTTAAATAATTAAATAAATTATTTATATACCGTAAAAATACGGGTTGTTACACAAAATCATCCTCCATTAAATATGGAATTTTCACAGAAATCAAATCAATATATAATCGATATAAATTTCCGTTTCAGACTAATAATATAAATGGAATAACGGCAAAGCCTTTTAAGTTCCATATATAATAATGGTCTTCTTTTACAGAAGCTCATCTCGATTTTTACTAAATCGAATCCCATTCAATTCCAATTTCTTCTATGAAACTGGAAAACTTTACTTTTGGAAAATTTCTATTAAATCTTAATAAAAGATATATAAATTCCAAATTATATTCTCACTGTTAATTGGGTTAAAGAACAAATGTCGTTAAAAACACAGTTCACAATAAACCCAATTCACATTTCATTTTATTCCAATTACTAAATATAATTGGAAACTCTAATAACCTTAATTAAAAGATTTATTCTTTTCTAAAATGGGTTTCAGAACAGTGTTATTTAAGACATCGTTCACGACAACCCAAAATCCAATTTATTATTTATTTAATTTCAATTAAATATTAATTCATTGGAAAACTTCATTAAATCTTAATTAAAATGTTTATTCTTTTCTCAACTGGGTTTAAGAACAGTGTTATTTAAGACACCGTTCATGACAACCCAAAATCCAATTTATTATTTATTTAATTCAAGTTAAATATTAATCAATTGGTAAATTTCATTAAATCTTAATTTAAAAGATTTACTCTAGTAAATAACTAGTTCATTTAGATAAAAATGTATTTTTATGGTTTCAAATATGGAATTTTTCATCAAATTTTTTTAAATCATTTATTATGATTTTACATAATTTTTCCATATTTTTAATAAATTTATTAAGGCCTATACAATCGGTTTCCAATAACGGCCACCGAACTGCATCCATAGAACCCTTTTTCAAATTTGATTTGGACATAATTCCAAATACAACCGTTAGACTTCAAAAGTTTTGTATTCATTTGAAAGCTATTTTCGATACGAAACTAACGGTTCCAGTTTTAGGAGAATCCGGCGATCGGCTCTCCCGTTACATCAATTTGAAGTTAACGGTCGATATTCGTGAACGGTCGCTGCGCGGCGCGTCCTAATCAGGCCATTTAACATATATATATATATATATATATTTAATTTCCAATTTAAACGTATTTTATAAAATATTTATATATTCATTTTAAAACGATTTTAACTTCATTTTCAATTTTAAATCAAAATTGAATATTCTATATCTTTATCATATTAGAACATTAATATTTTTAAAATATTAGATTTTGAAATCACTACTTTCGGATATTAATTATAAAATGAAATAAATCGATCGATAAACCCGTTCGGGTTAAAATGGCGTTTGCTACTTAACTCGGCTTCATATTTTTATGTTTTTGTGTCCATCCAAAGATGGACATAAAAATCATAATTTATTTCTTCATTGAATATTATTTTAAAATATTCTTTATTTTAAAAGATTCTATATTCTAAAATATTATTTATAAAAAAGATATTCTGAATCGGAATGCGACTCAATCAATTACCATATAATTTCAGTTATATGGATTTCATACATCGCATGTATACAACAATAATGATAAATAATCATTAAACAATCCATTCACATCTATAGTGAAGTATTACAACTGTGTTAGCATTGAAATAAGTGAATAACGCTCATCACAGGCTGTCAGTCCATTGATTGACATACAACTAAATATTGGGGGTAGTGTATGTCAAATATCACGTCAATACCCGTATGGGGTTTTCAGACAAAAACAGTTCATTTAGATAAATCATTGTTAATAAATCAAACCAATTATAATTTGGTTTGAATTATTTTCTATTTAACAAATTTTCACTGTTTAAATTATAAATGGATATTTATAATTTAATTTCAACTGCCATATTAATATTAACATTATTATGATAATGTTTTAAATCTAGCACAAATCATATTTTTAACATACGACCAATTTTCAAATATTACTAACATAATAATGATAATGTTTTAATCTTGAACATATTTTTGTATTTCTAACTAATGATCATTTTAATCATTTTTATATGCACTATAAAAATGCAAATTTTATCATTGACATATTTTAACAAAAAATTATCTAATAAAATGACATTTTTATTTTGACATTGCATTATTCTAAAAAATTGAAATTTTTGATTCAAATGACATCATTCTAAGTAAATGACATTTTTATTCACATGACATTATTCTAACAAAAAAATAGTTTTAATCTAACATACCATGATTCTAACAAAATGATATTTTTAATCTAACATAACATGATTCTAACAAAATGATATTTTTAATCTAACATAACATGATTCTAATAAAATGATATTTTTATTTAACATAACATGATTCTATGTTTCTAAGGACAAATAAAAAGAATTTTTTATTTTCATAACATTTTCTATGCTGCTAATGACAAATAAAAAGAATATTTTATTGTCATAACATTTTCTTTGTTCTTTAATGACAAATAAAAAGACAATTTTGTCTACACACATGTTTTCTAATTCTAGCGACAAAATAAAAGACAATTCTATCTACATGTATGTTTTAATTTTAATGACGAAATAAAAAGATAATTTTATCTACATGCATATTTATAATTCTAATGACCAAATCAAAATGACTATTCTTACTCGTACACAAATTCAATGTTTTACTTGACAAAAATAAAAATGAATATCTTTATTTGTTTACAAATTCAATGTTAAATGTTGACAAATAAAAATGACTACTTTTAATATTGACAATTCTAATTCAATAAGAATGACCTTTTAACATTGACAATTCTAATTCAATAAAAATGACCTTCTAATATTGATAATTCTAACCCAATAAAAATGACCTTTTAATATTGACAATTCTAACCCAATAAAAATGACCTTTAAATATTGACAATTCTAACTCAATAAAAATGACCTTTTAATATTGACAATTCAAACTCAATAAAAATGACCTTTTAATATTGACAATTCTAATTCAATAAAAATGACCTTTTAATATTGGCAATTCTAATTCAATAAAAATGACCTTTTAATATTGACAGTTCTAATTCAATAAAAATGACCTTTTAATATTGACAGTTCTAATTCAATAAAAATGACCTTTTAATATTGACAATTCTAGTTCAATAAAAATGACCTTTTAATATTGACAATTCTCAATAAAAATGTCCTTTTAATATTAACAATTCTAATTCAATAAAAATGACCTTTTAATATTGACAATTCTAATTCAATAAAAATGACCTTTTAATATTGACAATTCTAATTCAATAAAAATGAAAATTTTATATATTACATTTCTAATGCAACAAAATTTACATTTTATTTTATCAATTTTAATACAACAAAATATTCCATCAAATCAACAGATCATCATAACAGCATCAATCAATTTAAATCAAATCACGTACGTGCCAGAATTTCTAAACATGAAAATAATCAATTTATTTTTGATTATTTAAAAAGAAATCTCACCTTGATCGGTTTTGAAATCAATTAATAATGACTATTTTAATAAAATTAAACAAGTGTTTAATTTTATCCAAAAATCCTTCTAGCTCCGTTTTTGTTCTGATTTGTTCTAACATGTTGTGCTTGACAAGAGGATTCCAATCGATCTGAAATCGTCGAATTCCGACGTCATATGCAAAAGTTATAAAGGTTTAAAGATTAATCACATTATTATTTAATTAAATAAACCAAATTTAGTTAAGGATTTTTAAATTAACCTCATCCTTAATTAATCTATCATCGTTCAAATTGTCTGAATGCTGAAACCCAAACATCGACATCAAATTCCTCCGGTGGAGCCACATCCGACCAGACCCAAACGTCGCCTTTAACCCCCTCTTCCCGCACCCCAACTATCTCGCCACTCGCACAGCCCTCTGCTCGCAATAGGCCTTCGAACTTCACTACTTTGAGCTCGGATTTCGAGCTGATTCTAACACGATAAATAATCAATGCCGTATGGATCTAAAGATCATGGATTTCCCTTCGATTTTTGCTTTAGAAGATTCTTAAAACATTATATGGATTTAGAGGTATTAAAGGAGGAAAAATCAACGATTTTGGCCCTTCATGAAAGGGTGGCAACGACAGATAGAAGATTAGGGCTTTAGAACGTAATTTGCATTATATATTATATTATTATTTTACTTATTTAATTACTTTATACTACGAAGGCTCGTTAATTCCAAATAGCTCCAAATCCAGCCCAAATAATGTTGTCCCTAACCAAATACCCCTATTTCGGACATAATGGGATAGATCTCATCAGCCCATTCCATTATTTCAATCCATTTTTCTTTAATTTAAAATATAAATCATTTAATTATTTAATTAGATAGTAAATTTTAATTTACCGAGCTCACATACTGACTCCAAAAATCATGGAAAAATTATATTTAGCTTTGTTTTGATGATACAGTCCTAACAAAACTAATTTCGTCGAATTTTGAGACCGTTTGAGAAATGGCCATTTTCTGGTCGATCCAAATTGATTGAAATTGACAAAACACATTTTCTTTTGCCACGCTCACATATTAATTCCAAAAATTATGAAAATTGGAATCCTGCAATAATTTCACATTACGGATCCAACTAGGTTGATTTCCTCAAAAACGAAGTTCGTTTTGCAAAATGGATAATATTAATATATATATATAAATTCCATAGCGACTATTCTAAATATTTAAATGGCCATAACTTTTTATTCCCATTATGAAATTTCAATTTTTCACATTAGATGGAAAGATATTTTTAAATAGATTTAAATATTTTTGGTTTAACCAAAATCCGATTTATTTTGAATCTTGTACATTCAATCAAAGTTTAATTTTCAAAATGCCGCGCCATTTCTAACTCCTTTTGTAATTAAATTAAATATATTCGTTTCCAACTTTGATTTTAATAAATTTTTCGCCATTATTATTTAAAATAAATCGTTTTAAATTTTTGAAATCCATTGAAATTGTTAAAATAAAATTTTTAAATTGGTTCCAAAATTCCGGGTTGTTGCAATCTCCCCCACTTAAAATCTTTTCGTCCTCGAAAATGAACGGAGCTGAAAGTTATTTAATTAATCAACACAATTTTCATTCTTTTATTGGTTTCAATAATTTTATTAGTTGAACTAATAATTATGCAACACAATCATAAATCAAATAGTTGATTAAATTTTCAAATATATAGCTTTTATATATTCAAAATTCATATTTCAAAAATCGGATTATATATATAATTGCAAATACATTAATTATAAACTTGTCACTCTCAACTCATTCTAGGGAATTTCCAACCCCATCTCTAATGAGTTCCTCATTCTAGGATGCTACTGTTCCTATCTCTAATGAATTCCTTTATAGGATATTATTAATCCAACCTCTGATGAGTCTTTTATTCAGTTCTAACGAGTTGTACCCCAAAGATTTGAACTAACCAAAGCTCTGATACTACATGTAATGACCCGAAAATCTCCCTCGCAGGAAATCGCCGGATACACTAACTTTGGGCATACCACATCAGAACAAATAACAGAAGACTTTTATAAACATTATAATAATGTTACATCAGAGTATAGAATATCAGAGTACAACGAATAAATAATAATACAGCGGAAGATTAATTTACAATAAACTTAGCACAATGCAGCAAAAGACTATCACTGCTCTGGCCATATCTTTAAGCTTCGATCCAGAATCAAGCCTAATAAATAGATATATGCAAAACAAGCCACTCGACTGCCCGTGTGGAAAAGAGGGCACCCGAGTTTGCAAAGTGAAACAGACTACGAGTCAGTCATGGGACTGGTATGGGAAATCTTACTTAACTTATCTAGTAATAATAAGGCTAATCACATGAACACGCCACTACGCGGATCGGGTTTGCTCCATTAGATTGCCAGTGTAAGAAATAAAGTAAATAGTTAAACAACACAATGCTTTTTAGAAAAATGGAACCATTATAAGACTCAAGTCTCATCATACAATGCAACCCAAACCGGAGGATAGAGTTTTACCTTATAATGGTCAAAACTGCTTGATACGATAAAACAGATTTGATATTATTATTAGTGTTTATATGTTTCAAATTTTTTTTTAATCATAATGTATCAATCATAAACGGCATAACTACCATATACTATGTCGACATACTAGTTATACAATTAAAACCGTATTGTGTCATATTGGAAGTTGGATTTCCATCATGAACCAAGGCAAGGGATCGTCCTTACCGAGTTCGAGAGTCTCTAGCCAGAGCCTTAGGACAAGTACACAGTCAAGCCCTTAGGAGCCATAGGTACGGTCCATACATGTATTAGTGGATTATATAAAATTCCTGAATAATACATCTCCCCGCCCAATGGGGCATAAAATAGAGCCACTAGGGACTCAAATACCGAGGCGTCTCGTAATCCATCATCAACATAAGTAAGATGTTTGGGCTTCATACCATGACACCACTCCTAGCTAGAAAGAATCGCATTTTCTCCCTGGATCCTTCACCCTTTTCTGGTTCATACCGGGGTGTGAGGCTTGCGAAGTATCGCTACACAAAGCTATGCTAAATAGAGGTGTGCTTTAATCATCAACCATAAGGCTCTTCTTTTTAACAAAAGCCTTGATCATTTGCATCTTAGCATGCCACATTGTCAATTGATACCATACCATTGATTTCTGCCAATATATAACCTCTAAGCTCGTACGTCTCAAAGAAGGGTGTTAAGCAAGAGAATAAATTCTCCACCACCAAATAGGTATATATTTAGCAGTTATCAACGAATACAGCATAAAGGAATACAACGTCAGACGTACCATCCATTTACAAGTCCGTTCTAGGTCTGAACGAAACCAGAGACACCTTATTCCTCATCTCATATGATTAATACAGGAGAGAGTATTCTCGCATATCTGTCGATCTCCAAGTACGTTTGGACAATCACCACTTATTACCTTGTCTTGGGATGCCTCCCAATCAAGACATCAGTAATCATCCAAACGATGTGAAGACCTCCGGTCTTCAACTACCATCTTCATCTTTGACTATTAATCGTCGTAGTAATTATTCAGATTGGGTTGAACCCGTTCTTTCCGAATAACCCGCATATTTTTTAATCAATAGTTAAGTGTTATGGAAACACATAATACGCCTCACTCTAATTCAAAATATTCTTTTAAATAAATATTCACATTATTAGGGAAAGGTTCCCATTTATTTTATCAAAGATAAATTCTTTTAAAATTTATTCTTTAATCTTCTTTTTAAAGATTCATCAAAACACCAATTCGGTTTTAATATCAAAGTCATTAATTTATGATTATTCAACTTTAAGAAATTAATCTTGTCTGTAACTGGGTTAAAGAACCAATGTCATTTAAAACACAGTTCAAGATAAACCCAAAATCATCTTCCATTAAATATGGAATTTTCACAGAAATCAAATCAATTAATAATCGATATAAATTTCCTTATCAGACTAATAATATAAATGTAATAACGACAAAGCCTTTTAAATTCCATACATAATAACGGTTTTCTTTTACAGAAGCTCAGCTCGATTATTACCAAATCGAATCCCATTCAATTCCAATTTCTTCTATTAAATTGGAAAACTTTACTTTTGGAAAATTTCCATTAAATCTTAATAAAATATTTATAAATTCCAAATTATATTTTCACTATTAATTGGGTTAAAGAACGAATATCGTTAAAAACACAGTTCATAATAAACCCAATTCACATTTTATTTTATTCCAATTGCTAAATATAATTAGAAACTCTAATAATCTTAATTAAAAGATTTATTATTTTCTCAAATGGGTTTAAGAACAGTGTTATTTAAGACACCGTTCACGACAACCCAAAATCCTATTTAATTCCAATTAAATATTAATTCATTTGAAAACTTCATTAAACCTTAATTTAAAGATTTATTCTTTTCTCAACTGGGTTTAAGAACAGTTTTATTTAAGACACCATTCACAACAACCCAAAATCCAATTTATTATTTATTTAATTACAATTAAATATTAATCAATTGGTAAACTTCATTAAATCTTAATTTAAAAGATTTACTCCAGTTAATAATTAGTTCGTTTCGATAAAAAAAAATATTTTTATCTTTTCAAGTATGGAATTTTTCATCCAAAATCTTTTTAGATCATTTATTATGATTTTACATAATTTTTACATATTTTTAATAATTTTATTAAGGCCTTTACAGTCGGTTTCCAATTACGGCCTACGAACTACATCCATAGCGACCTTTTTCAAATTTGATTTGAACATAATTCCAAATCCAACCGTTAGATTTCAAAATACTTATATTCATTGGAAAGCTATTTTCGATACGAACCCAACGGTTCTGGTTTTAGGAGAATCCGTGTAAAAACCCTGAAAATGCGAGCCAATTTAAAAAATTTATTTTGGCGAATTTAGCGAATTTTGAATATTTTAAATGATTATTTTAAATAATAATGACGAGAAATCTATTTTGAATGGAAATCAAACGTATATATTTATATAGATCGTCGTTAGAATATAAATATTTATTTTAAATTATAAAAGGAATTGAAAATGGTGCGTTAGTTCGATAATTTGATTTCAAACTTCAAATGAATGTACCGGGTGCAAAATAAACCAGATTTTAGCGAAACCAAAAATATTTGAATCTAATTGAGAATATCTTTCCAATGAATCCGAAAAATCGAGATTTCATAGCGGGAATCAAAAGATACGCCCAATTGAAATTTTAGAATAGTCGCTATGGAATTTCGGCCCTTAAAAATGGAAATTTTGCAAACGACCTCGGATTTCGACGAAACCACTTTTGTTGGATCCGTGATGTCAAATTATTGCTAGGTTTCAAATTTCGTAATTTTCCGATTCAATGTGTGAGCGTGGCAATGGAAAACGCATTTGACCAGTTTAAGTCAATTTCGATCGACTAGAAAATGGCCATTTTTCAAATGGTCTCAGAATTTGACGAAATTAGTTTTGTTAGGACCATATCATCAATACAAAGCTAGAAAATATTTTTCAGGAATTTTTAGAGTTCGTATGTGACCCCAGTAAATTGAAATGCACGTTCAAATTCAATATATAGAGTTATATGTTGATTTTGACGAAAACTGATCGAAATGGTCGAATCAGCTTACGATACATATCCCAGTGTGTTCGGAATGGGGGTAATTAGCTATGGACGACAGGCTGTGGCTCCCGTTTCGAGGTCGAAATAAAAAGTACCTTTTTGAAATTAAATTAATTAAAATAAAAATAAAATAAAAACCTCTCCCCTCTCTCTCTATACTCTCAGCCCCCCCCTGTATCATTTCAATCGAAAGAAAAAAAAAAGAAAAGGGGAAAGAAGGCGGAGGAGCCGTCGCTCCTCCATGGGTGGCGCCACCGCGCCCCGATGAGCGCGCCCCCCCTCCGATTCCCCTCCCGCTTCCTCCTCCCCCTCCAGTCGCGTCAGAGCCCGCCTCAGATCGATTCTCGATCGGAGAAACCCCCTACCATTCGAGAGCATCGCGAGCCCCCTTCCTCTCCGACCGCACCACCACCTCTGGCCGCAGCCCCTCCCTCTCCGACGACCAACCTGAACCACCCCACCTCGCTCGGGAAAAGGACTGCATTAGAATTCCAAACAGATCCAGACGGTTCAGCAGTTCAAAAGAAAAGCTCGGCGGAGTGGAACCCTCAATGAGAAATTCTCACTTTAAATTTTCTTTTTCTAGTTATAATATATACTAGGATGCAGACGGTGTTTAGTAGCACACGACACCCGTCGTCCACAGACCATGGATGGCTTGTATGTTTGATTGTTTATTGTGGTGAAAATTGATTGTGTGACGTGAAATAAAATATTTATATAGTTAAAAATATTTGATCGTTAAAAATATTATTTTTAACGTGTGTGTGAATAAAAATATGTGTTTGTTGATTTGAAACCCCACACGGGTATTGGGATAAAATACGGCATACACTAATCCCAATGATTAGTTGTATATCGATCGATTGATTGACAAGTTGTTATAAGCGTTAGATATCTATATTTGATGCTTATACAGAGTAGTGCACTTTGGATGATGGTTGATTATTTGTCAGTGCCATTATATACATGTGTTGGGTGGAATCCATATAATTAACATTATATGGTAATTGATTGGGCCTCATTCCAATTGGGAAAATAAAGAATATTAGAATATAAAAATAGTCATGTGTTGACGATGCTCATGTGTTGAGAATACTCATGTGTTGAAACTATTCATGTGTTGAGTAAAATATTTTAACAATAAAATTTACATCTTTATCATATTTTAGATTAGAAACTACTTTATGGATGGAGTCTGATTAAAAATCAAACGATAGATACCATAATTTTATAAAATATATTATATAACAAAAATAGTCATGTGTTGACAGTACTCATGTGTTGAGATTAGTCATGTGTTGAAAGAAATATAGATTCATGTGTTGAATAGAATAAATATTCATTTGTTGAATAGAATAACGAATTTATTGAAATATATAAAGCCGTGTTGATTAGAGTTGCGCTATTTTGACGTGAGCAATATATATATCGATTATATTTGATTTTATAATGAATATAGAAAAGGTAGTGATTTCAAAATATAACGTTTTGAAAATATTATCATTTATATGGTAATGATATGAAATATTCAATTTTGATTTGAAATTGAATATAAAGTTGAAATGGTTTTGAAAACGAATTTAAAACGATTTATAAGATACGTTTTAAAAGGAAATCGACGAAATATATATATATATATATATATATATATATATATATATAATGGCCTGAATAGAACGGGCCGCGCCGTGGCAGTTCGTGAATTTCGACCACTGACTTCGAATTGACGTTGCGGGAGATCCGAACGTCGGATAAAACCGGAACCGTTGGGTTCGTATCGAAAAGAGCTTTCCAATGAATATTAGAAATTTGAAATCTAACGGTTGGATTTGGAATTATGTCCAAATCAAATTTGGAAAAGGTCGCTGTGTAATAACCCGGAAAATCTGGGCCAGTTTAAAATTTTTATTTTGGCAATTTTAGCGAATTTTGATTATTTAAAATGAATTATTTTAAATAATATCGACGAGAAACTTATTTCGAATATAATTCGACGTATATATTATATACGCCGTCGTTAGAATATAAATATTTATATATAATTATAAATAGAATTGAAAATGGCGCGGTAGTTCGATAATTCGATTTCAAACTTCAATTGAATATACCGGGTGCAAAACAATCCGGATTTTAGTGAAACCAAAAATAATGGGATCTAATTGATAATATCTTTCCAACGAATCCGAAGAATCAAGATTTCATAGCGGGAATCAAAAGATATGTCCAGTTGAAAATTCTGAATAGTCGTTATGGAATTCAGGCCCTTAAAAATGGACATTTTGCAAACGACCTCGGATTTCGACGAAACCAGTTTTGTTGGGTCCGTGATGTTAAGTTATTGCTAGATTCCAAATTTCATAATTTTTCGAATCAATATGTGAGCGTGGCATAGGAAAACGCGTTTGACCAGTTTCAGTTGATTTTAATCGACTGGAAATTGGCCATTTTTCCAACGGTCTCAGAATTCGACGAAACTAGTTTTGTTAAGACCGTATCGTCAATACGAAGCTAGAAAATATTTTTCGGGAATTTTTCTAGTTAGTATGTGACCCCGGTAATTTGAAACGTACGTTTAAAATTCAATATAGTGATTTAAATGTAAATTTTAATAAAAACTGATCGAAACAGTCGAATCAGCCTATGATACATATCCCATTGTGTTCGGAATGGGGGTAATTAGCTAGGGACGACAGGCGGTGGGTCTCGTTTCGAGTTCGAATGAAAAAGTTACTTTTTAAAATTAAAATAAAATAAAATATATAACGATTTTGAAATGAATTGAATATAAAACGATTTCGAAATGAATTGAATTGAAAACGATTTCGAAATGAATTGAATTGAAAACGATTTCGAAATGAATTGAATTGAAAATGATTTCGAAATGAATTGAATTGAAAACGATTTCGAAATGAATTGAATTGAAAACGATTTCGAAATGAATTGAATTGAAAACGAATTCAAATTGAATTGAAAGCGAATTGAAATGAATTCGAATTGAATTGAAATTTGAATTGAATAGAAATGAATTTTAAAATGAATTTATAAAGAAGAATTCAATTTTGATTTGAATTGAAAGAAAGTTGAAATTGCTTTTGAAACGAATTTTAAAAACTATTTATATAATTCGTTTTAAATAGAAATCGACGATATATATATATTATATATATTATATATATAATATAATGGCCTGAATAGAACGCGCCGCGGCAGTTCGCGAATTTCGACCATTTATTTCAAATGGACATTACGGGAGATCCGACCGTCGGATTCTCCTAAAACCGGAACCGTTGGGTTCGTATCGAAAAGAGCTTTCTGAAGAATATTAGAAATTAGAAATCTAACGGTTGGATTTGGAATTATGTCCAAATCAAATTTGAAAAAGGTCGCTGTAAGTGCAGTTCGATGGCCATTGATGGAAATCGACTGTACGGGCCTTGATAAAATTATTAAAAATAGTAATAATTTGTGTAAAATCATAAGAAATGATTTGTGAAGATTTGGGATGAAAAACTCCATATTTGAAAAGATAAAAATAGATTTTTATCGAAATGAACTAGTTTTGAACTAGAATTAATTCTATTTATTTTTAAATAAATAAATTGAATTTGAAAGGGTTTTGAAAATAACCAGAATATCCAATGATTGCATTGGAGTGGATTTGAATCGAAATTGTCTTCGGAATATTTCGATGTTGGAATTCGTGATTATACAGGTGTTGTTATGGAAATTTGAAAGATATATATTTATATCGTTATTTCCAATACGACATTTGTTAGTCGTAGAATTTGATATTGAATATAAGCCGATATATTTTCTATTCGGAGCCTTGTATTGAATATCGAATGTGATTTGGGTTTGTCGTGAATGGTGTCTTCACTAACACTGTTCTTGAACCCAGTTGAGAAAAGATTAAATCTTTTTATTTAGATTTAATGAAGTGTACCAATTAAATAACATATAATTGGAATTGAATCGATATTGATTTTTGGGTTTATCGTTTACAGTGTTTTTAAATAACACTCGTTCTTTAACCCGATGATTAATGAATGTGATTTTGGGTTTATCGTGAACCGTGTTTTTAAATGACACTGATTCTTTAACCCAGTCAAAGATTAAAACTAAGTGGAGTTTTAATGAATCTTTAATTAGATTGAAAAGATCGAAAATGGAGTACCACCAGTTTTGCTCCAGGCGATAGTTAAATCTTTAATTAGATTTGAACGTGAAATGGTAATTGAATTTACCGATAACACTGTGGTGTTAGATATGAAGTATTACCAGTTTTACTTCATGGGATAAATAGGTTGGGATTGGGAAATTAAAACAAATGATTACTTCGGTAAGGTTCGCTAATCCCGACTAGTTTGAATTGAGATTCAAAAATAGAATAAAGAATAAATTCAAGATATTTATCTTGGATAAAATTAATGGGAACCTTTCCCTATGAATGTGAAATTTAGAAACTAACTGTCGGTTGGCCTAGCAGAATGGTTTTCTGGATATTGATCTGATGTTGGTTTCGGCCTTCGGGGTTAATATTTGGGGAATTATTCTCTTGATTAATTTACGGTTAGGGACTGATGAATTGTAATGAGGCGTATGTTGTGTTTGTGTAACACTTATTTAAATTATACGCGAGTTATTCGGAAAGTCCGGGTTTATCCCATTCTGAATAACTGATACGACGATAAGTCGAAGATGAAGACGATGGTCGAAGACCGGAGGTCTTCACGTCGTTTGGGTAATTACTGATGATCTTGATTGGGCTGTACACCCAAGAAGATGGAAACAGTTAGTGATCGTCCAGACGTACTTGGAGATCGATGGATATGCGGGGTACTAGGTGCCTCCGGCTTCGTTCAGACCCAGAACGGACTTGTAAATGGACTGTGTGTCTGACATTGGATTTTAGTCCGTGTGGTTGATCTCTATTAAATATATATCTGTTTGGCGGCGGAGAATTTATTCTCTTGCTTAACGCCCTTCTCTGAGACGTACGAGCTCAGGGGTTATATATTGATGGATATCAAACGCATGGAGTGAATTGCCTGTGTGGCATGCCTAAGTGGCGATTGATCGAGGCTTCTGTTGAAAAGCAAAGTCTTGAGGTGATGATCAAAGCACGACCTTTGTGGCGTAGCTTTGTGTAACGTTTACTTCGCGAGTTTCACACCCGGTATGAACCAAAAACGGGAGAGGACCTCAGGGAGGGCATGCGTTTCCTTCTAGCTAAAAAGTGGCGTCAGTGGTTTTACACGCCCTGACGAGTTTGACTTATGTGGTTGTTGCTGTTGCGAGGCGCCTCGGATTGATCGGTCGTTCTCGAACCGATGGAGTCATTTAGTTGGCTCATTGACACCCCAAAGGGTGGGGAAACGCATGTTCAGGGTTTAAGTTTAATCCACATCGGTGGACTGGCCCTGACGATCCAAGGGTCACTCGAGCTCTGATCCTGAGACACGGGCTAGAGCGTCTCGAATCGGTTGAGGACTATCTTTTGCCTCGGTTCATAGACGGAAATCCAATTTCCAAATACGTGACATTTGCGGTTTTATTTGTAAACCTATATATGGCGACATGATATATGGTACCCATGCCGTCTATGATTGATACTTATGATTTGAAGTTGTTTTATACACTATGCACTTATGATAGTATCAAATGATTTGTTTTAAACGTATCAAGCATTCTTTGGCTGTTATAAGGGAAAACCCTATCCTCGGCTGCGTTGCATTGTGTGATGGGACCTGGGTCTTATAACAGCTTCATTTTTCTTTATTTAGCATTGCGCTGTTTGTTTTATGCACTGGTATTCTTGGGAGGAAACCCGTTCCGTGTTATACGGCGTGGTCCCCTGATTTACCTAATGATTTAAAATAAAGATTAATAACTGTTTTAGTTCTCACACCAGTCCCATGACTGACCTGGAGTTTATTGTTTTAACCTAAACTCTGGGTGCCCCTATTTTGACACGGGCAGCTAGTAGTTTTGGTTTTTGCAGATTTATATTCACAGGATCCTGGTTTACAGCTGGAACGATATCCGGAAAGCTTTGTATCCGTATATCTCTTCTAGTTGTTTATTGTATTATTTTCCGCTGCTATGTATTTAAATGTAATTTAAATCTCTGATATTTCTGTGTAATAATCATTTACTCTGTATATTCTTGTAATCTGATGCATTGTTGTAATAAGCAATGAAATGTTCTTCTGTATGTGTTCTGCTGTGGTTTGTTCTCGAACTATCCGACGCTTTCCTTTACGGGGAAGTTACGGGTCTTCACACGCTGTAAGTGCAGTTCGATGGCCTTTGATGGAAATCGATTGTACGTGGCTAGATAAAATTACTAAAAATATTTATAATTTGCGTAAAATCATAATATGTGAATTGGAAAGAACTGGGATGAAAAATTCCACATTCGAAAGGATGAAAATATATTTTTATCGAAATGAACTATTTTTAGACTAGAATTAAAATCAATTTATTTTTGAAATAAATAAATTGAATTTGAGAGTGGTTTTAAAAATAATCTGAATTTCCAATATACAAATTGGAATGGATTTGAATCGAGATTATCTTCGGGATATTTCGATGTTGGATTTCGCGATTATACAGATATGCTTGTGGAAATTTGAAAGATATATGTTATATCGTTATTTCCAATACGATATTTGTTGGTTTCAGAATTTGATATTGAATACAAGCCGATATATTTTCTATTCAGAGCCTTGTATTTAATATCAAATGGGATTTTGGATTTGTCGTGAATGGTGTCGTCATTAACACTGTTCTTAAGCCCAGTTGTGGAAAAATATTAAATCTTTCTATTTAGATTTAATGAAGTGCACCAATTAAATAATATTTAATTGGAATTGAATTTGAATGGGATTTTGGGTTTACCGTGAACCGTGTTTTAGATGACATTGGTTCTTTAACCCAGTTAAAGACAGGATATTGATTTTTGAGAGGATTAAAACTAAGTGGGGTTTTAATGAATCTTTAACTAGATTGAAATGTGAATTGATAATTTAAATTATCAAATTTGAAAATTGATCGAGAATGGAGTACCACCAGTTTTGCTCTAAAGCGATAGTTAAATCTTTAATTAGATTTGAACGTGAAATGGTAATTAACTTTACCAATAACACCATGGTGTTAGATATGGAGTATTACCAGTTTTGCTCCATGGGATGAATAGGTTGGGATTGAGAAATAAAACAAATAATTACTTCGGTGTGATTCGCTAATCCCGACTAGTTTAGAAAACCATTATACGGTTTGAAATGATATCCAAAGGAAGATTAAAGAATAAAATTAGAAGAATTTATCTTTGATAAAATTAATGGGAACCTAATCCCTAATGATGTGAAAATTTGAATAAAAGAATATTCTGAATTAGAATGAGGCGTATGTTGTGTTTGTGTAACACGTGTTTATTATATACGCGGGTTATTTGGAAAGGTCAGGTTTATACCCATTCTGAATAACTCATTCGACGGTATGTCGAAGATGAAGACTGTGGTTGATGAGCGGAAGTCTTCACATCGTTTGGGCGATTACTAATGATCTTGATTAGGCTGTACACCCATGATGAGGGAATCAGTTGGTGGTCGTCCAGACGTACTTGGAGATCGATGGATATGCGAGGAAAGTACCTTCGGTTTCGTTCAGACCCAGAACGAACTTGTAAATGGACTGTGTGTCTGACATTGGATTTTATTCTGTGTTGATTGATCTCTGTTAAATATACATCTGTTTGGTGGCGGAGAATTTATTCTCTTGCTTAACACCCTTCTCTGAGACATACGAGCTCAGAGGTGGTATATCGATGGACATCAGTCGCATGGAGTGAATTGCCTATGTGGCACGCCTAAGTGGCAGATGATCAAGGCTTCTGTTGAAAAGCAAAGTCTTGTGGTTGATGATCAAAGCACGGCCTGCATGGCGCAACTTTGTGTATAACGTGAATTCGCGAGCCTCACACCTTGGTATAAGTCAAAAACAGGATAAGGACCATTGGGAGAACACGACGTTTATTTCTAGCTATAGGTGATGTCAGTGACCTACCAACCCTGACATTTATATACTTTTTACCTGTGTGGATGTTGGAATGCGAGGCGCCTCGGATATAGGTCTGTTAGGACCGGGAAATGTGTGTTCAGGAATAACTAATCCTCAAAAGTAAGAGAGGACCGACCAAACCGATTCCAAAGATCATAGTGGGGTCCAAAGGCATTTGGTAGAGTGTCTCGAATGGAGAGGAGCTTGCCCCTTGCCTCAACTCATGACGGAAATCCAATTTCCAATACGTGATATTTCGGTTTTATTTGTAGAACCTAGTATGGCGACTTAGTGGTATGGGTCATTAATGTCGTCTATGATTGATATTTATGATTGAAATTGTTTTGACACTATACACTTATGATAGTATTGAATGATATGTTTTAAACGTACCAAGCATTCTTTGGCTATTATAAGGTAAAAACCTTATCCTCCGGCTCGCATTGCGTTGTGTGATGGGACCTGGGTCTTATAATAGTTTCATTTTTCTTTATTTAGCATTGCGCTCTTTGTGTTATGCACTGGTATTCTTAGGAGGAAACCTGTTCCGTGTTATACGTCTTGGTCCCTTGATTTACCTAACTTTAAAAATAAAGACTAATAACTGTTTTAGTTCTCACACCAGTCACATGACTGACCTGGGGTTTATTGTTTTAACCTAAACTCTGGGTGCCCCTATTTTCTACACAGGCAGCTAGTAGTTTTTGTTTTGCAGATTTATATTCACAGGATCCTGATTTACAGCTGGAACGATGCTCGGAAAGCTCTGTATCCGTGTATTACTTTCAGTTGTGCCTTTATTGTTTTTTCGCTGCAACGTAATTTATTGTAATCTCTGATATTTATCGAATGTGTAATATTTATTCATACTCTGTATATTCTTATACTCTGATGGAATTGTTGTAATATACAATGAAATGTTCTTCTGTATGCGTTCTATTTTGTTGTGTTCTCAAGGTAATCCGGGCTTTCCTTACCGGGGAAGTTCGGGTCGCTACAGAGTGGTATCAGAGCTTTGGTTTACAGAGCTCGAGAACAAGACACATTAGAAACATACGAAAGAATTCATCAGATATTGGATTAGTAATATCCAATTGGAATGACTCGTTAGAGATGGGATCAATAGTGTCCTAGAACGAGTGTGAAGAGTATATTTTTCAAATGAAAACAAATATTGTTTTGAAAATTTAAACCATTTTATATGTTTTTGAATATTTTATTGTATTGAATTTGGACAATCGAGTATATAAAGATTTTGCATATACGCGTCACGAACGTATATTCGAAGTTTTAATATACAAGATAGATATATAATCACACTCTAGTCGCTCAGAGATGATTTTGATGATGGAGCTCCATCACCAATATTTATATTCGTGTTTTGAAGGTGTGATATCTATATATTTCCATTAGACTGGTGTGATAACCAAAGCTATATAGATTTATTGTTGTGATTTGGCATCAAAAACATGATTTTCTATATATATATCATAATTATGAATTTGAAACGTTAATTCACTAATTAATTGATGGTTGTGTTGTTTGTTTATTTGTTTGATAATTTTGAAACCATTTAGCCAAATTGAACCAAATAGTGGCTGTATTGAAAAATGATTACAAATGCGTGCATATATATGTACTTACATTGAACAGGTCATAACAAGGAGGCTAGAGCAGAGTAAAATTGTTTGCCCGATAAATAGGTACATGTTTACCATAATTTACTGTTTTGTTTGGGTGATGATGATTTTACCCAATTGGCTAACCACTTGGCTTTTTTTTTCTTTTGGATTGAAGAAGGCCATGGGAGGCTGTATGAAATATCCCGAAGTCCCCGGTGCAGGGGAGGTTATGGCGAAATTTTTCGGAAATTTAGGGTGTTAGCCAATTTTTTGAAAATTTGAAAAGTTCTTAGAAACTAAAAAGTTGAAGAACTTAAGCCGTAACTAAATAATGAAAGTTGAGTTGATTTGTTAAACAACTTTCGGCTTCGTCCCTTTTCGGAGATGAAAAGTTTTAAGTGGGGGAGATTGTAACAACCCGAAAATGCGAGCCAATTTAAAATTTTTATTTTGGCGAATTTAGCGAATTTTGAATATTTAAAATGATTATTTTAAATAATAACAACGAGAAATTTATTTTGAATGGAATTCGAAAGTATATAGTTATATAGATCGTCGTTAGAATATAAATATTTATTTTAAATTATAAAAGGAATTGAAAATGGCACGGTAGTTCGATAATTCGATTTCAAACTTCAAATGAATGTACCGGGTGCAAAATAAACCGGATTTTAGCGAAACCAAAAATATTTGAATCTAATTGAGAATATCTTTCCAACGAATCCGAAAAATCAAAATTTCATAGCAGGAATCAAAAGATACGCCCAGTTGAAATTTCAGAATAGTCGCTATGGAATTTCGGCCCTTAAAAATGGAAATTTAGCAAATGACCTCGGATTTTGACGAAACCACTTTTGTTGGATGCGTGATGTCAAACTATTGCTAGGTTTCAAATTTCGTAATTTTTCGAATCAATATGTGAGCGTTGCAAAGGAAAACGCATTTGACCACTTTCAATCAATTTCGATCGACCAGAAAATGGCCATTTTTCAGACGGTCTCAAAATTCGACGAAATTAGTTTTGTTAGGACCGTATCATCAATACGAAACTAGAAAATATTTTTTGTAAATTTTTAGAGTTCATATGTGGCCCCAGTAAATTGAAATGCAAGTTCAAAATCAATATATAGAGTTATATGTTGATTTTGACGAAAACAGATCGAAATGGTCGAATCAGCTTATGATACATATCCCCTTGTGTTCGAAATGGGGGTAATTAGCTATGGACGATAGGCGATGGGTCCCGTTTCGAGGTCGAAATAAAAAGTACATTTTTGAAATTAAATTAATTAAAATAAAAATAAAATAAAAACCTCTCCCCTCTCTCTCTATACTCTCACCCCCCCCCCCCGTATCATTTGAATCGAAATAAAATTAAAAAAAATTGGAGGAAGAAGGTAGAGGAGTCGTCGCTCCTCCATGGGTGGCGCCACCGCGCCCCGATGAGCGCGCCCCCCTTCTGATTCCCCTCCCGCATCCTCCTCCCCCTCCAGTCACGTCAGAGCCCCCCCTCAGATCAATTCTCAATCCGAGAACCCCCCACCATTCGAGAGCGTCGCGAGCCCCCTTCCTCTCCGGCCGCACCACCACCTCTGGCTGCAGCCCCTCCCTCTCCGACGACCAACCTGAACCACCCTACCTCGCTCGGGAAAAGGACTGCATTAGAATTCCAAACAGATCCAGATGGTTCAGCAGTTCAAAAGCAAAGCCCGGCGGAGTGGAACCCTCAGTGAGAACTTCTCACTTTAAATTTTCTTTTTCTAGTTATAATATATACTAGGATGCAGACGGTGTTTAGTAGCACCCGACACCCGTCGTCGACAGACCATGGATGGCTTGTATGTTTGATTGTTTGTTGTGGTGAAAATTGATTGTCTGATGTGAAATAAAATATTTATTTAGTTAAAAATATTTGATCGTTAAAAATATTATTTTTAACGTGTGTGTGAATAAAAAGCTGTGTTTGTTGATTTGAAACCCCACGCGGGTATTGGGATAAAATACGGCATACACTAATCCCAATAATTAGTTGTATGTCGATCGATTGATTGACAAGCTGTTATAAGCGTTAGATATCTATATTTGATGCTTATACAGAGTAGTGCATTTGGATGATGGTTGATTATTTGTCAGTGCCATTATATACATGTGTTGGGTGGAATCAATATAATTAACATTATATGGTAATTGATTGGGCCTCATTCCAATTGGGAAAATAAAGAATATTAGAATATAAAAATAGTCATGTGTTGACGATGCTCATGTGTTGAGAGTACTCATGTGTTGAAACTATTCATGTGTTGAGTAAAATATTTTAACAATAAAATTTACATCTTTATCATATTTAAGATTAGAAACTACTTTACGGTTGGAGTCTGATTAAAAATAAAATGACAGATACCACAATTTTATAAAATATATTACATAACAAAAATAGTCATGTGTTGACAGTACTCATGTGTTGAGATTAGTCATGTGTTGAAAGAAATATAGATTCATGTGTTGAATAGAATAAATATTCATTTGTTGAATAGAATAACGAATTTATTGAAATATATAAAGCCGTGTTGATTGGAGTTGCGCTATTTTGACGTGTGCGATATTTATATCGATTATATTCGTTTTTATAATGAATATAGAAAAGGTAGTGATTTCAAAATATAATATTTTGAAAATATTATCATTTATATGTTAATGATATGAAATATTCAGTTTTGATTTGAAGTTGAATATAGAGTTGAAATGGTTTTGAAAATGAATTTAAAACGATTTATAAAATACGTTTTAAAAGGAAATCGACGAAATATAATATATATTATATATATAATGGCCTGAATAGAACGCGCCGCGCCGCGGTAATTCATGAATTTCGACCATTAACTTCGAATTGATGTTGCGGGAGATCCGACCGTCGGATTCTCCTAAAACCGGAACCGTTGGGTTCGTATCGAAAAGAGCTTTCCAATGAATATTAGAAATTTGAAATCTAACGGTTGGATTTGTAATTATGCCCAAATAAAATTTGGAAAAGGTCGTTGTAAGTGCAGTAGGATGGCCGTTGATGGAAATCGACTGTACGGGCCTGGATAAAATTATTAAAAATATTAATAATTTGCGTAAGATCATAATATGTGAATTGGAAAGAACTGGGATGAAAAATTCCACATTTGAAAGGATAAAAATATTTTTTTTATCGAAATGAACTAGTTTTAAACTAGAATTAAAATCAATTTATTTTTGAAATAAATAAATAGAATTTGAAAGTGGTTTTAAAAATAATCAGAATTTCCAATATACGAACTGGAATGGATTTGAATCGAGATTATCTTCGGGATATTTCGATGTTGGATTTCGCGATTATACAGATATGCTTGTGGAAATTTGAAAGATATATGTTATATCGTTATTCCCAATATGATATTTGTTGGTTTCAGAATTTGATATTGAATATAAGCCGATATATTTTCTATTCAAAGCCTTGTATTTAATATCAAATGGGGTTTTGGATTTGTCGTGAATGGTGTCTTCATTAACACTATTTTTAAGCCCAGTTGAGAAAAAGATTAAATCTTTCTATTTAGAATTAATGAAGTGTACCAATTAAATAATATTTAATTGGAATTGAATTTGAATGTGATTTTGGGTTTACCGTGAACCGTGTTTTAGATGACATTGGTTCTTTAACCCAGTTAAAGACAGGATATTGATTTTTGAGAAGATTAAAACTTAGTGTAGTTTTGATGAATCTTTAACTAGATTGAAATGTGAATTGATAATTTAAATTATCAAATTTGAAAATTGATTGAGAATGGAGTACCACCAGTTTTGCTCCAAAGCGATAGTTAAATCTTTAATTAGATTTGAACGTGAAATAGTAATTAACTTTACCGATAACACCGTGGTGCTAGATATGGAATATTACCTGTTTTGCTCCATGGGATGAATAGGTTGGGATTGGGAAATAAAACAAATAATTACTTAGGTGAGATTCGCTAATCTCGACTAGTTTGGAAAACCATAATACGGTTTGAATTGATATCCAAAGGAAGATTAAAGAATAAATTTAGAAGAATTTATCTTCGATAAAATTAATGGGAACCTATTCCCTAATGATGTGAAAATTTGAATAAAAGAATATTCTGAATTGGAATGAGGTGTATGTTGTGTTTGTGTAACACGTGTCTATTATATACGCGGTTTATTTGGAAAGGCCGGGTTTATACCCATTCTGAATAACTGATTCGACGGTATGTCGAAGATGAAGACGGTGGTTGAAGACCGGAAGTCTTCACATCATTTGGGTGATTAGTGATGATCTTGATTGGGCTATACACTTAAGATGAGGGAATCAGTTGGTGATCGTCCAGACGTGCTTGGAGATCGATGGATATGCGAGGAAAGTGCCTCCGGTTTCATTCAGATCCAGAACGAACTTGTAAATGGACTGTGTGTCTGACATTGGATTTTATTCTGTGTTGATTGATCTCTGTTAAATATACATCTATTTGGCGGCGGAGAATTTATTCTCTTGCTTAACACCCTTCTCTGAGACGTACGAGCTCAGAGGTGGTATATCGATGGACATCAGTCGCATGGAGTGAATTTCCTGTGTGGCACGCCTAAGTGGCAGATGATCAAGGCTTCTGTTGAAAAGCAAAGTCTTGTGGTTGATGATCAATGCACGGCCTGTGTGGCGCAGCTTTGTGTATAACGTGAATTCGCGAGCCTCACACCTCGGTATGAGTCAAAAACAGGATACGAACCGTTGGGAGAACACGATGTTTCTTTCTAGCTATGGGTGATGTCAGTGACCTACCAGCCCGGACATTTATATACTTTTTACCTGTGTGGATGTTGGAATGCGAGACGCCTCGGATATAGGTCTGTTAGGACCGGGAAAAGTGTGTTCAGGAATAACTAATCCTCAAAAGTAAGAGAGGACTGGCCCAACCAATTCCAAGGATCATAGTGGTGTCCTGAGACATTTGCTAGAGTGTCTCGAACGGAGAGGAGCCCTCCCCTTGCCTCGACTCATGACGGAAATCCAATTTCCAATACGTAATATTTCGATTTTATTTGTAGAACCTAGTGTGGCGACATAGTGGTATGGGTCATTAATGCCGTCTATGATTGATATTTATGATTGAAATTGTTTTGACACTATACACTGATGACAGAATCGAATGATATGTTTTAAACGTACCAAGAATTCTTTGGCTATTATAAGGTAAAAACCCTATCCTCCGGCTTGCGTTGCATTGTGTGATGGGATCTGGGTCTTATAATAGCTTCATTTTTCTTTATTTAGCATTGCACTGTTTGTATTATGCACTGGTATTCTTGGGAGGAAACCCGTTCCGTGTTATACGGCGTGGTCCCTTGATTTACCTAACTTTAAAAATAAAGACTAATAACTGTTTTAGTTCTCACACTAATCACATGAATGACCTGGAGTTTATTATTTTAACCTAAACGCTGGGTGCCTCTATTTTCTACATGGGCAGCTAGTAGTTTTGGTTTTGCAGATTTATATTCACAAGATCCTAATTTGCAACTAGAACGATGCTCGGAAAGCTCTGTATGCGTGTATTACTTTCAGTTGTGTCTTGTATTGTTTTTCCGCTGCAATGTAATTCTTTGTAATCTCTGATATTTATCGAATGTGTAATATTTATTCATACTCTATGTAACACCCCACGTCCATTAATGTCACTCACAAAGGGAATGCATTAACTTCCATGGAGGTTTTAAGTGAATATAGAACAGAAAAATTACAACAAGACAGATAATAAGTAGTACTTGGAAATCTAAAACTTCATTTTATTGCAGCGGAAATTAAACATGTTTGTTACATCATAAAACCATAAATCAGAGTCAAGTACAATATCCATCTTGTTAAAACAAAATACATAACCCCATTACATAAATAGCCATTAGAAAAGATAACAAGCTGGACTTTACTTCAACGGTCCAAGCTTTCCAAAAGAGAGATAAAGCAATCCAATCAAACTCCACTAGAGCTGGGTCCACCCTGAGGACCTGGAGGGGGAAAAAGGATAGAAATAGAGGGGGTCAGACATAAAGTCTGGCGAGTATGATAATTCTAACAATACTATTATCAAAATAACTAGACTAAGGCATAAGCTGGAAAACAAGGAAATGTCTATGAATTATTGGGTATGGAAAAGCAGATAAAGATAACGTTAAAGGCACACCTAATTACTAACGAATAATTACTGCACTGCATCGCATCAGTCACCCTAAAGGTCGATCCCACTTGTTCCACTTAGAAATTATAGCTTCGTGTACCCCTAGCTGACTACATAGGTGCCGTCTGCCCCTATCTCCACTAGGTGTACCCCACTACCCACTTGCGATCGGCTCCCTACTTGTAGATACCCGTGCTGGCCCTACAGTGGGGTGTATCACTCCCCTAAAGTTGCAACCCGATACAACTTGAGAATGCACGGCTTATACCTACACGATGCAACAACGTCTAACCTACCAGCCCGGGTCCACACACGCATATGAAACCCATAGGACTTGCGTTGCCACCGCTACCCCGTTTTGGCCTCTTATAGTCAAACCCAATATGTGTAACAACCCGTATTTTCAATAACCTGTAATAACATAAATCGAGGCAGAATTTAATTCTAAAATGGGAATCAAGGGAAACGGGCTATGCCATTGCGTTCGTCTCGGAAAAATACGCGAAATAGAGTCCGAGTTTTCGAAAATCGGAGTCCGTATGACCAAGATATGGCCTCGCGAAGTTTCACGAAAAATTCCCAAATTAAAGTATACTTAATTAAGTGAAATGGGTTGTGTAGATATATATATATATATATATATATATTGATATATATATATATATATATAATTGAAAATTTAATAAATAAATATGCAAAAATGCTCAAAACAGCGAATTGGGAGAGGGGAATAACCGAACCGGCCGATTTTTGAAGTCGACCCGAGCCCGCTGGGTCGACTAGGGGTTAATCCAGGGTGTTTGGCTGTCAACCCGTGGGCCGATTCGCTCAAGTGCAGATTTTGCATTTGAATGGTTCTCATGGTCCATCTTTAATCTAAAGGCCCTAGATGGTTCCTACACTTGACTTCTTCCCCAAGACATGCTTTGATGGCTTGGATTGAATCTAGGGTTAATCCTATGGCCTAAAACACTTGCCTAATCTATAAATAAGACCCTAACCTACCCTAATTCATTCATAATTAAACCTAGTGACTAAACTATGGCAAAATGCTAGCTCTCATGGCCTCCACTAATTTTATGAAGAGGGTTGCATACTAATCACTCTCTAATCAACTTCTAATCCCTTCTTAGCATCTTAATCTTCTTCATTTGGTGTTCAAAGTTGCTAGTTGTGAGTTTCTATCACTTTGATGATCTTTTGGTAAACTAATTAGATGAGATGTGATGAGATTTATGGTTTTGTATGTGGGTTAATGAGCTTTGAATCATATGATATGATGTTAGCATTAATCTTATGTTTATGCATGTTGAGTATGTAAGCTTATGCAAGTTTAATATGATGTATGTTATGTTTGCATGATGCTAAATATGCAAGTTGTGGGCTATGTAATCATATGCATGTTATGCAAGTTCATGGTAATATGCTATGCAAGTTACATGTATGTAAATATGCAAGTTACATGTTTGTTAATATGCAAGTTACATGTATGTAAATATGCAAGTTACATGTTTGTTAATATGCAAGTTACATGTTTGTTAATATGCAAGTTACATGTATGTAAATATGCAAGTTACATGTTTCTTTATATGCAAGTTACATGTTTGTTAATATGCAAGTTACATGTATGTAAATATGCAAGTTACATGTTTATTAATATGCAAGTTCATGATGACACATTATGCAAGTCTATAAGCTAATATGCAAGTTTGTTATGCAAAATGAATATGTAAGTTATGTGACATATTATATGCAAGTTATGTGACATGTTATGCAAGTTCATATGCAAGTTATGTGTTTGTTAATATGCAAGATGGCACCTTTGAAACATGTTCATTCATATGCAAGTTGACACCTTTTATATGTGTTATATCATGAACGAAATTACGTGGGAACGATGGGGTAATTAAATGCATAAGTTAATAAGATTGTGTGAAATTAATATAATTATGCATAACACAAAATAAATAAACATAGTATGGGAATTTGCCTATTTGGTTAGGTGTACCCATACTATGTGTTGGGAATTTACCTATTGAGTTAGGTCTACCCCATGGGAATTTACCTATTAAGTTAGGTCTACCCATGTTAAGAAAACTTGATTAATTAGGGATAATTAATATAAAATTATGAGGGTGATTAATTAGGTGTAATTAATTGACTAAGACACGAGGTTGGACTCAGTTGTAGCGTAAAACTGCCCGGACCCAACCGGCTTAACCAGTTGCTACAAATGTTAGCCCAATGTGAGAGGTCTTAGGCACAAACTAAATACGTAATTAATGTAAAGACACGAGGTTAGACTCTGTTATGACATAAGGCTGCCCGGACCCAACCGGCTTAACCAGCGGTCATAAAAGACAGTCTAATGTGAGAGGTCTTTACAAAGGTTACGTTCTTAATTAATTAATTAAGAAACACTTAACCACATTAGCATGTAGAGGGACATGAGGGGTTAAGTGGGTGCCTCGGGTGGCATGAGAAAATCTAGTGGTTGCCTTGGGTGGCAATAGAAAATACGATTAGAATACTTAACCAAAATGGAACATGTAATTAAAACATGATTAAAGGGTTAAGTGGGATATACTAGAAAAAGGGACAAGCTTAGGTGGGTAGCTTGTGGAGGCCCATTTCAACCAGTAACCCATACGTATCTTTGTGGGCTCGACCCATGTCGAGGACGGGACACGCATACTGGGCTTGACTGTAAGAGGCAAACGGGTTAGCGGTGGCAACGCAAGTCCAACGGGCTTCATATGCGTGAGTGGGCCCGGCTGGTAGGTAAGCCGTTGTTGCATCGAGTAGATATAAGCCGTGCACCTTTAGTTTCATCAGGTTGCCACATTGGGGAATGATACATCCCACGGTGGGGCCAGCACGGGTATCTACGTTAGGGAGCCGATCGAATGGGAAGTAGTGTGTACACCTAGTGGATTGTAGGGCCCCGTGGCGCCTACTTGGTCACCTAGGGGTACGCAGGTACTAATTAGTAAATTTTATAAGTCCTTGGGTGGGACCAACCTTTAAGTTAGGAACGACTGGTGTGGTGCAGTTTAGTAATTTACCTTAGGGAGGGTAGATGCGTCTTTATCCTTTATCTTCGTTTAGTTGACTGCTTAGGGTAGCCATTCATCCCTATATGTTACCGTATATCAGTTTATGTCTTCTCTGGTTACTTTAACGATTGTATTGTTAAAGTTATAGGACTCGCTCAGACTTATGTCTGACCCCGTTGTTTTTATCTTTTTCCCAACCCTCAGGTCCTACGGTGGATCCTAGCAGTAGTGGAGCTTGATCGGATTGCTGTTCCAGTCTTTAGGAGCTTGGATAGATGTAAAGCTCCAGTTATCCAGTTATCTTTTCTTTTGTTTGGCTATTGTATGAGAGTGGGATTATGTACTTCTTTATTTTGATGGATATTGTACTTGACCTTTATTGTGGTTTTATGATGTAACCAGACATGTTTTACTTCCGCTGTTATGAGATGATGTTTTAAAATTTCAAGTACTATTTATATCTGTCTTGTTGTAATTTTTCTGTTCTATATTCACTAAAATACTCCACCGATGCTATGGCATTCCCTTAGTGAGTGATCATAGCGGGAGTGGGGTGTTACACGTGGTATCAGAGCTTAAGGTTACCAGAACAGATAAAATTTTTGAGAAAAACTATTTTCTAAGAGTATTTTCGAAGAAAGTATTTTTAAAAGCATGTCTTCTAAGAGAAAAAGTTTTTGAAAAAGAAAAGCATAATCCCCAATAGCCATATCTTTATCTTTCGGAATCTCCTTTTTGAATCTTTCCTCTTTCGTTTCAGCATGGCTGAAGATCTTAACATCCCGGAGGGTTTAGTTATACCACTATGGTATAGGAGGTTGCAAGAGGCTAGGGCCGCGGCTGCGGGTCCGGCCAATGCTACTACACCAGAGACAACCGCTCCTCCTCCTCAGCCTAGAGTGGATAATTTTGCTAAGGTTTGCAAGGAGTTCAAGGCTATAGGAGGAAAACCTTTTCTTGGTTCAGAGACTTTCGTAGAGGCTAGAGATTGGCTTAAGGAAGTGGAAGAGTTGCTAGATATCTTTGAAGTGGAAGAGGGAAAGAAAGTCAAGTTGGCGGCTTGGTTAATGAAGGGAGAGGCCTCATTCTGGTGGGAGGTCACTAATGGAGAACGCCCTGTTGACTCTTGGGCAGATTTTAAGCAAAGGTTTGGGGCTAAGTTTCTCTCAAGGGCGGAAGAGAATCTGTTTATGGAGAAGTTCTTGAATTTGAAGCAAGGGAATCTCACGGTGAAAGAATATGTCAACAAATTCAATCAATTAGCAAGGTTTGGCATAGAGTTGGTGAATACACCGGAGAAGAAGGCTTTGAGGTTCGTTAGAGGCTTGAACGAACCATTGCAAGGAATAGCTATGACTCACATTCCTATGGGGGCCACTTTTGAGAAGCTTGTCTACATGGCACTTATGCATGAGGATGATAAGAATTCTAAGGCACCAGAGAAAAAGGGGGATCAGAAGAAACCGCAACAACAACAACAAGGCAAGGGCGGAAAAGGCAATGGTGACAAAAAGAAGACGAAGAAGAAGTGCTTCAATTGTGGAACACCAGGACACCTCAGTAAGGATTGTCGCAAAAAGAAGAAGACCGGTTGCTTTCATTGTGGTGAAGCAGGGCATCTTGTGAAAAACTGCCCAAAGAAGGGGCAGAAGACGGGGTCTACCTCAGGAGGGCAGGTGCAAGCTCTTATAGCACCACCTCAGTCAGGGGGGCAAGTTCAGGTTCTCTCAGTTCCACCGATTCAGCAGAGAGGTAGAACTATTTCCGTTGAAAGTCTGGTTTTTCTGTTTGATCATCCAGTTCGTACTTTGTTTGACTCTGGCGCATCGCATTCTTTTATCTCATCATCGTTAGTTGAGTCACTGCACTTAGACACCAGTCTAGTTGATGATCCCTTGGTTGTCTCAAACCCAATTGGGGGCTCCATATATCTGTCTATGATATGTTTGGGTTTGAAGATTTCTATACTTAGCGTTGAGTTTAGATGTGATGCTTTTGTATTGGGCTTCACGGGCTATGGGTTGATCTTGGGCATGGACTGGTTATCCAGTAATGGTGCCGTTCTTGATTGCGAAAGGAGAGTTGTCAGGCTCATGACCCGCTTGGGTAACACTCTCGAGATCTCTTGCAATCCCATGGAATCTGTTTTGCTAAGTTATCTTGAATCGCTCGATGCTTCGGTCGAGAGTTTGCATTCTGTCAGAGTAGTCCGGGAATATCCGGATGTGTTTGAAGAAGTAAAGGGTTTGCCTCCGAAGCGGGAGATAGATTTCCGAATTTATTTGGTGGATAATGCCAAACCAGTGTCTTTGCCAGTGCGCCACATGGCTCCTCGGGAGAGAAGGGAACTTCATAAGCAAGTAGGGGAGTTGCTTGAGAAGGGGTTTATAAGGCGAAGTATATCGGAGTGGGGAGCTCCAGTAGTGTTTGCCACGAAGGCGGATGGGTCCCTCAGACTTTGTGTGGATTATAGGGAACTTAATAAGCTCACAAAGAAGAATAGACACCCATTACCGAGGATAGATGATCTCTTTGATCAGTTGGTTGGCGCCTCAGTGTTTTCGCAAATGGATTTAGCTACAGGGTTTCATCAGTTGAGAGTGGCGGAGGACAGTATAGAGAAGACTGCTTTCCGGACTCCGGATGGTTTTTATGAGTGGCTAGTGATGCCATTTGGGTTGACAAACGCCCCTGCATACTTTGTGGATCTCATGAGTAGAGTGTTCAGAGAGTATCTGAATAAGTTTGTAGTAGTTTTTGTGGATGACATCTTGGTCTTTTCCAAGAGTGAAGAAGAGCATGCCTTACATCTCAGAGAAGTGTTGGAGACTCTTCGAGCACATGGTCTTAAAGCTAAATTCTCTAAATGTCATTTTTGGAGAAGAGAAGTGCGATTCTTAGGGCATGTGGTCTCTAAGGAAGGGATAGCTGTGGATCCCGCAAAGATAGTATCTATCCAGGATTGGAAAGTTCCTAAAAATGCTACCGAAGTAAGAAGTTTCTTGGGGTTGGCAGGATATTATAGGAAGTTCATCAAAGACTTCGCGAAGATATCAGCCCAATTAACCCGCTTGACGAAGAAGAATCTGGTTTTCTCATGGGATGTCGATTGTGATGATGCTTTCCGACGGTTAAAGAGAGCTTTGACCACCGCTCCAGTTTTAGTGCTTCCAGATGGGAGTAAGCCGTTTGTTGTTTATACCGATGCTTGTGGAACAGGATTAGGCGCAGTCTTGATGCAGGAGGGAAGGGTAATAGCCTATGGAGGGAGACAATTGAGAGTGCATGAGAAGAATTACCCTACCCATGATCTAGAGTTGGCCGCGATTGTTTTCGCACTTAAGTCTTGGCGCCATTATCTTCTTGGTGAGAGATTCGAGTTGTTCACTGACCATAAATCATTGAAGTACTTATTCTCTCAGAAAGATTTAAACTTAAGACAGCAAAGGTGGATGGAGTTCTTAGCATCCTATGATTTCGAGATAGCATATACCCCTGGCAAGGGTAACGTGGTGGCTGACGCCTTGAGTAGAAAAAGGCTATCTTTAAGTCCATTGTTCGTAGAACGGCGAAGCTTGGAGTTTCTTTCTTTGTTCGACTTCAGACCTTCTGTTGATTTTGTACCTGGTTTGTTGGCATCCTTGGAGGTTAGACCTACTCTTTTGAGACGGATTGGCGAGGCTCAGCGAGACGACCCACAGTTGGTTGTGTTGGTAGAGAAGCTTATAAGAGGGGAGTCGTCCAGCCATTTGGGTAGATACACCATAGATGATAAGGGATGGTTGCATAGAGACGGTAGACTTTGTGTACCGCAAGATGAGGGTTTGAAGAAGGCTATTTTGGATGATGCACATCGTTCAAGAATGACTATTCATCCCGGTGGAGACAAAATGTACCAAGACATGAAGAGAGTTTTCTTCTGGGCCGGTATGAAGAAAGATGTAGCCGAGTATGTGGCTAGATGTTTAGTGTGCCAACAAGTTAAAGCGGAGCAAAGGAAACCCGGTGGGTTGCTACACCCATTGGAAGTTCCGCAGTGGAAGTGGGATAGTGTCTCGATGGATTTCATCGATGGGTTACCGAGATCGAGGAAGGGCAATACGGGAATTTGGGTTGTGGTGGACAGACTTACCAAGAGTGCCCATTTTATACCCGTGAAGAGTAAGAGGACCGCTCCATGGCTTGCTTCGGTCTATGTTAGGGAGATTGTTAGATTGCATGGCGTGCCATCCAGCATTGTGAGTGATCGAGATCCTATCTTTACTAGTGAGTTTTGGAGAAGTTTGCAAGAGGCGGTAGGGACTCAGTTGTGTTTGAGCACCGCATATCATCCTCAGACGGACGGTCAGACCGAGAGGGTGAACCGTATCTTAGAAGATCTCTTGAGGCTTTGTATCTTGGATTTTGGAGGTACATGGGAAGAACATCTTCCTTTGGTGGAGTTCGCATATAATAACAGCTTTCAGTCCAGTATTGGTATGGCTCCTTTCGAAGCTCTTTATGGAAGGCCTTGTCGATCTCCTACATGTTGGTGGGAATCTACGAATAAGATCTTGCTTGGGCCGGATATGGTTAGAGAGACTTCAGAGAAGATTGATTTAATTCGAAGAAGGATGAAAGCAGCGCAAGATAGACAGAAATCTTATGCGGATCGGAGAAGGACGGAACTTGAGTTTGAGGTTGGGGATATGGTTTTTGTCAAAGTATCTCCATTGAGAAATGTGGTTCGCTTTGGGTCCGTTGGGAAGTTAGCACCGAGATTTGTTGGGCCATTTCCTATTAAGGAAAGGATTGGACGGATGGCATATAGGGTGGAGTTGCCCGACAGACTTAGTGGTGTTCATGATGTATTCCATGTATCACATTTGAGGAAGTGCTTACATGAGACCGCAGAGGTGGTAGAGCCGAGTTTGCTTAGAGATGTAGAGGTAGAGCGTGACGCGACGATTCGACGAGCTCCTACTCGCATCCTTGGGTCAGAAACTAGGAAGTTGAGGAACAGAGAAGTCCAACTAGTTAAAGTGCAATGGGGAGATGACGAAAGCAATGCTACTTGGGAGACGGAAGCGAAGATGCGTTCTTTGTATCCATTTCTTTTTGAGAGTATGTCTTTTAACTTCTCCTTTATTGCTTGTCTAGTACTTATCTTATCTTTAGTATATCCTCTCGCTAATACCTATGACCTTTAGATAGGGTAAAACCTATGGTTGAAACATGTGTTTGAAACATGTTATGGTTGATGGATGCATATGGATGCAATTGTTTGCTAGTGGTTGCTCGTGGATGCATATACACACACATTAGGCACTAGATCGGCTCAGTCACTTCATGTTGCATATTGCATAAATGGATGTGGTAGTTAGATTGATGGATGTATCATGGCTGTGTTATCATATGGATGATGCATTTTTGTGTATGGTTGTGCACGCATGTAGAAATTTGTATGTGTCAATAGGGTTTCGCATACATATTGGATGCATGGCACTATCATGGTTTGCATTAAGGAGGTTTACTGTATCAGTAACCGCCTGATTTTCGCATTAGGTAAGTACATATACACACACTTTTGCATATATCCATCCAGCATTTAGAATCTTGTAAGGACAATGATTGCTCGTGGATGATGCTTTGAGTAGATGGATGATTGGATGGTAGGATACGTTCTTCCTAACTTGAAGATTTCGGGGACGAAATCCTTTAAGGAGGGGAGAATGTAACAACCCGTATTTTCAATAACCTGTAATAACATAAATCGAGGCAGAATTTAATTCTAAAATGGGAATCAAGGGAAACGGGCTATGCCATTGCGTTCGTCTCGGAAAAATACGCGAAATAGAGTCCGAGTTTTCGAAAATCGGAGTCCGTATGACCAAGATATGGCCTCGCGAAGTTTCACGAAAAATTCCCAAATTAAAGTATACTTAATTAAGTGAAATGGGTTGTGTAGATATATATATATATATATATATATATATTGATATATATATATATATATAATTGAAAATTTAATAAATAAATATGCAAAAATGCTCAAAACAGCGAATTGGGAGAGGGGAATAACCGAACCGGCCGATTTTTGAAGTCGACCCGAGCCCGCTGGGTCGACTAGGGGTTAATCCAGGGTGTTTGGCTGTCAACCCGTGGGCCGATTCGCTCAAGTGCAGATTTTGCATTTGAATGGTTCTCATGGTCCATCTTTAATCTAAAGGCCCTAGATGGTTCCTACACTTGACTTCTTCCCCAAGACATGCTTTGATGGCTTGGATTGAATCTAGGGTTAATCCTATGGCCTAAAACACTTGCCTAATCTATAAATAAGACCCTAACCTACCCTAATTCATTCATAATTAAACCTAGTGACTAAACTATGGCAAAATGCTAGCTCTCATGGCCTCCACTAATTTTATGAAGAGGGTTGCATACTAATCACTCTCTAATCAACTTCTAATCCCTTCTTAGCATCTTAATCTTCTTCATTTGGTGTTCAAAGTTGCTAGTTGTGAGTTTCTATCACTTTGATGATCTTTTGGTAAACTAATTAGATGAGATGTGATGAGATTTATGGTTTTGTATGTGGGTTAATGGGCTTTGAATCATATGATATGATGTTAGCATTAATCTTATGTTTATGCATGTTGAGTATGTAAGCTTATGCAAGTTTAATATGATGTATGTTATGTTTGCATGATGCTAAATATGCAAGTTGTGGGCTATGTAATCATATGCATGTTATGCAAGTTCATGGTAATATGCTATGCAAGTTACATGTATGTAAATATGCAAGTTACATGTTTGTTAATATGCAAGTTACATGTATGTAAATATGCAAGTTACATGTTTGTTAATATGCAAGTTACATGTTTGTTAATATGCAAGTTACATGTATGTAAATATGCAAGTTACATGTTTCTTTATATGCAAGTTACATGTTTGTTAATATGCAAGTTACATGTATGTAAATATGCAAGTTACATGTTTATTAATATGCAAGTTCATGATGACACATTATGCAAGTCTATAAGCTAATATGCAAGTTTGTTATGCAAAATGAATATGTAAGTTATGTGACATATTATATGCAAGTTATGTGACATGTTATGCAAGTTCATATGCAAGTTATGTGTTTGTTAATATGCAAGATGGCACCTTTGAAACATGTTCATTCATATGCAAGTTGACACCTTTTATATGTGTTATATCATGAACGAAATTACGTGGGAACGATGGGGTAATTAAATGCATAAGTTAATAAGATTGTGTGAAATTAATATAATTATGCATAACACAAAATAAATAAACATAGTATGGGAATTTGCCTATTTGGTTAGGTGTACCCATACTATGTGTTGGGAATTTACCTATTGAGTTAGGTCTACCCCATGGGAATTTACCTATTAAGTTAGGTCTACCCATGTTAAGAAAACTTGATTAATTAGGGATAATTAATATAAAATTATGAGGGTGATTAATTAGGTGTAATTAATTGACTAAGACACGAGGTTGGACTCAGTTGTAGCGTAAAACTGCCCGGACCCAACCGGCTTAACCAGTTGCTACAAATGTTAGCCCAATGTGAGAGGTCTTAGGCACAAACTAAATACGTAATTAATGTAAAGACACGAGGTTAGACTCTGTTATGACATAAGGCTGCCCGGACCCAACCGGCTTAACCAGCGGTCATAAAAGACAGTCTAATGTGAGAGGTCTTTACAAAGGTTACGTTCTTAATTAATTAATTAAGAAACACTTAACCACATTAGCATGTAGAGGGACATGAGGGGTTAAGTGGGTGCCTCGGGTGGCATGAGAAAATCTAGTGGTTGCCTTGGGTGGCAATAGAAAATACGATTAGAATACTTAACCAAAATGGAACATGTAATTAAAACATGATTAAAGGGTTAAGTGGGATATACTAGAAAAAGGGACAAGCTTAGGTGGGTAGCTTGTGGAGGCCCATTTCAACCAGTAACCCATACGTATCTTTGTGGGCTCGACCCATGTCGAGGACGGGACACGCATACTGGGCTTGACTGTAAGAGGCAAACGGGTTAGCGGTGGCAACGCAAGTCCAACGGGCTTCATATGCGTGAGTGGGCCCGGCTGGTAGGTAAGCCGTTGTTGCATCGAGTAGATATAAGCCGTGCACCTTTAGTTTCATCAGGTTGCCACATTGGGGAATGATACATCCCACGGTGGGGCCAGCACGGGTATCTACGTTAGGGAGCCGATCGAATGGGAAGTAGTGTGTACACCTAGTGGATTGTAGGGCCCCGTGGCGCCTACTTGGTCACCTAGGGGTACGCAGGTACTAATTAGTAAATTTTATAAGTCCTTGGGTGGGACCAACCTTTAAGTTAGGAACGACTGGTGTGGTGCAGTTTAGTAATTTACCTTAGGGAGGGTAGATGCGTCTTTATCCTTTATCTTCGTTTAGTTGACTGCTTAGGGTAGCCATTCATCCCTATATGTTACCGTATATCAGTTTATGTCTTCTCTGGTTACTTTAACGATTGTATTGTTAAAGTTATAGGACTCGCTCAGACTTATGTCTGACCCCGTTGTTTTTATCTTTTTCCCAACCCTCAGGTCCTACGGTGGATCCTAGCAGTAGTGGAGCTTGATCGGATTGCTGTTCCAGTCTTTAGGAGCTTGGATAGATGTAAAGCTCCAGTTATCCAGTTATCTTTTCTTTTGTTTGGCTATTGTATGAGAGTGGGATTATGTACTTCTTTATTTTGATGGATATTGTACTTGACCTTTATTGTGGTTTTATGATGTAACCAGACATGTTTTACTTCCGCTGTTATGAGATGATGTTTTAAAATTTCAAGTACTATTTATATCTGTCTTGTTGTAATTTTTCTGTTCTATATTCACTAAAATACTCCACCGATGCTATGGCATTCCCTTAGTGAGTGATCATAGCGGGAGTGGGGTGTTACAATATGCATGTCCCGTCCTCGACTTGGGTCGAGCCCACAAAGATACGTTTGGGATACTGGTTGAAATGGCCCCCCACAAGCTACCCACCTAAGCTTGTCCACTAGTACACCCCACTTAACCTTCTTAGTCATGTTCATTTACATGTGTGTTTGGTTAAGTCTTACTAATCGTATTTCACATGCCACTAAGGGCACCCACTAGGTTCCTCATGCCACCCAAGGCACCTACTTAACCCCCATGTCCCACCTTACATGTTTATCTGGTTAAGTATTTCTTAATTCATTCAGGCCATAACCTCATAAAGACCTCTCACATTAGACTGGCATTTATGGCAGCTGGATTTGCTGGGCGGGTCCGGGCAGTCTTACACCATAAAAGAGTCTAACCTCGTGTGACGGCAAGGAATTTCGCTCGGTCCGAACCAGTCGCTAAACCGAACCAGACCGCTCGAAACGCCCTATCGTTTGAGAACAGGACAAAACAGAACGCATACAGAAGAACATTTCATTGAATATTACAACAATGCATCAGATTACAAAAATATACAGAGTATAAACAAATAAATATTACACAGAAATTATCAGAGATTTAAATTACATTAAATACATAGCAGCGGAAAATAATACAATACACAACTAGAAGAGATATACGGATACAAAGCTTTCCGGATATCATTCCAGCTGTAAACCAGGATCCTGCGAATATAAATCTGCAAAACCAAAACTACTAGCTGCCCGTGTCAAAATAAGGGCACCCAGAGTTTAGGTTAAAACAATAAACTCCAGGTCAGTCATGGAACTGGTGTGAGAACTAAAACAGTTGTTAATCTTTATTTTAAAATTAGGTAAATCAAGGGACCACGCCGTATAACACGGAACGGGTTTCCTCCCAAGAATACCAGTGCATAAAACAAACAGCGCAATGCTAAATAAAGAAAAATGAAGCTGTTATAAGACCCAGGTCCCATCACACAATGCAACGCAGCCGAGGATAGGGTTTTCCCTTATAACAGCCAAAGAATGCTTGATACGGTTAAAACAAATCGTTTGATACTATAGTCAGTGCATAGTGTATAAAACAATTTCAAATCATAAGTATCAATCATAGGCGGCATGAGCGCCCCATCCCACTATGTCGCCATATATAGGATTACAACTAAAACCGCAAAGTCACGTATTTGGAAATTGGATTTCCATCTATGAACCGAGGCAAAAGATAGTCCTCAACCGATTCGAGACTGTCTAGCCCGAGCCTCAGGCAAGTACTCTGTCAAGCCTTTGGATCCTCAGGGCCGGTCCACCGATGTGGATTAAAATGCCTGAACATGCGTTTCCCCGCCCTTTGGGGCGTAAATGAGCCAACTAAACGACTCCATCGGTTCGAGAACGACCGATCAATCCGAGGCGCCTCGCAACAGCAACAACCACATAAGTCAAACTCGTCAGGGCGTGTAAAACCACTGACGCCACTTCTAGCTAGAAAGAAACGCATGCCCTCCCTGACGTCCTCTCCCGTTTTTGGTTCATACCGGGCGTGAAACACGCGAAGTAAACATTACACAAAGCTACGCCACAAAGGCCTTGCTTTGATCATCACCACAAGACTTTGCTTTTCAACAGAAGCCTCGATCAATTGCCACTTAGGCATGCCACACAGGCAATTCACTCCATGCGTTTGATATCCATCAATATATAACCCCTGAGCTCGTACGTCTCAGAGAAGGGCGTTAAGCAAAAGAATAAATTCTCCGCCGCCAAACAGATATATATTTAATAGAAATCAAACACACAGACTAAAATCCAATGTCAGACACACAGTCCATTTGCAAGTCCGTTCTGGGTCTGAACGGAACCGGAGGCACCTAGTACCCCGCATATCCATCGATCTCCAAGTACGTCTGGACGATCACTAACTGTTTCCATCTTCTTGGGTGTACAGCCCAATCAAGATCATCAGTAATTACCCAAACGACGTGAAGACCTCCGGTCTTCGACCATCGTCTTCATCTTCGACTTATCGTCGTATCAGTTATTCAGAATGGGATAAACCCGGGCTTTCCGAATAACTCGCGTATAATTTAAATAAGTGTTACACAAACACAACATACGCCTCATTCCAATTCATCAGTCACTAACCGTAAATTAATCAAGAGAATAATTCCCCAAATATAAACCCCGAAGGCCGAAACCAACATCAGATCAATATCCAGAAAACCATCCTGCTTAACTAACCGACAGTTAGTTTCTAAATTTCACATTAATAGGGAAAGGTTCCCATTAATTTTATCCAAGATAAATTCCTTGAATTTATTCTTTATCTATTTTTGAATATCAATTCAAACTAGTCGGGATTAGCGAACCTTACCGAAGTAATTATTTGTTTTAATTCCCCAATCCCAACCTATTCATCCCATGAAGTAAAACTGGTAATACTTCATATCTAACACCACAGTGTTATCGGTAAATTCAATTACCATTTCACGTTCAAATCTAATTAAAGATTTAACTATCGCCTGGAGCAAAACTGGTGATACTCCATTTTCGATCAATTCAATCTAATTAAAGATTCATTAAAACTCCACTTAGTTTTAATCTTCGACTGGGTTAAAGAATCAGTGTCATTTAAAACACGGTTCACGATAAACCCAAAATCACCTTCCATTAATTATCGGGTTAAAGAACAAGTGTTATTTAAAACACTGTTCACGATAAACCCAAAAATCAATACCAATTCAATTCCAATTAAATATTATTTAATTGGTACCCTTCATTAAATCTAAATAAAAAGATTTAATCTTTTCTGAACTGGGTTCAAGAACAGTGTTAGTGAAGACACCATTCACGACAAACCCAAATCACATTTGATATTCAATACAAGGCTCTGAATAGAAAATATATCGGCTTATATTCAATATCAAATCCTACGACTAACAAATGTCGTATTGGAAATAACGATATAAATATATATCTTTCAAATTTCCATAACAACATCTGTATAATCACGAATTCCAACATCGAAATATTCCGACGACAATTTCGATTCAAATCCACTCCAATGCAATCATTGGAAATTTTGGTTATTTTTAAAACCCTTTTCAAATTCAATTTATTTATTTAAAAATAAATAGAATTATATTTCTAGTTCAAAACTAGTTCATTTCGATAAAAATCTATTTTTATCTTTTCAAATATGGAGTTTTTCATCCCAATACTTTCTAAACCATTTCTTATGATTTTACACAAATTATTACTATTTTTAATAATTTTATCAAGGCCCGTACAGTCGATTTCCATCAACGGCCATCGAACTGCACTTACAGCGACCTTTTTCGAATTTGATTTGGACGTAACTCCAAATCCAACCGTTAGATTCCAAATTTCTAATATTCGTTAGAAAGCTCTTTTCGATACGAACCCAACGGTTCCGTTTTTAGGAGAATCCGACGGTCGGATCTCCCGTAATGTCCGTTTGAAATAAATGGTCGAAATTCACGAATTGCCGCGGCGCGGCGCGTTCTATTCAGGCCATTATATTATATATATAATATATATAATATATATTTCGTCGATTTCTATTTAAAATGAATTTTATAAATAGTTTTGAATTCGTTTCAAAAGCAATTTCAACTTCCTTTTCAATTCAAATCAAAATTGAATTCTTCTTTATAAATTCGGTTTAAAATTCATTTCTATTCAATTCAAATTTCAATTCAATTTGAATTCATTTCAATTCATTTCGAAATCGTTTTCAATTCATTTCATTTCGAAATCGTTTTATATTCAATTCATTTCGAAATCGTTTTCAATTCATTTCATTTCGAAATCGTTTTATATTCATTTCATTTCGGAATCGTTTTATATTCATTTCATTTCGAAATCGTTTTCAATTCATTTCATTTCGAAATCGTTTTATATTCATTTCATTTCGAAATCGTTTTATATTCATTTCATTTCGAAATCGTTTTCAATTCATTTCATTTCGAAATCGTTTTATATTCATTTCATTTCGAAATCGTTTTATATTCATTTCATTTCGAAATCGTTTTATATTCATTTCATTTCGAAATCGTTTTCAATTCATTTCATTTCGAAATCGTTTTATATTCATTTCATTTCGAAATCGTTTTATATTCATTTCATTTCGAAATCGTTTTAATCGATATAAATATCGTTCACGTCAAAATGGCGTCAATCTAATCAACACGGCTTCATAAATTTCTATTTTCAAATATTCTATTTCAAATATTTCTTTTTCAAAATAGTTGTTATTATCAAAATATTTCGTTCAACACATGACCAATCTCAATGAATGAGTACTGTCAACACATGAACTTTTATTTTATATCGATAAAGGTGTAAATTTTATTACTAAAATATTTCGTTCAACACATGACCAATCTCAATGGATGAGTACTGTCAACACATGAACTTTTATTTTATATCGATAAAGGTGTAAATTTTATTACTAAAATATTTCGTTCAACACATGACCAATCTCAATGGATGAGTACTGTCAACACATGAACTTTTATTTTATATCGATAAAGGTGTAAATTTTATTACTAAAATATTTCGTTCAACACATGACCAATCTCAATGGATGAGTACTGTCAACACATGAACTTTTATTTTATATCGATAAAGGTGTAAATTTTATTACTAAAATATTTCGTTCAACACATGACCAATCTCAATGGATGAGTACTGTCAACACATGAACTTTTATTTTATAATATTCTTTATTTTTCAAATTGGAATGAGGCCCAATCAATTACCATATAAAGTTAATTATATGGATTTTCATACAACACATGTATATAATAGCATGGAAAAATAATCAACCATCAACCAAAGTGCACTACACTGTATAAGCATCAAATATAGATATCTAACGCTTAAAACAGCCTGTCAATCAACCGATCGACATATTTAATAAATCAGGATGAGTGAACTTCAAATTTCATCCCAACACCCGTGTGGGGTTTCAAACAATCAAACACATATTTATTTGTGCTGTTGGGCGATGTGTAAAATTTATCGACCCAATCAATGTCCTTCAAATAGGTGTACATAAACAAATCGTCTGGTTTGTAAATGAATATTTATTTTATTCACTTTCACTATATTCATATTCACGTTAAAAATTATATTTTTAACGATAAAACATTTTATTTCAACACATGAATTTCTATTCAGTTCATTCTTTAAATAAAATGATATTTTCATTTTCTAACTTATTTTAGAAAATTTCGGCGGCATAACGGCACGATACTAGAAACGGGACAAGGCCTAGCCTTATCCCCGGTCTAGTGAAGGCCCACTCCATTCACACATCAATCAAATCAATTCGTTATGCAAACCACAAAATTTGGAGTAAGAGTCTAACCTAGCCTTACTCCTTCGCCTTATAACGGCGCACGTCTAATCCTAACCAATTTATCGATTCGATTTTTCACACCACAAACCACATTCAAACCAATATCGCAATCAATCACCAAACAGCCAAACAAACAAGTCCATGGTCTGTGGACGATTGTGTCGGGTGCTACTAAACACCGTCTGCATCCTAGTATATATATATAACTAGAAAAGAAATTGAAAGGTGAGAAATTCTCACATATAGCTATCCCGAATCCACGACTCTTCTTATGCAGGAAATCTTCACTGTTCTCGTCTCTTATCGCTTTCGTTGTCCGCTTTCACTACATATGTAAAAATCGAATTTTTACTTTGATGTTCAATATATAAAAATCACATTTTTACTTCGATGTTCAATATATAAAAATCACATTTTTACTTCGATGTTCAATATATAAAAATCACATTTTTACTTCGATGTTCAATATATAAAAATCGAATTTTTACTTCAAAGTTCAATATATAAAAATCGAATTTTTACTTCGATGTTCAATATATAAAAATCGAATTTTTACTTCGATGTTCAATATATAAAAATCGAATTTTTACTTCAAAGTTCAATATATAAAAATCGAATTTTTAGTTCAAAGTTCAATATATAAAAATCGAATTTTTATTTCAAAGTTCAATATATAAAAATCGAATTTTTATTTCAAAGTTCAATATATAAAAATCGAATTTTTATTTCAAAGTTCAATATATAAAAATCGAATTTTTATTTCAAAATTCAATATATAAAAATCGAATTTTTATTTCAAAGTTCAATATATAAAAATCGAATTTTTATTTCAAAGTTCAATATATAAAAATCGAATTTTTATTTCAAAGTTCAATATATAAAAATCGAATTTTTATTTCAAAGTTCAATATGTAAAAATCATATCTTGCTTATATAAATCAGTTTTTAAATCAAATAAATAAAACCAGTTTTTACATCTAAATAAAATCAGTTTTTAAATCTAAATAAAATCAGTTTTTACATCTAAATAAAAAATCAGAAAAAAACAGCAAACTTACAGGGGGGGCTGACTGTCGGTGGGTGGCCAGAGGGCGCGGAGGAGGTTGCGAGGTGGGGTTCGACGCGGTGGTGGGGGTCCGATGAGGCGGTGGTGCTGTTGCGTCAGCTCCGGTTGGAAGGGGGGGCTCGCGGAGTCAATGAATCGGGGAGGGAAGAAATCGATGAAGTGGAGAGGGAAAGGGGGAGGGAGGCGAGGCGGGGGAGGTCTGACGATCGGAGGCGCGGCGGCTGGAGCCTACCGACGGTGGCGCGAGGTCGATGAGGCCCCCTTTTTTTTTTTCCTTTTGCAGAAGAATGATCGGGGGGGCCAGAAGGTTTTAAGGGAGGAAGGTTTTTTTTTTATTATTTTATTATTTTTAAAAGTTGACTTTTACATACGTCATCAAAACGAGGCCCACCACCTGTCGTCCATAGCGTTTAACCCCCATTCCGAACACAATGGGATATGTATCGTCAGCTGATTCGGCTGTTACAATCAGTTTCCGTTAAATTTACATTTAAATCACTATATTGAATTTTAAACGTACATTTCAAATTACCGGGGTCACATACTAACTCTATAAATTGAAGAAAAATATTTTCTAGCTTCGTATTGACGATACGGTCCTAACAAAACTAGTTTCGTCGAATTCTGAGACCGTTTGAAAAATGGCCAATTTCCAGTCGAATAAAATCAACTGAAACTGGTCAAACGCGTTTTCGTTTGCCACGCTCACATATTGATTCGAAAAATTATGAAATTTGGAATCTAGCAATAACTTGACATCACGGACCCAACAAAACTGGTTTCGTCGAAATCCGAGGTCATTTGCAAAATTTCAATTTTTAAGGGCCTGAATTCCATAGCGACTATTCAGAAATTTCAACTGGACATATCTTTTGATTCCCGCTATCAAATTTCGATTTTTCGAATTCGTTGGAAAGATATTCACAATTAGATCTTAATGTTTTTGGTTTCACTAAAATCCGGATTGTTTTGCACCCGGTACATTCAATTGAAGTTTGAAATCGAATTATCGAACTACCGCGCCATTTTCAATTCTATTTATAATTATATATAAATATTTATATTCTAACGACGACGTATATAATATATACGTCGAATTCTATTCAAAACAAATTTTTCGTCGATATTATTTAAAATAATTCATTTTAAATATTCAAAATTCGCTAAAATTGCCAAAATAAAATTTTTAAACTGGCCCAGAATTTGCGGGTTGTTACAATCTCCCCCACTTAAAACTTTTCGTCCCCGAAAAGGAACAAAGTCGAAAGTGGTTTGATTAATCAACTCTACGTTCGATCTGGCTTCCATTCTCCAACTCTTTAGTTTTTGAGAATTTTCAAAATTTCAAAAATTTGGCTAACACCCTAAATTTTGGAAAAATTTCGCCATAACCTCCCCTGCAACGGGAGCATCGGGGAATTTCAAATAGCTTCCCCGGTCCTTCAGATCTCAAAAAGAAAAAGAAAAAGCCAATAGGCTCATAAAATCATCATCACCCAAACAAAACAGTAAATTATGTAGTAAACATGTACCTATTTGTCGGGCAAACAAATTTTATTCTCTCTCTAGCCTCCTTGCTATGACCTGTTCAATGATATATATGTATATGCAAGCAAATGCGACCAATTTTCAATACAATTCAATATTTGTTTCAATTAGGCTAAATGGCTAAAAATTAGCAAACAAATAAACAAACAACACAAACATCAATCAATTAGTGAATTAGAGTTTCAAATTCATAATTTTGATACCTATACAAAAATCATGTTTTTGATGCCAATTCACAACAATGTGTTCTAGCTATATATAAGTTTTGGTTCTCACACCAGCCTAATGGAAATATATAGAAAATCACGCCTTCGAAACACGAACATAAATACTGATGATGTCATGACAATCATCAGTACCATCTTCGGGCGACTAGAGTGTGATGCTATATCTATCCAATATATTAAAACTTCGAATACACGCGGATCAGACGTATACGCAAAATCTATATATACTGGATTGTCCACATTAATATAAATAAATAACCAAATACGAATATTTGATTTAAATTTTCAAAACAAAATTTGTTTTCATTTTCAAAAATATACTCTTCTACCTCGTTCTAGGATACTACTGATCCTATCTCTAACGAGTCATTCTAATTGGATATTACTAACCCAATATCTGATGAATTCTTTCGTATGGTTCTAATGTGCCTTGTTCTCTAAGCTTTGTAAACCAAAGCTCTGATACCAACTGTGACGGCAGGGAATTTCGCTCGGTCCGAACCAGTCGCTAAACCGACCCAGACCGCTCGAAATGCCCTATCGTTTGAGAACAGGACAAAACAGAACGCATACAGAAGAACATTTCATTGAATATTACAACAATGCATCAGATTACAAAAATATACAGAGTATAAACAAATAAATATTACACAGAAATTATCAGAGATTTAAATTACATTAAATACATAGCAGCGGAAAATAATACAATACACAACTAGAAGAGATATACGGATACAAAGCTTTCCGGATATCATTCCAGCTGTAAACCAGGATCCTGCGAATATAAATCTGCAAAACCAAAACTACTAGCTGCCCGTGTCAAAATAAGGGCACCCAGAGTTTAGGTTAAAACAATAAACTCCAGGTCAGTCATGGGACTGGTGTGAGAACTAAAACAGTTGTTAATCTTTATTTTAAAATTAGGTAAATCAAGGGACCACGCCGTATAACACGGAACGGGTTTCCTCCCAAGAATACCAGTGCATAAAACAAACAGCGCAATGCTAAATAAATAAAAATGAAGCTGTTATAAGACCCAAGTCCCATCACACAATGCAACGCAGCCGAGGATAGGGTTTTCCCTTATAACAGCCAAAGAATGCTTGATACGGTTAAAACAAATCGTTTGATACTATAGTCAGTGCATAGTGTATAAAACAATTTCAAATCATAAGTATCAATCATAGGCGGCATGAGCGCCCCATCCCACTATGTCGCCATATATAGGATTACAACTAAAACCGCAAAGTCACGTATTTGGAAATTGGATTTCCATCTATGAACCGAGGCAAAAGATAGTCCTCAACCGATTCGAGACTGTCTAGCCCGAGCCTCAGGCAAGTACTCTGTCAAGCCTTTGGATCCTCAGGGCCGGTCCACCGATGTGGATTAAAATGCCTGAACATGCATTTCCCCGCCCTTTGGGGCGTAAATGAGCCAACTAAATGACTCCATCGGTTCGAGAACGACCGATCAATCCGAGGCGCCTTGCAACAGCAACAACCACATAAGTCAAACTCGTCAGGGCGTGTAAAACCACTGACGCCACTTCTAGCTAGAAAGAAACGCATGCCCTCCCTGACGTCCTCTCCCGTTTTTGGTTTATACCGGGCGTGAAACACGCGAAGTAAACGTTACACAAAGCTACGCCACAAAGGCCTTGCTTTGATCATCACCACAAGACTTTGCTTTTCAACAGAAGCCTCGATCAATTGCCACTTAGGCATGCCACACAGGCAATTCACTCCATGCGTTTGATATCCATCAATATATAACCCCTGAGCTCGTACGTCTCAGAGAAGGGCGTTAAGCAAAAGAATAAATTCTCCGCCGCCAAACAGATATATATTTAATAGAAATCAAACACACAGACTAAAATCCAATGTCAGACACACAGTCCATTTGCAAGTCCGTTCTGGGTATGAACGGAACCGGAGGCACCTAGTACCCCGCATATCCATCGATCTCCAAGTACGTCTGGACGATCACTAACTGTTTCCATCTTCTTGGGTGTACAGCCCAATCAAGATCATCAGTAATTACCCAAACGACGTGAAGACCTCCGGTCTTCGACCATCGTCTTCATCTTCGACTTATCGTCGTATCAGTTATTCAGAATGGGATAAACCCGGGCTTTCCGAATAACTCGCGTATAATTTAAATAAGTGTTACACAAACACAACATACGCCTCATTCCAATTCATCAGTCACTAACCGTAAATTAATCAAGAGAATAATTCCCCAAATATAAACCCCGAAGGCCGAAACCAACATCAGATCAATATCCAGAAAACCATCCTGCTTAACTAACCGACAGTTAGTTTCTAAATTTCACATTAATAGGGAAAGGTTCCCATTAATTTTATCCAAGATAAATTCCTTGAATTTATTCTTTATCTATTTTTGAATATCAATTCAAACTAGTCGGGATTAGCGAACCTTACCGAAGTAATCATCTGTTTTAATTCCCCAATCCCAACCTATTCATCCCATGAAGTAAAACTGGTAATACTTCATATCTAACACCACAGTGTTATCGGTAAATTCAATTACCATTTCACGTTCAAATCTAATTAAAGATTTAACTATCGCCTGGAGCAAAACTGGTGATACTCCATTTTCGATCAATTCAATCTAATTAAAGATTCATTAAAACTCCACTTAGTTTTAATCTTCGACTGGGTTAAAGAATCAGTGTCATTTAAAACACGGTTCACGATAAACCCAAAATCACCTTCCATTAATTATCGGGTTAAAGAACAAGTGTTATTTAAAACACTGTTCACGATAAACCCAAAAATCAATACCAATTCAATTCCAATTCAATATTATTTAATTGGTACCCTTCATTAAATCTAAATAAAAAGATTTAATCTTTTCTCAACTGGGTTCAAGAACAGTGTTAGTGAAGACACCATTCACGACAAACCCAAATCACATTTGATATTCAATACAAGGCTCTGAATAGAAAATATATCGGCTTATATTCAATATCAAATCCTACGACTAACAAATGTCGTATTGGAAATAACGATATAAATATATATCTTTCAAATTTCCATAACAACATCTGTATAATCACGAATTCCAACATCGAAATATTCCGACGACAATTTCGATTCAAATCCACTCCAATGCAATCATTGGAAATTTTGGTTATTTTTAAAACCCTTTTCAAATTCAATTTATTTATTTAAAAATAAATAGAATTATATTTCTAGTTCAAAACTAGTTCATTTCGATAAAAATCTATTTTTATCTTTTCAAATATGGAGTTTTTCATCCCAATCCTTTCTAAACCATTTCTTATGATTTTACACAAATTATTACTATTTTTAATAATTTTATCAAGGCCCGTACAGTCGATTTCCATCAACGGCCATCGAACTGCACTTACAGCGACCTTTTTCGAATTTGATTTGGACGTAACTCCAAATCCAACCGTTAGATTTCAAATTTCTAATATTCGTTAGAAAGCTCTTTTCGATACGAACCCAACGGTTCCGGTTTTAGGAGAATCCGACGGTCGGATCTCCCGTAATGTCCGTTTGAAATAAATGGTCGAAATTCACGAACTGCCGCGGCGCGGCGCGTTCTATTCAGGCCATTATATTATATATATAATATATATTTCATCGATTTCTATTTAAAACGAATTTTATAAATAGTTTTGAATTCGTTTCAAAAGCAATTTCAACTTCCTTTTCAATTCAAATCAAAATTGAATTCTTCTTTATAAATTCGATTTAAAATTCATTTCTATTCAATTCAAATTTCAATTCAATTTGAATTCATTTCAATTCATTTCGAAATCGATTTCAATTCATTTCATTTCGAAATCGTTTTATATTCAATTCATTTCGAAATCGTTTTCAATTCATTTCATTTCGAAATCGTTTTATATTCATTTCATTTCGAAATCGTTTTATATTCATTTCATTTCGAAATCGTTTTATATTCATTTCATTTCGAAATCGTTTTCAATTCATTTCATTTCGAAATCGTTTTATATTCATTTCATTTCGAAATCGTTTTATATTCATTTCATTTCGAAATCGTTTTCAATTCATTTCATTTTGAAATCGTTTTATATTCATTTCATTTCGAAATCGTTTTATATTCATTTCATTTCGAAATCGTTTTATATTCATTTCATTTCGAAATCGTTTTCAATTCATTTCATTTCGAAATCGTTTTATATTCATTTCATTTCGAAATCGTTTTATATTCATTTCATTTCGAAATCGTTTTAATCGATATAAATATCGTTCACGTCAAAATGGCGTCAATCTAATCAACACGGCTTCATAAATTTCTATTTTCAAATATTCTATTTCAAATATTTCTTTTTCAAAATAGTTGTTATTATCAAAATATTTCGTTCAACACATGACCAATCTCAATGAATGAGTACTGTCAACACATGAACTTTTATTTTATATCGATAAAGGTGTAAATTTTATTACTAAAATATTTCGTTCAACACATGACCAATCTCAATGGATGAGTACTGTCAACACATGAACTTTTATTTTATATCGATAAAGGTGTAAATTTTATTACTAAAATATTTCGTTCAACACATGACCAATCTCAATGGATGAGTACTGTCAACACATGAACTTTTATTTTATATCGATAAAGGTGTAAATTTTATTACTAAAATATTTCGTTCAACACATGACCAATCTCAATGGATGAGTACTGTCAACACATGAACTTTTATTTTATATCGATAAAGGTGTAAATTTTATTACTAAAATATTTCGTTCAACACATGACCAATCTCAATGGATGAGTACTGTCAACACATGAACTTTTATTTTATAATATTCTTTATTTTTCAAATTGGAATGAGGCCCAATCAATTACCATATAAAGTTAATTATATGGATTTTCATACAACACATGTATATAATAGCATGGAAAAATAATCAACCATCAACCAAAGTGCACTACACTGTATAAGCATCAAATATAGATATCTAACGCTTAAAACAGCCTGTCAATCAACCGATCGACATATTTAATAAATCAGGATGAGTGAACTTCAAATTTCATCCCAACACCCATGTGGGGTTTCAAACAATCAAACACATATTTTATTTGTGCTGTTGGGCGATGTGTAAAATTTATCGACCCAATCAATGTCCTTCAAATAGATGTACATAAACAAATCGTCTGGTTTGTAAATGAATATTTATTTTATTCACTTTCACTATATTCATATTCACGTTAAAAATTATATTTTTAACGATAAAACATTTTATTTCAACACATGAATTTCTATTCAGTTCATTCTTTAAATAAAATGATATTTTCATTTTCTAACTTATTTTAGAAAATTTCGGCGGCATAACGGCACGATACTAGAAACGGGACAAGGCCTAGCCTTATCCCCGGTCTAGTGAAGGCCCACGCCATTCACACATCAATCAAATCAATTCGTTATGCAAACCACAAAATTTGGAGTAAGAGTCTAACCTAGCCTTACTCCTTCGCCTTATAACGACGCACGTCTAATCCTAACCAATTTATCGATTCGATTTTTCACACCACAAACCACATTCAAACCAATATCGCAATCAATCACCAAACAGCCAAACAAACAAGTCCATGGTCTGTGGACGATTGTGTCGGGTGCTACTAAACACCGTCTGCATCCTAGTATATATATATAACTAGAAAAGAAATTGAAAGGTGAGAAATTCTCACATATAGCTATCCCGAATCCACGACTCTTCTTATGCAGGAAATCTTCACTGTTCTCGTCTCTTATCGCTTTCGTTGTCCGCTTTCACTACATATGTAAAAATCGAATTTTTACTTTGATGTTCAATATATAAAAATCACATTTTTACTTCGATGTTCAATATATAAAAATCACATTTTTACTTCGATGTTCAATATATAAAAATCACATTTTTACTTCGATGTTCAATATATAAAAATCGAATTTTTACTTCGATGTTCAATATATAAAAATCGAATTTTTACTTCGATGTTCAATATATAAAAATCGAATTTTTACTTCGATGTTCAATATATAAAAATCGAATTTTTACTTCAAAGTTCAATATATAAAAATCGAATTTTTATTTCAAAGTTCAATATATAAAAATCGAATTTTTATTTCAAAGTTCAATATATAAAAATCGAATTTTTATTTCAAAGTTCAATATATAAAAATCGAATTTTTATTTCAAAGTTCAATATATAAAAATCGAATTTTTATTTCAAAGTTCAATATATAAAAATCGAATTTTTATTTCAAAGTTCAATATATAAAAATCGAATTTTTATTTCAAAGTTCAATATGTAAAAATCATATCTTGCTTATATAAATCAGTTTTTAAATCAAATAAATAAAATCAGTTTTTACATCTAAATAAAATCAGTTTTTAAATCTAAATAAAATCAGTTTTTACATCTAAATAAAAAATCAGAAAAAAACAGTAAACTTACAGGGGGGCTGACTGTCGGTGGGTGGCCAGAGGGCGCGGAGGAGGTTGCGAGGAGGGGTTCGACGCGGTGGTGGGGGTCCGATGAGGCGGTGGTGCTGTTGCGTCAGCTCCGGTTGGAAGGGGGGGCTCGCGGAGTCAATGAATCGGGGAGGGAAGAAATCGATGAAGTGGAGAGAGAAAGGGGGAGGGAGGCGAGGCGGGGGAGGTCTGACGATCGGAGGCGCGGCGGCTGGAGCCTACCGACGGTGGCGCGAGGTCGATGAGGCCCCTTTTTTTTTTTTTTCTTTTGCAGAAGAATGATCGGGGGGTCAGAAGGTTTTAAGGGAGGAAGGGTTTTTTTTTTATTTTTTATTTTATTATTTTTAAAAGTTGACTTTTACATACGTCATCAAAACGAGGCCCACCACCTGTCGTCCATAGCGTTTAACCCCCATTCCGAACACAATGGGATATGTATCGTCAGCTGATTCGGCTGTTACAATCAGTTTCCGTTAAATTTACATTTAAATCACTATATTGAATTTTAAACGTACATTTCAAATTACCGGGGTCACATACTAACTCTATAAATTGCAGAAAAATATTTTCTAGCTTCGTATTGACGATACGGTCCTAACAAAACTAGTTTCGTCGAATTCTGAGACCGTTTGAAAAATGGCCAATTTCCAGTCGAATAAAATCAACTGAAACTGGTCAAACGCGTTTTCGTTTGCCACGCTCACATATTGATTCGAAAAATTATGAAATTTGGAATCTAACAATAACTTGACATCACGGACCCAACAAAACTGGTTTCGTCGAAATCCGAGGTCATTTGCAAAATTTCAATTTTTAAGGGCCTGAATTCCATAGCGACTATTCAGAATTTCAACTGGACATATCTTTTGATTCCCGCTATCAAATTTCGATTTTTTGAATTCGTTGGAAAGATATTCACAATTAGATCCTAATGTTTTTGGTTTCACTAAAATCCGGATTGTTTTGCACCCGGTACATTCAATTGAAGTTTGAAATCGAATTATCGAACTACCGCGCCATTTTCAATTCTATTTATAATTGTATATAAATATTTATATTCTAACGACGACGTATATAATATATACGTCGAATTCTATTCAAAACAAATTTTTCGTCGATATTATTTAAAATAATTCATTTTAAATATTCAAAATTCGCTAAAATTGCCAAAATAAAAATTTTAAACTGGCCCAGAATTTGCGGGTTGTTACACCTCGTGTCTTTACAACTGTTATGCTTTAATTTGGGCCTAGGACCTCTCACATTGGGCAGACATTTGTGACCATTGGATTTGCCAGGCGGGTCCGGGCAGGTTTACGTCACAAACGAGTCCAACCTCGTGTCCTAAGCATTGATTAACACTTATAATCTTTTACCCCAGTTTTAATAATTACCTATTCAAATTATTAATTAATTCCAATTTTAATGATGTCCATAATTGACTCAATTATGGCCATCCATTCATGGCATGCAAAATCATATCAATTGCACCCCAACTTCTTAATATTAAATCCTTAATGTTACCCCTACCCCATGTTATATGTTCGCTTATTAAACGCAAAAGATACGTTAGACTTGAATAGTCTAACTCATAGCACAAAAAGAAATTATCACAACAACAACATATACATATGACTAAAATAGATCTAATCATAAAAAGGGTGAAACTTGCATGTGTGATAGATGTCCAACACCTAGACTTGCATAGGCAAAACTACAACTTGCATAAACTACACATGTCATGGGTCTAAAGGTGTCAACTTGTTTGGTTAAATGTCACATCTTACATAATATGATAACCATCCCAATTCATGTGTAAACTTGCATATGAGGTTTTATGCAACATAATGATGGTGTGAACTAGCATCTAACACATAGAACTCACACATGTTCTAACCAAATTTTAGATCAAAATAGATGTCATAGGATATGTGAGATTATACATACTGATCAATCTAAACTTGCATAGGTACGTGTGATTTATCATGTGAATCATCATAGCCCTAAACATATATATAATCATCATCATGATTTGATCAAGCATAAGCTAACTATAATATAAATAATAACATCATGACTTTGTAACATCGCAACTAAGCATAGAAACTTGCAACATATATATAATATTATCATAGCATGATTTACAACATATAGGATATCATCATCACATAACATAGAATTTACAACATACATGATAGCATAAGGTTTACAACAACATATATGACAATTCACATCATTCAGTTATAATCCATTCATAACTTAATCTAATTAGTTTAATAATAATCTTGTTAGGATCATCATACTCACAGTTAGAGAAGAAAGAGAGTCTTGATTTGCTTTAGAATTGAGTAGAATTAGGGTTTTGATTAGCTTTCTTCCTTCTTAGTTGGTGGCGGCTAGACTGAATTCCATGGCGGCGGTATGACGGTGGCTATTCTATTTTTCATGTGAGTTTAAAGTGAGAGACTACCTAGGTATTTATAGAGTTTAGGGTTTATTTAGACCGTCAGATCAACTCAGAAATAGCCTGAACCATTTAATTTGCCAACTCAGCCCTAAAGACACATCAGCAGCTCAAGATTGGGCTCAGTCAAACCGTAGTCGACTGACCAGGTCGACACCCTGGTCGACTGCCCAGTCGACCTGGGGAGGGGGGGCCGACTCCCTAGTCGACTCCCTAGTCGACCTGGGGGGAGGGGGTCGACTGCCCAGTCGACTCCCCAGTCGACCTGGGTTGTTGGGCGGGAAATTTCCCGCCTACCCTGTTTGACTCCGAATTTTAAATTTTAAATTTCTGAAATCTGTTTTGAATTTTCTAAAACTTCCGATGGCCATAACTTCTTCATACGAAGTCCAAATCACGCAAACTCGGACTCTATTTCAACCAGAATTCCGAGATGAACACAATAGCGCAACCCGTTTCCCACAATTCTCACGTCTGATATTAGTTATTCTTTAATTTGTGAATATTAATATAAACAGAATTACGGGGTGTTCCATTCTCCCCTCCTTAAAGGATTTCGACCCCGAAATCTTCAAGTCAAGAAGAATGTATATCCTAACATCCAATCGTCCATCTACTCAACCATCAAACACAGGCATCCATTGTCCTTATAGACTTCTAATGCTTTCATGAACATATGCAAGAAGTGTGTGTGTGTATATGTCCATATCTAATGCAAAATCAGGTGGTCCACTGATTCAGTTGACCTCCTTAATGCAAATCATGATAGTGCCATGCGTCCATTATGTATGCAAAAGTTCCCTAATGCTACATATTATCTCTATATGCGTGCACAGTCATCATCTGAATGCAGCATCCATATGATAATACAATCGTCATACATCCATTTTACTAAATACATCCATTTATATGCAATATGAAGTGACTGAGCCGATCTAGTGCCTAATAGTGTGTGTATATGCATCCAGGAGCAACCACTAGCAAACACTTGCATCCACTTTGCATCCATCATGCATAACATGTCTTAAACACATGTTTCAACCATAGGATTATCCTAACTAAAGGTCAAAGGTACTAGCAAGAGGATACCCTAAATGTAAGATAAGTACAAGATAAGCGATAAAGGAGAAATTAAAGGACGTACCCTCAAAAAGGAAAGGGTATCGTGAACGCATCTTCTCTTCTGTCTCCCAAGTAGCATTGCTTTCATCATCTCCCCAATGTACTTTGACTAGTCTGACCTCTCGATTTCTCAGCTTCTTAATCTATGACCCAAGAATGCACGTAGGAGCTCGTCGGATCGTCGCATCACACTCTATCTCCACCTCTCTAAGCAAGCTCGGCTCTACCACTTCCGCGGTCTCGTGTAGGCACTTCCTCAAATGTGACACATGGAATACATCGTGTACACCACTAAGTCTCTCAGGCAACTCCACTCTATACGCCATCTGTCCAATCTTCTCCTTAATAGGAAACAGCCCTACAAACCTTGGTGCTAATTTCCCAATGGACCCAAAGCGAACAACGTTTCGTAATGGAGACACTTTGACAAAGATCATGTCCCCAACCTCAAACTCAAGATCTGTCCTCCTCTTATCCGCATAAGATTTCTGCCTATCTTGCGTCGTCTTCATCCTCCTTCGAATCAAGTCGATCTTTTCTGAAGTCTCTCTAATCATATCGGGCCCAAGTAAGATCTTATCTGTAGATACCCACCAACATGTAGGTGAACGACAAGGTCATCCATATAGAGCTTCCAAAGGTGCCATGCCAATGCTAGACTGAAAGCTGTTATTATATGTGAACTCTACCAATGGAAGATGCTCTTCCCACGTACCTCCAAAGTCTAAGATACATAGCCTCAAAAGATCCTATAGAATGTGATTCACCCTCTCGGTCTGGCCGTCCGTCTGAGGATGATATGCGGTGCTCAAACATAACTGAGTCCCTACCGCCTCTTGTAAGATTTTCCAAAATTCGCTAGTGAAAATAGGATCGCGGTCGCTCATAATGCTAGAAGGAACACCGTGCAATCGAACTATTTCTCGGACATATACAGAAGCTAACCATGGAGCAGTCCTCTTACTCTTCACGGGAATGAAATGGGCGCTTTTAGTAAGTCTATCTACTATAACCCAAATCCCTGTATTACCCTTCCTTGATCTTGGTAATCCATCCACAAAATCCATCGAGACACTTTCCCATTTCCATAGTGGAACCTCCGATGGGTGAAGCAACCCACCGGGTTTCTTTTGCTCCGCTTTTACTTGTTGGCACACCAAGCATCTAGCAGCATGCTCTGCCACATCCCTCTTCATACCGGCCCAAAAGAAAACTCGCTTCATGTCTTTGTACATCTTGTCCCCGCTGGGATGAATGGTCATCTTCGAATGATGTGCTTCGTTAAGAATAGCCTTCCTCAAACCTTCGTCTCGAGGTACACAAAGTCTACTATCCCTACGTATCCAACCCTTATCATCTCGCGTATACCTACGGAGATGGCTTGATGACTCCCCTCTGTTGAGCTTTTCTACTAACTCAACCAACTGTGGGTCGTCTCACTGTGCCTCGCCAATCCGTCCCAAAAGTGTAGGTCTGACCTCCAAGGATGCTAGCAAACCGGGTACAAAATTAACGGGAGGTCTAAAGTCAAACATCGAAATGAATTCTAAGCTTCGCCGCTCAACGAACAAAGGACTTAAGGATTATCTTTTTCTACTTAAGGCATCAGCCACTACGTTACCCTTGCTAGGGGTATATGCTATTTCGAAATCGTAGGACGCTAAGAACTCCATCCACCTTTGCTGCCTTAAGTTCAAGTCCTTTTGAGAGAATAAGTATTTTAAAGATTTGTGATCAGTGAATAATTCAAATTTCTCGCCAAGAAGATAATGACGCCAAGACTTAAGCGCGAAAACAATAGCGGCTAACTCTAGGTCATGCGTAGGGTAATTTTTCTCATGCGCTCTCAACTGCCTTCCACCATAGGCTATTACCCTTCCCTCTTGCATTAAGACTGTGCCTAGTCCTGTCCCACAAGCATCGGTATAAACAGTAAACGACTTACTCCCGTCTGGCAGCACTAAGACTGGAGCTGAGGTCCAAGCTCTCTTCAAACGTTGGAACACATCATCACAATCTACGTCCCATGTGAAAACTAGGTTCTTCTTCGTCAGGCGTGTCAATGGAGCTGATATCTTTTCGAAGTCTTTGATAAACTTCCTATAGTAGCCAGCCAACCCCAAGAAACTTCTTACTTCGGTAGCATTTTTAGGGACCTTCCAATCTTGGATGGCCACCACCTTCGCGGGATCCACAGTTATCCCTTCTTTGGAAACCACGTGCTTAAGAACCGTACTTCCTTCCTCCAGAAGTGACACTTAGAAAATTTAGCTTTAAGATTATGCACTCGTAGGGTCTCCAACACTTCCCTAAGATGTAAGGCATGCTCTTCTTCATCCTTAGAAAAGATCAAGATGTCGTCTACAAAGACTACCACAAATTTATTAAGGTACTCCCTAAACACCCTACTCATCAGATCAACAAAGTATGCGGGGGCGTTTGTCAAACCGAAGGGCATCACTAGCCATTCATAGAAACCGTCCGGAGTCCTAATGGCAGTCTTGTCAATGCTATCCTCAGCCACTCTCAACTGATGGAAACCAGTGGCTAAGTCCAACTGCGAAAACACTGAGGCGCCAACTAACTGATCGAAGAGATCGTCAATCCTCGGCAGTGGGTGTCTGTTCTTCTTAGTAAGTTTATTAAGTTCTCTATAGTCCACACAAAGTCTAAGGGACCCATCCGCCTTCGTAGCAAATACAACTGGAGAACCCCACTCCGATATACTTCGTCTTATGAACCCCTTCTCAAGCAACTCCTTCACTTGCTTATCGAGTTCCCTCCTTTCACGAGGAGCCATGTGGCGTACTGGCAAAGATACTGGTTTTGCATTATCCATAAGATACATTCGAAAATCTATCTCCTGCTTTGGAGGCAAGCCCTTCACCTCGTCAAACACATCCGAGTATTCTCGGACCACTCTAACAGATCGTAGATTTTCCTCAGACGTGTCAAGCGATTCTAAATAACTTAGCATAACAGAATTTATGGGATTACAAAATATTTCGAGAGTGTTACCAAGGCGAGTCACGAGCCTAACTACTCTCCTTTCACAATCAAGAACGGCCCCATTTTTGGATAAACAATCCATTCCTAAAATTAGCCCATAGCCCGTGAAGCCCAAAACATAAGCATCACATCTAAACTCAATGATAAGTATAGAAATTTTCAAATCCAAACACACCATGGACAAATTAGCTGAGCCCCCAATTGGATTCGAAACAACTAAGGATCCTCTACTAAACTGGTGTTTAAGTGCAGTGATTCAACTAATGATGTAGAGATAAACGAATGCGATGCGCCCGAATCGAATAAGGTACGGACGGGATGATCAAACAAAAAAACTAAGCTTTCAACAGAAATGGTTCTACCTCGTTCTTGCAGCGGTGGGACCGCGAGAGCCTGAACTTGTCCCCTTACCTGCCCTGGTGCCATAAGAGCCTGCACCTGTCCTCCCGAGGTAGACCCTGCCCTCTGCCCCTTCTTTGGGCAGTCCTTCACTAGATGTCCTGCTTCACCACAATGAAAACAGCCAGTCTTCTTTTTCTTTCTGCAATCCTTGCTGAGATGGCCTGGTGTTCCACAGTTAAAGCATTTCTTCTTTCCCTTGCCATTATTGTCTTTACCACCCTTCTTGTTTTGCTGTTGTGGTTTCTTCTGATCCCCTTTCTTCTCGGGTGCCTTATTAGCATTAGCGCTTTTCTCCTCGTGCATGAGCGCTATTTCTACTAGCTTCTCAAAGGTGGCCCCCATAGGGATGTGGGTCATAGCCAACCCTTGCAACGGTTCATTCAATCCATTAACGAACCTCAGAGCCTTCTTCTCCGACGTGTTCACTAAGTCCAAGCCAAACCTTGCTAACTGATTAATTTTGTTAACATATTCTTTCACTGATGAGCTTCCTTGCTTTAACGTCAAGAACCTTTCCATATATAGATTTTCTTCCGCCCATGAGAGAAACTTCGCCTCAAACCTACGTCTGAAATCCGCCCAAGAGTCAACAGGACGCTCCCCATTAGTGACCTCCCACCAAAATGAGGCCTCTCCCTTCATTAACCAAGCTGCTAAACGAACTTTCCTCCCTTCTTCTACTTCAAAGATTTCTAGCAATTCTTCCACCTCCTTAAGGCAATCTCTAGCTTCCACAAACGTTTATGACCCTTGAAAAGGTTTTCCACCCATAGCCTTAAATTCCTTGCTCGTCTTTGCAAAAGTATCAGCGCGAGGAGGAGGAGGAGGAGCGGGTGCAACTGGTGGTGGAGGAACATTGGCTGGACCTGCAGCGGCCCTAGCCTCTAATAACCTCCTATACCATCATGGTATCGTTACACTGTCCGGAAGGTTAAGATCTTTAGCCATGCTGAAACGAAAAAGGAAAGATTCAAAATGGAGAATTCGAAAGATAAAGATATATGTCTATTGGGGATTATGTTTTTCATAAAAACTTTCTCTTTAAATAACTCATTAAAACATGTTTTTGAAAACACTTCTTCCGAAAATACTTTAGAAAAATAGTTTTTCTAAAAAAATTAACTGTTCTGGTAACCTTAAGCTCTGATACCACATGTAACACCCCACGTCCATTAATGTCACTCACAAAGGGAATGCATTAACTTCCATGGAGGTTTTAAGTGAATATAGAACAGAAAAATTACAACAAGACAGATAATATGTAGTACTTGGAAATCTAAAACTTCATTTTATTGCAGCGGAAATTAAACATGTTTGTTACATCATAAAAACCATAAATCAGAGTCAAGTACAATATCCATCTTGTTAAAACAAAATACATAACCCCATTACATACCATTAGAAAAGATAACAAGCTTGACTTTACTTCAACGGTCCAAGCTTTCCAAAAGAGAGATAAAGCAATCCAATCAAACTCCACTCGAGCTGGGTCCACCCTGAGGACCTGGAGGGGGAAAAAGGATAGAAATAGAGGGGGTCAGACATAAAGTCTGGCGAGTATGATAATTCTAACAATACTATTATCAAAATAACTAGACTAAGGCATAAGCTGGAAAACAAGGAAATGTCTATGAATTATTGGGTATGGAAAAGCGGATAAAGATAACGTTAAAGGCACACCTAATTACTAATGAATAATTACTACACTGCACTGCACCAGTCACCCTAAAGGTCGATCCCACTTGCTCCACTTAGAAATTATAGCTTCGTGTACCCCTAGCTGACTACAAAGGTTCCGTCTGCCCCTATCTCCACTAGGTATACCCCACTACCCACTTGCGATCGGCTCCCTACTCGTAGATACCCGTGCTGGCCCCACAGTGGGGTGTATCACTCCCCTAAAGTGGCAACCCGATACAACTTGAGAATGCACGGCTTAGACCTACACGATGCAACAACGTCTTACCTACCAGCCCGGGTCCACACACGCATATGAAACCCGTTGGACTTGCGTTGCCACCGCTACCCCGTTTTGGCCTCTTATAGTCAAGCCCAGTATGCGTGTCCCATCCTCGACTTGGGTCGAGCCCACAAAGATACGTTTGGGATACTGGTTGAAATGGGCCCCCACAAGCTACCCACCTAAGCTTGTCCACTAGTACACTCCACTTAACCCTCTTATTCATGTTCATTTACATGTGTGTTTGGTTAAGTCTTACTAATCGTATTTCACATGCCACTAAGGGCACCCACTAGATTCCTCATGCCACTCAAGGCACCTACTTAACCCCCATGTCCCACCTTACATGTTTATCTAGTTAAGTATTTCTTAATTCATTCAGGCCATAACCTCATAAAGACCTCTCACATTAGACTGACATTTATGGCAGTTGGATTTGCCGGGCGGGTCGGGGCGGTCTTACACCATAAAATAGTCTAACCTCGTGTCTTTACAACTCTTGTGCTTTAATTTGGGCCTAGGACCTCTCACATTGGGCTGACATTTGTGACCACTGGATTTGCCGGGCGGGTCCGAGCAGGTTTACGTAACAAACGAGTCCAACCTCATGTCCTAAGCATTGATTAACACTTATAATCTTTTACCCCAGTTTTAATAATTCCCTATTCAAATTATTAATTAATTCCAATTTTAATGATGTCCATAACTGACTCAATTATGGCCATCCATTATGGAATGCAAAATCATATCAATTGCACCCCAACTTCTTAATATTAAATCCTTAATGTTATCCCTACCCCACATTATACGTTCGCTTATTCAACGCAAAATATAAGTTAGACTTGAATAGTCTAACTCATAGCACAAAAAGAAATTATCACAACAAAAACATATATATATATATATATGACTAAAATAGATCTAATCGTAAAAAGGGTGAAACTTGCATGTGTGATAGATGTCCAACGCCTAGACTTGCATAGGCAAAACTGCAACTTGCATAAATTACACATGTCATGGGTCTAAAGGTGTCAACTTGTTTGGTTAAATGTCACATCTTACATAATATGATCATAATCCCAATTCATGTGTAAACTTGCATATGGGGTTTTATGCAACATAATGATGGTGTGAACTAGCATCTAACACATATAACTCACACATGTTCTAACCAAATTTTAGATCTAAATAGATGTCATAGGATATGTGAGATTATACATACTAATCAATCTAAACTTGCATAGGTACATGTGATTTATCATGTAAATCATCATAGCCCCATATATATAATCAACATGATGATTTGATCAAGCATAAGCTAACTATAATATAAATAATAACATCATGACTTTGTAACATCGCAACTTAGCATAGAAACTTGCAACATGTATATAATATTATCATAGCATGATTTACAACATATAGGATATCATCATCACATAACATAGAATTTACAACATACATGATAGCATAAGGTTTACAACAACATATATGACAATTCACATCATTCACTTATAATCCATTCATAAATTAATCTAATTAGTTTAATAATAATCTTGTTAGGATCATCATAGTCACAGTTAGAGAAGAAAGAGAGTCTTGATTTGCTTTAGAATTGAGTAGAATTAGGGTTTTGATTAGCATTCTTCCTTCTTAGTTGGCGACGGCTAGACTGAATTCCATGGCGGCGGTATGACGGTGGCTATTCTATTTTTCATGTGAGTTTAAAGTGAGAGACTACCTAGGTATTTATAGAGTTTAGGGTTTATTTAGACCGTCAGATCAACACAGAACTAACCTGAACCGTTTAATTCGCCACCTCAGCCCTAAAGACACATCAGCAGCTCAAGATTGGGCTCAGTCAAACCCTAGCCGACTGACTAGGTCGACTGCCCAGTCGACCTGGGGGGGTCGACTCCCCAGTCGACCTGGGGGGGGGGGGTCGACTCCCCAGTCGACCTGGGTTGCTGGGCGGGAAATTTCCCGCCTACCCTATTTGACTCCGAATTTTGAATTTTAAATTTCTGAAATCTGTTTTGAATTTTCTGATACTTCCGATGGCCATAACTTCTTCATACGAAGTCCAAATCACGCAAACTCGGACTCTATTTCAACCAGAATTCCGAGACGAACACAATGGCGCAACCCGTTTCCCACAATTCTCACGTCTGAGATTAATTATTCTTTAATTTGTGAATATTAATATTAACAGAATTACGGGGTGTTACACTTTGTATATTCTTGTATTCTGATGGAATTGTTGTAATATACAATGAAATGTTCTTCTGTTTGTTTTATATTTTGTCGTGTTCTCAAGGTAATCCGGGCTTTCCTTACTGGGGAAGTTCGGGTCGCTACAATCCGACAATCGGATCTCCCATTACATCAGTTTGAAGTTAATGGTCGAAATTCATGAACGGTCGTTGCGCGGCGCGTTCTTATCAGGCCATTTAATATATATATATATTATAATATATATTTCATCGATTTCCAATTTAAACGTATTTTATAAATTCATTTTAAAACGATTTTGACTTCATTTTCAATTTTAAATCAAATTTGAATATTCTATATCTTTATCATATTAGAATATTAATATTTTCAAAATATTAGATTTTGAAATCACTACTTTTCGATATTCATTATAAAATGAAATAAATCAATCAATAAACCCATTTAGGTTAAAATGGCGTTTGCTACTTAACTCAGCTTCATATTTTTATATTTTTGTGTCCATCCAAAGAGGGACATAAAATTCATAATTTTATTCTTCATTGAATATTATTTTAAAATATTGGTTATTTTAAAATATTCTTTATTTTAAAGGATTCTTTATTTTAAAATATTATTTATATAAAGGATATTCTGAATGGGAATGCGACTAAATCAATTACCATATAATTTCAGTTATATGGATTTCATACATCGCATGTATACAACAATAAAGATAAATAATCATTAAACAATCCATTCACATCAAGAGTGAAGTTGTACAACTGTGTTAGCATTGAAATAAATAAATAACGCTCATGGCAGATTGTCAATCCATTGATTGACATACAACTAATTATTGGTGCTAATGTATGTCAAATATCACTCCAATACCCGTGTGGGGTTTTTAGACAACAACAGTTCATTTAGATAAATCATTGGTTAATAAATCTAACCAATTATAATTGGGTTTGAATTATTTTCTATTTAACAAGTTTTCATCGTTTAAATTATAAATGGATATTTATAATTTAATTTCAACTGCCATTTTAATATTAACATCATTATGATAATGTTTTAAATCTAGCAGAAATCATATTTTTAACATACAACCAATTTTCGAATAATGCTAACATAATAATGATAATGTTTTAATCTTCAACATATTTCCGTATTTCTATTTATTGATCATTTTAATCATTTCTACATGCACTATAAAAATGTAAATTTTATCATTGACATATTTTAACATAACATTTTCTAATAAATTCACATCTTTATTTTAACATTGCATTATTCTAAATAAATGACATTTTTAATTCAAATGACATTATTCTAAATAAATGACATTTTTAATTCACATGACATTATTCTAACAAAATGATATTTTTAATCTAGCATACCATGATTCTAACAAAATGATATTTTTAATCTAACATAACATGATTCTAACAAAATGATATTTTTAATTAACATAACATGATTCTAACAAAATGATATTTTTAATTAACACAACATGATTCTATGTTTCTAAAGACAAATAAAAAGAATGCTTTATTTTCATAACATTTTCTATGCTGCTAATGAAAAATAAAAAGAAGATTTTATTGTACTTTTTCTATGTTCTTTAATGACAAATAAAAAGACAATTTTGGTTACACACATGATTTCTAATTCTAGCGACAAAATAAAAGACAATTTTGCCTACATGTATGTTTTAATTTTAGTGTAAAAATAAAAATATAATTTTGTCTACATGCATATTTATAATTCTAATGACCAAATCAAAATGACTATTCTTACTCGTACACCAATTCAATGTTTAACTTGACAAAAATAAAAATGAATGTTTTTATTCGTTTACAAGTTCAATGTTTAATCTTGACAAATAAAATTTTAATATTGACAATTCTAATTCAATAAGAATGACCTTTTAATATTGACAATTCTAATTCAATAAAAATGACCTTTTAATATTGACAATTCTAATTCAATAAAAACGAACTTTTAATATTGACAATTCTAATTCAATAAAAATGACCTTTTAATATTAACAATTCTAATTCAATTAAAATGACCTTTTAATATTGATAATTCTAATTCAATAAAAATGACAATTTTATATTTTACATTTCTAATGCAAAAAATGTCATTTTTATTTTATTAATTTTAATACAACAAAATATTCCATTAAATCAACAGATCATCATAACAGCATCAATCAATTTAAATCAAATCACGTAAATGCCAGAATTTCTATACACAATAATAATTAATCTATTTTTGATTATTTAAAAAGAAATCTCACCTTGATCAGTTTTGAAATCAATTAATAATGATTGTTTTAATAAAATTAAACAAGCATTTAATTTTATCAAAAATTCCTTCTAGCTCCGTTTCTATTCTGGTTTGTTCTGATATGTTTTGACAAGAGGATTCCAATCGACCTGAAATCGTTGAATTCCGACGTCATATGCAAATGTTAAAAAGGCTTAAGATTAATCACATTATTATTTAATTAAATAAACCAAATTTAATTAAGTATTTTTGAATTAACCTCGTCCTTAATTAATCCATCATCGTTTAAATTTTCTGCGCGCCGAAACCCAAACATCAACATCAAATTCCTCCTGCGCGCCACCATAAAGTTCGTCGGAGCCACATCCGACCAGACCCCAACGTCGTCGTCGACCCCCTCTTCCCACGCCCCAACTATCTCCCCACTTTCTTAGTCCCTCTGCTCTAAACTGGCCTTCAAACTTCGCTACTTTGTGCTTGGATTTCGAGCTGATTATAACACGATAAATAATCAATGTCGTATGGATCTAAAGCTCATGGATTTCCCTTCGATTTTTGCTTTATAAGATTCTTAAAATATTGTATGGATTTAGAGGTATTAAAGGAGGAAAAATCAACAATTTTGGCCCACCATGAAAGGGTGGCGACAGCAGGTAGAAGATTAGGGTTTTAGAACGTGATTTGCATTATATATTATATTATTATTTTATTTATTACTTACTTTATGATAAAAAGGCCTGTTAATTCCAAATAGCTCCAAATCCAGCCCAACTAATGTTGCCCCTAACCAAATACCCCTATTCCGGACACAATGGGCTAGGTCTCATCAGCCCATTCTATTGTTTCAATCCATTTTTCTTTAATTTAAAATATAAATTATTTAATTAGATCGTACATTTTAATTTTCCAAGCCACATACTGAATCCAAAAATTACAGAAAAATTATATGTAGCTTTATTTTGACAATACGGTCATAACAAAACTATATTTGTCGAATTTTGAGTCTGTTTAAAAATGGCCATTTTCTGGTCGATCCAAATTGACTAAAATGGACAAAACACATTTTCTTTTGACACACTCACATATTAATTCCAAAAATTATGAAAATTGGAATCCTACAATAATTTGACATTCCGGATCCAACCAGAGTAGTTTTATCGAAAAAGGAAGTCATTTGCAAAATGGATATTTTAATATATATATATATATATATATATATTTCATAGTGACTATTCTGAATATTTAACTGGCCGTAACTTTTTATTCCCGTTATGAAATTTCAATTTTTCACATTCATTGGTAAGATATTTTTAAAAAGATTTAAATATTTTTGGTTTCACCAAAATCCGATTTATTTTGAATCTTGTACATTAAATCAAAGTTCAAATTCAAATTTTCAAACTGCTGCGCCATTTCTAACTCCTTTTGTAATTAAATTAAATATATTCGTTTCTGACTTCGATTTAAATAAAATTTTCACCGTTATTATTTAAATTAAATCATTTTAAATTTTCAAAATCAATTAAAATTGTTAAAATAAAATTTTAAATTGGTTCCAAAATTCCGGGTTGTTACAATCTCCCCTACTTAAAATCTTTTCGTCCTCGAAAAGGAACGGTGCTAAAAGTTGTTTAATTAATCAAAACAATTTTTATTGGTTCAATAATTTTAATAGTTGAACTAATAATTACGCAACACATTCATAAATCAGTTAGTTGATTAAATTTTCAAATATATATAGATTTTATATATTCAAAAATCATATTTTCTAAAACCGGATTATATATATAATCGCAAATGCGTTAATTATAAACTTGTCACTCTCAACTCATTCTAGGGCATTTCTAACCCCATCTCTAATGAGTTCCTCATTCTAGGATGCTACTGATCCTATCTCTAATGAGTATTCCTTTATAGGATATTACAAATCCTACCTCTGATGAGTCTTTTGTTCAGTTCTAACGAGTTGCACCCCAAAGATTTGAACTAACCAAAGCTCTAATACCACATGTAATGACCCGAAAATCCCCCTCGTGGGAAATCGCCGGATACACTAACTTTGGGCATACAACACATCAGAACAAATAACAGAAGACTTTTGTAAATATTATAATAATGTAACATCAGAGTACATCGAATAAATAATATTACAGTGGAAGATTAATTTACAATAAACTTAACACAATGCAGCGGAAGACTATCATTGCTCTGGCCATAGCTTTAAGATTCGATCCAGAATCTTGCCTAATAAATAGATATCTGCAAAACAAGCCACTGGACTGCCCGTGTGGAAGAGAGGGTACCAGAATTTGTAAAGTGAAACAAGCTATGAATTAGTCATGGGACTGGTATGAGAAATCTTACTTAACTTATCTAATAGTAATAAGGCTAATCATAGGACCACACCGCTAATGCGGAATGGGTTTACTCCATTAGATTGCCCGTGCAAGAAATAAAGTAAATCGTTAAAGAATGCAATGCTTTTTAGAAAAATGAAACCATTATAAGACTCAAGTCCCATCACATAATGCAACGCAAACCGGAGGACAGAATTTTACCTTATAATGGTCAAAAATGCTTGATACGATAAAACAGATTTGATATTATTATTAGTGTATATATGTTTCCAAAAACATTTCAATCATAATATATCAATCATAGACGGCATAGCTACCATATACTACGTCGCCATACTAGTTATACAATCAAAACCATATGGTGTTGTATTAGAAGTTGGATTTCCATTATTAACCAAGGGAAGGGATCGTCCTTACCTAATTCGAGACTCTATAACCCGAGCCTCGGGACAAGTACACAGTCAAGCCCTTAGGAGTCACAGGGCCGGTCCACACATATGTTAGTGGAATATATAAAATTCCTGAACAATACGTCTCACCGCCCTATGAGGCGTAAAATAGAGCCACTAGGGACTCAAATACCGAGGCTCCTCGCAATCCATCATCCACATAAGTAAAATGTTTGGGCTCCATACCATGACACCACTCCTAGCTAGAAAGAAACGCATGTTCTCCCTGTATCCTTCTCCCGGTTCTGGTTCATACTGAGGTGTGAGGCTCACGAAGTATCACCACACAAAGCTATGCTAAATAAAGTTGTGCTTTGATCATCAACCACAAGGCTCTGCTTTTCAACAAAAGCCTTGATTATTTACATCTTAGCATGCTACATTGTCAATCCATACCATTGATTTCTGCCAATATATAACCTCTAAGCTCGTACGTCTCAGAGAAGGGTGTTAAGAAAGAGAATAAATTCTCTGCCACCAAACAGATATATATATATATATATTTAGAAAAGATCAACGAATACGGCATAAAGGAATACAACGCCAGACATACCATACAATTACAAGTCCGTTCTGGGTCTGAAAGTAACCAGAGACACCATATTCCACGTTCCATATGTCCAATACAGGAGAGAGGATTCTCGCATATCCGTCGATCTCCAAGTACATCTGGAGGATCACCACTTATTACCTTGTCTTGGGATGCCTCCCAATCAAGACATTAGTAATCGTCCAAACGATGTGAAGACCTCCGGCCTTCAACCACCATCTTCATCTTCGACTTTTAATCGTCGCACTAATTATTAAGAATAGGTTGAACCCGTTCTTTCCGAATAACCCGCGTATTTTTTAATCAATAGTTAAGTGCTATGGAAATACGCCTCACTCCAATTCAGAATATTCTTTTAAATAAATATTCACATTATTAGTGAAAGGTTCCCATTAATTTTATCAAAGATAAATACTTTTAAATTTATTCTTTAATCTTCTTTTTAATGATTCAATAAAACACCAATTTGGTTTTAATATCAAAATCAATACTTTATTACTATTCAAATTTAAGAAATTAATCTTAAATGTAACTGCGTTAAAGAACCAATGTCATTTAAAACACAGTTCACGATAAACCCAAAATCATCTTCCATTAAATATGGAATTTTCATAGAAATCAAATCAATATATAATCGATATAAATTCCCGTATCAGATTAATAATATAAATGGAATAACGGCAAAGCCTTTTAAACTCCATATAAAATAATAGTCTTCTTTTACAGAAGATCATCTCGATTATTACCAAATCGAATCCCATTCAATTCCAATTTCTTCTATTAAATTGGAAAACCTTACTTTTCAAAAATTTCCACTAAATCTTAGTAAAAGATTTATAAATTCCAAATTATATTTTCACTGTTAATTGGGTTAAAGAACGAATGTCGTTAAAAACACAGTTACAATAAACCCAATTCACATTTCATTTTATTCCAATTACTAAATATAATTGGAAACTCTAATAATCATAATTAAAAGATTTATTCTTTTCTCAAATGGGTTTAAGAACAGTGTTATTTAAGACACCATTCACGACAACCCAAAATCAAGTTTATTATTTATTTAATTTCAACTGAATATTAATTCATTGGAAAACTTCATTAATTCCTAATTTAAAGATTTATTCTTTTCTCAACTAGGTTTAAGAATAGTTTTATTTAAGACACCGTTCACCACAAACCAAAATCCAATTTATTAATTATTTAATTCCAATTAAATATTAATCAATTGGTAAATTTCATTAAATCTTAATTTAAAAGATTTACTCTAGTTAATAACTAGTTCATTTCGATAAAAATATATTTTTATCTTTTCAAATATGGAATTTTTCATCCAAAATCTTTTTAAATCATTTATTATGATTTTACAAAACTTTTCCATAATTTTAATAATTTTATTAAGGCCTCTACAATCGGTTTCCAATAACGGCCACCGAACTGCATCCATAGTGACCTTTTTCAAATTGGATTTAGACATAATTCCAAATCCAACCGTTAGACTTCAAAACTCTTATATCCATTGGAAAGCTATTTTTGTTACAAACCCCAATGGTTCCGGTTTTAGAAGAATCCGACGGTCGGACTCACGTTACATCAATTTAAATTTAATGGTCAAAATTCGCGAACGGTCGCTGCGCGGCGTGTTCTTATCAGGCCATTAAACATATATATATATATATATATATCGTCAATTTCCAATTTAAACGTATTTATAAAATATTTATAAATTCATTTTAAAACGATTTAACTTCATTTTCAATTTGAAATCAAAATTGAATATTCTATTTCTTTATCATATTATAATATTAATATTTTCAAATTATTAGATTTTGAAATCACTACTTTTCGATATTCTTTATAACATGAAGTAAATCGATCGATAAACCCGTTCAGGTTAAAATGGCGTTTGCTACTTAACTTGGCTTTATATTTTTATATTTTTGTGTCCATCCAAAGATGGACATAAAAATCATAATTTTATTCTTCATTGAATATTATTTTAAAATGGTTGAAAATAGGCATAAGGACAAACTTTGGAAAAAAAATTAGTCTGAAGGACATCAAGTTTTATTACTAGGCTGAAGGACAAACTTTGAAAAAAATTAGGCTGAAGGACAATGCTAAATATAATTAGCATTTTCTACAGTGTAAAACTGAATAATGCTAAATACATTTAGCATTTTCGTGTAGTTTAAAAAACTGAATATAATGCTAATTACATTTAGCATTTTCCTTCAGCTTAATTTTGGTTCAACATTTGTCCTTGAGACTAAAAATATAACTTGGTGTCCTTCAGCCTAATTTTTCGACAAAATTTGTCCTTCTCCCTAATTACCTCTTTAAAATATTCGTTATTTTAAAATATTCTTTATTTTAAAAGATTATTTATTTTAAAATATTATATATAAAAAAGATATTCTGAATCGGAATGCAACTCAATCAATTACCATATAATTTCAGTTATATGGATTTCATACATCGCATGTATACAAAAATAAAAAATAATCAATAAACAATCTATTCACGTCTAGAGTGAAGTTTTACAACTGTGTGAGCATTGAAATAAATAAATAACACTCATCACAGACTGTTAATCCATCGATTGACATATAACTAAATATTGGGGCTAGTCTTTGTCAAATATCACCCCAATACCCGTGTGGGTTTTTCAGACAACAACAGTTCATTTAGATAAATCATTGGTTAATAAATTTAACCAATTATAATTCGGTTTGAATTATTTTCTATTTAACAAATTTTCATCGTTTAAATTATAAATGGATATTTATAATTTAATTTCAACTGCCATATTAATATTAACATCATTATGATAATGTTTTAAATCTAGCACCAATCATATTTTTAAAATACGACCAAATTTTCGAATATTGCTAACATAATAATGATAATGTTTTAATCTTCAACATATTTTTGTATTTCTAACTAATGATCATTTTATTCATTTCTACATGCACTATAAAAATGTAAATTTTATCATTGACATATTTTAACATAACATTTTGTAATAAAATGACATTTTTATTTTAACGTTGCATTATTCTAAATAAATGACATTTTTAACTCAAATGGAATTATTCTAAATAAATGACATTTTTTATTCACATGATATTATTCTAACAAAATGATAATTTTAATATAATATACCATGAATCTAACAAAATGATATTTTTAATCTAACATAACATGATTCTAACAAAATGGTATTTTTAATTCAAAATAACATGATTCTAACAAAATGATAATTTTAATTAACATAAAATGATTCTATATTTCTAAGGACAAATAAAAAGAATGTTTTATTTTCATAACATTTTCTTTGCTGCAAACGACAAATAAAAAGAAGATTTTACTGTCATAACATTTTCTATGTTCTTTGATGACAAATAAAAAGATAATTTTGTCTACACACATGTTTTTTAATTCTAGCAACAAAATCAAAGACAATTTTGTCTTCATGTATGTTTTAATTTTAATGACAAAATAAAAAGATAATTTTGTCTACATGCATATTTATAATTCTAATGACCAAATCAAAATGACTATTCTTACTCATACACAAATTCAATGTTTAACTTGACAAAAATAAAAATGAATATCTTTATTTGTTTACAAATTCAATGTTTAATGTTGACAAATAAAAATGACAACTTTTAATATTGACAATACTAATTCAACAAGGATGACCTTTTAATATTGACAATTCTAATTCAATAAAAATGACCTTTTAATATTGACAACTCTAATTCAATAAAAATGACCTTTTAATATTGATAACTCTAGTTCAATAAAAATGACCTTTTAATATTGACAATTCTAATTCAATAAAAATGACCTTTTAATACTGACAATTCTAATTCAATAAAAATGACCTTTTAATATTGACAATTCTAATTCAATAAAAATGGCAATTTTATATTTTACATTTCTAATACACGATAATAATTAATTTATTTTTAATTATTTAAAAAATCTCACCTTCATAGGTTTTGAAATCGATTAATAATGACTGTTTTAATAAAATTAAGCAAGCGTTTAATTTTATCAGAAATTCCTTCTAGCTCCGTCTTTGTTCTGGTTTGTTCTGACATGTTGTGTTTGACAAGAGGATCCCAATCGATCTGAAATCGTCGAATTCCGACGTCATATTCAATAGTTACAAAGGTTTAAAGATTAATCACATTATTATTTAATTAAATAAACCATATTTAATTAAGGATTTTTAAATTAATCTCATGCTTAATTTAACCAACATCGGCATCAAATTTCTCCTGCGTGCCACCATAAAGTTCGTCGGAGCCACATTCGACCAGACCCCAACGTCACCGCCGACCCCTCTTCCCACGCCACGACTATCTCGCCACTCACACTGCCCCTCTGCTCGCAATAGACCTTCGAACTTCACTACTTTGAGTCGGATTTCGAGCTGATTATAGCACGATAAATAATCAATGCCGTATGGATCTAAAGATCATGGATTTTCGTTCGATTTTTGCTTTAGAAGATTCATAAAAATTGTATGGATTTAGAGGTATTAAAGGAGGAAAAATCAACGATTTTGTCCCTCCATGAAAGGGTGGCGGCGGCAAATAGAAGATTAGGGTTTTAGAACGTGATTTGCATTATATATTTATTTAATTACTTTATACTAAAAAGGCCCGTTAATTCCAAATAGCTCCAAATCCAGCCCAACGAATGTTTCCCCTAACAAAATACCCCAATTTCGGACACAATGGGCTAGGTCTCATCAGCCTATTCCATTGTTTCAATCCATTTTTCTTTAATTTAAAATATAAATCATTTAATTATTTAATTAGATCGTACATTTTAATTTACCAAGGCCGCATACTGACTCCAAAAATTACAGAAAAATTATATTTAGCTTTTTTTTGACAATCGGTCTTAACAAAACTAATTTCGTTGAATTTTAAGATCGTTTGATAAATGACCATTTTCTGGTCGATCCAAATTGACTGAAATGGACAAAACACATTTTCTTTTGCCACGTTCACATATTAATTCCAAAAATTATGAAAATTGGAATCCTGCAATAATTTGACATTCCAGATCCAACTAGGGTGGTTTCGTCGAAAACGGAGGTTGTTTGCAAAATGGCTATTTTTAATATTAAAATATATATATATATATATAAATTCCATAATATTTTATTCCTGTTATGAAATTTCAATTTTTCACATTCGTTGGAAAGATATTTTTAAATAAATTTAAATATTTTTGGTTTCACCAAAATCCGATTTATTTTGAGTCATGTACATTCAATTAAAGTTCAAATTCAAATTTTCAAACTGTCGCGCCATTTCTAACTCCTTTTGTAATTAAATTAAATATATTCGTTTCTAACTTCGATTTAAATAAATTTTTCGCCATTATTTTTTAAAATAAATCATTTTAAATTTTCAAATTCCATTAAAATTGTTAAAATAAAAATTTTCAATTGGTTCCAAAATTCCGGGTTGTTACAAATTCTCTATGTCTTTGGGAGCATCTCTGGTCAAAGAGATTGAGAATTCTGGTCGGTTTCGGACATTTGCGATGGCGGCCATAAGCACCATTGATGGATCGGGTCGATCGACTGATGCTACGGCCGCGTTGGATCTCTCGAGGAAAGATCGAAGCATCTCTCTCGGTCACTGCTTGATGGAGGTCAAGGACATGACACTCTTCGGTCGGGAGATGTGGACTCTGAATTGCTCAACGAAGCGGGTAAACCATGTATTCTAGCTACTGATCGACTCCGTTGTTAGCTTCTGAAACCACATGCCAGCTATATCTATGAGGAAGAGTGGGAAGCACTTGGCCATAACATTGGTTGATGCACCACGCACTTCCATATGGTGCATGTATCGCATGAGGTGGATGGATGGTTTGGTCGGACCATTGTAGTGTTAAATGGTAGGGAACTTGAAGTCCGTAGGATTACGGGAGTTCCTGATTTCTCCAATGAAGGGGTTGCAATGGATGTTATCCATATCCTGCTAAGAAGAGGTACCCCGGGTGAAGCGTCTAACGATGCTCGCAAGCTGGCTTCCATCCCCGAGGATTCGTTTCCACGAATCCAATTCTGCATTGGGGGATGCCCCTGTGTTAGGATCCGCCGAAAGCATACTCGGAACGGGAGCCATTAGTTGGGATCGACCTCTAAGAGTTGAGTGAAGGTGAGGGCGAGGGTCACATCGCAGTTGTTGGCTCTGGGCAGAATGGCGCTTCTTGAACCTGATGAGAACTAGTTCGGGCCATGCCGGTGATGGAGGGTTTGGGCTGGTCCAGCATAGCATGTGATGTTCGAGGCTCTTTGGTGCCCCTGCCCAGAGCCACGTTAGAAAGGTCAACGGTAGCGTTTTCCGCTGTCTATCTAAGATTTGGTATGGTAGAGTGGTCTCCCTAGTTCGAAGAGAAGGCTCCACCAGCCCTTCGTTGATGGAGAGGCGACATAAGACGAGTCTTCTGTAAGATGATGGGTTGGAATGGGAATGGCATTGATCCTGATTAACCCAGTGGTTGCTCTACTGGTCCGGACGGTCGAATTTTCCCCAAGAGTGAAGGCAAAGTGGTCGAAAGACCTAGATCTTGATCGCCGGACCCCTGCGAATTTGCAGCTGCGTTGGTCGTTGGAAGCGATACTCCTGGCTAAGATTAGTCGGGAGTTGGAGCCAAGCCAGGAGGAAGCAAAGGTGTGATTGGATCAGTGGCCTAATTCAGTGCAGACTGAAGATCGGTTGTTGCCCCACCCCCGGTCGGGGGAGGGATTAATGTTGGAGCGTTAAATCCCATCTCCATCCGACCAAGAAGGTGATCCATCAACTGTTGTTGTCGTTTGAGGAGTTTACCCTGAGATGTCATATAGCCTCTGAATTCGGCCATATTATTATCCATGTCATCCCGAGTAAGATATCGGGACACGTCTTCAAGAGAGGAGGCTTCCTGACTTGCTTCTACTACGTTGGTTCCGGCTGCATCAGCATTTGTGGGGCGAGAAGATGTTGCATCTTTCTTTTGCTTGTTCGCCATGGATTAGAACTTGCTGAAGGTCGTAGAGTATGTTGGTGCATGCCCCCTTCCTGGCGCGCGAAAGTGTTGATGTTAAAACTTGGTCACTAGTGACAGTCAACCCCCAATCGTGTGGAGAGCACACGGAGAATGATCACAAAATATAAATAAGTAAACAAAACATGGAACATGCAAGATTTTTTATAGTGGTTCAGCGGAGATGGTGCCTATGTCCACTTTATATATTGATTTTTCTTTTGTAATTACAAGCACAACACCTTTTTTATTTGAAGAAAGAAGAAGAAGATTTGGCTATTTTTTGAGTAAGCCGTGAGAGTCGGAAGTCTTAAGTGGAGAGAAGAGCATCCGAAAGAAGTTCCTTGTCGATTTTGAGCTTGGTGGTATTTATAGGTGAGGAAGTGAGCTGAGCAGGCCACCATGTGGCTTGCCTACTTTGCGGTTCTTAGACACGTGGATCTCGTCATTGAAAGTAATTGTGGTGGTGGGGCCTGATCTACTGCTGATTAATAGTATCCTCGGAGATGGTGACTTACGTGGCGCTTGAGATGAGGTGTATCAAAAGTAGAACTTTTTCCGAAAGTGGTCGACCGCCTTTGTTGCCTTGAGAATTGGTCTGAGTAAAGAGTAATTTTGCTGGATATCTTCTGAGAATCTAGGATATTTGGTCGATCCAATTTTTATGGAAGCGATTGACTCGGTCGGTCCGGCGGAGCGATTCTTCTAGGTTTCGTGAGCCTCTGTTTGAGAGAAAGTATCTCAGGTCAGCCTCGGTTCTGGCTGGTTTTGAAGGAAGCTGGCTTTGGTCGAACTTGCCTGTGATTTTTGGAATGCGGGTCGCTCCGTTGATCGATCGATGTTGGAGAGAGTTTCTAGATATTGGGCTTCGATTCATTGAACTGCGACAGCTTTTGCCAAAAAGTTGGTCAACAATTTGTAACCCATTTGTAACTCCTAGACTTTTCAGGCACTGGTTTTATTGTCCAACGAGCAATTATTATTTCTAGTTAAGTAAACATAACGTATCGAGAAAAATACTCTAAAGTACCTTTAGCCATATGCATCAAGACTATCATAAACTGATGAACAATACGATTCCCTAAGCTGGAGTAGAAGATCAACAATTGCAAGTAGTTATGCTTTTTTGATCTTTTTCAAAGCATTTGTACCACCTGACTTCTATATAACGTCAATGAAACCTATGACCTCGGATTTTAAATTTGTAGCAGGAGAAAAGTCATGAGACGTATCATCAGCAGGACTATAATGTTGGAAGGATGAGCTGGACATTTGAAAAGAAAGGTTTTGAGCCCATTGTAAATCTTTATCGCTTGATTCCTCAAGTACCACTTCTTCCAAATAACTAGATAAATCAATCTATAGAACATTGCTGGGAGATTTCTCAGATAATGAACTAACTGATGAGGTGGTAGAATCTTCACCAAAATGTTAGAGAATGGAGTTCTGATGACAACAACCTTATTTCAATATTAATTGATTATAAAATATATACTAACATCTTTATCTAGAATATATATATGTAGGATTTGTATACATGAATTAATTCTAAAGACTGTACAGTTTAAGAGTTTTAAAGATTCAAGAGATTCAAAATTCAGAGAAATTTCTAGACTTATAAGTAATCAAGATTTCAAGATTTCAAGAGTTCAAGATTAATATAGTAATAGAGTCTAGTTTATATAAGGCTCTGAATAGCACTTCAAGTACAAGTTCAAATTCAAATTATTATTTTCAAAGTTATTTTTTTCAAATTTTAAATTCTATTTTCAAAATTCAAACTCTAGTCTTAATTAATTTTTCTACCATACTTTTGTTTTTAAATTCAAGTTTTAAAGTTTATAAGTTTATATATATTTATATAGTTATATACTTTTACATACTTTATATTTATATAGTTTTAAACTTTATAATTTTATAAATATGTTTATTTAGTTTATATTTATGGTTTCATATGATTTTCTACTTTATAATACTTACTTATATCATTATGTTTTAATTCAAGAATTTCCGGAATATATATATAGAAAAACACTTCAAAAATGCTCAAATTTTAAATTCTAAACAACATATGTCGACATACATATATAACCATATTGACATATAAATGTCACATTTTTAATTTTGAAAGGAAGTATCTTTTCACCATTTGTAACGTTCTAGATGCGGTGCAACATTTCAAATCTTAAAAATAGTGGCTGATTTCGAACTTTTCCATTATTCTTCTTCTCCATCTTCATCTCCTTTCATTACACCATTATTGTATCATATTTTTAGGATTTCTACACTTACACTCTACCGATTTCAAGTCTAATTATATAAAACTTCTTCTCTTATCACTCTCTACTCATTACGCTCTGAATCGAAGTGTTATTGAAGAGATATTGGGCTGTTACAATCATTTGAGATAGTTTTAGCATAGTTTTGGAAATGGTATGTTCCATGTCGCCGTGAAATCAAGGTAGGAAATGGTGTTAACCTTGTAGCCGGGAAATCAAGGGGAATATACTTGATCAAGGGTGTTTGGAATCGGTGGTAACCTTATGGCCGTGAAATCAAGGGTGTTGTACTTAGATATTGATATAGTAATAAAACTCTGCACAATTCAGCGTTGCGTGGGACTGGACATAGGAGTAATCCGAACCAGTATAAAATTCGGTGTGTTCTTTCCTTTTCTGCATTTTATTTCTGTTTATTTTTGTATTTGTGTTTGATTTTGTGTCTGTGATTATAGCTATTGTTCGTGGTTCATATAATCGATCATATAAATTTTAGTTTTTCTTGAAATCCTTAAAAACACTATTCACCCCTCTCTAATGTAAGTTTTTCCTTAATGATCCATTCCGCATTCCCTAACACAAACTTGATTGCCTTGACAGAATACTTTAGAATTGCATATGCATTTTTCCAATTACCTGTACCATTTGTACATGCATTGGTTTAGTACATATATAACTTAAGAAGAATACTAAAGTTCACACGGTCCACTAAATAAGTTCGTTGTAGTACAAGTAAAATATTACAACAAAGAGTCAATTAATTTAGTTAGGTGCCAAATAAGATGCATCGAACAGGACAACTAAAAAAGGAATTTGAGAATAAGATGCACATAATCCTAAAGCAACATATAATTAGGTGTCAAAGGGTATAAAAGGTCCTCAAGTCTAAATTTTTGCATAAAAGTCGGTGATATTTTCTAAGAAAAATACATAATAAAGATTTGGGTTCTTATAAAATAGAACTTGCATGACTAACATGTAGTTTTCTTTATTTCTATTTGACAATCAGTGATTGGGAGGCAATCAATCAAATAGGATATGGTTGTTCTTTCATCAAATACCGGTTCCCATCAATGATATCATTCGGTAATAAAGACTAGTATGCCATAGCAGATCTACCAACAACTTGTAGGTTAAGTTGCTAGTACCCATGAAAAATCAACTAATATCATATATCCTCACTACTTGGCACTCTATTCATATACCGTGTTTGATTAACTTATAGCCATTCAGCATGTATACCTGGTATGCATAGGCCAAACAAAAAAATCTATATATTTCCTCCTCTAAGACCTCCTTTCGATTTCTAAAATTCTTGGAAAGAAAAAACACAATGTGTGAAAGAGAAAAACAAAAGGAAGTTCAGAACCTTTTACCTATGTATAAAATGCCTCAGAAGTACCTTAGGGTGGATCAGAATGAAACAATCAATTGAAACTCTAATTCGAAAAAGATAAGGAAATAAAGATAAAGAAGATATAACCGAAATTATCAATTGAAACTCTGATTTAAAAACCCTAACTGAAGCCCACTATTTAATTATTCTTGTATAAAGTATAGAAGTGGATGAGCAACATGATAAAACGACTAAGCAATGGATATTTTTAATTACAAGGTATTGGTAAATAAAAGTGCATTTATGTGGAATTCTAAGATCAAACAATCTGGTCAAACAGGAAGTAAGCACCAGAAAAGAATCATTCAAGTTCATTTTACTTTAATTAAATCTTATGAATTTTATACCTCCACCCTCAACCTTAAATTTCTAATTTTGCGGCTGGGTACCTTTAAACTGCTAAATGTATAGATAGTATGGAGGTAAAACTACATCAATCAAGCTTATTCTGGGAAAACCAACCTGAATCTTTATATTTTGATATACATCCTTTTCACTAACAAAACCCAATTGTTTCAAAGACCAAAGAATGAGACTCAGAGACAATTAGACATGCATATCTTTGACCCATTGTGAATTATTTCGTGATTAGACATAGTATATCACAGTGTTATTTTTCAACATGATCGATTTTGTAATTAAATTGAAACAAACATTAGTAAATACATAGCAAAGTTAAAACGAGTAAAGTCGTAAATCAAGCAGCATATGGAACTACTAAATTAAAGCAATTGAACATGATATACATAAGTTTTCTACAAGCACAACAAACCATATAATACAAATAAAAACTAGAAATCTTATACCATGTGTTTATTTCAATAATATGTATCCATCAAATTGGGACCAAAATGGTGATTAAAGGAAACTAAAATTGAAACTCTGGCCAACAAGCATGAAAAAATGGTGATAGAAATTAAAATAAAAACTCTAACACCACACAGAAAAGATAAAATTATTGTAGTGACATAAAACATATATAACTGTTCAATCACTAACATGTTTCTTGCCGATCGGATCTGAGCTTCTTGTAGGCAACTTGAGCGGATATGTGCTGGTGACGGCGATGGGTGAACTATGCTGATGGGGGATGACGGATCGGAGCATGATGGATCGTAGAGCGATGTCGTTGATGGGTGATCTGAGAATATTTGTGCTACAATTAATTTAACACCCCAATTTAATGTGGCGGATCTGAGAGGATATGAGTCGATCTGTGATGATGGGTGATGATGTTGATGAACAACGACGTGATAGATCGGAGCATGATGGATTGTAGAGCATTTTTTTCTCGCTTGCAGAATTAGGTTTAAGGATGGACGATGTGGAATGAGTCCGTGATGTGTCGAAGGAAAGGGGCCACGTGCGATGGTTTTATACTAACCATCGCCATTGGGATTTCATTCTCTATGGTTTTAATTATGCCCATCGCAGACGGTAGATATTTGATACTTTTTTAATAAACGGTCGCAAATTTACCTTTTAGCATTTTCATAGACTAAAACTGCTATGGTTTGTAACAATAACCATCGCTCGTTGAATATGTGCTACGGTTTTTAGCACAACCGATGCAAATAAAACGACGCAAATAAGCAGTTTTGTACTGGTGTTAGTAAAACCGTACAAAAATCATTTCCGTAGTTTTAGGTAATCACTGCAATAGGAATCTATAATTGTAAGACATTTTTTTTTCAAAAATCTTTAATCATTAAATTAGTGTGCAATATGGTTAATTCCCTATTTCGCATCAATCCCTATTGTTACTTGTTTTCATGTTTGCAATCTTGTTTCCTATTTTCCTTATTTATCAAACTATGCGACTACATTCCTCTTTTCTTAACTAATCAATATAGTATATACCTAACCTTTATATATATATATATATATATATATATGAATTTATGTTTTCGTCTTTTTATTTTCCATCCACGTCCTCTTTTTGTTATTGTTTTGATATACAAGTTCATTTTAACCCCAAATTATCAAATCCCTTTTATTCATAATTCCAATTGAATTATATTTTCCAACACGCACAAACAAATAAGATTATAATCAATCACACAAAATTAGGCTCACAATCCAGTCTTATACATATGCCAATATTGCAAATTTATACATATTTTGTGCATACCCAGAATTCAACACAAAACTAAAGATTTCGACTTAGAAAGGGGGAAAAGAGGGAGAAGAGAACATATTATAAATTTTTTAGGAATCAAATGATATCATATACTATTATAAGAAAATATAATTTAAATCCACTTATTGCAGAGCGCTCTAAATCTGAATCTGACTTGCTTTTGAGATTACTTTATGTTTGAACAGAAGATCTAGATATTTAAATCTTGAATCTATTACTTTTGCTTGCAAATCTCAAATCAAATAACATAAATCTAATATATTTTGTGTTTTAAGGGTATGAAGGAGAAAAAGGAATTACAAAGCTTCAACACTCTCTTAGAAAATATGAGTTCAAGAGTTAGGCCCTATAGGTTTATTTATAGATGTCCAGAAAAAACACGTTCGTTGGATTTATATTAATATAAATATAACCATCAAATCAAATCCAACCAAAAATAACGTATTAAAAAATAAAAATAGAACATTTTTGGCCGATCTAGGTTGACCCATGCCCATGCCCGGGCCGACACATGGGTCGACCTGACAAATGCATGGGTCGAACCATGCGATTTTAAATCATTGGTCACAATCTGTTTTGTGCATGATTTTTTCTTCTCCTTTTTTGTTTGATTATGTATTTATTATTGGACCATTTTTTGTATTTCTATATTTTATTATATTCTTTTCCATTTTTGACATATATTTACATTTTAGATTTAAAGACGTAGTTTATTGCGCGTATATTTTCACGTGTATATATATAAGACTTCAAACGTTATTCTTAATGTTAAATTTATTTGATATTTAATTACTTATGCATTAATTTTCTATCGTTTTCAACACACATTTAATTTTAATTTTAAACGTGTACCCTTTTTGGAATTAATGCACGCACACTCATTTTTAAATTAGAACGTTACTTAATGTCATTAAATTCTCCATAATTTAATTCTATTTATACCATTGAAAGGTTATGTTTACAAAATGGAAACTTTTTACTTATTGCTCATTTTATAATATATGTTTTGTTTTTGAATTTTAAACGCATATTACTTACGTAATTATTTTGATGATTTTATTACTTCAAATGCAGGGTGTTACAACACTAATGAATCCTTTTAATGTGAATTAAACTTGCATGTAACGTATCTAATTGAAAAATGAATGATGATTTAAGGAAAGGCGAAAATAACTATGACTGTTATAATTTAAATCTTAGGTTATATTAGGAAGGAAAAGACTCAAATTTATTATTTGTGGATTAAGTTATAACACATATTATAATATGACTCAAATAAAAGAAGAAGAAAAATGACTATTATGAATTTGCAAAAATTATGATAGGTAGGCAAATACCCAAGTTTAATGCTTGGGATTTGAATTATAACTTCAACTATAATAAGATAAAGAGAACGACTATCCTGATAGGTATAGACTATACATTCATGATAGGTAATGACTAGGTAGAGATTTCGAAGGAACTATCGTGATAGGCAAATAACCAACATTATTATAATTGAAAAAATACAACGACTATCATGATAGGTAGATAATTATTATTACTATGGCAGGTAAAGATTACGAAAGACAACAACTATTATGATAGATAGAAATTTCAAAGGCATGGTCATTACTATGGTAAGCAGATATTTCAAAAGCACATTCATGATAGGTAGATGGCTAACACAACTGTGATAGGTAGAGAATTTACAAACAATTAATTTCAACATAGGTAGAGAATTTAAAAGACAATGATTATCATAACAACGGTTGGTAGAAACTTAAAAATAAACAAAGATACAGTAGGGACTGAAGTGGAAGCACAATTTTTTGGAGACTGGTCCTAACGACGAATGGACATGCATTTCGACTTTGGAAATCAGTGGCCAAGAAAAGACAAAACCTAGATGAAGTTCATCATATGGATGTTTGGATGTGCATGTATCGGCAATGGAAGCTTTGGGTTCTCGAGTGCTTAATGGGTAGATGTCCATCTAAATAGATACGCGAGCGACTTTGGTGTTGGAAATATAGGGTGAACTATCCAAACGATATTTGTTTGGGTGGATTTTGGTTAGAATAAAAGGAATAAGACTACTGCGTTTGAAAGAAGAGGTAAAAAGCATTTTCGATGATTCATCATGCTAAATTTCGCTTTGCGACCTCATTCAGAAGTGGCACAGTAATTAAGGACAAAGGTCTGATAAGATGATCACTGGGTCAACTAGGAATAACATTTAAAGTAAGGACTTAAGGTAAAGACAATAACTTTAAGAAAGAAAGCACGAATACATAATCCTTACGACACGTAAAATAGTGTTAAGACTATTTTCACTTTATCTTTTTTCTTTCTAGTAGTATACTTCTCATTAACTAGACTTTTTTGTTTGCCACATTCCTTTTCTTTCCCCCGTTTTAGGCGTGTGGTGAAGTAACTAGTTCTTAACAAGCTTGAGTTATTGCTTGGACGCTCCATTCTTATTATTTGTTCCCATTTTCATTCTATCTTCATCAAGGGTGAAATGTATTTGGATTTATGAGAGGGGTGTTTTTTATATATTTTGTAATCTGATATTATAGTAATCTGGGACGTGAATGTATTGGAATTTTATTTAGTTATAACAAATTATAATGATGCTTTTCTAAAAAAAAATCTAATCAAGTTATTTTGTTTCCACCGTGATATGTTATTTTTATGTCATTCTTTCTCTATTTTTTGTATGATTCAGTCATACCTAGATGATCCACACTTTTTGATATGACTATGATCAGGACATGTCAAGGAGTGAATTTTCAAAGGAGCCCAAGGAAAAAAGGTCTCCAGTACACCTATATTCATCTTTAAAAAGAAGAATACCTTTACATATCATTCCTAGGTTTGCGGGATCACTAATTGAGTATGAAACACCAAACTATTCATATTAGGGCTCCCAACGGATAGTTTCGGATACGACAATGCCATATCCGTATCTGAAACTATTTTCGGATATCTATATCTGCGGATACGGACGGATATCAGATAATTATACTGTCTACTAACGATCGATAATGAAAGAAACGTAAATTGAAATTCTAGGTTTAACATGATACTTTTTCAATGTCATGAATTATAAATATAAAAAAAATCAATATGTAAAATGATAACAAATAGTTTTGGCAGTTTATATGCATTAAATGCGTAAAATATAAACTATTAACTTAACAAAACAATAAATTATCATTGTTTATTATGCTAAAATGCATATAAAATAAGCTATAATTTGACAAAAACCAAACAGATAATTTTAGGATGCGGATACCTTCGTATCTGTATCCGCATTCGCTTTTTCGGATATTAGATATATCCATACTTTTGGATACAGATGCATACGGATTTCGGATTTTTCGGGTATTCATTGTCAGCCCTAATTTATATGTTGGTTCATGTTTTAAAATATGCTCAAATTTCTCATATAAGTAAACTGATATAAAGCTATGTAATTCTTAAATATCAAATAAAAAAGAACATGTATATTATTAAAAGAATGGGTATATTAACGTATGGGATTTGTTTCCTCAATTGGAAGGATAAAAACAGTGACAACCATGTTGTATGCCTTGCTTTTGAGTTCGACAATCCTTTTTTAAATGGCTCAGCTGCAAATAAATGTGGCAAAGACCTCTCTTGATAATCTGAACTGACGGAATTAATGATTAAAAAATCGCTGGATAATAATTTTCTTAACTCTCTTTTTATTCATTTGAAGCAAATTATCTTTGAAAATCTCTAATTTTTGTATGTGAGTACCCTACTCCGTTCTTACTCTATTGGCAAAAACTGGACTTTCTCTTACATAAGTCGCCAGAGTTCTGTTGAGTAAAAGGAGTTGTATCAGTTGGAGTCCTTTTCAAATTCAAATGCTTATACCCAATGACCATATCCATAAGACCAGTGGACAAGCTATGAACATGTTTGGTGAGATGATCTTGGAATTCCTGACTTACACCCATAATGAGTTTCTCATTCTTTTTCAAAGAAGTCTTGATTATACTGGGGCCAAACTTAGATAACTCATTGAATTTCCTCTCATACTAAGAAACATTCATATTTCCTTGCTCGAAATCGATAATTTTTTTAGGTAATCGAGTCTTCGTAGCCCTAGGCATAACTAAAAACGGTCCCATGAAATTTCTTTAGTAATACAATGCAAAGCTAGTTTCAAGAGAATATCTTTTAAATACCGAATTCTAATAAAGATATCACCTGAGCAGAGCCCATGTGAAATTATCATCAAGAGTAAGACTCCCACTTATCCTGAGTAGCTTCTTTCGTCGGCCAAGCTATAGGCTGATGCTTTTGATCATTAGTTATTCCAAGTCTAATAAAAATTATCTTTGCGCTTTTCAGCCAATGTTGAGCTTCTATAATGCCCTCATCTCTAGAAAACTTGGTACGACCAAGCTATTTATATTCCTTACAGATAGTACGAACCTCACATTGGGAGCAACTAGTGCTATTGTTTCCTCACCAGGACTACTTACCCTAATTTTACCTCTAGTATTCCCTCTGTTTCTCATCCTGTACGGCAAAGTTGGGTTAATAACATGAGTTAGAAGATGAAATTAAAAAACCTAATTTAAGGAAATTTAAGAAAGATGAAAGGTTAGATTTAGAATGAAATTTGAAGATATCAAGGTATTTAAAATGTTTGTTATATTTTAAAATACACTCTCAGGAAAGATTCAACTATTAACATTACAGAATGATCCAGATACAAATCGAACTAATACTTGTCACATGGGCTTCGGTATTCTTGTATAGACCGCATTGTTTAGCCTATTTCTTTTATTGCTATATAAATAGATATACCCGTGTATCACAATAGTACAAATTGTTCTAATACATTTCTGTACAACGTTTTGCATCATTCAATAAAAGAGAAATTACAATTCCTATTATTCACTTTTCTTACATGGTATCAGAGCCAAAGATTGTCAAACGGCATTAGAATTTACCTTTCTCAAATGAAGAGAGAGTCATGATTTTGTGAGTCTCCTCAGTTTTAGCATCAACATCGGAGATCTTACCTCTCTAATCAGTTCAGCATCTGTTCTCATCGAAACCGTGTTGTGCCAAACCAAGAATCAGGATCCATGGCGGCTGCAACAGTTTCTATCCATCAGAGATTCAGTATCTCATCATTGGATCGCCCACGATGCGGTTTTTGGCAATTCTTAAATCTTTAAAAGAGACAAGAATCACCACTGCATTTATCCCTCGCTATTCTGTATAGGCTGCCACTTTTTTCTAGTAGTGGCCTCTCCATATACACTCTTTTTACCTTGATCTGTTTGCATTAAAGAATGACTGGAGGAAGCAATGAACTATCGTCTGCCACCTCAAGAAACGTAACTGCTGATCCCACAAATCCACCACCAGTTCTTGTCAAACCAAAAAACCAGGTGATTACTATTCCACTGGATTTTGATAGCTTTCTGTTGTGGAAATTCCAGGTTGAGACAGCCTTGAAGGGTTATGACCTTTAAGATTATATCAAAGGAACTAAACCCACACCACCTGCAATGATTGTAAACCAAGATGGTAGCATGGTCAGTAATCCAACGTATATAAACCATCAAAAATAGGACAACTTACTATCATCATGGCTGGTCTCTTCGATAAGTGTAAATCTCTAATCACAAGTAATAGGATGCAACTCATCTTATGAAATTTGGAATACAATTCAATAAATTTTCAGTTCTAATCATCTGCTAGGACAATGCACTACAGAAGAGAATTTCAAAATGAAAGAAAAGGAGACTTATCCATGAGAGAGTATATTTGTAAGGTAAAAACTCTTGTTGACAAACTAAATTCTGTAGGGCATCATGTTTCAGACAGTGAGCAAATCTTGACATTAACTAATGGCCTCGATGAAGAATATGAATCACTTATCACATTCATTGCTACACAACCTACCCTACCAGATATTTAATCAGTATATTCGGCACTATTAGCCCATGAAGGCAGGGTAGAACAATGAAAGGCAGTGCAGAATGAATACAGTGTAAATCTGGCCTCAAGTTCAAGAAACCCAACAAGAAACGTACCTGGCTATGGCAGAGGAAATGCACCAGAGAGAGGGAATCAAAATCCAAGAGGCAGAGGAAGAGGCAGATTCAACAATGCAAACAGAGTTAAATGCCAAATATGTGAGAAACCTGGGTATATAGCAAACAGATGTTACTCAAGATTTAATTCAGATGTGAATAATCCCCAACAGAATCAATCTGGTCAAAGCAGACTAAACATTAACATGGCACAAGCTAACAATCAAAACAGATCAAGTGGAGATAATTTTACGGCACAAGCTACGAGCAACGATGATACTACCAAGAGTGATAACTTTAACACTAAAGATTGGTTTCCAAATTCTGCGGCAACCAATCATATTACTAACAACCTTCAAAATCTCAATCTTGGCAATATAAACTACTTAGATAAGCAAGTTATTCACACTTGTAATGGTGAAACCATGAATATATCTCATATTGGGACAGGTGTTGTTAAGGTAAAAAGAAAAATTTACCTAAACAACCTTCTTAGAGTTCCTAGTGTCAAGAAAAATTTAATCAGTGTGTCCCAATTTACTAATGACAATAAGGTGTATTTTGAGTTTCACCCAAAATATTGCCTAATTAGATATATTTATAATAAGGACACATTATTACAGGGTAGTTTGGACAATGGACTATACAAATTCAACAACATGCAACCAAGATTAAGAAATAGCAAAGATATCTAATGCTATAATGCTAATGTTCATTTCAGGGTGATAATGTTGAAATTGGTTCTATCAATAATGACAAAAATTGTACCAGAAATAATGTCTCTATTAATTGTGACAGTATTAATAATGATTCTGGTTGTGATAAAAACAATAACAATATGAAAAGTGATCTTGATATTTGGCATTGTAAGCTAGGGCATCCCAACTATGACTTGGTGTTGAAAACATTAAAATAAAATAACATTTCTTACAATCACTCACCCATGTCAAGCTTTGTGTACATTGACAAATTGGCCAAAGCCATAAGCTACCTTTTGGCAGATCAGAAACTGTCTATACTAAACCACTCGAGTTAGTTACAGCAGACCTATGGGGTACTGCACCATTAAGCTCCAGAAAAGGTTACAGGTATTATCTATCCATTGTTGATGCATACACACGATATACTTTGATTTTCGTTCTTAAAGTTAACTCTGAGACACATAATGCCATGTTACAGTTCATAAAATTTATAGAAAGACAAATGAACTACAACAATAAAATTGTTCCGATAGATGGGGCAGTGAATTCTTTCCTCTTAAAAATTATTTTAATCAAAAGGGTATAATACATAGAAAAACTTGCCCCTATACATCTGAACAGAATGACATTGTTGAAAGAAAACACAGGCATATCGTAGAAACAGGTTTAACTCTGTTATCTAATTCATCTTTACCTATGAAGTATTGGGATAAGGCATTTCACACAGCTGTATATATAATTAAGAAGATGCCCATAAAGGTGATACAATACAAGTGTCCACATGAGGTCATTTTTAGAAATAAACCGGATTACACTATTCTGAGAACATTTGGATGCTTGTGTTTCCCATGCCTTAGACCTTATAACAACCATAAATTTGCCTTAAGATCCAGTCCATGTACTTCTCTAGGTTATGCTAAAGACCAAAAGGGGTACAAGTATATGGATAATAAAGGAAAGATAATTATTTCCAGACATGTTGTTTTTAATGAATGTGTTTTTCCTTTTGCAGACAAGGTGATCAAACTTAAACAAGGAAAGGATCAATCCAGAATTACAATTTAGACCTTACCACTTTTGTTAGAATGGAATGTGCAAACAAATAGAGATGAATCATTGCATCAAACACATAGAGATGAATCATTGCATCAAACATCGACCACTCCAAATGTATCCAACACTAGGTCTGGTTACAGTTTAAGTGAACCCATGTCTGATGAAGATCAACCACACAACAATGATATGCATAACAGCAGTGACAATGATCATAGCAATGATAACAGCACATCTGATGCAAACAATGAAGACACTGAAAGGCAAGGACCACAAACTGGACATCACATGGTTACTAGAGCCAAAAATGGGATTTTCATACCTAAAGTGTATATTGCAACTACTAAAAATACAGATCATATAATTGAACCAGCCATGTATGAACAAGCTGTTGAAAATAAGTCATGGTGCAAGGCTATGGATGAGGAGTATAAAGCACTGATGAAAAACAAGACATGGACACTTGTTACTGCACCAAAAATAAAAACACTGTGGTATGCAAGTGGATATACAAGCTTAAAAAGTATGCTAATGGAGGCATATCTAAGTACAAGGCCAGGTTAGTTGCAAGGGGATTCACACAATAGTATGGTTTTGACTTCAATGAAACATTCTCTCCAGTGCTCAAGCCAACTACAATCAAAATTATCTTAACTTTAGCACTAAACAAGGGTTGGAATATAAGACAAATGGATGTATACAATGCATTCTTGAATGGAGAATTACTTGAGGATGTGTGTATGCAACAACCAAAGGGGTATGAGATTCAAGGCAAGGAGAATCATGTTTGCAAGTTACATAAGGCCATATTTGGTCTAAAGCAAGCATCAAGAGCCTGATACATTAAACTAAAAGAGACAATGACATCATTGGGGTACAAAGCAACAAAGTCAGATAATTCACTATACACCAAAATTATTCAGCAGTGTACTGTATATATATACTTGTGTATGTTGATGGCATTTTATTACTGAAAATGAAACACCACACCTCCATTAATGTCACTCACAAAGGGAATGCAATAACTTCAGTGAAGCATTATAGGTAAGAGATGCAGATAAATTACAAGACAGACAAATAAAGCAGCGGAAAACAAAGTCATTTTATAAGCAACGAAGTTTAGTCAAGCTTTTACAACAATTAACACAATCATACTTAAAAGTACTACATAAAACTTCTGTCTTGATTCAAAAACTTCCAAGTATATAAGAAGCATAAAACATAGCAAAATAGCATAAGTTCTAAAGTGCAAACACAGCCATTGCCAAAGATAAGAGGATCCAAACAATACATCAAAAAATCTTAAAGCTTGGAAAGAGAAACGGTCCAAACTGAGCTGAGCTATTCCCTCCCTGACTACCTGGGGGGAGAAACGGAAGAAAAGAAGACGAAAGAAAATGGGTCAGACATAAAGCCTAGTAAGTCCAGTGACTATCAGTATGTAAACAGGTAAAAGCAACATGACATGAATAAACTGAATATAAGACAATACCGTGATCAGAGGGATAACAAGATAACATAAGATAAGATAAGGCAAGATAAAATGAATGCGCTTATACTCTTTCTCTGCTTCGCTACTACCCTATTATTCTGATTTCTATATCTCTGCACCACCTAACTTGTGTCTCAACTAGTAATCTGTATAAAATGATAATGTGATCTCAATCCCCGCAATTGTGGTAGCCTCCAGGTGTACATCTATTATGACGATCCTACCTCTATTTGCCTAATTGCCATGGATATGTTAGATGTACCTTACTACCCTACCGATCGGCTCCCTACTTGTATTAATTTATTACTTGTGTCATTCGACCTCGTTTGTTTGTATTCATTACTTGTGTCATTCGACCTCGCTCGTATGTATCCATTACTTGTATCATTCGACCCCGCTTGTATGTAGATACATGTGCTGGCCCCATCATGGATTGTATCATTTCCCATGATGGCAACAGACACGATTCATGATGCACAGTGTATACTACTGATGCCCAGTGTCTGCTTTTCCACTCTGGAGTACGTGCACGCCCGTACTCTGAAACGACCCAAACTTCCCAGTAAAGGAAAGAATGGATTGCTTTGGGAACAATACACAACAGAACACAAACTGAAGAACATTTTATTGCTGATTACAACAATTATATCAGAGTACAAGAATGTAACAGAGTATGAATACTTCTTACAAAAATAGAATACAATAATATCAGAGTTTTAAATTACATTTAAATAGCAGCGGGAAAATAATACAAATATACAACTGAGAGGAACACACGGATACAGAGCTTTCCGAGTACCTCTTCAGTTGTAAGCCAGGATCCTGTAAATATATATATCTGCAAAAGCTACTTGACTGCCCGTGTGGAAAATATGGGCACCCGAGTTTGCCAGTGAAACAAACTACAGGTCAGTCATGGGACTGGTATGAGAAATCTTAACTTAACTTATCTAATAAAAAGGGCTAATCACAGGACCACGCCGCTAACACGGAACGGTCTTACTCCATTGGATTGCCAGTGCATAAAATAAAGTAAATCGTTGAACAACGCAATGCTTTTTAGAAAAAATTAAACCATTATAAGACCCAAGTCCAATTACACAATGCAACGCAAACCGGAGGATAGGGTTTTACCTTATAATGGTCAAAAGATGCTTGATACGATAAAACATATTTAATATTAGTGTTTATATCTATGGGTATATATATATTTCAAAAACAATTTCAATCATAACGTATTAATCATAGATGGCATAGTACCCCATCCTACTATGTCGCCATACTAGTTCTACAATCAAAACCGCAAGGTCGTATTGGAAATTGGATTTCCATCATGAGTCGAGGCTAGGGGCAAGCTCCTCTCCGATTCGAGACACTCTAGCAAATGCCTCAGGATCCCCCGCAGTGAACCCTTGGAGCGGTAGGGCCGGTCCCCGCCTATCGGCAATGGATTGGTTATGCCTAAACACATGTTTCCCAGTTCCTTTGAACCTATAGTATGACCACTAACGGCCTATAAAAATCCGAGGCGCCTCAAAATCCATCATCCACATAAGTAAAATGTCAGCCAGTTTAAGCACTGACACTACCACTAGCTAGAAAGAAACGTGTGCACTCCCTACGGTCCATATCCCATTTTTGACTCATACCGGTGTGTGAGGCTCGCGAAGTCACGATATACACAAAGCTATGCCGTAATAGGCTATACTTTGATCATCCAACAAGGCCATGCTTTTCAACAAAAGCCTTGATCATTTGCATCTTGGCATGCCACATTGACAATTCGCGCCATGCGATCAGTCACTATTAATATATACTTGGGTGTTAAGCAGAGAATAAATCCTCCACCACCTAATAGACATACATTAACAGAAATCGATTTAATTCACATGGAACGAAATCCAATGTCAGAAACGCATCCATTTACTAGCTTATGCTCTGGGTCTGAGCGAAAACTAAATCCGAACAATCAACAATAGTCCGGAAGGCCACCACTGAAGCCCCTTCAAGGTAGCTACTCCCATCAAGGGTCTCTGTAGCAACACATCCATTCGATGTGAAGATCGTCGGTCTTCAACCACCGTCATCTTCGGCTCTTCATCGTCTTAGTAATTATTCGGAATGGGTTAAACCCGGTCTTTCCGAATAAATCACGTATTTTATAGTTAAAAATCAAGTACTATAAAAACACATCCAACGCCTCATTCCAATTCAGAATATTCTTCTAATAAAATATTCGCAATATTTATCAAAGATAAACTCTTTAAATTATTCTTAAATCTTACCTTTAAAGATTTATTAAGAACCCAATTTGGTTTTAAATATCACAAATGATTATTCAATGATTAATTAAATTTAAGAAATTAATCTTATCTTTAACTGGGTTAAAGAACCAATGTCATTTTAAAACACCGATCACGGTAAACCCAAAATCATCTTCCATAAAATATGGAATCTTCACAGAAATCAAATCAATATATAATCGTTATAAATTTTTGTATCCGACCAATAATACAAATGGAATAATGGCAAAGCCTTTCAAATTCCATATGTAGTATCTGTCTTCTTTTACAGAAACTGATCTCGGTTATTACTAATTCGAATTCCATTCAATTCCAATTTAATATATTAAATTGGAAAACTTTACTTTTGGAGAAATTTCTATTCAAATCTTAATAAAAGATTTATAAATTCCAAATCATATTTTCATTGTCAGTTGGGTTAAAGAACAATTGTCGCTTAGAAACACAGTTCACAATAAACCCAACTCCCATTTCATCTTATTTCAATTACTAAATATAATCGAAAACTTTAACAATCTAAATTAAAAGATAATTCTTTCATATGGGGTTTAAGAACAGTGTTATTTAAGACACTATTCACGACAAACCCAAAATCCAATTTATTTAATTCATTCTCAATTAAATATTAACAAATTGGAAAACTTCATTAAATCTAAATTTAATGATTTATTCTAGTTGATAACTAGTTCATTTCAATAAAAATATATTTTTCTAAAATATACTCTTTTTTTCTAAAATATATTCTTTTTCTAGGATATATTTTCTAAAATATTCTTTTCTAGAATATTCTTTATTGGAATGTGACTCAATCAACCTCCATATACTGCATGTAATCAATGATAAGTATTTATCAAACATCCAAATACAACCAGAGTTTATTCCAGACTAAATATTGGGACTAGTGTTGGTCAAACTTCATCCCAACACCCGTTGTGCACTTGGGCGATGTGTGAAAATTATCGTCCCAATCACATAAATAAGTCGGATAACTTGTGAATGAAAGTGTAATATTCAGTTTGAATACACTAGCATTATATTTAATGCATCAGCATTTCAACATCACAGACAAACATCTTTTTTTTATTGCTAACAAATGACAATAAAATTTTGACTCTTATTTATTTACCAAAATGTCTATTTTTGGTCTGATTCTTTTTTAATGAAAAAATGAATATTTTACTTCATCTCTTTTAAAATAACAAAAATGTCTCTTTTATTTTAATGCTTTTAAAGTGACAAAAATTGTAATGTTGTCTAATTCCTATCAACGTAAACAAAAATGTCATTTTTGTCTTCATTCTTTTAAAGTAAACAAAAGTGCTAATTTCTTTCTTTAATCCTTTTTAATGATCAAAATTTAATCTTTATTCTTAATGAACAAAAATGTAGATTTTGGTTAAACTCTTTATTATGACCAAAAATAATTATTTTGGGTAAAATCTTTTATTTATGCCCAAAAATAAATGTATTTGTCCCATTCCTTATAAATGACAAAATGTGTATTTTTACTTCATTCTTTTTAATGTGACAAAAATGACCATTTCTAATTCATTCTTTTTTAATGTATAAAAATATACATTTTCAATTCATTCTTTTTAATGACTAAAACTAATAATTTTGTCTAATACTTTTTATGTAAACCAAATGTGAATATTTTGTCTAATACTTTATATGTAAACAAAATGTGAATATTTTGTCTAATCCTTTATATGTAAACAAAATGTGAATATTTTGTCTAATCCTTTATATGTAAACAAAATGTGAATATTTTGTCTAATCCTTTATATGTAAACAAAATGTGAATATTTTGTCTAATCCTTTATATGTAAACATAATGTGAATATTTTGTCTAATTCTTTTAATGTAAACAAAATATGATGATTTTGTCTAATCTTTTCAATGTAGCAAAATATGTTTTTTTTTTGTCTAATCTTCTCTAATGTGCAAAATATGATCATTTTGTTAAATTCTTCTTTAATGTAAACAAAATGACAAATTTGCCAAATTCCTTTTTATGTAAACAAAAATGTTCATTTCTAACTCAATCTTTTTAATGCATAAAAATATACATTTTCAATTCACTCTTTTTAATGTATAAAAATATACATTTCCATTTCATACTTTTTAATGTATACAAAATATACATTTGTAATCATACATTTTTATGTATACAAAATATAAATTTCTAAATCATACTTTTTAATGTATACAAAATATACATTTCTAAATCATACTTTTTAATGTATACAAAATATACATTTCTAAATCATACTTTTTAATGTATACAAAATATACATTTCTAATTCGCTAACATGTTAACACAAAATGTTATTTTATCTCGGTAATTATGTTTTGACAAGAGTGTTATTCTTATTCCAAAAATCATGTTTTGACAAAAGTATTATTTTTATATAATCCTTATAAAATGACAAAAATGTGATTTTTTGTAAAATCCTTATTTAATAACAAAAATGTGTCTTTTTATTACCCTTCTTCTATCAGTGACTAAATGAATGTATTTACTAATTCATTTCTCTAAAGTGACAAAAATGAATTTTTACTTCTAACAAATTTCTATTCAAAAATGTCATCTTGATTTGCAATAACACATTTCAAATGAAAAGGTTGTTTTTATTATCATTACAAATTCTAATCAAAATGATATTTTGATTTTCACAACACATTTCTACAAATGTTTTTTTTTATTTTATTAAAAATTTCTAATATGTTAATGTTACTAACATAAAAATGAGACTTTAAATTTAACATAAATCTTATTCGACAAAAGTGATAATTTGTTCTAACACAAATCTTATTCGACGAAAGTGATCATTTGTTTTAACACATATGCCCTTAAAAAAAATATGATTCTTGTTTTGACACCATTTCTCTTAACAAAAATGTCCATTTTTGTTTAAACACGCATTCTCTTAACAAAAGCATGATTTCAGTTTCAAATCGAAACTAACCAAACATGAACATCACAACCATTGTAATCAACAAACAACAATTCCAATATCGTACATCGCAGATGTGGATTAATTAACATATATATATATATATATGGAATTTAAATAGCAAGAAATAATTAATATTTTAATTATTTTTAAATATAGAAATCTCACATCGATTGGTTTTCAGAAATTGTTCGTGTTCAAATTTGCTTGAATTTCCAAAGTACTCGGTTTCAGATCTGGTTTGTTCCCTCGCCTAGATCTCGATCACACGATTTCAACGCAACTGAAATCGTTTGATTTCGTTTCTGTATTAAGAAATTATCGTCATTTTAAGTTATACGAATTTAAATAAATAATTAATTACTTAATTAAATAAAGTAATTACATCATTAGGCCGCTCCTTATCTATCTTCTTCTTCTGACAACCCGTAACCAAACAAAACCCATTCCTTCAAATTAGGTAACGCTGCCATCGCTCTCTTGTACGCTGTGACCATCTTCAGAGACCACCACCCGAACCGCCAACCACGACTCCACCCGCGCCCAGACCGCCGCCCAACTCGGTGGGACCCCCACGCTATAAACCGGACCCGAACGACGTGACTTTGGAGCAGAAATTGGAGCTCCATACCCAATTGATTTCAATCACGTCCGTATGGAATGAAAGAGCAAACGAATCTCTTCTGTTTTGTTTTTGAATCATGGATTAATTCGATCTAGGATAGGAGAAATTAACGAATCATTTGTAGAGCTTTCAGCCATTGAATTCATACACACGGCGGCCGATGCTTTTAGGTATTAGGGTTTTGTGAATTTTCTATTAGTTATATTTTTTTTGAAGGAACTATTATTTATATTATTTAAATGTAGATTTCACAAATAAATCCATAAGTCTTAAACAATTCCAATTTCAGTTCAACAGAAGTTGACCCTACTCAATAGCCCGCGTTCCAGATCCAACGGGCTACGTCACGTCAGCCCAAACGACTGTCTGTGGCCAGAAATATTTAATTTAATATTTAAATTGTAACACCCCGTGAATTCTATAACTGTGAATTTCACAAATTAAAGTATAATTAATTTCAAATCAAAGAACTAAGGGAAACGGGATACGCCATTGCGTTCGTCTCGGAAAAATACACGAAATAGAGTCCGAGTTTTCGAAAAACGGAGTCCGTATGAAGAAGATATGGCCTCCGGAAGTTTCTAAATTAAGTTTAAAATTCGAACCTAAGAAAAACAGCTCAGAAAAACAATTCAAAATCGGGCCCAATTGGCCAGGGCGGGAAATTCCCGCCTAAGGCACCCAGGACGACTGGGCTGTCGACCTGGGCTAGCCAGGTAGACAGGGCTGTCGACCTGGTCCAGAGCCAGGTCGAACCCAGCCCACCCTGGCTGGCCAGGTCTGTGTTTGGCCGATTTTCAGGAGCCTGCTTTGTCACTAGGGCTAGGTGGCAGGCTCTAATTGGTCTCTCTTTCGAATGAATGGCTACGATCAATCCAAGCAACATCGATGGTCCTAATCATTTCATAAACTCTATAAAAATGACCCTAGACTCTACCTAATCTATTCATTCAAAAATAAGAACGAGGCCATCATGCTGCAGAGGAACGACTAGGAGTAGCCACCAATTTGAGAGAAGATTAGGAGGCAAATTCTAAAGCATAAAGCAACTTAAACAAATCAAATCAACACCTACGTCAAAAGGAGTCGCATCTCCAATTGGAGAATTCGTCACACAATTGTAAGTAGAGTATTATTCCGGTATGAACAAATAACTGTGTTTGGTTTGTACACTTGATTTGTGGTGATAAGTAATTCATATTTATGCGTTGTTATGATTCTAATCGATTGGAATATTGTGATGTAACGATTGGATATGAAAGTATGTTATTCATTATAAAAACTACATGTTTGCGGTAGTTTTATGCAAGTATACGTTTGGATATTCGCAAAGTATGTTATTCATTATAAAAACTACATGTTTGCGGTAGTTTTATGCAAGTATACGTTTGGATATTCGCAAAATATGTAATTCATGTTGAAGCTACATGTATGTAGTTATTTAATTGAAATTCATGCAAGTATGTGGTTTTGCTACTATGCCATCATGATGTATTTTTGTACAAAAATCATTTTGTGTGTAATTGGAACAAATTTAGGTTATTATAATTCATATGAAATTATGTGAAAAAATTGGCATCATGATCTATGTATAAGACCATACTTTTGTATTAGAACAAAAGTAAGCCCCTTTGCAAACTTACGAATATGACTAGGCTATGTTTGATATTTTGCATAATTGAAAAACATGTTAGGTCTATATTGTTAACAAGAACTATATGATGACATATGTGGTACATAGCTAGGTTAGATTTAAAATCCCATTTGCAAGTTTGCATGACTAAAGTAAAAATCATGATTTCATGTTTAGAAATATTTATGCCATAAGTATATGTGTGCCATGGTTATGTGAATAGATTTAAAATCATGATTAAGTTGGAATAATTCTAGTTGAACTATACTTTTGTATTAGTAACAAAAGTAAGCACCTTTGTAAACATGTAGTAATCTTATGAACATGATTTGCTTATGTTTGACATTATGCCTAAATAAAAATATAGGTTTATGTTGTAGTTAAGACTATGTGTCAATAATGATATCCAATTTAGATTCTTAACTAAACTACAAGTTTACATGCTTTGATTCATGTCACTTATGCTTTATGACCAAAGTATACGTTACTACTATGCAAGCACATCAGTTTCTATTTGGTAGTTCCAACGTTATGTTGCAAGTTCATGCGTTCACATTCCCCTTTTTGTGTATATAATCACGCTTTAAGCCTCCCCTTTTTCACGTGGCTAAGTTGGGCTTAAAAAGGCTAAGCCCAACATATATATAATAAACGAGCATATTAAATGAGGGAAAATAGCGTTGGGCCAAAGTAATTAATAAATGAAAATATAAAGAAAAGGGGCCCAAAATTCAAGTATGGGTTGGGCCCATGATTGGTGTAAACTTTACACCATTAGCTTAAACTGGTTTTTAATAATGGGCCGCAAATATTTACATATAAGAAAATAAAGAAGAAAGACAAAATATGTAAATGTAGAAAATACGATGTGTTTAACCCGAGGTTGGATTGAGTTGTGATGTAAACCTGCCCGGAACCGCCCGGCTGTCCAATAGTCACAACAATACCTATCCAATGTGGGTGGTTAAACATGGAGCCCAATAAGGACCCGAGGTTAGACTGAGTTGTGGCGTAAGACTGCCCGGAACCAACCGGCAACAGGCAGCCACAACAATACCTGTCTAATGTGAGAGGTCAAGGCTTTAATAAGACAATTAAGGCTGAGTTAGGATTGTTAGGATTAAGTGAACTAAAGACTTAATCAAAATGGAACATGCTAAACTAAACAGACTGATTGGGGGGTTAGGTTTATAAAACACTTAACCAACTTAGCATGTTGGCTAGAAATAGAAAACCTAGTAGCGGGGGACCCTTTTCAGCAGTAACCCTATAAGGTGTATCATGATACCCTGAACTAGGAAGGGTGGGGCACGATTACTGGGCTGATTGTAAGAGGTCAAATCGACGGCGGTGGTGCAGCAGTGTAGGTTCTAACGGGGTGTGGGCGTGCACTCACTCCGACACAGAAAAATAAGGCACTGGGCACAAGTAGCATACCAGTGCATTCTAGGGTTGTGTCGGGCCGCCGCCATGGGACTTGATACACCCCATGGTGGGACTAGCATAGGTAACTACAACATCGGGGGCCGTAAGACACATGTAACAATGCGAGTAGGAGCCGATCATCGTAGAATGGATCACTTCACCCTGATTATGGGGTGCCATTTGGGAACTAGTTTATATGGGTTCAGAGATTGATATGGGGTACGATAGTATATTCGACCCTAGACAACTTAACTAAGTTTATGGTGCTTTCCCCATTTCTAGTTTATACTTATCATACCCAGTTCTTTATTCATAGATTGAATAGTCCTAGACTTACTCAGGCTTTATGTCTGACTCTACTTTTCTTTCGTCTTCTTTTCTTCCGCCCCCCCCCCAGGTCCACAGGGAGGGAATACCGCAGCTTGACCAGCCTTCATACCCAGCTTGAGGAGAAAGAATGTATTGCTTGGATCTTTTCGTTTGGACTATGGCTTTGGACAGCAACTTTGGGACTTTTGCAGTTTACTTATGTTTTCTTTATGCTTCTTTAAATGATGTAATCAAGACAGTTGTGAACATGTTATGTTTTTGGAAGTGATGTAAGACAATCATGGTGATGTTGTTGTAACACGTATTTTCCCTTATGAAATAAAAGTTTGTTGTTTTTCCGCTATTCAAAAATATGTGTTCTTATATCTGTCTTGTATATCTGTGACTTATACTTATAAACCTCCACCAAAGTTAGGGCATTCCCTTTGAGAGTGACCCTAACGGAGGTGGGGTGTTTCACTTGGTATCAGAGCGAGGTTTACCTGATAAGATAAAAAGTTTTGAAAAATTTATTTTTAAAAAGGAAATTTAAAGAAGCATTTTTAAAAGATAAAATATTATTTTGTTTTAAAAGGCAAAGTCCCTCCAAAGCCATAGGTACTATCTCTTATCCTTCGTTTTGAATCTATCCTTTTTGTTTCAGCATGGCCGAAGAACTTAATTTGCCAGAGGGTGTACCAATACCTGGTTGGTTTAGACGGTTCTTAGAAGCAAGGGCCACTCAGCCAGGTCCTACCGTTCCTCCTCCCCCAGCTGCAGGAAATCATCCAGCTGCAGCAGCACCTCTTCCTCCACCTCCTCCATGGGGAAACACGTTTGCTAAGATATGTAAAGATTTTAAAGCTATGGGAGGAAAGGATTTCCATGGAACTGAGTCCTTCGTGGCAGCTAGAAATTGGTGGAAAGAAACTGAGGACTTATTCATCATCTTTGAGGTAGAAGATAGACAGAAAGTGCAACTGGCAGTATGGCTACTAAAGGGCGAGGCTTCCTACTGGTGGGAAGTCACTAATGCAGAAAGACCAGTGGAGACATGGGAGGACTTTAGGGCAAGGTTTGAGACTAAATTTCTCTCAGATGCGGAAAGGAGTTTGCAGTTGGAAAAATTCTTATTTCTTAAGTAAGGGAACAAGACAGTCAGAGAGTATGTTAATCAGTTCGATGAGCAGGCTAGGTTCGGGCTGGTCCTAGTCAACACCCCACACAAGAAGGCTCTCCGTTTCGTCAAAGGGTTGAATAAGCCATTACACAGTTTGGCCATGACTCATATACCAATGGGAGCCACTTATGAAAGACTGGTGCAAATGGCATTGCTAAACGAGGAGGATAAGGGCAAGAAGGAGACAAAGGCAGAAAGCTCTCAAGGGAAGAAAGAGGGTTTGCAGCCTAAGAAGACAGACTTTAAGAAGGGCGGGAAAGGCAACAAAGAGAAGAGGAAGTGTAATTTTTGTGGCAAAGTGGGGCACTTAGTAAAGGACTGCCGGATAAAGAAGGCCAAGGAGAATGGTGGGTGCTTTTCTTGCGGTGAGACGGGCCACAGGGCTAAGGACTGCCCAAAGAAACGAGGACAGGGGCAGAGGGCTGGATCCACCTCAGGGGCACAGGTTCATGTGCTAGAAGCGCCACCTCTGCAACAGCGAGGTATAAATACTTCTGTAGAAAGTGTAGTTTATCTTTATGATCACCCCGTTCGCACTTTATTTGATTCTGGCGCATCACACTCCTTTATCTCGTCTGCTTTAGTAGAATCTCTGCACCTAAAAACTAGTATGGTAGAGGACCCCTTAATTGTTTCAAACCCAATTGGGGGCCCAGCTCATTTGTCTATGACCTGTTTGGGATTGAAAATTTCCATTCTAAGCGTAGAATTTCAATGTAGTCCCTTTGTTTTGGGCTTTTCGGGATATGGTTTGATTTTGGGCATGGATTGGCTATCCAGTAATGGGGCCATCCTTGATTGTGAGAAAAGGGTTGTCAGGCTCCTAACCCAGCTCGGTAATACTTTGGAAATTTCTTGTAATCCCTCGTATGCGGTTATGCTTAGTTATCTTGAATCGCTAGATGCCTCCGTTGAAAATTTGCAATCAGTTAAAGTGGTCCGGGAATATCCGGATGTCTTCGAAGAGGTGAAGGGCTTGCTTCCAAAGCGGGAAATAGACTTCCGCATATACCTTGTAGATAATGCAAAGCCCGTTGCGTTGCCCGTTAGACACATGGCTCCATGGGAAAGTAAAGAGCTCAGTAAACAGATTAAAGAGCTTCTAGAAAAGGGGTTCATTAGGAGGAGCATTTCAGAATGGGGCGCTCCAGTAGTGTTCGCTACAAAGGCGGATGGTTCACTCCGTCTATGTGTTGACTATAGGGAGCTCAACAAGCCAACGAAAAAGAATAGGCATCCTCTCCCCAGAATTGACGACTTGTTTGATCAGCTTGTAGGAGCGTCTGTCTTCTCCCAACTCGATTTAGCGACCGGTTTTCATCAGCTATGGGTGGCTGAAGATAGCATCGATAAAACGGCATTCAGAACCCCAGACGGCTTCTTTGAATGGCTTGTCATGCCTTTCGGCTTGACAAATGCGCCTGCTTACTTCGTGGACCTGATGAGTAGTGTATTCAGAGAGTTCCTCAACAAGTTCGTAGTGGTCTTCGTAGATGATATCCTTATCTTCTCAAAGAGTGAAGAGGAACATGCTCAGCACTTAAGGGCAATCATGGAAACTCTGCGAGTCCATCAACTAAAAGCCAAATTCTCCAAATGCCACTTTTGGAGAGAAGAGGTGAGGTTCCTTGGGCACATAGTATCCAAACAAGGGTTAGCAGTGGACCCTACTAAGGTAGTGGCTGTACAGGATTGGAAGACACCAAGGAATGCAACTGAGGTCCGAAGTTTTCTAGGACTAGCAGGTTTCTATCGAAAGTTCATAAGGGATTTTGCGAAAATCTTAGCTCCGCTCACGAAATTGACCAAGAAGAATCTAGTGTTCAATTGGGACTTGGATTGCGAGTTTGCTTTCCAGCGACTGAAAAGGGCTCTTACAACAGCCCCAGTTTTGACATTGCCAGATGGGAGCAAGATGTTCACTGTTTATACAGATGCATGTGGGACAGGGCTAGGCGCCGTCTTAATGCAAGAAGGAAGGGTAGTAGCTTATGGCGGGAGGCAGTTGAAAGTGCACGAAAAGAACTATCCGACCCACGATCTCGAGTTAGCTGCCATCGTCTTTGCACTCAAGTCTTGGCGATACTATCTCCTAGGTGAGAAGTTCGAACTTTACACTGACCATAAATCGTTGAAATATCTTTTCTCGCAGAAAGATCTTAACTTGAGGCAACAGAGATGGATGGAGTTTCTTGCCTCGTACGATTTCGAGATCTCCTATACTCCAGGCAAAGGCAACGTAGTGGCAGACGCATTGAGCCGAAAGAAACTGACCCTAAGCCCGTTGTTTGTTGAAAGAAAAAGCCTACAGTTTATAGCCAGCTTCGACTTTAGGCCTTCCTCTGATTTTATAACAGGTTTACTAGCATCTTTCGAAGTGCGCCCAACCTTAGTGGACTCGGTAGGGACAGCACAACGCGAAGGCCCTCAGCTTGTGGAAACGATTGATAGGCTAATTAGGGGTGAGACTTCAAGTCACCACAACAGATACTCCATCGACGATAAGGGTTGGCTAAGGCGAGACAGAAGACTATGCATCCCACAGATAAGGGATTTAGTAAAGAGGGTTCTCGAGGAAGCACATCACTCCAAGATGACGATACACCCAGGCGGAGACAAAATGTATAAGGACATAAAAAGAACTTTCTTCTGGAACGGCATGAAAAAGGACGTGGCAGAATTCGTTTCTAAGTGTATGGTGTGCCAACAGGTTAAGGCGGAACAGAAAAAGCCTGGCGGACTGCTACATCCTCTAGAGGTCCCACAGTGGAAGTGGGATAGCATCTCAATGGACTTCATCGATGGGCTGCCTAGGTCTAGGAGGGGCAACACTAGCATTTGGGTAATAGTGGATAGGCTTACTAAAAGCGCCCACTTTTTACCTGTCAAAAGTAAAAGAACTGCCTCATCCCTAGCATCACTTTACCTCAAGGAAATCGTTCGACTCCATGGAATACCATCTAGCATTGTTAGTGACCGAGACCCCATCTTCACCAGTGAGTTTTGGCGGAGTCTGCAAGAAGCAGTAGGAACGCAGTTATGCTTGAGCACAGCCTATCATCCCCAAACCGACGGCCAAACAGAGAGAGTGAACAGAGTTTTGGATGACCTTTTAAGACTATGCGTCCTCGACTTCGGAGAGACATGGGAAGACCACCTTCCTTTGGTGGAATTTGCCTACAACAACAGCTATCAAGCAACCATCGGAATGGCGCCCTTCGAAGCTTTATATGGAAGACCGTGTCGATCGCCCACTTGTTGGTGGGAGTCTACTGATAAGCTCATACTTGGACCAGACATGATCCGAGAGACTTCAGAGAAAGTAGACTTAATACGAAGAAGGATGAAGACGGCCCAAGACAGACAAAAGTCCTACGCCGACAAGAGGAGAACCGACCTTGAATTTGAGGTTGGGGACAGAGTTTTTCTTAAGGTATCTCCGCTAAGGAACGTTGTTCGTTTTGGAACCACAGGAAAGCTAGCACCAAGATTCGTAGGGCCATTCCCTATCATCGAGAAAATTGGGAAAATGGCCTATAGACTAGAGCTACCCGAAAAGCTGGCCGGAGTCCACAACGTTTTTCACGTTACACATCTCCGAAAATGTCTACATGAGTCTGCGGAAGTGGTAGAGCCAAATATCCTCGAAGAGGCCGAAGTGGAACGCGAAGCAACCATAAGAAAATTTCCAACCCGCATATTAGGAACGGAAGTGAAGAAGCTACGCAACCGCGAAGTCAAACTCGTCAAAGTTCAGTGGAGCGACGCCGAGGGAGACGCGACTTGGGAAACTGAAGCTAGGATACGCACTGCCTAACCTTTTCTTTTCGAGGGTACATCCTTGATCTTTCTTTTTCCTTAAGTTGCTCTTTTATCTATCTTTTTAGGTATAATTCCTCGACCTTATCTTTTAGGTAGAAACCCTTTTGATGAAACATGTAATTGAAACATGTTATGGATGATGGTTGCAAGTGGTTGCAAGTGATTGCTAGTGGTTGCTCGTGGTTGCATATACACACACAATCTAGGTTTTAGATCGGCTCAGTCACTTCATATTGCATATGCATATATGTTTGCATTCGTATATGGTTGAACTTTAATGTGTTGACATATGAATGTTGCATTTGTATGAATGATTGTGCACTCATGTAGAATCATGAATAGGAAAATTTGCATACATAATGGATTCATGGCACTTACATAATTCGCATTAAGGAGGTCAACTGAATCAGTAGACCGCCTGATTTTGCATTAGATAAGTACATGTACACACGCACACTTCGCATATGATCATGAAACATTAGAAGTCTTTTAAGGACAATGGATGCTCGTGTTTGATGGATGAGTAGATGGATGATTGGATGTTAGGATATACATTCCTCCTAACTTGAAGATTTCGGGGACGAAATCCTTTTAAGTGGGGGAGAATGTAACACCCCGTGAATTCTATAACTGTGAAATTCACAAATTAAAGTATAATTAATTTCAAATTAAAGAACTAAGGGAAATGGGATACGCCATTGCGTTTGTCTCGGAAAAATACGCGAAATAGAGTCCGAGTTTTCGAATAACGGAGTCCGTATGAAGAAGATATGGCCTCCGGAAGTTTCTAAATTAAGTTTAAAATTCGAACCTAAGAAAAACAGCTCAGAAAAACAATTCAAAATTCAAAATCGGGCCCAATTGGCCAGGGCAGGAAAATTCCCGCCTAAGGCACCCAGGACGACTGGGCTATCGACCTGGGCTAGCCAGGTCGACAGGGCTGTCGACAGGGCTGTCGACCTGGTCCAGAGCCAGGTCGAACCCAGCCCACCCTGGCTGGCCAGGTCTGTGTTTGGCCGATTTTCAGGAGCCTGCTTTGTCACTAGGGCTAGGTGGCAGGCTCTAATTGGTCTCTCTTTCGAATGAATGGCTACGATCAATCCAAACAACATCAATGGTCCTAATCAGTTCATAAACTCTATAAAAATGACCCTAGACTCTACCTAATCTATTCATTCAAAAATAAGAACGAGGCCATCATGCTGCAGAGGAACGACTAGGAGTAGCCACCAATTTGAGAGAAGATTAGGAGGCAAATTCTAAAGCATAAAGCAACTTAAACAAATCAAATCAACACCTACGTCAAAAGGAGTCGCATCTCCAATTGGAGAATTCGTCACACAATTGTAAGTAGAGTATTATTCCGGTATGAACAAATAACTGTGTTTGGTTTGTACACTTGATTTGTGGTGATAAGTAATTCATATTTATGCGTTGTTATGATTCTAATCGATTGGAATATTGTGATGTAACGATTGGATATGAAAGTATGTTATTCATTATAAAAACTACATGTTTGCGGTAGTTTTATGCAAGTATACATTTGGATATTCGCAAAGTATGTTATTCATTATAAAAACTACATGTTTGAGGTAGTTTTATGCAAGTATACGTTTGGATATTCGCAAAATATGTAATTCATGTTGAAGCTACATGTATGTAGTTATTTAATTGAAATTCATGCAAGTATGTGGTTTTGCTACTATGCCATCATGATGTATATTTTTGTACAAAAATCATTTTGTGTGTAATTGGAACAAATTTGGGTTATTATAATTCATATGAAATTATGTGAAAAATTTGGCATCATGATCTATGTATAAGACCATACTTTTGTATTAGAACAAAAGTAAGCCCCTTTGCAAACTTACGAATATGACTAGGCTATGTTTGATATTTTGCATAATTGAAAAACATGTTAGGTCTATATTGTTAACAAGAACTATATGATGACATATGTGGTACACAGCTAGGTTAGATTTAAAATCCCATTTGCAAGTTTGCATGACTAAAGTAAAAATCATGATTTCATGTTTAGAAATATTTATGCCATAAGTATATGTGTGCCATGGTTATGTGAATAGATTTAAAATCATGATTAAGTTGGAATAATTCTAGTTGAACTATACTTTTGTATTAGTAACAAAAGTAAGCACCTTTGTAAACATGTAGTAATCTTATGAACATGATTTGCTTATGTTTGACATTATGCCTAAATAAAAATATAGGTTTATGTTGTAGTTAAGACTATGTGTCAATAATGATATCCAATTTAGATTCTTAACTTAACTACAAGTTTACATGCTTTGATTCATGTCACTTATGCTTTATGACCAAAGTATACGTTACTACTATGCAAGCACATCAGTTTCTATTTTGTAGTTCCAACGTTATGTTGCAAGTTCATGCGTTCACATTCCCCTTTTTGTGTATATAATCACGCTTTAAGCCTCCCCTTTTTCACGTGGCTAAGTTGGGCTTAAAAAGGCTAAGCCCAACATATATATAATAAACGAGCATATTAAACGGGGGAAAATAGCGTTGGGCCAAAGTAATTAATAAATGAAAATATAAAGAAAAGGGGCCCAAAATTCAAGTATGGGTTGGGCCCATGATTGGTGTAAACCTTTACACCATTAGCTTAAACTGGTTTTTAATAATGGGCCGCAAATATTTACATATAAGAAAATAAAGAAGAAAGACAAAATATGTAAATGTAGAAAATACGATGTGTTTAACCCGAGGTTGGATTGAGTTGTGATGTAAACCTGCCCGGAACCGCCCGGCTGTCCAGTAGTCACAACAATACCTATCCAATGTGGGTGGTTAAACATGGAGCCCAATAAGGACCCGAGGTTAGACTGAGTTGTGGCGTAAGACTGCCCGGAACCAACCGGCAACAGGCAGCCACAACAATACCTGTGTAATGTGAGAGGTCAAGGCTTTAATAAGACAATTAAGGCTGAGTTAGGATTGTTAGGATTAAGTGAACTAAAGACTTAATCAAAATGGAACATGCTAAACTAAACAGACTGATTGGGGGGTTAGGTTTATAAAAAACTTAACCAACTTAGCATGTTGGCTAGAAATAGAAAACCTAGTAGCGGGGGACCCTTTTCAGCAGTAACCCTATAAGGTGTATCATGATAACCTGAACTAGGAAGGGTGGGGCACGATTACTGGGCTGATTGTAAGAGGTCAAATCGACGGCGGTGGTGCAGCAGTGTAGGTTCTAACGGGGTGTGGGCGTGCACTCACTCCGGCGCAGAAAAATAAGGCACTGGGCACCAGTAGCATACCTGTGCATTCTAAGGTTGTGTCGGGCCGCCGCCATGGGACTTAATACACCCCATGGTGGGACTAGCATAGGTAACTACAACATCGGGGGCCGTAAGACACATGTAACAATGCGAGTAGGAGCCGATCATCGTAGAATGGATCACTTCACCCTGATTATGGGGTGCCATTTGGGAACTAGTTTATATGGGTTCAGAGATTGATATGGGGTACGATAGTATATTCGACCCTAGACAACTTAACTAAGTTTATGGTGCTTTCCCCATTTCTAGTTTATACTTATCATACCCAGTTCTTTATTCATAGACTGAATAGTCCTAGACTTACTCAGGCTTTATGTCTGACTCTACTTTTCTTTCGTCTTCTTTTCTTCCGTCCCCCCCCCCCCCAGGTCCACAGGGAGGGAATACCGCAGCTTGACCAGCCTTCATACCCAGCTTGAGGAGAAAGAATGTATTGCTTGGATCTTTTCGTTTGGACTATGGCTTTGGACAACAACTTTGGGACTTTTGCAGTTTACTTATGTTTTCTTTATGCTTCTTTAAATGATGTAATCAAGACAGTTGTGAACATGTTATGTTTTTGGAAGTGATGTAAGACAATCATGGTGATGTTGTTGTAACACGTATTTTCCCTTATGAAATAAAAGTTTGTTGTTTTTCCGCTATTCAAAAATATGTGTTCTTATATCTGTCTTGTATATCTGTGACTTATACTTATAAACCTCCACCAAAGTTAGGGCATTCCCTTTGAGAGTGACCCTAACGGAGGTGGGGTGTTTCATAAATCATTTATTTAATTAATTTGAACTTACATTTAAATTTATCGGGGCCACATACGACCTCTAAAAATTCCAGAAAAATTATATTTGGCTTTGTTATGACGATACGGTCCTAACAAAATTAATTTCATCGAATTCTGAGACCGTTTAAAAAATGACCATTTTCAAGTCGATTAAATTTGACTAAGACTGAAAAAACACATTTTCCTTTGCCACACTCACATATTAATTCAAAATATTATGAAAATTGAAACTTAGCAATAATTTGACATTCCAGTTCCAATAAAAGTGGTTTCATCGAAAACCGAGGTCGTTAGCAAAATGGCTATTTTTTATGGGCTATATATTTAATATAAATATATATAAGTTCTACAACGACTTTTCTATATTTTAAACTAGGCATGACTTTTGATTTATAAAGTGAAATTTCAGTTTTTTTTCAGATTCGTTAGAAAGATATGATTAAACAGATTTAAATATTTCTTGTTTTGCTCAATTCTGATTTAAAATGAATCCTGTACAGTCAGTCAAAATTTAAAATCAAATTTCCAAACTACAGCGCTATTTTAAACTCCTTGTATAATTAAATTAAATTTATTCGTTTTCACTTCGATTAAAATAAATTTTTAGTCATTATTATTTAAAATAAATTAATTTAAATATTGAAATCTATTAAAATTTCTGAATTTTTTTTTTTTAAATTGACCCCAAAATTCCGGGTTGTTACAATCGCCCCCACGTAAAATCTTTTCGTCCTTGAAAAGGAAAGAAGCTAAAAGTTGTTTAATTTACCAACTCAGCTTTAAATTTTTATTTATTGGTTTAATTAATTATCATTCTAATATTTTAATTAATGGAACTAATTATCAGACATCACAACCAGTAATCAATTAGTTGATTAACTTTTCAAATATATAACTTTTATATATAGTCAAAAATCATAATTTTAGTGCAAATCATAGCAATGTGTACCAAGTTTTGGTTCTCATACCAGTCAATGGAAATATATAGAAATCCCAATTTCGAAACTCGAACATAAATCCTCGTGATGGTCGGCCTATCACCAGAATTATCTCCGGGCGACTAGAGTGTGATTCCATATCTATCCAGTATATTAAAACTTCGAATATCCGTTAATTACTCGTATATTCGAAATCTTTAAGTTTCTCGATTGTCCACATTAAAATATAATAATATACTCAAATACGTATATTAAGATAAAATTTTCAAAACTAAATTTGTTTTCATTTTTATTTTAAAGAAAATAAAACTCTTCACACTCGTTCTAGGATACTACTGATCCTATCTCTAATGAGTTATTCTCATTAGATATTACTAATTCAATCTCTGATGAATTCTTTTGTTCGGTTCTAATGTGTCTTTTTCTCGAGCTCTATAAACCAAAGCTCTGATACCAAATGAAATGACCCAAACTTCCCAGTAAAAGAAAGGCTGGATTGCTTTGAGAACAATACACAACAGAACACAAACTGAAGAACATTTTATTGCTGATTACAACAATTACATCAGAGTACAAGAATGTAACAGAGTATGAATACTTCTTGCAAAAATAGAATACAATAATATCAGAGTTTTAAATTACATTTAAATAGCAGCGGGAAAATAATACAAATATACAACTGAGAGGAACACATGGATACAGAGCTTTCTGAGTACCGCTTCAGCTGTAAGCCAGGATCCTGTAAATATATATCTGCAAAAGCTACTCGACTGCCCGTGTGGAAAATATGGGCACCCGAGTTTGCCAGTGAAACAAACTATAGGTTAGTCATGGGACTGGTATGACAAATCTTAACTTAACTTATCTAATAAAAAGGGCTAATCACAGGACCATGCCGCTAACACGGAACGGGATTACTCCATTGGATTGTCAGTGCATAAAATAAAGTAAATCGTAAAACAACGCAATGCTTTTTAGAAAAAATGAAACCATTATAAGACCCAAGTCCCATCACACAATGCAACGCAAACCGGAGGATAGGGTTTTACCTTATAATGGTCAAAAGATGCTTGATACGATAAAACAGATTTAATATTAGTGTGTATATCTATGGGTATATATATATTTCAAAAACAATTTGAATCATAACATATTAATCATAGATGGCATAGTACCCCATCCTACTATGCCGCCATACTAATTCTACAATCAAAACCGCAAGGTCGTATTGGAAATTGGATTTCCATCATGAGTCGAAGCTAGGGGCAAGCTCCTCTCCGATTCGAGACACTCTAGCAAATGCCTCAGGATCCCCCGCAGCGAACCCTTGGAGCGGTAGGGTCGGTCCCCGCCTATCAGCAGTGGATTGGTTATGCCTGAACACACGTTTCCCGGTTCCTTTGAGCCTATAGTATGACCACTAACGACCTATAAAAATCCGAGGCACCTCAAAATCCATCATCCACATAAGTAAAATGTCAGCCAGTTTAAGCACTGACACTACCACTAGCTAGAAAGAAACGTGTGCACTCCCTACGGTCCATATCTCGTTTTTGACTCATACCGGGGTGTGAGGCTCGCGAAGTCACGATATACACAAAGCTATGATGTAATAGGCTGTACTTTGATCATCCCACAAGGCCCTGCATTTCAACAAAAGCCTTGATCATTTACATCTTGGCGTGCCACATTGACAATTCACGCCATGCGATCAGTCACTATTAATATATACCTGGGTGTTAAGCAGAGAATAAATCCTCCACCACCAAATAGACATACATTAACAAAAATCGATTTAATTCACATGGAACGAAATCCAATGTCAGACGCGCATCCATTTACTAGCTTATGCTCTGGGTCTGAGCGAAATCCAAATCCGAACAATCAACAATAGTTCGGACGGCCACCACTGAAGCCCCTTCAAGGTAGCTACTCCCATCAAGGGTCTCTGTAGCAACACATCCATTCGATGTGAAGATCGTCGGTCTTCAACCACCGTCTTCATCGTCATTGTAATTATTCGGAATGGGTTAAACCCGGTCTTTCCAAATGACTCACGTATTTTATAGTTAAAAATCAAGTACTATAAAAACACATCCGATGCCTCATTCCAATTCAGAATATTCTTCTAATAAAATATTCGCTATATTTTATCAAAGATAAACTCTTTAAATTATTCTTAAATCTTACCTTTAAAGATTTATTAAGAACCCAATTTGGTTTTAAATATCACAAATCATTATTCAATGATTAATTAATTTTAAGAAATTAATCTTATCTTTAACTGGGTTAAAGAACTAATGTCATTTTAAAACACCGTTCACGGTAAACCCAAAATCATCTTCCATAAAAAATGGAATCTTCGCAGAAATCAAATCAATATATAATCGTTATAATTTTCTGTATTCGACCAATAATATAAATGGAATAACGGCAAAGCCTTTCAAATTCCATATGTAGTATCGGTCTTCTTTTACAGAAACCGATCTCGGTTATTATTAATTCGAATTCCATTCAATTCCAATTTAATATATTAAATTAGAAAACTTTACTTTTGGAGAAATTTCTATTCAAATCTTAATAAAAGATTTATAAATTCCAAATCATATTTTCATTGTTAGTTGGGTTAAAGAACAATTGTCGCTTAGAAACACAGTTCACAACAAACCCAACTCCCATTTCATCTTATATCAATTACTAAATATAATCGAAAACTTTAATAATCTAAATTAAAAGATTATTCTTTCATATGGGGTTTAAGAATAGTGTTATTTAAGACACTATTCACGACAAACCCAAAATCCAATTTATTTAATTCATTCTCAATTAAATATTAACAAATTGGAAAACTTCATTAAATCTAAATTTAATGATTTATTCTAGTTGATAACTAGTTCATTTCAATAAAAATATTTTTTTCAAAAATATAATCTTTTTTTCTAAAATATATTCTTTTTCTAGGATATATTTTATAAAATATTCTTTTCTAGAATATTCTTTATTGGAATGTGACTCAATCAACCTCCATATACTGCATGTAATCAATGATAAGTATTTATCAAACATCCAAATATAACCAAAGTGGATTCTACACTAAATATTGGGACTAGTGTAGGTCAAATATCATCCCAACACCCATGTGGGGTTTCATCCAACAAACAAATAATAAGTTATTTGTGCACTTGGGCGATGTGTGAAAATTATCGTCCCAATCACATAAAAAAGTCGGATAACTTGTGAATGAAAGTGTAATATTCAGTTTGAATACACTAGCATTATATTTAACGCATCAGCATTTCAACATCACAGACAAACATCTTTTTTTTATTGCAAACAAATGGCAATAAAATCTTGACTCTTATTTATTTACCAAAATGTCTATTTTTGGTCTCATTCATTTTTAATGACAAAATGAATATTTTACTTCATCTCTTTTAAAATAACAAAACTGTCTCTTTTATTCTAATGCTTTTAAAGTGACAGAAATTGTAATGTTGTCTAATTCCTATCAATGTAAACAAAAATGTCATTTTTGTCTTCATTCTTTTAAAGTAAACAAAAGTGCTAATTTCTTTCTTTAATCCTTTTTAATGATCAAAATTTAATCTTTCTTCGTAATGAACAAAAATGTAGATTTTGGTTAAACTCTTTATTATGACCAAAAATAATTATTTTGGGTAAACTCTTTTATTTATTCCCAAAAATAAATGTATTTGTCCCATTCCTTATAAATGACAAAATCTGTATTTTTACTTCATTCTTTTTAATGTGGCAAAAATGTCCATTTCTAATTCATTCTTTTTTAATGTATAAAAATATACATTTTCAATTCATTCTTTTTAATGACCAAAACTAATAATTTTGTCTAATTCTTTTTGTGTAAAACAAATGTGAATATTTTGTCTAATACTTTATATGTAAAGAAAATGTGAATATTTTGTTTAATCCTTTATATGTATACAAAATGTGAATATTTTGTCTAATCCTTTATATGTAAACAAAATGTGAATATTTTGTCTAATCCTTTATATGTAAACAAAATGTGAATATTTTGTCTAATATTTTATATGTAAACAAAATGTGAATATTTTGTCTAATTCTTTTAATGTAAACAAAATATGATGATTTTGTCTAATCTTTTCAATGTAGCAAAATATGATTATTATTTTTTGTCTAATCTTCACTAATGTGCAAAATATGATCATTTTGTTAAATTCTTCTTTAATGTAAACAAAACAAAAAATTTGTCTGATTCCTTTTTATGTAAACAAAAATGTTCATTTCTAACTCATTCTTTTTAATGCATAAAAATATACATTTTCAATTCACTCTTTTTAATGTATAAAAATATACATTTCCATTTTATACTTTTTAATGTATACAAAATATACATTTCTAAATCATACATTTTTATGTATACAAAATATACATTTCTAAATCATACTTTTTAATGTATACAAAATATACATTTCTAAACCATACTTTTTAATGTACACATAATATACATTTCTAAATCATACTTTTTAATCTATACAAAATATACATTTCTAATTCGCTAACATGTTAACACAAAATGTTATTTTATCTCGGTAATTATGTTTTGACAAGAATGTTACTCTTATTCCAAAAATCATGTTTTGACAAAAGTACCACTTTTATATAATCCTTATAAAATGACAAAAATGTGATTTTTTGTAAAATCCTTATTTAATAACAAAAATGTGTCTTTTTATTTCCCTTCTTCTATCGGTGACTAAATGAATGTATTTACTAATTCATTTCTCTAAAGTGACAAAAATGAATTTTTACTTCTAACAAATATCTATTCAAAAATGTCATCTTGATTTGCAATAACACATTTCAAATGAAAATGTTGTTTTTATTATCATTACAAATTCTAATCAAAAATGTTATTTTGATTTTCACAACACATTTCTAAAAATGTTGTTTTTATTTTCATTACAAATTTCTAATATGTTAAAGTTACTAACATAAAAATGAGACTTTAAATTTAACATAAATCTTATTCGACAAAAGTGATAATTTGTTCTAACACAAATCTTATTCGACGAAATTGATCATTTGTTTTAACACATATCCCCTTAACAAAAATATGAATTTTGTTTTGACACCATTTCTCTTAACAAAAATGTACATTATTGTTTAAACACACATTCTCTTAACAAAAGTATGATTTCTGTTTCAAATCCAAACTAACAAAACATGAACATCACAACCATCGTAATCAGCATACAACAATTCCAATATCATACATCGCAGATGTGGATTAATTAACATATATATATATATGGAATTTAAATAGCAAGAAATAATTAATATTTTAATTATTTTTAAATATGGAAATCTCACATCGATTGGTTTTCAGAAATTGTTCGTGTTCAAATTTGCTTGAATTTCCAAAGTGCTCGGTTTCAGATCTGGTTTGTTCCATCGTCTAGATCTCGATCACACGATTTCAACGCAACTGAAATCGTTTGATTTCGTTTCTATATGAAGAAGTTATCGTCATTTTAAGTTATACAAATTTAAATAAATAATTAATTACTTAATTAAATAAATTAATTACATCATTAGGCCGCTCCTTATATATCTTCTTCTTCTTATAACCCGTAACCAAATAGAACCTATTCCTTCAAATTAGGTAACGCCACCATCGCTCTCTCGTACGCCGTGACCATCATCAGAGACCACCACCCGAACCACCAACCACGACTCCACTCGCGCCCAGACCGCCGCCCAACTCGGTGGGACCCGCACGATGAAAACCAGACCCGAACGACGTGACTTTGGAGCAGAAATTGGAGCTCCATACCCAATTGATTTCAATCACGTCTGTATGGAATGAAAGAGCAAACGAATCTCTTCTGTTTTGTTTTTGAATCATGGATTAATTCGATCTAGGATAGGAGAAATGTACGAATCAATTGTAGAGCTTTTAGCCATTGAATTCATACATACGGCAGCCGATGCTTTTAGGTATTAGGTTTATGTGAATTTTCTATTATTTATATTATTTAAATGTAGATTTCACAAATAAATCCATAAGTCTTAAACAATTCCAACTTCAGTTCAACAGAAGTTGACCGTACTCAATAGCCCGCGTTCCGGATCCAACGGGCTAGGTCTCGTCATCCCAAACGACTGTCTATGGCCAGAAATATTTAATTTAATATTTAAATCATTTATTTAATTAATTTGAACTTACATTTAAATTTATCGGGGCCACATACGACCTCTAAAAATTCCAGAAAAATTATATTTGGCTTTGTTATGACGATACGGTCCTAACAAAATTAATTTCGTCGAATTCTGAGACCATTTAAAAATGGCCATTTTCAAGTCGATTAAATTTGACTAAGACTGAAAAAACAAATTTTCCTTTGCCACACTCACATGTTAATTCGAAAAATTATGAAAATTGAAACTTAGCAATAATTTGACATTCCGGTTCCAACAAAAGTGGTTTCGTCGAAAACCGAGGTCGTTTGCAAAATGGCTATTTTTTATGGGCTATATATTTAATATAAATATATATAAGTTCTACAGCGACATTTCTATATTTTAAACTAGGCATAACTTTTGATTTATTAAGTGAAATTTCAGTTTTTTTCAGATTCGTTAGAAAGATATGTGATGACCCCATTTCCCGTACAGACGGAGACAAGGGTAATCTTTGGAATATTACACAGAAACAGAAAATAGCAGAACATAATTGAATAAATACACCAGATAATGTACAATAGAATACACTGGATAAACGTAATCATCAGAGTTACACAGTATACAGGATCATACTTAGTACAAATACAGTTCAGCTACACATAAATGTCTACAGCGGAAACAAACATAATATGTACAATAGGAGCTGAACAACATAAAAAGATATAAATAATAGAATCCATATTCAGCTCCAGCTATCCAGAAAGAGCCAGCTAAAACCTGAATACAAGGCTGCCCGTGTAGAAAGAGGGGCACCCGAGTTCGAAAGTGAAACAAACTACGAGTCAGTCATGGGACTGGTATGAGAAATCTACTCAACATATTTAAAATATGGCTAATCACAGGACCACGCCACCTTCGTGGAACGGGTTTACTCCACTGGATCGCCAGTGCTTTAAAAACAAATCATTCCTTTAAACATCGCAATGATTTTTATCAAAATGAAGCCATTATAAGACTCGGTTCCCATCACACAATGCAACACAAACCGGAGGATAGAGTTTTACCTTATAATGGCCAAAATATGATTGATACGAATAAAACAAAAGCATTTGATATTATTACTAGTGTTTATATGTTTTAAAAACAATTTCAAATCATAACTATCAATCATAGATGGCATTAATGCCCCATACCACTATGTCGCCATATATAGGTATACAATCAAAACCGCACAGTCACGTATTTGGAAATTGGATTTCCGTCATGAACCAAGGCAAAAGATAGTCCTTAACGACTTTGGGACGCTCTAGTCCGCCCCTCAGGATCAGAGCTCGAGTGACCCTTGGATCTTCAGGGCCGGTCCACCGTTGTGGATTAAAATTCCTGAACAATGCTTTTCCCCGCCCTATGGGGCGTAGGTGAGCCAACGAATGGCTCCATCGGACCCGGATCGTCAGATCTAATCGAGGCGCCTCGCAACAGTAACAATCACATAAGTCAAACTCGTCAGAGCGTGTAAAACCACTGACGCCACTTCTAGCTAGAAAGAAACGCATGTCCTCCCTAAGGTCCTGCTCCCGTTTCTGGTTCATACCGGGTGTGAGGGTCGCGAATTCACGTTATACACAAAGATACGCCACACAGGCGGGGCTTTGATCATCACCACAAGACTTTGCTTTTCAACTGATGCCCTGATCACTGCATCTTAGCATGCCACACAGGCAATTCACCCCGTGCAACTGATTGCTATCAATCACACAGAATAAATTCCAATGTCAGACACACTGTCCATTTGCAGGTCCGTTCTGGGTCTGAACGAAACCGGAGACACTATATACCTCGAAAACCCATCGATCACCACGTACGTCTGGACGATCACCACTCATTATCCTTATTTCGGGATGCCTCCCAATCAAGACCTCAGTTACCATCCAAACGAGGTGAAGATCTCCAGTCTTCGACCACCGTCTTTATCTTCAATTTCTTATCGTCGATTCAGTTATTCAGAATGGGATAAACCCGGTCTTTCTGAGCAACTCGCGTATATAATAAACAAGTGCAACACTAACATACATACGCATCATTTCAATTCATTGATCACTAACCGTTAATCAGTAAGAGAACGATTTCCCAGATATTAACCCCGAAGGCCGAAACCAACATCAGATCAACACCCAGGAAACCATTCGACTTAGCCAACCTTCAGTTAGTATCTAAAATTCACATCCATATCGTTTATAATATTTTATAACAATTTATCGCTATTTTATTTATTTTAAAATAGCCAATTTATTCAAAACGACGCTTCGGCCATAACGCGGCCGTGGCGCTGTTTTTCTTCAGATTTGATTTACACATATCTGAAAATCTAACTATTGGATCTTCACAAAATTTACTTCATTAGAAAGATCTTTTTAAAACGAATCCAACGGTTCCAGTTTCGGGAAAATCCGACGGTCGGATCTCCCGGTACAATCGTTTCAAGTTTCGATTTCAAAATACGAACTGCAGCGTCGTTATTCGATTAAATATAATTATAATTATATTTATATTTATATAAATATAATCGATTCTGGCGCTGTTTTTCTTCAGAATTGAATTAAACATTCTAGACAATCCAACCATTGGATTTTTACAAAGTTGGTGCTGTTGGAAAGATATTTCCAAAGCGAACCCAACGGTTGCGATTTCAGGAAAATCAGATGGTCGGATCTCCCGGTATAATCGTTTGAAGTTTCGATTTGAAAATACAAATTACAGCTATGTATTCGATATATTTTAATTCTATTTATATATATATATATATATATATATATATATCGATTCTTCGATTTCAAAGCTATATTATTTTCATACATTTGATAAAAATGATATTTTTATCTAACTGTCTTCTATTTCAACACTTCACTATATTTAACAATTCATGTATATAATAAAAATGTGATTTTTATTGTAAAATAATTCATTTCAAAACACTATTATTTTATATAGTTCATATAGGTAATAAAAATAGGATTTTTATTATAAAACAATTTCTTTCAAAACAAGATTATTTTATATAGTTCATATAGATGATAAAAATGTGATTTTTATTATAAAACAATTTATTTCAAAATATGAATACCATTCAACACATGAATTTCAATTCAACGAATGAATATCGATTCAACACAAGAAGGTTTTCTACAGTTTGTATATATATATAAAGGTGATTTTTATATTTAAAACACGAATACCATTCAACACATGAATTTCTATTCAACGAATGAGTTTCAATTCAACACATGAAGGTTTTCTATTTAATGAATAATTATAGTTTCAACAAATGAAAATAATTCAAACACATGAATATTGTTCAAAATTTTGGCAGCATAACGGCAGGGTAGTTAAAACCGGGACCGTCCCTAGTACGGCTCCTCCCTCTACCTTAAAACCTCGCGGTTTTTGACAATGGGGAATCATGCATCTAGTTCGCACGCAGGCGGCATGTATATTTATTTCATTTCCACAAACTAATCCTACGTGGTTTCAACCAAATATTTCTCAACCACAATCAATCAATATCAACCACAAATAATTCCAATCAACCATTCGCTATCACTCAATTTTCACACCAATCATAACCAATAAATATCGTCCATGGTTTTGTGGACGAGGGGCGTATATATATATATATATCGCAATTCACTTCTATTTCAACACATATATAATTTTTGCAACGCATATATAACTTATACATCGAACGTACAACTTATACAACGCTTATACAAGAGGTGTACAATGCTTATATAACCCATACATCGACTATATAATTTATACATCATCGTTTTCCATATCGTTTATAATTTAGAAATCTCACATTGGGTTCCACTCCACCAAAAATAGCAGAAGGCTCAGAAAAATATGTGGTTTCTTCTGGAATGTAGAAGACGTCCACATGAGTCCATTGTCTCTTATATCACTGAATTTCGTCAACACACGAAAAAGATATGATTTTTCAAAGTTTGCAACGGTTTAAAGGTGTTAAAACAGTTGAAAATAAAACAAGCCGTACCTTTCAGAAATCGTTCAAAACTAGGTTTTGAATTTGCGATCAAACGGAGTAACGGTTTGACGATCTGGTTGCGCGAGGTCGAAGGGGGAGGAGAGGTGCTGGTTCGCTAGAGGTGGGCCCCAGCTCGGTGGCGGCAGGCGCGAGAAACAGCGGTGGAAACCTCCGAACTTCTCGAGCTCGATTCTCCCAAACCACGCAATGAAAAAATCCAAACTTTATATGGATTTGAAGATCTCTCCGAGCTCTACAAAATTCCCTACTGGAGCAGGGTCTAATTTTGCGTGTAGGAGGAGGAACGGAGGAGAGAAGGTGGTGCCTCTTTTCCGTCGTGCGCGATAATAGTCGGGGGGAGAGAAATGGTTTTCTGACCAATCAGATTTTTTTTTTATTTATATATATTTAAAATCCGAAAATACCCCCTTTCACACACGGACCCCAATCCAAACGCAACGACTGTCGTCCCTAGCGTTTTACCCCCTTTCTGAACATAATGGGATATGTTTCGTAGGACCATTCGACTATTTCAGTCAGTTTTCCTTCAAATTAAAATATAGAATATTCAATATTCGATTTGAACGTACATTTCAATTTTCCAGGGCCACAAACTGATTCGAAAAATTCCAGAAAAATAAATCTGGCTATGTTTTGACGATACGGTCCCCACAAAACTAGTTTCGTCGAATTCTGAGACCGTTTGCAAAAAGGCCCATTTATGGTCAATCCAATTTAACTGTAATTGACCAAAACACATTTTCCTTTGCCACGCTCACATATTAGCTTCAAAAATTATGTAATTTGAAACCTAGCAATATCTTCACATCCCGGATCCAACAAAAGTGGTTTCGTCGAATTCCGAGATCATATGCAGAATGGCCAATTTCACGGGCTATATAAATTCCATAGCGACCTTTCTGAAAATTCATTTGGCCATAACTTTTGCTTCCCGCTATGAAACTTTGATTTTTCAGATTCGTTAGAAAGGTATTCACTAACAGATTTAAATAATTTTGGTTTCACTCAAATCTGTTTTGTTTTGCACCCGGTACAATCCGACAAAGTTTGAATTCAATTTTTGAAACTGCAGTGCCATTTCAGGCTTTGTTTATAATTAGAATTAATTATATTCATTTTCAATCATCGATTCAAACTCAGTTTTCATTGCTATTATTTAAAATATTTATTTTAAATATTTAAAATCCATTATTTTAGCCAATTTAAAAATTTTAAATTGGTTCAGATTTTCTGGGTCGTTACAATCTCCCCCACTTAAAACTTTTCGTCCCCGAAAAGGAACAAAGTCGAAAGTGGTTTGATTAATCAATTCTACGTTCAATCTGGCTTCCATTCTCCAACTTTTCAGTTTTTGAGAATTTTCAAATTCTTCAAAAATTTGGCTAACACCCGGAATTTTCGAAAAATTTCGCCATAACCTCCTTTGTACGGGGAGAGGTTTGGAAATTTATTGGGCCGTATTAGGTACCCAATAAATCCTAATAAGCATACACATATTTATAGTGATATATTCTGGTGTTTACAGGGGAGCGTGTATTGATAATAACTCCAGAGAATAAATTCTCGTCACCCTGTCAAAGCCTGAGGGAGTGTGTATTTTAAATGCTCCAAAGGATAAATCCTCGTCACCTCGTCCCGTGTGGGAAATAAATAGTCCATGTGCCGTATCTAATAACTAGAGAGACGTGGTTATTGTCAACTCCAGACCCATGTGGGGTTTTTATTAATCTGGCAATTTTATTGTTACAATTTAAATAGTCCATATCAGTCATCAATTCAACCTGTAAAATATAATCATCGCCATACAAGCCTCTCGCTCGTATGGTAAATCTTTCACCTCGTCACACAAGCTCCAAATGCTTATGTGGTATATGATGAAGTATGCCTATCTTCCAGAAGTATTCCACGTAATGTTGTTCAAAATTAATTGTTACTATCCTATGGCGACATTTATTTTTACACACAGAATAACCAGCACTCCGCATCCAATGGCATTCACAGGAGTTGATATAATAATATTTCGCATCTAACTCATTAAGGTTTACCTATTTGTCGGGCACGCAAATAAAATCTTTACTCAACAGCTAATCCATTTACCTGTTCAAACATATATAATGCACAAGTATATATATTTCTATCTATTTTCTAATCAGTTAAATGTGTGATATAATCGAATAAATTCTACCCTTCATTCTATTATTGATTAAATTAACTATCATTTCAATAATTTAATTAATCTAATTTACTATCACACAACACAAACAACAATCAAATTGTTTTTAACTTTTCAAAAATATACTATCAACTTCTATACTCTTTTTAAAATCATTAAGACTATAGAATTAAAAGCGCACATCCATGAAAAGAAAATAATCAACAAAGTAGAGAACTAATTGGTAATGCAAAGTATGGTAAATGTACCTTGAACCGGAGTCAATCAGAGATATCTACTCGGCATCTAGGATAGGCTTTCTGAATGCTCTCCTCAGTTTCCCAAGTACAATCTCGTGGATCTCCACTCCATTGCACTTTGACTAAGTGAACCTTCTTGTTCCTCAACTCTTTGGTTTCTTTGCCGATGATCTTTAGCGGTTCTCTCCTCACAGCTAATTCAGGGGTAATTTCAATATCTTGTTGCGCTGCTTCTTCCACGATCAAGTCTGGATCATGAACGTGTTTTCGAAGTTGAGATATGTGAAATACATCATGCATTCCGGGCAACCAGTCAGGCAATTTGACCCTATAAGCGAGAGTTCCTATCCGTTCCAGAATAGGAAACGGACCAATGAATTTGGGCGCCAACTTTCCAGTTTTACCGAACCGGATAACTCTTCTCATCGGCGATACTTTCAAATATACATAGTCGCCAACAACAAATGATATGTCTCTTCTCCTCCTATCGGCATAGCTCTTTTGTCGGCTTTAAGCGGCGAGTAATCGCTTCTTAATAAAGTCGACCTTGTCGGCAGCTTCTCGGATCATATCTGGCCCCAGCACAAGTCTATTACCGGGTTCGACCCAACAAGCAGGAGATCGGCACGGTCTACCATACAATGCTTCGAATGGTGACATTGTCAGGCTCGCCTGGTAGCTGTTATTATATGAGAATTCAGCCAAATGCAGATGGTCTTCCCATGATCCACCTAAATCTAGAACACAAGCCCGCAATAGATCTTCCAAAATACGATTCACCCTTTCAGTCTGACCGTCAATCTGAGGATGATAAGAGGTGCTCAAGTTCAGCTTTGTTCCCAGCTCTACTTGAAATGCCTCCCAGAATTTACTAGTAAATATTGTATCTCTATCACTGACAATACTGAGCGGCACTCCATGTAGTCTAACTATTTCCTTGAAGTATATCTGCGCCAGACTCTGAGAAGTTCTGTTTGATCTGACAGGTATGAAATGGGCGTTCTTCGTGAAGCGATCTACGATCAACCAAATACTGTCATTTCCTTTTCTGGTTCTGGGCAAACCATCAATGAAGTCCATAGAAATATGTTCCCACTTCCAACCAGGAACGTCTAGCGGTTGTAACAATCCAGCTAGTTTCTATTGGTCGCTCTTGACTAGTTGGCAAGTAGGGCATCGGCTAACATATATCGAAACGTCTCTTTTCATAGCCTTCCACCAGAATGTTCGTCTGAGATCGTTGTACATTTTTGCCACACCAAGATGGATACTCAACTTGGACTTGTGACACTCGTCTAACACTTCCCTTTTTAGCTCGGGGATGCCAGGAACACAAATCCTTCCTTTCAATCTCAGGATTCCATCGTTATCTATTTGAAAACACGAGGGTTCGCCTTTCTGAATCCTTTTGATCATATCCTTAATAAAGTTATCCTCCTTCTGAAGAATAGATATTTTGTCAATCAAGGAAGTCGTAATAACAAAGCTGGCGATCATTACATTCTTTCGACTCAACGCATCGGCTACGACATTGGCTTTCCCTGGAGTGTATATAATCTCAAAGTCATATGCTGCAAGAAATTCCAGCCAACGCTGCTGCCTCAGATTCAGGTCTTTCTGGGTGAGCAGGTACTTTAGGGACTGGTGATCTGTAAACAGTTCAAATCTCTCACCCAGAAGATAGTGTCTCCAGATTTTCAAAGCGAATACTATAGCCAATAACTCAAGATCATGAGTTACATAGTTTTTCTCGTGCGGCTTCAGCTGACGGCTAGCATAAGCGATCACTTGTCCCCGTTGCATTAACACTGCTCCGAGGCCTTCTCTTGAAGCGTCAGTCCAGACTTTCAAATCCTCATTGCCATCTATTATTGTTAACACTGGAGCAGTTGTCAGTTTCAGCTTCAGCTCTTGGAAAGCTTCCTCACACACCGGAGTCCAATTGAATCTTGAATGTTTCTTAGTCAGTCTTGTTAGGGAACTAGATGTCTTCGCGAAATCCTTAATGAATTTCCGATAATAACTGGCTAACCCGAGAAAACTTCTAACTTTTGTTGGCATACGAGGCTGTTTCCAATTCTGGATAGTAGTGGTTTTACCGGGATCCACTGAAATTCCTTGCTTTGACACTATGTGCTCAAGAAATTTGACTTCTTCTTGCCAGAATATACATTTGGAAAACTTTTCTTTCAACACATTCTTTCTGAGAATTTCTAACACTTGTTCCAAATGATTTTCGTGATCGCTTTCTGACTTAGAGAAGATAAGGATATCATCAATGAAAACCCGAACAAATTTATTCAATACTCCTCTGAATACTTTGTTCATTAGATCGATGAAGTATGCTGGAGAGTTACATAAGCCGAACGGCATTACTAACCACTCGTAGAATAAGTCGGGACCTCTGAATGCGGTCATAGGAACACATTCTTCGGCAATACGAAGCTGATGGAAGCCTGTAGCTAGGTCCATCCTTGAGAATTCCTGTGCTCTATTCAGACGATCCAATAAATCATCGATTCTCGGCAATGGATATTTGTTCTTTATTGTTTGTTTGTTCAAATCACAATAATCCACACATAGCCGTAGAGTACCATCAGATTTTGGGACAAACACCACTGCTGCACCCCAATCAGAGATACTAGGCCTGATCAGACCCTTCCACACTAGCTGTCGTGTTTGATTGTCAAGTTCTTCTTTCTCCTTCAAGGACATTCTTCGAATAGCGTGAACTACCGGCCTTGCATTCGGAATCAAAGCAATCTTGAAATCTATTTCTCTCTGTGGAGGTAAGCAAACAACTTCTTCGAACACATCTGCATTGTTCTTTACGACATGAATATCTTTCACTAGGTCGGGAATATTCTCTGTGACTTCAGGGATATTTTCTATTTGAACAGGAGAAACATTCAAAGCTGCCCAGAAGTCTTTTCTATTAGCATTCTGACCTTCACACGGAATGGTTATATAATCACCTGATTTAATCTTCGCCTTAATGACTCTGTCGGCGCATTTAACCTCAGCTTCATACTTGGTCAGCCAGTTTAACCCCAGGATAAGATCAAACTCTTTAAAATTCATGACAACCGCGATGGTAGGAAACCGATAACGAGAAAAAGAAACCGACACTCCACAAACCCAACTGAGATCAATGGAGCCCCCAACTGGATTCTGGACAGTCATTGGTTCCTTGAGCTTCTTCAAATTCAAATCTAGATTCTTAGCTGCATTTTTGGCAATGAAGCTTCATGACGTGCCTGTGTCAAACAATACTCTAACTGGAATATCTTTGACAGTAAGCATGCCTTCCAAAACATCTGGCCTTTCCTAAGCAGACGAAGATGCAGGCACTTCGGCTATTTCATTTACCTGAGCTTCTTCGGTTGTTTTTAACAGCCGACACTCTTGTTTTACATGACCAAACCGATGGCATTGATTGCACCTTTTCTCCCCTTGAAAATTCTTCTTGGATTGGAGCCCATCTTTTAATCGCTTCTTCAAGGGTCCGCATTTTATCGACAAATGCCCTTTCTGATGGCAGTTACTGCATACGGTGGTCGTTACGGGTTCTTTCTCGGATCTGGCCCTTTTCTGATTTACTTTGGGCTTCCTACTCACCTCAGACACCGTATTGGTCTTAGGACGATCAGTTTCAGACTCCACTTTGTTACTCGAGCTGACTTCCTCTTCGTCGCGCAACATACCTTTCTTATGGAGATCTTCATATTGATAAGCCATATAAATCATTTCTGAAAAAGGGAGCTTCACATTCCTCATCAAACTATTCTGATATCTCCTTTGCAGGCCATGAATAAATCTCAGATTCTTCCTCTTTGGATCTTGAATCAGATGAGAAGCAAAGTGAGAAAGCTCGTTGAATTTCTTATGATATTCGAGAACGGTCATATCTCCTTGTATCAGATAAGAGAATTCATCACATAATCGCTCAGTCGCTTCAAGAGGAGTAAATCTTTCTAGGAAAATCACTTTGAATCTGTCCCAGGTGATATCACCTTCTGGATTATCTTTGATGATCGTTTCCCACTAGATTAAAGCTTCTTCTTTAAGCGCCCAAGATGCTACTAATTTTTTCTGATCATCTCTCAACTGGATATGCTCAAATATTCTTTCTGCAGAGCTCACTCAAGCTTGAGTTTGAACAATAGATTCATTGCCCGAGAACTGTACTCCGTTCAGATTTCGATATCTCCTTAATAGAGCCTCTAGATCGGGTTCTGCATTTCTTCTGTTTCTGACACTCATTTTTCTAGTATTTCTGCAAAGAGTAGATCAAGTGTCAGGTCACAGAAAAGATAATTTAAAATATAGAAACACATACTTCAAATGTAAATGTGTCTATCGAGGTGTAATTTCATTCTGCTTTACTCATACTTGGATATTACTGATCCTATCTATAATGAGTTACCCGTGCCAGAACACTTCTGGTTCTATTTTTGACGAGTTCGTTAATATGTTATATTCCAGCACTAAGCTTAACCAAAGCTCTGATACCACGTTGTGACGACCCCATTTCCCGTACAGATGGAGACAAGGGTAATCCTTGGAATATTACACAGAAACAGATAATAGCAGAACAGAATTAAATAAATACACCAGATAATGTACAATAGAATACACTGGATAAACGTAATCATCAGAGTTACACAGTATACAGGATCATACTTAGTACAAATACATTTCAGCTATACATAAATGTCTACAGTGGAAACAAACATAATATGTACAATAGGAGCTGAACAGCATAAAAAGAGATAAATTATAGAATCCATCTTCAGCTCCAGCTATCCAGAAAGAGCCAGCTAAAACCTGAATACAAGGCTGCCCGTGTAGAAAGAGGGGCACCCGCGTTTGAAAGTGAAACAAACTACGAGTCAGTCATGGGACTGGTATGAGAAATCTACTCAACACATTTAAAATATGGCTAATCACAAGACCATGCCACTTTCGTGGAACGGTTTACTCCATTGGATCGCCAGTGCTTTAAAAACAAATCATTCCTTTAAACATCGCAATGCTTTTTATCAAAATGAAGCCATTATAAGACTCAGTTCCCATCACACAATGCAACGCAAACCGGAGGATAGAGTTTTACCTTATAATGGCCAAAATATTATTGATACGAATAAAACAAAAGCATTTGATATTATTACTAGTGTGTATATGTTTTAAAAACAATTTCAAATCATAACTATCAATCATAGACGGCATTAATGCCCCATACCACTATGTCGCCATATATAGGTATACAATCAAAACCGCATAGTCACGTATTTGGAAATTGGATTTCCGTCATGAACCAAGGCAAAAGATAGTCCTTAACGACTTTGAGACGCTCTAGCCCGCCCCTCGGGATCAGAGCTCGAGTGACCCTTGGATCGTCAGGGCCGGTCCACCGATGTGGATTAAAATTCCTGAACAATGCGTTTCCCCGCGCTATGAGGCGTAGGTGAGCCAACGAATGGCTCCATCGGACCCGGATCGTCCGATCTAATCGAAGTGCCTCGCAACAGTAACAACCACACAAGTCAAACTCATCAGGGCGTGTAAAACCACTGATGCCATTTCTAGCTAGAAAGAAACGCATGTCCTCCCTGAGGTCCTGCTCCCGTTTCTGGTTCATACCGGGTGTGAGGGTCGCGAATTCACGTTATACACAAAGCTACGCCACACAGGCGGGGCTTTGATCATCACCACAAGACTTTGCTTTTCAACAGAAGCCCTGATCACTGCATCTTAGCATGCCACACAGGCAATTCACCCCGTGCAACTGATGGCTATCAATCACACAGAATAAATTCCAATGTCAGACACACTATCCATTTGCAAGTCCATTCTGGGTCTGAACGAAACCGAAGGCACTATGTACCTCGCAAACCCATTGATCACCACGTATGTTTGAACGATCACCACTCATTATCCTTATTTAGGGATGCCTCCCAATCAGGACCTCGGTTACCATCCAAACGAGGTGAAGATCTCCGGTCTTCGACCACCGTCTTTATCTTCGATTTCTTATCGTCGATTCAGTTATTCAGAATGGGATAAACTCGGTCTTTTTGAGCAACTCGCGTATATAATAAACAAGTGCAACACTAACATACATACGCATCATTTCAATTCATTGATCACTAACCGTCAATCAGTAAGAGAACGATTTCCCAGATATTAACCCTGAAGGCCGAAACCAACATCAGATCAACACCCAGGAAACCATTCGACTTAGCCAACCTTCAGTTAGTATCTAAATTTGCAATCCATGTCATTTATAATATTTTATAATGATTTATCGCTATTTTTATTTATTTTAAAATAGCAAATTTATTCAAAACGACGCTTCGAGCCATAACGCGGCCGTGGCGCTTATTTTCTTCAGATTTGATTTACACATATCTGAAAATTTAACCGTTGGATCTTCACAAAATTAACATCATTAGAAAAATCTTTTCAAAACGAATCCAACGGTTCCAGTTTCGGGAAAATCCGACGGTCGGATCTGCCGGTACAATTGTTTGAAGTTTCGACTTCAAAATACAAACTACAGCGTCGTTATTTGATTAAATATAATTATATATATATATATATATATATATATATAATCCATTCTGGCGCTGTTTTTCTTCAGAATTGAATTAAACCTTCTAGACAATCCGACCGTTGGATTTTTACAAAGTTGGTGCCGTTGGAAAGATATTTCCAAAGCGAACCCAACGATTGCGATTTCAAGAAAGTCCGATGGTCGGATCTCCCGGTATATTCGTTTGAAATTTCGATTTCAAAATACGAACTGTAGCTTCGTTATTCGATATATTTTAATTCTATTTATATATATATATATATCGATTCTTTGATTTCAAAGCTATATTCTTTTCATACATTTGATAAAAATGATATTTTTATCTAACTGTCTTCTATTTCAACACTTCACTATATTTAACAATTCATGTATATAATAAAAATGTGATTTTTATTGTAAAACAATTCATTTCAAAACACTATTATTTTATATAGTTCATATAGTTAATAAAAATAGGATTTTTATTATAAAACAATTTCTTTCAAAATAAGATTATTTTATATAGTTCATATAGATGATAAAAAATGTGATTTTTATTATAAAACAATTTATTTAAAAATGTGAATACCATTCAACACATGAATTTCAATTCAATGAATGAATATCGATTCAACACATGAAGGTTTTCTATAGTTTGTATATATATATATATATATATATATATATATATATAAAAAGGTGATTTTTATATTTAAAACACGAATACCATTCAACACATGAATTTCTATTCAACGAATGAGTTTCAATTCAACACATGAAGGTTTTCTATTTAATGAATAATTATAGTTTCAACAAATGAAAATAATTCAAACACATAAATATTATTCAAAATTTCGGCAGCATAACGGCAGGGTAGTTAAAACCGGGACTGTCCCTAGTACGGCTCCTCGCTCTACCTTAAAACCTCGCGGTTTTTGACAATGGGGAATCATGCATCTAGTTCGCACGCAGGCGGCATGTATATTTATTTCATTTCCACAAACTAATCCTATGTGGTTTCAACCAAATATTTCTCAACCACAAACGGGTATTTTTCAACCACAATCAATCAATATCAACCACAAACAATTCCAATCAACCATTCGCTATCACTCAATTTTCACACCAATCACAACCAATAAATATCGTCCATGGTTTTGTGGACGAGGGGCGTGTATATATATATATATATATATATATATATTTATATATATAGCAATTCACTTCTATTTCAACACATATATAATTTTTACAACACATATATAACTTATACATCGAACGTACATCTTATACAACGCTTATACATGAGGTGTACAATGCTTATATAACCCATACATCGACTATATAATTTATACATCGTCGTTTTCCATATCGTTTATAATTTATAAATCTCACATTGGGTTCCACTCCACCAAAAATAGCAGAAGGCTCAGAAAAATATGCGGTTTCTTCTGGATTGTAGAAGACGTCCACACGAGTCCACTGTCTCTTGTTTCACTGAATTTCGTCAACACACGAAAAAGATATGATTTTTCAAAGTTTGCAACGGTTTAAAGGTGTTAAAACAGTTGAAAATAAAACAAGCCGTACCTTTCAGAAATCGTTCAAAACTAGGTTTTGAATTTGCGATCAAACGGAGTAACGGTTTCACGATCAGGTTGCGCAAGGTCGAAGGGGGAGGAGAGGCGCTGGTTCGCCGGAGGTGGGCCCCAGCTCGGTGGCGGCAGGCGCGAGAAACGGTGGTGAAACCTCCGAACTTCCCGAGCTCGATTCTCCCAAACCACGCAATGAAAAAATCCAAACTTTATATGGATTTGAAGATCTCTCCGAGCTCTACAAAATTCCCTACTGGAGCAGGGTCTAATTTTGTGTGTAGGAGGAGGAACGGAGGAGAGAAGGTGGCGCCTCTTTTCCACCGTGCGTGATAATAATCGGGGAGAGAGAAAGAGTTTTCTGATCAATCAGATTTTTTTTATTTATATATTTTTAAAATCCGAAAATACCCCCTTTCACACACGGACCCCAATCCAAACCCAACGACTGTCGTCCCTAGCGTTTTACCCCTTTTCCGAACATAATGGGATATGTTACGTAGGCCCATTTGACTATTTCAGTCAATTTTCCTTCAAATTAAAATATAGAATATTCAATATTCGATTTGAACGTACATTTCAATTTGCCAGGGCCACAAACTGATTCGAAAAATTCCAGAAAAATAAATCTGGCTATGTTTTGATGATACGGTCCCAACAAAACTAGTTTCGTCGAATTCTGAGACCGTTTGCAAAAAGGCCCATTTCTGGTCGATCCAATTTAACTGTAATTGACCAAAACACATTTTCCTTTGCCACGCTCACATATTAGCTTCAAAAATTATGTAATTTGAAAACTAGCAACATCTTCACATCCCGGATCCAACAAAAGTGGTTTCGTCGAGTTCCGAGATCGTATGCAAAATGGCCAATTTCACGGGCTATATAAATTCCACGGCGACCTTTCTGAAAATTCATTTGGCCATAACTTTTGCTTCCCGCTATGAAACTTCGATTTTTCAGATTCTTAGAATGGTATTCACTAACAGATTTAAATATTTTTGGTTTCACTCAAATCCGTTTTGTTTTGCACCTGGTACAGTCCGACAAAGTTTGAATTCAATTTTTGAAACTGCAGCGCCATTTCAGGCCTTGTTTATAATTAGAATTAATTATATTCGTTTTCAATCGGTGATTCAAACTTAGTTTTCATTGCTATTATTTAAAATATTTATTTTAAATATTTAAAATCCATTATTTTAGCAAATTTAAAAATTTTAAATTGGTTCAGATTTTCTGGGTCGTTACAAGATATGATTAAACAGATTTTAATATTTCTTATTTCGCTCAATTCTGATTTAAAATGAATCCTGTACAGTCAGTCAAAATTTAAAATCAAATTTCCAAACTACAGCGCTGTTTTAAACTCCTTGTATAATTAAATTTATTCGTTTTCACTTCAATTAAAATAAATTTTTAGTCATTATTATTTAAAATAAATTAATTTAAATATTGAAATCTATTAAAATTTCTGAAATAATTTTTTTTAAATTGACTCCAAAATTCCGGGTTGTTACAATCGCCCCCACTTAAAATCTTTTTGTCCTCGAAAAGGAAAGAAGCTAAAAGTTATTTAATTAACCAACTCAGCTTTAAATTTTTATTTATTGGTTTAATTAATTATCATTCTAATATTTTAATTAGTGAAACTAATTATCAGACATCACAACCAACAATCAATTAGTTGATTAACTTTTCAAATATATAACTTTTATATATAGTCAAAAATCATATTTTTAGTGCAAATCACAACAATGTGTACTAAGTTTTGGTTCTCATACCAGTCAATGGAAATATATAGAAATCCCAATTTCGAAACTTGAACATAAATCCTGGTGATGGTCGAACTATTACCAGAATTATCTCCGGGCGACTAGAGTGTGATTCCATATCTATCCAGTATATTAAAACTTCGAATATCCGTTAATTACTCGTATATTCGAAACCTTTATATACTCGATTGTCCACATTAAAATATAATAATATACTCAAGTACGTATATTAAGATAAAATTTTCAAAACTAAGTTTGTTTTCATTTTTTATTTTAAAGAAAATAATACTCTTCACACTCGTTCTAGGATACTACTGATCCTATCTCTAACGAGTTATTCTCATTGGATATTACTAATCTAATCTCTGATGAATTCTTTTGTTCGGTTCTAATGTGTCTTGTTCTCGAGCTCTGTAAACCAAAGCTCTGATACCAAATGAAACGACCCAAACTTCCCAGTAGAGGAAAGACTGGATTGCTTTAAGAACAATACACAACAAAACACAAACTGAAGAACATTTTGTTGCTGATTATAACAATTACATCAGAGTACTAGAATGTAACAGAGTATGAATACTTCTTACAAAAATAGAATACAATAATATCATTGTTTTAATTTACATTTAAATAGTAGCGGGAAAATAATACAAATATACAACTGAGAGGAACACACGGATATAGAGCTTTCTGAGTACCGCTTCAGCTGTAAGCCAAGATCCTGTAAATATATATCTGCAAAAGCTACTCGACTGCCCGTGTGGAAAATATGGGCACCCGAGTTTGCCAGTGAAACAAACTACAGGTCAGTCATGGGACTGGTATGAGAAATCTTATCTTAACTTATCTAATAAAAAGGGGTAATCACAGGACCATGCTGCTAACACGGAACAGGCTTACTCCATTGGATTGCCAGTGCATAAAATAAAGTAAATTGTTAAACAACACAATGCTTTTTGGAAAAAATGAAACCATTATAAGACCCAAGTCCCATCACACAATGCAACGCAAACCGGAGGATAGGGTTTTGCCTTATAATGGTCAAAAGATGCTTGATACGATAAAACGGATTTAATATTAATGTGTATATCTATGGGTATATATATATTTCAAAAACAATTTCAATCATAACGTATTAATCATAGACGGCATAGTACGCCATCTTACTATGTCGCCATACTAGTTCTACAATCAAAACTGCAAGGTCGTATTGAATATTGGGTTTCCATCATGAGTCGAGGCTAGGGGCAAGCTCCTCTCCGATTTGAGACACTCTAGAAAATGCCTCAGGATCCCCCGTAGTGAACCCTTGGAGCGGTAGGGCCGGTCCCCGCCTATCGGTAGTGGATTGGTTATGCCTGAACACACGTTTCCCGGTTCCTTTGAACCTATAGTATGACCACTAACGGCCTATAAAAATCCGAGGCGCCTCAAAATCCATCATCCACATAGGTAAAATGTCAGCCAGTTTAAGCACTGACACTACCACTAGCTAGAAAGAAACGTGTGCACTCCCTACGGTCCATATCCCGTTTTTGACTCATACCGGGGTGTGAGGCTCGCGAATTCACAATATACACAAAGCTATGCCGTAATAGGCTATACTTTGATCATCCCACAAGGCCCTGCTTTTCAACAAAAGCCTTGATCATTTGCATCTTGTCGTGCCACATTGACAATTCACGCCATGCGATCAATAACTATTAATATATACCTGGGTGTTAAGCAGAGAATAAATCCTCCACCACCAAATAGACATACATTAACAGAAATCGATTTAATTCACATGGAACGAAATCCAATGTCAGACACGCATCCATTTTGTAACAACCCGTATTTTTAATAACATGTTATAATGTAAATCAAGGCAGAATTAAATTCTAAAATCTGAATCAAGGGAAACAGGCTGTTCCACTGCGTTCGTCTCGGAAAAATACATGAAATAGAGTCCGAGTTTTCGAAAAACGAAGTCCGTATGACCAAGTTATTGCCCAATGAAGTTTTCAGAAAATTCTAAGCCCGAAAACAGTTCAAATTCGAATTCAGAATCGAATTTCAGCCAAAACAGACTGGGCGGTAATTTTCCCGCCCAGGCAGGGTCGACATAGGTGTCAACACCAGTGTCGACACCAGTGTCGACCCCCCCCAATGGGACGACACCCATGTCGACCGAGGGGTCGAAACCCATGTCGACCCAAGGGTCGACCCCCCCCCCCGGTCGGACCAATTTTTCTGGTGCACCATTTTGGCATGTTGGGTCCTCTTTTGTTGGTTTCTGACGGGAGTTAAGGGTTCAGATTCGTTTTAGGGTTAATCCTATGGTCTAAACTAACCTAATCACCTATAAAAAGACCCTAATACCTAGCCTAAGTCATCATAAATCAATCCTACAACTAAACTATGCCAAAATGTTTAATCATGGTCTCCACCCTCTTGTCATAGCCTCAATCTTCATTCATATGAGAGTTCCTAAGCTTGTTTGAGAGTTGCAAAGCTTGATTCAAGGCCAAAGTTCAATATTTCTTCATTAAAACAAGGATCTTTCTTCATAGAATCAAAGGAGCTTCTTGGAGCTTGTATTCATTTGGGGTTTTTTAGAGTTGCTAGTGGCTTCGTCTCAATCTTATTTATATTTTATAAGTCTTCATAGCATTGTAAGCCCTATACTACTCTTAGATTCTAACTATGAAGTTAATTATGACATGTTGCAAGTTTGAGTTTGGGCCTAAGTATGATATGTGCTTTGATCCTATCATGTTATGCATAAATTTATTCTATGCATGTTTGTAAAGCTATCACCTTTACCTTATGCATAGAAAGCTATGAGCTTTGATTGGAAATGTTGCATAAAGCAACATAGAAACTCTCATAAACCTTGTGTTATCTTGCATATGATGTTATATGCGAATCACTAGCCACCATCCTATGTAATTTATGATCATGTTTCACCTATTTGCTTATGTTTGATATCATGCATATTTTGAGGCGTATGATGTAATATGCAAGCTTATGAACATATTTATGCCTCATATGCCACCATGTTTAACTTGTGGCCAACCTTATTACTTTATGCCCTTTTTGTCATGTTTTGCCAAGTTCCCTCTTTTGATCTATGTCATGTTATACGAAACGTACATGCGAGGGGAATGCTTTGGGTTTGGGTAATATTAATGACATGAAACATGATTTTAAAATATGACATGAACATTGACTTGTGATTATGTTTGTAAACATGAATTTGGACATGACTTCTAGAAAACATGAGAGTGGCCAACTCGAGGTTGGGTTGAGTTTGTAGCGTAAATCTACCCGGAACCGACCGGCTTAACTAGTGGCTACAAGCAATAGGACCCAATGTGAGTAGTTGGTCATGTCGCACTTGGAACCCGAGGTTAGACCAAGTTGTGGTGTAAAGCTACCCGGACCCGCCCGGCTTAAATAGTAACCACAACAAGGTCTAATGTGAGAGGTTAGGTGCATTAAATTAATTAACGCCACATGATAGGGTTAAGTCATGGACCACTTGAATACTTAACCAATTAAACACGATGGATTGATAGGGTTAAGTCATGAACCTTGGGTACACTTAACCAACTTGATGGGGTAGGGTTAACCACATTTAACCCGCTAGAAACCCTAGTTACGTGGTCATTTTCACCAGTAACCCTCTTGATTGTATCATGTTACCCTAGGGACTAGGCTAGGGTGGGGCACGATTACTGGGCTGACATGTAAGCGACCAAAACGACGGCTGAGTAGGTGCGCCGGTGTAGGTTCAGGCGGACTATGGTCGTGCACATGGTCCGGAGTTGAAAAAGCAGACACGGGCACCCGTAGGTTTAGACTGTGCGTGCTTGATTTGTGTCTGTGGTTGGCACCCTAGGGCTTGATACACCCTAGGGTGGACCTAGCACAGTTTGACTACACTTCGTGATTGGGCCGTATGACATCGACACTTGACGAGTTAGGCTTTTAGGGAGCCGATCGACTAGACCGTGTTGATTGGACCTTGATCTAGGTCATCTCTGGATGTTGGGCCAAGATTGGGCCAAGGGATCTTTTCTTGTTGACACTTGACATAGATTACTAGTACACACTTGGTGCAACTTAACCTTGTATATGCGAAGCCACACTTGATCTATCTCTTCACCATGCCAGTTATCACCCCATGTTTTATCTCTGCTTTATATGTCCAGTTAACTTTATTAGTTTTTATACTAATAGTAGATAGGACTTACCAGTCTTTTTGACTGACCCGTTTTCTTTCGCCTCTTTTCTTCCGTTCCCCCCCCCCCCAGGTTTGCAGGGTGGGAACACTGGTACCTAGCTGGATCTTTAGCTGCTTTTCTGGATAGCTCATGTATGGGTTGGACTTGAGCACGCTATGGTTTTCTACTTTGGGGATAGTTACTTTATGTTTTTTTTCAGTTTTAGTTCATGTTCTAGGCTTTTTTTTGTGGGAAAATAATGACCAAGTACTTTGATGTAACTTGACTATGGTTTTGAAATGTTAGTTTTATCCGCTGCTTTACTACTCTGTTTTACTTATATGTTCTGTCTTGTGATATCTGCATGCATGTTTACCTTGTCCAACACCCCTCCAAAGCTAGTGTACTTGCAAGAGTGACCCTGGCGAAGGTGGGGTGTTACATTTGGTATCAGAGCATAAGGTTTACAAGATTTGAGCAAAAGTATTTTTAAAACTTACATTTTTGGAAAACTATTTTCAAAACCAATTGAGTATTTTCCAAGAAAAGTCTAGTTGTTTTAAAAGGCTATTCCCCAAAAGCCATTAGCACTATCCTTCGTTTCCTCGTTCTAAATCTATCTTTTCCTTTTTCAGCATGGCCGATCTTAACCTTCCCGAGGGAGTAACCATTCCCGGATGGTTCCGGAGGTACTTGGAAGCTAGAGCCAACGATGCGTGCCCAGCAAATACCCCCACCGTAACTGAGGTTCCTCCTCCCCCTCCCCAGCATCCACAAGCGGATTTCGGAAAGGTTTGCAAGGACTTTAAGGCGATGGGTGGCAAGAATTTCATTGGGACGGAGACTTTTGTGGAGGCACGAAATTGGTTGAAAGAAACTGAAGATCTTTTCGCTATCTTTGATGTGGAAGACCATAGAAAGGTTTTATTAGCAGCATGGCTATTAAAAGAAGAAGCTGCTTATTGGTGGGAGGTCACCAATGCTACTAGACCTATAGAGACTTGGGTCGACTTTAGGACGAGGTTTGGGCTTAAGTTTCTATCATCAGCTGAGGCGAATCTGCAATTGGAGAAGTTTATATCTTTGAACCAAGGGGACATGACAGTGAGGAAGTATGTGAATAAGTTTAACCGGCTCGCTCGATTCGGTTCGGACATGGTTAATACTCCCCAGAAGAAGGCTTTACGCTTTGCACGAGGGTTGAATGAGCCATTACAAGGTTTAGCCCTGTCTCATATACCCATGGGAGCCACTTTTGAAGGCCTAGTGGATATGGCATTGCTTCAAGGAGACGATAAAAATGGCAAGAAAGAAGTCAAGGCTAATGAGACTCAAACCAAGAAGATAGACTCTAAGTGGGGAGGAAACCAGAGAAATCAGAACAACAAGAACAACAAGAACAACAAGGGCAACAAGGCCAAGGCAAAGGACCCAAGAAAATGCAACTACTGTGGGATTGTTGGGCATATAGCTAAAGACTGTAGGAAGAAGAAGAGGAAGCTGGGCGAATTCTTTCATTGTGGAGAGACTGGACACTTTAGCAAGGATCGCCCCAAGAAGTAAGGACAAGGACAAGGGCAGAATCAGCGTGTAGGACCTTCTGGAGGGCAAGTGCATGCTCTCAACACTGCTCCAGTCCAGGACCGAGGTAGTATTTCTGCAGAAAGTCTTGTTTATATTTCTGACTTTCCTGTTCGCACTTTATTTGATTTTGGCGCATCGCATACCTTTATTTCTTCTTACATTGTTGAAAGTTTGCACCTAAGTACCAGTCTAGTTGAGGATCCCGTCAGTGTTTCAAATCCAATTGGTGGTTCCTCCCATTTATCTATGATTTGTGTGGATTTGAAGATTTCTATCTTGACCATAGAATTCATGTATAATGCTTATGTTCTCGGGTTCACGGGATACAGGTTGATTTTGGGTATGGATTGGTTGTCCAGTTACGGAGCCATCCTCGATTGTGAGCATAGGGTGGTGAGGCTCATAACTTGCCTCGGTAATACCCTAGAGATTTCTTGCAACCCGCTGGATCCCGTCATGTTATGTTATCTTGAATCTCTTGACTCGTCCATCAATGATCTGCAATCTGTAAGGGTGGTTCGGGAATATCCTGATGTCTTTGAAGAGGTTAAGGGGTTACCCCCTAAACGAGAGATAGATTTTCGCATTTATCTTGTTGATAATGCCAAGCCAGTATCATTGCCCGTTAGGCACATGGCCCCACGAGAAAGAAGAGAGCTCAGTAAGCAAATCAAGGAGCTGCTTGAGAAAATTTTTATTAGGCGAAGCATTTCTGAATGGGGTGCTCCGGTGGTATTCGCTACTAAGGCGGATGGTTCACTTCGTCTATGTGTTGATTATCGAGAGTTGAACAAGCTGACAAAGAAGAATAGGCACCCGTTACCGAGGATTGATGATCTCTTCGACCAGCTTGTTGTTGCTTCTGTTTTCTCTCAGCTCGATCTAGCCACCAGATTCCATCAGCTTAGAGTAGCTGAGGATAGTATTGATAAGACTGAGTTTAGGACTCCAGATGGATTCTTTGAATGGCTTGTCATGTCATTCGGTTTGACTAATGCACCCGCCTACTTCGTAGATTTGATGAGTAGGGTGTTCAGGGAGTTCCTTAACAAGTTCGTGGTTGTCTTCGTGGATGATATTCTGATCTTCTAAAAGGATGAGTAAGAACATGCCAGACATCTCAAGGAAGTGATGGATACGCTTAGAGCTCATCAGTTGAAAGCCAAGTTCACCAAATGCCATTTCTGGAGAAGGGAAGTTCGGTTTCTTGGACATATAGTTTCTAAGCAAGGCATAGCGGTGGATCCCGCGAAAGTGGTTGTGGTTCAAGACTGGAAAACTCCTAGGAATGCAACCGAAGTAAGAAGCTTTCTCGGTCTGGCGGGCTACTATAGGAAGTTCATCAGCGACTTCGCTAAGATTTCGGCCCCTCTTACTAAGTTGACGAAGAAGAACTTAGTCTTTGCATGGGACTTAGAGTGTGAGCTTGCTTTTCAAAGGCTCAAGAGGGCCCTTACCACAGCTCCAGTTTTGGCATTACCCTATAGTCGTAAGATGTTTACCGTATACACCGATGCATGTGGCACGGGGTTAGGTGTTGTTCTGATGCAAGAGGGAAGAGTGATATGTTATGGGGGTAGGCAACTTAAAGTTCATGAGAAGAACTATCCCACTCATGATTTGGAGTTGGCGGCGATCGTCTTTGCACTCAAATCCTGGCGCCACTATCTCCTAGGCGAAAGGTTTGAGTTGTATACTGATCACAAGTCACTCAAGTACCTCTTCTCGCAGAAAGATCTGAATCTAAGGCAGCAAAGGCGGATGGAATTCTTGGCATCATATGACTTTGAGATAGCTTATACCCCTGGCAAGGGTAATGTTGTGGCAGATGCACTAAGCAGAAGGAGGTTGACTTTGAGTCCCTTGTTTATTGAGATGAAGAACTTAGAGTTCTTGGCAACCTTTGATTTCACGACGGCTGTTGAGTCGATGACGGGTTCATTAGCATCCCTTGAGCTTAGACCCACACTTCTTGATCAAGTAGGGACTTCACAGAAGGAAGACCCGCGGATAGTTGAGATCATGGGCAAGTTGATCTGTGGTGAGACGTCTAGTCATCTTGCTAGATATACTATTGATGACAAGGGTTGGCTAAGGCGTGATGGAAGGCTATGTGTTCCATAAGTAGGAGACTTGGTGCATAAAGTTCTCGAAGAAGCACATCACTCGAAGATGACTATACATCCTGGAGGAGATAAGATGTATAGAGATATGAAGCGCATTTTCTTTTGGGCTGGAATAAAGAAAGATGTGGCAGAGTATGTTTCAAAGTGCATGGTGTGCCAACAAGTGAAAGCCGAGTCGAAGAAACCCGGTGGGCTATTACATCCATTGGAGGTCCCGCAATGGAAGTGGGAGAGTATTTCTATGGATTTTGTGGATGGATTGCCTAAGTCAAGGAGAGGGAACACGAGCATATGGGTCATAGTTGACAGACTTACGAAGAGTGCTCACTTCATTCCAGTAAAGAACAAGAGGACCGCATCATGGCTAGCATCTATTTATCTTCGAGAGATAGTGCGGTTGCATGGAGTTCCTTCTAGCATAGTTAGCGATCGTGACCCAATTTTCCCTAGCCAGTTCTGGAATAGTTTGCAAGAAGCGATGGGTACGCGATTGAATCTGAGTACAGCCTATCACCCCCAGACGGATGGCCAAACCGAAAGGGTGAATAGAGTGCTAGAAGATCTTTTGAGGCTTGGTGTCCTTGACTTTGGTGGTACTTGGGAAGACCACCTTCCTCTTGTAGAGTTTGCTTATAATAATAGCTACCATGCTAGCAGAGGGATGGCACCATTTGAAGCTCTGTATGGGAGGCCGTGTAGGTCACCATCTTGTTGGTGGGAGACCAAGGATAGGCTTATACTTGGGCCCGATATGATACGGGATACATCCGAGAAAGTTGAGTTGGTGAGAAGACAGATGAAAGCGGCCCAAGACAGACAGAAATCCTATGCTGACAAGCGAAGGACAGATTTGGAATTCGAAATTGGGGATATGATTTTCGTGAAGGTTTCTCCTTTGCGTAATGTGGTACGTTTTGGAGCAGTTGGGAAACTGGCACCAAGGTTTGTAGGACCCTTCCCTATCATAGAGATAATTGGAAAGATGGCCTATAAGGTGGAATTGCCCGAGAAGCTAGCCGGAGTGCATAATGTCTTTCATGTCTCGCATCTCCGAAAGTGCCTACATGAGTCCGCCGAGGTGGTTGAACCAAGCATTCTTAAAGACGTGGAGGTAGAGAAAGAGGCAACCTTGAGGAGAGCTCCGATTCGTATCTTGGGAACAGAGATCAAGAAGTTAAGGAATCGAGAAGTCAAATTGGTGGAAGTTCAGTGGAGTGAAGCCGATGAAGATGCAACTTGGGAAACCGAGGAGAAGATGCGTGGGCTTTTTCCATTCCTTTTTTAGGGTACATTCTCAATCTCCTTTCCTAATCAGCATATCTTTCTTTTTGCTATCCATGTTTATCCCGTTTATCTTGTTAACCTTGTCATGAGAACCTTAAGTAGAAACCCTTTGGATGAAACATGTATTTGAAACATGTTATGCTTGATGTTTGCAAGTGGTTGCAAGTGGATACTCGTGGATGCATGACACACATTAGGCACTAAGATCAGCTCACACACTTTCATATTGCATATGCATGAGTGCTGATACTTATTCATGGATGAAACTTGTTGTGCTATCACGTGGATGTTGCATATGAATGAATGTTATGTGCACTCATGTAGAGATTATAAATTATGTTAGGAATTTGCATACATATGGACTCATTTCACTAACATACTTTGCATTAAGGAGGTTTACTGAATCAGTAACCGCCTGATTTTTGCATTAGATAAGTACATATACACACACCTTTTGCATATGTTCATACAGCATTTAGAATCTTTTTAAGGACAATGGTTACTTGTGGATGATGTTTCGAGTAGATGGACGATGGATGATAGGATACGTTCTTCCTAACTTGGAGATTTCGGGGACGAAATCCTTTAAGGAGGGGAGAATGAAACAACCCGTATTTTTAATAACATGTTATAATGTAAATCAAAGCAGAATTAAATTCTAAAATCTGAATCAAGGGAAACGGTCTATGTCATTGCGTTCGTCTCGGAAAAATACGCGAAATAGAGTCCGAGTTTTCGAAAAACGGAGTCCGTATGACTAAGTTATGGCCTAATGAAGTTTTCAGAAAATTCTAAGCCCGAAAACAGTTCAAATTTGAATTCAGAATCGAATTTCACCCAAAACAGACTGGGTGGGAATTTTCCCGCCCAGGCAGGGTCGACATAGGTGTCGACACCAGTGTCGACACCAGTGTCGACCCCCCCCCAATGGGTCGACACCCATGTCGACCCAGGGGTCGACACCCATGTTGACCCCCCGGTCGGACCAATTTTTCTGGTGCACCATTTTGGCATGTTGGGTCCTCTTTTGTTGGTTTCTGATAGGAGTTAAGGGTTCAGATTCGTTTTAGGGTTAATACTATGGTCTAAACTAACCTAATCACCTATAAAAAGACCCTAATACCTAGCCTAAGTCATCATAAATCAATCCTACAACTAAACTATGCCAAAATGTTTAATCATGGCCTCCACCCTCTTGTCATAGCCTCAATCTTCATTCATATGAGAGTTCCTAAGCTTGTTTGAGAGTTGCAAAGCTTGATTCAAGGCCAAAGTTCAATCTTTCTTCATTAAAACAAGGATCTTTCTTCATAGAATCAAAGGAGCTTCTTGGAGCTTGTATTCATTTGGGGTTTTTTAGAGTTGCTAGTGGCTTCGTCTCAATCTTATTTATATTTTATAAGTCTTCATAGCATTGTAAGCCCTATACTACTCTTAGATTCTAACTATGAAGTTAATTATGACATGTTGCAAGTTTGAGTTTGGGCCTAAGTATGATATGTGCTTTGATCCTATCATGTTATGCATAAATTTATTCTATGCATGTTTGTAAAGCTATCACCTTTACCTTATGCATAGAAAGCTATGAGCTTTGATTGGAAATGTTGCATAAAGCAACATAGAAACTCTCATAAACCTTGTGTTATTTTGCATATGATGTTATATGCGAATCACTAGCCACCATCCTATGTCATTTATGATCATGTTTCACCTATTTGCTTAGGTTTGATATCATGCATATTTTGGGGCCTATGATGTAATATGCAAGCTTATGAACATATTTATGCCACCATGTTTAACTTGTGGCCAAACTTATTACTTTATGCCCTTTTTGTCATGTTTTGCCAAGTTCCCTCTTTTGATCTATGTCATGTTATGCGAAACGTACATGCGAGGGGAATGCGTTGGGTTTGGGTAATATTAATGACATGAAACATGATTTTAAAATATGACATGAACATTGACTTGTGATTATGTTTGTAAACATGAATTTGGACATGACTTCTAGAAAACATGAGAGTGGCCAACTCGAGGTTGGGTTGAGTTTGTAGCATAAATCTACCCGGAACCGACCGGCTTAACTAGTGGCTACAAGCAATAGGACCCAATGTGAGTAGTTGCTCATGTCGCACTTGGAACCCGAGGTTAGACCAAGTTGTGGTGTAAAGCTACCCGGACCCGCCCGGCTTAACTAGTAACCACAACAAGGTCTAATGTGAGAGGTTGGGTGCATTAAATTAATTAACGCCACATGATAGGGTTAAGTCATGGACCACTAGAATACTTAACCAATTAAACACGATGGATTGATAGGGTTAAGTCATGAACCTTGGGTACACTTAACCAACTTGATAGGGTAGGGTTAACCACATTTAACCCGCTAGAAACCCTAGTTACGTGGTCCTTTTCACAAGTAACCCTCTTGATTGTATCATGATACCCTAGGGACTAGGCTAGGGTGGGGCACGATTACTGGGCTGACATGTAAGCGACCAAAACGATGGCTGAGTAGGTGCGTCGGTGTAGGTTCAGGCGGACTATGGTCGTGTAACACCCCACGTCCATTAATGTCACTCACAAAGGGAATGCATTAACTTCCATGGAGGTTTTAAGTGTATATAGAACAGTAAAATTACAACAAGACAGATATAAAATAGTACTTGGAAATTCAAAAACTTTATTTCATTGTAGCAGAAGTCAAAACATGTTTGATTACATCATAACACCATATTCAATGTCAAGTACAATATCTATCTTGATAAAACAAGTACATAATCCCATTACATGAATAGCCATTAAAAAGAAAGATAACAAGCTGGACTTTACTTCAGCAGTCCAAGCTTTCCAGAAGATAAGCGATCCAACTAGACTCCACTAGAACTTGGCCCAACCTGCGGACCTGAAGGGAGAAAAAGGATGGAAAAGAGGGGGTCAGACATAAAGTCTGGTGAATATGATAATTCTACAATACTATTACCAAAATAACTGGACTAAGGCATAAGCTGGAAAACAAGAAAATGTCTATGAAGAGCAGATTAAGGACATAGACAATCGCTAAAGGCAACGTTATAGGCGCTCCTAAATACTAAAGGATAAACACTATACTGCACCACACCAGTCACCCTAAAGATTCATCCCACTTAGCTTCACTTAGAAACTTTCCCAATGGCTTTACGTACCCCTAGCTGACTACATAGGTGTCGCCTGCCCCTATCTCCACTAGGTGTACCCTACTTCCCATTATTCGATCGGCTCCCTAACTCGTAGATACCCGTGCTGGCCCCACAGTGGGGTGTATCACTCCCCTAAAGTGGCAACCTGATACAACGGACATGCACGGCTTATACCTACACGATGCAACAACGTCTTACCTACCAGCCCGGGTCCACACACGCATATGAAACCCGTTGGACTTGCGTTGCCACCGCTCCCTGTTTTGGCCTCTTATAGTCAAACCCAGTATGCGTGTCCCGTCCTCGACTTGGGTCGAGCCCACAAAGATACGTTTTGGGATACTGGGTGAAATGGGCCCCCACTATTTACCACAAGCATTCCACCTAAGCTTGTCCCCATTAGTCCATCCCACTTAACCCACTTAGTCATGTTCATTTACATGTGTGTTTGGTTAAGTCTAATCGTATTTCAAATGCCTCTAAAGGCAACCACCAGATTCCTCATGCCACCCAAGGCACCTACTTAACCCCCATGTCCCACCTTACATGATTATCTGGTTAAGTATTTCTTAGTTCATTAAGGCCATAACCTCATAAAGACCTCTCACATTAGACTGGCATTTATGGCAGCTGGATTTGCCGGGCGGGTCCGGGCAGTCTTACACCATAAAAGAGTCTAACCTCGTGTCTTTATAACTGTTATGCTTTAGTTTGGGCCTAGGACCTCTCACATTGGGCCGACATTTGTGACTACTGGATTTGCCAGGCGGGTCCGGGCAGGTTTACATCACAAACGGGTCCAACCTCGTGTCCTAAGCATTGATTATTAATAATAATCCACTTTCCCCCAATTTTAATAATTCCCTACTTGAATTATTAATTACTTCCAATTTTTAACAATGTCCATAATTGACTCAATTATGGACATTCATTCATGGTATGCAACATCTTACAAAATTGCACCCAATTTATTAATTCCTAATATTACCCCTACCCCACGTTTGAACGTTTATTCGCAAAATATATGTTAGACTCGAATAGCCTAACTCATAGCATAAAAGAGATTATCATAATAACAACATGTATATGTGACCAAATGAATCATAATAAGGGGTGAAACTTGCATATGTCCAACTTGCATAGATTATACATGTCATGGATCTAAAGGTGTCAACTTGTTCAAAAACACCTAATATGATCTCAATCAATTTTCATAAACTTACATATGAACATGTGTGAATCAACATCATCTAATTTTTTTTAACAACATGGTTTTATATGGGTACACCTAACTCAATAGGCAAATTCCCATAATCAAGTTTTATTTAATTATAGTTTCAAGTTTATGGGTACACCTAACCTAATAGGCAAATTCCCATAAACAAGGTCCAATTAAATTAAGAAAAAAAAACATAACTTTAAGCATGATCCAACAACATCATGATTTTTCAACATAATATAGCATGATTTATATATGATAGTATAACATAGCTTGACATGATTCTCAACATAGCACGACATAGCATAAGAGAATTTACAACATAGCATGACATAGCATATATAATTTACATCATACGACAACATAATAACATAATAAGAGATCCACAATATATAGAATTTACAATTACAAATCACATCACTTTCTTGTGATCCATTCATAACTGAGTCAAATTAGTTTGTAATAGTCTTGTGAGAATCATCATACTCACCAACAAAAGAAAAGAATTAGAGAAAGAGAGATCTTTTGATTTGATTTGTGTAGATTTAGTTGTAGATGATTAGGCTTCCTCTTCTTAGTTTGTGACGGCTATGCTGAACTCCATGGCAGCAGCATGACGGTAGCTTCTCTAATTTTACAAGTGATTTAGGTCTAGGGTCTACCCACTTATTTATAGATTTTAGAATTCATCTAGGCCATTAGATTTAACCTAGAAATAACCGCAGCCGTTCAGACAAGATGGGGTTTATCTTGTTGACTCAGCAATGAGTCAGAAGTGACTTAGCAAACACTCAGCAAATTAATAAACTTCTATTCATGTTTGCATTAACTGCCCATATATATATATATATATATATATATATATATATATATATTCTACAATGTACACATTAGATACATCCCCCCTTTTACACACTTATTATTGTTTTTATATACATATTAGATACATCCCCTCTCTTACACACTTATTAATATTTTTATATTCATATTAGATACATCCCCTCTCTTACACACTTATTAATATTTTTATATTCATATTAGATACATCCCCTCTCTTACACACTTATTAATATTTTTATATTCATATTAGATACATCCCCTCTCTTACACACTTATTAATATTTTAGCAACTTTAGTGTTAATAGAAAATTCGGGGTGTTACAGGTCGTGCACATGGTCCGGAGTTGAAAAAGCAGACACGGGCACCCGTAGGTTTAGACTGTGCGTGCTTGATTTGTGTCCGTGGTTGGCACCCTAGGGCTTGATACACCCTAGGGTGGACCTAGCATAGTTTGACTACACTTCGTGATTGGGCCGTATGACACTGACACTTGACGAGTTAGGCTTTTAGGGAGCCGATTGACTAGAACGTGTTGATTGGACCTTGATCTTGGTCATCTCTGGATGTTGGGCCAAGATTGGGCCAAGGGATCTTTTCTTGTTGACACTTGACATAGATTACTAGTACACACTTGGTGCAACTTAACCTTGTATATGCGATGCCACACTTGATCTATCTCTTTACCATGCCAGTTATCACCCCATGTTTCATCTCTGCTTTATATGTCCAGTTAACTTTATTAGTTTTTATACTAATAGTAGATAGGACTTACCAGTCTTTTTGACTGACCCGTTTTCTTTCGCCTCTTTTCTTCCGTTCCCCCCCCCCCAAGTTTGCAGGGTGGGAATACTGGTACCTAGCTGGATCTTTAGCTGCTTTTCTGGATAGCTCATGTATGGGTTGGACTTGAGCATGCTATGGTTTTCTACTTTGGGGATAGTTACTTTATGTTTTTTTTCAGTTTTCAGTTTATGTTCTAGACTTTGTTTTATGGGAAAATAATGACCAAGTACTTTGATGTAACTTGACTATGGTTTTGAAATGTTAGTTTTATCCGCTGCTTTACTACTCTGTTTTACTTATATGTTCTGTCTTGTGATATCTGCATGCATGTTTACCTTGTCCAACACCCCTCCAAAGCTAGTGTACTTGCAAGAGTGACCCTGGCGGAGGTGGGGTGTTACACATTTACTAGCTTATGCTTTGGGTCTGAGCGAAAACCAAATCTGAACAATCAACAATAGTCCGGACGTCCACCACTGAAGCCCCTTTAAGGTAGCTACTCCCATCAAGGGTCTCTGTAGCAACACATCCATTCGATGTGAAAATCGTTGGTCTTCAACCACCGTCTTCATCTTCGACTCTTTATCGTCATAGTAATTATTCGGAATGGGTTAAACCCGGTCTTTCCGAATATCTCACGTATTTTATAGTTAAAAATCAAGTACTATAAAAACACATCCAGCGCCTCATTCGAATTCAGAATATTCTTCTAATAAAATATTCACATTATTTTATCAAAGATAAACTCTTTAAATCATTCTTAAATCTTACCTTTAAAGATTTATTAAGAACCCAATTTGGTTTTAAATATCACAAATCATTATTCAATGATTAATTAAATTTAAGAAATTAATCTTATCTTCAACTGGGTTAAAGAACTAATGTCATTTTAAAACACCGTTCACGGTAAACCCAAAATCATCTTCCATAATATATGGAATCTTCACAGAAATCAAATCAATATATAATCATTATAAATTTTTGTATCCGACCAATAAAATAAATGGAATAACGGCAAAGCCTTTCAAATTCCATATGTAGTATCGGTCTTCTTTTATAGAAATTGATCTCGGTTATTATTAATTCGAATTCCATTCAATTCCAATTTAATATATTAAATTAGAAAACTTTACTTTTGGAGAAATTTCTATTCAAATCTTAATAAAAGATTTATAAATTCCAAATCATATTTTCATTGTCAGTTGGGTTAAAGAACAATTGTCGCTTAGAAACACAGTTCACAATAAACCCAACTCCCATTTCATCTTATTTCAATTACTAAATATAATCGAAAACTTTAATAATCTAAATTAAAAGATTATTCTTTCATATGGGGTTTAAGAATAGTGTTATTTAAGACACTATTCATGACAAACCCAAAATCCAATTTATTTAATTCATTCTCAATTAAATATTAACAAATTGGAAAACTTCATTAAATCTTAATTTAATGATTTATTCTAGTTGATAACTAGTTTATTTCAATAAAAATATATTTTTCTAAAATATAATCTTTTTTTCTAAAATATATTCTTTTTCTAGGATATATTTTTTAAAATATTCCTTTCTAGAATATTCTTTATTGGAATGTGACTCAATCAACCTCCATATACTGCATGTAATCAATGATAAGTATTTATCAAACATCCAAATACAACCAGAGTGGATTCTACACTAAATATTGGGACTAGTGTAGGTCAAATATCATCCTCACACCCGTGTGGGGTTTCATCCAACGAACAAATAATAAGTTATTTGTGCACTTGGGCGATGTGTGAGAATTATCGTCCCAATCACATAAACAAGTCGGATAACTTGTGAATGGAAGTGTAATATTCAGTTTGAATACACTAGCATTATATTTAACGCATCAGCATTTCAACATCACAGACAAACATCTTTTTTTTATTGCTAACAAATGACAATAAAATCTTGACTCTTATTTATTTACCAAAATGTCTATTTTTGGTCTCATTCATTTTTAATGACAAAAAGAATATTTTACTTCATCTCTTTTAAAATAACAAAAATGTCTCTTTTATTCTAATGCTTTTAAAGTGACAAAAATTGTAATGTTGTCTAATTCCTATCAATGTAAACAAAAATGTCATTTTTGTCTTCATTGTTTTAAAGTAAACAAAAGTGCTAATTTCTTTCTTTAATCCTTTTTAATGATCAAAATTTAATCTTTCTTCTTAATGAACAAAAATGTAGATTTTGGTTAAACTCTTTATTATGACCAAAAATTATTTTTTTGGGTAAACTCTTTTATTTATGCCCAAAAATAAATGTATTTGTCCCATTCCTTATAAATGGCAAAATGTGTATTTTTACTTCATTCTTTTTAATGTGACAAAAATGTCCATTTCTAATTCATTCTTTTTTAATGTATAACAATATACATTTTCAATTCATTCTTTTTAATGACCAAAACTAATATTTTTGTCTAATTCTTTTTATGTAAACCAAATGTGAATATTTTGTCTAATACTTTATATGTAAACAAAAGGTGAATATTTTGTCTAATCCTTTATATGTAAACAAAATGTGAATAATTTGTCTAATCCTTTATATGTAAAAAAAATGTGAATATTTTGTCTAATCCTTTATATGTAAACAAAACGTGAATATTTTGTCTAATCCTTTATATGTAAACAAAATGTGAATATTTTGTCTAATCTTTTATATGTAAACAAAATATGAATATTTTGTCTAATTCTTTTAATGTAAACAAAATATGATGATTTTGTCTAATCTTTTCAATGTAGCAAAATATGATTTTTTTTTTCTAATCTTCTCTAATGTGCAAAATTTGATCATTTTGTTAAATTCTTCTTTAATGTAAACAAAATGACAAATTTGCCTAATTCCTTTTTATGTAAACAAAAATGTTCATTTCTAACTCATTCTTTTTAGTGCATAAAAATATACATTTTCAATTCACTCTTTTTAATGTATAAAAATATACATTTCCATTTCATACTTTTTAATGTATACAAAATATACATTTCTAAATCATACTTTTTTATGTATACAAAATATCCATTTCTAAATCATACTTTTTAATGTATACAAAATATACATTTCTAAATCATACTTTTTAATGTATACAAAATATACATTTCTAAATCATACTTTTTAATGTATACAAAATATACATTTCTAAATCATACTTTTTAATGTATACAAAATATACATTTCTAAATCGTACTTTTTAATGTATACAAAATATAAATTTCTAATTCGCTAACATGTTAACACAAAATGTTATTTTATCTCGGTAATTATGTTTTGATAAGAATGTTATTCTTATTCCAAAAATCATGTTTTGACAAAAGTACTATTTTTATATAATCCTTATAAAATGACAGAAATGTGATTTTTAGTAAAATCCTTATTTAATATCAAAAAATGTGTCTTTTTATTTCCCTTCTTTTATCAGTGACTAAATGAATGTATTTACTAATTCATTTCTCTAAAGTGACAAAAATGAATTTTTACTTCTAACAAATTTCTATTCAAAAATGTCATCTTGATTTGCAATAACACATTTCAAATGAAAATGTTGTTTTTATTATCATTACAAATTCTAATCAAAAATGTTATTTTGATTTTCACAACACATTTCTAAAAATGTTGTTTTTATTTTCATTACAAATTTCTAATATGTTAACGTTGCTAACATAAAAATGAGACTTTAAATTTAACATATATTTTATTGGACAAAAGTGATAATTTTTTCTAACATAATTCTTATTCGACGAAAGTGATCAATTTTTTTAACACATATCCCCTTAACAAAAATATGATTTTTGTTTTGACACCATTTCTCTTAACAAAAATGTCCATTTTTGTTTAAACACACATTCTCTTAACAAAAGTATGATTTCTGTTTCAAATCCAAACTAACCAAACATGAACATCACAACCATCGTAATCAACAAACAACAATTCCAATATCATACATCGCAGATGTGGATTAATTAACATATATATATGGAATTTAAATAGCAAGAAATAATTAATATTTTAATTATTTTTAAATATAGAAATCTCACATCGATTGGTTTTCAGAAATTGTTCGTGTTCAAATTTGCTTGAATTTCCAAAATGCTCGGTTTCAGATCTAGTTTGTTCCATTGTCTAGATCTCGATCACACGATTTCAACGCAACCGAAATCGTTTGATTTCGTTTCTGTACGAAGAAGTTATCGTCATTTTAAGTTATACGAATTTAAATAAATATTTAATTACTTAATTAAATAAAGTAATTACATCATTAGGCCGCTCCTTATCTATCTTCTTCTTCTGATAACCTGTAACCAAATGGAACCCATTCCTTCAAATTAGGTCATGCCGCCATCGCTCTCTCGTACGCCGTGACCATCATCAGAGACCACCACCCGAACCGCCAACTACGAATCCACCCGCGCCCAGACCGCCGCCCAACTCGGTGGGACCCCCACGCTGAAAACCGGACCCAAACGACGTGACTTTGGAGTAGAAATTGGAGCTCCATACCCAATTGATTTCAATCACGTCTGTATGGAATGAAAGAGAAAACGAATCTCTTCTGTTTTGTTTTTGAATCATGGATTAATTCGATCTAGGATACGAGAAATTAACGAATCATTTGTAGAGCTTTCAGCAATTGAATTACGGCGGCCGATGCTTTTAGGTATTAGGGTTATGTGAATTTTCTATTATTTATATTATTTAAATGTAGATTTCACAAATAAATCCATAATTCTTAAACAATTCCAATTTTAGTTCAACAGAAGTTGACCCCACTCAATAGCCCGCGTTCCGGATCCAACGGGCTAGGTCTCGTCAGCCCAAACGACTATTTGTGGCAAAAAATATTTAATTTAATATTTAAATCATTTATTTAATTAATTTGAACTTACATTTAAATTTATCGGGGCTACATACGACCTCTAAAAATTTCAGAAAAATTATATTTGACTTTGTTATGACGATACAGTCCTCACAAAATTAATTTCGTTGAATTCTGAGACCGTTTAAAAAATGGCCATTTTCAAGTCGATTAAATTTGACTAAGACTGACAAAACACATTTTCCTTTGCCACACTCACATATTAATTAGAAAAATTATGAAAATTGAAACTTAGTAATAATTTGACATTCCGGTTCCAACAAAAGTGGTTTCAACGAAAATCGAGGTCATTTGCAAAATGGCTATTTTTTATGGGCTATATATTTAATATATATATATATATAAGTTCTACAGCGACTTTTCTATATTTTAAACTGGGCATAACTTTTGATTTATAAAGTGAAATTTTAGTTTTTTTCAGATTCATTAGAAAGATATGATTAAATAGATTTAAATATTTCTTGTTTCGCTCAATTCTGATTTAAAATGAATCCTGTACAATCAGTCAAAATTTAAAATCAAATTTCCAAACTGCAGCGCTGTTTTAAACTCCTTGTATAATTAAATTAAATTTATTCGTTTTCACTTCGATTAAAATAAATTTTTAGTCATTATTATTTAAAATAAATTAATTTAAATATTGAAATCTATTAAAATTTCTGAAATAAATTTTTTTAAGTTGACACCAAAATTCCGGGTTGTTACATACTCCATCGGAACTACACTGCTGCACCACCCGCCGCTATTTTGACTGCTTATAATCGGCCCAGTAATCATGCCCCACCCTGCCTAGCTCAGGGTACCATGATACATCTATGTGGGTTACTGCTGAAATGGGTCCCCATTACTAGGGTTTCCTAATCAACATGTTATAATGGTTAAGTGTTCTCAATTTAACTTAACCCCACCCATTTGCTTAACTAACATGTTGTACTGGTTAATTGTTGCTTATTCATATGTTACTTAACCTTCTCACTGATTCACGCATGTTTATTTAATGGTTAAGTTTGTGGGCCTATATATGCTAATATTACCCACTTACCAAAGATTTTCTTAACCCTTCCCCATGTCATGTCCATACGTATTATTGGTTAAGCTTGCCGTAACCCTATCCACTTTGTTCATGTAATATTGGTTAAGTTGTCTTCTTGTCCATGTTAACTTAAGCCACCCACCTAACATGCCATATTGGTTAAGTGTTTCTTATTATCTTAACCCTTTCCATTCATCATGTTATATTGGTTAAGTGTTTCCTATTAACTTAACCCTGTTCATTCATCATGTTATATTGGTTAAGTGTTTCCTCTTAACTTAACCCCACTTGTTCATCATGTTTTGTTGGTTAACTTAACCCTACTCATTCATCATGTTGAATTTGGTTAAGTGTTTCCTACATACTTAACCCTTCCCCTTGTCATGTTACATTGGTTAAGCGTTGCCCTATCACACATCATGTTATATTGGTTAAGTGTTTCCCTCTTGTGTTAACTTAACCCTACCATTCTTAGCATGTCCGTTCATTAGAATTAATTCATTCATTAATGCCTCAACCTCTCGCATTAGAACTGTTGTTTGCGGTTGCTGGATCTGCCGAGCGGTTCCGGGCAAACTTCTACCACAAACCCAATCTAACCTCAGGTTTTGGGCTTTATGCGCTAACCTCTCACATTAGATCTATATTGTTGCAGTCACTGGATGAGCCGGGCGGTTCCAGGCAGTCTTACACCGCATCTCAATCTAACCTCGGGTTAGGCACGTTCATCTTTAGCCAATTTACATATTTACTATACATGTCCAAGTCTAGAATTTTATATGCTAATTATTCCAAATTCACCAAAATAGTCATGTTCCAATTCCCAAGTTATGTCCATCAAATTCAATTACAAGTTATTACTCAAAATAGGTTACACCCAATCTTCCCAAATTTGCAATAATGGTCATGCTTCAAAATTGGAATATACATTATGCTTGGCGTCCCCACCAATAGTTATGCCAATTCTAGATTTAATATTTCAATTTACCCCAAGTTTGCAACAATAACATTTATACCCCAAATCACAAGTTACAAATTATGTCCAACAATTTCACCGAATATGTTATGCCCAATTATTTCACCAAATACGTTATGCCCAATATTTACCCAAAATATTCCCCGTATTCCAATCGTCCGTATTTCGCGATTTCAGCCTAGGTTCGAAGGTAACCCTGGTTCATAAAAGAAAAAGGAAATAGGGAAAGAGAGAGGGACGGAGCATAAAATAAGAATAGGCATAAAAATAGGCAAGTAACAACAGACCTAATACAAGAGATTTAGATCCAACAAAGATAGATTCTTAAATAAACTGATACAATCATTATCGCAGGTATAAGAATAACATCACAAACCAAAGAGGATTATAAATCTGTACAACAAAGATAGGCCTGATTTAATCAAATAAAAATAACCTCTAAGGTATGTTAAGTCATAGACTCCATAGAAGGATAGGGATAAATCTGAGAAGATTATCTTACAATCAGGCATAGACTGCGATTCATTTTATTACATGTCAAGATTATAATCAGGCATTCAAATCTGAAAATAAGGTGAACTTACTTTGCTAGGATTAAGAAAAGATAATTGAATCGTTGTTGTTATAGAAAAACAAATCTTCTAATTTGATTTGAGGCTCACAAATTTTCTTCATGAATTTAGGTTGAAGAATGACGGCTAGGCTAGTTTAGGGATGGACAACATGACGGCTTCATAGAAAGAGATTGTGAGGTTTAGGGTTAAGATTTGATGTGTTTATATAGGAGTATGAGACCATTCAGAACCCTTAGATCAACCCAGTATCCTTCCAAGCCATCCAGTCCAAGAAAATTCGTCATCAGGACAATTAGGTAACGACGCATCAGCCCTAGGCTGTAAAAATACGTCACTGGATGTGGATCAGAAAAGGGGTCGAGTCCCTACAGGGGGGTCGACACCTTTGAGTGGGAAATTTTCCGCTCAGCCCGTTCTGACCGAATTTCGAATTTTGAACTATTTTGATCTTTAATTATTATTTTAATTTAATTTCTGTTTAAACTTGAAATCTTCTTAGCTCCATAACTTCTTCATACGGAGCCTGATTTACGCAAACTCGGACTCTATCTCAAGCAGAATTCCGAGACTAATGCAATGGTATAACCCGTTTCACCCAATTCTTCTTCTAAAAATTAAGTGTTCTTTAATTTGTTAATTTTAATATCTAAAATTATTGGGTGTTACAGTCTCCCCTCCTTAAAAGATTTCGTCCCCAAAATCTCCAAGTCAAGAAGTATGTATATCCTACCATCCAACATCCATCTACTCAACCATTCAATCACAGGCGTCCATTGTCCTTAAAAGGTTTCTAATGCTTTCCTGATCATATGCATAGTGTGTGTATATGTCCTTATCTAATACAAAATCAGGCGGTCTACTGCTTCAGTTGACCTCCTTAATGCGAATCATGTCAGTTCTATGAGTCCATCATGTATGCAATTATTCCTAATCGTATTTTGTAACTTCTACATGAGAGCACCATTCATACAAATGCAACGTCCACATGATAACACATCAATATATGCATATGCAATATGAAAGTGACTAAGCCAATCTAGTACCTATTATATGTGTATATGCATCCATGAGCAACCACTAGCATCCACTTGCAACCATTTGCAACCATCAATCATAACATGTTTCAAATACATGTTTACATTCATTAGTTTCTATCTAAGGATCAAGAATATGGCCAAGGAGGTATACTTAAAAGATAGATACAAGCATGCATAAACTTATGGAAAAAGAGATCAAGGACGTACCCTTAAAAAGAAAAGGGTAGGATGCACGTATCTTGTCTTCAGTCTCCTAAGTCACGTCTTCTTCAGCGTCACCCCATTGTACTTTAACAATCTTGACCTCATGATTTCGAAGCTTCTTGACCTTCAGTTCCAAAACTCACTAGTAAAGATAGGATCTTGATCACTAACTGTGCTAGAGGGTATCCCATGTAGTCGGATTATCTTTCCAAGATAAACAGATGTTAACCATGATACCAAGTGTATATACTAAGATGATTAGAGGTCTTTCCTCTACTTAGCTTATCCATCATGTCACAAATATGAGGGTCTTCATGTTATGCCGCTCCTATCCGATCCAAATGCGTAGGCCGCTCTTCTGCCGATGCTAACAAAGCAGGTACAAACTTGACTGACGGTCTAAAGCTAAAGGTTGCTATGTACTTCAAACTTTACCCCTTTTAAGATCAGTCTCTATAAACTTAGGGCGCCTGCCACAACATTACCTTTGCTAGGGGTATAAGCAATCTCAAGGTCGTATGAGGCGAAAAATTCCATCTATCGTTGTTGCCTCAATTCCAAATCTTTTTGCGAGAACAAATATTTTAAGGACTTATGATGCATATATAGTTCAAACTTTCTCTCTTAAAAGATAATGATGCCATGGCTTAAGAGTGAACACTATAACAACTAATTCCAAGTCGTGGGTATGATAATTTTTCCTCCCGTACTTTTAGCTGTCTTCCTCCATAACAAACTACCCTCTCTTCTAGCATTAAAATAGCGCCTAACCCTGTCCCGCACGCATCCATATAAACCATAAACGTCTTGTTCCCTTCGGGCAATGTCAAGACTGGGGTTATCATCAGGGTTCTCTTCAATTGTTGGAAAGCAACATCACGAATCAAATCCCAAGCAAAAGTAAGATTCTTCTTCGCCAATATAGTAAGTGGAGCTGATACCTTCACAATGTCGTTAATTAACTTCCTATACCCGCCCGCTGATCCAAGAAAACTTCGTACTTCCGTTGCATTTCTTGGGACCTTCTAATCTTGCACCGCAACTGCTTTTGCGGGATCTACTGTTATCCCTTCCTTGGATGTCATATGTCTTAGAAACCTTACTTCTTCTCTCCAAAAATGATATTTGGAGAATCTAGCCTTAAGCTGATGCGCTTGGAGGGTATCCGAGATTTCCCTTAGATACAAAGCATGTTCTTCCCCACTCTTAGAGGAAACCAAAATATCATCTATGCACAAGCAAAGTGAACCATCTGCCTTTGTAGCGAAAACAACTGGAGCACCCCATTCAGAAATACTTCGCCTTATGAACACTTTCTCAAGTAACTCTTTTAATTGTTTACTGAGCCCTTCCTTTCCCTTGGAGTCATGTGTCGTATAGGTAATGCAACTGGATTTGCATTGTCAACTAGATATATGCGAAAGTCTATCTCGCGTTTTAGGGGACAAAGCCCTAAACATCTGCGTACTCACAGACTACTCTAACGGATCGCAAATCGTCGATAGATGCATCAAGTGATTCTAGGTAGCTAAGCCAAAATGATCCCTTAGAATCGCACGAAATCTCGAGGGTATTCCCGAGTCAAGTCAAAAGCCTAACTACCCTCCTTTCCCAATTACTAGCTAACCAATCCATGCCTAGAATCAACCCATAGCCCATGAGACCAAAAACATAAGTATTACACTTAAACTCAATACTTAATAAGCTATTCTCAAATCCTTACAAACCAAAGATAAATGAGCTGAACCACCAATTGGATTTGAGACAAAAATGGGATCTTCTACTATACAAGTACTAAGGTGCAGAGACTCAACTATGGAAGTAGATATAACTGAATGTGAAACATTAAAATCAAAAAGAGTACTAACAGGATGATCAAAAAGAAAAACTTAACTTTCTCAATAGAAACTTTACTACTTCTCTCTCCAGTACGCTGGCGGTGAGAGCATGCACATGCCCTCCTGAAAATCCTATCCTTTGTTCTTGCCCTCGTCCTTAATTATATGACCCGTTATACCATCATAAAGACACTTCCTCTTGTCTTAGGTTTTACTATTTTCCTCCCTTCTTGTCCCGTGATTCTTCCACTTACACCTCTTTCTTTTTTACCTCCTTTGTTAACCAAGTTCGCATCCATGAGTTTCTCACCCTTGGGTTGTTCTCCTTAGCCAAAATCCCCCATTCTCATCTTTAACATCCTTGTGTAACATGTTGACAAGTCTCTCGAAAGCTACCACCATCACACAAAAACCCTACAAAGCTTGAAAGAAAATTAGCCATAGGTGAAACTATTGCAGCTATATATGGAAGTTGGGCACTTCTTTGCCCTTTGATAGGTGTCGTAGTCTCATCAAGCCTACGGAAGCATGCTGCGATGAGGTTACCTCCCAGAAAGCCAGAAGCCGCGGAGACTCGGAGAAGAAGGAAACAAGGATTCAAATAGAGGATCAAAAGTTAGTGCATATGGCTTGGGGGAATATGCCTTAAAAACAAAACTTTTCTTTTGGAAATGCTTCTTTTAAAACCGTTTTGAAAATAATTTTTCAAATCTTTTTTCTGATCCGGTAACCTTCTGCTCTGATACCAAGTGAAACACCCCACCTCCATTAATATCACTCACAAAGGGAATGCATTAACTTCAGTGAAGCGTTATAGGTAAAAGATACAGATGAATTACAAGACAAACAAATAAAGCAGCGGAAAACAAAGTCATTTTGTAAGCAACGTAGTTTAGTCAAGCTTTTACAACAATTGACGCAATCATACTTAAAAGTACTACATAAAACTTCTGTCTTGATTCAAAAACTTCCAAGTATATAAGAAGCATAAAACATAGCAAAGTAGCATAAGTCCCCAAATTGAAGTGCAAACACAGCCATAGCCAAAGATAAGAGGATCCAAGCAATACACCAAAGAATCTTCAAGCTTGGAAAGAGAAATGGTCCAAACTGAGCTGAGCTAATCCCTCCCTGACTACTTTGGGGGAGAAATGGAAGAAAAGAAGACGAAAGAAAATGGGTTAGACATAAAGCCTGGTAAGTCCAGTGACTTTCAGTATGTAAACAGGTAAATGCAACATGACATGAATAAACTGAATATAAGACAATACTTTGATAAGGGGGATAACAAGAAAACATAAGATATGATAAGGCAAGATAAACTAAATGCGCTTGTACTCTTTCTCTGCTTCGCTACTACCCTATTGTTCTGATTTCTATATCTCTGCACCACCTAAATAGTGTCCTAACTAGTAATCTGTATAAAATGATAATGTGATCTCAATCCCCGCAATTGTGGTAGCCTCCAGGTGTACATCTATTATGAGGATCCCACCTCTATCTGCCTTATTGCCATGGATATGTTAGATGTACCCTTACTACCCTACCGATCGGCTCCCTACTTGTATTAATTTATTACTTGTGTCATTCAACCTCACTTGTATGTATTCATTACTTGTGTCATTCGACCTCGCTTGTATGTATTCATTACTTGTGCCATTCGGCCCTGCTTGTATGTAGATATCTGTGCTGGCCCCATCATGGGATGTATCAAATCCCATGATGGCAACCCGACACGATTCAAGATGCACAGTGTATACTACTGATGCCCAGTGCATGCCTTTCCACTCTGGGGCACTTGCATTCCCATACTCCATCGGAACTACATTGCTGCACCACCCGCCGCTATTTTGACCGCTTATAATCAGCCAAGTAATCGTGCCCCACCCAGCCTAGCTCAGGGTACCATGATACATCTATGTGGGTTACTGCTGAAATGGGTCCCCGTTACTAGGGTTTCCTAATCAACATGTTATAACGGTTAAGTGTTCTCAATTTAACTTAACCCCACCCATTAGCTTAATTAACATGTTGTACTGGTTAAGTGTTGCTTATTCATACGTTACTTAACCTTCTCGCTGATTCATGCATGTTTATTTAATGGTTAAGTTTGTGGGCCTATATATTCTAATATTACCCACTTACCCAAGATTTTCTTAACCCTTCCCCTTGTCAAGTCCATACGTATTATTGGTTAAGCTTGCCTTAACCCTATACACTTTGTTCATGTAATATTAGTTAAGTTTTACTTCTTGTCCATGTTAACTCAACCCACCCACCTAACATGTCATATTGGTTAAGTGTTTCTTGTTAACTTAACCCTTCCCATTCATCATGTTGTGTTGGTTAAGTGTTTCCTATTAACTTAACCATGTTCATTCATCATCTTATATTGGTTAAGTGTTTCCCCTTAACTTAACCTCACTCCTTCATCATGTTATGTTGGTTAACTTAACCCTACTCATTCATCATGTTGAATTTGGTTAAGTGTTCCCTATTTTCTTAACCCTTCCACTTGTCATGTTACATTGGTTAAGCGTTGCCCTATCATACATCATGTTATATTGGTTAAGTGTTGCCCTCTTGTGTTAATTTAACCCTACCACTCTTAGCATGTCCATTCATTAGCATTAATTCATTTATTAATGCTTCAACCTCTCACATTAGAACTGTTGTTTGCGGTTGCTGAATGTGCCGGGCGGTTCCGAGCAGACTTCTACCACAAACTCATTCTAACATCGGGTTTTGGGCCTAATGCGCTAACCTCTCACATTAGATCTATATTGTTGCGGTCGCTTGATGTGCCAAGCGGTTCCGGGAAGTCTTACACCGCAACTCAATCTAACCTCGGGTTAGGCACGTTCATCTTTAGCCAATTTACATATTTACTATACATGTCCAAGTCTAGAATTTTATATGCTAATTATCCCAAATTCACCATACTAGTCATGTTCCAATTCCCAAGTTATGCCCAACAAATTCAATTACAAGTTATTACTCAAAATAGGTTACACCCGATCTTCCCAAATTTGCAATAATAGTCATGCCCCAAAATCGCAATATACATTATGCTTGGCGTCCCAACCAATAGTTATGCCCATTCTAGATTTAATATTTCAGTTTACCCCAAGTTCGCAACAATAACATTTATACCCCAAATCAAAAGTTACAAATTATGTCCAACAATTTCAACAAATATGTTATGCCCAATTATTTCACCGAATACGTTATGCCTAATATTTACCCAAAATATTACCCTATTCCAATCGTTCGTATTTCGCGATTTCAGCCTAGGTTCGAAGGTAACCCTGGTTCATAAAATAAAAAGGAATTAGGGGAAGAGAGAGAGAAGGAACATAAAATAAGAATAGGCATAAAATTAGGCATGTAACAACAGACCCAATACAAGAGATTTAGATCCAACAAAGATAGATTCTTGAATAAACTTATACAATCATTATCGCAGGCATAAGAATAACATCATGAACCAAAGAGGATTATAAACCTAATGTACAACAAAGATAGGCCTGATTTAATCAAATAAAAATAACCTCTAAGGCATGTTAAGTCATAGACTCCATAGAAGGATAGGGATAAATCTGAGAAGATTATCTTACAATCAGGCATAGACTTCGATTCATTTTATTACATGTCAAGATAACAATCAGGTATTCAAATCTGAAAATAACGTGAACTTACTTTGCTAGGATTAAGAAAAGATAATTGAATTGTTGTTGTAGTAGCAAAAAAATCTTCTAATTAGATTTGAGGCTCACAAATTTTCTTCTTGAATTTAGGTTGAAGAATGACGGCTAGGCTAGTTTAGGGATGGACAGCATGACAGCTTCATATAATGAGATTGTGAGGTTGAGGGTTAAGATTTGATGTGTTTATATAGGGGTATGAGACCATTCAGAGCCTTTAGATCAACATATTATCCATCCAAGCCATCCAGTCCAAGAAAATTCGTCATCAGGCCAATCAGGTAATGACACATCAGCCCTAGGCTGTAAAAATACGTCACTGGATCTGGATCAAAAAAGGGGTCGACTCCCTACAGGGGGGTCGACCCTTATGTTGACACCCCTATAGAGCGGTCGACACCTATGTCGACTCCTCTTGGGGGGAGGGTCGACACCTTTGAGAGGTAAATTTCCCGCTCAGCCTGCTCTGACCGAATTTCGAATTTTGAACAGTTTTGACCTTTAATTATTACTTTAATTTAATTTCTGTTTAAACTTGAAATCTTCTGAGCTCCATAACTTCTTTATACGGAGACCGATTTACGCAAACTCGGACTCTATCTCAAGCTGAATTCCGAGATAAACGCAATGGTGTAACCTGTTTCACCCGATTCATCTTTTAAAAATTAAGTGTTCTTGAATTTTTTATTTTAATATCTAAAATTACGGGGTATTACAGGAAATGATACCACAGAAATTGACAAAGTCGTCACACATTTAGATCAAAAATTTGCCATTAAATATATGGGTAAAGTGAACTATTTTCTGGGAATACAGGTTCAGAGGAAATCTAAGTCAGAAATTTTCCTTTCATGGAAGAAACACATATCAGACATTCTTGTCAGAGCAAAGATGGAGAAAGCTAAACCTTACTCCACTCCTATAATCAGTAACCTACGTTTATCACAATACAAGGGTGACACTATAGAAAACTGCAAATAATATCGTAGTATTGTTGAAACATTATAGTATCTAACCATTACAAGAGCTGAAATCAGTTTTAATGTGAATAAAGTTTGCCAATTCATGTCCAACCCCTTAAGCGTTCATTGGAAAGCAGTAAAACGAATCCTACGTTATTTACAAGGCACGCAAGACTATGGATTAAGAATACAAGCCAGTAAAGAAATCAATCTAAATGCTTACAGTGACGCTGATTGAGCAAACGATCCTGATGATCGTAGATCATCCACTGGCTGCTGTCTGTTTAAGGGATGGAACCCAATCTCTTGGTGTACGAAGAAGCAACCCACTATCTCGAGGTCGAGCACCGATGAAGAATACAGAGCGATAACATCAGCTACGACCAAACTCATCTGGGTAGAAACCCAAATTGGAGAACCAGGGTTTCAAACATCGAAGAAACCCACTATTTGGTGTGATAATAGAAATTCAGTTTCCCTTTCCATGAATCCCATACAGCATTCGAGGACTAAACATATTGAAATAGACCTCCACTTCGTCAGAGAACGAACAAATTCAGGAAAGCTTGTTGTCAATCATCTACCAGCATTCTATCAGAAGGCGGACATCCTTACAAAGGCACTGTCCAGAAGTAATTTTGAGAGATTAAGAGCAGTTCTCAAGGTTTATCATGACGGTGACGAGCTAATGAGTAATGAAACCCCTAGTTCGATTTGAGGTTGGGTGTTATCATCACAGAATGATCCAAATAAAATCAAACTAATACTTGTCACATGGGCTTCAGTATTCTTGTATGCGCCGCATTGTTTAGCCCATTTGTTTTTTATTGCCATATAAACAGATATAGCCATGTATCACAATAATACAAGTTATTCTAATACATTTCTGTACAACGTTTTGCATCATTCAATAAAAGAGAAATTACACTCCTATTATTCACTTTTTTTACATCTACTCACTCGAAGGTAATACTTACCATATCTAAATGGGTTTACATCATAGGCTTTGATATTCTCGCAACCTAAGCTCCGATACCAATCGTGACAACCAATTATTTTAAATAACTCGCTCAAAATGATAGACAATAGATAAGGCAAAATAAGAATAAATTACAAAATCATAGAAATAGATATACGTAGAATCTCATAGCAATAATAAATAAATACCTAAGTAATTCATGAAGCTACTACGTGAGTTTGCATTTTATTTTTCCAAAATAGAACAAATTGGGAATAATAGAAGTCTAAAACTGAATAAGTAAATTAAAATGATGAAGTATACTAGATAGAGATAAGGTCTCCCACCATGCCATTATCTCCAGAAAAGCACTACTCAGTTGTAATACTCAGTCTAACCTAAGCAATAAACACATGACTTAAGCCAGAACTAACATCCTTAAGTCAATTAAAAAAATATAGTGGACATTAACTTGATAGATGTTATAGGTTTTCCATCTCCTAAGGATCTATTGAACCATCTATATATGCTAAGATACGCTACATATATAGTGTTTGTCATTAAAATAAATATTAAAATATCATCAAGACTTTACATTAATCCAAATTAACTCATTTTAAATCATGTAGCCTACCATTAATGTCGGGACTAGTGAGTCACCTATGGGTACTGAGCTAAAACAAAATGGTAGTAGGCTCATATAAGGGTAAAAAAAATATAACAAGGCATGTGAGCTAATGCCTAAGGTAGGATTATATCAGTTTACCTTTTCCGGTTGGTCGTAACCCTATAACTAATGACATCATCCATCAATCCAAAATTAAAAGATTGCACCCATCGTGTTCAAGATCACGATAGTAATATGAGGGAAAGGTGTCCCTAAAAAGAGCCTACAACCTTAGCTAGACATTGGGTCATATATTAGTCATTCCAAATTGATATAAGTGTTAGGTCATTCATCATCGTTTGCTTACTTTATTCCGGTAAACATTAGCCAAATCAACCACTACATTCTGGATAACTAACTGTTGAAGAATAGAGTTTTGATGGCAACAACCTTATTTCAATATTAATTGATTATAAAATATATACTAACACTTTTATCTAGAATATATACACACATATGTAGGATTTATATATGGGAATTATTAGTGAAGACTGTACAGTTTAAAGATTTAAGAGATTCAGAATTCATAGATGATTCAAGACTCATGAGTACTCAAGAGTTCAAGACAAATATAGTAATAGAGTCTAGTTTATGGAAGATACTGAATAACACTCCAGGTTCAAATTCAAATTCTGGTTTTCAGTTTCTGATTTCAATTTCTATCTTTAATCTTTATATTTTCTACTTTACCTTCTTTATTTTATTTTTTATTTTTAACTAAAGTTTTATAATTTATAAGTTTTATATATATACTTTATATTTATATGGTTTTAAACTCGATAATTTTATAAATATGTTCATATATCTTATATATACGTTTTTATATGTTTTTCCGCTTTATAATAATTATTTATAACACTATGTTTTAATTCAAGAATTTCCAGAATTATATATATATCAAAACACTTGAAAATTGCTCAAAATTCAAATTTACATGCTGATATGTCGACATACGTATACGTCTATGTCCACATATAACAATCACTTTTTCAAAATTGAAAGTAAGTGTCCTTTCACTATTTATGGCGTTCCAGAAATGTTGCAACCTTTCAAATCTTATAAATTAGGGATGATTTCAAATTTTCTCATACTTCTTCTTCTCCATTTTCATCTCCTTTCTTTACACCATTATATTTTCTTATTTTTATGATTTCTACACTGATACTCTGCAAAATTCAATTCTATTTACATAAAACTTCTTCTCTTATCACTCTCCACTCATTACTCTCTAAATCGAAGTGCAACTGAAGAGTTATAAGGCTACTATTGGGAAATGTTTGGGTAATCGGTGTGGCCCTTGTAGCCGTCAAATCAAGGAGGTTGGAATCAGTGTGACCCTTGTAGCCGTGAAATCAAGGAGAGTATATTTGATCAAGTGTGTGGAATAGGTGCTACTCTTGTAGCCGTGAAAACAAGGAGAGTATTGTAATTGGATATTGATATATTAATAAAACTCTGCGCAGTCCAGCGTTGCATGTGACTGGACGTAGGAGCAATTTTGAACCAGTATAAAATCCATTGTGTTCTTTCCTTTTCTGTATTTTATTTTTATTTATCTTTGTGTTTGTGTTTGATTCCGTGTCTGTGATTGTTTCTGTGGTGTTTGATCCGTATAGTAGATCATATAAGTTTTAGATTTTGTTTAAATTCTCAAAAACACTATTCACCCCCCTCTAGTGTTAGTTTTGGCTTAACGATCCATTCCGCAATCTCTAACAATTGGTATCAGATGGAGGCCTTTCAAAAATTTCATAATCTGATTTTTGAAAAAATTTAAATGACAAAATTTGAAATATTTGTTAAAACTAGTGCCAATTCATGCATTGTCCCAATATTGAAAGAGTCCGCATATAATTATGTTGAAAAGTGATGTGATCTACTAAAATAATGTTCAATATAGTAACATATGTGTTTTATATCTTTTGAAATCACAAAAGTTGAAAAGATGGGTGAAGTGGTTGTTGGTAATTCAAATTCTGAAATGGTGGTTATTGAAAATTCAAATTCTGAAAAGGTGGCTGTTCAAAATTCAAATTCCGAACTGTTGTGTTACATGGCTATTGAGAATTCAAATTTTGGAAAGCAAATGGTGGAAATTAAAAAGGATAAATGGGATAGTGGATGTTCAAGATATATGACGGGAAATCATGATTTACTCAATAATCTGACATATGAAGATAGGGGAATGGTGAACTTCGGAGATAACTGTAAAGGATACATTATTTGTAATGACCAGGAAATTTGGAACCAATCTAAAATTTTCAAATTTCATAAAGATCAGAATTAATTTGTATTTGGGCGGGAGTAAAATTGAAAAAAGTCCAAAAAGAATGAATTTTGGATTAAAAATAGTACGTTTACAAAGGAAGTAGCAGCTAACGAACTTGGATTTCGACGAAAATCAGTTTCTTTAGATCCAGAATAATGAAATTAGGTAATCAACCAAGTTTCATCAAAAAGGGAAAACGTTAGATACGTTCAGTTTGCAAAAGATTCAAATTTGAACTAAAAACGGACGATTTTGAGGATATCTTGAGAACGGAATATCGCTAAATCGTGAGACCACTCCATTGGATCTGGAATAGTTAGTACTCAGGGAATTTTCGCATAAAACGACATCCATATGTGGAAAAGGAAAAACAAAAGGCCAAAATTTGAACTAAAATTTGACGGTAATTGGAATTTGATTGTCCTAACGGCAAAACTTGAGCTTGAGACCTATCCAGAAAATTCCAGAATAGGGATATTAGTTGAGTACCAGTTTTGGGAGTATGAGAGTTCATTGAAGTTATTAACAAAAGGAAACTAAGATAATTTATTTAAAATAGTAAATGAATTCAGATTTCAGGTTTGTTTACATAGGATTGAAGTACGTTAAAAACTGGACAACGTGACCAGAAAATATACGAAAAGTATTAATGTTTGATAGGCTAACAAGTGGTAGGAAAGTCGGTGAGAAAACACATGAGAAAACACACTTTGGATAAGGATGAAAGTGGATAAGGATGAATATAAGCCATCAATTTCTCTTCCCTTAGATTTGTGACAAGTCACCAATCCATGTGACTTTCTAAGCTATAAAAGGACCTCCCCATCCACTTTAATTTCCACCATCCTTAATCCTCCTCCCTTTCCCTAGTGCTCACGTCCATGGCCCCTTTTCATAAAAATAAAAAGAAATTAAAGGAAAGAAGAAAAAGAAGAAAAGGGAAAAGGAATCCACTCTCTCACCAATTCCTCGACAACCCTAAGGCCTAAATCTGCCACTACCTTCACCCAACAACCCCACCTACCATGGCCAGATCCCCCTCCAATAAAAACGTGGGTCCCACGTAAGATTCGAACCCCGTTTGTCCGTCAATCCAACCCATTTCTGCCTCCGGTTGAAATCTGCGAACCCTGACAGTAAAACAACCATAACTTTCTCATTCAGAGACAAATCACGCGTTCTTGGCGGCATTGGAATCGTGGGAACGAGTACTTCAATTAAAGAATTATTTGGCAGTTAGAAAGCCATAGGAAATTTTAGATTTGGCCAATAATACTTTGGATTTCATAAAAATCGGAGAAAAGTTAGATCTAGGAGCATCCGACCTTGTAATGAGAGCTAAAATGTCATGGGGTGAGAAAAACTAAACTTTTAAAGGGTTTTTTTCCTTGATTTAATGATTTCATGTAAGGTGTTTGTTGAAATGTTCCTTAGAGTTTTTATGGTGAATTCATGGATGATTTGATGGTATATGATTGCAAAAAATCCCTAAATAGGTCTATGAAGTAAAACATGGCAACTTGTTTGGAGTTTGAAGTGGAAACATTTATGTTAGGTTTTCAAAGTTGCACCTTCATGGAATATTTGGTAGATCCACGCTTTGATTAAATTTTGGTGTTAGGTTTGAGTCATTAGCAAGTGATTTGATATGGTTAAGGGCGTTAAATCATTAAAGATTCGACCTTTATGCGAAATCATATGTAAAGGTGTAACACCCTGTATTTTCTATGAACGTATAAGTAACAAATCAGAGAATAATTAATTTTTAAAATAAGAATCAAGGGAAATGGGTAACGCCATTGCGTTCGTCTCGAAATTCTACTTGAAAATGAGTCCGATTTTTCAAAAAACGGAGTCCGTATGGCTAAGTTATGACCTTCAGAAGTTTAAGGGGTTTAAATAAAATTAAACAGCTCGAAATTCGAATTAAAATCCAGAAGCGAGCTGGGCGGGAAATTTCCCGCCCAGGACCCAGGTCGACAGGGTAGTCGACCTCCCCTTAACCAGGTCGACTAGGGAGTCGACCTCCCCCGACTAGGTCGACTGGGTAGTCGACCCCCCTGATTTTCCAGATCCGAACTCTGACCTGTTCTGCCACGTGTCGCTCTCTGATTCATTGTGTGAACTGGCCTATTGCTCTGGACGATTCTGATGGTTTCTGGACTGATCTGATGGCTCTAAATACTTCTATTCTCCTATTTAAACACCCCCAAACCTCACTTTCTCTCCACACAATTTCATTCTATTTATATTTTGCCTCTGTTCTAATTAAAAATAAAAATGGCGTCGCTACTCTACTGGAATCAAAACTTGGACTGATGCATCTTCTTCCAACCTGAATAGAATTAAAAGCTAAATCAAATCTCAAATCAAAGTTTAGAGCTATAACAACAATTAAAGAGGAATAATTCAAAATTTCTGCATCAACAACAGTTTATTATCCTTTCTTAAAACCACGAAAGGCAAGTACAGTTATTTTCCGCTATAAACTGTAACTATAACTGTGACATGATTGTAAATCTTAATTTGAGGTTGTGTACGTTCTGTTCTGATATATTTTATTCTGTATCTCCGTTCTGTTCTGATATATTTTATTCTGTATCTCTTTCTTTTTTTTGTTCTATAGCCAGGCTACCACAAGCCTACGCCACATCTCATAAGAGATTAACGCACGAACGCTAAATTTTAGGGCAAATAATAATGCATAATTGGACATGAAACCGTTGCCTATGAGACTATTGCCTATGACTATGATTCATTGACTATGAGACTATTGCCTATGACTATGATTCATGACTATGAGACTATTGCCTATGACATTGAATAAGAATCTGTTGTGACTAGTCGCCCATGACTATTGTGGTTAGTTGCCTATAACTATTGTAGTTAGTTTCTTAGGCCTATTCCCTTAAGGATGTTAAATCTCATATTTAGTATGTAACTTTGCTAGTTTATTCCCATTCACTGTTATGTACATCGATCCTATAGGGCCATTTCATGAGTATTTAGAGAACTTGTGGAAACATGTTATACGGGGATTGGGCGTAGCTTAATTAAGTAAATCTGGCACAGCAAATATGTTGGCATAATCTGCGTTGGCTATAATAGAGAATGATTTACATGTGTATTAGTCTTGGACATAAATGGTGAACTAGAATATTAAATCTAGTTTTGACATGAACTGTAAATGGGAATATTAAGGATAAAATTTGGGGCATATATTGTATTATGAATTATGACCTTGATTTAGGTATGTAAGTTTAGGCTAAATTTATGATTAGGCAAGATATGTAAATAGAGTTTTAGATATATATATATATATATATATATACACACAACCTGCTAAATCTGTTATCTGCTAAATCTGTTAAATTGCCTAATCCGTTATCTGCTAAAACTGTTGAATTGCCTAAGCTGATAAATCTGTTATCTGCTAAATCTGTTGAATCGCTTAAACTGCTAGATCTGCTACCTTTTGAATTGTCTGATGTGTTGAAACTACATAATGGTAATCTGGGTATGGAAATCCGTAGGCTCGACCTAAGATTTAGTAGAACATGGAAATTTGATTTATCTGTTATATCCTATGAAGAAGTTTAATCTGTTAAATAAACAGAATTAGTCTGATATCTAAAAAATCTGTATTGGAATGAATTGGCTATGACACGAGGTTAGACTCTGTTTGTGGTAGAAGCCTGCCCGGAACTAACCGGCTTAACTAGCGACCGCAAACTGTCAGTCTAATGTGAGAGGTCGTAGGCATAACTAAAATATGCTTAGACATGAGGTTAGGTCTGGCTTGTGGCAGAAGTCTGCCCAGAACCGCCCGACATATCCAGTAGCCACAAGCTACCGACCTAATGTGAGAGGTCTGTGCATTAATATTTAATTAATGAAAATCTTGGATAAATATGATGTCTAAAACAGGTTGGGTGGATAGGGTTAAACCAATTGGACTAATGAATTTAACAAATCCGTTTCGTGAATCTATAGGCCCAATTACAAAGTTAGACAAATCTGTAAATCTGTTAAATCCGTATATCTGATACGTTAGTCTGAAAACTTGTCTGATCTGTGAACTAGTTGATCTGAACTCTGTATGGCTGAACTTGTAAACAAGTTAATCTGAAATCTGTTAGTCTAGGGACACAAGTTTAGGAGGGAAATTACTTGTGTCATCTGTTGTTTGGGACCCATATTAGTCAGTAACCCTTTCTGGTATCAAACTTTGACCCAACAGTAGGTAGGGTTCGGGCATGCTTACTGAACTAATTATAAGCGGTTCATTCTGATAACGGCGAGGGGTGTTGATGGTGCGTTCCAACCGGGTCATGTGCGTGCATGGATCCCAGTCTGCCTCTGAGGATGTAAGACGCCGTGACATCTGTAAATAGGTCTGTGCCAATTGGTTGTCACTTTAGGGAGTGATACACCCTATCATGGGGAAGACACAGGGTATTTATGTATTAGGGAGCCGATCGCTTGGGGTAGGGTTTTAGGGTACACTTAGTTCTGTCTGTTTCTGTTGGTACCGTCTGTTTCTGTTGGCTGGCAACACCTGTCTGTTTCTGCGTGGTACCGTCTGTTCGGGTGGTAAAAGCCCATTTACTAGTGTACACCTAATTCTACATTCTGTTTCCGTAGGGATTAATCTGTTTCTGTTTCTGTACCTTCTGTTCGGGTGGTAAAGGCCCATTATTAGCATTCTGTTTCTGTCCGTTTCTGTTCGGGTGGTAAAGGCCCATTATTAGCATTCTGTTTCTGTCTGTTTCTGTTCGGGTGGTAAAGGCCCATTATTAGCATTCTGTTTCTGTCTGTTTCTGTTGGGGTGGTAAAAGCCCATTACTAGCATTCTCTTCTGTGGAAATTATTCTGTTTCTGTTTCAGTTTAGACATTAGGGTGACACCTAATCCTGTTATACTAGTATTAGTGCAGAGAAATGAAAAGTAATATTATTCTGTTTCTTCTATTTAACCTAAGTACATCTGCAGCTCCTATTACTGTTATCTCTTATCCAGCTTATTTTCATGTCATAATTATTATTATCTGTTCATATGCTGAAAGTCACTGGACTTGCCAGATTTATGTCTGACCTTGCTTGTTTTCGCCCCTTTTTCTTCCGTTCCCCCCGGGTTTTCCAAGGAGGGAACACTTTAGCTTGATCCGGATTTCTTCTGCTTGAAGTACTTAGAGTGCTTAAAGTATGGCTTGACTCCTTATGGCAACTTCTGTGGGGATTATGATTTTACAGTTTTGTACTCTGATGATTTTCTGAACAAGACTGGTATTTATGTACTTGAGTTTTTGGTAAAGATGTAACCAAACTGATTTCTGTTTTCCGCTATAATAAAGTTATAATTTCTCAAGTATTGTTTATCTGTCTTGAAATTTTATGTTCTGTTTACTAAAATGCTCCACCAAAGTTAAGGCACTCCCTTTGTGAGTGTCCTTAACGGAGGTGGGGTGTTACACTTGGTATCAGAGCTGAAGATTACCAGATTGGGTAAAAGTTTTTTAAAACTATTTTCAAAAAGGTTTTAAAAGGAAGTATTTTCGAGAGTAAAGCCTATTTTTTTTATAAACATAATCCCCAAAAGCCATATATCTATCTTTTGATCCTCTGTTTGAATCTTTGTTTCCTTCTTTCTCCGGGGCTCCCTGGTATCTGGGAGGTAACCTCATCGCGGCATGATTCTGTAGGCTTGATAAGACTACGACACCGGTCAAAGGGCAAATAAACGCCCGACTTCCATCTGTAGCCGCAGTAGTCTCACCTACGGCAAATTTTCTTTCGAGCTTTGTAGGATTTTCCGTGCGATGGAGGCAGCTTTCGAGGGACTTGTCTACGTGTTACACACAGATAGTAAAGATGAGAATGAGGGAGTTTGGCTAAGGAGCACAACCCAAGGATGAGAAACTCATGGATATGGACTTGGTTCACAAAGGAGGCTAAAAGGAAACACAAACGAAGGATGAAAAGTCTGAAGATAAGAAGGAGAAAAAGTGCTTTACTTGTGGAAGCTCGACTCATCTGAACAAGGATTGCCGAAAGAGGAAGGACACTCACTTCAACTACGGTGAGATGGGACACTTCACTAGGGACTACCCGAAGAAACGGGGGCCAGGACAGAGGACATGACCTACTTCGGGAAGGCATGCGAATGCTCTCATTGTTGGTGGATAGGATAGAAGTAGAAAATTTTCCATAGAGAGTTTAGTTTCCTTATCTGATTATTGAGTTAGAACTCTTTCCGATTACGGCATTATGATTCTATAGTCGAGTCTCTGCACTTTAATACTAGTCTTGTTTCTGATCTGGTTATAGTCTCAAACCCCATAGGGGTTACGACTCATCTGTTGGTGATAGGTTGGGGTTTGAGGGTATCTGTGTTAGGCGTCAAATCGATTGTAATGCATACATTCTGGGTTTTTGAGGGATATGGTGGGATTTCCCATGCTTAGTTTTCTAAGAATCATTCGATAATCTAATCTGTACTAGTAGTCTGTAAGCATCAGGATATTTCTGAAAAGGTTAAGATTTCCAGTTTTGACATTGTCTAAAGAGGGTAATCCTCTGGGTGTCAATCTGATGTTGATTTCGGTCTTCGGGGTTGATACTTAGGGGAATTAGTCTCTCAACCAATGTCTAATGGGAACCAAGTTTTTGTTTTATCTGTACTCACTTCCATCATTCGACTATATCCTATCGATCGAATCTTCGAACTTTAGGTAGAAACTAATGGGTGTAAACATGTGTTTGAGACATGTTATGTTTGATGGTTACAAGTGGATGCAAGTGGTTGCTAGTGGTTGCTCGTGGATGCATATACACACACTAGGCACAAGATCGGCTCGAAAACACTCTCATACTGCATATGGATGTGTGAGCATTTTCAATTTTTGTGGATGCAAAATGATTGACTCGTCACATGGGTGTTGCATATGAATGAATGGTTGTCACTCATATAAGAATGATATGGATCAAATAGGAAAATTGCATACATGTTGGACTCATGACATTGACATAGTTCGCATTAAGGAGGTGAACTGAATCAGTGGACCGCCTGATCTTTGCATTAGATAAGGAACATATACACACACTTTTGCATATGTTCATACAACATTAGAAGTTTTCTAAGGACAATGGATGCTTGTCGATGATGGTTGAGTAGATGGATGACTGGATGGTAGGACACATTCTTCTTAACTTGAAGATTTCGGGGACGAAATCCTTTAAGGAGGGGAGAATGCAACACCCTGTATTTTCTATGAATAATTAAGTAACAAATCAGAGAATAATTAATTTTTAAAATAAGAATTAAGGGAAACTGGTTGCGCCATTGCCTTCATCTCAAAATTCTGCTTGAAAACGAGTCCGAGTTTTCGAAAAAGGAGTCCGTATGGCCAAGTTATGACCTTCAGAAGTTTAAGGGGTTTAAATAAAATTAAATAGCTCGAAATTCAAATTCAAAGTCCAGAAGCGGGTTGGACGGGAAATTTCCCGCCCAGGACCCAGGTCGATTGGGTAGTCGACCTCCCCTTGACCAGGTCGACTAGGGAGTCGACCTCCCCCGACCAGGTCGATTAGGGTGTCGACTGGGTAGTCGACCCCCCCTGATTTTCCAAATTCGAACTCTGACCTGTTCTGCCATGTGTCGCTCTCTGATTCGCTGTGTGACCTGGCCTGCTGCTCTGGACGATTCTGATGGTTTCTGGACTGATCTGATGACTCTAAACACTTCTATTCTCCTATTTAAACACCCCCAAACCTCGATTTCTCCCCACACAATTTCATTCTGTTTATATTCTGCCTCTGTTCTAATTAAAAATAAAAATGGCGTCGCTACTCTGCTGGAATCAAAACTTGGACTGATGCATCTTCTTCCAACCTGAATAGAATTAAAAGCTAAATCAAATCTCAAATCAAAGTTTAGAGCTACAACAACAATTAAAGAGGAATAATTCAGCATTTCTGCATTAACAATAGTTTATTATCCTTTCTTAAAACCACGAAAGGCAAGTACAGTTATTTTCCGCTATAAACTGTAACTATAATTGTGCCATGATTGTAAATCTGAGTTTAGGGTTATGTACGTTTTGTTCTGATATATTTTATTCTGTATCTCTGTTCTGTTCTGATATATTTTATTCTGTATCTCTTTCTTCTTTCTGTTCTATAGCCAGGCTGCCACGAGCCTGCGCCACATCTCATAAGAGATTAACGCACGAACGCTAAATTTTGGGACAAATAATAATGCATAATTGGACATGAAACTGTTGCCTATGAGACTATTGTCTATGACTATGATTCATTGACTATGAGGCTATTGCCCATGACTATGATTCATGACTATAAGACTATTGCCTATGACATTGAATAAGAAACTATTGTGATTAGTCGCCCATGACTATTGTGGTTAGTTGCCTATAACTATTGTAGTTAGTTTCTTAGGCCTATTCCCTTAAGGATGTTAGATCTCATATTTAGTATGTAACTTTGCTAGTTTATTCCCATTCACTGTTATGTACATCGATCCTATAGGGCCATTTCATGAGTATTTAGAGAACTTGTGGAAACATGTTATACGGGGATTGGGCGTAGCTTAATTAAGTAAATCTGGAATAGCAAATATGTTGGCATAATCTGAGTTGGCAATAATAGAGAATGATTTACATGTGTATTAGTCTTGGACATAAATGGTGAACTAGAATATTAAATCTAGTTTTGACATGAACTGTAAATGGGAATATTAAGGCTAAAATTTGGGGCATATATTGTATTATAAATTATGACCTTGATTTAGGCATGTAAGTTTAGGCTAAATTTATGATTAGGCAAGATATGTAAATAGAGTTTTAGAAATATATATATAACCTGCTACATCTATTATCTGCTAAATCTGTTAAATTGCCTAATCCATTTTCTGCTAAAACTTTTGAATTGCCTAAGCTGATAAATTTGTTATCTGCTAAATCTGTTGAATTGCTTAAACTGCTAGATCTGCTACCTGTTGAATTGTCTGATCTGTAGAAACTAGATAATGGTAATCCGGTTATGGAAATCTTTAGGCTCGACCTAAGATTTAGTAGAACATGGAAATTTGATTAATCTGTTATATCCTATGAAGAAGTTTAATATGTTAAATAAACATAATTAGTCTGATATCTAAAAAATCTATATTGGAATGAATTGGCTATGACGCGAGGTTAGACTCTATTTCCGGTAGAAGCCTGCCCGGAACCAACCGTCTTAGCCAACGACCGCAAACTGTTAGTCTAATGTGAGAGGTCGCAGGCATAACTAAAATATGCTTAGACACGAGGTTGGGTCTGGCTTGTGGCAGAAGTCTGCCCGGAACCGCCCGGCATATCCAGCAGCCACAAGCTACCGACCTAATGTGAGAGGTCTTTGCATTAATATTTAATTAATGCGAATCTAGGATAAATATGATGTCTAAAACGGGTTGAGTGGATAGGGTTAAACCAATTGGACTAATGAATTTAACAAACCCATTTCGTGAATCTGTAGGCCCAATTACAAAGTTAGACAAATCTGTAAATCTGTTAAATCCGTATATCTGATCCGTTAGTTTGAAAACTTGTCTGATATGTGAACTAGTTGATCTGAACTCTGTATGGCTGAACTTGTAAACAAGTTAATCTGAAATCTATTAGTCTGGGGACACAAGGTTACGAGGGAAATTACTTGTGTCATCTGTTGTTTGGGACCTATATTAGTGAGTAACCCTTTCTGGTATCAAACTTTGACCCAACAGTAGGTAGGGTCCGGGCACGCTTACTGAACTAGTTATAAACGGTTCATTCTGATAATGGCGAGGGGTGTTGATGGTGCGTTCCGACCGGTTCATGTGCGTGCACGGATCCCAGTCTTCCTCTGAGGATGTAAGACGCCGTGACATCTGTAAATAGGTCTGTGCCAATTGGTTGTCACTTTAGGGAGTGATACACCCTACTGTGGGGCCGACTCTGGGGATTTATGTATTAGGGAGCTGATCGCTTGGGGTAGGGTTTTAGGGTACACTTAGTTTTGTTTGTTTCTGTTGGTACCATCTGTTTCTGTTGGGTGGCAACACCTGTCTGTTTCTGTGTGGTACCGTCTGTTCGGGTGGTAAAGGCCCATTTACTAGTGTACATCTAATTCTACATTATGTTTCCGTAGGGATTAATCTGTTTCTGTTTCAATACCTTCTGTTGGGGTGGTAAAGGCCCATTATTAGCATTCTGTTTCTGTCTGTTTCTGTCTGTTTCTGTTCGGGTGGTAAAGGCCCATTATTAGCATTCTATTTCTGTCTGTTTCTGTTCGCGTGGTAAAGGCCCGTTATTAGCATTCTGTTTCTGTCTGTTTCTGTTGGGGTGGTAAAAGCCCATTACTAGCATTCTCTTCTGTGGAAATTATTCTGTTCCTGTTTCTGTTTCAGTTTAGACATTACGGTGACACCTAATCCTGTTATACTAGTATTAGTGCAGAGAAATGAAAAGTAATATTATTCTGTTTCTTCTATTTAACCTAAGTACATCTGCAGCTCCTATTACTGTTATCTCTTATCCATCTTATTTTCATGTCATAATTATTATTATCTGTTCATATGCTGAAAGTCACTGGACTTGCCAGATTTATGTCTGACCTTGCTTGTTTTCGCCCCTTTTTCTTCCATTCCCCCAGGTTTTCCAAGGAGGGAACACTTTAGCTTGATCCGGATTTCTTCTGCTTGAAGTACTTAGAGTGCTTAAAGTATGGCTTGACTCCTTATGGCAACTTCGTTGGGGATTATGATTTTACAGTTTTGTACTCTGATGATTTTCTGAACAAGACTGATATTTATGTACTTGAGTTTTTGGTAAAGATGTAACCAAACTGATTTCTGTTTTCCGCTATAATAAAGTTATAATTTCTCAAGTATTGTTTATCTGTCTTGAAATTTTCTGTTCTGTTTACTAAAATGCTCCACCAAAGTTAAGGCATTCCCTTTGTGAGGGTCCTTAACGGAGGTTGGGTGTTACAAAAGGTATGATCTTTAGGTGCAAATTTGTGTTATACATGAAAATATTATATCTTTAATTGAAATTCAAGGAGTTGGATCTTATGTGAAGAATTAATGGGCAAATAACTATGGTTTAAATTGGTAAAAGAGAGATTGGACCCTTTTAGGCTCGATCTATATATGTAATTACATATTTAGGTAAAATCTTTAAGTGCATATTCACAAATCATTAGGAGAACCAAGACCTTTTATTTAGATTCATGATAATAGACCTTAATTGAATATTGCTCAGGTTGAAAGCTAGGGTTATGAATATTAGAAACTTATGACATAGGTTTTAGCACCATAACATGCTTATGTTAAGATGTGAATCTCTAGCTAGTAAATATGAAATTAATGTTAATGTTTGGAAGATGTTGGTGAATAACAGTTTTTGCTTTAAGGAATAACAGTGTGGCATGATAAGTGTAAATGATTAAGGCTTTTGTTGAAAGCATGGCCTTGTGGTTGAAGACCTAACCATGACTTAAATGCATAGCTTTGTGTATGACGTAACCTCGTAGACCTCACAACCCAGAATGAGCCGAAGCAGGATTATAGACCGTAGGGTTGGGACTTAACTTTCCATCTAGCAAAAGGTAATGCCATGGTAAGGAGCCCAGGCATTTACTTATGTGGTTTGTTGGATGAGGCGCCTCGGACTAGGTCAATGTACCTAGATGACAGCCTACACGCACAGACTGAGGGACGTTATGTTCAGGCTGTTACTTTAATCCACGAAGTAGGGTGGACCGACCCTGCCGCTCTAAGGGAGCCAGATGGGATCCTGGAACCTAAATGGGGGTTCCGAATCGAAGTGGGAAGATCCTTAACCTAGACTCATTGATGGAAATCCAACTTCCAATACGAAACCCTTTACGATTTTTAAGTTGTATGCCTATGTAGCCAACATAGTGGGATGGGGAACTATGCGAGCTAATATTCATCAGTTTATTTTTGAAATGATTTTTCACACCCAAGTCATTATAATAATATAAAATATTTTTGTTTTGAACTATACCAAGCTTATTTTGCGATTATAAGGTAAACCCCTATCCTCTAGTCTGTGCTTGCATTATGTGATGGGATCTGGGGCTTATAATCGTTCATTTTTTCTAAAGTCATGTTTTTAAAATCTGTTTTATTGTTGCTATGCTTGTTTCTAGTTGTTGTGGTTGTGCATGTATCCTTAGGAGGGAACCCGTTCCGTGATATGCGGCGTGGTCCCGAGATACCTTATTCAAAATAAGGCTAAGTATAAGACTAGTTAATAAAGTTCTCTCACACCAGTCCCATGGCTGACTCGTAGTTTGTTTTTCCCTTGCAAACTGTGGGTGCCCACAATTTCCATACGGGCAGTCTGTTAGTTTGTTTTCCAGTTTTCGAGATCGGGTTCAAGCTTGAAGACTTGGAGTTCCAGAGAGCAAGAGTTTCAAACGAAGGTCGAACGTACTCTATTATCGGTATATTATATTAAGTCTACATGGAGTATTGGTATGTAAAATCTGATTTGTATTCAAAAATGTTCCAGCTCCAATAATATATTCTTATTTTATTTATTACGCTGTGAGCTTTGTATTCCGCTATGTTTGCTCTGATAAACCCTAATGAAACGTACTTTTGCTTACCTTGAATCGACGTGGATTCGGTTTTTGGTCGGTTTGAAGTGAGTGGCAGTGCGGGTCGTCACAGTTGGTATCAAAGCTTTGGCTAGATAAACCTTGACTGTGTGGGATATAGACTTGTCAGAGATAGGATCAGTAGTATCCTAGGACAAATAAATTATTAGAGATAGGGTTAGTAATGCCCTAGAATGAGTTGTGTGTGAATATGTATATACACACACACACACACACACACGAGAGACTTATTTGTAATTTGGTATACAAATGGTTTTGTATTGGATTAATTTGTTGAGTGGGTTATGAACATTGGTCGGTACAGTAAGGATCCGCTGTATCGATAAATGTTTCTAAACAGTTAAACAAAGTAGTCTAACCCAGTTTTGTGGATGAATGAAATAATTTTGTCCAAAAATATATTTTCATAAAAAAGGCTATATGTTTTGATGAAAGCTATGTTTTGAAAAAATTAATCCACTAATTAATTGTTGGATGTGCTAATCACTGTTTCAAATCTCGCAAATATCGCCCGAGATCTCCTCCGAGATCTCGTTTTGTGCTCCTTCCAAAATGAAACAGCAAATATCACTCTAAAGCTCCTTTCGAATATATTACCTGAGATATTGCAATATCAAATGATATAGCGACCGAGACGAAATACTGTAATATCGTCCGAGATCTTAGTTTTTTGGTTAAAATTTAAATTTTTGCCTGAACTAGAACTATAATTAAAAAACTCAAATCTAAGCATATCAATCTTTTGTTATTTTACGTTTTGCATGTTAAATGACTATATTATATGTTCATATATTTTTTACAATGCTTATGATTTTCGTATTCGTCTTTTTACATACATGTTACTTATGAAATTATGTATTTTATTGTTTATTTATGCTGAATTTTTCAATGTTTTGGATCCTTTTAATGTTTCCTATCTGACAATATTCCTGTTTTAAGCATGTTACGATTTACAGTATGAGTGATCTTTCGAAAATAAAGAATAATAATGTTATTTTGCATTTTAAGTTTAAGTTATTATGTTTTTGATAGCATTCATAAAAATCATTTTGTTAAAATATCATTTTTAACATATCATGTATCCCAAGATTATTCCGATATGAACTTTCAAACCCGAGATGAAAATCCGAGACGAACTCCCGAGTTAGACTCATCTCGTTCGGGATCTCCCCCGGTACGAGATCGAGTCTATAAAATCCCTGAGACGAAACGCGACCGATATCCGAGATTTAAAACCTAGGTGCTAATTAGTATAACTAATTAAGAAATTTAAATTCTGGACGATTTGGAAAATCGAGGCATGTGCTAAAAAGATTATAAAACTTTTTGGTAAAATGTTAAAATTGTAGGGTATAGATAACTATGGTCTATCTGGAATTAAACCTAAGATGATGAGTCGAAAACAAGCGAAAAAGATTTATGAGCAGATAAAAGAAGAAAATAGGTTGGACCTATGCAAGTATATTCGTAGCTATCCGAGAAAGGATAAGGATAAAGGAAAATTTATGGGTGTCTGCAGTTATAAAGAGGTATATTATGCAATCCTATGCCCAATGAATAAACATATAAAATTAAATAGTGGAGTTAACCAATAGAGCTCTAGGGTTAATAATTAAGGTATTGGTTAAGTATTTGACCATTAGTTCCGATTTTGATTTCGAGGACGAAATCATTTTATGTGGGGGAGAATATAACGACCAGGAAATTTGGAACTAATTTAAAATTTTCAAATTTCATAAAGATCGGAATTAATTTGTATTTGGGCAGGAATAAAATTAAAAAAAGTCCAAAAAGAATGAATTTTAGATTAAAAATAGTATGTTTACAAAAGAAGTAGTAGCAAACGAACTCAAATTTTGATGAAATCAGTTTCGTTAGATCCGGAATGACGAAATTAGGTAGCCAGCCAAGTTTCGTCAAAAAGGGCAGCCGTTAGATACGTTCAATTTGCAAAAGATTCAAATTTGAACTAAAACGGATGATTTTGAGGATATCTTGAGAATATAATATTGCTAAAATCTGAGACCACCTCCATTGGATCTGGAATAGTGAATTTTAGTACTCAGGGAAGTTTCGCGTAAAATGACATCTGTATGTGGAAATGGAAAAACAAAAGGCCAAAATTTGAACTAAAATTTGACGGTAATTGGAATTTGATTATCCTAACGGCAAAACTTGAACTTGAGGCCTATCCAGAAAAATCCAAAATAGGGATATTAGTTGAGTACCAGTTTTGGGAGTATAAGAGTTCATTGATAAAATGTTATTAACAAAAGAAAACTAAAATAATTTATTTGAAATAGTAAATGAATTCATATTTTAGATTTGTTTACAGAGGATTGAAGTACGTTAAAAACTGGACCAGAAAATATATGAAAAGTATTAATGTTTGATAGGCTAACAAGTGGTAGGAAAGTCGGTGAGAAACACATGAGAAAGCACACTTTTGGATAAGGATGAAAGTGGAAAAGGATGAATATAAGCCATCCATTTCTCTCCCCTTAGATTTGTGACAAGTCACCAATCCATGTGACTTTCTAAGCTATAAAAGACCTCCCCCTCCACTTTAATTTCCACTTTCCTTAATCCTTCTCCCTCTCCCTAATGCTCATGGCCATGGCCCCTTTTCATAAAAATAAAAAGAAACTAAAGGAAAGAAGAAAAGGGAAAAGGAATCCACTCTCTCACCATTTCCTCGACAACCCTATGGCCTAAATTTGCCACCACCTTCACCTAACAGCCACCACCTGCCATGGCCAACCCCCCCTCCAGTAAAAACGTGGGTCCCACTTGAGATCCGGATCCCATTCATCCAACAATCCAACCAATTTCTGCCTCCGGCTGAAATCTGCGAACCCGGACAGTAAAGCAGCCATAACTTTCTCATACGGAGACAAAATCGCGTGTTCTTGGCTGATTGGAATCGTGGGAATGAGTAATTCAACTTAAAGAATGATTTAGCAGCTAGAAAGCCACAGAAAATTTCATATTTGACAAAGAATATTTCGGATTTCATAAAAATCGAAGAAAAGTTGGATCTAGGAGCATCCGACCTTGTAACGAGAGCTAGGATGTCATAAGGTGAGAAAAACTAAACTTTTAAAGGGTTCTTGTTGCTTGATTTAATGATTTCTTGTAAGGTTTTGTTGAAATGTTCCTTAGAGTTTTGATGGTGAATTTATGGATGATTTGATGGTATATGATTGCTAAAAATCCCTAAATAGGTCTATGAAGTAAAAAATGGAAACTTGTTTGGAGTTTGAAGTGAAAACATTTATGTTAGGTTCTCAAAGTTGCACTTTGGTAGATCCATGCTTTGATTGAATTTTTACGGTAGGTTTGAGTCATTAGCAAGTGATTTGACATGGTTAAGGGTGTTAAATCCCTAAAGATTCAACCTTTATGTGAAATCATCTGTAAAGGTATGATCTTTAGGTGCAAATTTGTGTTATACATGAAAATATTAGATCTTTAATTGAAATTCAAGGATTTGGATTTTATGCGAATAATTTGTGGGTTAATAACTATGGTTTAAGTTGGTAAAAGAGAGATCGAACCCTTTTAGGTTCAATCTATATATGTAATTACATATTTTGGTAAAATCATTAAGTGTATATTCACAAATCATAAGGAGAACCAAGACCTTTTATTTAGAGTTATGAAGTTAGAACTTAATTTAATATTGCTTGGGTTGAAATCTACGGTTATGGAGATTAGAAACTTATAACATAGGTTTTAGCACCATAACATGCTTATGTTAAGATACGAATATCTAGCTAGTAAATATGAAATTATTATTCATGTTTGGAAGATGTTGGTGAATAGTAGTTTGTGTTTTAAGGAATTACAGTGTGGCATGATAAGTGTAAATGAAACACCCTACCTTCGTTAAGGTCACTCACAAAGGGAATGCCTTAACTTTGGTGGAGCATTTTAGGTAAAAGATGCAGATAATTACAAGACAGACAAATAAAGTCATTTATAAATAATATGGTTCAGTCAAGCTTTTACAACAGTTATCTCAATCATACTTAAACGTAATACATAGAACTTCTGTCTTGATTCAAAAACATCCAAATATAAAAGAAGCATAAAAATAACAACGATATTCCCCAATAAAGCGTGAACCAGCCATAGCAGTGGAAGAGAGAGTCCAAAGCAATACATCTACTTTCTTTAAGTTAGAAATAATCTGATATGAGCTGAAGTATTCCCTCCCTGCGGACCTGGGGAGGGAAACGGAAGGAAAGCCTGGGAGGGAAACCGAAGGAAAGAAGACGAAAGAAAATGGGTCAGACATGAGTCTGGTAAGTCTAGTGACAATTTAGCATGTAAACAAGAAAAGGGTTATGACATGAATAAACTGAATCTAGGACATCACACTAGAAATAAGATAATAAGGCTGAATATGCTATCGCACCCATTTTACTTCTCTGCACCACCTAACTAGTGTCCCAACTAGTAATCTGTATAAAATGATAACGTGATCCCAATCCCCGTAATTGTGGTAGCCTTCAGGTGTACATCTATTGTGAGGATTCTGCCTCAATCAGCCTAATTGCCATGAACATGTTAGATGTACCCTTACTACCCTATCGATCGGCTCCTTACCTGCATTAATGTTCCATGTGTCTGTGTCAATCGACCCTCTCTTGCGTGTAGATACCCTGTGCTGGTCTCACCATTAGGTGTATCAATCCTCATGGTAGCGACCTGACACGATTGAAGATGTATAGTGTATAACTACTGGTACTCAGTGCTTGCTTTTTCCCACTTCGGAGTACGTGCACGCCCATAAATCGTCGGAACCTACGCTGACGTACTCCCTGCCGCTGTTTTGATCGCTTATAATCAGCCCAGTAATCGTGCCCCACCCTGCCTAGTTTCAGGATACCATGATACAACTATGTGGGTTACTGCTGAAATGGCTCCCCATTACTAGGGTTTCCTGCTGGTTAAGTTTGTGGGCCTATATATACAAATATTACCCACCTAACACGAGATGTACTTAACCCTCCCACCGATTCTAGCATGTTTTCTTAACGGCAAAGTTTGTGGGCCTATATGTACTAATATTACCCCCTACACAAGATGTACTTAACCCTACCATCGATTCAAGCATGTTTATTTAACGGTTAAGTTTGTGGGCCTATATTTTCTAATATTACCCACCAACCCGATATGTACTTAACCCTCCCGCATATTATGTCATATTGGTTAAGTGTTGTCCATTCATGTTAACTTAACCTACCCAGTCATCGTGTCATGTTGGTTAAGTGTTTCTTATTAACTTAACCTCGTTCGTTCATCAAGTTATATTGGTTAAGTGTTTTTTTGTTAACTTAACCCTATGTGTCCATCATGTTGTATTGGTAATTGCCATCAATCAATTCAAGTTAACTTAATCCACCTGCTTGCCATGTTACTTTGGTTGAGTATTGCGTTCTAGTGTCAACTTAATCTTACCACAAATCAAGTTATATTAGTTAAGTGTTGCCCTCTTGTTTTAACTTAACCTTACCGCAAATCAAGTTATATTGGTTAAGTGTTGCCCTCTTGTTTAAACTTGACCTTACCACAACTCAAGTTATATTGGTTAAGTGCTTCTTATCACTTAACCCTACCCATTCATCATGTTGTACTGTTTAAGTGTTCCCTATTAACTTAACCCTGGTCGTTCATCTTGTTATATTGGTTAAGTGTTACATTAATTAACTTAAACCTACCATTCCTTTCTTAGCTTTAACTCATTCATTAAAGCACCAACCACTCACATTAGACAGGTATTGTTGCGGTTACTGGATGTGTTGGGCGGTTCCGGGCAGTTTTACACCGCGACTTAGTCTAACCTAGGGTTCTTTTGGGCTTGATGCACTAACCTCTCACATTAGATATATATTGTTACGGTTGCTGGATGTGTCGGGCTGTTCCGGGCAATCTTACACCGTAACTCAATCTAACCTCGGGTTAGGCATATTTATCATTTCTAAATTTACATATTTACCTTCTATATCTATATGTAAATTATTATCATTCAACTCATGCCCAAATTCTCTCTAAATTATGTTCATAATTTTAGGTTTATAAATTATACCATTTCAATGACACTAATCATTTAAAATATGCCAATAACATGTAACTTCATGTTTTTCCCAACGTTACCCCTGCTAAACATTCGCATAAATTTCATAGAACGTTAGGCTTCGCAATTTAGCCTAACTCAAAATCAAGAGGGGAAAAGGAAGAGACACGTAGCATTCAAGACAAGCATAATATGGATCCAACATATGTCACATATATTTGGCAAAGAATAATTATATGTTTAATTATGAACTTGCAATTTTGAACCTAATCAACATAAACCATAAGCATATGGATGGGAGTTTACATAGAACTACACAATTCCAATTAGTCATATAAAGGTGAACTTGCATTTTTGGATCTAATTAACATGGGTCTTAAACATACGAAATTACCCAAATCCAACTAGGCATGTAAATGCAAACTTTTACTTTGGGTCCAATGAACATAAACCTTAAGCATATAGAATTGCACAAGTTCAACTAGACATGTGAATGTAAACTTTAATTTGGTTCCAATAATCATGAATCTTAAACATATGGAATTACGCAGGTTTAACAAGGCATGTAAATATGAACTTTTATCTTGAATCAAACAAATATGAATCTTAAGCATATGGTTTTACACAATCTTAACAAGGCATGTAAACATGAGCTTTAATTTTGGATCCACTTTTCATAGATCTAAATGTGAATCTAAACATAATACACGTCTTAGCCTAACAACTTGCATGATTCAATAAACATAGATCTAAAAACATAATACATGTCTTAGCCTATTAACTTGCATGATTTAATAAACATAGATCTAAATGTAGATCTAAATAACTTGCATGATTCAATAATCATAGGTCTAAATGTAGATCTAAATAACTTGCGTGATTCAATAAACATAGATCTAAACAACTTGGATGATTCAATAAACATAGTTCTAAATGTAGATCTAAACAACTTGCATGTTACATAACATGAAAAAGTCACCATATTTACATAATATACGATTGGTTTAACATCAACATATAACCATAATAATCTCACAAGCATATACGATAGAATCGTTACAAGAGTACGCATAAATCAGCATTGTCATTATCTTACAACTAGGAATTACTCTAGTTTTCATTTTATTACAAATCACAACTTTTAATCTTTCACTTCTAAATAATAACAGGACTTACAAACAAAAGAAAGTCTTGTTTTGTGGGATCTATATTCTGAAATTGAATAGCTCTCCTTTTTTGTAGACATTGAATTCTCTTAGTTGATTTAGATTTGATTTGTAATTCCAAACTTGCTTTCTAGTTGAATGAGAATGGCGGCTACTCTAGGTTGAGTGTTGACTGCATGACGGTCTTAGGAATATTTTTGTGTGGCTTAGGGTTTAAATTTAGGTTGCTTATATAGAAGTTTGATTTAATAGGAGCCGTCAAATCAACCTAGGGTAAATCAAAGCCATTCAAATCTAAGAGAACCAATCAGAACTTGCCACACAAGCCCTAACGACACACCAAATTGTCACACAAAGAAACATGTCAGATTTCATATCTGACCCGAGGGGGAGGTCGACCCCTAGGTTGACCTGTATATGGGGAGGTCGACCCCCTGGTCGACCTGTCCTGGGGTAGGTCGACCCCCAGGTCGACCTGCCTTGGTATTTAATTTTTTGAATTGTTTTATATAAATTTCTGAAAGTTCCGAAGGCCATAACTTCTTCATTCGAAGTCCGATTTTCGAAAACTTGGACTCTATTCCAAGTAGAATTTTGAGACGAACGCAATGGCGAAACCCATTTCACCTATTTCTCACATTTGTGATTAATTATTCTTTATATCATTACTTTACTATTCTCAGAAAATACAGCGGGTTACATTCTCCCCTCCTTATAGGATTTCGTCCCCGAAATCTTCAAGTTAAGTAGAATGTATATCCTACCATCCAATCATCCATCAATTCAACCACCAAACACAAGCATCCATTGTCCTTAAAAATATTTCTAATGCCTTCATGGTCATATGCATAGTGTGTGTACATGTCCTTGTCTAATGCAAAATCAGGTAGTCTACTGATTCAGCTGACCTCCTCAATGTGAATTATGTCAGTGCCATGAGTTCATCATGTATGCAATTATTCCTAATCGTACTTTATAACTTCTACAGAGTGCACAATCATTCATACAAATGCAACATCCGTATGATAACACATCAAGTTTCAGTTCATATGTATAAAAATTCACTCATGCATATGCAATATGAAAGTGACTGAGCCGATCTAGTGCCTAATGTGTGTATATGCATCCACGAGCAACCACTTGCAACCACCAATCATTACATGTTTCAAGCACATGTTTACATCCATTGGCTTCTACCTAAGGATTGAAGATATGACCTAGAGGATATTCCTAAAAAGATAGAAACAAACATGCATAGAATTCCTAGAAAAAGAGATCAAGGATATACCCTCAAGAAAAAGAGTATGATGCGCGTGTCTTATCTTTAGTCTCCCACGTCGCATCTTCTTGAGCTTCACTCCACTGTACCTTAACTAATTTAACTTCACAGTTGCAAAGCTTCTTGACCTCCATTTCCAAAACTCACTAGTAAAAATAGGACCTCGATCACTTACTATGCTAGAGGGTATCCAATGTAGTCGAACTATCTTCCCAAGATAAACAGGTGTGAGCCAAGATACCAAGTGTATATACTAAGATGATTAGAGGTCTCTCCTCTACTTAGCTTATCCATAATGTCACAAATATGAGGGTCAAAAGATAAAGGTTGCTATGTACTTTTTACCTCTCTTAAGGTCAGTCTTACTTTAGGGCGCCTGCCACAACCACTTATTTCTCACGCAAACCATCGTAGTCGAACTCGACATCCCTCAAGTACAAACCCTAAAGGCCTGAATCAATATCAAACAAGCACCCAAGGAATACCTCCTCCGAATTTGGACAATTTACGTGAGATGATACTAGCAAAACAATCAAACAATTGAGCACTTAACCGACTCTGGCTATCCTTGCCAATCTTGCTCCAAAACTATCATTGATCGCATAACTGGCTTTGCATTGTCAACTAGATATATGCGGAAGTCTATCTCGAGTTTTAGGGGGGAAATCCCTAACCTAATCAAAACATCTTGCGTACTCATGGACTACTACATCGGATCGAAAATCGTCGACAGATACATAAAGTGATTCTAGGTAGCTAAGACAAATTGATCCCTTAGGATCGCACGAAATCTCGAGGGTATTCCCGAGGCAAGTCGAAAGTCTAACTACCCTCCTTTCACAATTACTAGCTAACCAATCCATGCCTAGAATCAAACCATAGGCCATGAAACCAAAAACATAAGTATCTCAAATCCTTACAAACCAAAGATAAATGAGCCAAACCACAAAATAGATTTGAGACAATAATGGGATCTACTACTATACAAGTACTAAGGTGCAAAGACTCAACTATGGAAGCAGATATAAATGAATGTGAAGCGCTAAAATCAAAAGAGTAATAACAGGATGATCAGAAAGGAAAACTAAACTCTTTCAACAGAAACCTTACTACCTCTCTCTTAGGTACGCTGGCAGTGAGAGTACGCATTTGTTCTCCTAAAAATCCTGTCATTTGTTCTTGCCCTTGTCCTTAATTATACGACCTAGTATACCCTAATAAAGATACTTCCTCTTGTCTTAGGTTTTACTATTTTTTCCTCCCCTCCTTTGTGAACCCTGTCTATATCCATGAGTTCTTCATCTTTGGGTTGTGGTCCTAAGCCAAACTCCCTCGTTCTTATCTTTGCCATCCTTGTGTAATTTGTTGATAGGTCTCTTGAAAGCTGCCTCCATCGCATGGAAAATCCTACAAAGCGTGAAAGAAAATTAGCCGTAGGTGGAACTACAGCAGATATAGATGGAAGTTGGGCACTTCTTTGCCCTTTGACAGATATCGTAGTCATATCAAGCCTACGTAACCATGCCGTGATGAGGGCACCTCCGAGAAAGCTAGGAGCCCCGGAGATTAAGGAAAGAAGGAAACAAGGATTCAAACAGAGGATCAAAAGATAGTGCATATGTCTTTGGGGAATATGTCTTTAAAACAAAACTTTTCTTTTGAAAATGCTTTTTTTAAAACCGTTTTGAAAATAATTTTTCAAATCATTTATCTGATCCGGTAACCTTCAGCTCTGATACCAAGTGAAACACCCCACTCCGTTAAGGTCACACACAAAGGGAATGTCTTAACTTTGGTGGAGCATTTTAGGTAAAGATGTAGATAAATTACAAGACAGACAAATAAAGTCATTTTATATATAATATGGTTCGGTCAAGCTTTTACAACAATTATCTCAATCATACTTAAAAGTAATACATAGAACTTCTGTCTTGATTCAAAAACTTCCTAATGTAAAAGAAGCATAAAAATAACAATGATATTCACCAATGAAGCGTGAACCAGCCATAGAAGTGGAAGGGAGAATCCAAAGCAATACATCTACTTTCTTCAAGCTGGAAATGATCCGATCTAAGCTGAAGTATTCCCTCCCTGCGGACCTAGGGGGAGGGGTAAACGGAAGGAAAGAAGACGAAAGAAAATGGGTCAGACATGAGTCTGGTAAGTCCAGTGACTATTTAGCATGTAAACAAGAAAAGGTTTATGACATGAATAAACCGAATCTAGAACATCACCCTAGAAATAAGATAATAAGGCTGAATATGATATCGCACCCATTTTACTTCTCTACACCACATAACTAGTGTCCCAACTAGTAATCTGTATAAAATGATAACGTGATCCCAATCCTCGTAATTGTGGTAGCCTTTAGATGTACATCTGTCGTGAGGATTCCACCTCAATCTGCCTAATTGCCATGAACATGTTAGATGTACCCTTACTACCCTATCGATCGGCTACTTACTTGCATTAATGTTCCATGTGTCTGTGTCAATCTGTCCTCTCTTGCATGTAGATACCCTGTGTTGGTTTCCCCATAAGGTGTATCAGTCCTTATGCAAGCGACCCGACCTGATTCAACATGCACAGTGTATAACTACTGGTACTCAGTGCCTGCTTTTTCCCACTCCGGAGCATGTGCATGCCCGTAAACCGTCGGAACCTACACTGACGTACCTTCTGCCGCTGTTTTGACCGCTTATAATCATCCCAGTAATCGTGCCCCACCCTGCCTAGTTTCAGGGTACCATGATACATCTATATAGGATACTGCTGAAATGGGTCCCTGTTACTAGGGTTTCCTGCTAGTTAAGTTTGTGGGCCTATATATACAAATGTTACCCACCTACACGAGATGTATTTAACCCTCCCACCGGTTCTAGCATGTTTTCTTAACGGTTAAGTTTGTGGGCCTATATGTACTAATATTACCCACCAACACGAGACGTGCTTAACCCTCCCATCGATTCAAGCATGTTTATTTAACGGTTAAGTTTGTGGGCCTATATTTTCTAATATTACCCACCAGCCTGATATGTACTTAACCCTCCCGAACATTATGTCATATTGGTTAAGTGTTGTCCATTCATGTTAACTTAACCTACCCAGTCACCGTGTCATGTTGGTTAAGTGTTTCTTATTAATTTAACCCCGTTCGTTCATCAAGTTATATTAATTAAGTGTTTTCTTGTTAACTTAACCCCACGTTTTCATCATGTTGTATTGGTTAAGTGTCGTCAATCAATTCAAGTTAACTTAACCCACCTACTTGCCATATTACTTTGGTTAAGTGTTGCCTTCTTGTGTCAACTTAACCGTACCACAAATCAAGTTATATTCGTTAAGTGTTGCCCTCTTGTTTTAACTTAACCTTACCATAAATCAAGTTATATTGGTAAAGTGTTGCCCTCTTGTTTTAACTTAACCTTACCAAAAATCAAGTTATATTGGTTAAGTGTTGCCCTCTTGTTTTAACTTAACCTTACCACAAATCAAGTTATATTGGTTAAGTATTGCCCTCTTGTTTTAACTTTACCTTACCACAAATCAAGTTATATTGGTTAAGTGCTTCATATTACTTAACCCTACCCATTCATCATGCTATACTGGTTAAGTGTTACCTATTAACTTAACCCTAGTCATTCATCTTGTTATATTGGTTAAGTGTTACCATAATTAACTTAAACCTACCATTCCTTTCTTAATTAACTTAACCCTATTAACTTAACCCTAGTCATTCATCTTGTTATATTGGTTAAGTGTTACCTTAATTAACTTAAACCTGTCATTCAAGTCATGCCCAATTTTTCTCTAAATCATGTTCATAATTTTAGGTATGTAAATTATACTATTTCAATGCCACTAATCATTTAAAATATGCCAATAACATGTAACTTCAAGTTTTTCCCAACGTTACCCCTGCTAAACATTCGCATAAATTTCATAGAATGTTAGGCTTCGCAATTTAGCCTAACTCAAAATCAAGAAGGGAAAAGGAAGAGACACGTAGCATTCAAGACAAGCATAATATGGATCCAACATATGTCACATAAATTTGGCATAGAATAAATATATGTTTAATTATGAACTTGCAATTTTGAACCTAATCAACATGAACCATAAGCATACGGATGGGAGTTTACATATAACTACACAATTCCAATTAGCCATATAAAGGTGAACTTGCATTTTTGGATCTAATTAACATGGGTCTTAAACATACGAAATTACCCAAATCCAACTAGGCATGTAAATGCAAACTTTTACTTTGGGTCCAATGAACATAAACCTTAAGCATCTAGAATTGCACAAGTTCAACTAGACATATGAATGTAAACTTTAATTTGGTTCCAATAATCTTGAATCTTAAACATATGGAATTATGCAGGTTTAACAAGGCATGTAAATATGAACTTTTATCTTGAATCCAACAAATATGAATCTTAAGCATATGGTTTTACACAAGCTTAACAAGGCATGTAAACATGAGCTTTAATTTTGGATCCACTTTTCATAGATCTAAATGTGAATCTAAACATAATACATGTCTTAGCCTAACAACTTGCATGATTCAATAAACATAGATCTAAAAACATAATACATGTCTTAGCCTAATAACTTGCACGATTTAATAAACATAGATCTAAATGTAGATCTAAATAACTTGCATGATTCAATAATCATAGATCTAAATGTAGATCTAAATAACTTGTGTGATTCAATAAACATAGATCTAAACAACTTGCATTATTCAATAAACATAGATCTAAATGTAGATCTAAACAACTTGCATGTTACATAACATGAAAAAGTCACCATATTTGCATAATATACGATTGGTTTAACATCAACATATAACCACAATAATCTCACAAGCATATACGATAGAATCGTTACAAGAATATGCATAAATCATCATTGTCATTATCTTACAACTAGGAATTACTCTAGTTTTCATTTTATTACAAATCACAACTTTTAATCCTTCACTTCTAAATAATAACAGGACTTACAAACAAAAGAAAGTCTTGTTTTGTGGGATCTATATTCTGAAATTGAATAGCTCTCCTTTTTTGTAGACGTTGAATTCTCTTAGTTGAATTAGATTTGATTTGTAATTCCTTACTTGCTTTCTAGTTGAATGAGAATGGCGGCTACTCTAGGTTGAGTGTTGACTGCATGACGGTCTTAGGAATATTTTTGTGTGACTTAGGGTTTAGATTTAGGTTGCGTATATAGAAGTTTGATTTAATAGGAGCCGTCAAATCAACCCAGGGTAAATCAAAGCCATTCAAATCTAAGAGAACCGACCAAAACTTGCCACACAAGCCCTAACGACACACCAAATTGTCACACAAAGAAACATGTCAGATTTCAGATCTGACCCGAGGGGGAGGTCGACCCCAGGTTGACCTGTATATGGGGAGGTCGACTCCCTGGTCGACCCCCTGGTCGACCTGTCCTGGGGTAGGTCGACCTCCAGGTTGACCTGCCTTGGTATTTAATTTTTTGAATTGTTTTATATAAATTTCTGAAAGTTCCGAAGGCCATAACTTCTTCATACGAAGTCCGATTTTCGAAAACTTGGACTCTATTCCAAGTAGAATTTTGAGACGAACGCAATGGCGGAACCCATTTCACCTATTTCTCACATTTGTGAATAATTATTCTTTAAATCATTACTTTAATATTCTCAGAAAATACAGGGGGTTACATTCTCCCCTCCTTATAGGATTTCGTCCCCGAAATCTTCAAGTTAAGAAGAATGTATATCCTACCATCCAATCATCCATCAAATCAACCACCAAACACCGGCATCCATTGTCCTTAAAAATATTTCTAATGCCTTCATGATCATATGCATAGTGTGTGTACATGTCCTTATCTAATGCAAAATCAGGCGGTCTACTGATTCAGCTGACCTCCTCAACGCGAATTATGTCAGTGCCATGAGTTCATCATGTATGCAATTATTCCTAATCGTAATTTATAACTTCTACAGAGTGCACAATCATTCATACAAATGCAACATCCGTATGATAACACATCAAGTTTCAGTTTATATGTATAAAAATTCACTCATGCATATGCAATATGAAAGTGACTGAGCCGATCTAGTGCCTAATGTGTGTATATGCATCCACGAGCAACCACTTGCAACCACCAATCATTACATGTTTCAAGCACATGTTTACATCCATTGGCTTCTACCTAAGGATTGAAGATATGACCTAGAGGATATTCCTAAAAAGATAGAAACAAACATGCATAGAATTCCTAGAAAAAGAGATCAAGCATATACCCTCAAGAAAAAGAGTATGATGCGCGTGTCTTATCTTTAGTCTCCCACGTCACATTTTATTGAGCTTCACTCCACTGTACCTTAACTAATTTAACTTCACAGTTGCAAAGCTTCTTGACCTCCATTTCCAAAACTCACTAGTAAAAATAGGACCTCGATCACTTACTATGCTAGAGGGTATCCAATGTAGTCGAACTATCTTCCCAAGATAAATAGGTGTGAGCCAAGATACCAAGTGTATATACAAAGAAGATTAGAGGTCTCTCCTCTACTTAGCTTATCCATAATGTCACAAATATGAGGGTCTAAAGTTAAAGGTTGCTATGTACTTTTTACCTCTCTCAAGGTCAGTCTTACTTTAGGGCGCCGGCCACAACCACTTATTTCTCACGCAAACCATCGTAGTCGAACTCGACATCCCTCAAGTACAAACCCTAAAGGCTTAAACCAATATCAAACAAGCACCCAAGGAATACCTCCTCCGAATTTGGACAATTTACGTGAGATGATACTAGCAAAACAATCAAACAATTGAGCACTTAACCGACTCTGGCTATCCTTGCCAATCTTGCTCCAAAACTATCATTGATCACATAACTGGCTTTGCATTGTCAACTAGATATATGTGGAAGTCTATCTCGAGTTTTAGGGGGGAAATCCCTAACCTAATCAAAACATCTTGCGTACTCATGGACTACTACATCGGATCGAAAATCGTCGACAGATACATAAAGTTATTCTAGGTAGCTAAGACAAATTGATCCCTTAGGATCGCACGAAATCTCGAGGGTATTCCCGAGGCAAGTCGAAAGTCTAACTACCCTCCTTTCACAATTACTAGCTAACCAATCCATGCCTAGAATCAACCCATAGGCCATGAAACCAAAAACATAAGTATCTCAAATCTTCACAAACCAAAGATAAATGAGCCGAACCACAAAATAGATTTGAGACAATAATGGGATCTACTACTATACAAGTACTAAGGTGCAAAGACTCAACTATGGAAGCAGATATAAACGAATGTGAAGCGCTAAAATCAAAAGAGTAATAACAGGACGACCAAAAAGGAAAACTAAACTCTTTTAACAGAAACCTTACTACCTCTCTCTTAGGTACGCTGGCAGTGAGAGTACGTATTTGTTCTCTTGAAAATCCTGTCATTTGTTCTTGCCCTTGTCCTTAATTATACGACCCGTTATACCCTAATAAAGATACTTCCTCTTGTCTTAGGTTTTACTATTCTTTCCTCCCCTCCTTTGTGAACCCTGTCTATATCCATGAGTTCTTCATCTTTGGTTTGTGCTCCGTTGCCAAACTCCATCGTTCTTATCTTTTCCATCCTTGTGTAACTTGTTGACAGGTCTCTTGAAAGCAGCCTCTATCGCATGGAAAATCCTATAAAGCTAGAAAGAAAATTAGCCGCAGGTGGAACTACAGCGGCTATAGATGGAAGTTGGGCACTTCTTCGCCCTTTGACAGATATCGTAGTCTTATCAAGCCTACGAAACCATGCCGTGATGCGGGCACCTCTGAAAAAGCTAGGAGCCCCGGAGATTAAGGAAAGAAGGAAACAAGGATTTAAACAGAGGATCAAAAGATAGTGCATATGGCTTTGGGGAATATGTCTTTAAAACAAAACTTTTCTTTTGAAAATGCTTCTTTTAAAACCGTTTTGAAAATAATTTTTCAAATCTTTTATCTGATCCGGTAACCTTCAGCTCTAATACCAAGTAAAACACCCCACTCCGTTAAGGTCACTCACAAAGGGAATGTCTTAACTTTGGTGGAGCATTTTAGGTAAAGATGCAGATAAATTACAAGACAGACAAATAAAGTCATTTTATAAATAATATGGTTCAGTCAAGCTTTTACAACAGTTATCTCAATCATACTTAAAAGTAATACATAGAAATTCTGTCTTGATTCAAAAACTTCCAAATGTAAAAGAAGCATAAAAATAACAATGATATTCCCCAATGAATCGTGAACCATCCATAGCTGTGGAAGGGAGAATCCAAAGCTATACATCTACTTTCTTCAAGCTGGAAATGATCCGATCTAAGCTGAAGTATTCCCTCCCTGCGGACCTAGGGGGAGGGGGAAACGGAAGGAAAGAAGATGAAAGAAAATGGGTCAGACATGAGTCTTGTAAGTCCAGTGACTATTTAGCATGTAAACAAGAAAAGGTTTATGACATGAATAAACTGAATCTAGAACATCACCCTAGAAATAAGATAATAAGGCTGAATATGCTATCACACCCATTTTACTTCTCTACACCACATAACTAGTGTCCCAATTAGTAATCTGTATAAAATGATAACGTGATCCCAATCCTCGTAACTGTGGTAGCCTTTAGATGTACATCTGTCGAGAGGATTCCACCTCAATCAGCCTAATTGCCATGAACGTGTTAGATGTACCCTTACTACCCTATCGATCGGCTACTTACTTGCATTAATGTTCCATGTGTCTGTGTCAATCGGTCCTCTCTTGCATGTAGATACCCTGTGCTGGTCCCACCATAAGGTGTATCAGTCCTTATGCTAGCGACCCGACATGAATCAAGATGCACAGTGTATAACTACTAGTACTCAGTGCCTGCTTTTTCCCACTCCGAAGCATGTGCATGCTCGTAAACCGTCGTAACCTACATTGACGTACCTCCTGCCGTTGTTTTGACCGCTTATAATCAGCCCAGTAATCGTGCCCCACCCTGCCTAGTTTCAGGGTACCATGATACATCTATATAGCATACTGCTGAAATGGGTCCCCGTTACTAGGGTTTCCTGCTAGTTAAGTTTGTGGGCCTATATATACAAATGTTACCCACCTACACGAGATGTATTTAACCCTCCCACCGGTTCTAGCATGTTTTCTTAACGGTTAAGTTTGTGGGCCTATATGTACCAATATTACCCACCAACACGAGATGTGCTTAACCCTCCCATCGATTCAAGCATGTTTATTTAACGGTTAAGTTTGTGGGCCTATATTTTCTAATATTACCCACCAACCCGATATGTACTTAACCCTCCCGAACATTATGTCATATTGGTTAAGTGTTGTCCATTCATGTTAACTTAACCTACCCAGTCACCGTGTCATGTTGGTTAAGTGTTTCTTATTAATTTAACCCTGTTCTTTCATCAAGTTATATTAGTTAAGTGTTTTCTTATTATTTTAACCCCGCGTGTTCATCATGTTGTATTGTTTAAGTGTCATCAATCAATTCAAGTTAACTTAACCCACCTACTTGCCATGTTACTTTGGTTAAGTGTTGCCTTCTTGTGTCAACTTAACCGTACCACAAATCAAGTTATATTGGTTAAGTGTTGCCCTCTTGTTTTAACTTAACCTTACCATAAATCAAGTTATATTGTAAAGTGTTGCCCTCTTGTTTTAACTTAACCTTACCACAAATCAAGTTATTTTGGTTAAGTGTTGCCCTCTTGTTTTAACTTAACCTTACCACAAATCAAGTTATATTGGTTAAGTATTGCCCTCTTGTTTTAACTTTACCTTACCACAAATCAAGTTATATTGGTTAAGTGCTTCATATTACTTAACCCTACCCATTCATCATGCTATACTGGTTAAGTGTTTCCTATTAACTTTACCCTAGTCATTCATCTTGTTATATTGGTTAAGTGTTACCTTAATTAACTTAAACCTACCATTCCTGCCTTAGCTTTAATTCATTCATTAAAGCATCAATCACTCACATTAGACAGGTATTATTGCGGTTATGGGATGTGCCGGGCGGTTCCGGGCAGTTTTACACCGCAACTCAGTCTAACCTCGTGTCCTTTTGGGCTTGATGCACTAACGTCTCGCATTAGATATATATTGTTACAGTTGCTGGATGTGTCGGGCGGTTCCAGGCAGTCTTACATCGTAACTCAATCTAACTTCGGGTTAGGCATGTTTGTCTTATCTAAATTTACATATTTACCTTCTATATTTATATGTAAATTATTGTCATTCAAGTCATGCCCAATTTCTCTCTAAATTATGTTCATAATTTTAGGTATGTAAATTATACCATTTCAATGCCACTAATCATTTAAAATATGCCAATAACATGTAACTTCAAGTTTTTCCCAACGTTACCCCTGCTAAACATTCGCATAAATTTCATAGAATGTTAGGCTTCGCAATTTAGCCTAACTCAAAATCAAGAGGGGAAAAGGAAGAGACACGTAGTATTCAAGACAAGCATAATATGGATCCAACATATGTCACATAAATTTGGCATAGAACAAATATATGTTTAATTATGAACTTGCAATTTTGAACCTAATCAACTTGAACCATAAGCATATGGATGGGAGTTTACATAGAACTACACAATTCCAATTAGTCATATAAAGGTGAACTTGCATTTTTGGATCTAATTAACATGGGTCTTAAACAAACGAAATTACCCAAATCCAACTAGGCATGTAAATGCAAATTTTTACTTTGGGTCCAATGAACATAAACCACAAGTTCAACTAGACATATAAATGTAAACTTTAATTTGGTTCCAATAATCATGAATCTTAAACTTATGGAATTACACAGGTTTAACAAGGCATGTAAATATGAACTTTTATCTTGGATCCAAAAAACATGAATCTTAAGCTAATGGTTTTACACAAGTTTAACAAGGCATGTATATAGGAGCTTTAATTTTGGATCCACTTTTCATAGATCTAAATGTGAATCTAAACATAATACATGTCTTAGCCTAACAACTTGCATGATTCAATAAACATAGATCTAAATGTAGATCTAAACATAATACATGTCTTAGCCTAATAACTTGCATGATTTAATAAACATAGATCTAAATGTAGATCCAAATAACTTGCATGATTCAACAGTCATAGATCTAAATAACTTGCGTGATTCAATAAACATAGATCTAAATAACTTGCATGATTCAATAAACATAGATCTAAATGTAGATCTAAACAACTTGCATGTTACATAACATGAAAAAGTCACCATATTTACATAATATACGATTGGTTTAACATCAACATATAACCACAATAATCTCACAAGCATATACGATAGAATCGTTAGAAGAATATGCATAAATCAGCATTGTGATTATCATACAACTAGGAATTTCTCTAGTTTATTACAATTCATAACTTTTAATCGTTCACATCTAAATAATAACAGGACTTACAAACAAAAGAAAGTCTTGTTTTGTGGGATCTATATTCTGAAATTGAATAGCTCTCCTTGTTGTAGACGTTGAATTCTCTTAGTTGAATTAGATTTGTAATTCCTAACTTGCTTTCTAGTTGAATGAGAATGGAGGATACTCTAGGTTGAGTGTTGACTGCATGACAGTCTTGGGAATATTTTTGTGTGGCTTACGGTTTAGATTTAGGTTGCTTATATAGAAGTTTGAATTAATAGGAGCCGTCAGATCAACCCAGGGTAAATCAAATCCATTCAAATCTAAGAGAACCAACCAGAACTTGCCACACAAGCCCTAATGACACAGCAGATCGTCACACAAAGAAACACGTCAGATTTCAGATCTGACCCGAGGGGGAGGTCGACCCCCAGGTCGACCTATATATAGGGAGGTCGACCCCCTGGTCGACCTGGCCTGGGGTAGGTCGACCCCCAGGTCGACCTGCCCTGGTATTTAATTTTTTGAATTGTTTTTATATAAATTTCTGAAAGTTACAAGGGCCATAACTTCTTCATACGAAGTCCTATTTTCGAAAACTTGGACTTTATTCCAAGAAGAATTTCGAGACGAACACAATGGCGCAACCCATTTCACCTATTTCTCACATTTGTAATTAATTATTCTTTAATTCGTTACTTTAATATTCTCAGAAAATGTTGGGTGTTACAGTAAATGATCAAGGCATTTGTCGAAAGTAGGGCCTTGTGGTTGAAGACCAAAGCATGGCTTAAATGCGTAGCTTTTTGTATGACGTAACCTCACAGACCTCACAACCCTGAATGAGCCAAAACAGGATTATAGAGCACAGGGTAGGGACTTAACGTTCCATCTAGAAAAAGGTAAAGCCATGGTATGGAGCCCAGGCATTTACTTATGTGGTTTGTTGGATGAGGCGCTTCGGACTTGCCGCTCTAAGGGAGCCAGACGGGATCCTGGAACCTAGCTGGGGGTTCCGAATCGGAGTTGGAAGTTCCTTAGCCTAGACTCATTGATGGAAATCCAACATCCAGTATGAAACCCTTTACGATTTTTAAGTTGTATACCTATGTAGCCAACATAGTGGGATGAGGCACTATGCAAGCTAAGATTCAGAAGTTTATTTTCGAAAGGATTTTTCAAACCCAAGTCATTATAATAATATCAAATGTTTTTGTTTTGAACTATATCAAGCATATTTTGCGATTATTAGGCAAACCCCTATCCTTTGGTGTGCGCTTTCATTGTGTGATGGGATCAGGAGCTTATAATCGTTCATTTTTCTAAAGTCGCGTTTTCAAAATCTAGTTTATGGTTGTTGTGATTGTGCACATATCCTTGGGAGGAATCCCGTTCCGTGATATGCGGCGTGGTCCCGAGATACCTTATTCAAAATAAGGCTAAGAGATTAGTTAATAAAGTTTTCTCACACTAGTCCCATGACTGACTTGTAGTTTGTTTTTCCCATGCAAACTGTGGGTGCCCACACTTTCCACGTGGGAAGTCTGTTAGTTTGTTTTTCAGTTTTCGAGATCGGGTTTAAGCTTGAAGACTTGTAGTTCCAGAGAGAGCTGGAGTTTCATATGAAGGCTGGACGTACTCTATTATCGGTATATTATGTTAAGTCTACTGGGAGTATTGGTATGTAAAATCTGATTTTTATTCAAAAATGTTCAAGCTGCAATAATATATTCTTATTATATTTTATCTGTTCCATTGTGAGCTTTGTATTCCACTGTGTTTGCTCTGATAAACCCTAACGAAACGTACTTTTGCTTACCTTGAATCGATGTGGATTTGGTTTTTGGTCAGTTTGAAGTGAGTGGAAGTGCGGGTCGTCATATTATTGGAATCGACAATGTATGTAATTCTTAAACTCCTACTATTTCTGATGTTTTATTAGTTAGGAATCTAAAAGACAACTTGCTAAGTATAAGTCAACTTTGTGGTAATGGTTATAAGTTAAACTTTGAAAAGGATAAATGTTTTATAGAAGACAGGAATTCGAAAAGTAATATTCGAGGGAGATAGAAAAAAAAATCTATATATTGGGTCTGAAAATCTCCAGCGATAATCTACGTCTTTAGGACAATACAAGTGACACCAGGATCTAACATAAGAGGTTTGGTCATATAAATTTCAAACACATATCTAGGATTTCTAAACTAGATTCAATTAAAGGGCTAGCCAAAACGAAATTTAAATTTAATAACTTATACGAAGCTTGTCAATTTGGAAAATTAAAGAGAAGTTCATTCAAATCAAAAGAGGAAATTACTACCTCGGAACCATTAGAGTTAATTCACATGGATTTATTTGGTCCATCTCAAATTCAATCGATAAAACATAATAGATATGTTTATGTAATAGTCGATGATTTTTCTGGATTTACTTGAACCTTGTTTCTTAAAAATAAAAGTGATGCTTTTGATCAATTTCAAACTTTTTTCTAAGAGAATTCAAAACTTATTATCACTAAAAATCAAAACAATATGTACTGACCATGGCGGATAATTCAAAAATGAAAATTTTGAAAAATATTGTAATAAAAAGAGAATAACCCATAAATGTTCTATTCCTAGAACCCCTCCACAAAATAGAGTAGTTGAACGCAAAAATAGGATGATACATAAGTGTGTGAGAACTGTGTTATCTGATAGTAATTTACCAAGAAATTTTTGGGCTGAGACAGTTGCAACAGCTTGCTATACTTTAAATAGAATATCAATTAGACCTTTAACTCATAAAACTCCTTATGAACTTCTATATAATAAGAAAACAAAAGTGTCATATTTTAAAATATTTGGAAGTAAATGTTTTATACTTAATACTAAAGAAAATTTAGACAAATTTGACTCGAAATCCGATAAAGGAATATTTATTGGATATTCAGAAGGGAGTAAAGCATATAGAGTTTTCAACACTAGAACCAACACTATAGTAGAAACCTTACACATATCTTTCGACGAAAATTATAAAAATATAACTCAAAACAATGAAGATGAATGTAAAAATGAAATTAATGAAATAAATCATGAAGATAATCAACCAAATAAAAGAATTAGATTACTTAGAGATCGTCCTGTTAAAAATATCTTAGGAGATGTTGATTCCGTTGTTTGAACCAATAATCAATTATATAATATGAATAATATTGCATTTATTTCAACTATTGAACTTAAGAATCTAAAGGAAGCATCTTCCGATGATAAAGTGAGGAAAGTGTAATTTTAAGTGGACTCCTGATTACATAGAGGCATTCCAGAACCTTTTGAACCATCTGGAAAGACCCCCAATACTGTCCAAGCCGATAGACCATGAGGATCTGTTTGTATACTTGGCAGTGTCGTCCCACGCGATAAGTTCAGCCTTAGTAAGAGGAAGACAAGGTCCAAAGGCCAGTGTACTACGTAAGTAAGAAATTAACGACAGCTGAGCGAAACTATCCAAGAGTAGAAAAGCTCGCATACAGCTTGTTGATCGCATCCAGAAAGCTCCGCCACTATTTCCAGGCTCATCCCATCACCATATATACTGATCACCCTCTTCGCCAGGTTCTGCAAAGGCCAGAGGTGTCAGGACAACTACTCAAATAGAACATAGAGTTGAGCCAGTTTGAATTAAATTTTCAGCCCTGACGATCAATAAGGGGGCAGGTACTGGAAGACTTTACAGCCAAGTTCACTATCCTAGAGGATAATGTAGTGAGTGAAGAAGCAGATTCCCCGAAATAACTCCTTGACCCCAGTGCCTGGAAATTATATACTGGCGGAGCCAGGAATGACAGACGATGCGGCGATGGAGTTGTGCTTGTATCTCCTGAAGACCGGTCAATTTACTACGCCCTTGCATTGGAGTTTCATGATGACTCTGAGTATGAAGCCCTGATTGCCGGGCTGAAGCTCGCAAAGGAGTTGGAGATAACAAAGCTAAATATCTTTTGTGACTCCAAGTTGGTTGTGAACCAGGTTAATGAAGAGTTTCAGGCCAAGAGTCCAAGGCTGATATCATATTTGAAAGAAGTGAGAAAGTTGCTGGATAATCTTGATCACTATAGCATATCCTATATTCCTCGAGCGGAGAATCAAAAGGCAGACAAGTTGGCAAAGATGGCTAGTTCCGATAGTCCCGAAGACACCGAGCTAGTCCCAATTGAAGTATTGCAGTCTCCAAGCATTGATCAAATGGAAATTGATCCCGTATTTGAAATTGAACCAGAGAGGGACTTGTGGATGACACCCTTAAAGAACTTTCTGATGAGTGGAGCGCTTCGACCAAGAAGAGTGAGAGGCATGCTGTTGTCCGAAAAGGCTCCAGATATATCATGCAAGGCGAAGTCCTATATAGATAGGGATTCTCGATGCCGCTCCTCCGGTGCATAGCCTATGATGACATTAAGCGTGTATTGCAAGAAGTACATAAAGGCGAATGCGACGACCACACTGGAGGACAAATGCTGGCAAAGAAGGTACTGCGGTATGGTTATTTCTGGCCTACCATAAATAAAGATGCAACTAAGTATGCACGACGTCGTGATGCATGCCAAAGGTTTTCTAAGATTCCCAGGGCACCTCCTAGCCAGTTGAAGACGATAATGAGCCCGTGGCCCTTCGCTGTTTGGGAAATCGACATTATTGGAAGCCTCCCCATAGTGAAGGATGAGGCAAAATTCACGGTTGTGGCCGTGGACTAATTTCACAAAGTGGGTTGAAGCAGAACAATTGACCACGATCACAACCAAGTGAGTAATAAACTTTGTTGTCAAAAACATCATATGTCGATTCGGGATTCCAAAAATTGTCATAAAAGATAAGGGAACTCAATTTGATAACGCTGAATTCCGAGACTTTTGCCAAAAATACCACATCGAGAAAAGGTACAGCTTTGTGGCCCATCCGCAATCGAACAGACAGGTCGAAGCGGCAAATAAAGTGATTAAATCCACTATGAAGAAAAGACTGAAGTGGGCCAAAGCCATGTGGGTCGATGAGCTACCCTTGGCATTATGGGCCTATAGCACAACTTACAAGTCGGCGATGGGCCATACATCTTTCTCTCTTGCTTTCGGAGCAGAAGCGGTCATCCCGGTTGAATTAGAAGTACCCTCTCATAGAACCACTTATAATGACCCGATGACCAATAACAAGATGCTCCTTGAATCCTTGGACATGGTTGAAGAAAAGAGGGACGAAGCCGACCTGCACACCTTGAGGCACAAGCAGCAAGTCACCGGATACTATAACAAAACGTTTCGAGCCCGAACCTGGAGACTTGGTTCTAAAACGTGTCTTTCCACCCCCAGTACATTTGGGCCCAAAGTCGGAAGGACCGTACGCCATCCTACGGAGGCTTGATAATAGAACCTTCAAGTTAGCGACCGTGGATGGAGATGAAATCCCCAGAGTGTGGAATGCCCAGCATCTGCGGCATTACTTGACATAAAGTTTTCAATTTATTCTTTTGATTTTAGGATCATGTAAAAAGGCACGACTTGCCTAGAACAGTCTGGTTACTTAAACAAGAGAATATAAAGTGGATGTAGGTCATGACTCGGTCGAACCACTATAAAAATATCGTGTGTTATTTACTTTTACCGTACTATTTCTTGTTTATTTTTTAATTCTTTATCTGTATGAGCTATCACTATTATGAAATCAACTATGAATCCTGTGATGATCTTGAAACACATAATTCAAAAGTGTTCTCTATCAGATCAAGAGGTCAACAAGATGTGGAGCCCCGAGTGTGCAGTAAAGTAAATGACACTACCATCAATGCTTCAGTTCTCATGATCTGAGAAGGAGTACGAAGGACAAAGAATATTCCACGAGACGTAAAGGTGCGCCATGATTAAGAGACCGTCTCGACAACACTCTACCCTTGACATCCGACGGGAGAGTATAAAGGCACTAGAGACTTAGCGCCACTAAAGAACTCCTACCCCGCTGAAGGATCGGGGAGCAAACTGAAGGCTGAGTTTGAACTCTATCCTGAGCATACGACAGGAGAGTTTAAAGGCATGTTGACTATATGCCACCAAAGGGCTCCTATCCTGTTACACGACTGGAAATAAGATTGAAAGCTCAGCCTGAACCCCTTATTTCCGGGCATGGGGGCCAGCACACATATGAATCTAATTAATCCTCAACAAGCCCTGGTCAGGCATCATATTAATGATGGATTGGGGGCATACTTATACACATGTATATACAAAGAAGTGCGGTGCAGAAATTTTAAAGTTTTATTACTAGAATGATTCATGATTTGATTCCAACTTAGTTATGATTTGACTATTTACGTTCGTGGCTAAGTATAACAAATTTTCAGGTGCATCACAGTAAAGCAAAAGAAACAAATTTTCATTCACTAAGTGCGGATTTACAGGACAATGCTAAACATAATACGAGGGCCATGCTCGCGACTACATCATAAGGCCAATGGAAAGTCTAAAAACAAAATATGGACTAATAAGCAAACACTACTTGGACTTGGGAGATGACTTCCGTTTCTTCTCTTTCTTCTGCTTCTCCGGCTCCTCCATTTCGGCATCAGACTTGTCCTGTTTTCTCATCTTCTTCTTATCGGAAGGAGGATCTTGTGGAGGATTAGAAGATTGGGTTGCGAGCTGCGTGGTTATCGATTTACCGGACAGCTTTATGGTCAGTCCAGTTTTGGGGTCAGCTACAGTAATAGGTGCTACATTTAAAGGCGCTTGCTCTTCCATTTTTAAGGCCAGTTGTTTATCCCTCTCTGCCTTCATATCAGCTAAAGTTACGCTATCATCATCGTTATTCTCTACCATAATGTCTACTTCCTCTTCTTCACCCCCGTGACCTTCATCGGTATATTACAAGGCTCCAATAATTTCAGCATTTTTTGGGACATCCGTGCTTGATACCCCAATGGCCTCCTTAGTAGCCTCCGCCTCAGTTTGCTTTGGATCTCCTAAAATGACCCCGGTGATTGGGGGCACGTCAACCTTCTCGGCCTCAGCCTGCTTTTCTACAACCTACTTGGTAGATTTGACACCCATATCACGAGAAGCAACTGTTATTATTTTGGGAGAAAATGTGGTCTTCTTGATTGCCTGCTCCACAACATGATGACAAGTTATAATGGCTTTGACAAATTGTGGAGAAAATAGGGAGATACCTTCCACTGACTCTGCGGCTCAAACTAGAGCAGAAACCCCGACAGCAGGGGGAACTGGAACCCCAGGGATTAATGGATCATTTGGACTATACTCCTCAACCTCAGAAACCTTGAGCTCCAATGCCCAACTCGAACCTTCATCAATCTTGCTCTTACCCTTGAGTTCGAGTTTTTCCTTCTCTATGGCCTTTTGAATCTGACGCCTGCCCTCTGCTAAAGCCTCGGGCTCTCCACCCCTAAGGAAAGTCTGCACAAGTTGGTTCTCATCGATTTCCTCAACTTTTAACCGCTGCTTTTCTCCCTCGACAATTATATCCCATACATTGACCAAGATGGTGTGATAGTCTTTAATCCAAGAAATGTCTCGAGTTCAAATGACTTGAGCGAAGAAGTAGATTAGCAGCTCCTCAAACCCTTCTATTTCCTTTTTAGCTATGGCAAGGTTAGCGGTGGCAGTGGAGGCTGATTCAAGAACAACATTTGCGTTACTTTCGGCAAGAGCTGTCGGTTCCTCAGTATGAGCAAGTTTATTGTTCAAATCAGCATTTTCCTTTTTAAAATGAGCGCGATCATCCTTCAAGCTTGTTTTTTCCATCTCCCAAGTAGCCTTCTCGGTCGCTGGACGATCCTTCGACACCTTTAGCTCAATATTAGCTGTCCTAAGATCCTCCACCTATTTCTTCAGAGCCACGCGTTCTTGGCTATGTGACTCGAGCTCGACATGGAAGCGTTTCTTGGCATCGTCCAATTCGGTTTTGTAATTTTGAGCGTCCCACCAAGCTAAGGAGAGTTGGGCTTGCGATCCTTAAGATATTTTTCTGCCTTGCTTCTGGCCTTAGCATCATGATCGACTTTCACTCGGGCCCTGGCAGCATCTACCTCTAGACAGCGTATAACTTCTGATAAATTCTTGGTATGCTTTTTCATTGTCTTATATTGTTTAGCCACGTGGCCGATCTAACCTACAACTTCTACATCCCATTCATCAGAAACTAGTTCGAGATCCATGACAAAATGCATCCACTCAAAATAGATATCGGGAAATTCCTTCTGTAAGCGCTCTAATTTTGCTTGATTAAAAGGAGTAACGGTACCCTCATGTACCCCATAAGTACCCAAACTATGCTGACTAGAGGTAATAAGAGCTGCTTTTTCTTTCTCTTTATCTTTGCTCGACTCCTTTTGTTTGTCTTTGGGCTCGTGATACTTCTTGGAGGATTTTCCTGGAGGAGTTAAGCCTTTCGGAGGAGCAGGAGCCTTGGGAAGTTCTTTACCCCCCGTGTGTGACACTTGGTGACTGTGAGACTTCCCGGGATCCTACTTCGAGGGAGAGCGAGAACGCGTAAGGTGAGGCAGATAAAAATCACGAAGTATTTAGATATCCCTTTCTCGACTGTCACTACGATTATGTTCAGATACAAAAGATAGCCTGGGTGTGTTCTGACGAAGATCACGGTAAGAATAACGACGAGGCAGTTTTCCCATAGAAAATCACAAAACAGACGTCAGGATCGTGTATATTGTTAGTGTATAAGTGTTGTGATAAGTGGTGCATGTGATTTGTGAATCCCGTGTAATCCCCCCTAACAGACCAGGGCCTAGAGATTGGCTCGACTGTACGGTATCTATCTCTTTAACTGGAGTGGTTTCTTCCTCAGAGATAGGAAAGAATGATTCCCCTCCGAAGTCTTCGGGTGTGTAGATGCTATCTGGCAGGGGAATCTTGCTTAACTCTCCAAATATCTGCTCCTCCGTTAATTTATCCTGAGCAGTAGGATCAACTGGTGGTAGAGTCCTTAGGGGAGATTGTTCCTTGGAAACTGAAGCCTCCTTCGGTTAATCAATCAGGTTTCATCTCCTTTATATATATTCAAATCCTCATAATCCTGATTAATCATCGGTGAAGGACTCTTACGAAATTCGATTATTTTTGTGGTCGCTGAGGTCCCTTCTCCCTCAGTCGGAGGCACATATTTGTAAGGCTTGCCACCTGTTCCAAGCCCGAATATTATATCCAGAAGATGGTGTTTATGAAGGCTCTCATTAGTGATGCACTTCTTGATTCTACAAAAGTCCGATTTGCTTGCTAAGAGGCGGGATAATCGAGCGTCGTATACCGAACCTTTTTTTTCAAAATTGTGAGTTGTACAAGAAAAAGAATACATTAGAACTTTGATTATGCAATTGGGATATACATTGCAGAATTTGAAACCTACTTGATTGTAGCCACTTCCTTGCACATCTTTCTTGATGTTTTACGTAAAACCAATTGGATCTCGCATCCTCTAGGTTACTATGGCCATCCGACAAAACTTTTCTACCAGGAATCGATTCGAAGAAAGAGAAGTTTGGGGTACCTGTGGAATGATGTTTGAAATGATAATAGAATTTCAAATTTTTGAAGGGGAGTTCGGTCTATAAAATCTCTGCGTACGCAATATATAAAGTATACAAAGCTGCGTAAGCATTGGGATTGTGTTGCATAGAAGCGATATGTAGCTGTTTCAGTCGATCAACGTCAATTGGAGGAAACGGAGGGATGGCGCCCACCCAACACATGAGTCTATTGATAGCCATATATCCTTTTAGAGCAGAATGAGGCCTGACTCCTTCCTTTGGAGTTTTTACATCGTCCTAAGGAATCCCGTGCCTTAAACAGACTTTCCCCAATTTCAACTTGTCCAATTTAGAAGCCACGGAATCATTCAACTTCTCTTTCTCTAAGTCTTTAACACCTGGGATCTCGTCAGGAGCTCGATCATCTTTTTTTTCTTCTCCCTCGAGTGATGTGCTCTCGGAAGATGTCGATTCGTTATCAATATCTATCTCATAAACAGATCCAGAATTTTCCCACTCTGCGTCGGACGGAAGCACATCAGGACTGTGATATTTTTACGACTCTGGATCTGCCCTCATTTCTAATATTCTCGATGAACGTCTATCAGGCATGGCTGTGTTGGCGAGTAAACATGAAAGATTAGAATACAGTAACCCGTGAACCCCATGCATGTGCAAGTGCTGGTGTGTGCAAGTGTGCATAATACTCGAAAATAAAGTCACAAAGTAAATTGGGCAAGCGTAATAATGGCCGTTGTAAGCTACTAAGTTATGTTGTTATTCAGTCCAAAAAATTTATCTTGAAGTCTCTAACGTAACTGTCCATTGGTATATTAGAATTGTGTTGCATTTTTTAATCAATATGTGTATTGGATCGTTGATAAAGTTGGCGTGCTGAAGTCTCAGGGTTCGGCTCATGGTCTAAATGATGGCTCATGGGACAGAGTTCAGCTCATGGTCCATTATCGACTCGTGAACAGTACATGCTCATGGGAAGGCTTTGGGTCACGGAATAACTTCGACTCGTGGTAGACTTTGACTCGTGAAAGACTTTGGATCGTGGGAAGGTTTCAGTTCGTGGGACAGTCCAGTTTGTAACTCACATCGCTTCGCCTATTTGGCTCGTGCAGGACTCCCATGACCCGCTCCACTTTCTATTTCCACGAACCAATGCTCTCCCATTCTCACGACCCGAGTTGCTGTCTAGTTTCATCGCCAACTCTTCGCTTTCATCCCTCCATCTCACTATTACCACAAGCCGAATCGTCGCCCCATGCATGAACCGACCTGGTGAAGCTTTTCTTTTTCCTCGCCATTTCCCTCCTCCCTCCATAAACCCATTACACCATCGCCATTCTCAAAACCTCAACGCTACATACTCCTCTACCCTTACCACCCATACCTGTAAAAACTCGAGTGGAGCAAAGAGTGATAAGAATGAAATTACATGAAAGCATTCTTAGAATAATTACCTTTTTAATTTAAATTAGGGGATGAAATTGTTTTCTAGAAATCGTGAATTAGGGTTTTTGTTTGAAGAAGAGGTAGGAGGCGGTAGTAAAATGACGAGAGAGAAAAGGGGTAAAAGAAGAACGGGGGAGCAGGTTATATATCCGAGTCCAAAGTCGATTAGTCTTCCCATTTTTGTCGGTTTTGGTCCGTGATGACCCGTGGGCCACAAACATTCATGAAGGCCCACTGTGGAATGGAAAGGCGACCCATTTGTTCTCTGGCCCGTAACCTATAACACCCCACCTCCGCTAGGGTCACTCACAAAGGGAATGCACTAGGTTTGGTGAAGTATTATCGAGGTAAACATGCACAGAAATATTACAAGACAAAACATATTTAAAACAGCGGAAGTAAAACAAATTTCTTCACCTTATAAAATAAGTTCTAAAGTCTTTTTCATCATAATACATCAAAACCTGCCTTGCAATAGTAAAGAAGCATAAAACCTTTTCATAAATTATTCCCCAAAATAAAGCGGTGAAGCAGCCATAGCCAAGAGAAGACCAAGTTATACATGATGACCTTCAAGCATAAGAGGTCCGAACTAAACAACAGCATTTCCTCCCAGAAAACCTGGGGGGGAAACGGAAGACAAAGAGGCAAAAGAAAACGGGGTCAGTCATAAAGACTGGTAAGTCCTATCTACTTCCAACATAAAAACAGGTAAAGGTAACATGACATGCATAAACTGAAAGTAAACATAAGGACGACGACAAGATAGATAAACTAAACCAAGATAACAGGGTGAACTACGGTATCAAGATAAACTAAGGTATCATGATAAACTACGGTGTCAAGGTAAATCAAAGTATCACATCATTAGGTTCCTATCAAGTATAATATCCCAAGGTATCTATCATGTATATTTGCTCTGCACCTCCCGTACTAGTATCCCAACCCGTGTCATAAGTTAACTATAAAATGTCCCTTGACCAAAGTCATGAAATGGTCCATGTCAACCTAATATATCGCGTACATAGGTTTTCCTAACTCGTATGTTTCTTTCCATGTATAAGTTCAGTCCTTTGCCGTAGGCCGTATGGGCTTTCCCATGTAAATCTATACCACCTCAACGTAGTACCATTTTATCCTTGAAGTTGTTTTGGACTGCTACCCTTGATCTGGTTATGTTTTCTTACCATGAACTATCGTGTTTTCACCTAGGATTTATGCCACCTAGGACCACTAGGGATTGTGCTACCTAATGAACGTTTTCGTATCTCGGTTTGGGTTTTAGCCACCTAGGGATACTAGGGATTATGCTACCCGTCAACCGCGCCCCTTTTTCCCACATAAACACCGTGAATCGTTTTTCCATGTCTAACTGCACATGTATCTCAATGTGCCATCTGAGTCCCGTGCCAGGGCAAATCAAGAAATACGAGACTCGATCGGGAGTTTTAAGTCGTCTGCCAAACACAGATATCAAGGTCTGTTTTTGTATCCGTGGCTATAGTCCCACGTGACCCCTCCCTCAACTATTGAAAGGCAATCCAAGAAAAATCATGCAAGAGAACTATACTCCGGCCCCCTATGCCCCACTTACCTATTGGCCGACCTCACCCATAACTCGATAGCAAGTATATGGTCTGTTGGGAGTTCTCTGCCTTTCCGTATACGTACACGATTGACTAAAGATGGTAGGTAGTCGACGACACTCTATCTAGGGAAAAACTCAAGTATCGTCGACTCCACGCTAATCCATCCCCATCTTTAGGTTGCTCGCACAACAACCAAGGCATACTCTTGGTTCTTCTACCGCAGACCTTAACCTCTGTGAGCCTAGGCGGATCATCTGCAACCTCACAGAGGGATACCAAGAGTGCCCTCACGTCCTCTGAAGCTACTTCTTCGTCACCCAGTTCGTTGGAGCCTTTATCTAAGTCAGATAATTTGCACCTCCTCGTGTGTTTAAGCGATGACCTACCGTATCGGGTTACTCATCTATCTGTGAACTGGTCCAAATCGCTTGACTAAGAATTATTACATAGTTATCCTAAACTAAGGTTTATCACTTAGTTCCCTTTCCCGTTATCCTTGTTAACTACGATTTCCCACCTAGTCCCCTGAACTAGGGTTTTGTCTAATGGGTTAAGTGTTGTCATTCCAGTTCATGACTTAACCCGCCTACGAATCATGTCAAGATTGGCTAAGTATTTAAGCTCAAGACTTAGCCCTACAAGTTGGTTAAGTATACGAAGAAGCTCATGCCTTAACCCTATTCAATTATCAAGTCAGATTGGTTAAGTATTAGTTTGTCTTGACCCTATCAGATTATCGTGTTAGATTGGTTAAGCATAGATTATCTTAACCCCCTCAGATTATCGAGTCGGATTGGTTAAGTATAAGTTAGCTTAACCCCATCCACTAATCGTATTACAGTGGTTAAGTATATTTAAACGGTCTTGTGACTTAACCCTATCAAGTTCTCATATTAGATCGGTTAAGTATAGGTTACTTAACCTCATCAATCATCATGTATAATTGGTTTAGTATAAGTTACTTAACCTCATTAAATTATCATGTTAAATTGGTTAAGTATTGGTTACTTAACCTCGTTGAATTATCATGTTTAGATTGTTTAAGTGTTTAACTTAACCCCATCGAATTACCGTGTTTAGATTAGTTAAGTCTAGGTTAACTTAACTCTTTCTAATTACCGTGTTTAGATTAGTTAAGTGTAGGTTACTTAACCCCATCTAATTACCGAGTCGGATTAGTTAATTATGGATTGGCTTAACCCCATCCCCTAACTGTATTTTACGGTTAAGTGTCATTAAGAAATCAAGTCCGGTTTCACTTAACCTACCCATTCATGTCATATCGGTTAAGTGCCATTAGTCAGATTTACTTAACCTTATCATGTGGCATTAATTGAATTAATGCATTCTCAACCTCTCACATTAGACGTTGTTGTGGTTACTGGTTACGCCGGGCGGGTCCGGGCAGATTTACACCACAACCTAGTCTAACCTCGGGTTTCAAACGCGATATGACCAACTACCCACATTGGGTCCTATTGTTTGTAGCCACTGGATTTGCCGGGCGGGTCCGGGCAGATTTATGCTACAAACTCAACCCAACCTCGAGTTGGCCACTTCCATGTTTTTCTACGTGTCATGTTCATGTCAAGTTTAGACCCCTTTTTAAGTCTATGTTTTCATGTAACCCCATGTCAAGTTTTCGTGTCCTATTCACGTTTATTATCATTACATGTTCCATGTAATTCCATGTCAAGTTCATAGCCCATTTTCAAGTTTGCCTAAACTACCCAAAACGTGTCCCCAACGCACATGAAAGCGAATAAACATATTTGGAATAATATGACAAAGATGGGTACAAGATGGCAAAGATGAATCACAAGTTAAACATGGTGAAAATTGTGGCAAAGGTGTTAACATAACTAGCATATTGCATATTGGCCCCAAAACATGCACGATGTCATAAAGGGATTGGCCACAAACATGCACGGTATCATAAGGGGTTTGGCCTCAAACATGCATAATATCATAAGGGGATTGGCCTCACATAAACATGAAATCATAAGGGGTTTTGGGTTCTTTTACATGCATAAGACCCAAGTCAAATTCATGCACATATTTCACAAGTCAAAATGGTTCCAAGTTTTCATGCCAACATCCCACAAATAAAGGTTCAATCTTGCATGGCAAACTAAGTCCAATGCAACATGAGTAACTTGATTTAGTCACTAAACATAGCCTAAAGTCATAGGTTCAAGCAAAAGAGGATGACAAGGTTCATATAGGCTAGCATAAGTATGTTCATCGCATTTTATTCCATGTCACATTAGAACTATCGTTTAGATCTACAAGTAGCTAGAACTTACATTGCATGGCAAAGGGATTATGAGCATGAATCGTCTTGTCGTAGAATCGTCATGAAATTTGCGTAGCAACGTTGATCCATTCCCTTGATTTGATGTAGAAAGCTAGCACCTTTGATTCGGATCCGATTTGAATGCATAAGCTCTTGGAGTTGGAGATGGAGGCCATGATCAAGATAGATTTTGGCAGCACTTAGTTGTTATATTGATTTTGAGTGATTTAGGTTTGGTCCTAGGGTGTTTTTATAGAGATTAGGCCCTTAGATTAACCCTAGGATAGATCTGAACCCTCAAAATCCGTCACAGGCCAATAGACCAGACCCAAATGAGCAACCAGGTGAACCAGGTCGTCCAGACCCAACATGAGTTTTTGGGCCAGGTCGACAACCATGTCGACTGGGCAGTCGACCTGCCCCTGGACGTGTCGACTCCCCAGTCGATACCCCAGTCGACCTGGGGCTTGGCAGGAATTTTTCCCACCCAGTCTGTTTGGCTCCAGATTTGAATTTCGAACTGTTTTTGAACTTGAATTTTTCTGAAAACTTTGACGGGCCATAACTGGGTCATACAGACTCCGATTTTCGAAAACTTGGACTCTATTTCGCATATTTTTCCGAGCGCAATGGCACAGCCCATTTCCCTTGATTCAGATTTTATAATTTAATTCTGCCTTGATTCTTGTCTTAACATGTTATAAAAATTCGGGTTGTTACATTCTCCCCTCCTTTAAGGATTTCGTCCCCGAAATCTCCAAGTTAGGAAGAACGTATCCTACCATCCATCATCCATCTACTCAAAACATCATTCACATGCAACCATGGTCCTTAAAAGACTCCTAATTCTTTATGAACACATGCAGAAAGTGTGTGTATATGTTCCTTAGCTAATGCTAATGATCAGGCCTGAATGGTCTTCTAATGCAAAATATGTTTAGTGCCATGAGTCCAACATGTATGCAAATAGTCCTAGTCATATAAACACTATATGTGTGCACAACCATTCATCCACATGTAACATCCACATGATAACATTTCATCTATAAATAAGTACAAATACTCGTGCATATGCAATATGAAATGTGACTGAATCGACCTAGTGTCTAATGTGTACTCAATCATCCGCGAGCAACCACTTGCAACCACTGGCAACCATTTCAATCATAACATGTTTCAAATACATGTTTACATCCATAGGGTTCTACCTAAGGTCCTCAAGATAGGATCGAGAAGATAAACAAGATAAACTCCTTATGGGGTTTGCAACTGAACTAAGATCGAAAACAGAACCGAGAGGATATTCATAAAAGATAGCCTACAAGTAAGTTCTACAGAAAACAGGGATCAAGGATATACTCTTAAAAAGAGATATGATGCGCGCGTTTAAGCCGCATTTCCTTGAGCTTAATTCCAGTGTGCCTTGACCACCTTTGACTTCATGATTTTCGTAGCCCCTTGATTCCTATTTCCAAGGTATGAATTGGAACTCATTTCACTGTCGCCTCTTGTTTCACTTTCCCTTATTCTTTCCCTAGTATGCTCGGCTGAAACATATCTGCGTACTCATGCAAGCTCTCCAAAATTCACTAGTGAATTCTGGATCTCGTTTACCGATGCCAATCCATGTTACTACGTGCACTTACTAGGGTGATTCCTATAACCCATGCTTAAGCGGAATGTACCATCCGCCTTATTGGCGAACGTTAGTCGATCGGATCAGAGATTTCCGATAAATGCATCAAGAGATTCTAGGTAACTAACCATGACAAAACCCAAAAGGTTATACGAGACTTCGAGCGTATTACCAAGGCAAGTTAAGAGTTTAACTACCCTCCTTTCAAAACCGAGAATGGCATCCCTTACTGGATAACCACTTCATCCCTAGAATCCATCCATAGCTCAACAATAGAAGCATTGCTTCTAATCTCAACACTTGGCATTTACACTCTCAATTCCAAACAAGTCATGAATAGATGGACCGATCCTCCAACAGGATTTGAGACAAAAATGGGATCCTCTACCACGCTAGTACTAAGGTGCAGAGACTCAACTATCGAAGTAGAATTAAATGATGCGATGATCAAGACAAAGTCTAGACGGGATGATAGAAAAGAGAGGCTAAACCTTCAACAGAAACGGTACCATCCCTCTTAGGTACGCTAGAAATGAGAGCATACAATTGCCCTCTCGATGATCTTGTCCTCATCCCATAACACTTAACTATGCGTCCTGTTTTACCATGCCAAAGATACTCTCTCGTCATGGGTTTTATTGTTCATCTTTTTCCCTCCTTTGTGGATTAATCTATATCAACAAGTTGCTTATCTTTAAGCTCGTGTCCTCTATCCTTGCTCTTATTATCCTTCCTTATAGCATGGCAACAGGTCTCTCGAGGACTCCCTCCATCGTACGGAAAACTCTTACTTAGCTAGACAAGGATTAGTCGCAGTTAAAACTACTGTGACTACGGATGGAGGAAGGAAAGGAAAAGAGACTCGATCAAGGAAACAAAGGATAGTGCTAATGGCTTTTGGGGAATAGCCTTTAAAAACTTTTCTTGAAAAATGCTTCTTTATAAATGGTTTCTAAAATAGTTTTCAGAAGGTTTTAAAAACTTCTGCCCAGTCTGGTAACCAGGCTCTGATACCAAATGTAACACCCCACCTCCGCTAGGGTCACTCACAAAGGGAATGCACTATGTTTGGTGAAGCATTATCGAGGTAAACATGCACAAAAATATTCAAGACAGAACATATTTAAAACAGCGGAAGTAAAACAAATTTCATCACCTTATAAAATAAGGTCTAAAGTCTTTTTCATCAGAATACATCAAAACCTGCCTTACAATAGTAAAGAAGCATAAAACCTTTTCATGAATTATTCCCCAAAATAAAGCGATGAAGCAGCCATAGCCAAGAGAAGACCAAGTTATACATGATGACCTTCAAGCATAAGAGGTCCGAACTAAACAACAGCGTTTCCTCCCTGAAAACCTGGGGGGGAACAGAAGACAAAGAGGCGAAAGAAAACGGGGTTAGTCATAAAGACTGGTAAGTCCTATCTACTTCCAGCATAAAAACAGGTAAAGGTAATATGACATGCATAAACTGAAAGTAAACATAAGGATGACGACAAGATAGATAAACTAAACCAAGATAACAGGATGAACTACGGTATCAAGATAAACTAAGGTATCATGATAAACTACGGTGTCAAGGTAAATCAAAGTATCACATCGTCAGGTTCCTATCAAGTATAATATCCCAAAGTATCTATCATGTATATTTGCTCTGCACCTCCCGTACTAGTATCCCAACCCGTGTCATAAGTTAACTATAAAATGTCCCTTGACCAAAGTCATGAAATGGTCCATGTCAACCTAATATATTGCGTACATAGGTTTTCCTAACTCGTATGTTTCTTTCCATGTATAAGTTCAGTCCTTTGCCGTAGGCCGTATGGGCTTTCCCATGTAAATCTATACCACCTCAACGTAGTACCATTTTATCCTTAAAGTTGTTTTGGACTGCTACCCTTGATCTGGTTATGTTCTCTTACCATGAACTATCGCGTGTTCACCTAGGATTTATGCCACCTAGGACCGCTAGCGATTATGCTACCTAATGAACGTTTTCGTATCTCGGTTTGGGTTTTAGCCACCTAGGGCTACAAGGGATTATGCTACCCGTCAACCGCGCCCCTTTTCCCCACGTAAACACCGTGAATCGTTTTTCCATGTCTAACTACACATGTATCTCAATGTGCCATCCGAGTCCCGTGCCAGGGCAAATCAAGAAATACGAGACTCGGTCAGGAGTTTTAAGTCGTCTGCCGAATACAAATATCAAGGTCTGTTTTTTTATCCGTGGCTATGGTCCCACGTGACCCCTCTCTCAACTACTGAAAGGCAATCCAAGAAAAATCATGCACGAGAACTATACTCCGGCCCCCTATGCCCCACTTACCTATTGGCCGACCTCACCCATAACTCGATAGCAAGTATATGGTCTGTTGGGAGTTCTCTGCCTTTCCGTATACGTACAAGATTGACTAAAGATGGTAGGTAGTCGACGACGCGCTATCTAGGGCAAAAATCAAGTATCGTTGATTCCACGCTAATCCATCCCCATCTTTAGGTTGCTCGCACAGCAACCAAGGCATACTCTTGGTTCTTCTACCGCAGACCTTAACCTCTGTGAGCCCAGACGGATCATCTACAACCTCACAGAGGGATACCAAGAGTGCCCTCACGTCCCCCGAAGCTACTGCTTCGTCACCTAGTTCGTTGGAGCCTTTATCTAAGTCAGATAATTTGCTTCTCCTCGTGTGTTTAAGCGATGACCTACCGTATCGGGTTACTCATCTATCTGTGAACTGGTCCAAATCGCTTGACTAAGAATTATTACTTAGTTATCCTAAACTAAGGTTTATCACTTAGTTCCCTTTCCCATTATCCTTGTTAACTACGATTTCCCACCTAGTCCCCTAAACTAGGGTTTTGTCTAATGGGTTAAGTGTTGTCATTCCAGTTCATGACTTAACCCGCCTACGAATCATGTCAAGATTGGCTAAGTATTTAAGCTCAAGACTTAGCCCTACAAGTTGGTTAAGTATACCAAGAAGCTCATGACTTAACCCTATTCAATTATCAAGTCAAATTGGTTAAGTATTAGTTTGTCTTGACCCTATCAGATTATCGTGTTAGATTGGTTAAGCATAGATTATCTTAACCCCCTCAGATTATCGAGTCGGATTGGTTAAGTATGGGTTAGCTTAACCCCATCCACTAATCGTATTACAATGGTTAAGTATATTTAAACGGTCTTGTGACTTAACCCTATCAAGTTCTCATATTAGATCGGTTAAGTATAGGTTACTTAACCTTATCAAATCATCATGTATAATTGGTTAAGTATAAGTTACTTAACCTCATTAAATTATCATGTTAAATTGGTTAAGTATTGGTTACTTAACCTCATCGAATTATCATGTTTAGATTGTTTAAGTGTTTAACTTAACCCCATCGAATTACTGTGTTTAGATAAGTTAAGTCTAGGTTGACATAACTCCATCTAATTACCGTGTTTAGATTAGTTAAGTGTAGGTTACTTAACCCCATCTAATTACCGAGTCGGATTAGTTAAGTATGGATTGGCTTAATCCCATCCCCTAACTGTATTTTACGGTTAAGTGTCATTAAGAAATCAAGTCTGGTTTCACTTAACCTACCCATTCATGTCATATCGGTTAAGTGTCATTAGTCAGATTTAATTAACCTTATCATGTGGCATTAATTGAATTAATGCACTCTCAACCTCTCACATTAGACGTTGTTGTGGTTACTGGTTACGCCGGGCGGGTCCGGGCAGATTTACACCACAACCTAGTCTAACCTCGGGTTTCAAGTGCGATATGACCAACTACCCACATTGGGTCCTATTGTTTGTAGCCACTGGATTTGCCGGGCGGGTCCGGGCAGATTTATGCTACAAACTCAACCCAACCTCGAGTTGGCCACTTCCATGTTTTTCTACGTGTCATGTTCATGTCAAGTTTAGACCCCTTTTTAAGTCTATGTTTTCATGTAACCCCATGTCAAGTTTTCGTGTCCTATTCACGTTTATTATCATTACATGTTCCATGTAATTCCATGTCAAGTTCATAGCCCATTTTCAAGTTTGACTAAACTACCCAAAACGTGTCCCCAACGCACATGAAAGCGAATCAACATATTTGGAATAATATGACAAAGATGGGTACAAGATGGCAAAGATGAATCACAAGTTAAACATGGTGAAAATTGAGGCAAAGGTGTTCACATAACTAGCATATTGCATATTGGCCCCAAAACATGCACGATGTCATAAAGGGATTGACCACAAACATGCACGGTATCATAAGAGGTTTGGCCTCAAACATGCATAATATCATAAGGGGTTTGTCCTCACATAAACATGAAATCATAAGGGGTTTTGGGTTCTTTTACATGCATAAGCCCCAAGTCAAATTCATGCACATATTTCACAAGTCAAAATGGTTCCAAGTGTTTATGCCAACTTCCCATAAATAAAAGTTCAATCTTGCATGGCAAACTAAGCCCAATGCAACATGAGTAACTTGATTTAGTCACTAAACATAGCCTAAAGTCACAGGTTCAAGCAAAAGAGGCATGACAAGGTTCATATAGGCTAGCATACTTATGTTCATCGCATTTTATTCCATGTCACATTAGAACTATCGTTTAGATCTACAAGTAGCTAGAACTTACATAGCGTGGCTAAGGGATTATGAGTATGAATCGTCTTGTCGTAGAATCGGGCAGTCGACCTGCCCCTGGGCGTGTCGACTCCCCAGTCGACACCCTAGTCGACCTGGGTGTTGGGCGGGAATTTTTCCCGTCCAGTCTGTTTGGCTCCAGATTTGAATTTCGAACTGTTTTTGAACTTGAATTTTTCTGAAAACTTTGATGGGCCATAACTGGGTCATACGGACTCTGATTTTTGAAAACTCGGACTCTATTTCGCCTATTTTTCCGAGACGAACGCAATGGCACAGCCCGTTTCCCTTGATTCAGATTTTATAATTTAATTCCGCCTTGATTCTTGTCTTAACATGTTATAAAAATTCGGGTTGTTACATAACCAGTGCCACGGTCACGAGTCGTAGTATGTTCCATCGACTCGAACTCAAAGAATAATCGCTAAATGGAAGATTTAAAAAAAAACTTACTTGACAGGTTGATCGCAATATCTTCTAGAATCTAAGAGATGGAAATTAGCCGGCGAGTGAGGAAATGATCAAAAGTTTAATCTGATATTTATACCCATCAGAGAACGCAACTCTTTGAAGCAGTGCAGCGTTCCAAACAGGTACGGCCATTGATTTGCATCATTTCACGAAAATATGGTTCAACAATTTCGAAGCATGTTCCATCCCTGATAAAATATACTTCGAGGGGGCAAAATATTGGCTAGCTTTTGGACCAAGCCACCAAGACTTAGGCACAAATCCAATGGGAAGCCTCACTCATGAAAGCTATAAAAGCCCATTCGTGGTCACCTAGCCATCCTCGGCTCGTGCCCATTCCGTAACAACTCGGCTCGTGCCTGTGCCACCACGACCCGGCTCATGCCGATGCTCCACGATCCGACCCTAAAAGCTAAAGAATAGTGGCCATGACCAGGTCTTCCACGATCCGTAAGTTCAGGATTTGGTGACACCTGTCCATAACTGCCATATTCACTACTTCTCCACCAAGCCATGAAATAGTCCGAGATATTCGGGATCTGTGCCATGTGTGACTACGAAACGCCTGCTGACACCACATATAAATAGCCCTATGCTTGGCATTTTTTGGGATCTTTTGGCAAATCTGAGTGTTGTTATCACTATTGTTGCTCCTCCATTACTTTCTTATCAGTATTATCACGAAATTACTAAGTGAATCATCATTGTAAGTGTGAGATTGAGAGAAATCATTGATTGCACTTGCATTATACGTATAATCAAAGAATATAAAGTGGACGTAGGCTCATTAACACCGAACCACTATAAATCTGGTGTGATCATTGCAATTTCTTTTATTTCTAGTTATTAGTCTCAGCAAATTCAAATAATTTAGGTGTTAGATCCAAATTTGGATCTAACACTTGTTATGCAAGAAGAAGTTAATCAATTTATTAGGAATGATGTATGGGAACTTGTTCCTAGACCATAGGATAAGACAATAATAGGAACCAAATGGGTTTATAAAAATAAAATGAATGAACACGGTGAGGTCGTAAGAAATAAGGCACGTCTAGTAGCACAAGGTTATACTCAAGAAGAAAGAATAGACTATGATGAAACTTTTGCCCCCATACCAAGATTAGAAGACATTAGGATTTTACTAGCCTTTGCGAACCATAATAATTTCAAATTATATCAAACGGATGTCAAAAGTGCTATTCTAAATGGATTTGTAAAAGAAGATGTATATGTAGAGCAACCACCTCTATTTGAAGACGAAAAATTACCAAATCATGTATATAAGTTAAATAAAGCGTTATATGGTTCAAAATAGGCTCCTAGGGCATGGTATGATAGATTAAGAAATTATTTGTTACAATCCAATTTTGAAATAGGAAAATTATATAATACCTTGTTTATTAAGAAAAATAGTAAAGATATACAATTATTATGAATATATATTAACGATATGATTTTCGAATCAACAAACGATAAGATGAATAATTTTTTTTAAGATATTATGACCCAAGAATTCGAAGTGAGTAATACGGGAGAACCAAAGTTCTTCTTAGGATTACAAATTCATCAATTAAAGAATAGAATATTTATTAATTAAGAAAAATGCGCAAGGGAACTAATTAATAAATATAATCTAATTACAACTAATAGGAGACCAATACAAATGGCGACTAATATAACATCAAGTAAAATTGATATATCTAAAGACATTGATCAAAAATTATATAGAGGAATGATAGGATCGTTACTATATATAACAGCTAGTAGACTAGATATAATGCATAGTATATGTCTATGTGCAAGATATCAATCACAACCTAAGGAAACACATTTAAAAGCTGTAAAACATATTCTAAGATATGTAAAGCATACATCAGACTTTGGATTATTTTATTCTACGGATGATTCATTCGACTTAGTTTCTTACTATGATGCTGACTACGCGGGATGTAAATCCGATCGTAAAAGTACTAGTGGAACATATCACTTCATAGGACATTCACTAGTCTTATGGTTTAGTAAAAAGCAAAATACTGCTTCTTTATCGACAACTGAAGCAGAATATATCTCTGCTTCTTTGGCTTGTTCACAAGTAATATATATGCAACAAACTCTAAATGATTATTGATTAAATAAACATTTCTAAAAATCCAACTCATCATTCAAGAACTAAACATATCGATATATGACATCATTTTCTAAGAGATAATGTAAGTAAAGAGAAAATTTCACTCCAATTTATAGAAACAGATAAAAAATAGCATATATATTAATAAAAACATTAAACAAAGAAACATTTACTTAATTTAGAAGAGAATTAGGAATTTGTTCACTAAGTGAGTTAGAATAATTAAATATAATAATAAAAATAAAAATAATATTGAAAATCAGTAAAATAAATTTAAAAAGACAAGTATGTCGACATACATTTATCATTATGTCGACATATAACTGCCAGTAATTTAAAATTAATTCCTACCAAAAGTTAGCTATACTAATCATTTAAACTCTCCACTTCAAAATTCCTTCTTCATTTTCATTTCTCACTTATGTAAAAACTCTAAAATAAAATAAACAATTGCCTCCACTAACTTTAGCACCCAAATCAATCCTGAATCATCCGCTGGACCATTCGATGGTCCTTTCCAACATTCCACACTATCACGTGTCATCAAAATTGAAGAAAAGATGAAGTATATTCTGCATATGCTCGCTGAAATACAAGTACTTCAAATTCAGATGAGCCAAGAGCAAAATAGTCAAGGAAAAGTGATAAGGAATCTTCTTAAGTTTATAACGGATAATCAGGCTAATCCGATTATCATTGAAGATGATAATGAACCTATGGAAGAAGAGGAAGAACCAGAAGAAGAGGAAGAAGAGATAGTGGAGGAAGAGGAACCCGAGGAAGAACAACAAGAAGTCTCAAACGTGGAGGATCAATTCGTTTGCGTGGGTGAAGTTCCATATGATCATAATGGAAATATGATTGAAGAAAATGGAGATTTTTGTCTCCATTACCCAAAATTATCCTACGTACAAGTCTCCTATAGTTAAGGACAAGTAGAATATAAATTTTGATCCAATTCTTGTCATATATTTCTGTTCCTTTTCAATGTATAATATGTACATATACTATCATTTGTAAAACAATGTTTATATATATTGCCTGTTTTGTTTAACATAAGTTTTCTATTACTTTATTATATAGGCAAGAATTTAGGGGGAGTCACTTATGTAATCAAAAATTATACACTTAATATAATTCAAATAATTATAAAATTTAGGGGGAGTTGTTTTAAAATTTCTTTTTGATAACGCCTAAGGGGGAGAAATTATAAAATATAGAATTAGTTTATAGGATTCATATAGACAGGGGGAGTATTAGAAGGATCGCTATCAACGGGTATGATATTTTATAAACTAAGGTTGTCATCATCAAAAAGGGGGAGATTGTTGAAGAATGGAGTTTTGATGACAACAACATTATTTCAATATTAATTGATTATAAAATATATACTAACACTTTTATCTAGAATATATATACACATATACAGGATTTATTTATAGGAATTATTACTGAAGACTGTACAGTTTAAAGATTTAAGAGATTTAGAATTCAGAGATGATTCAAGACTCATGAATATTCAAGATTTCAAGAGTTCAAGACAAATATAGTAATAGAGTCTAGTTTATGTAAGACTTTGAATAGCACTCCAGGTTCAAATTCAAATTCTAGTTTTCAATCTGACTTCAAAATCTATTTTCAAATTCTATCTTTAATCTTTATATTTACTACTTTACCTTCTCTATTTTATTTTTGATTTTTAACTAAAGTTTTATAGTTTATAAGTTATATATATATACTTCATATTTATATGGTTTTAAAACCGATAATTTTATAAATATGTTCATATATCTTATATTTATGTTTTTATATGTTTTTCCACTTTATAATTCTTATTTATAACACTATGTTTTAATTCAAGAATTTTCAGAAATATATATATATATATATATATATATGTATACATATATATCAAAACACTTGAAAATTGCTCAAAATTCAAATTTACAATGATATGTCGACGTATATATATATATGTCTATGTCGACATATAACTGTCACTTTTTCAAAATTGAAAGAAAGTGTCTTTTCACTATTTGTGACGTTGTAGAAACATTGCAGTCTTTCAAATCGTATAAATAGGGGGATGATTTCGAATTTTTTTCATAATTCTGCTTCTCCATCTTCATCTCCCTTCTTTACACCATTATATTTTCTTATTTTTATGATTCCTACACCTATATTTTGTCAAATTCAATTCTATTTACATAAAACTTCTTTTCTTCTCACTCTCTACTCATTACTCTCTGAATCGAAGTACTATTGAAGAGTTATAAGGGTATTGTAATTATTTAGGAAATGTTTAGGTAATTGGTGTGACCCTCGTAGCCTTGAAATTAAGGGGGCTGGAATCAGTGCGACCCATGTAGCCATGAAATCAAGGAGAGTATAATTGATCAAGTGTGTGGAATCTGTGTTACCCTTGTAGCCATGAAATCAAGGAGATGATTGTAATTGGATATTGATATAGTAAAACTTTGCGCAATCCAACGTTATGTGAGATTGGACATAGAAGCAATTCTGAACCAGTATAAAATTCGGTGTGTATATTCCTTTTCTGCATTTTTTAATCTTTGTGTTTGTGTTTGATTCTGTGTCTATGATTGTTATGTGGTGTTTGATTCATATAGTAGATCATATAAGGTTTAGATTTTGTTTAAATTTTCAAAACACTATTCACCCCCCGCCCCCTCTAGTGTTAGTTTTGCCTTAATGATCCACTCTGCAATCCCTAACACAAACATCGCATATACAGTTATTAAAGTGGTTCTGGTAATAGTAGAGAGTATGCCAATATTCTGCCCCGGTCTCTTTAATGACCAATCGTTCATTTTACACACCACTGATTATATTTCAAAAATATATTCATATTACATGTTGAATTCTAATTATTCAAATTCCATATTCTCGTGTAACAATTGTCATTTTAACCCAATTCCCATTTTTAAAAAAGTACAATTCAAAATTAATATCTCTTTTACAATAAAGTTCAAACTAATTTCCATTTTATTTCAAGTTGTATAGTCCATTCTACAATAATATATTTCAATTTGCCAACTTTAAACTCTAAGAGTGAGCAAAGAATCGAAATTAAACCGAAACTAATAAAAACCAAACAACAAAAACCGAAATTGGAAAAAAGCTAAATCGAAACCGAAAATCAAAAAACCGAACCGTACTAATATTCCGGTTTCGGTTTTAGGTCCAAATCGAACCGAAAAAACCCAAACCGAAATGAATTATTAAAATAATTAAATTAATATATGGTTTTAGGTGCTGGGAGGCATTCATGGTGATAATGGTTTTCTACTCGGCATGGGTTTACCATTTGAGGAGGCTTTCTTGAATGGTACTCTAAAGGAGGGCTATACATCACGGACAATGTTGTTGACTTGTTTTTTGGTGTAGACACTATTCTCACCTTCTTTGTGGCGTACATTGATTTTAGGACACAACTATTAGTTTAGGATCCAAGGAAAATTGCTCATAGGTTTGTTTACGATCTAGTTGTTGCTGTGAAATAGCATGCATGTTTTAGTGCATGGGGAACAAGCAGTAAATGTGTTTTAGCAAGTTTATTTCCCTTTTTTCTAATAATTTTCTTTAGACAAATACAATGCTTAGTGAATTGTAAGAAGCTATGTGCAGGAATCATTATTTTCAAGTAATACCAAAATCTAGGATCCTAGGAAAATTGGTTAAAGTTTCTAAGAAATAACAAAAAGACTGTCAATCCCAATGATGAGCCGTAATTCTATTACTGGACCTGGGTCTTTGGGTCTTTTCATCCACATAAAACCCACATAGTAACTAGACTGACAGAGCAAAGACTGGCTAAGTTATAAATATTTGTGATGTTGCAGTACAACACGCTAGAAAGTACTCGGAGAAGCAATATTAATATAACAAATTATTACGAGTTAAGTAGACAAATAGACCATTGAATATTTTAAAACTTTAAACCGGTTTTAAAACCGAAAACGCGTCGATAAAAACAGAAACTGAGGTTTTGAAACCGATGCTTCGGTTAAGGTTACGGTTTCGATTATCGATTTTTAAAACCGATGTCTTTTGGTTTCGGTTTTTGCCCAAAGACGAACCAAACCGGGGTTTGCTCACCCCTGTTAAACTCCAAGGATTTCAAGTTTTACCTTTTAATTCAAGTATTTAATTTTTTGATAAATTTCAATTTCATACCTTTGATCGATTTAACCAATACTTAAATTAATTTCAACTTAGATTCAAATTGACTAAGATAACTAAATCACATCTAACTAAAATAAAAATTAATCATGTCAATTCAAATTCAAAATCTTAATCATTTTAATATTCTTTGACATAATTTCACTACATTAAATATGATCGAAATTATAATTTCAATAAATTTAGATCTCAACTTTGAAATTCGAGTTGCAAACTTTGATAAGTTAATTCAAAATCCATCAATCAGTTCATTTCAATATTTCCTTGTAAGTTCTAACCAAATTTCACGCTTACTTACAAAGTTAGTTAATAGGCTAAATTAAAATTTTAGAATAATTAACTAACAAGATTTTAATCCTTAAACATTTTATTCAAAAATTTAAATTTCTATACAAATCATTTAAATAAAATATATAGTCCAAACTTTCAAATAAATTATTTTAATAAATTTTCAATTTAGCTTTTCAAATAATTATTATTAAATTTTCAAACAATTCAAAATTTCATAAAACCATTTATTTTGACCTAGCCGTGTTTATTATTTAAATTTTCTGCCTAGATCAAACGAAATATGTATAGTTTCTAATATAAGTGTATATGTCATTTAAACCAATTCTAATTTCATAGATATATCATTTTGACTTACATTTAATGTCAATAGAGATTCTGCAATAATCATACTAACAATAAACATAACTAAAATAAGAATCATTCACTACGTGGATATAAACATAACCAAATTATAATTAAACTTCCTACGTTTATATGTCCATATTATTTTCCTGTTATATACTGCGCAAATATAGTGTTAATAAGTTTAAATCAAACGTATTAGTTACATCATAACTAAATACAGTTATCCATACGTCCATTTAAATACAAACTAACTTTATATAGTTAAATGAATCTAACTCAGTTCAACTTGCATGAAAATGTTAGTATAACGTGAGCAAGTTTTAAGAACGCACCTAAACATAGATCTATAATGGACGATGCAACCCACAAGCTAGGAATCAGCATCGAACAATGTATGCATTCATACTATGAAACAACATGACACTAGCTGCGATACATTACACGTTACGGCAGCAGCGACTACAAAGACAATGACTTTGACTAGTTGGCGATGGTTGAACTGGAACTGACAAGCTGGAGCAGTGGTGCGGGTTGTTGTTTTGAAGCGCTCTGCTCGCTTGAATGGAGTTCTGGTGAAGGGTCGGTTGGAGATGCATGGCTATGGTGTAGGAGACCAGAAAGGCTCTATAGTAGTCAATGGTAATGACTGAGGGGAGGAAGAGACCTAGCTGTGGTGAAGTCAAGACACGAGGTAGTTTTGAAGGTTGGAGATATGCTCCAGTGTGGTTGGAAAGCAAGCCTCATGTGTAGCAAGGGTGGTCCGCCTAGAAGTTGTGGTAGGAAGAGACAATGGTGATTGCTGAAGGAGCGAATACAAGAGCTGCTGGGATAGATGCTTTGGCCAAGGCACGTTGAGGCGGTGTTGTGAACGGTGGTGACAGGGAGGAGGGAAAGTCAACTGCTCTAGAGTCGGCAAGAGTGGAGTTAAGACTAGGGAGGCAGTGGTAGGTGGAGATGGTTAATTACATATATACTTGTGTGTGTGTGTGTGTTTTGTGTATGTGTGTGTATAAACTATAAAGCGTGATGGTTTCATATTAAATGGGAGAACTTTGGGAAAGAAAATGAAGATTAAGCTTGGCTCTCGAAGAAAACAGGCTCGAGATTTTGGAATATAAGAAAATGGAATTTTAAGCCTATTTAGTACTACTACCCTTTTCATGCATTGCAAAAAAATAATAGAGAATAAGTAGTTTATCTACCAATTAAACGTGCTTTTATTTTATTAGATTATTTTTTCACTGGGTTTATTAGATACTGGAAATTAGGTCATATTACCCGGTACACTGGAAATCAAATTTCTAACTACACAATAGCCCAATCCAAGAATCCAAACACACACAAAAATAACATTTTCCTCGACAGCTCGGCTTAAACGAAATAGCATAATAAAATTTAAATGTTATTATTTGCATAAAATTACATTATATTTGTTATATATGCTATATCTAACCATTAACAAACTGTATAAATTGACTTAAATAAAGCTAGAGAAATTGAAATTCAATGAAACTAATGTTGACGATCTAATTATAATTTTTTATGGAATAATTTCATGTAACATATTTATGATTCAAAATCCAATTTCTACATTGTTTTATCAACGATTTTACATTAACATTTTAAAATCAAATAAATTTTTGTTTTTAACGATCGTTTTAATTTCTTTAATTTCAACTATATACACATTGCCAAAATTTAAAATTTAAACTGAACTTTCTAAAATTTATTTTATCATAAATAAAACCTAAATTCATTTTTTTAAAACTGTAAATTTATTGGCTATTACAGTAATATAAATATGTGCTAATTTGTCAGCAACCGTACTCTATCTATGAAATGAAAATCAACTAGCAATTTTTCCTTTCATAAACCTATATTTACTTAGGTAGCTTAAGAGAGTCAAATAAGATAATAATAAAAAATGAATCATATCTAGCATAGATCATGTAATTGATATTATAAATCGAAAAACATATAGTTCCATTAAATTCCGTATGATGTACATTTGTCATTTGTATGCAATCTCTAATATGATTGCTCGTCGATTACTCATTTTCACTTTCGAACAAGTATCTCTCGCTCAGGTTGCATAGGACAGATTCAAAGGCCGTTAAGAATTCAAACATATTAGAATGAGCTTCACTATTCTCTAAACCATCAACAAGCAACAACCTTCCAGATCAAAGGAGTCCCGGGTCAAAGTAGTCTTGGGTTGGACAAGTATTTTCAAGACGAGCTTCGGGTCGGTCAACACTTACATACTGATTCGAGCAGGAGAAAAAGACCAAGGGTCGAAGTACTTTCAATTTGACCAAGCTTTGGTGGTGTAAATCTCGCGTCGAAGGACAATCGATTTGAATATTTTCGAGCCGAGCCTAGCTACATCATATATTTCCCATAAAAAACCGTTCTAATTTCGAGAAGAATGCTTCTTCCACTCCGTAAGAATTAGGAACAAATGAACCATTCCGGGCCTAGTTGATAAATGGATCGAAGGCTTCTTCAAATACCTTCCTACACCACCGAATTGGCTGCCACGTGGCCTGTTCGAACCGAGATATGGAGCATCTATAAGTAGCCCTCCGAAGCATTAAAAAAGAAAACTTTTGGTTATTACTCTATCATTTTGCTTATTGTAATTGCATTGTACTTGGGTTTATTAATTATTCCACCATTGTATTTGAATTTCCCAAGTCATATAAAATATTATAGTGTGGATGTAGGTTTGTTACGCCGAACCACTATAAATTCATCTGTGCATTGCATTGTTCACATTTTATTTTCCTTTATTTTATTTCTACAAAATTTCAATCTAAGTGTTTGTGCCACTTTTTAGCGTCAATACTTTGGTGCTTTCACTGAGAACTTGAAGATTTCTCAGTAGTTAATGATTTTTTAATATACTTTCCGAATCGCCAAGTTTGGAGAGAAAATCCTATTACTCCACATTTCAGCATTTTCGTCAATTTCAGCAACTATAGTGTCTACAAGACCTGAAGAAAACCGAGCTGCCTCTAGGTCCTTCCTCCTCTCACGACCACTAGGTAGCAAGCAGAGCTGCCGTACCACATCCCGGTTCGGACTCGAACCTAGCTCAAGGTTCTCCCACCACCTCCATTATGCCAACAGACTGAGCTCCAACTTCGGCCTTCACCACTCAAGATGATCTCATGCTGTTGGTGTACCAGCTTGGGGAGATTACAACGACATTAAATGCTCAGTCGCATAAGAACGCCACGATGAGATAAGAAATGGGTCAAATGTAGAGGCAATGGGAGGAGTTCAGGAGGCAAATAACACCTTCCTACCAAATCGACAAACTAATGAAGGCTCGTCTTCATCTGGATGGAATCATGAGCAGCCAAGACAGTGACTCCCCTAGGAGAGGCCAGAGAATCTCCAACAACTTCGGTTCAGATCACATCCAGTTCAGACAGAAATAAATGGTCGGATTGACCAAATCGAGCCGAAATGCTTCGATCTGATATAGGTCGAGCCCAACTCCAGGCCAATTCGGAACTCTCGCCCTCCAAGAGATCGTGACACTTCCAAAGCCCCTGGTGCTCCCGCACTTCCGCTCTTGCGTCCTATGAACAACTAGGACAATAGAGGCTAAGGAAGTACCGCTTAGACGGTGGCCCAAGCGACTTTGCCTGACGTAAGGGAAAGAGCGACTAAGCGAGATGAATATATAGAACCATGCTGACCAATGTCAAGTTTGTTGGAATGGTGCGACAAATCATGAATGACAATAAAGGATACATCAATGAAGATTGGGGACTAGAATGAAGTCATACTCTTTTTACTGATGACATTCTAGTAGTTGAATTACCAAGAAGATTCAACTTGTCACGGATGAATCATTACTCTGGCAGAACTGACCAACGCCAACATTCGGTAAGGTATACCTGGTACATGAATGCGGCGGCAGCCCCGAATGCCATTAAGTGTAAGGCCTTCACTATCTACCTGTACGAGGTTTTTCTTATGCGTTTACTCCGCTGCCTCCAAGGTCAGTGCAAAATTTTAAGATTTGGGTAGGAAGTTTTTGAATAAGTTTTGTTTGCATGTTGCCAAGTTGAAGAATGTGACTCTCCGGAATAACTTAGGCTCAAGGAAAGATGCTCAGAATTTATTTCGACCGTTTCAATATGTTTCTTATGGAAGTCACCCACCCTAATCCAGAGTTAGTGTTGATGGCATTTGTGGACGGAGTTGATGCCGAGACCGAGTTTCGAAAATATTTGACCTGAAAGCCTCCTATAAGTCTTGACGTGTTTTATAAGAAGGCGAATATATACTAGCACATTAAAAGGCAAGGAGTAATAGAAAAAGGAGAGTGGATGACCAATGATGAAGGAATGTAAAGTAATATAGCAGTGAAGCAAGTTCAGAGATAATTCCGGTAAGGTAGAGGTAAACGCTGAAACTGTAACAGGCAAAGCGGTAACTAGCAAAGAAATGGCCATGGAGGAAATAGGAATAAGAAGGGGATGCTAAGAAGTGACCCTGTTTCCATACATTTGACAGCTATACACCACTGAACAATACAGTGGGAAACATTTATCTTAATGCATGCAATACCATGCAGTTTAAAAAGCCAACTCCACATGAGTCGATTGGGAAGGAGGTGCAAACCGGAAAGCTCTGTTTATTTCTTGAGATCTAATGCCACACGACGTGTAACGGCCCGCAAATCCGTACTATCTGAGTTGACTAATAACAACACATGTCCAACCCAAATTGCACAGAAATACGAATCATTATTAGAAAGAAGTTGGAGGATAAGAAATAGAAAGAAAGAATTATTAGAATAAAAGAAAAACGAAGAATACAAATCTCACAGCGGAACGAATCAAATATATTAAATAACATAACTTTTGAAATACAAATCAGTAAATGTGTATACATACCATTATCAGAGCATAACAGCTATTCCTGGAACAGTTATAAACACCTATTTCCAGATGCAACATAGTACACAGCGGAAATATGATAATCTATTGCTAACTGGTAAAGCCTCCTGCTTCCAGCTCTTCCAAGTGAATCGGAAAAATCCCAACTACTTGACTGCCCGTACAAATTTTGTAACATCCCGCGTCCATTAATGTCACTCTCAAAGGGAGTGCATTAACTTTTATGGGGTATTATTGGTGAATTAGAATAGAATATAACAAGACAGATACATATATTGGTACTTGAAATTTTTCAAAATGACATTTATTGCAGCGGAGAAATAGTTTAATTACAATAACTCCATAAACCAACAGTAAAACCAAGTACACTTAATATCCATCTTGAAAAATTGTTTTCTGAGTACAAAAAGCAAAAAAGCATAACACCAACACAAGTAGCCATAAAAGAGATGAGCTGAACTATACTTTCAACAATCCAAGCACTTCCAAAAGAGAGAGAAAGAGATCCAAGAACAAACTCCACTAGTACTAGTCCAACCCTGAGAACCTTTGGGGGGGGGAGGAAGAAAAGAGGCGAAAACAAAGGGGGTCAGACATAAAGTCTGGCGAGTATAATAACTTTAACAATATAATTATTAAAGTAACTAGGAAAAGGCATAAACTGGTAAAACAAGATATGACCGTGAAACAAGTGGGCATGACAAAGCAAACAAGAGGAATATTCTGGCGTTAATCTCATTCCTAATCACTATAGGATAATTACTATAATGCACCATTAGTAGTCACCCTAAAAGTTGATCACGCCTACAGGACAAAATAATGATAATGGTAGTTTTTTGTACTCCTAGCTGCCTTCATTGGTGTCGTCTGCCCCTATCTCCACTAGTTGTACCCATTACCCTCATGCGATCGGCTCCTAAACTCGTTGATACCCGTGCTTGTCCCATAGTGGGGTGTGTCACTCCCCAAAGTGGCAACCCGATACCACTAAAAATGCACGGCTTATATCTACACGATGCAACAACGTCTTACCTACCGGCCCAGGCCCACGCACGCACATGACCCCGTTGGACTTGTGTTGCCACCGTTAACCCATTTTGACCTTTTATAATCAAACCTAGTAAGCGTGTCCCGTCCTCGACTTGGGTCGAGCTCACAAAGATACTTAATGGGTTACTGGTTTGAAAAGGGCCCCCATGCCTGACACAAGCTTTCCACTTATGCTTGGTCCCCACTAAGGTTTCCCACTTAACCCCATTCTTATTCATGTCTTCTTACAAGTTTCAACTTGGTTAAGTATTTCTAATCGTATTTCACAAGCCACCCAAGGCCACCCACTTAACCCCCATGTCCCACCACATGTTTATCTAGTTAAGTGTTACTTAATTCATTAGAACCGTAACCATGTAAAGACCTCCCACTTTAGACTACCGTTTGTGGTTGCTGGATTTGCTGGGCGGGTTCGAGCAGTCTTATACCGCAAACGAGACTAACCTCGTGTCTTTGCAACTATTACGCATTTAATTCGTGGCTTTGACCTCTCACACTAGATTACGGTTTGTGGTTGTTGGAATTGTCGGGCGGGTCCGGGCAGTATTATACCACAAACGAGTCTAATCTCGTGTCCTAGGCGGTTAATTATTACACATAATTATTTATCCCCAAAATGGATTAATATCCCTATTCAAATTTGTCAATAAATTCCAAATTTATTTATGTCCATAAATGTCACCTAAATTATGTCCATAATTTCAGGTGTATAATTTATACCAATTAATGCCACAAATTAATTATATTCCTTTTAAGGCCATTTTATGCCAATTCACAATTATATATATTCAATATTTTCCCATTGTCCCCACGCTATTCATACTTTTAATATGACATGTGTTAGACTCGCAAATAGTCTAACTTATAAAAGAAAAGCAACATCACAACATAAAATAGATCTAAGGATCATGACATAAGTTTTCATAGCCAATAACTTGCATATATGGATATGGCTTTCCTATGAATTTCAATTATACTAGCATATGATTCACATACAAAACTAGCATAGGTAATGGGCGTAAATTTGCATAACTATGTATTGTCATGGATCAAAATATAGATCTAAACATAAAGATGTAAACTTGCATATGGATCTAAACATAAAGATGTGAACTTGCATATGGATCTAAACATGTAAATTAATGTCACATGTTTACATATAGACTAGCATAAGTATCTACATGATTTCACATATGAACTAGTGTACAATCCACCAACAGACTTGCATAAGATTCACATATGTTTTAACATCCCAAACTTGCATAAAATTCATAAATTAGCATATGATTTAACATCCCAAACTTGCATAAAATCCATAAATTAGCATATGATTTAACATCCCAAACTTGCATATGATTCATATACATATGTTTTTAACATCCAAACTTACATAAGATTAATCTAGTTAATCATGTACAATTTAACATATGAAACAGATCCATAATAACAAAGCATCAATGATAACATCACATGATTCAAAATCATATTCCCATAATCCCAATTATAACTTATCACAATTAAATTATTAATTAATTTGTGAAAGATATTATACTCACAAACAAAAGAATAGTCTTGCCTTTCTGGGATCTGTATTATGAAATTGAATTGCTCGCCTTTGATGTAGACTAATTTTTATTTAGATTAGATTTGACTTTGATTCTTACTTCTATCTTGTTTTTGAGTTGAAAGAGAATGGCGGCTACTCTAGGTTCTCCATTGACGGCATGGTGGCTCTTGGGATGAATTAGTGTGATGTTAGGTTGAGAGTTAGGTTGCTTATATAGAATTTAAATTAATTTAGAGCCGTCAGATTAACCCTAGAAGCAGTCAAGACCATCCAGTCAAGATAGAATAGCACCTCAGCCCTAATGACTTAGCAATGACTCACTGTTCGAATCAAAACACTCCAGAAATCTGTGCAGGTCTTTAGCCCGACATGGGCGCACTTCGCAGGTGCGCCAGTGCATTTTTGTACTGGCGCACTTGTGAAGTGCGCCAGTGCATTCTGGTCAACTTCCGGTTTTTCTGCCTATCTTCGTTCGTCCATATCTCCTTCATACGGTGTCTGTTTTACGCGAATTCGGACTCTATCTCAAGCAGAATTCCGAGACAAACGCAATGGCTTAACCTGTTTCCCTTAATTCTCACATTTGAAATTAAATATTCTTAGATTCGTTAATTTAATATTCATAGAAAATTCAGGGTGTTACATTCTCCCCTCCTTAAAGGATTTCGCCCCTGAAATCTCCAATTTTGGGAGAATGTATATCCTAACATCCAATCAATATCCATCTACTCAACCATCAAACATAGGCATCCATTGTCATTACAAGATTTCTAATGCCATATGAATATATGCAAAAAGTGTGCGTATATGTTCCTTATCTAACGCAAAATCAGGCGGTCTACTGATTCAGTTGACCTCCATAATGCAAATCATGATAGTGCCATGCGTCCGTTATGTATGAGAAAGAATCCAAACGATACATATCATTTTTACATGTGTGCACAACCATTCATCAAAATGCAGCATCCATATGATAACACAACCATTATACATCCATTAATTTAAATATGCACACACATTTATATGCAATATGAAAGTGATTGAGCCGATCTAGTGCCTAATGTGTGTGTACATGCATCCACTTGCAACCACTTGCAACCATCAATCATAACATGTTTCAAATACATGTTTACATCCATCGGTTTCTAGCTAAGGCCAAAGAATAGGACAGAGGAGATATACTTGTAAAGGTAGATATAAGCATGAATACACTTATGGAAAAAGAGATCAAGGAGGTACCCTCAAAGAGGAAAGGGTAGGTTATGCGTATTTTCCTCACAGTTTCCCAAGTCGCGTCTTCCTTAGCATCACTCCATTGAACTTTAACAAGCTTGACTTCACGGTTGCGAAGCTTTTTGACATCCTTACCCAAGATACGAGTTGGAACTCTTCCCACAGTCGCTTCTCATTCCACTTATACTTCCTCTAGTATATTCGGCTCCACCACTTCTGCAGATTCATGTAAGCACTTTCGTAGTTGAGAAACATGAAAAACATTATAGATTCCATCCAGTCTCTCGGGTAGCTCTACTCTGTAAGCCATCGTCCCAATCCTTTCAATGATAGGAAATGGACCTACAAATCTTGGTGCTAGCTTTCCTACAGATCCAAAGTGAATGACATTCCTCAAAGGAGATACTTTAAGGAACACCCTATCTCCAACCTTAAACTCAAGGTCGGTCCTTCTTTTGTCTGCATAGGACTTCTGTCTATCTTGTGCAACACTCATCCATCTTCTTATCAAGTCCACCTTTTCTGAGGTCTCTCTAATCATGTATGGCCTAAGTACGAGCTTGTCTGTAGACTCCCACGAACAAGTTGGTGATCGGCACGGTCTTCCATATAAAGCTTCAAAAGGCGCCATTCCTATGGTGGCTTAGTAGCTATTGTTGTAGGCGAATTCCACTAAAGGAAGATGATCCTCCCATGTCCCTCCAAAGTCAAGAATGCACAATCTCAAGAGGTCTTCTAATACCCTGTTCACCCTTTCCATCTGACCATCGGTTTGGGGGTGATAGGCCGTGCTTAAGCATAATTGGGTGCCTACTGCTTCTTGCAAACTTTTCCAAAACTTGCTCGTAAAGATGGGATCTCGATCGCTCCCTATGGTGGAGGGTATCCCATGGAGTCGAATTATTTCTTTGAGATAAATGGATGCTAGGGACGAGGCAGTCCTTCTACTTTTAACAGGTATAAAGTGAGCGCTTTTAGTGAGCATGTCCACTATTACCCAAATACCGGTATTGCCCCTTCTTGACCTAGGCAACCCATCGACAAAGTCGATCAAAATGCTATCCGACTTCTACTGTGGGACCTCGAGAGGATGAAGCAGACCACCGGGCTTCTTCTGCTCCGCTTTGACTTGATGGCATACCAAACACTTAGCGACGAACTCAGCTACATCACTCTTCATGCCATTCCAAAAGAAAACCCATTTTATATCTTTATACATATTTTCTCTTCCTGGGTGTATGGTCAGTTTAGAATGGTACGCCTCTTCGAGATCCGTCTTCACTAAATCCCTTACTTGTGGGACGCATAACCTTCTGTCCCGTCTCAACCAACCCCTATCATCAATGGAGTATCTATTGAGGTGACTATAAGTCTCACCCCTAACTAGCTTTTCCATCACAACAACTAGCTGAGGGTCTTCTCGTTGCGTTCCTATTGAGTCCAAAAGAGTAGGTCGCACCTCTAGTGATGCTAACATGCGAGGCACAATTTCAGAGGAGGGTCTAATATTAAAGTTTGCTATATACTCTATGCTTTGCCTTTCTACAAAGATAGGACTCAAGGTCAGCTTCTTCCTACTTAAGGCATCTGCTACCACATTGCCCATACCTTTGGTATAGGAAATCTCAAAATCATAAGAGGTCAGAAATTTCATCCACCTTTGCTGCCTTAAGTTAAGATCTTTCTACGAGAAAAGGTACTTCAACGATTTATGGTCAGTATATAATTCAAAATTCTCACGTAGGAGATAATGGCGCCAAGACTTAAGAGCAAAGACGATGGCAGCCAACTCTAGATCGTGGGTTGGGTAGTTTATCTCATGTACTTTCAACTGTCTGCCTCCATAAGCTACTACCTTCCCTTCTTGCATCAAGACAGCACCAAGTCCCGTACCACATGCATCCGTGTATACGGTAAACATCTTGCTCCCATCCAGCAATGTCAGTACTGGGGCTGTTGTTAGAGCCCTTTTCAAACGTTGGAAAACAATATTGCAATCCAAATCCCAAACGAAAGTTAGGTTCTTCTTCGTTAATCTTGTGAGTCGAGCAGAGATTTTAGCAAAGTCTTTAATGAATTTTCGGTAAAATCCCGCTAGCCCGAGAAAGCTTCGGACTTCGGTTGCATTCCGTGGGACCTTCCAATCTTGCACCACAACTACTTTTGCAGGGTCCACGGCTAACCCCTCTTTAGACACCACATGTCCAAGAAATGTCACTTCATCTCTCCAGAAATGGCATTTGTAGAATTTGGCCTTTAGCTGATGTGTACGAAGAGTATCCATGACTTCCCTTAAATGCAAAGCGTGCTCTTCTTCATTCTTCGAGAAGATCAAAATGTCGTCTACGAAGACCACCACAAACTTATTAAGGAATTATCTAAACACCCTACTCATCAAGTCAACGAAGTAAGCGGGTGCGTTTCTCAAACTGAAAGGCATGACAAGCCATTCGAAGAAACCATCCGGGGTTCTGAACGTGGTCTTATCAATGTTGTCCTCAGCCACTCTCAGCTGATGGAACCCGGTAGCCAAATCTAGTTGGGAGAAAACAGACGCACCTACAAGCTGATCAAACAAGTCATCTATTCTAGGAAGTGGGTGCCTATTCATCTTGGTCAACTTGTTCAGCTACCTATAATCAATGCATTGGCGAAGTGAACCATCCGCTTTGGTTGCGAATACTACTGGAGCACCCCATTCAGAAATACTCCGCCTTATAAACCCCTTTTCGAGCAGCTCTTTGACTTCCTTACTGAGCTCTTTTCTCTCCTTAGGAGCTATGTTTCTAACGGGTAGAGCTACGGTTTTTGCATTATCAACAAGGTATATACGGAAGTCTATCTCCCGCTTTGGAGGTAAGCCCGTCACCTCTTCAAAGACATCTGAGTATTCACGGACTACTCTAATAGACTACAAGTTTTCAACAGACGCATTAGGAGATTCTAGGTAACTAAGCATAACAAAATGTATGGGGTTACAAGAGATTTCAAGAGTGTTGCCAAGGCGAGTCATAAGTCTAACCACTCGCTTTTCACAATCGAGGATGGCACCATTACTAGATAACCAATCCATGCCTAGAATCAATCAATAGCCCGTGAAGCCAAGAATGAAGGCATTGCATTCAAACTGAACGCTCAAAATAGACACCCTCAAATGCCGACAAATTATTGAAAGATGAGCCAAACAACCAATAGGATTTGAGACTACTATGGGATCCGTAATTAGACTAGTATTTAGGTGCAGTGTTTCAACTAACGAAGCAGACACAAACGAGTGTGAAGCGCCAGAATCAAACAAAGTATGAAAAGGATGATCAAACAGAAAAACCAAACTTTCAACAGAAATATTTCTACCTCTCTTCTGTCCTGGTGCCATGAGAGCCTGAATCTTCCCTCTTTCCTACCCTGGTGCCATGAGAGCCTGAATCTTCCCTCTTTCCTACCCTGGTGCCATGAGAGCCTGAATCTGCCCTCCGGAAGTGGACCCTATTCTTTGCCCTTGCCCCTGTTTCCACGGGCAGTCCTTAACTAGATGTCCTGCCTCTCCACAACGGAAACAGCCTAAATATAACAATGAGGAATTTATTTTGAATATTTAAATATTTAAAATGAATTATTTTAAATAATAACAATGAGGAATTTATTTTGAATAAAATTCGAACGTATATATTCATTTGAATCGACGATAGAATATAAATATTTATTTATAAAAGGAATTGAAAATGGCGCGGTAGTTCGAAATTTCGATTTCAAACTTCAAATGAATGTGCCGGGTGCAAAATAAACCAGATTTTAGTGAAGCCAAAAATATTAGAATCTGGTTGAAGATATCTTTCTAACGAAGTTAAGAAACTGAGATTTCACTTTAGAAGTTGAAAGATATGTCCAGTTTAAAATTCAGAAAAGTCGCTGTGGAATTTATATATATTTTAATATATATATATATATATATATATATAAATGCCCTTACAAATGGGAATTTTGCAAACGACCTCGGTTTTCGACGAAACCACTTTTGTTGGATCCGTGATGTCTAATTATTGCTAGGTTTTAAATTTCGTAATTTTTCGAATCGATATGTGAGCGTGGCAAAGGAAAACACGTTTGACCAATTTCAGTTGATTTTAATCGACTGGAAAATGGCCATTTTTCAAACGGTCTCGGAATTTGACGAAATTAGTTTTGTTAGGACCGTATCGTCAATACAAAGCTAGAAAATATTTTTCGGGAATTTTTAGGGTTAGTATGTGGCCCCGGTAAATTGAAATGTACGTTCAAAATAGAATATATAGATTTATATTATAAATTTGACGGAAACTGATCGAAACAGCCGAACTGGCTTACGATACATATCCCATTGTGTTTGGAATGGGGGTAATTAGCTAGGGGCGACAGTCGTTGGGTTCAATTTGGGGTTGCAATGAAAATTCACTTTTTTGGAAGGAAGTAAATAATTAAAATAAAATAATTATATAGTAGCCAATCGGGAAATTTATAATTCATTGTTCTCAGAAATAAATTTCCGCCTCTTTCCTCGATGAATGACGGCTGTCTTTCGAACCTTCCCTCCCCTCTAATTTTGAATCCACTAGTCCATTTCAAAAACTTGTAAAAGGAAATCCAAGAGGCAAGAGAGATCTTTAAATCCATCTAAACCTCGTCATATCTGGCGAAGTGAGGAGCTTGAATTTCCGTGCTGAAGTCACCTTGTTCGCACTCGATTTCTGGATCCTGGAGGCATCCGAAGGCGCCAAGCTTCCTGGCGAAGGTGGAGGAGGAAGGCGGCTTCAGAGGGACTAGCTCCGATCATCGTCTAGTGCTCTGGATTTTGTGCAAAATTCAACCCTAGATCTCAACAAATGGGTTTGAATGCTGGCCGTAATTTCTTCGAAGGAAGAAGGTGATTAATTACTTTGTTAAGTAATTTAAATTATCATTGGGTTTTAAAAATATGAAGGGCTTGGGTTATAAAAATATGTAGGGCTTTGTTTTTAAAATATGTAAGGCTTGGTTTTTAAAATATAAAGGACTTGTTTTTTATTAAATATGAAGGACTTGTTTTTTTTTAAATATAAAAGACTTGGTTTTAAAAATATAAAGGACTTGGTTTTTAAAAAATAAATAAAGAAGTGATCTTTGAAAATATAAAGAAGAGATCTTTGAAAGTAGAAAAGTTATGATTTTTAAAATATAAAGATACGATTTTTATTTATGTAAATGTAAGATTTTTAGATCAAAAAATTTTTGATTTTTATAAACAAAGAGATTTGATTTGTAACTTCAAAAAGAATAGATTTTCATCGTATAAAAGAATAGATGTTTATCATGTAGAAGTATAGATTTTTACAGTGATAAAGTATATTTTTTTATAACGATGAAGTTATGATTTTTATAATGTAAGGAGCGAAGTAAAAATATAATCTTTACAGTATATGAGGTGAAATAAAAATATGAACTTTATTTCTATCATAAAGTACCAAGAATAAAAATTCGATTTTTATATGAGTAGCGGATTGAAATTAGAATTTTTATCTATATAGTAGCAGTATAAAAATATGATTTTTATATACATAGCAACAATATAAAAATGTGATTTTTATATATGTAGTGGTTACGGTCAATGAAAGTGACTAAAGGCGAGCACGACGAAGATTTCTACATAAGAAGAGTTGTGGCGTTTGGTTTAGCTATTCGGTGAGAACTCCTCACTTTTAAATTTATTTCTAGTTGAATTATATACTAGGATGCAGACGGTGTTTAGTAGCACCAGACACCCGTCGTCCACAGACCATGGATGACTTGTTTGTTTGGTTGTTGTGTTGTGAAATTTGATTGTGTGATGTGAAAAGAAATAAAATATTTTATAGTTAAAAATAAGATTTTTAACGTGTATATAAAATAAATATTTATAAACAAATCAACGATTTGTTTATATATACTGATTTGATTGATATTCATTGGGACGATAAATTTTACACATCGCCCAACTGCACAAATAAAATATGTGTTTGATTGATTGAAACCCCACACGGGTATTGGGATGATATATGACATACACTAATCCCAATAATTAGTTGTATGTCGATCGATTGATTGACAGACTGTGTAAGCGCTAATTATTTATATTTAATGCTTATGCAGTTGTGTGGTGCACTCTGAATGATGGTTGATTATTTATCGTTGTTATTTTATACATGTGTTGTAGAAAATCCATATAATTAACATTATATGGTTATTAATTGGGCCTCATTCCAGTTTTGAAATAGAATATCTGAATAAAAATATTTGAATAGAAATATTTGAAATAGAAATATTTGAAAAAGAAATATTTGAAATCGAATATTTGAAAATAGAAATATATGAAGCCGTGTTGATTAGATTGACGCCATTTTGACGTGCACTCACACCCCGGTTGTGAACCAGAAACGGGAGATGACATCAGGGAGGACATGCGTTTCTTTCTAGCTAGAAGTTGCGTCAGTGGTTTTACACGACCTGACGAGTTTGACTTATGTGGTTGTTGCTGTTGCGAGGCGGCTCAGATATATCGGTGACTATGTGAAGCCGATGGAGTCATTCGTTGGCTCATTTATGCCCCATAGGGCGGGGAGACGTATTGTTTTGGCATTATAATCCACTCCGTGTGGACAGGCCCTAACGATCCATGGTGCAGTTGCAGCTGTTCCTGAGGCTCGGGCAGAGAGTCTTGAATTAGCACAGGGCGATCCCTTTGCCTTGGTTCACAGACGGAAATCCAATTTCCAATACGTGACAATTGCGGTTTTGATTGTAGAGCCTAGTATGGCGACATAGTGGGATGGGGCGCTTAAGCCGTCTGTGATTGATATTTAAGATTGTATATAAAATCAGAAACTAACTGGAAACGAGCTAAGATGGGTGGTTTCCTGGGTATTGGTCTGATGTTGGTTTCGGCCTTCGGGGTTAATACTTAGGGAATCGTTCTCTTACTAATTTACGGTTGGAGTCTGATTAGGAATCAAAAGATGAAATTTAGCGTATAAAGCATCCTTAGATATTATAAGGTAAAAACCCTAACCTCCGACTTGCGTTGCATTATGTGATGGGACATGGGTCTTATAATAGCTTCATTGTTCTTTATTTAGCGTTGCACTGTTGTTTTATGCACTGGTATTCTTGGGAGGAAACCCGTTCCGTGTTATACGGCGTGGTCCCTTGATTTACCTAACTTTAAAATAAAGATTAATAACTGTTTTAGTTCTCACACCAGTCACATGACTGGCCTGGAGTTTATTATTTTAACCTAAACTCTGGGTGACCTTATTTTGACAGGGGCAACTAGTAGTTTTAGTTTTGCAAATTTATATTCGCAGGATCCTGGTTTACAGCTGGAAAGATATCCGGAAAGCTCTGTATCCGTGTATCTCTTCTAGTTGTGTATTGTATTATTTTCCGCTGCTATGTAATGTATTGTAATCTCTAATATTTTATAATGTGTAATCTTTATTCATACTCTGTATATTCTTGTATTCTGATGGAATTGTTGTAATAAGCAATGAAATGTTCTTCTGTCTGCGTTCTTTTGTGTGTTGTTCTCAAAGTATCCGCTCTTTCCTTACCGGGGAAGTTACGGGTCTTCACAGGTGGTTTCAGAGCTTTGGTTTACAAAGCTGAGAGCATGACACGTTAGAACCAAACGAAAGAATTCATCAGAAATTGGATTAGTAATATCCAATGGGAATGACTCGTTAGAGATAGGATCAGTAGTATCCTAGAACGAGTGTGAAGAGTATATTTTTGAAATATAAAATGAAAAACAAATTTTGTTTTGAAATTTAAATCGTATTGTACGTATTTGAATAATTTATTTTAAATTTATTTGGACAATTTAGTATATGAAGATTTTGCATATACGCCTAGCTAGCGTGTATACGAAGTCCCAAATATACTGGATAGATATAGAATCACATTCTAGACACCCGAAGATGATACTGATGATTGAGATCTCATCATCAGTATTTATGTCCGAGCTTCGCAAGTGTGACGTCTATATATTTCCATTAGCCGGTGTGAGAACCAAAATTAGATAGGGCTTATTGTTGTGATTTGGCACCAAAAATGTGATTTTTGACTATATATCAAAATTATGTGATTTAAAAGATAATCAACTAATTGATTGCTGATTGTGTTGTTTGATATTGTTTGATTAATTAAAATGTTGAACCTTTAGCCAAATTGAATCAAATAGTGAGTTGTATTGAAAATTTGTCGCATTTGCATGCATATACATGTACTTACATTGAACAGGTCATAGCAAGGAGGCTAGAGAAGAGGAATAAAATTGTGTGCCCGACAAATAGGTACATATTTATTGTATTTCTTTGGGTTTGGATGATTTTATGAGCCGATTGGCTTTTTATTTTTCTTTTGGATTGAAGAAGGCCATGGGAGGCTATATGAATTATCCCGAAGTCCCGGGTGCAGGGGAGCTTATGGTGAAATTTTTCGAAAATTTAGGGTGTTAGCCAAATTTTTGAAAAATTTGAAAAGTTCTTAGTAACTGAAAAGTTGAAAAACTTAAGCCGTAACGGAAATAGTGAAAGTTGAGTTGATTTGTGAAACAACTTTCGGCTTCGTTCCTTTTCGGGGACGAAAAGTTTTAAGTGGGGAAGACTGTAATAACCAGGAAATCTGAGCCAATTAATTTTTTTTATTTTGGCAACTTTAGCGAATTTTGAATATTTAAAATGAATTATTTAAAATAATAATGATGAGGAATTTATTTTGAATAAAATTCGAATGTATATATTCGTTTGAGTCAACGATAGAATATAAATATTTATTTATATTTATAAAAGGAATTGAAAATGGCGCGGTAGTTCGAAATTTCGATTTCGAACTTCAAATGAATGTACCGGGTGCAAAATAAACCGGATTTTAGTGAAACCAAAAATATTAGAATCTGGTTGAAGATTTCTTTCTAACGAAGTTAAGAAACTGATATTTCACTTTAGAAGTTGAAAGATATGTCCAGTTTAAAATTCAGAAAAGTCGCTGTGGAATTTATATATATTTTAATACATATAAAGGCCCTTAGAAACGAGAATTTTGCAAACGACCTCGGTTTTCGATGAAACCACTTTTGTTGGATCCGTGATGTCTAGATATTGCTAGGTTTCAAATTTCGTAATTTTTCGAATCAATATGTGAGCGTGGCAAAGGAAAACGCGTTTGACCAGTTTCAGTTGATTTTAATCGACTGGAAAATGACCATTTTTCAAACAGTCTCGGAATTTGACGAAACTAGTTTTGTTAGGAACGTATCGTCAATATGAAGCTAGAAAATATTTTTTGGGAATTTTTAGAGTTAGTATGTTGCCCCGGTAAATTGAAATGTACGTTCAAAATAGAATATATAGATTTATATTTTAAATTTGATGGAAACTGATCGACACAGCCGAACTGACTTACGGTACATATCCCATTGTGTTCGGAATGGGGGTAATTAGCTAGAGGCGACAGTCGTTGGGTTCAATTTGGGGTTGCAATGAAAATTCACTTTTTTGGAAGGAAGTAAATAATTAAAATAAAATAATTATATAGTAGCCAATCAGGAAATTTATAATTCATTGTTCTCAGAAATAAATTTCCTCCTCTTTCCTCGATGAACGACGGCTGTTGTTCGAACCTTCCTCCCCTCTAATTTTGAATCCACTAATCCATTTCAAAAACTTGTAAAAGGAAATCCAAGAGGCAAGAGAGATCTTTAAATCCATCTAAACCTCGTCATCTCTGGCGAAGTGAGGAGCTTAAATTTCCATGCTGAAGTCACCTTGTTCGCGCTCGATTTCTGGATCCTGGAGGCATCCGAAGGCGCCATGCTTCCTGGCGAAGGTGGAGGAGGAAGGCGACTTTAAAGGGACTAGCTTCGATCATCGTCAAGTGCTCTAGATTTTATGCGAAATTCAACCCTAGATCTCAACAAATGGGTTTGAACGCTGGCCGTAATTTATTTGAAGGAAGAAGGTGATTAATTACTTTGTTAAGTAATTTAAATTATCACTGGGTTTTAAAAATATGAAGGGCTTGGGTTTTAAAAATATGAAGGGCTTGGGTTTTAAAAATATGTACGACTTGGTTTTTAAAATATGTAGGGCTTGGTTTTTAAAATATAAAGGACTTTTTTTTTAAATATGAAGGACTAGTTTTTTTTAATATAAAGGACTTGGTTTTTTTAAAAAAAAAATAAAGAAGTGATCTTTGAAAATATATAGAAGAGATCTTTGAAAATAGAAAAGTTATGATTTTTAAAATATAAAGGTACGATTTTTATTTATGTAAATGTAAGATTTTTAAATCGAAAAAGGTTTGATTTTTATAAACAAAAAGATTTGATTTGTAACTTCAAAAAGAATAGATTTTCATCGTATAAAAGAATAGATGTTTATCTTATTGAGGTATAGATTTTACAGTGATAAATTATATAGTTCTATAACGATGAAGTTATGAATTTTATTATGTAAGGAGCGAAGTAAAAATATAATCTTTACAGTATATGAGGTGAAATAAAAGTATGAACTTTATTTCTATCATAAAGTACCGAGAATAAAAATTCGATTTTTATATGAGTAGCGAATTGAAATTAGAATTTTTATCTATATAATAGCAGTATAAAAATGTGATTTTTATATACATAGCAACAATATAAAAATGTGATTTTTATATATGTAGTGGCTACGATCAATGAAAGTGACAAAAGGCGAGCACGACGAAGATTTCTACATAAGAAGAGTCGTGGCGTTTGGTTTAGCTATTCGCTGAGAACTCCTCACTTTTAAATTTATTTCTAGTTGAATTATATACTAGGATGCAGACGGCGTTTAGTAGTACCCGACACCCGTCATCCACAGACCATGGATTACTTGTTTGTTTGGTTGTTGTGTTGTGAAATTTGATTGTGTGATGTGAAAAGAAATAAAATATTTATAGTTAAAAATATAATTTTTAACGTGTATATAAAATAAAAATTTATAAACAAATCGACGATTTTTTTATGTACACTGATTTGATTGATATTGATTGGGATGATAAATTTTACACATCGCCCAACTGCACAAATAAAATCTGTGTTTGATTGATTGAAACCCCACACGGGTATTGGGATGATATATGACATACACTAATCCCAATAATTAGTTGTATGTCGATCGATTGATTGACAGACTGTGTAAGTACTAATTATTTATATTTAATGCTTACGCAGTTGTGTGGTGCACTCTGGATGATAGTTGATTATTTATCGTTGTTATTTTATACATGTGTTGTAGAAAATCCGTATAATTAACATTATATGGTAATTGATTGGGCCTCATTCCAGTTTTGAAATAGAATATCTGAATAGAAATATTTGAATAGAAATATTTGAAATAGAAATATTTGAAAAAGAAATATTTGAAATAGAATATTTGAAAATAGAAATATATGAAGCCGTGTTGATTAGATTGACGCCATTTTGACGTGAACGATATTTATATCGATTTTATTCATTTTTCAATAAATATTGAAAGTGATTTCGAAATTCGAATTAAATTGAATAGATTTGAAATTCGAATTGAATTGAATAGATTCGAAATTCAAATTAAATTGAATAGATTAAAATTTGAATTAAATTGAAATGAATTTAAATTGGAATTAAATTGGAATTGAATTGAAATCGATTTGAAATGAAATTAAAATCAATTTATATTGAAAAATCCGATTTTGATTTGAATTTGAAAAGGAAGTTGAAATCGTTTTGAAAAAAATTTAAACGATTTATAAAATATGTTTTAAATGGAAATCGACGAAATATATATAATATATGTATTATATATATAATGGCATGAATAGAACGCGCTGCGCCGCGGCAGTTCCTGAATTTCGACCATTGATTTCGAATGGATATTATGGGAGATCCGACCGTCGGATTCTCCTAGAACCAAAACCGTTGGGTTCGTATAGAAAAGAGCTTTCTAACGAATATTACAAATTAGAAATCTAACGGTTGGATTTGGAATTATGTCCAAATCAACTTTGGAAAAGGTCACTGTAAGTGCAGTTCGATGGCCGTTGATGGAAATCGATTGTACGGGCCTTGATAAAATTATTAAAAATAGTAATAATTTGTGTAAAATCATAAGAAATGATTTAGGAAGAATTGGGATGAAAAATTCCATATTTGAAAAGATAAAAGTAGATTTTTATCGAAATGAACTAGTTTTGAACTAGAATTATAATTCTATTTATTTTTATAATAAATAAAGTGGATTTGAAATGATTTTGAAAATAACCAGAATTTCCAATAATTAAATTGGAATGGATTTGAATCGAAATTGTCTTTGGAATATTTCGATGTTGGATTTCGTGATGATACAGATATTGTTATGGGAATTTGAAAGATATATGTATATCGTTATTTCCAATACGATAGTTGTTGATTTCAGATTTTGATATTGAATATAAGCCGATATATTTTCTATTTAGAGCCTTGTATTTAATATCAAATGTGATTTGGGTTTGTCGTGAATGGTGTCTTCATTAACACTGTTCTTAAGTCCAGTGGAGAAAAAGATTAAATCCTTTTATTTGGATTTAATGAAGTGTACCAATTAAATAATATTTAATTGGAATTGAATTGGTATTATTTTTGGGTTTATCGTGAACAGTGTTTTAAATAACACTTGTTCTTTAACCCGATAATTAATGGAATATGATTTTGGGTTGTCGTGAACGATATCTTCAATAATACTGTTCTTAGACCCAACGGAGTTAAGAAAATTAGAAACTAACTGGAGATTAGTTAAGTTGAATGGTTTCTTATGTATTGATCTGATGTTGGTCTCGGCCTTTGGGGTTAATACTTAGGGAATTGCTCACTTGCTAATTTATGGTTAGGGACTGATTGAAATGTGATGTGACTTTGGGGTTTATCGTGAACCGTGTTTTAAATGACATCGGTTCTTTAACCCAAGTAAAGATTAAAACTAAGTGGAGTTTTAATGAATCTTTAATTAGATTGAAAAGATCGAGAATGGAGTATCACCAATTTTGCTCCAGGCGATAGTTAAATCTTTAATTATATTTGAACGTGAAATGGTAATTGAATTTACCGATAACACCGTGGTGTTAGATATGAAGTATTACCAGTTTTACTTCATGGGATGGATAGGTTGGGATTATGATATTAAAATAGATGATTACTTCGGTGTGGTTCGCTAATCCCGACTAGATTGAAGTGATATTCAAAGGAAGATTAAAGAATAAATTTAAAGGAATTTATCTTTGATAAAATTAATGGGAACCTTTCCCTAAGAATGTGAAATTTAGAAACTAACTGTAGGTTAGCTAAGCTGAATGGTTTCCTGTGTATTGATCTAATGTTGGTTTCGGCCTTCGGGGTTAATATTTGGGGAAATTTTCTCTTACTAATTTACGGTTAGTGACTGATGAATTGGAATGAGGCGTATGTTGGGTTTGTGTAACACTTGTTTATTATATACGCGAGTTATTCAGAAAGACCGGGTTTATCCCATTCTGAATAACTAATTCGACGATTAGTCGAAGATGAAGATGGTGATGGAAGACCGGAGGTCTTCACGTCGTTTGGATAATTACTGATGATCTTGATTGGGTCGTACACCCAAGAGGAGGGAATCAGTTGGTGATCGTCCAGACGTACTTGGAGATCGATGGATATGCGAGGTACAAGGTGCCTCCGGTTTCGTTCACACCCAGAACGGACTTGTAAATGGACTGTGTGTCTGACATTGGATATCATTCTGTGTGATTGATGAATATCGGTTGCATGGAGTGGTTTGCCTGTGTGGCATGCTAAGATGAAAATGATCAAGGCTTCTGTTGAAAAGCAAAGTCTTGTGGTGGATGATCAAAGCACAGCCTGTGTGGCATAGCTTTGTGTAGCGTTGATTCGCGAACCTCACACCCCGGTTGTGAACCAGAAACGGGAGAGGACCTCAGGGAGGACATGCGTTTCTTTCTAGCTAGAAGTGGTGGCAGTGGTTTTACACGCCCTAACGAGTTTGACTTATGTGGTTGTTGCTGTTGCGAGGCACCTCGGATATATCGGTGACTATGTGAAGCCGATGGAGTCATTCGTTAGCTCATTTACGCCACATAGGGCGGGGAGACGTATTGTTCAAGCACTATAATCCATTCCGTGTGGAAAGGCCCTGACGATCCATGGTGCAGTTGCGGCTGTTCCCAAGGCTCGGGCTAGAGAGTCTCGAATTAGCACAGGACGATCCCTTTGCCTTGGTTCATAGACGGAAATCCAATTTCCAATACATGACAATTGTGGTTTTGATTGTGGAGCCCAGTATAGCGACATAGTGGGATGGGGCGCTTATGCCGTCTATGATTGATGTTTATGATTGTATATAAAATCAGAAACTAACTGGAAACGAGCTAAGATGGGTGGTTTCCTGGGTATTGGTCTGATGTTGGTTTCGGCCTTCGGGGTTAATACTTAGGGAATCGTTCTCTTACTAATTTACGGTTGGAGTCTGATTAGGAATCAAAAGATGAAATTTAGTGTATCAAGCATTCTTGGCTATTATAAGGTAAAAACCCATCCTCCGGCTTGTGTTGCATTGTGCGATGGGACCTGGGTCTTATAATAGCTTCGTTGTTCTTTATTTGGCATTGCACTGTTGTTTTATGCACTGGTATTCTTGGGAGAAAACCCGTTCCATGTTATACGGCGTGGTCCCTTGATTTACCTAATTTTAAAATAAAGATTAATAACTGTTTTTATTCTCACACCAGTCACATGACTGACCTAGAGTTTATTGTTTTAACCTAAACTATAGGTGCCCTTATTTTGGCACGAGCAGCTAGTAGTTTTTGTTTTGCTGATTTATATTCGTAGGATGGTTTACAGCTGGAAGGATATCCGGAAAGCTCTGTATCCGTGTATCTCTTCTAATTTGTATTGTATTATTTTCCGCTGCTATGTAATGTATTGTAATCTCTGATATTTTATAATGTGTAATCTTTATTCATACTCTGTATATTCTTGTATTCTGATGGAATTGTTGTAATAAGCAATGAAATGTTCTTCTGTCTGCGTTCTTTTGTGTGTTGTTCTCAAAGTATCCGCTCTTTCCTTACCGGGGAAGTTACGGGTCTTCACACGGAATGTGGGTCATGGCCAACCCATGTAGTGGCTCATTCAAACATTTAACGAATCTTAGGGCCTTCTTCTCAGATGTGTTTACCAATTCCAAGCCAAATCTCGCCAACTGATTAAACTTGTTGACGTACTCCTTTACTGACAAATTTCCTTGCTAAGAACCTCTCCATATATAAATTTTCTTCTGCTCGTGAGATAAATTTCATCTCGAACCTATATCTGAAATCCATCCACGTCTCTTCTGGATGCTCTCCATTCGTGACCTCCCACTAAAACGAGGCTTCAGCCTTCATTAACCAAGCAGCCAATTGGACCTTCCTTCCATCTTCTATCTCGGAAATACCAAATAGATCTTCCACCTCCTTAAGCCAATTTCGGGCTTCAACAAACGTCTCTGATCCGTGAAAAGGTTTCCCGCCTATTGCTCGAAAATATTTGCATATCTTCGAAAAAGTATCAACGCGAGGCAGGGGAGGAGCGGCATTAGCCCTAGCCTCCAGACACCTTCTAAACCAGCCTAGTATCGGAATGCCCTCGGGTATCTCAGGTTCCCCAGACATGCTGAAAAAGAAAAAGGAAGAGATTCAAAACGGAGAATTCAAAAGAAAGATATATGGCTCTTGGGGGTTATGTTTTTAAAACAAACTTTTCTCTTGAAAATACTCTCCTTAAAATATACTTTTGAAAGTATTTCTTTATAAAATGCTTTTTGAAAAACAGTTTTTCAAAAATCTCTTATCTGTTCTGTTAACCTTCAGCTCTGATACCACGTGTAACACCCCACGTCCATTAATGTCACTCTCAAAGAGAATTCATTAACTTTCATGGGGTATTATTGGTGAATTAGAACAGAATATAACAAGACAGATACATATATTGCTAGAAATTTTTCAAAATGACATTTATTGCAGCGGAGAAATAGTTTGATTACAACAACTCCATAAACCAATAGTAAAACCAAGTACACTTAATATCCATCTTGACAAATTGTTTTCTGAGTACAAAAAGTAAAAAGCATAACCCCAACACAACCATAAAAGAGATGATCTGAACTTTACTTTCAGCAATCCAAGCACTTCCAAAAGAGAGAGAAAGAGATCCAAGATCAAGCTCCACTAGTACTAGTCCCAACCTGAGAACTTGGGTGGAAAAGGAAGAAAAGAGGCGAAAACAAAGGGGTCAGACATAAAGTCTGGCGAGTATAATAACTAACAATATAATTATTAAAGTAACTAGGATAAGGCATAAACTGGTAAAACAAGATATGATCGTGAAACAAGTGGGCATGACAAAGCAAAGAAGAGGAATATTCTGGCGTTAATCTCGTTCCTAATCACTATAGGATAATTACTATACTACACCATTACTAGTCATCCTAAAAGTTGATCCCGCCTACAGAACATAATAATGATAATGGTAGTTTCGTGTATTCCTAGCTGCCTTCATAGGTGTCGTCTGCCCCCATCTCCACTAGTTGTACCCACTACCCCCATGCGATCGGCTCCCTAACTCGTAGATACCCGTGCTGGTCCGACAGTGGGGTGTATCACTCCCCAAAGTGGCAACCCGATACCACTAAAGATCCACGGCTTATATCTACCCGATGCAAAAACGTCTTACCTACCAGCCCGAGCCCACGCATGCATATGACCCTGTTGGACTTGCGTTGCCACCGCTAACCCGTTTTGACCTCTTATAATCAAACCGAGTAAGCGTGTCCCGTCCTCAACTTAGGTCGAGCTCACAAAGATACTTAATGGATTACTAGTTTGAAAAGGGCCCTCATGCCTGACACAAGCTTTCCACTTATGCTTGGTCCCACTAAGGTTTCCCACTTAACCTCATTCTTATTCATGTCTTCTTACATGTTTCAACTTGGTTAAGTGTTTCTAATCGTATTTCACAAGCCACCCAAGGCCATCCACTTAACCCCCATGTCCCACCACATGTTTATCTGGTTAAGTGTTACTTAATTCATTAGAACCGTAACCTTGTAAAGACCTCCCACATTAGACTACCGTTTGCGATTATTGGTTTTGCCGGGTGGGTCTGGGCAGTCTTATACGGCAAATGAGTCTAACCTCGTGTCTTTGCAACTTTTATGCATTTAATTCGTGCCTTTGATCTCTCACATTAGACTACCGTTTGTGGATGCTGGATTTGCCGAGCGGGTCCGGGCTGTCTTATACCACAAACAAGTCAAACTTCATGTCTTAGGCGGTTAATTATTATACATAATTATTTATACCCAAATTGGATTAATATCCCTATTCAAATTTGTCAATAAATTCCAAATTTATTTATGTCCATAATTGTCACCTAAATTATGTCCATAATTTCAGGTATATAATTTATACCAATTAATGCCTCAAATTAATTATATGCCTTTTAAGGCCATTTTATGCCAATTCACAATTATGTATATTCAATATTTTCCCATTGTCCCTATGCTATTCGTACGTTTTAATATGACATGTGTTAGATTCGCAAATAGTCTAACTTATAAAAGAAAAGCAACATCACAACATAAAATAGATCTAAGAATCATGACATAAATTTTCATAGCTAATAACTTGCATATTTGGATATGGTTTTCCTATGAATTTCATTCAAACTAGCATATGATTCACATACAAAACTATCATAGGTAATGGGCATAAATTTGCATAACTATGTATTGTCATGGATCAAAATATAGATCTAAACATAAAGATGTGAACTTGCATATCGATCTAAACATAAAGATGTGAACTTGCATATGGATCTAAACATGTAAATTAATGTCACATGTTTACGTATAAACTAGCATAAGTATCTACATGATTTCACATATGAACTTATGTATAATCCACCAGCAGACTTGCATAAGATTCACATATGTTTTAACATCCCAAACTTACATAAAATTCATAAATTAGCGTATGATTTAACATCCCAAACTTGCATATGATTCATATACATATGTTTTAAACATCCAAACTTGCATAAGATGAATCTAGTTAATCGCGTACAATTTAACATATGAAACAGATCCACAATAACAAAGCATCAATGATAACATCACATGATTCAAAATCATATTCTCATAATCCCAATTATAACTTATCACAATCAAATTAATTAATTAATTTGTGAAAGATATTATACTCACAAACAAAAGAATAGTCTTGTCATTCTAGGATCTGTTGATGTAGACTAATTGTTATTTAGATTAGATTTGATTTGATTTTGATTCTTTCTTCTATCTTGTTTCTGAGTTGAAAGAGAACGACGACTGCTCTAGGTTCTCCATTGACGGCATGACGGCTCTTGGTATGAATTAGTGTGATTTTAGTTTGAGAGTTAGGTTGCTTATATAGAATTTTAATTAACTTAGAGCCGTCAGATTAACCCTAGAAGCTATCAAGACCATCCAGTCAAGATAGAATAACACCTCAGCCCTAATGACTCAGCAATGACTCACTGTTCGGATCAGAACACTCCAGAAATCTGTGCAGGTCTTTAGCCCGACATGGGCGCACATGACAGGTGCACCAGTGCATTATTGTACTGGCGCACTTGTGAAGTGCGCCAGTGCATTCTGGTCAACTTTCGGTTTTTCTGCCTAACTTCGTTCGTCCATATCTCCTTCATATGGTGTCCGTTTTACGCAAACTCGGACTCTATCTCAAGAAGAATTCCGAGATGAATGCAATGGAGTAACCCATTTCCCTTAGTTCTCACATTTTAAATTAAGTATTCTTAGATTCGTTAATTTAATATTCATAGAAAATTCAGGGTGTTACAAATTTGGGCACCCAAGAGTTTAGGGAAAACAAAATAAACTCCGGGTCAGTCATGGGACTAGTGTGAGTAAACTCTAACCAATTGTTTAACTTTCAAAATCCTTTTAAAAGAAAGGATAATAGTAAGAACAACCCATATATAAACATGGACGGGTTTGACCTTACTATAACCCAAAACACTTTGATACGAAAATCCAGTGATATTATAATAGTGTCTAAATCAAATAAATAACAATCTAGCGGAACGCTTGCATCTCAAGCTCCATATATAATATAAAATCAAAAACCTCATGGCTCTTATTGGAGATTGGATTTCCAACATGACAAGGTATGGAAACACCTTCCGAAAGTGTATCCCTAGAGAGGAATACACTGGGTTCAACAAGAACATACTGCAACCCGACCCACACATGACTGACCACTCATTTCGCTTGAGTGTATCGAATGTATATCACCAACGGTTGGGATCAGCAACCGTTTCCCAAAAAGGGACAGCATCGATAGATTAAAGAAGTAAAAGGAATTTCTCTAGATAGGTGATTATACACCCTAATGGGAGCTAGCCACATAGCCATGTTGCCTGCCCGATTTTTGTCATTTCCCGGTTGTTAAGGCCTAAGGCTACGATTACCTTCCATTCATTGATAGCACATCACTTTGAATGCCGCATTGTCAGATCCATTAATCACTAATTGATTTGCACAAATATATTCTGGATATTATGCTAAGAGAATAAATTCATCGCCATTATATATATCTTTACAGACCAACATATGCAATAATTGGAAATACTCTGTAAAACACTCGTCCATACACGTTCGTTCTGGGACTGAACGAAACCGAAGGCGCAATTTCTATTAATAGAAAAAGCCCCTGCACTTTACTCCGTCTTCGATTATCTTCGTATAATCTGATTTGCAATGCTACTGCCAATACGGAGTGGTTCTCGGATAATAATCCAATCGGTCTCTCCATATTGACAACGATATTGGTAAACACTTCGATAGTCGGTTATTTAACTATTGAAGAAAAACAACAAACAAACATTCATCCAAATTATCAAACAATCACTGGACCCCTTAATTAATATTCCATTAATTAAATCACTTCTCCATTTCCTTATCAATATTTGTTAACCAAATATTTTTAATAATCATCTTGGCCTCTTATGCTATTTGGAAAACATTTCCATATATCGTCTTCTTTTATTTTCTATACTTAGAAAATATATTCTATTTATAATTGGAGAACATTCCAATTACTTTCTCTTGCTCGACTCATTTAATTCTACTCTCAGGAAATATATATTATTATATTTCTAAAATTCCACTTATTTGGGTTAAAACGAATGTCGTCTAAAACATCGTTACAAACAACCCAAAATATTTCATTCAACTATCGATCTTCGAGACTGGATCTTGCTATTTATCGGCTAAAAATGAAATCAATCGAGTTGGCTTAAAATTACCTCTCAGACCTTGACTGAAAACATACTTAACTTCAAAACAGACAAGACCATTATTCCTGAACAGTCAACACCATAAAAACCAATTATTCATTTTTAGCTGTATGCGTTTCTCTTTATAATTTTACCAGATTTGGTTATAGATTTCCGTTTTGTATATAGTATTCTATTTTCAAGTACGTTTCCGTATCGAATTCTATATATATCGATACATTGATTTCTAAATATCATAATTTCTTAAAAATATTCTAACTCCTTAAATTTATGGAAAATTTCGCCATTACCTCCTTTGTACTGGCAAATAGTTCAAACCTCAACTCGCCTCTCTAGGCCCTTTCCATTAAAAAAGAAAATCAAAAAGCCAAGTGACTTGCCGATTCGGCGCATAAAATCTCATATGGAATTTAAACATGTACCTTTTTGTCGGGCACACAAATTATAATCTTCGCATACTTCATTCCAAACCTGCTTAACCTATATACGTCCATTTCTAATTTATTTCAACTCAGTCTGGTCATTTTAATTCAATTCGCTAATAAATTCTCTAATAAGCACTTTTGCCTATTCCACTTTCTATTTGAACATATCAGTTTAAATACAAATATTTACTTGCTTATAATCCATTTGAATTCCATTTTCAATTCAATTTCCATATTCGATTTCGAATATGAATTACAAACCCCATTCATTTATCCATTGTCCAATTCAACCCAAAGGTTCATTAACTAATTTTTCTTCTAATTAGTTAATTTTATTCAATAACCAAAAATCTGATTTTTGTCACAAAAATCATTTCGCTTACTTCACTGGAGTTCACACTTATTTTACATCTCCAGTCTGGATTTTTCTAATGGCAATTCGGATTTTATTTCCTAAAAATCCTTTTTATTTAATTAAATAAACCGTTATGGTTTTTAAACCATTTTAGCGCTGCTTTTCTGAAAATTTGATTTTGACATAACTCAAAATCTATACGATGAAATCCAGATTTTTCTCTTCCATTAGAAAACTATTATTCAATCGGTCCTGACGGTTCTTGTTTCAAAGGATTTTGACTTAAATTGAGTTCTATATACTCAATTGAAGTTCGAATCGCCAATTTAAGAACTGTAGCACTGCAGCGAGTTCGTTTTAATTATATTTAATATATAAACGTTATAAACTTCGTTTATAATAAATTCAACTCCATTTTGATATATTTTTAATATATATATCAAATCAATTTCCGAATTCAACGTGATATTTTCGATTATTTGTAATTGTCGATTTTTCCTTACTCGGTAATATATTTATTTATACTTCGATCTTCTATATTTAATCCCAATTCCTTTATAAATAAATTATTTATAAAATTCAATATAATCGAATTTCAATTATAAATCCATTGAATTTTTCTCAATTCAACTTATATTCCGAATTCCGAAATATAATCAATCGTTTTGTTTCAAAACACTTCCCAACTTACCTTTAAATTCCTATTTGAATTTAAATGGTTCAAATTATCCAAATGATAATTTATTTCACCAAATTTATAACACTATTTATATATTCAACTTCCTTGTTTCATATATTTAAATAAGTTCCCTTTTCAAATTTCTATTTGAAACTCCATCCCTTTGATATTCCGGATTGCGGAATAAAAACCGTTGTTCCCTTTCGAATGATTTCAAATTCTATTTTTAAATTCGTATTTGAATTTAAATATTCAAATTATCTCTTGATAATTAATTCATTTTATTTATAAACACCATTTTATATATTTCCTTGTTCCATATATTTAAACAAGTCCATTTCGAAATCTATTTAAAACCAAAATCTTATTTTGGAACTTTCTATTTTATAATAACTTATATATATAACCCCCAATTTATTTTCATATTCAATTTAACTTCTATTTAAATAAAATCCTAATATTTTCTAAACATGTTTTAGTTAAATAAATTCGAACTAATCTAATTCACATCATAAATCCTTATGAATTTATGTCAGTTCAGTTTATATTCTGAACATCAGAATAAACTTCATCTTTTACTTCTTTAAAACAATTTCCCATTTCCACTTACTGATTTCTGTTTTCCGCTGTAATAAAGTTATAATTTCTCAAGTATTATTTATCTGTCTTGTAAATTTCTGTTATGTCTACTAAAACGCTCCAACAAGGTTAAGGCATTCCCTTTGTGAGTGACCTTAATGGAGGTAGGGTGTTACATGAACCTTCTTATTGGATTTAGATCCAACATTTCTTCGTTTCTTCGAACATTTGCAAATACCTTGCAAATGCCCTTGCTTATTGCAATTATTGCATATGGCAATTACAATTATTTCATATGGTAGTCGTTAACGGTTCTTCCTTAGATTCAAACCCTCTGTTATTGGCTTTAGGCTTCTAAGTACCTCAGGCTGTGTACTTGCCACAGGGCTATCAGTTTCAAGCTTCCTTTTATTGCTAGAAGTGCCTTCCTCTTCATTTTTCGAAACACCTTGCTCATCAAGATTCTCATAGCGACGAGCCATTTGTATCGTCTTAGAAAAAGGAAGATTCACATGTGCAGTTACTCTACCTTTGAAGTCCGTTGATAAATCTCAAATTCTTCCTCAAAGGATCTTCAATTAACTTCGGGCCAAAACGAGAAAGTTCAGTGAATTTATTCTGATGCTCCTGAATGGTCATATCTCCTTGTTTCAGATGGTAGAATTCATCATATAGCCGCTCAATTGCTTCTGGGGGAATAAATCTTTCTTTGAATTTTTTTTAAATCTATCCCAAGTGATATTACCTTCTGGATTATCCTTAGCAACGGTCTCCCACTAGAATAAAGCTTCATCTTTGAGTGCCTAAGATGCCAGTAATCTTTTCTGATCATCTCCCAACTTTAAGCCTTGAAAAATTCTCTCAGAAGAATGCATCCATGCTTGTGTTTCAATAACGTTTTCTTTGCCCAAGAATGGTACTCCACCCAGAGTTTGATACTTCTTTACTAAAGCTTCTAGATCTAGTTCTAACTATGGATGCATGATTGACTCATTAGATTATTGAACCATAGAATTACTTCTTCTTCTACCACTCATTTTCTATTATGTCTGCAAATAGCAGACAAAGAGTCGGGCCAACAGAAAAGATATTGTAAAGCATAGAGTCATATATTTAAGTATAAATTGTAACACTCCACGTCCGCTAGGGTCACTCACAAAGGGAATGCACTAGTTTTGGTGGAGTATTATCTAGGTAAACATACACAGAGATATCACAAGGCAAAACATAAATAAAGCAGTGGTAGAAATTAAAAACCCAATTTTTATTACTTTTAAGAAAAGAGTCAAAACCTCATATATCCAAGGTACAAATTATTCCATTACATCAAGTTCTAGATAAAGAAGCATTAACTTAAGATAACAAAAGTAAATTATTCCCCATAAATAGCAGAAGTGCAGCCATAGCATAGCTCAAGGCCAAACCGTACACGAGCTGACAGAAAGCAAGCTAAATCCAAGCTAAGAGCTAGTGTTTCCTCCTTGAGAACCTGGGGGGAAAACGAAAGAAAAAGAGGCAAAAGAAAAAGGGTCATTCATAAGACCAGTAAGCCCTAGTGACTTTCAGTATAAAAACTAGTAAAGGTAACATGACATGTGAAAACTGGAATTAAACATAAGGATGATAACAGGACTGGTATGATAATTAAGATTAACAAGATAAGTCAGTCTAGCATCGCATATTCAAGATTCGCTGCACCAAATGTACTAGTGTTCTAACCCATGTCAAGCAATAATCATGAAATGATCCCTTGGCCCAATATCATGAAGTGATCCATTATGGGGTCCTACGATACGATCTACTAATCGATCGACTCCCTACATGTTTTAGCTCGTCAAGTGTCTGTATCATACGGCCCTATCATGAAATGTAGTCACTTGTGCTAGGTCCACCATAGGGTGTATCAAGCCCTAGGGTGCCAACCACCGACACGAATCAAGCACGCACAGTGTAAACCTACTGGTGCCCAATGCCTACTTTTTCAACTCCGGACTACGTGCACGACCATAGTACGCTTGAACCTACAATGGCGCACCTACTCAGCCGTCGTTCTGGTCGCTTACAATCAGCCCAGTAATCGTGCCCCACCCTGCCTAGTCCCAGGGTATCGTGATACATCTACGTGGGTTACTACTGAAAAGGACCGCGTAACTAGGGTTTCTAATGGGTTAAGTGTTGTCATTCAAATTCGTGACTTAACTCTATCTGAATCATGTATCAAGTTGGTTAAGTGTGTTCAAGCGGTTCATGACTTAACCCTATCAAATCATTGTGTCAAATTGGTTAAGTATATTCAAGTGGTTCATGACTTAACCCTATCATATGGCATTAATTCATTAATGCACCCCAACCTCTCACATTAGACTAATTATTGTGGTCACTGGATTTGTCGGGCGCTTCCGGGCAGATTTACACCACAACATAGTCTAACCTCGGGTTTTACGTGCGATATGACCAACTACCCACATTGGATCCTATTGTTTGCAGTCACTGGATTTGCCGGGCGGTTCCGGGCAGATTTACACTGCAAACTCAACCCAACCTCGAGTTGGCCATTTTCAAGTTTATCTAAGTGTGATGTCCATGTTCAAGTTTTCATGTCAAAATTCATGTCGAGTTTCATGTCAGGTTTCATGTAAATTTCATGTCAAGTACTTGTCCATATACAGGTTCAAGTTATAATAACATTCATATTCAAGTTCAAAGCCAATTCATGTTTTACCTAATCTACCCAAATCGTATTCCCATCGTACGAAAACTCGAATCGATACAAATAAATCTAATTAGGGAACAACATAAAAAGGGACGGGTATAAGGTGGCAAAAGTGATTACTAGCATAGCATGGTATAACTTGAGATAAATGATTATAACATTACTGGCATATGGAATATCGGCTTCAAACATAAAGATTCCAAATCTAGCAAAATAAGGTACTAGTCAAGATAATAGTTGGCATAAGGTGATAGTCATGGTAACGGTTAACATAAGGTAATAGTCATAAACTTGTGACTAATAGCAGATTCAACATTGCAGGCATGATAACATGAGGGGTTTTTCTTTTTGATTTACAACATGAATAGGCCCCAAATCAATGTCGTAGTAATATACCCAAAAGTCAAGATCGAAGATGAACAAGAATGGATGTAAAACAGTCATCATACACATGTCCAATTTCAATTTACAACATATTCATATTACGTTTACAGTTTAAATCTAAAAGTAACTGGGGCTTACAGTTCGTGGTTCGAGAATTAGAAAAAGAAAGTCGATGTTGAATCTTTATATGCTTAGTCAAATCCTAACAGAAATCCACAAATCAACAATTCTCTTAACGTAGTTTCAATGTAGAAGAAGTAGTCCCTTTCTCTAACTTTTCAACCAGAATTAGAGCAGCATAAGGTTAGATAGAATTTTGTGTAGAGAGACTAGTGTTTGGGGCTGTTTATATAGGGTCAGGCCAACGAATGTAGACAAAAATGAGGCCAGAAACATCAAAGCGAACTTAGACTCAAAAATGGGTTCTGTCACTAGGTCGACCCCCAGGTCGACCTGGTCCTGGGTAGGTCGACTCTATAGTCGAGCCCCAGGTCGACCTGGTCCTGGGCGGGAAATTTCCCGCACAGTCTGTTCTGTTGTTTGAATTCGAAATTTGAATTCGAATTCTGAGCTGTTTTGAACTTGAAATTTTATGAAAACTTCGAAGGGTCATAAGTTGGTCATACGGACTCCGATTTTCGAAAACTCGGACTCGTTTCCAAGTAGAATTTCGAGACGAACGCAATGGCGTAACCCGTTTCCCTTGATTCTCATTTTAATAATTAATTCTGCCTTGATTTATGGTTATTACCCGTTATTAAAATACGGGTTGTTACATTCTCCCCTCCTTAAAGGATTTCGTCCCCGAAATCTCTAAGTTAGAAAGAATATATCCTACCATCCAATCATCCATCTACTCAAAGCCTCATCCACAGGAAACCATTGTCCATAAAAGATTTCTAGTGCTGTATGAACATATGCAGGAAGTGTGTGTATATGTACTTATCTAATGCAAAAGATCAGGCAGTTACTGATTCAGTAAACCTCCTTAATGCAAAATATGTTAGTGTAATGAATCCAACATGTATGCAGATTCCTAACATAATTTATAATCTCTACATGAGTGCACATAACATTCGTTCATATGCAACATTCAAGTGTTAGCATAACAAGTTTCATCCATGTACAAGTATAAGCACTCATGCATATGCAAAATGAAAATGTGACTGAGCCGATCTAGTGCCTAATGTGTGTCATGCATCCACTAGCAATCACTTACAAACACTTGCAACCATTTGCAAAAATCAACCATAACATGTTTCAATCACATGTTTACATCCATATGGTTCTACTTAAGGTTCTCAAGATAAGATCGAGAAGATAACAAGACAAACGTAGGTAGAAGAAGCATGATACGAAAAGGTTTTCAAGTTTATAGGAAAAAGAAATCGAGAATGTACCCTCAAAAAGAAATGGGTAAATGGCGCGTATCTTCTCTTCGGTTTCCCAAATTGCGTCTTCTTGGGCTTCACACCACTGTACTTTAACTAGATTGACTTCTCGATTCCTTAGCTTCTTAATCTCTATTCCTAAGACACGAATCGTAACTCGCCTCAATGTTGCTTCTTTTTCCACTTCTACGTCTTCAAGGATGCTTGGCTCAACCACTTCGGCCGACTCATGCAAGCACTTTCGGAGATGCGAGACGTGAAAGACATTGTATACTCCAGTCAGCTTCTCGGGTAAGTCTACCTTATAGACCATCTGTCCAATCCTCTCAGTGATAGGGAATGGTCCAACGAACCTTGGTGCTAGCTTTCCAACTGCTCCAAAACGAACTACATTGCGTAATGGAGAAACTTTTATAAAGACCATATCTCCGACTTCAAACTCTAGGTCTGTCTTCTCTTGTCCGCATAAGATTTCTGTCTATCTTGGGCCGTTTTCATCCGTCTTCGTATAAACTCAACCTTCTCAGAAGTGTCCCTTATCATGTCGGGCCCAAGTATAAGTTTGTCTGTCGTCTCCCACCAACAAGTTGGTGATCTGCACAATCTTCCATACAAGGCTTCGAACGGTGTCATCCCGATGCTAGCTTGATAACTTTATTGTAAGAAAACTCCACTAGAGGAAGATGGTCTTCCCAAGTACCACCAAAGTCAAGAATTCATAGCATTAGGAGGTCTTCTAGTACCCTATTTACCCTTTCGGTTTGTCCATCCGTATGTGGGTGATAGGCCGTGCTTAAACTCAGTCATGTAACCATTGCTTCTTGCAGACCATTCCAAAACTGGCTAGTGAAAATAGGGTCACGATCACTAACTATACTAGAAGGAACCCCATGCAACCATACTACCTCTCAAAGGTAAATAGACGCTAGCCATGATGCGGTCCTCTTGCTTTTCACCGGAGCGAAGTGAGCACTTTTCGTGAGTCTATCAACTATGACCCATATGCTAGTATTTCCCTTCCTTGACCTAGGCAGTCCATCCACGAAATCCATCGAGATACTCTCCCATTTCCATTACGGAACCTCCAAAGGATGTAATAGCCCACCGGGCTTCTTCGACTCGGCCTTTACTTGTTGGCATACCACGCACTTTGAAACGAACTTTGCCACGTCCTTTTTCATTCCAGTCCAAAAGAAAATGCGTTTCATATCTTTTTACATCTTATCCCCTCTGGGATGTATAGTCATCTTCGAGTGATGCGCCTCTTTGAGAACTTTCCTTACTAAGTCTCCCGCTTGTGGGGCACATAGCCTTCCATCACGCCTTAGCCATCCCTTTTCATCTATGGCATACCTACCGAGGTGACTTGAAGTCTCACCACTAATCGGCTTGTCCATGATTTCGACTATCTGTGGGTCTTCCTTCTGTGAAGTCCCTACTTGATCTAGAAGTGTAGGTCTTAACTCAAGAGATGCTAACGTAGCAGCCAATGAATCAACAGCAGGTGTAAAATCAAAGGTTGCTATAAACTCAAGGCTTTTCCTTTCAACAAACAAGGGGCTCAAGGTCAGCCTTTTCCTACTTAACGCATCCGCCACCACATTACCCTTGCCAGGGGTATAAGATATATCGAAGTCATATGATGCCAAGAACTCCATCCACCGCTGTCGTCTAAGATTCAAATCTTTCTGTGAGAAGAGGTACTTAAGCGATTTGTGGTCGGTATACAGCTCGAACCTCTCCCCAAGAAGATAATGGCGCCAAGATTTAAGTGCAAAAACGATCGCCGCCAACTCCAAGTCATGTGTGGGATAGTTCTTCTCATGAACTTTAAGTTGTCTACCCCCATAGCATATCACTTTCCCTTCTTGCATTAGGAATGCGCCTAATCTCGTGCCAAATGCATCTGTGTACATGGTAAACATCTTACCTCATCGGGTAATGCCAAAACTGGAGCTGTGGTGAGGGCTCTCTTTAGTCTCTGAAAAGCAATCTCACATTCTATGTCCCATGCAAACGCTAGGTTTCTCTTCGTTAACCTAGTAAGATGGGCTGAAATCTTAGCGAAGTCCTTAATGAACTTCCTATAGTATCCTGCCAAACCGAGAAAGCTTCTCACCTCCGTTGCGTTCTAAGGAATTTTCCAGTCTTGCACCGCAACTACCTTTGCGGGGTCCACGGCTATGCCTTGCTTAGAAACTACATGTCCAAGAAACCGGACTTCCTTCCTCCAAAAATGCATTTGGAGAACTTAGCCCTTAACTGGTGTGCTCTAAGCGTTTCCATGACTACCTTATGATGTCTATCATGCTCTTCTTCATCTTTTGAGAAGATCAAAATATCATCCACGAAAACCACCACAAACTTGTTAAGGAACTCCCGAAACACCCTACTCATCAAATCTACAAAGTACGTGGGTGCATTTGTTAACCCAAACAGCATGACGAGCCATTCGAAGAACCCATCTAGAGTCCTAAACGCAGTTTTGTCAATGCTATCCTCAGCCACTCTAAGCAGATGAAATCCTGTGGCTAGATAGAGTTGAGAGAAAACAGATGCTCCCACAAGCTGGTCAAACAAATCGTCGATTCTTGGTAGTGGGTGCCTATTTTTCTTAGTTAGCTTGTTTAACTCACGATAATCTACGCATAAACGAAGCGAACCATCCGCCTTAGTAGCGAATACCACTGGAGCACCCCATTCAGAAATGCTTCGTCTTATGAAATTTTTCTCAAACAACTCCTTAACTTGTTTACTGAGCTCTCTTCTTTCTCGCGGGGCCATGTGCCTAACGGGCAATGAAACTGGCTTGGCATTATCAACAAGATAAATTCGGAAGTCTATCTCGCGTTTAGGAGGTAACCCCCTCACCTCATCAAAGACATCTGGATATTCTCGGACCACTCTTACAGATTGCAAATTATCGACGGACGAGTCAAGAGATTCAAGATAACACAACATGACCGGACCCTTAGGGTTACAAGAAATTTCAAGGGTATTACCAAGGCGAGTCATGAGCCTCGCTACCCTTCGTTCACAATCAAGAATGGCTCCATAATCGGACAGCCAATGCATACCTAGGATCAAACCGTATCCCATAAATCCGAGAACATAAGCATTACACGTGAGTTCTATGCTAAAGATAGAGATCCTCAAATCCACACACATCATAGATAAATGGGCGGAGCCCCCAATTGGATTTGAAACTATAACGGGATCCTCAACCAGACTAGTACTTGGGTGCAGATTTTCAACAATATCAGAAGAAATAAAAGTATACGATGCGCCAGAGTCAAATGAGGTTCGAATAGGAAAGTCAGAAATGTAAACAAGGCTTTCTACAGAAATATTACTACCTCGGTCAAGAGTTGGAGTGGTATTGAGAGCATGTTGAGAGCATGCAACTGCCCTCCAGAAGGTCCTGCTCGCTGGGTCTGCCCTTGCCCTTGTCCTTGCTTCTTAGGGCAATCCTTGCTGATGTGTCCAGTATCTCCACAATGAAAGCATTCCCCCAACTTTCTCTTCTTCTTTCTACATTCTTTAGCTAGATGTCCCGTAATACCACAAAACTTACACTTCCTTGTCTCACGTGCCTTGTTAATATTGTTGTTGCTCTTGTTATTCTTGTTATTCATGTTGCCTCCCTTCTTGAAGTCAACTTTCTTATTCTGAGTCTCATTAGGCTTAACCTCCTTCTTGCTATTCTTGTCTTCCTCATGAAGTAGAGCCATGTCCACCAAGCTTTCAAAGGTCGCCCCCATGGGTATATGAGTTATGGCCAAACTGTGTAGTGGCTCGTTCAATCCTCGAGAAAAGCGTACAGCCTTTTTCTGGGCCGTGTTAACCAAGTCCAAACCGAACCGAGCAAGCTGATTAAACTTATTCACGTACTCCCTAATAGACATGTCCCCTTGCTTGAGTGCTAGGAACCTTTCCATCTAAAGGTTCTCTTCTGCCGACGATAAGAATTTAAGCCCAAAGCTCTCTCTAAAGTCTGCCCAAGTCTCAGTTGACCTGGTAGCGTTGGTGACTTCCCACCAAAATTCAGCTTCTTCTTTCAACAACCATGCTGCCAACTGAACTTTTCTATGGTCCTCCACATCAATGATAATAAACAAGTGTTCAGTCTCCTTTAGCCAGTTTCGTGCCTCAACGAAGGTTTCAGTTCCAACGAAGTTCTAGCCGCCCATTGCTTTAAAGTCTTTGAATATTTTGGCAAAGGCGGTACCAGGAGGAGGAGGAACCGCGACCACTGGAGGAGGAGGAGGGATGTCTGTCGGGCCTGCCCCGTTGGCCCTAGCTTCTAAGTACCTTCGGAACCATCCAGGTACGGGTATTCCCTCAGGAAGGTTAAGATTAGACATGCTGAAAAACGAAAAGAAAAGAATTCAAACGAGGAAACAAAGGAACGTGCTAATGGCTTTTGGGGAATAGCCTTTTTAAACATAAAACCTTTCTTGAAAAAAATGCTTCTTTATAAATGGTTTTGAAAATAGTTTCAGAAGGCTTTTAAAACTTTTGCCCAGCCAGGTAACCTGGCTCTGATACCAAATGTAACACCCCTACCTCCGCTAGGGTCACTCACAAAGGGAATGCACTAGTTTTGGTGGAGTATTATCTAGGTAAACATACATAGAGATATCACAAGGCAGAACATAAATAAAGCAGCGGTAGAAATTAAAAACCCAATTTTTATTACTTTTAAGAAAAGAGTCAAAACCTCATATATCCAAGGTACAAATTATTCCGTTACATCAAGTTCTAGATAAAGAAGCATTAACTTAAGATAACAAAAGTAAATTATTCCCCATAAATAGCAGAAGTGCAGCCATAGCATAGCTTAAGGCCAAACCGTACATGAGCTGACAGAAAGCAAGCTAAATCCAAGCTAAGAGCTAGTGTTTCCTCCCTGAGAACCTGGGGGGGGGGGGACGAAAGAAAAAGGGTCAGTCATAAGACTGGTAAGCCCTAGTGACTTTCAGTATAAAACTAGTAAAGGTAACATGACATGTGAAAACTGGAATTAAACATAAGGATGATAACAGGACTGGTATGATAATTACGATTAACAAGATAAGTCAGGTCTAGCATCGCATATTCAAGATTCGCTGCACCAAATGTACTAGTGTTCTAACCCATGTCAAGTATTAATCATGAAATGATCCCTTGGCCCAATATCATGAAGTGACCCATTACGTGGTCCTACGGTACGATCTACTAATCGATCGGCTCCCTGCAAGTTCTAGCTCGTCAAGTGTCTGTGTCATACGGCCCTATCATGAAATGTAGTCACCTGTGCTAGGTCCACCATAGGGTGTATCAAGCCCTAGGGTGCCAACCACCGACACGAATCAAGCATGCACAGTGTAAACCTACTGGTGCCCAATGCCTGCTTTTTCAACTCAGGACTATGTGCACGACCATAGTCCGCCTGAACCTACAATGGCGCACCTACTCAGCCGTCGTTCTGCTCGCTTACAATCAGCCCAGTAATCGTGCCCCACCCTGCCTAGTCCCAGGGTATCGTGATACATCTAAGTGGGTTACTGCTGAAAAGGACCGCGTAACTAGGGTTTCTAATGGGTTAAGTGTTGTCATTCTAATTCATGACTTAACCCTATCCAAATCATGTATCATGTTGGTTAAGTGTGTTCAAGCGGTTCATGACTTAACCCTATCAAATCATCGTGTCAAATTGGTTAAGTATATTCAAGTGGTTCATGACTTAACCTTATTATGTGGCATTAATTCATTAATGCACCCCATCCTCTCACATTAGACTAATTATTGTGGTCACTGGATTTTCCGGGCGGTTCCGGGAAGATTTACACCACAACATAGTCTAACCTCGGGTTTTACGTGTGATATGACCAACTACCCACATTGGATCCTATTGTTTGCAGTCACTGGTTTCGCCGGCCGGTTCCGGGCAGATTTACACTGCAAATTCAACCCAACCTCGAGTTGGCCAATTTCAAGTTTATCTAAGTGTGATGTCCATGTACAAGTTTTCATGTCAAAATTCATGTCGAGTTTCATGTCAGGTTTCATGTAAATTTCATGTCAAGTTCTTTTCCATATACAGGTTCAAGTTATAATAACATTCATACTCAAGTTCAAAGCCAATTCATGTTTTACCTAATCTACCCAAATCGTATTCCCATCGTACGTAAACTCGAATCGATACAAATAAATCTAATTAGGGAACAACATAAAAAGGGACGGGTATAAGGTGGCAAAAGTGATTACTAGCATAGCATGGTATAACTTGAGATAAATGATTATAACATTACTGGCATATGGAATATCGGCCTCAAACATAAAGATTCCAAATCTAGCAAAATAAGGTACTAGTCAAGATAACAGTTGACATAAGGTGATAGTCATGGTAACGGTTAACATAAGGTGATAGTCATAAACTTGTGACTAATAGCAGATTCAACATTGCAGGCATGATAACATGAGGGGTTTTTCTTTTTTATTTACAACATGAATAGGCCCCAAATCAATGTCATAGTAATATACCCAAAAGTCAAGATCCAAGATGAACAAGAATGGATGTAAAACAGTCATCATACACAGGTCCAATTTCAATTTACAACATATTCATATTACGTTTACAGTTTAAATCTAAAAGTAACTGGGGCTTACAGATTGTGGTTTGAGAATTAGAAAAAGAAAGTCGATGTTGAATCTTTATATGCTTAGTCAAGTCCAAACAGAAATCCCCAAATCAGCAATTCTCTTAACGTAGTTTCGACGTAGAAGAAGTAGTCCCTTTCTCTAACTTTTCAACCAGAATTTGAGAAGCATAAGGTCAGAGAGAATTTTGTGAAGAGAGACTAGTGTTAGGGACTGTTTATATAGGGTCAGGTCAACGAATGTAGACAGAAACGAGGCCAGAAACATCAAAGCGAACTCAGACTCAAATGGGTTCTGTCACCAGGTCGACCCCCAGGTCGACTCTATGGTCGACCTGGTCCTGGGTAGGTCGACTCTATAGTTGACCCCCAGGTCGACCTGGTCCTGGGCGGGAAATTTCCCGCCCAGTCTGTTCTGTGGTTTGAATTCGAAATTTGAATTCGAATTCTGAGCTGTTTTGAACTTGAAATTTTCTGAAAACTTCGAAGGGTCATAACTTGGTCATACGGACTCCGATTTTCGAAAACTTGGACTTGTTTCCAAGCAGAATTTCGAGACGAACGAAATGTCTTAACCCGTTTCCCTTGATTCTCATTTTAAAAATTAATTTTGCCTTGATTTATGGTTATTACCCGTTATTAAAATACGGGTTGTTACATAAATGCATTTGTGGGGGTGTATTTTATTTTTCTATACTCATTCTAGGACATTACTGATCCTATCTGTAATGAGTTACTCACCCCAGAATACTACCGATTCTATTTCTGATGAGTTCGTTAATATGTTATATTCCAGGGCTAAGGTTTACCAAAGGTCTGATACCAAACTGTGATGACCTAAACTCCCATGCCACGGGAGCAAGGATGATCAGTGGAATATAACACATAAACAATAACAGCAGAACATAAATATAGAATTACACCAGATAATGTACATCAAATTACATTGGAAATAATATCAACATCAGAGTTACACAGCATAATAGGATCATACTTAGTACAGAATATAGTTTCAGCTTTATATAAAATGTCTGCAGCGGAATCAAACATAATATACATAATAAATTCTTAACAACACAATAAAAATGATAAAATCCATCTTCAGCTCCATATCTATCTAGAGTGATCCTGCTAAAAACCTGAATACAAGGCTGCCCGTGTAGAAAATAGGGGAACCCGAGTTTGCAAGTGAAACAAACTACGAGTCAGTCAAGAGACTGGTATGAGAAATCTTAGTTAACCTATTTAATAATAAGGTCAATCATAGGACCACGTCGCTAACGTGGAACAGGTTTACTCCATTGGATTGCTAGTGCTTGAAATAAAGTATATCTTTAAACACGCAATGATTTTTAGAAAAATGAAGCCATTACAAGACTCGGGTCCCATCACACAATGCAACACAAGCCGGAGGATAGAGTTTTCCCTTATAATGGTCAAAATATGCTTGATACGTATAAAACAAAATCATTTGGTATTATTGTTAGTGCATATATTTTTCAAAAACAATTTCAATCATAATATATCAATCATAGGCGACACGGGTACCATATATCATGTCGTCATATATAGGTTTATAATCAAAACCGCACAATGTCACATATTGGAAATTCGATTTCCGTCATGAACCAAGGCAAGGACTCATCCTTAACGAATTCAAGACAATCTATCCCATGTCTCAGGACTCAGACTCAGGCGAGCCCTTAGGAAAGTGCAGGGCCGGTCCACACTAAGTGGATTAATAATCCCTGAACAATATATTTCCCCTCCCTATGGGGCGTAAGTCTGGTCAGTATGTCGACCATGTCATCCATCGGCCCCACAGTGACCGATATATCCGAGGTACCTCGCTTTCCAACAACCACATAAGTAAAAATGTCTGGGCTCCATACCATGAAACCACTCCTAGCTAGAAAGAAACACATGTCCTCCCTGCCGTCCTTCATCCCATTCCTGGTTCATACCGGGGACTAAAGCTCGCAAATTAGCGCTATACACAAAGCTATGCTATTTAAAGCCTTGGTCACTACATATCAGCATGCTACATTGACATTCCACGCCATGTCACTGATGTTTATTGATATATAACATCTAAGCTTGTACGCCTTAGAGAAGGGTGTTAAGCAAGAGAATAAATTCTCTACCACCAAACAGATATATATTTAATAGAAATCAATCAGCACAGAATAAAATCCAATGTCAGACACACATCCATTTACTAATTCATTCTGGGTCTGAACGAAACCGCAGGCACCTTATTCCTCGTTCCATATGTCTAATATAGGAGTGAGGCCCTCGCACATTCGAACAGTCAACAAATACGTCCGAACAACTAACACTGTAACCCTTTCAAGGCAGCAACTCCCATCAAAGGCATCAGTAGCCATCCATTCGATGTGAAGATTATCGATCTTGCACCGTCTTCATATCTTTGACATCTAGTCATCGTTTGATTATTTGAAATGAGAATTAACTCGGCCTTTTCAAATACCCACATATATACAAAATTCAAACCAATTCTTTCCTTGGTTAGATTATTTGACATTCACATTTCAATCCAATATAATATTTTCATATCAAATACATTTAGCCATCAGAATATCTAATAAACAAATTAAAATCGGTTTATTTCCATTCTATATCGTTTATAATATTTTATAACGATTTTTTACTATTTTTATACATATAAAATAGTCCATTTTCATCGAACGACGTTTCAGGTCATTCGATGGCACTTGCGCTGCTCTCATTCAAATTTGAATTAAACATTTCACAAAACCTAACCATTGGATCTTAACGAATTTTATATCGTTGAAAAGATCTTTCCAAAGCAAACCCAACAGTTCCGGTTTCGGGAAAATCCGACGGTCGGATCTCCCGCTATAATCGTTTAAAATTACGATTCCAAAACGCGAACTGTAGCTTCGTTATTCGTTTAATTATATATATATATATATAATTCATTCGACGATTTCTAAATCGTTTTCACTTCAAAATTTTGGCTAACACCTTTAAATTTAAAAAAAAAATCGCCATAACCTCCTTTATACGAGGAGGGGTTTAGAAATTTATTAGGCCATATTAGGCACCCAATAAATCCAGAATAAGCACACACAATTTTTAATGACCCATTCTATGCCCAAGGGAGTGTGTAAAAATCATAACTTTGGAGAATAAATTCTCATCACCTTGTCCAGTGTTGGAAAATAAATAGTCCATGTGTTGTATCTAGTAACTAGAGAGACGTGATTATTGTCAACTCCAGACCCGTATGGGATTTTTATTTAATCTGGCAATTTACCGTTATATTTTATTTGGTCCATATCAGTCCTCAGTTCAACCTGTAGTTCAATCCTCTCCATACGAGCGTCTTGCCCATATGGTAATCTCAACCTCGTCATATGAGCTCCCAATGCTTATATGGAATATGATATGCTATGAAATCAATAGTTCGTCTTCGGCTCAACCTGAAATATAGTCATCGCCATACGAGCGTCTTGTCGTTTGGTAATCTCAACCTCATCATACAAGCTCCAGATGCTTATATGGAATATGATATGCTATGATATATTCACAAAGTATGTCATGTAGTGTAGTTCAAAATTAATTGTTACTATCCTAAAGCGTTGTTTATAATCTCACACTGAACAACTAGCACAACGCATCCAATGGCATTCATAGGAGTTTATATAATAAATATAATTGCGCAGCCAACTCATTAAGGTTTACATATTTCTCGGGCATGCAAATAAATTCTTTACTCAACAGCAAATCTATTTACCTGTTTTGCATGTGTATATATGTGCATATCTAAGCTAAAAATAATATTTTTAGCGAACAAATATTTATTTCCATACATGACTTTTTTTAACACTTCATATACATGTTAAAAATAATATTTCTAATGAACAAACATTTATTTTAACCCGTGGTTATTCTAACACTTCATACATGTGATAAAAATAATATTTTTAACTAATCAAAATATATTTCAACACACGGTTATTTTTATTACTTCATTAGCACGTTAAAAATAATATTTTTGGCGAAGAAAAATATATTTCAACACTTGTTCATTTTTATTACTTCACATAGACGATAAAAATAATATTGGTGAACAAAAATATTTTTCAACTCATGACCAATTTTATTACTTCACATACATGATAAAAATAATATTTTTGGTGAACAAATAATTTATTCCACACATGCATATTTTTAGTGGTTCATACATACAATAAAAATGTTATTTTTATTGTCCAACCAATTTACTTCAAACATGAATATTTTATATACTTCATACATACAATAAAAATGTTATTTTTATTGCTCAAACAATTTATTTTAAACATGAACATTTTATATACATCATACATACAATAAAAATGTTATTTTTGTTATTTAAACAATTTATTTCAAACATGAATATTTTATATACTTCATACATACAATAAACATGTTATTTTTATTGTTCAAACAATTTATTTCAAAATTGAATATTTTATATACTTCATGCATACAATAAAAATGTTATTTTTGTCGTCCAAACAATTTATTTCAAACAACAACTATTTTATATAGTATATTTCAGAAAATTTCGGCATTACAATGACAGGGTATTTAGCACCGGCACCGTGTCCAACACGACTCCTCTGCTATTCTAGGATTTGCAGCATTACAATAATTTCATTTCCATAACACAATGAATTCACCCCTAATACAATCAATACTTGTTGCAACCACAATCAATTATTCATAATCACAATCAATTTCACACCACAATACAACAAACAAATTGTCCATGGTCTATGGACGGTGGTGTAAGGAGCTACTAAACCATGTCTGCAACCTAATATATTTTTCTTCATTTATTTTTAAATTTGGATTGTTCACATTGGGTTACACTCCTCCAAAAATGGTAGATAGCTCTAAAATTTGGCTGGTAACTTCTAGAATGTAGTGCACGATGTCACGGTCCCAATGTCCCTTGTTTCAATGGATTTCGACAACATACGAAAAAGATATGATTTTATTTGATAAATTAACTTCATAATGCTTTTAAGTGTTATAAACAGTTTTAATTATACACGTCGTTACCTCAGTAGTTCGTTCGAAACTAGGTTTGCATTTATCTTCTAATCCGCTGCACGAGAGGAGGATGGGGTTGCACCACGTCGTAGGGGGAGGAGCGGCGCACCTGCGCCTGGTAGTGGGGTCCAGTTCGACAGCGGCTACTGGTCACGGCGGCGCGATGAAGGGCGCACTTTCCAGGCCCATATCTCAAATAATAGGCAACGACAGGGGGCGAGACGGGTATGGATTTGAAGGTGGAGTTGAGATCTACAAAATCCTCCAAAGGATCGATAGGTTTTATTGCGTGGATTTGAAGGAATCAAAGAGTGAAGTTTGAAGCATCAGCCGCCGTCGAGAATAAGGGTTTATGGGTTTTTTCTAGGTAAATGGGAAAGTGAATGGAATTTTTCCGTTGGCCCATTATATATTTAAATTATTTTAATTTCCGTAATTCCAAAATTCCCTTTTCTCCATCTGAACACCAAATCAAACCCAACAACTGTCACCCCTAGCTAAATACCTCCATTCCGAACACAATGGATTATGTTTCGTAGGCCCATTCGACTTCAAATTAGAATATAAAACATTCAATTTTAGATCTGAATGTACATTTTTATTTTTCGGGGCCACAAATTGATTCCAAAAATTCCCAAAAAATAAATCTAGCTATGTTTGGATGTTACAGTCCCAATAAAATTAATTTTGTCGAATTTCGAGATCGTATGAAAAATGGCCATTTTCTGGTCGATCCAATTCAAACTGAAATTACCAAACGCGTTCTCCTTTGCCACGCTCACATATCAACTCCAAAAATTATGGAATTTTAAAGCTAGCAATAAATTGACATTCCGTATCCAAACAAAGTGGCTTTGTCAAAAACGGAGGTCGTTTGCAAAATGGCTATTTTTAAGGGCTTTGTTCTTATTTAAAAATCAAAATTTTAAATTCTAACTTATTTTCTGCCAATTTTTTTTTAAATTGGTTATGATTTTCCTGGTTGTTACAGTATCCAACCATAATATAAATGGAATAACGAAAAAGCCTTTTAAATTCCATATATAGAAACAACCTTCCTCTACAGAAGCTTACTTCGATCATTACCAAATCGAATTCCATTCCATTCCAATTTATTTTACTAAATTGGAAAACTTTACTTTGGAAAATTTGTATTAAATCTTAATAAAATATTTATATATTTCAAATCACATTTCACTGTTAATGGGACAAAGAACGAACGTCGTTAAAAACACAGTTCACAATAAACCCAATTCACATTCCATTTTATTCCAATTACTAAATATATTTGGAAACTTATAATCTTAGTTAAAAGATTAATTTTTTCACAACGGAGTTTAAGAACAGCGTTACTAAAGACACCATTCACAACAAACCCAAAATCCAATTTGATATTAAATATAAGGCTCTGAACAGAAATTATATCGGCTTATATTCAATATCAATTTCTAAAATCAACATATAAATAGGGAATAACGATATATATCTATCTTCCAAATTCCTCCACAATATCCATATAGTCACGGAATCCAATATCGAAATATCCCAAAGATGATTTCTATTCAAATTCATTCCAATTCATACATTGGAAAATTCTGGTCAGATTAAAACCATTCACAAATCCAATTTATTTATTTAAAAACGTTGGATTATCTTTCTAGCTATTAACTAGTTCATTTTGATAAAAATATCTTTTATCTTTACAAACGCGGAATTTTTCATCCAAATTATTTCCAAATCATTTATTATGATTTTACACAAATTATTAACATTTTTAATAATTTTATCAAGGCCCGTATAGTTGGTTTCTAGTAAAGGCCACAAAACTGCACCCATAGCGACCTTTTCCAAATTTGATTTAGACATAATTCCAAATCCAACCCTTAGATTTTAAATCCCTTGTATTCTTTGAAATCTCTTTTCGATACAAACCCAACGGTTTTGGTTTTAGGAGAATCCAACGGTCGGATCTCCCGTTACATCAATTCGAAGTTAATGGTTGAAATTCGCGAAAGGTCGCAACGCGGCGCGTACTATTTAAGCCATTAATATATATATATGGATATATATATATATGTATATATATATAATATTTCATTCAAAACATATTTTATAAATTCGTTTTAAAAACGATTCCCGCTTTCATTTCAATTTCAAATCAAAATTGAATACTCCTTATCATTACAATATTTAAATGATAATATTTTCAAAATATCTGATTTTGAAGTCATTTCCTTTTTTGTTAAAAATGAATAAAATCGATATAAATATTGTTCGCGTTAAAATGGTGCATATCTAATCAACAGAGCTTCACATATTTCAATATTTTCATGCCCATCCAAAATCGGACATCAAATTCACATTTTAATCCTTTACGGAATATTATTTTAAAATATTTGTTATTTTAAAATATTCGTTATTCCTGAATTGGAATCAAACCTAATCAATTACCATATAATTCATTTATATGGATTTCATACGACACATGTGTACAACAACAATGATAACCAATCATCCATCCTCCAGAGTGCATTACACAACAGCACAAGCATTAAATATAAATAATTAACGTTTATGACTGTTTGTCAACCAATCGATTGACATACAACTAACCAATTAGGATTAGTGTACGTCAAATATCATCCCAATACCCGTGTGGGGTTTCAACCAACAAATACTGAATATTATTTGTGCAGTTGGGCGATGTGTAAAATTTATCGTCCCGGTCGATGTTAGTTAAGTGGGTGTACATAAACAAATCGTCCGATTTGTAAATGAATATTTATTTTCATTTCAGGAGAATTTTATGTCATTCACATATACGTTAAAAAATATATTTTCAATGATAAAATATTTATTTTAACACTTGACTATTTTATATAGTTCATACATTTAATAAAAAATGGTATTTTTATTGTTCAAACATTTTATTCAACACATGACTATTTTATATATTTCATACATTTAATAAAAATGACAGTTTTATTGTTCAAACATTTTATTTAACACATGAATATTTTATATAGTTCATACATTCAATAAAAATGGTATTTTTATTGATCAAAAATTTTATTCAACACATGAACATTTTATATAGTTCATACATTCAATAAATATGGTATTTTTATTGTTCAAACATTTTATTCAACACATGAATATTTTATATAGTTCATACATTCAATAAAAATGGTATTTTTATTGTTCAAACAATTTATTCAACATATGAATATTTTATATAGTTCATTTTAGAAAATTTCAGCATTATAATGGCGCGATATTAGAACCGGAGTAATGTCTAGCATTACCCCTCTCCTAATACTAGCTCGCGCCATACACAATCATCAATCACATTCAATACACCAAAGTACAATCAATAACCATAATATAGTCAATTTCACCATAATTCAATTCAAATAAACATCCATGGTTTGTACAATAAAATAGTGTTAGGAGCTACTAAGCCCCGTCTGCAACCTATGATATAATAACTGTAAAATAATTTGAGTGAGAAGGAGTTCTCACCATTGGTTTCCACTCCGCCATTCTTTAAAGGACGGTTTGGATTCGAATTTGCTGTAAATTCTAACTAGCTCCACATTGGGCCCCGTTAGTCTTGTTGTGAAGCTCTCGTCCCCACGATCGCAATGGATCCAGTTTCACGCAATTTGCACCTCGTATGGAAATGTTATTGACTTTTAAACATCGGACAATTTATTATTTAATTAATTAAATTAATTAGAATTTGCAATGTAAAAAAAACGTTACCACTTGTTTTATCTCCTACAGGCCGACGTCGACCAAAACTCTAGACCGTTGACTTCGTTTTGCCGCCACCACCGTTCGCCGTCGCCGGATCTGAATCTTCCACGAGAAGCGCCTTGGCGCCGCTGCCCCCCGCACCTGATTCCGGTGAACTCGCTCGCCCCTAGCGGCGAGAAAATCCTCTTGAACAACGCATCATTAAGTGAGGAATTCTCTCAACTCGCTACACGAGAGTCGGTCAACCTTATATGAATTGGTAGAGCTAAGAGAGTAGATCGAATTTTGTTTTTGGAATATGGGATTTTACTATGCGGATCGAAGGGAACTGAGGCTCAAATTATCGAGCGATTTCCGCCGTTAATCGCTGTTGGAGGCAGGGGGTTGAAAATTAGGGTTTTATGGAGAGAAAAAATGTGATTGGCCGATATGTATATATATATATACATATATATATAATATTATATTTTTATTATTTTTAATTCCAACAATACCAGTTTTTGCCACGAACCCCAAATCAAACCCAACAACCATCGTCCCTAGCAAAATACCCCCATTTCAGACACAATGGGATATGTTACATAAGCCAATTCGATCGTTTCGACCAGTTTGTCTATAAATTAAAATATAAATCAATATATTGAATTTTAAATGTACATTTAAATTTACCGGGGCTACAAAAAATTATATCTAGCTATGATTTGACGACACGGTCCTAACAAAACTAATTTCGTCGAATTTGGAGACTGTTTGAAAAATGGTCATTTTATGGTCGATCCAATTCAAACTAAAACAGTCAAAACACATTTAAATTTACACGCTCACATATTAAATCCAAAAAATATGAAATTTGAAACCCAATAATAATTTGACATTCCGGATCGAAAAAAGTGGTTTCGTCGAAAACAGAAGTCCTTTGCAAAATGGCTATTTTTAAGGGCCATATATAATTTAAATATATATATATATAAATATTCCATAGCGACTATTTTAAATTTTAAATTGGACATAACTTCCAATTTATATTATGAAATCTGAATTTTTCACATTTATTTGAAAGATATAATTAAACAGATTCAAACATTGCTTGTTTTACTGGAATCCGATTTATTTTGAATTTTGTACATTCAATTAAAGTTTAAAATCGAATTTTCAAACTACCGCGCCATTTCGAGTTCGTTTTTATTAAATAATATATTTATACATTCTAATTCCGCTCGAAATAAATTTATAGTCGTTATTATTTAAAATAAATCATTTTATATATTCAAAATCCATTAAAGTAGCTAAAATAAAAAATTTAAATTGGTTCAGAATTTCCGGATTGTTACAGAAGGGATGTTAAATCATGTGTTTTGCATGTAATTTACATTGTCTGTTCCAAATAAAATATTTCTGATTCCTTATAATTTTGAATGTGTCTGTTTTTCCTTCTTTTTAAAACATGTAGGCAAAATTTACAAAAGTTATAACAAGAGACTTTTAGCAGAATTTGAAATCTTAGCAAGTCACCACAGAGAAGGATGGTTCTAGTCGGTAGTTTGGGCTAGAATATAAAAAAGCTGAGAAATTTGTAAATAAATAAATATAGAAATCTAAAATTATGTATCTGTAATAAGCACGTAAATATATATACATACACACAAATTAATTCTATACTCGTCCAAAAACACGTAATTAACACTAATTGTTAATAATTTTAGTATACATTAAACGTAGTTGAATTTGAGTTGTTATCCGTCACTTAATGGTGTTAATGAATATTACCTATAATAAATGGAGAACTTACAACTGTAACCATTTTTTTAATGGGGAACTAATAATAGTTAAACGATAATAGTTAACCCAAAAGGTTACAATTACTATAAATGGTAATTTAATTTTTAATTAATATAATGAACATGAATACAAACATATAACAGAGAATTAAAAAAATCTAAACAATGATTAATATAGTAAGAGGGATTTGCAATAAGTAGCTATTAAATTCAAAAGAGACTGATATAAATGGTATTTATTTGAATGTCCATTGCCTTAGGAAAGGTGATAATTATAGTCATTAATGCCATGTGACAGTTATGGTAATTAATTAATTAACTAACTAACTAAATGGGATATTGGGTAGTGACTACCATAATTAGTACTAAGTCCAATAAATATTCTCAAAAATATGAATCTATTATTAGGACAATCAGTTCTATCTTAACTCTATTTTAATCCAAGGAGCAATATTTCTAATTAAATATTAGAATTGGACTTAGTAGGTTAATGATGCGTGATCGGTTGTGTTATCTGATAGAAATCTACACTTCCCAATTGTTGGATACATGTACAATTAAAGTGAGATATCATTAATCATAGGAACTCTTGGCAATAATTTTATCGTATAGTGAAACGTTCCTAAAGGTTTGCTTAAGTCGTAGTCTACTTGGAATTAAGGTCTTAATTAGTCAGATCTGCCTATTGGGGTATTAAATGATTGGATTCACCAAAAATTCCCCTCGTGGAAAATCGCCGGATACACTGACTTTGGGAATACAACACATTAGAACAAATAACAGAAGAATTTTATTACATCATAATAATGCAACATCAAAGTACATAATATATCAGAGTAGATCGAAATAATACAGCGGAAATTAATTTACAAAAGATGTAATACAATCCAGTAGAACTATTAAAATAACACAGCGGAAGGCTATCAATGCTCTGGACATAGCTTTAAGCTTCGATCCAGAATCCTGTTTAATAAATAGATATCTGCAAAACAAGCCACTCGACTGCCCATGTGGAAAAGAGGGCACCCGAGTTTGCAAAGTGAAACAAATTACGAGTCAGTCATGGGACTGGTATGAGAAATCTTACTTGACTTATCTAATAGTAAGGCCAATCACAGGACCATGCCGCAAACGCAGAACGCATTTACTCCATTGTATTGCCAGTGCATGAAATAAAGTAAATTGTTAAACAACGCAATGCTTTTTAGAAAAATGAAACCATTATAAGACTCAAGTACCATCACACAATGCAACGCAAACTGAAGGATAGAGTTTTATCTTATAATGGTAAAAAATGATTGATACGATAAAACGGATTTGATATTATTATTAGTGTATATATGTTTCAAAAAATATTTCAATCACTATGTATCAATCATAAATGGCATAGCCACCATACACTATGTCGCCATACTAGATATACAATCAAAACCGTATGTGTCGTATTGGAAGTTGGATTACCATTATGAACCAAGGCAAGTGATCATCCTTACCGAATTCAAGACACTCTAGCCCGTGCCTCAGGACTCAGTCGCAACTGCACCCGCAGTGCCAGGGCTGGTCCACAAATATGTTAATGGATTAGTAATGTCTGAACAATACATCTCCCCACCCTATAGGTCGTAAAATAGAGCCACTAGTGACTCAAATCTGAGATTTCTCACTTTCCATCATACACATAAGTAAAAATATCTGGGCTTGTAAAATCCAGACACCACTTCTAGCTAGAAAGAAACGCATGTTCTCCCCGGGGTCTTTCTCCCGTATCTGGTTCATATCGGGGTGTAAGGATCGCGAAGTATCGCTACACAAAGTCTATGCCATTTACAGCTGTGCTTTGATCATCAACCACAAGGCTCTGCTTTTCAATGGAAAGCCTTGATCATTTGCATCTTAGCATGCCACATTGACAATTCACGCCATACGACTGATAACTATCAATATATAACCTCTGAGCTCATACGTCTCAGAGAAGGGTGTTAAGCAAGAGAATAAATTCTCGGCCACCAAACAGATATATATTAAATAGAAATCAATCAGCATAGAATAAAATCCAATGTCAGACATACATCCATTTACAAGTCCGTTCTGGGTCTGAAGGAAACCGGAGGCACCTTGTTCCTCGTCTCATATGTCCAATACGTAGGAGAGGCTATCGCATACCCGTCGATCTCCAAGTACGTCTGGACGATCACCACTTATTACCTTGTCTTGGGATGCCTCCCAATCAAGACATCAGTAATCATCCAAACGATGTGAAGACCTCCGGTCTTCAACCACCGTCTTCATCTTCAACTCTTAATCGTCGTAGTAATTATTCAGAATGGGTTAAACCCGATCTTTCCAAGTAACTCGCGTATTTTGTAATCAATAATTAAGTGCTATAGAAACACATCATACGCCTCATTCCAATTCAGAATATTCTTTTAAATGGATATTCACATTATCAGGGAAAGGTTCCCATTAATTTTTTCAAAGATAAATTATTTTAAATTTACTCTTTGATCTTCTTTTTAAAGATTTATTAAAACTCCAATTTGGTTTTAATATATAAAAATCATTACTTTATGATTATTTAACTTAAAGAAATTTATCTTGTTTCTAACTGGGTTAAAGAACTAATGTCATTTAAAGCACAGTTCACGATAAACCGAAAATCATATCCCATTAAATATAGAATTTTCACAGAAATCAAATCAATATATACAATCGATATAAATTTCCATATCAGACTAATAATATAAATGGAATAATGGCAAAGCCTTTTAAATTCCATATATAATAATGGTCTTCTTTTGCAGAAACTCATCTCGATTATTACTAAATCGAATTACATTCAATTCCAATTTAATATATTAAATTAGAAAACTTTAATTTGGAAAAAAAATCATTAAATCTAAATAAAAAGATTTATAAATTCCAAATTATATCTTCAGTGTAAATTGGGTTAAAGAACGAATGTCTTTATAAACATAGTTCACAATAAACCCAATCCACATTTCATTTCATTCCATTTACTAAATATAATTGGAAACTCAAATAGTCTTAACTAAAAGATTTATTCTTTTCATACGGGGTTTAAGAATAGTGTTATTGAAGATACCATTCATGACAAACCCAAAATCCAATTTATTTTATTTAATTCCAATTAAATATGTAACACCCCACCTCCGCTAGGGTCACTCACAAAGGGAATGCACTAGTTTTGGAGGAGCGTTATTGAGGTAAACAATCACAGAAATATTACAAGACAGACATAAATAAAACAACGGAAGTGTCAAAAGATAAATTCCATTACTTTCAAAATAGTCAAAGCCTTCTACATTCAAAATACCAAATAGATAAAGTCATTATTTTCCATTACAACAAATTATGTCTTGCATAAATAAAGAAGCATAAAAGCTTAAACAACAAAAATAGCATAATTCCCCAAGATAGCAGAAATGCAGCCATAGCAGAGCTCAAGATCAAACCGTACATGAGCTGAACCAAAAGCAAGAGAAATCCAAGCTAAGTGCTAGAGTTTCCTCCCTGAGAACCTAGGGGGAACGAAAGAAAATGAGGCGAAAGAAAACGGGTCAGTCATAAAGACTGGCAAGTCCTAGTGACTTTCAACATAAAAAGAGGTAAAGGTAACATGACATGTATAAACTGAAAGTAAACATAAGGATGTTGTCAAAATGGGCAAGATAGACTAAGATAGCATGATAAATCAAGTATGGCATCGCATGTTCAAGATTCGCTGCACCAATTGTACTAGTATCCCAAACCCATGTCATATATTAACCATGAAATGATCCCTTGGCCCAATATCATGAATGACCCATTTCTAGGTCCAACGGAATGATCCATTAATCGATCGGCTCCCTACAAGTTCTAACTCATCATGTGTCTGTGTCATACGGCCCTATCACGAATGTAGTTACCTGTGCTAGGTCGAGCATAGGGTGTATCATGCCCTAGGGTGCCAACCATCAACACGAATCAAGCACACACAGTGTAAACCTGATGATGCCCAATGCCTACTTTTTCAACTTCGTACTACGTGCACGACAATAGTCCGCCTGAACCTACACTGGCGCACCAACTCAGCCGTCGTTCTGGTCGCTTACAATTCAGCCCAGTAATTGTGCCCCACCCTGCCTAGTTCCAGTGTACCATGATACATCTAAGTGGGTTACTGCTGAAATGGACCGCGTAACCAGGGTTTCCATCCAACAGGTTAAGTGTTGTCATTTAAATTCGTGACTTAACCCTTATCAGTCTAGCATGTCAAGTTGGTTAAGTGTTGTCTTTCATGTTCATGACTTAACCCTATCATGTGGCATTAACTCATTGATGCACCCAACCTCTTACATCAAACCTGTTGTTTTGGTCACTGGATATGCTGGGCGGTTCCAGGCAGATTTACACCACAACTCAGTCTGACCTCGGGTTTTCAAGCACGATATGACCAACTACCCACATTGGATCCTATTGTTTGCAGTAAATGGATTTGCCGGGCGGTTCCTGGCGGAATTACACTGCAAACTCAACCCAACCTCGAGTTGGCCTTTTTCAAGTTCATTCTAGTGTCAAGTCCATGTTCAAATTTCAAGTCAAGTTCGTGTCAAGTTTCATGTCAAGTTTCAACTTATGCCTATCATCAAGTTCATGATTCATGTTCATAACCAATTCATGTTTTGCCTAATCTACCCAAATCGCATGTAAACGTGAATCGATCTAAATTACAAGTAAATCCAAATCCAGAAATAAAGGGAATAACATCAAAACTATGTTAGGCAAAAGGGCGAGCATAAAGTGAAAAAAGGGATTACAAGACTAGCATGATATAACTTGAGATAATTGGTTACAACATCACTAGCATATAGAAAATAATAGGATTTCAAATCTAGCATAATAAGGTGATAGTCACGTCATAAGGTGATAGTCCCAAACTTGTAAATAATAGGTTGATTCAACATCACAGGCATGATAATGTTATGGACATGAAAGAGTTTTATTTACAACATGAATAGGTCCAAACTGATTTCATAGCAATATTCCCAAATGTTAAGATCCAAGATGGAAACTGCAATAGATGTGAATCGATTATCATACTTAAGCCCAATTTCACTTTATCTCCTGTCCAATATTAGAATTAACAAGTTTAAATCTCAAAGTAACTAGAACTTATAAATCGTGGTCTAAGAAATTGAGATGCAGAAGTTGAATCTAGAAACTAGTCGTCGAATTGTTGAATCGTTGAATCTCGATTTGATTGTAGCAGAAAATCCCAATATGCAATTCCTAGCCGCAGTCTTCAAAAAATAGTCTGTAATAACAAGGAAATGCGAACCAGTTTAAATTTTTTGTTTTGGCAATTTTAGTGAATTTTCAATATTTAAAATGAATTATTTTAAAAAATATCGACGAGAAATTTATTTTGAATAGAATTCGAACGAATATGTTTATACGCGTCATCGTTAGAATATAAATAATTATTTATAAATATAAAAGGAATTGAAAATGGCGCGGTAGTTCGATAATTCGATTTCAAACTTCAAATGAATGTACCGGGTGCAAAACAAACCGGATTTTAGCGAAACTGAAAATAATAGTATCTATTTGATAATATATTTCCAACGAAGCCGAAAAATTGAAATTTCATAGCGGGAATCTAAAGATATGTCCAGTTGAAAATTCTGAATAGTCGCTATGAAATTCAGGCCCTTAAAATGGAAATTTTGCAAACGACCTCGGATTTCAACGAAACCACTTTTGTTGGGTCCGTGATGTAAATTTATTGCTAGATTCCAAATTTCATAATTTTTCGAATCAATATGTGAGCGTGATAAAGGAAAACGCGCTTGACCAGTTTTAGTTGATTTTAATCGACTGGAAAATGACCATTTTTCCAACGGCCTCAGAATTCGATGAAATTAGTTTTGTTAGGACCGTATCGTCAACACAAAGCTAGAAAATATTTTTCGGGAATTTTTCGAGTTAGTATGTGACCCCAGTAAATTGAAATGCGCGTTCAAATTCAATATATAGAGTTATATGTTGATTTTGACGGAAACTGATCGAAACGATCAAATCAGTCTACGATACATATCCCATTGTGTTCGGAATGGGGGTAATTAGCTATGGACGACAAGCGTGGGTTCGATTTCGAGTTCAAACATAAAAGTTGCTTTTTGAAATCAATAAATAATTAAATATAAATATTTTATATACCCCCTCCCCTCATTCTTCTCAGTCAACGAATTAAAAAAAAGGGAAAAGGGCGGAGCCCTAGCCGCCACCATGGCACCACCGCACCGCAGGCGCGGCCACCACCGCAGCTCCCCCCCACTCCCCGTCGCTTCTCTTCTTCCTCTCCTCTTCCCTTTTCCTTCCCCCTGAACGACGCTCGAATCGGACCACCCTCCGCCGCCCCAGCCTGATGCACCGCCACCCACCTCGCCTAGTCAGCAACCGCCCCCTCCGATCCCCTACCTCCTTCCTCCGCCCTCCGTGCTCCCTCTCTTCCTCTTTCTTTACCAAACCGCGACCCCACAGCAACAACGATCGCCGCAACCACCTGCTCGGACCAAACGCCGCCGCCACCAAGCTCCGACGACTCGTCAGCGCACCCCCTTGACCCACTCCAGCACCTCCTCAACCATTTCCTCCTTATGATAACGCTATAAGTTTTTCTTTTGTTTTCATTTATTTAATAAAAAATCGATTTTTTATGAATATTATAGCTTAGGAAAAAATCGGATTTTTATGAAGAATATAGCATTATAAAAGATTTTATTTTAATAATAAAAAAGATTTGATTTTTAATTTTGAAAAGTTAGGTTTGTATAACAAGAAAAGATTAGATTTTTAAAATAGAAAAGATACGATTTTTAAAATAGAAAAGATATGATTTTTAGCGGTGTAAAAATAGAATTTTTATCTATATAGTAGAAGTATAAAAATTCGATTTTTATATATTGAATAGCAAAGTAAAAATTCGATTTTTATATATTGAATAGCAAAGTAAAAATTCGATTTTTATATATTGAATAGCAAAGTAAAAATTCGATTTTTATATATTGAATAGCGAAGTAAAAATTCGATTTTTATATATTGAATAGCAAAGTAAAAATTCAATTTTTATATATTGAATAGCGAAGTAAAAATTCGATTTTTATATATTGAATAGCGAAGTAAAAATTCGATTTTTATATATTGAATAGCGAAGTAAAAATTCAATTTTTATATATTGAATAGCAAAGTAAAAATTCGATTTTTATATATGTAGTGAATACAGATGACGAAAGTGACGAAAGAAGAAATGGCGGAGATTTTCTACATATGAAGAGTCGAGACATTTGGATTAACTAGCCGGTGAGAACTTCTCACCTTTTTAAATTTTCTTTTTCTAGTTATATTATAATATATACTAGGATGCAGACGGTGTTTAGTAGCACCCGACACCACTGTCCACAGACCATGGACTTGTTTGTTTGGTTGCATAGATTAGTTAGATTATTTGATTTGAAGTTGGTTGCTTGGTGAATTGAAATTGAATTGATTGATATGTGTATGGCGTGGGCCATCACTAGACCGGGGATAAGGCTAGGCCTTGTCCCGTTTCTAGTATCGTGCCGTTATGCTGCCGATTTTTTTTAAAAATAAGTTAGAAAAATAAAGATATCATTTTATTTAATAAATGAACCGAATAGAATATTCATAGGTTGAATAAAATAATTTGGTTGTTAAAAATATAATTTTTAACGTGAATGTGAATAAATAAATATTCATTTACAAACCGGACGGTTTGTTTATGTACACCTATTTGAAGGACATAGATTGGGACGATAAATTTTACACAAAGCCCAATTGCACAAATAAAATCTGTGTTTGATTGTTTGAAACCCCACACGGGTATTGGGATAAAATACGGCATACACTAATCCCAATAATTAGTTGTATGTCGATCGATTGATTGACAGGCTGTTATAAGCGTCAGATATCTATATTTGATGCTTATACAGTGTAGTGCACTTTGGATGATGGTTGATTATTTATCGTTGCTATTATATACATGTGTTGTATGGAATCCATATAATTAAATTTATATGGTAATTGATTGGGCCTCATTCCAATTTAGAAAATAAATAATATTATAAAATAAAGGTTCATGTGTTGACAATACTCATCCGTTGAGATTAGTCATGTATTGAACGAAATATTTTAACAATAAAATTTACATTTTTATCATTATAAAATAAAGGTTCATGTGTTGACAGTACTCATCCGTTGAGATTAGTCATGTGTTGAACGAAATATTTTAACAATAAAGTTTAAATTTTTATCATTATAAAATAAAGGTTCATGTGTTGACAGTACTCATCCGTTGAGGTTAGTCATGTGTTGAACGAAATATTTTAACAATAAAATTTACATCTTTATCATTATAAAATAAAGGTTCATGTGTTGACAGTACTCATCCGTTGAGATTAGTCATGTGTTGAACGAAATATTTTAACAATAAAATTTACATCTTTATCATATATGAAATTAGAAATTAACTGGAAAATAGATGAGATGAGTGGTCTCCTGGATATTGATCTGATGTTGGTTTCGGCCTTCGGGGTTAATATTTAGGAAATCGTTCTCTTACTAATTTACGGTTGGAGTCTAATTTGAAATCAAACGATAGATACCATAATTTTTATAAAATATATTAAATAAGAAAAATAGTCACGCGTGGACAGTACTCATTCGTTGAGATTAGTCATGTGTTGACAAAATATAGATTCATTTGTTGAATAGAATAACAGAGTTATTGAAAAATATAAAGTCGTGTTGATTAGAGATGCGCTATTTTGACGCGAACGATATTTATATCGATTATGTTCGTTTTATAATGAATATTGAAAAGAGATTTAAAAGTTGAATATTTAGAAAATTGAATTCGAATTGAATTGAATATATAACGAATTCTAATTGAATTGAATATAAAACGAATTCGAATTGAATTGAATATATAACGAATTCGAATTGAATTGAATATAAAACGAATTCGAATTGAATTGAATATAAAACGAATTCGAATTGAATTGAAAACGAATTGAAATAGAATAAAAATCGATTTGAAATGGATTCAAATTGAATCGAAATTTGAATTGAATTGAAATGAATTTTAAAACGAATTTATAAGAAAAAAATTCAATTTTGATTTGAATTGGAAATGGGAGTTGAAATTGTTTTTGAAACGAATTTAAAACTATTTATAAAATTCGTTTTGAATAGAAATCGATGAAATATATATTATATATATTATATATAATATAATGGCCTGAATAGAACGCACCGCGCAGCGGCAGTTCGTGAATTTCGACCATTGATTTCGAACGGACATTACGGGAGTTCCGACCGTCGGATTCTCCTAAAACTGGAACCATTGGGTTCGTATCGAAAAGAGCTTTCTAACGAATATTAGAAATTTGAAAATCTAATGGTTGGATTTGGAGATACATCCAAATCAAATTTGGAAAAGGTCGCTGTAAGTGCAGTTCGATGTCCGTTGATGGAAATCGACTGTATGGTCCTGGATAAAATTATTAAAAATAGTAATAATTTGTGTAAAATCATAAGAAATGATTTGTGAAAAATTGAGATGAAAAACTCCATATTTGAAAAGATAAAAATAGATTTTTATCCAAGTGAACTAGTTTTGAACTAAAATTAAAACCCATTTATTTTTAAATAAATAAATTGGATTTGAAATGGGTTGTAAATAGAATTGATTTGTGGGTTTATCGTGAAGGGTGTTTTGAATAACACTTGTTCTTTAACCTGCTAATAAATAGAATGTGATTTGGGTTTATCGTGAACTGTGTTTTAAATGACATTAGTTCTTTAACCTAGAAAAAGGGAGTTTTAATGAATCTGCAATTAGATTGTAATGTGAATTGATAATTCAAATTATCAAATTTGGAAAGTGAGCGAAAATGGAGTATCACCGGTTTTGCTCCAAAGCGATAGTTAAATCTTTAATTAGATTTGAACGTGAAATGGTAATTAAATTTACCGAATAACATCGTGGTGTTAGATATGGAGTGTTAACAGTTTTGCTTCATGCGATGAATAGGTTGGGATTGGGAAATAAAATAAATAATTACTTCGGTGTGGTTCGCTAATCCCGACTAGTTTGGAAAACCATAATTTGGTTTGAGATGACATCCAAAGGAAGATTAAAGAATAAATTCAAAGAATTTATCTTGGATAAAATTAATGGGAACCTTTCCCTAAGAATATGAAATTTAGAAACTAGCTGTAGGTTAGCTAAGAAGAATGGTTTCCTGGTATTGATCTGATGTTGGTTTCGGCCTTCGGGGTTAATATTTGGGAAATTGTTCTCTTGTTGATTTACTGTTAGTAGCTACTGAATTGGAATGAGGCGTATGTTGTGTTTGTGTAACATTTGTTTACTATATACGCGGGTTGTTCGGAAAGACCGGGTTTATACCCATTCTGAATAACCGATTCGACGATAAGTCGAAGATGATGACGGTGGTCGAAGGCCGGAAGTCTTCACATCGTTTGGGTGATTACTGATGATCTTGATTGGACTGTACACTCAAGATGAGGGAATCAGTTGGCGGTCGTCCAGACATACTTGGAGATCGATGGATATGCGAGGAAAGTGCCTCCGGTTTCGTTCAGACCCAGAACGAACTTGAAAATGGATTGTGTGTCTGACATTGGACTTTATTCTGTGTTGATTGATCTCTATTAAATATACATCTGTTTGGCGGCGGAGAATTTATTCTTTTGCTTAACGCTCTTCTCTGAGACGTACGAGCCCAGAGGTTGTATATCGATGGACATCAATCGCATGGCATGAATTGCCTGTGTGGCACGTTGAGTTGCATGGATCAAGGCTTCTGTTGAAAAGCGAAGTCTTGTGGTTGATGATCAAAGCACGGCCTACGTGGCAGCTTTGTGTATAGCGTGGATTCGCGAGCCTCACACCTCGGTATGAGTTAAAAACGGGATACGGACCGCTGGGAGGGCACGACTTTTCTTTCTAGCTATGGTGGTGTCAGTGACCTACCAGCCCTGATATTTATATCTACTTTTCACCTTTGTGGTTGTTGGAATGCGAGGCGCCTCAATTTTAGGTCTGTAAGGACCGGGAAACGTGTGTTTAGGAATTGCCAATCCTCAAACGTAAGAGAGGACCGGCCCAGCCGATCCAAGGGTTACCCAGAGTGCGTAGTCCTGAGGCATTTGCTAGAGTGTCTTGAAGCGGAGAGGAGCTTGCCCCTTGCCTCGACTCATGACGGAAATCCAATTTCCAATACGTGTATTTCGGTTTTATTTGTAGAGCCTAGTATGGCGACATGATAGATGGTACCCATGCCGCCTGGGATTGATATTTATGATTGAAATTGTTTTGACACTATACACTTATTATAGTATCAAATGATTTGTTTTAAACGTACCAAGCATGTTTGGCTATTATAAGGGAAAACCCTATCCTCCGGCTTGGGTTGCATTGTGTGATGGGACCTGGGTCTTATAATAGCTTCATTTTTCGAAAAAGCATTGCGCTGTTTATCCTATGCACTGGTATTCTTGGGAGGAAACCCGTTCCGTGTTATACGGCGTGGTCCCTTGAAATACTCTCTTTTAAAATAAAGTTTTAATAACTGTTTTAGTTCTCACACCAGTCACATGACTGACCTGGAGTTTATTGTTTTAACCTAAACTCTGGGTGCCCTCATTTTCGACATGGGCAGCTAGTAGTTTTGGTTTTGCAGATTTATATTCACAGGATTCTGGTTTACAGCTGGAATGATATCCGGAAAGCTCTGTATCTGTATATCACCTTCAGTTGTGCTTTGTACTATTTTCCGCTGCTATGTAATTTATTGTAATCTCTGATATTTATCGAATGTAATTTATTCAATTATACTCTGTAAATTCTTGTATCTGATGGAATTGTTGTAAAATAAGCAATGAAATGTTCTTCCATCTGCGTTCATTTGTGTGTTGTTCTCAAAGTATCCGCTCTTTCCTTCACGGGGAAGTAACGGGTTCTTACATAGTCTTCGTGTTTTATTTTAGTTTATTTTTAATTTAATTTTGAAGAAGCCATGTCCATCAAGAATTTGTGCAGCATAAGGTTAGAGAAGAATGGTGTAAAGAGAATGGGGCTAGGGGCTGTTTATATAGGATTAGGCGGACGAATCTAGACTGGAAACGAGACCAGAAACATCAGAATGAACCCAGGCTCAAAACTGGGCTTCAGCACTAGGTCGACCCCCAGGTCGACCATAGGATTGACCTGGTCCCTGGGAGGTCGACCTGGTCCTGGACGGGAAAATTCCCGCCCAGTCTGCACTGGGGTTTGAATTCAAATTTCGAATTCGAATTCGAGCTGTTTTTCTATACTGAAAATCCTTGAAACTTCGGAGGGTCATATCTCCCTCATACGGACTACGTTCCTCGAAAACTCGGACTCATTTCCAAGCAGAATTTCGAGACGAACGCAATGGCGCAACCCTTTTCCCTTGATTCTTATATTAAAATTTAATTCTGCCTTGATTATGGATTTAACATGTTATAAAAATACGGGTTATTACATTCTCCCCTCCTTAAAGGATTTCATCCTCGAAATCTTCAAGTTGAGAAGAATGCATCCTATCATCCAATCATCCATCTACTCAACCGTCATCCACAACCAACCATTATCCTTAAAAGATTTCTAATGCTGTATGACCTTATGCAAGAGTGTGTGTATATGTACTTATCTAATGCAAAGGATCAGGCGGTTATTGATTCAGTAGACCTCCTTAATGCAAAATATGTTAGTGTAATGAGTCCAACATGTATGCAAATTCCTAACATACTTTATAATCTCTACATGAGTGCACAAACATTCATTCATATGCAACATCCAAATGATAACATATCAAGTTTCCATCCATATACAAGTATAAGCACCCATGCATATGCAATATGAGAAAGGTGACTAAGCCGATCTAATGACTAATGCGTGTTATGCAACCACGAGCAACCACTAGCAACCAATTGCAATCATCAACCATAACATGCTTCACTCACATGTTTACATCCAAAAGGGTTCTACCTAAGGTTATCAAGATAGGATCGAGAAGATAACAAGACAAACATGGATAGCAAAAGCATGTTCATGATACAAAGGTATGCAAACTTATAGGAAAAAGAGATTGGGAATGTACCCTAAAAAAGAATTGGTTATAACGCGCTTATCTTCTCTTCGGTTTCCCAAGTTGCGTATTCTTGGGCTTCACTCCACTGTACTTTAACTAGCTTGACTTCTCGATTCCTTAGCTTCTTGTTCACCATTCCTAAGATACGAATCGGAACTCGCCTCAATGCTGCTTCCTTTTCCACTTCTCCGCCTTCAAGGATGCTTGGCTCAACCACTTCGGCAGACTCATGTAAGCACTTTTGGAGATGCACTACTACAAAACAGGTCAGTTGCTTCGGTTATTTGCCCCCTGTTGCTTCGGTTCTGCAACCGAAGCAACTACAGCAGACGCAACAGACGAAAAAGTTGTTGCTTCGGACAAGCAACCGAAGCAAATATTATTCTATTGCTTCGGTTATTTTCCATTGTTGCTTCGGTTTAACAACAGAAGCAATTGAAGAAGGCGCAAGAGGAGGGAGCATCTAATGGACTTCCTTGTTGCTTCGGTTGTAACCACAACCGAAGCAAAAAATCCTCTTTGATAAAACCTGCTCCCCTATATATAGCACCAATATTATTAATATATCAAAACAAATAATTAATGATATTCAAGCTATATAACAATACAAATTGAACAACACAGAAATAAATGTAATAATTTCATTGATAATGTTAATGATATACACATTTAATAGCAACAACATAAAAAAACTATAATTCATAGATAGTGTCGTTAATCCGGTCTTACTACAAGAAAGAACCAAATACAATATATATAATTCAGTCATACTCCAAGAAAGAACCAAATACAATATAATCCACTCTTACTAACTAAATTTCGACTTAAAAAACAAACCAATTGCCTGGTTGAATATCTGTCACGCAATATATATCTACCTGCAAAATTCCAAAAACAAACAAACTTTCAATAAACTGCAGCATTACTTACAAAGAAACAAAATTCCAATAAACAAACAAACTCCCCTATTTCACAAATTACGAGCTTCTAGGGTGTTTTACTGAAAAAAATATGGTAGAATCACCAATAGGATTAACTTTTGACATGTAAATATGCCTAACCTGTAGTTGTACTCAGTTACAAATAGAATAATTTGCAAAATTTCTAGTCTTTGCCAAAAATATCAGTTTGAAATAATGTATGAAATGACTAAGTAAAAGCCAGTAAAGCATGTGGTTATTTAGAAAAAGTGGAGCAGGAGCCAGTGATTCTAGTTCTTAACAAAATTTTATCATATTAATTATTATTTTTAAACCATTTTCATTTCTTCTTATCCCTTCCTAAAATCTACACTTATTACATATATATGGTAAAGAAGTTACCTGAGGATGAAAGAGGAAGACTTCGTGCAGAAGCCTCTGGGCCAGGACTCCGAAGAGGACGAGATGATGCTGCCATAAGTTACCTGAGGGTTTGCAAAATAGTATAGGTTGATATTTACTCACCATAAATAGGTACCACATTGGTTTCTATAAGGCACTGAGTATTGAAATGGAAGTTAAATAGAACCAATTTTTGTCCATTTGAGAGTACAGGAGGAGAATTATTTTGCAATATATAGTAAAAATTGCTAGTTATTTTTGTAACCGTGTAGTTTGGTTATGGTTTTGGTATTTGATGTCCTTTTTCAGTTTATATAAATTTTGCAGTAACATGTTAACGTACCAGCATGCAGCAAATAGTTAAAAAATAATAATCAAACATTGAATGACAAATGCAACTGCAGACACAGAACAAAGACATGCTTCAGTGTTAAACAAAACACCTCTGTTATATTTAATTCTTTCATTTGCTTTATTTCATCAAACCACAGCTCATGAGTCAACTAATTTACAGACCTCATCATCTACATCGCCGTCAGTAAATGCAGAATCAACCCCTAATAGGGAACAGTGTCCAAGCCATTGGTGGTGCTTCAAGAAGATATGCCTAGCATATCTCCATCTAATTTGTGGACAGGGATTTTAAATCAATAATCCAGACATCACCTGTTATACCACGTCCGAGCATGAAATCCAATGCTAAAAAAATCATAAATCATACGACAGTGAAAAATGAAATTTTATATGCCAATCTATAACATTTTTTTTACGGATCCCACGATTTTAAAAAAAGAGCCATATATAATGATCTGCAGCAGCTGGAGTGTAGGACTGCCAAATGAATTACTGCTTCCAAAATCAAGACTGCGTCACATTCTATAATGGGGCAGATGCTAAAATTTAATAACGACTGATTGGCATCAGATTTGAAACACCAGTTTAGGCATATTAAAATGGGTATAAGGCATCCCATAAAAGTGAAAAGAGTGAATGTTTGTTTTCTATCTCTGCAGGAGAGGAACAACTATTTGAACGTAAAACTAAACACAAATTGAAAAACAAATCCAAGATGCATCATGTGTCTAACTTTGTGTTTAATATTATCAAAACAAACCATCAAAGGCTCTGCTACCAATACAGACATTTACATATTCGGACTGTTTGAACCTTATAAAAGCAAATTGCACCAAGTGGATATAAATAAATGTTGTTTTAAAAGTAGACTGCCTCTCATATAAACCTTTGCATTGGAAAAGTAATATGAAATATGAGTTACCTTTGCATTGGAGGGGAACAAACTGAGAATTACAACGGCGAGGAAGAGTGATAGCAAGTTGTTGATTAGTAGGATGATTTAAAGGAATGCTGCCAGTCAAAACGAGGCGAGCGCATTAGTGCTTCTGGTAATAAGAGAGGTGAGGGCAGAGAAACATCCAGGGCTGCGAGACCTGCTTCCTCCTCCATTGATGCTATTTGTAAGGAAATTCAAGCATGGTGTGAAGATCCTGAGCAGAGAGTTTGTGCAGGCTGAACTGATTTGAGCTTTACTTGTGTTGATCGATAGTGCTGCAAGTAAGAGGATCGACATGAAAATAGTGGCATTGTTGCTGGTGATCATCTCTGGTCGGTACTGGATTCACTTTTAAAAGATCAAATATAGCTGGATTCAGCAAGCATACATGATAACATACACGTACGGCTGCAAATTCATCACACAAACAAACCATCATCTTAAAACTGAAGAACCAAATATCAATGACAAACTGTAACTGTAATTACCACAAAACTAAAGTTATAACTAACAGGCAAAAGCAAGCAAAAAAAAAATTTCATCGCACAAATGAACAAGGCAAAGCTTTCTGCACCAACATTCTGTCAACCTCCTTCCCTTTCATTAAATCCGAGCTGGTAATTTTCGCTCCCCTAATTCTTTCTGCGCCGTCTATCTTCGTTATAGGGCATGCCACGAAATCACCATAACTGATCCCCTAATATCGAAATAAGTTCCATTTGGTATAATCATCCCCAAAGTTTACGGATCGTCCGCGCTTGGTACATATCAAAGGATTTAGTAAGGAGGTGGTGGATCCGCTGAGCGATACTGGAACAGGGGCTTTCTTGATGATAAATGCTTGAATTTGTATAGATTTGATGCTAATATATGCTTGAATTGCAAGTGACCAAAACGATTTGCTGCCAAAAATTAATTTAAAATGGGAGTTGGATTTGATAATGAAAATGCGGCTGGCTGAAATTAGGTTTACAACCACCTTATAAAAAGAGACGATGGCTTAGGTGTAAAATCAAAAGATACGAACGGTTTATAATAAAGGGGGCAACATATTATGGTTGCCCGTGTTCCCGTTCACGGCAATGTTTACAAGAAAATGAACTAAAGCAAAAGCCAATGAGTTTCGCCCTGCTTTTTTTTTAATTTAGTTCCAAAATCTAAACTGATTATTTATATATTAGTTTTAAAATGGGATTATTAATGAAAAATTATTGAGTGTAAATAATCTAATATTAAGCATATATTATTATTTATGCACTAATTTTATAAATATGATTATTTTATTAAATTTAAAGTTTATATAAAATTTTAACTGCTTACTTTTGAATTTTACGATATTAAGACATTTTTGTTTTAAATTATATGAATATTTTTAGATTTTTTTTTATAATAAATAATTCACATCCATTATAATTCTATATTAAATATAGTAAATATTAAGCGGTAGTCATACTAGTTTTACTACTAGTTACTAACTAACTAATAGATTTTATTACTTAATTATTTTATAGTATTTATTATAAATTATTAATCAATATTAATATAATAACTTATGAATAATGACTTATGTAAAGTTGTTTATGATTATTAATTTGTGCATTTGCTTTGACTAAAATAATTTGTTAATAACTATTGATATGTCATTATTAATTATATAATAATTATTTAAGATTGTTTATGATTATTGATATGTCATTACCAGCAATAATTATATAGAATCAACTATTATATACTAAATACCATTTCATAAGTATTAAATTATAACATTGATTGCTGAATATTAGTCTTAATTATATATAATTATTAATAATTAATTATTTAATAGTAGTTATTAAATAATAATTATCAAAAAATTATTAACAATCATTCCTTATAATAAATTATAAAGAAAAATTTATTAACAATCATCTGTGATAATAAATTATAAATAATGACATATGTAAGGTTGTCTATGATTATTGATATTTGCATTTGCTTTGGTAAATAATTCGTTTTTGCTTCAGTGCAGTTGCTTCTGTTCTTATGGAACTAATGCAAATACATTAATGGTTTCGGTGCATTTGCTTCAGTTTCTAAGAAACCGATGCAAGTAACACAATTTGCTTCGGTGCATTTGCTTCGGTTTTTGGTACAACAGAAGCAAATTACACAATTTGCTCTAGTTATTGGTATAACTGAAGCAAGTAATACCATTTGCACCGCTGCATTTGCTTCTGTTGTTAACAGAACAGAAGCAAATGATACTATTTGCTTCTGTTATAAGAACAACCGAAGCAAATAAGGCAAAGCAATAGACCTGTTTTGTAGTAGTGATGCGAAACGTGAAAGACATTGTGTACTCCGGCCAACCTCTCGGGTAACTCTACCTTATAGGCCATCTGTCCAATCCTTTCGATGATAGGGAACAATCCTACGAACCTTGGTGCTAACTTTCCAACCGCTCCAAAGCGAACCATAATGCGTAAAGGAGAAACTTTTACAAAGACCATATCTCCGACTTCGAACTTTAGGTCTGTCCTTCTCTTGTCCACGTAGGATTTTTGTCTATCTTGGGCCGTTTTCATCCGTCTTCATATCAACTCAACCTTTTTGGAAGTATCCCTTGTCATGTCGGGTCCAAGTATGAGCTTGTCTATCGACTCCCACCAACAAGTTGGTGACTTGCACGGTCTTCCGTATAAAGCTTCGAATGGTGCCATTCCTATGCTAGCTTGGTAACAATTATTATACGTGAACTCAATGAGAGGTAGGTGATCTTCCCAAGTACCACTAAAGTCAAGAATGCATAGCCTCAAAAGATCCTCTATTACCCAATTTACCCTTTCGGTTTGTCCATCCATCTGTGGGTGATAGGCCGTGCTTAAACTTAGTCGTGTACCCATTGCTTCTTGTAAACTATTCCAAAATTCGCTAGTGAAAATCGGGTCACGATCGCTAACTATACTAGAAGGAAATCCGTGCAACCGTACTATTTCTCCAAAGTATACAAACGGTAGCCATGATGCGGTCCTCTTGCTCTTCACAGGAATGAAGTGAGTGCTCTTTGTGAGCCTATCTACTATAACCCATATGCTCGTATTGCCCTTCATTGACCTAGGCAATCCATCCACGAAATCCATCGAGACACTCTCCCATTTCCAGAGCGGAACCTCCAAAGGATGCAATAGCCCACCGGGCTTTTTCGACTCGGCCTTTACTTGTTGGCGCACCATGCGCTTAGAAATGAATTATGCCACGTCCTTTTTCATACTGTTCCAAAAGAAAATGCGCTTCGTATCCTTGTACATTTTATCCCCTCCAGGATGTATAGTCATCTTCGAGTGATGCGCTTCTTTGATAACTCTCTTTACTAAGTCTCTCACTTGTGGGACACATAGTCTCCTATCACGCCTTAGCCATCCCTTGTCATCTACGGCATACCTACTGAGGTGACTTGACATCTCACCTCTAATCAACTTGTCCATGATCTCGACTATCCGTGGGTCTTCCTTCTGTGAAGTCCCAACTTGGTCTGGAAGCATAGGCCTTAACTCAAGAGATGCTAACGTGCTAGCCAACGACTCAACAACATGTGTGAAATCAAAGGTTGCTATAAACTCTAAACTTTTCCTTTCAACAAACAAAGGACTCAAAGTCAACCTTTTCCTACTTAGCGCATCCGCCACCACGTTACCCTTGCCAGGGGTATAAGATATATCGAAGTCATACGATGCCAAGAATTCCATCCACCTCTGTTGCCTTAGATTCAAATCTTTTTGCGAAAAGAGGTACTTAAGCGATTTGTGATCTGTATACAACTCGAACTTATCACCTAGAAGATAGTGGCGCCAACACTTAAGTGCAAAAACAATCGCGGCCAATTCCAAGTCATGTGTGGGATAGTTTTTTTCATGCACTTTAAGTTGTCTACCCCCGTAGCATATCACTTTCTCTTCTTGCATAAGGACAACGCCTGATCATGTGCCGCACGCATCTGTGTACACCGTAAACATCTTACCTCCGTCGGGTAATGCCAAAACTGGAGCTGTGGTAAGGGCTCTCTTAACCCTTTGAAAAGCAACGTCACACTCTATGTTCCATGCAAAAGCTATGTTCTTCTTCGTTAACCTAGCAAGAAGGGCTGAAATCTTAGCTAAGTCCTTAATGAACTTCCTATAGTAGCTCGCCAAACCGAGAAAGCTTCTCACTTCCGTTGCGTTCTTAGGAACTTTCCAGTCTTGCACCGCAGCTACCTTTACGAGATCCATGGATATACCTTTCTAAGAAACTACATGTCCAAGAAACCGAACTTCTTTTCCCCAAAAATGACACTTGGAGAACTTAGCCTCTAACTCGTGTGCTCTAAGCGTATCCTTGACTTCCTTGAGATGTCTATCTTGTTCTTCCTCATCCTTTGAGAAGATCAAAATATTTTCCACGAAGACCACCACAAACTTGTTAAGGAACTCCCTAAACACCCTACTCATCAAGTCTACGAAGTACGCGGGTGCATTCGTCAAACCAAACGGCATGACGAGCCATTCGAAGAAACCATCCGGAGTCCTAAACGCAGTCTTGTCAATGCTATCCTCAGCCACTCTATGCTGATGGAATCCCATAGCTAGATCAGTTGAGAGAAAACAGACTCTCCTACAAGCTGGTCGAACAAGTCGTCGATTCTCGGTAGTGGGTGCCTATTCTTCTTAGTCAGCTTGTTTAACTCATGATAATCTACGAATAGACGAAGCGAACCATCCTCCTTATTAGCGAATACCACCGGAGCACCCCATTCAAAAATGCTTCGCCTAAAGAAATTTTTCTCAAAGCAACTCCTTGACTTGCTTACTAAGCTCTTTTCTCTCTCGCGGGGCCATGTGTCTAACGGGCAATGCAATGGCTTAGCGTTATCAACAAGATATATACAGAAATCTATCTCGCGTTTAGGGGGGTAACCCCTTAACCTCATCAAAGACATCGGGATATTCTCGGACTACCCTTACTGATTGCAAATCATCGATAGACGAGTCAAGAGATTCTAGATAACATAACATGACAGGACCCATAGGGTTAGAAGAAATTTCAAGGGTATTACCAAGGCGAGTCACGAGTCTAACTACACTTTGTTCACAATCGAGAATGGCTCCATTATTGGATAGCCAAACCATGCCTAGAATCAAACCATATCCCATAAATCCTAGAACATAAGCATTACACGTGAATTCTACGCTTAAGATAGAAATCCTCAAATCCACACAAATCATAGATAAATGAGCGGAGCCACCAATTGGATTTGAAACAATAACGGGATCCTCAACTAGACTAGTACTTAGGTGTAGAGTTTCAACAATATCAGAAGAAATAAAAGTATGCGATACGCCAGAATCAAACGAGGTTCGAACTGGATGATAAAAAAGATAGACTAAACTTTCTACAGAAATATTTCTACCTCGTTCTTGAGGAGGTACAATGAGAGTGTGGACTTGTCCTCCAGAAGAAGGTCCAGCTCCCTGCCCTTGCTTCCTTGGGCAGGCCTTAGCCATGTGTCATGTCTCACCACAGTGGAAACAGCCACCCATCTTCCTTTTCTTCTTCTTGCAGTCTTTGACCAGATGTCCAGGAATGCCACAGAAATTACACTTTCTCTTTTCACGGGGTTTGTTGTTCTTCCCGCCTTTCTTTGGATCAGCCTTCTTGTTCTGTGACCCTTCCTCCTTCTTATCTTGAGGCACTTCTGCTTTTGCCTCATTCTTGCCATTGTCTTCCTCATTTAAGAGTGCCATGTCTACTAACCTTTCGTAAGTAGCCCCCATATTTATGTGGGTTATAGCCAAGCTGTGAAGTGGCTCATTCAATCCCTTGACAAAACGGAGAGCCTTCTTATGAGGAGTATTTACTAAGTGCAGTCCAAACCGGGCCAGTTGATTGAATTGATTGACGTACTCCTTGACCGTCATACTTCCTTGCTTAAGAGATAAAAACTTTTCCAGCTGTAGACTTCGTTCAGCTTGTGAGAGGAATTTCATCCCAAACCTTACCCTGAAAACCATCCATGTGTCAACAGGTCTTTCAGCGTTAGTGACTTCCCACTAATAGGCAGCTTCGTCCTTGAGCAACCATACTTCCAATTGTACCTTCTGCCTATCGTCCACCTCGAAGATAACAAACAGATCCTCAGTTTCTTTGAGCCAGTTCCTCGCTTCTATGAATGATTTAGTTCCCTTGAAATCCTTTCCGCCCATGGCCCTAAAATCTCTACAGATCATTGAGAAAGCATTTGCACGAGGAGGAGGATCCGCTGCAGCTGGAGGAGGAATATCTGTTGAGCCTGCATCATTGGCCCTAGCCTCTAAGTACCTCCTGAACCAGCCAGGTATTGGCACGCCCTCTGGAAGGTTAAGATTCCCAGACATGCTGAAATAAAAAAAAAGGGATTAAAATGAGGAAACAAAGGAAAGTGCTAATGGCTTTTGGGGAACAGCCTTTAAATAAAACAAGACTTTTCTTGAAAAATACTTCTTTGTAATCGATTTTGAAAATAGTTTTAGAAGGTTTTAAAAACTTTTGCCTAGTCTGGTAACCTTCTGCTCTGATACCAAGTGTAACACCCCACCTCCACTAGGGTCACTCACAAAGGGAATGCACTAGTTTTGGAGGAGCATTATCGAGGTAAACATTCACAGAAATATTACAAGACAGACATAAATAAAACAGTGGAAGTGTCATAAGATAAATTCCATTACTTTCAAAATAGTCAAAGCCTTTTACATTCAAAGTACCAAATAGCCAAAGTCATTATTTTCCATTACAACAAATTCTTTCTTGCATAAATAAAGAAGCATAAAAGCTTAAAAAGCAAAAATAGCATAATTCCCTAATATAGCGGAAATGCAGCCATAACAGAGCTCAAGATCAAACTGTACATGAGCTGAACCGAAAGCAAGAGAAATCCAAGCTAAGTGCTAGAGTTTCCTCCCTGAGAACCTGGGGGGAAACGAAAGAAAAAGAGGCGAAAAAAAAGGGTCAGTCATAAAGACTGGTAAGTTCTAGTGACATTCAGCATAAAAACAGGTAAACGTAACATGACATGTATAAACTGAAAGTAAACATAAGGATGTTGTCAAAATGGGCAAGATAGACTAAGATAGCATGATAAATCAAGTATAGCATCGCATGTTCAAGATTCGCTGCAACGACTGTACTAGTATCCCAAACCCATATCATATATTAACCATGAAATGATCCCTTGGCCCAATATCATGAATGACCCATTACTAGGTCCAACGGAACGATCCATTAATCGATCGGCTCCTTATAAGTTCTAACTCGCCATGTGTCTGTGTAATACGGCCCTATCACGAATGTAGTTACCTGTGCTAGGTCCAGCATAGGGTGTATCCTGCCCTAGGGTGCCAACCATCGACACGAATCAAGCACGCACAGTGTAAACCTACTGATGCCCAATGCCTACTTTTTCAACTCCGGACTACGTGCACGACCATAGTCCGCCTGAACCTACACTGGCGCACCAACTCAGCCGTCCTTCTGGTTGCTTTCAATTCATCCCAGTAATCGTGCCCCACCCTGCCTAGTTCCAGGGTACCATGATCCATCTAAGTGGGTTACTGCTGAAATGGACCGTGTAACTAGGGTTTCCATCCAATAGGTTAAGTGTTGTTTTTTAAATTCATGACTTAACCCTTATCAGTCTAGCATGTCAAGTTGGTTAAGTGTTGTCTTTCATGTTCATGACTTAACCCTATCATGTGGCATTAATTCATTAATGCACCCCAACCTCTCACATCAGACCTATTTTTGTGGTCACTGGATATGCCGGGCGGTTCCAGACAAATTTACACCACAACTCAGTCTGACCTCGGGTTTCCAAGCGTGATATGACCAACTACCCACATTGGATCCTATTGTTTGCAGTAACTGGATTTGTCGGGCGGTTCCAGGCAGAATTACACTGCAAACTCAACCCAACCTCGAGTTGGCCATTTTCAAGTCCATTCTAGTGTCATGTCCATGTTTAAATTTCTCGTCAAGTTTGTGTCAAGTTTCGACTTATGCCTATTATCAAGTTCATGATTCATGTTCATAACCAATTCATGTTTTGCCTAATCTACCCAAATCGTATTCCCATCGCATGTAAACGTGAATCGATCTAAATTACAAGTAAATCCAAATCCAGAAATAAAGGGAATAACATCAAAACTATGATAGGCAAAAGGGCGAGCATAAAGTGATAAAAGGGATTACAAGACTAGCATGATATAACTTGAGATAATTGGTTACAACATCACTGGCATATAGAAAATAATAGGATTACAAATCAAGCATAATAAGGTGATAGTCACGGCATAAGGTGATAGTCCCAAACTTGTAAATAATAGGCAGATTCAACATCACAGCCATGATAATGATATGGACATGAAAGAGTTTGATTTACAACATGAATAGTTCCAAACTGATTTCATAGCAATATTCCCAAATGTCAAGATCCAAGATGGAAACTAGAATAGATGTGAATCGATTATCATACTTAAGCCCAATTTCACTTTATCTCATGTCCAATATTACAATTAACAAGTTTAAATCTCAAAGTAACTAGAACTTACAGATCGTGGTCTAAGAAATTGAGATGCAGAAGTTGAATCTAGAAACTAGTCGTCGAATTATTGAATCATTGAATCTCGATTTGATTGTAGCAGAAAATCCCAATATGCAATTCCTGGCCATAGTCTTTAAGAAATAGTCTTTGTGTTTTATTTTAATTTATTTTTAATTTAATTTTGAAGAAGCCATGGCCATCAAGAATTTGTGCAGCATAAGGTTAGAGAAGAATGGTGTAAAGAGAATAGGGCTAGGAGGCTGTTTATATAGGATTAGGCGGACAAATCTAGACTGGAAACGAGACCAGAAACATCAGAATGAACCCAGGCTCAAAACTGGGCTTCAGCACCAGGTCGACCCCCAGGTCGACCATAGGGTCGACCTGGTCCCTGGGAGGTCGACCATTGTGTCGACCCCCAGGTCGACCTGGTCCTGGGCGGGAAAATTCCCGCCTAGTCTGCGCTGGGGTTTGAATTGGAATTTCGAATTCGAGCTGTTTTTCTATCCTGAAAATCCTTGAAACTTCGGAGGGTCATATCTCCCTCATACGGCACCGTTTCTCGAAAACTCGGACTCGTTTCCAAGCAGAATTTCGAGATAACGCAAAGGCGCAACCCGTTTCCCTTGATTCTTAATTTGAAATTTAATTATGCCTTGATTATGGTTTTAACATGTTATAAAAATACAGGTTGTTACAAAATATTAATTAATTGGAAAACTTTATTAAATTTTAATTTGAAATGTTTATTCTGGTTAGTAACTAGTTCATTTTGATAAAAATATACTTTTGTCTTTTAAAAATTGGAATTTTTCGTCCAAATTCTTTTCAAATCATTAATTATGATTTTATATAATTTTTCCATATTTTTAATAATTTTATCAAGACCCGTACAGTCGGTTTCCAAAAACGGCCACAGAACTGCACTTACAGCAACCTTTTCTAAAATTTATTTGGACATAATTCCAAATCCAACCGTTGGATTTCAAAACTCTTATATTCATTGGAAAGCTCTTTTCGATACGAACCCAAAGGTTCTGATTTTTGGAGAATCCGATGGTCGGATCTCCCGTTACATCCATTTGAATTTAATGGTCGAAATTCACGAAAGGTTGCTGTGCGGCACGTTCTATTCGGGCCATTATATATATATATATATATATATGTATGTATGTATGTATGTTATATATATCGTTGATTTCCTTTTAAAACATATTTTATAAAATATTTATAAATTCGTTTTAAAACGATTTTAAATTCATTTTCAATTTTAAATCAAAATTGAATATTCTATGTCAAAATCATATTATAATATTAATATTTTCAAAATATTAGATTTTGAAATCACTACTTTTCGATATTCATTATAAAATGAATAAAATCGATTGATAACCCGTTTGGGTTAAAATTGGAGTTTCTATACTTAACCCGGCTTCATATTTTTATATTTTTGTGTCCATCCAAAATGAACATAAAAATTATAATTTTATTCTTCATTAAATTTATTTTAAAAGATTCTTTATTTTAAAAAAAATTATATGTTAAAATATTCTTTAAAAAATGTTCTTTATTCTGAATCGGAATGCGACTCAATCAATTGCCATATAAATTCAATACCATATAAATTCGGTTATATGGATTTCACACATTGCCTATATTCAACGATAATGATAAACAATCATCAAACATTCAATTCACATCCAAAGTGAAGTTTATAACTATGAGAGCATTAAAATAAATAAATAACGCTCATCACAGACTATCAATCCATCGATTAACAATTAATTAAATATTGGGACTAGTGTATGTCAAATATCATCCCAATACCCGTGTGGTGTTTTCAAACAACAATAGTTTATTTATTTAAATAAATTATTGGTTAATGTTTTAACCAATTCTGATTCGGTTTGAATTATTTTCTATTTAATTAATTTACACAGTTTAAAACTATAAATGGATATTTATAATTTAATTTTACTATCACATTAACTTTAACATTATTTTTAATACGTTAAATATTTCAACCTCACAACATATATTTCAAGACATGATTATTTATTTCATTTCATTAACATGATACAGATGATGTTTTTATCAAATAAAACATTTTAACAAATGATTATTTATTTTAATTTCTCATGATAAAAATGTCTTTTTTAATGACAATACATTTTTTTTCACCTAATTCTCTTTATTCTATCTTAACATGATAAAATTGACATTTTTGTCTAACGAGACATATATTTACCTGAAATGTTTTTATTCTTGTCTAACACGACAAAGGTGATATTTTTGTTTTCACAAAACATTATTCTAACTAATGTATTTTTATTTCACAAAACATGTCCTAACATAATGGCATTTTTGTAATGCGAACAATGTTAAGTGACACTATTCCTTAATGAATCACCATATGTTTCATAAATGAACATTTATCTATTTCATTATAATGTTTTGATTAACAAAACAAAAATAATCAAATGAACATTTTACTATGTTTCTAACATATGAATGATAATGCTTTAACCAACAAACATATATGATTAGGTGAACATTTTTCTACATAAAACAATGCATGTTTTTAATCATTTCTAATATACAATAAAAATGTAAATTTTTATTGCTAAACAATTTTCCACAATTCCTATTCTCATATATGCCAAATAAAAAAAGAAATTTATTTTCAATAATTTCAGTATTCATATATGACAGATAAAAAGATGGTTTTTATTTTAATAACCTTGTCTACATTTATAGTGTCAAATAAAAAGAACGTTTATTTGTCATAGTGTTGTCTACATTTCTAATGACAAAATAAAAGACAACTTTGTCATATTAACATGTTTATAATTCTAGTGACAAAATAAAAGGATAATTTATTTACATGACAATACAAAAAGGATAATTTATTTTATTGGCAAATCTATTCCAACAAAACAATTAAAAATGATATTTTTATTTTGTTAACAATAATCTAATTCGACAAAATTGATATTTTTGTTTTGACACAAATTTATTTGACAAAAAATATAATTTTTTGTTTTTAACACTTTTCTATTTAACAAAAATGAATAATTTGTTTTAACACTTTTCTTCTTAACAAAAATGAGTATTTTGTTTCAACACTTTTCTATTTAACAAAAATGAATATTTTGTTTCAACACTTTTCTATTTAACAAAAATGAATATTTTGTTTCAACACTTTTCTATTTAACAAAAGTGAATATTTTTGTTTCCACTTGACATTTTCTAATCAAAATGTTATTTTTATTTTGGCATAACATTATCTAACAAAATGTTATTTTTATTTTGACATAACATTATCTAACAAAATGTAATTTTTATTTTACATGAATATAATACACCAAACATCACAATCACAATCAACCAGTCAATCTCAATTTTATACGGTGCATATATTTAATATTACAATCACAATCAATATAAATATATATATATATTTTTTAATTTTTATTTTAAATCGAGAAATTTCACATTGGGGGTTTTTGAATTCTTCAAAATTTTAGATTGCTCTGTTTCAGCTCTGGTCTATTCCATGTTGTAGATCTGGATTTTGTATTCCAACGCGACTGATTTTATCTGGTTCTATTGCTGTTTGAATGAGTTATGGGTTTTTAAAGATTTGATATCATTTATAAAATAATTAAACAGTTAACTTAATTATAATCAATAATTACATTTTTAAGAAAAATCTGGGCCGCCTAATCCCTTAACTCATCGTCTTCATCCTGTATTGCCAAACCCATCGTCGCCTCATTCTCTCTCCATATCGCAAGCACCTCCGGCCCCTTGACACCCATCAACCACCGTCACCGTGAAGCCGACCACGCCACCATCCACCGCCCTCGACACCACCGAACTCGGTGGGTCCCTTCGCCCGAAAATTCGCCGCAAAGTCACAGTGTTCACGCTTAAATTCGAAATCCACAGTCAATTAAAATCGATCACATCCATTCATAACGAAGATCTCACCTAGCTCTTCGATTTTAGTATAGGAAGTACTGGGAATTTGTTCAGGGATTGGAAGAGATTTGAGGAAGAAGTCCGGAGTTTTCCCGCCATCGAAACTGTGAATGGCGGCTGACTTGTTTGGATTAGGGTTTGGATTAGTTGGGGTATTTATAGAAAATATATTTTAATATTTATTTAATATTTAATTCCAATTTTTATTTGTTTATCACTGTTAACTCCAAATCAAACCCAACGACTGTTGCCCCTAGCTAAATACCCCCATTCCGGACACAATGGATTATGTTTCGTAACCCAATTCGGCTGTTACGATTAGTTTTTATCGAAATCAAAATATAAATTAATATATATTAAATTTGAACGTACATTTTAATTTATCGAGGCCACAAACTGACTCTAAAAATTCCAGAAAAAAAAATTTAGCTATGTTTTGACGATAGTCCTAACAAAATTTATGTCGTCGAATTTGGAGACTGTTTGAAAAATGGCCATTTTCAAGTTGATTAAATTTGACTGAATTTGACAAAACACATTTCTTTTTTCCATGCTCACATATTAATTCCAAAAATTATGAAATTTGGAATCTTGCAATAATTTGACATTCCAGATTCAACAAAAGTGGTCTCGTCAAAAACGGAGGTCATTTGCAAAAATGGCTATTTATAAGGGCTATATATTATATTAAATTATATAGCGACTATTCTGAATTTTAAACTGGGCATAACTTTTTATTCTCGCTATGAAATTTCAATTTTTCGGATTCATTGGAATGATATTTTTGAACAGATTCTAATATTTTTGGTTTCGCTAAAATCTGATTTATTTTGCATCCTGTACATTCAGTCAAAGTTCAAATTCAAATTTTCATACTACCATGTTATTTCTAATTCCTTTTATAATTAAAATAAATTTATTCATTCAAACTTTGATTTAAATAAATTTTTCGTCATTATTATTTAAAATAAATTATTTTAAATATTCAAAATCCCTTAATATTTCTAAAATAAAAATTTTAATTTGGTTCCAAAATTCTGGGTTGTTACAATCTTCCCTTCTTAAAATCTTTTCATCCTCGAAAAGGAACGGAGCTGAAAGTTGTTTAATTAACCAACTCAACATTCATTCTTTTTTTTGTTTTATTGGTTTAAAATTTTTATTAGTTGAACTAATAATCACGCAACACAATCATCAATCAATTAGTTGATTAGCTTTTCATATATATAACTTTTATATATTCAAAAATCATATTTTCTAAGATCGGATTATATATATAATCACAAATATGTTAATTATAAACTTGTCACTCCCAACTCATTCTAGGGCATTACTAACCCCATCTCTAATGAGTTTTCTCATTCTAGGATACTACTGGTCCTATCTCTAATGAGTATTCTTTCATAAGACATTACTAGTCCTACCTCTGACGAGTCTTTTGTTCAGTTCTAACGAGTTGCACCCCAAAGATTTGGATTAACCAAAGTTCTGATACCACATGTAATGACCCGAAAATTCCCCTTGTGGAAAATCGCAGGATACACTAACTTTGGGCATACAACACATCAGAACAAATAACAAAAGACTTTTATTACATCATAATAATGCAACATCAGAGTACAGAATATATCAGAGTACATCGAAATAATACAGTGGAAATTAATTTACAAAAGATGTAATACAATGCAGCGGAACTACTAAAATAAAACAGCGAAAGGCTAACAATTCTCTGGACACAGCTTTAAGCTTCGATCCAGAATCCTGCTTAATATCTGCAAAACAAGCCACACGGCTGCCCGTGTGGAAAAGAGGACACCCTAGTTAGCAAAGTAATATAAATTATGAGTCAGTAATGGGACTAGTATAAGAAATCTTACTTGACTTATCTAATAGTAAGGCCAATCATGGGACCATGCCGCTAATGCAGAACGAGTTTACTCCATTGGATTGCCAATGCATGAAATAAAGTAAATCGTTAAACAATGCAATGCTTTTTAGAAAAATGAAACCATTATAAGACTCAAGTCCCATCACAAAATGCAACGCACACCGGAGGATAGAGTTTTACCTTATAATGGTCAAAAATGCTTGATACGATAAAATGGATTTGATATTATTATTAGTGTATATATGTTTCAAAAAACATTTCAATCATAATGTATCAATCATAGACGGCATAGCTACCATATACTATGTCGCCACACTAGTTATACGATCAAAACCGTATGTATCGTATTGGAAGTTGGATTTTTATTATGAACCAAGGCAAGGGTCGTACTTACCAAATTCGAGACACTCTAGCCCATGCCTCAGGACTCAATCGCAACTGCACCCGTAGGGCTAGGGTTGGTCCACAAATACGTTAGTGGATTAGTAATGCCTGAACAATACGTCTCGCCGCCTTATGGGGCGTAAAATAGAGCCACTAGGAACTCAAATCCGAGGTACCTCGCTTTCCATCATCCACATAAGTAAAAATATATGGGCTTGTAAAATTCGGACATCAGCTAGAAAGAAACGCATGTTCTTCCTGGGGTCCTTCTCTCGTATCTGGTTCATACCAGGGCGTGAGGCTCGCAAAGTATTGCTACACAAAGCTATGCTATTTAAAGTTGTGCTTTGATCATCAACAACAAGGCTCTGCTTTTCAATGGAAAGCCTTGATCATTTGCATCATGGCATGCCACATTGACAATTCACGCCATGCGACCGATAACAATCAATATATAAGCTCTGACCTCATATGTCTTAGAGAAGGGTGTTAAGCGAGAGAATAAATTCTCCGCCACCAAACAAATATATATTAAATAGAATTCAATCAGCATAGAATAAAATTCAATGTCAGACATCCATCCATTTACAAGTCCGTTTTGGGTCTGAACGAAACCGGAGACACCTTATTCCTCGTCCTATATGTCCAATACGGAAGAGAGGCTCTTACATATCCATCGATCTCCAAGTACGTCTGGACGATCACCACTTGTTACCTTGTCTTGAAATGCCTCCCAATTAAGATATCAGCAATCATCCAAATGATGTGAAGACATCCGGTCTTCAACCACCGTCTTCATCTTCGACTCTTAATCGTTGTAGTAATTATTCAGAATGGGTTAAACCTGATCTTTCCGAATAACTTGCGTATTTTATAATCAATAACTATGTGCTATAGAAACATGTCATACGCCTTATTCCAAATCAGAATATTCTTTTAAATGGTTATTCACATTATTAGGGAAAGGTTCCCATTAATTTTATCAAAGACAAATTCTTTTAAATTTATTCTTTGATCCTCTTTTTATAGATTTATTAAAACTTCAGTTTGGTTTTAATATATAAAAATCATTACTTTATGATTATTCAACTTAAAAGAAATTTATCTTATCTCTAACTGGGTTAAAGAACCAATCATTTAAAACACAGTTCACAATAAACCCAAAATCATATCCCATTAAATATGGAATTTTCACAGAAATCAAATCAATATATATAATCATATAAATTTCCATATCAGACTAGTAATATAAATTGAATAACGACAAAGCCTTTTAAATTCCATGTATAATAACGGTCTTCTTTTACAGAAACTCATCTCGATTATTACCTAATCAAATTCCATTCAATTCCAATTTAGTATATTAAATTGGAAAACTTTACTTTGGAAAAAAATCATTAAATCTAAATAAAAAGATTTATAAATTCCAAATTACATCTTCACCGTGAATTGGGTTAAAGAACGAATGTCGTTAAAAACACAGTTCACAATAAACCCAATCCACATTTCATTTTATTCCAATTACTAAATATAATTGGAAACTCTAATAATCTTAATTAAAAGATTAATTCTTTTCATACGGGGTTTAAGAACAGTGTTATTGAAAACATCATTCACGACAAACCAAAAATCCAATTTATTTTATTTAATTCCAATTAAATATTAATTAATTGGAAAACTTCATTAAATCTTAATTTAAAAGATTTATTCTAGTTAGTAACTAGTTCATTTTGAACAAAATATGTTTTTATCTTTTCAAAATTGGAATTTTTTATCTAAATTCTTTTCAAATCATTAATTATGATTTTACATAATTTTTTCATATTTTTAATAATTTTATCAAGGCCCGTACAGTCGGTTCCCAATAACGGCCACCCAACTGCACTTACAGCGAACTTTTCTAAAATTGATTGGGACATAATTCCATATCCAACCGTTGGATTTCAAAACTCTTATAGTCATTGGAAAACTCTTTTTGATACAAACCCTACAGTTCCGGTTTAGGAGAATCCGACGGTCGGATCTCCCAATACATCCATTTGAAGTTAATGGTCGAAATTCGCGAACGGTCACTGCGCGGTGCGTTCTATTCAGCCCATTAAATAAACATATATATATATATATATCATCGATTTCCTTTTAAAACGTATTTTATAAAATATTTATAAATTCGTTTTAAAATGATTATAACTTCATTTTCAATTTTAAGTCAAAATTAAATATTTTACATCAAAATCATATTATAATATTAATATTTTCAAAATATTATATTTTGAAATCACTAATTTTCGATATTCATTCTAAAACGAATAAAATCGATTGATAACCCGTTCGGGTTAAAAATGGCGTTTCTATACTTAACCCGGCTTCATATTTTTATATTTTTGTGTCCGTCCAAAAATGGACATAAAATTCAAAATTTTATTCTTCATTAAATTTATTTTAAAACATTCTTCATTTAAAAGATTCTTTATTTTAAAATATTTTTTATGTTAAAATATTCTTTAAGAAATGTTCTTTATTTTGAATCGGAATGCGACTCAATCAATTACCATACAAATTCAGTACCATATAAATTCAGTTATATGGATTTCACACGTTGCATATATTCAACGATAATGATAAACAATCATCAAACAATCCATTCACATCCAAAGTGAAGTTTATAACTATGTGAGCATTAAAATAAACAAATAAATAACGCTCATCACAGACTGTCAATCCATCGATTGAGAATTAAGTAAATACTGGGACTAGTGTATGTCAAATATCATCCCAATACCCATATGGCGTTTTCAAACAACAACAGTTTATTTATTTAAATAAATTATTCGTTAATACTTTAACCAATTCTGATTCGGTTTGAATTATTTTCTATTTAATTAGTTTACACTATTTAAAATTATAAATGGATATTTATAATTTAATTTTACTATCACATTAACGTTAACATTATTTTTAATACATTAAACATTTCAACATCAAAAAATATATTTCAAGACATGATTATTTATTTCATTTCATTAACATGATACAGACGATGTTTTTATCTAATAAATTTTTTTAACAAATGATTATTTATTTTAATTTCTCATGATAAAAATGTCTTTTTTAATGCCAATACATGTTTTTACACCTAATTCTCTTTATTCTACCTTAACATGATAAAATTGACATTTTTGTCTAACGAGACATATATTTACCTGAAATGTTTTTATTCTTGTCTAACACGACAAAAATGATATTTTTGTTTTCACAAAATATTATTCTAACTAATGTATTTTTATTTCACAAAACATGTCATAACTAAATGGCATTTTTGTAATGCTAACAATGTTAAGTGACATTATTTTTAGTGAATCATCATATGTTTCATAAATGAAATTTTTTCTATTTAACTAACATATAAATGATAATGTTTTGATTAACAAAACAAAAATAATCAAATGTACATTTTACTATGTTTATAACATATGAATGATAAAGTTTTAACTAACAAACATATATGATCAAATGAACTTTTTTCTACGTAAAACAATGCATGTTTTTAAACATTTCTAATATACAATAAAAATGTAAATTTTTATTGTTAAACAATTTTCCACAATTCCTATGCTCATATATGCCAAATAAAAAATGAATTTTATTTTCAATAATTTTAGTGTTCATATATGACAGATAAAAAGATGGTTTTTACTTTCATAACCTTGTCTATATTTCTAGTGTCAAATAAAAAGAAACGTTTATTTGTCATAACGTTGTCTAAATTTCTAATGACAAGATAAAAGACAACATTTTCATATGAACATGTTTATAATTCTAGTGACAGAATAAAAGGATAATTTATTTACATTACAATATAGAAATGATAATTTATTTTGTTGGCAAATCTATTCCAACAAAACAATTAAAAATGATATTTTTATTTTGTTAACAATAATCTAATCCGACAAAACTGATATTTTTGTTTTGACATAAATCTATTTGACAAAAAATATAATTTTTTTTAACACTTTTCTAGTTAACAAAAATGAATAATTTGTTCTAACACTTTTCTATTTAACAAAAATGAATATTTTGTTTTAACACTTTTCTATTAACAAAAATGAATATTTTGTTTCAACACTTTTCTATTTAACAAAAATAAATATTTTGTTCCACTTGACATTTTCTAATTAAAATGTTATTTTTATCTTGACATAACATTATCTAACAAAATGTTATTTTTATTTTGACATAACATTATCTAACAAAATGTTATTTTCATTTTACTTGAATATAATTCACCAAATCATCACAACCATAATCAATCAGTCAATCTCAATTTTACATGGTGGATATATTTAATATTACAATCACAATCAATATATATAGATATATTTTTTTATTTTAAATCGAGAAACCTCACATTAAGAGTTTTTGAATTCTTCAAAATTTTAGATCGCTCCATTTCAGCTCTGGTCTGTTCTATATTGTAGATCTGAATTTTGCGATTCCAACGCGACTAATTTCATCTGATTCTGTTGCAGTTAGAAGGAGTTACGGGTTTTTTAAGATTTGATAACATTAATAAAATAATTAAATAATTAATTTAATTATAATCACTAATTACATTCTTAAGAAAAATCTGGGCCGCCTAATCCCTTAACTCATTGTCTTCTTCCTATATTGCCAAACCCATCGTCGCCTCATTCTCTCTCCATATGGCAAGCACCTCCGGCCCCTTGACACCCATCAACCACCGTCACCGTGAAGCCGACCACGCCACCATCCACCGCCCTCGACGCCACCGAACTCAGTGGGCCCCTTCACCTGAAAATTTGCTACAAAGTCACGGTGTTCACGCTTAAAATTCGAGATCCAAAATCCATTAAAATCGATCACATACGTTCATAACGAAGACATCACCTAGCTCTTCGATTTTAGTATAGGAAGTACTAGGAATTTGTTCAAGGATTGGACGAGATTTGACGAAGAAGTCCGAAGTTTTCCCGCCATCGAAACTATGAATAGTGGCTGACTTGTGTGGATTAGGGTTTGGACTAGTTGGGGTATTTATAGAAAATATATTTTAATATTTATTTAATATTTAATTCCAATTTTTTTGTTTATCACTGTTAACTCCAAATCAAACCCAACGACTGTCGCCTTTAACTAAAAACCCCCGTTCTGAACACAATGGAATATGTTTTGTAACCTAATTCGGCTGTTACAATTAGTTTTTATCGAAATCAAAATATAAATCAATATATATTAAATTTGAACGTACATTTTAATTTACCAAGGCCACAAACTGACTCCAAAAATTCCAGGAAAATAAATCTATCTATGTTTTGATGATACGGTCCTAATAAAATTTATTTTGTCGAATTTGGAGACCGTTTGAAAAATGGTCATTTTCAAGTTGATTAAATTTGACCGAATTTGACAAAACACATTTTTTTTGCAATGCTCACATATTAATTCCAAAAATTTTGAAAATTGGAATCTTGCAAATATTTGACATTCCGGATTCAACAAGATGGTCATGTCGAAAACAATGGTCATTTGCCAAATGGCTATTTATAAGGGCTATATATTATATTATATTCTATAGCGACTATTCTAAATTTTAAACTAGGCATAACTTTTTATTCCCTCTATGAAATTTCAATTTTTTGAATTCGTTGGAAATATATTTCCAAACAGATTATAATATTTTTGGTTTCACTAAAATCTTATTTATTTTGCATCTTGTACATTCAATCAAAGTTCAAATTCAAATTCTCAAACTACCATGCTATTTCTAATTCCTTTTATAATTGAAATAAATTTATTCGTTTAAAATTCGATTTAAATTTTTCGTCGTTATTATTTAAAATAAATTATTTTAAATATTCAAAAGCCCTTAAAAAATTTAAAACAAAAATTTTAAATTGGTTCCAAAATCCCGGGTTGTTACAGATTTGTTAGCATTAGGTTTCCTAACATCAAATTTTTTAGGCAGGATTTGCTTGGTTTGGGTGGCACATTTTTAGCATAGCCGACATCTATGTTCAATTTGATATGAATCGTTTAAATTTTTTAATAATTTTGGAAATATTTTCCTAATGTCATTAAAAAGAAAATAAAAGGAATTTATAAATTATTTTTAATTTTAAACTTATAAATTAAGTTTTCTCTTACAAAAAAAAGAATACATTTAGCATTTTGAATTATTTTTCCAAAAAAGAACAAAAAAAATTTATGAAGTAAAAGTTTATTTCTCCAAAAATTGCGATATAGGGTTTACAAAGAAAGGTAAGGAAGGTGATTAGGAATTTTAGCACTGCAATTATGTCGATGAAACATTCAAGCTTTAACGGTAACAACGGAAAGCTAATTTAGCATCGGAAATATTGTTTCCATACATCGTCAACATTCGCACGAGTTATTATTTAACTTGTTTATGTTTTAGAGCTTGTTTTTATCCTCCTTACGTAGCTAACATTTGGAAATTTTGGAGTATTTCGGTGTAAGTGAGGTAAGATTCCATTGTAGAATCAGAATTAAAAAAATTCAGAGTGATAAGAAAGTTAAATTCTTCAATTAAATTCCTTTTTCTGACATAGGAGAATCGATAGGAAGCGACTTTAGAAATGTTATTATGTTGGATTTTAGGATTTGGATGCAAAATTTATTGCTTCACACTTCTATTTGTCTTTGTGTAAAGGTTTTGGATGAAAAATATTTTTCAAAAAGCTGGATACATATAAAACTTTTGGTATATTTTAGGATGCTTGCATCATGTTTTCAAAATAAAGTGTACATGTAAAGAAGGATCTAATTTAGAATCATTATGCACACATATTTCTATGGTAGGGATTCATTATGCATATTTAGCACATGTACACGTTTGGTTGCAAAAATTGATTGTACACAAAACTGGTTGTATATTTAGGAATAATTAGGTGTCAGCACCATGACTTAGTCAATGGTAAAATTTTAGAATAAAATTTCTTTTATGTAGGGAAGAATGTAACACCCTGAAATTTGATGTTAGTTAGATCAATTATGTAGTTAGGTCTCAAAAATAAAATTTGAGAAAACATTGAAATTTGACCATGAAACTTGCACTATTGCGTTTGTAATAAAGTTCTGGTCAACTTTCATGTTTGAAACTTCACCAACAGAGTCTGTATGAAAAATTTATGTATGAGAAACAGTAACTGATGGAAAATAATATGTAGAATAAAATCAATTGATTCCGACCTTAAATAATCCAAGCCCATTGGAGCCACATCGATCAAGGCAGTCGAGCAGGCGGTTGAATGCTATATCAACCCCTTGATCGATTGTTCCGGTGGCGACTAAGGTTTTAAGGTTGAATTTTTTTATATTAATGAACAGATTTTTATTAAATTAAATATAATGATTATAGGTCACTCGAGCGGCTATAAATAAATCCTAGACCCCACACTTTTGCTCAATTTTCTGAAGGCAGCAGCGAAACTCTGTCATTTCCATTTCTTCATTCTCTTCCAAACGTTCTGAAATAGATTAGTCTTCAAATCTAACAACAAAGATTAGAGATAATGAATTCAGATTTATGAAAAAAGTTTTTTACTTGCGCATGAGTTAAATTCTTAGGTTTTGTTATTCGTTTTCTTTCCATTTTTTCAACTTTTTTTTCATATATTCAAATTTTAATATGTATACATATTCCATTTTATACATTATAGATCTACAGGGATTTAGGGGTAGAAATCTAAAATATGAAATTCATATCTAAGATTTGAGATGGCATTTAGGTGGGTGGAAATCTAAATATTGTTTATAATATCATATTATTATTTTGTTAGTATAATTTAAATGTATATGCCTAAATTTGATAATTTGAATTTATAATCTTTCTTGTAAAAAGCCTAAATCTTACCTATATTTCTTCCTATATCTTTTTATAATTATTTACACCTAAATCTAGTAATTCATCCCTAAACATAATTGAGATTTGCATGTTATTTTATTTCAGATTTATAAAAATGGGTGCAAGTGCAAAGTTTACGTAAATTTACTCTATTTAATTTTGAATCAATCTATGTTTAAGGTTGTTTAAGGATTTGTTTGATTTTTTAAAATATACCTTTTGCCCTTTTTATACGTAAGGACCATGTTTAAAATGATAAGGAGCGCACAAAATAAAAAAAGGAAGAGATGTGTAAATCACATGTTTAGCGCATAATTTACATTGTCTATTCCAAAGAAAATATTACCAATTCCTTATAATTTTGAATATGTCTATTTTTCCTTCTTTTGAAATATTTGGGTAAATTTAACAGAAGTTATAAAAAAAGACTTTTAATAAAATTTGATATCTCAACAAGTATGAACATAGAAGGATTGTTTTAGTTGGTAGTTTGGACTAGAATGAAAATAAATTGAAATTAAGAAATTTGTAAACCAATAAATATAAAATATGAATTAAGTATATGTAATAAGCATACAAATATATATATATATATAATACCTATCCAAATACACGTAATTAACGCTAATTACTAATAATATTAGGTAAACGTTAAATGCAATTTTGAATTTGAACTATTCTCCATCACTTATTGGTATTAATGAATATTACCTATAATAAATGGATAATTTATAATTGTAGCTATTGTTTTAATGAGAAATTAATGTGGAAATTAATGATAGTTAAGGGTGAGTGTTCAGTCGCTTCGGTTGGTTTGGAGGTAAAAGAATTCAAACCAAAAAATTTCTAAACTGAACTAAACCGAATTAATTTTGGTTAATTTGGTCGAAAACTGATTTACCGAACTTGAAGGATGTATTATTATTTAAATGATGGATTCACTCAAAGTAAAACATAAATTCATGTTTAGAGAAATTTTATACAGTAAATATTATGTTCATGATAAGATTTGATATACTTGCAACAAATGTCTTTGTATTACATAACTAAAGTAATTATTTAAAAGTACCACAATATAGTAAAATTAGATAATAAATTAAAATTTTGGTTAATTTGGTTAAACCGCTAACCAAAATTTATAAACCAAATTCAAACCGATTTAGTTAAAACAGAATCAATCGAAATGAACCGGTTTAGTAGGATAATTCGGTTTTGAACCAAATATTTCTCATTCCTAGTGACAATTAACCCAAAAGTTAATAATTACTATAAATGGAAATTTAAGTATTACAGCTTAAATTTAGGGGCAATTAATATAATGAATATAAATACAAATATATAATAGAGAACTAAAAGATTTAAACAATAATTCAAAAAATAACCAGTAAGACAAATTAAAAAGGGACTGACATAAATAATATTTATTTGAATGTCCATTGCCTTAGGAAAGGTAACCGCTATAATCATTAATGACATGTGATAGTTATTGTAATTAATTAATTAAATGCGGAATTAGGTAGTAATTACCATAATTAATACTATGTCCAATAAACAATCTTATGTTTACGAACCTTTTGTTCGAACAATCAGTTCTATCTTTCTCTAGTTTAATTCTAGAAATAATATTTCTAATTATATAAGTGTTGGACTTAATAGGTTAATGATGCAATGTCAGTTGCGTTATTCGATGGAAGTCTTCTCTTTCCAATAGTCGGATATACGTACAACTGATGTGAAATATCATTAACCATAGGACCCCATGGAAGTAATTATTAATGAAAGGTTTACTTCAATTTTTGAGGTCTTAAGTGGACATAGAGCCTACCTCCCTTCTGAAAGAAGAAATTTAAAGAACAACTTAAGTTGTAGCCTACTTCGAAGTTAAGATCTTGAGCAGCCAAATTCATCTGTTAGGGTATTAAGTGATTGAATCCACCCTTCCCTTTCATGGTAAGGGTAAAATCATAGGGTCCGCCTTTGTCAGGTATTAAGTGATCGGATAACTTGCTTTCTTCCAATATTAAGTTTCAAATAGTTAATTAGGTACGTAATCAAAACCTCTGGGAGGGTCTATTTCACTAGGTGGTAAGTGACTAGGTTAGAGTTCGCTTTGGGATATGGTATTAAATAACCACCACAGTTGTTCCATAAATCTCTGTATCCTGTGGGAAGTCTTAAATGGATCAAGGATTTATGTAATAAGGTCAGCTAATAGTAACATAGGGTCTTCCGAGGAAAGTTCATAAATGAGGTTGGTCGTCTACCTATCTTGTAGATGATTACTGACTGCTTACTATCTCTTTCCTTATACGAGATTAAGATATGCATGAATGAAGGAAGTGTTAAATTAGTTGTTAGGTGTCTTTTTAGCTAGTGTCCTCTAACTTGTAATAGCATATTAATAAACCACCAAGCAAGGCCTTGAGTGATCATAGGAATCCACCTTTTATATTATGTTTGAGTAAGGTCATAAGTGACAATAGACCCACCTCTTTTGATTTAGTGAGGTATTATGCGGTTAAAGGGTCTGCCGCTTAGTTATTGATTGTAGAATATTTTAAAGGCTTCATATATACGTAAAGGTCCTATCTCAGTACATTATGATATTTATCGTTAGGAAGTGCTACCTTGAGTTTGATATTTAATATCGTACTTAATTTTGCAAGGTTAGGCTAGAACTTCTAACCTTGTTAGACACATATTTTTGGGTGAAACCAAACGTGATACATTGGTGTATCGTAGGCAGTATTTTACATTTTCACCTAACCTATACTTGTTGTTCTGACTACATTCGCATAACAACTCTTAGGTTATCTTAGGAAAGATAGGTCTTTGGAAGTGTTTGTCCTTGTTTTATGTTATTGTTCTCTCATGCTCGATACTAATGTAGCGGTTCACTATTGAGGTAATCGTCATGATCGATACTAGTTATCCTATCTCATTTCAATTATGAGTTTAGTTTTATTGTACATTGTTTATGCTTATGCTCATTATTTATAGATGCCAGATTTACACGATCCGTTCTTCGTTGGGCTTAAGGTTCGATTTTGTCAAAATTCAAACTCAGAAAAGTGCAGGTTGTTACATATTTAGTGAGACCGTACCATTTAGGGGAACGAGCTTTCCCCTCACTAATATTTTTTAGAACATATTATATATTATGTGCTTCTGCACTCATAACGATTGGATCCTAAATAATCTTATGCATGTGTCCAATTGCATTTAATGGATTACTGATCCTCACTACCTCACTACCCATCTTAACATTTTATGATGGCCTGTCATATATTTAAGTGACCATTTATCCTAATACCATATGACTACCCATTATAATTTAAATGACTATCCATCTTAAAATCTTGGTATCCTCTCATCCCCTACTATATGGATTACCCATCCCCCATTGTCTACTTATTTTAATCATTTTGGATTGATGTGGACTATCAATACCATATTCCCATAATTTTTCAAGAATTACTATAGACCCATATTTCTTCGGTTGGAGACTATCCATCCCCTACATCATGTGACTATCCATCTCTCATTCTATAGCTTTCTGAGGATAACTTTAAATCCATCATATCCATACAGTTCGTATATTTTTATAATCTTCTGCCCCAAGAATGAAATACATATCTATTGATAACCCCAAATTTGTGTCTTTTCAATATGTCAATTTACTGCCCATTTGTGCCCCTAAATATCTTGACAAAAACATATTATCATACGTTATACAACGAAATGATGGTGCCCCTATTTTAAGTCTAAACAAGAATTATAGCTTAAAACATGGATCTTACCCTTACCAGGAAATGTCATGGTTTACTATTCCTTGTAATAAGATAAAAAAAATAACATTCATGTCACTTCCCCATTGTTGAAGCAAAGGAATACGGCTACCCATCGATTAAATAAACAACATCGAGTTAAAGAGAAACCTTGTATTACCCAAACCTAGGGCCGACCCTGAAATCCCCAAAATAACTAGAAGCCCTAGGGAGATCAAGATATCGGATGCCTTTGGTTATCGAAACATGTTCAGATATGCATAATATGAGGCCGGAAGACCTAGGCAGCTACCTTGGTGGCCTTATACGAGGGCCAAACCCATGTAGAATGTAATGTCCCATATTTCTTGCCATCAAATAATTAATTTAATTTATTATTTTAAATATTGATATGGAATTTTAAATGAATTTAAATTATATGTTTCGATTATATAATGAAGTTTCAACGTTAAATTTATATATAATATAAAACAATCTCGAAATGGCACGACAGTTCGTAATATTGAGTTTTGTACTTCAATTCAATATACAGGATCCGATATAAGTTGGATTTCTGTGAAAAAAAGACGTTAGAATCTTGTTGATTATAATTTTCATATGGAAGAGAAAAATACATATTTCGTATTATGGATTGTTAGTTATGTCCAAATCAAATTTTAAAATAGTCGCTATGGAAATCGTTATTAAAATATAACGTTTATTTAATATATTCAAAAGAGAAATTTAAATCGTTTAACTCAAAATTGACGATATTGAGTTGTGTAAATTATATTTGGAATTTTATATATATTCTGTTTGGATATATATGATAAAAATAATTTATTATGATTTATTTGAATTAATTTGGAAATTTAATTAATATTTTATTGATATTATATAAGCGTTAAAAATAGCCATTTTTGCAAATGGTCTCGGTTTTCGATGAAATTAGTTTCATTGGAACCGTATCGTTAAAGTATTGGCAGAAAATCAAACTTCATGGAAAACCAATATCATATGTAACTTCGATGGCCAAAAACGTCTCTGTTTCTATTTAATTGTTTAGATTTTTTAGACTTGGGTAACTTTTAACGAATAAACGACTGGTCAAACATACTCCAAATTTAACGAAATAAGATTCATTGCATACGTTAGGAAGAGATCTAGTAAAATGTCAATGCCTCAGGTTTATTAGATTTTTCTGTAATTATAGTAATTTTAAACACTTTATTTTTCATCGATATTTATAAAGGACCTTTCAGAAATGTAACGACCCGGAAAATCTGAACCAATTTAAAATTTTCAAATTGGCTATTTTAGTGGATTTTAAATATTTAAAATAAATATTTTAAATAATAGCAATGAAAAGTGAGTTTGAATCGACGTTTGAAAACAAATATAATTAATTCTAATTATAAACAAGGCTTGAAATGGCACGGCAGTTTCAAATTTTCATTTCAAACTTTGACTGACTGTACCGGGTGCAAAATAAAACGGATTTGAGTGAAACCAAAAATATTTAAATCTGTTAGTGAATACGTTTCTAACAAATCTAAAAAATCGAAGTTTCATAGTAGGAAGCAAAAGTTATGGCCAAATGAATTTTAAGAAAGGTCGCTATAGGAATTATATAGCCCATGAAAATAGACATTTTGCAAACGAGCTCGGAATTCGACGAAACAACTTTCGTTGGATCTGGGATGTCAAATTATTTCTAGGTTTCAAATTTCTTAATTTTTGAAGTTAATATGTGAGCGCGGCAAAGGAAAATGTGTTTTGGCCAATTATAGTTAAATTGGATCGACCAGAAATGGGCCATTTTTCAAATGATCTCAGAATTCGACAAAACTAGTTTAGTTGGGACCGTATCGCCAAAACATAGCTAGATTTATTTTTTGGGAATTTTTCGAATTAGTTTATGGCCCCGGCAAATTGAAATGTACGTTCAAATTAAATATTGATGTTTTATATTTTAATTTGAAGGAAAACTGACAGAAATATTCGAATGGGCCTTCGAAACATATCCCATTGTGTTCGGAATGGGGATAAAATTCTAGGGACGACAGTCGTTGGGTTTGGATTGGAGTTCGTGTGTGACAAGGGGTATTTTTGAAATTTTAAAAAAATATAAATTAATATAAAAAAATCCTATTGGCTAATCACTCTCTCTCCCCTTTTTTTTCTAAAACCCCCCCGATCGATGGCGTCTCGCGCTCCCTCCTTCCCGACCCTTTTCCCGCCGCCTCAGCCACCTACAAGCGCCGCCACCACCCTACCTCGACAGCGCCGACCCTCCTCTTCAAATCCGACCCACCTTCTCCTTCTCTCTCCTCCCCATTGAGACGACCCCAAACCCCGTAATGATGGTTGCAAGGGTAATCCTTGGAATATAACACATTAACAGATAATAGCAGAACAGAATTAAATAAATACACCAGATAAAGAACAAATAATACACTGGATAAACATAAACATCAGAGTTACACAGTATACAGGATCATACTTAGTACAAATACAGTTCAACTACACATAAATGTCTACAGCGAAAAACAAACATAATGTACAATAGGAGCTGAACAGCATAAAAAGAGATAAATAATAGAATCCATCTTCAGCTCCAGCTATCCAGAGAAAGCCAGCTAAACCTGAATACAAGGCTGCCCGTGTAGAAAAAGGGGCACCCGAGTTTGAGAGTGAAACAAACTACGAGTCAGTCATGGGACTGGTATGAGAAATCTACTCAACACATTTAAAACATGGCCAATCACAGGACCACGCCACTTTCGTGGAACGGGTTTACTCCATTGGATTGCCAGTGCTTTAAAACAAATCATTCTTTTAAACATCGCAATGCTTTTTATAAAAATGAAGCCATTATAAGACTGTTCCCATCACACAATGCAACACAAACCGGAGGATAGAGTTTTTACCATATAATGGCCAAAATATGCTTGATACGAATAAAACAAAAGCATTTGGTATTATTGCTAGTGTTTATAAGTTTTGAAAACAATTTCGAATCATAACTATCAATCATAGACGGCATTAATGCCCCATACCACTATGTCGCCATATATAGGTATACAATCAAATCCGCACAGTCACGTATTTGGAAATTGGATTTCCGTCATGAACCAAGGCAAATGATAGTCCTTACCGAATTCGAGACTGCCTAGCCTGAGCCTCAGGCAAGTACTCAGTCAAGCCTTTGGATCGTCAGGGTCGGTCCACCGATGTAGATTAAAATTCCTGAACACTGCGTTTTCCCGCCCTTTGGGGCGTAAATGAGTCAACGAATGACTCCATCGGTCCCGTATCGACCGATATAACCGAGGCGCCTCGCAACAGCAACAACCACATAAGTCAAACTCGTCAGGGCGTGTAAAACCACTGACGCCACTTCTAGCTAGGAAGAAACGCAGGCCCTCCCTGATGTCCTCTCCCGTTTTTGGTTCATACCGGGGTGTGAGGCTCGCGGATTCACGTTATACACAAAGCTACGCCACACAGGCGGTGCTTTGATCATCACCACAAGACTTTGCTTTTCAACAGAAGCCTTGATCACTGCATCTTAGCATGCCACACAGGCAATTCACATCGTGCAACTGACAGCTATCAATCACACTGAATAAATTCCAATGTCAGACACACTGTCCATTTGCAAGTCCGTTCTGGGTCTGAACGAAACCGGAGGCACTATATACCTCGCAAACCCATCGATCACAATGTACGTATGGACGATCACCACTCATCATCCATATTTCGGGATGCCTCCCAATCAGGACCTCGATTACCATCCAAACGAGGTGAAGATCTCCGGTCTTCGACCACCGTCTTCATCTTCGATTTCTTATCGTCGATTCAGTTATTCATAATGGGATAAACCCGGTCTTTCTGAGCAACTCGCGTATATAATAAACACATGCTACACAAACACTACATACGCATCATTACAATTCATTAGTCACTAACCGTCAATCAGTAAGAGAACGATTTCCCAAATATTAACCCCGAAGGTCGAAACCAACATCAGATCAAAATCCAGGAAACCATTCGACTTAGCCAACCTTCAGTTAGTTTCTAAATTTCACATCCATATCGTTTATAATATTTTATAACGATTTATCGCTATTTTTATTTATTTTAAAATAGCCAATTTATTCAAAACGACACTTCGGCCATAACGCGGCCGTGGCGCTGTTTTTCTTTAGTTTTGATTTACACATATATGAAAATCTAACCATTGGATCTTTACAAAATTTACATCATTAGAAAGATCTTTTAAAAATGAATCCAACGGTTCCAGTTTCGGGAAAATCCGACGGTCGGATCTCCCGGTATAATCGTTTGAATTTTCGATTTCAAAATATGAACTGCAGCGTCGTTATTCGATTAAATATAATTATATTTATATATATATATATAAATACAATCGATTCTGGCGTTGTTTTTCTTCAGATTTGAATTAAACATTCCAGACAATCCAACCGTTGGATTTTTACAAATTCGGTGCCGTTGCAAAGATATTTCGAAAGCGAACCCAACGGTTGCGATTTCGGGAAAATCCGATGGTCGGATCTCTCGGTATAATCGTTTGAAGTTTCGATTTCAAAATACGAACTGCAGCGTCGTTATTCAATTAAATATAATTATATATATATAAAAATATAATCAATTCTAGCGTTGTTTTTCTTCAGATTTGAATTAAACATTCCAAACAATCCAACCGTTGGATTTTTACAAAGTTGGTGCCGTTGGAAAGATATTTCCAAAGCGAACCCAACAGTTGCGGTTTCGGGAAAATCCGATGGTCGGATCTCCCGCACTAATCGTTTGAAATCACGGTTTCAAAATACGAACTGCAGCTTCGTTATTCGATATATTTCAATTCTATATATATATATCGATTCTTCGATTTCAAAACCATATGAATTTCATACATTTGGTAAAAATGATATTTTTATCTAACTGTTTTCTATTTCAACACTTCACTATTTTTAACAATTCATGTATATAATAAAAATGTGATTTTTAATGTAAAACAATTTATTTCAAAACTCGACTATTTTATATAGTTAATATAGGTGATAAAAATAGGATTTTTATTATAAAACAATTTATTTCAAAACAAGATTATTTTATATAGTTCATATCGATGATAAAAATTGGATTTTTATTATAACACACTTTCTTTAAAAATATGAATACCATTCAACACATGAATTTCAATTCAACGAATGAATTTCAATTCAAAACATATAGGTTTTCTATAGTTTATATATATCAATAAAAAGGTGATTTTTATATTTAAAACACGAATACCATTCAACACATGAATTTCTATCCAACGAATGAATATCGATTCAACACATGAAGGTTTTCTACAGTTTACATATATAGAGTAAAAATGTGATTTTTATATTTAAAACACGAATACCATTCAACACATGAATTTCTATCCAACGAATGAATATCGATTCAACACATGAAGGTTTTCTATAGTTTATATATATATAGATAAAAATGTGATTTTTATATTTAAAACACGAATACCATTCAACACATGAATTTCTATTCAACGAATGAGTTTCAATTCAACACATGAAGGTTTTCTATTCAACGAATAAACATAGTTTCAACAAATGGAAATAATTCTAACACATGAATATTATTCAAAATTTCGGCAGCATAACGGCAGGGTAGTTTAAACCGAGACCGTCCCTAGTACGGCTCCTCGCTCTACCTTAAAGCCTCACAGCTTTTGACAATGGGGAATCATGCATCTAGTTCTCACGCAGGCGGCATGTATATTTTTTCATTTCCACAAACTAATCTTATGTGTTTCAACCAAATATTTCTCAACCACAAATGGGTAATTTCAACCACAATCAATCAATTTCAACCACAAACAATTTCAATCAGCCATTCGCTATCAATCAATTTTCACACCAATCACAACCAATAAATATCATCCATGGTTTGTGGACGAGGGGCGTATATATATATATATATATAGCATTTCACTTCTATTTCAACACATATATAATTTTTACAACACATATATAATTTATACATCGAACGTACAACTTATACAACGCTTATACAAGAGGTGTACAACACTTATATAACTCATACATCGACTATATAATTTATACATCGTCGTTTCCATATCGTTTATAAATTAGAAATCTCACATTGGGTTCCACTCCACCAAAAATAGCAGAAGGCTCAGAAAAATATGCGGTCTCTTCTAGAATGTAGAAGACGTCCACACGGTCACGATGTTTCCTGTTCCATCGAATTTCATCAATACACGAAAAAGATATGATTTCTCAAAGTTTGCAACGGTTTAAAGGTGTTAAAACTGTTGAAAATAAACATAGCCGTATACCTCGTTTTGATTTTCAAAACTAGGTTTTGAATTTTCGCTCGATCCGCGAAGTGTTGTCTCGATCAGGTGCTGCAGCGTCGAAGAGCTACGAACGGCGCTCAGATCGGTGGTAGGCACGGCCGGTTAGGTGGTCGGAGGCGGGAGATCGACGGTGAAGTACGGCGACTCTTCCCGGGCTCGATTCTCGAGGTAGACGAGGCGATAGGGGGCGAGGAAGGTATGGATTTGAAGAGTGGAGGATGCTCTTCAAAAAGTTCAACTGGGGTGGAGCTGAAGATGAGCGTGGCGACCAGAAATCGCCTGGGAAGCGGAGAAAATGATTTCCGTCAATGACAGGAGAGCGGCGAGGGTTTTTTTGATTTTATTTTTATTTTTAAATTATGAAGAAATAATTTGATTGGCCGGGGGGGTTTTAAAAAGGGTTTTCTGACACGACCTCCAATCCAAACCCAACGACTGTCATCCCTAGCGTTTTACCCCCATTCTGAACACAATGGGATATGTTTCGAAGACCCATTCGACTGTTTCAGTCTGTTTTCCTTCAAATTAAAATATAAAACATTCAATATTTGTTTTGAACGTACATTTCAATTTTTCGGGGCCACAAACTGGTCCGAAAAATTCCAGAAAAATAAATCTAGCTATGTTTTGACGATACGGTCCCAACAAAACTAGTTTCGTCGAATTCTGAGACCGTTTGCAAAATGGCCCATTTCTGGTCGATCTAATTTAACTATAATTGACCAAAACACATTTTCCTTTGCCACGCTCACATACTAGCTTCAAAAATTATGAAATTTGAAACCTAGCAATAACTTCTCATTCCGGATCCAACAAAAGTGGTTTCGTCGAATTCCGAGGTCGTTTGCAAAATGGCCAATTTCACGGGCTATATAAATTCCATAGCGACCTTTCTGAAAATTCATTTGGCCATAAGCTTCCTGCTATGAAACTTCGATTTTTCAGATTCGTTAGAATGGTATTCACTAACAGATTTAAATATTTTTGGTTTCACTCAAATCCGTATTGTTTTGCACCCGGTACAGTCCGTCAAAGTTTGAATTCAAATTTTGAAACTACCGCGCCATTTCAGGCCTTGTTTATAATTAGAATTAATTATATTCCTTTTCAATTGTCGATTCAAACTCAGTTTTCATTAATATTATTTAAAATATTTATTTAAAATATTTAAAATCCACTATTTTAGCCAATTTAAAATTTTTAAATTCGATCAGATTTTCCGGGTCGTTACAATCTCCCCTAGGGGTGAGCATTATTTGGTTAAACCAAATAAACCGACCGAACCAATTTATTTTGGTCGGTTTGGTTTGGTTTTGAAACTAGATCGGTTTGTAATCGGTTTGGAAAAATATTTAATTTGGTTATCGGTTTAACCAAATTAACCGAACTTTTATTATAATTTTGAAATTTTCAATATTTTAATAAATATTTTAGGTTAGATTAGTTATCAATTAAATTTTAATCATCACATATGTGTCAAAATTACTTCTTAAAATCATAAGAATCATAAACAATAATACTCTAATCATATGTTTATGATATATTTCAAATTATAGTTAATACTACAAACGTAAGGTCTAAAATATTTTTAGATCGGTTAAATCGGATAACCAACCGAACCAACCAAACTTAATTTGGTTGGTTTGGTTTGGTTTTTATTTTTATCGGTTTTTGTTTGGTTTGACAATTTCCATCATCGGATAAACCGAACAAACCAAACGCTCACCCCTAATCTCCCCCACTTAAAACTTTCCGTCCCCGAAAAGGAACAAAGTCGAAAGTGGTTTGATTAATCAACTCTACGTTCAATCTGGCTTCCAGTCTGCAACTTTTCAGTTTTTGAGAATTTTCAAATTCTTCAAAAATTTGGCTAACACCCGGAATTTTCGAAAAATTTCGCCATAACCTCCTTTGTACGGGGAGAGGTTTGGAAATTTATTGGGTCGTATTAGGTACCCAGTAAATCCTAATAAGCATACACATATTTATAGTGATATATTCTGGTGTTTACAGGGGAGCGTGTATAGATAATAACTCCAGAGAATAAATTCTTGTCACCCTGTCAAAGCCTGAGGGAGTGTGTATTTTAATAGCTCCAAAGGATAAATCCTCGTCACCTCGTCCCGTGTGCGAAATAAATAGTCCATGTGCCGTATCTAATGACTAGAGAGACGTGATTATTGTCAACTCCAGACCCGTGTGGGGTTTTTATTAATCTGGCAATTTTATCGTTACAATTTAAATAGTCCATATCAGTCATCAGTTCAATCTGTAAAATATAGTCATCGCCATACAAGCCTCTCGCTCGTACGGTAAATCTTCCACCTCGTCACACAAGCTCCAAATGCTTATGTGGTATATGATGAAGTTTTCCTATCTTCAGAAGTATGCCATGTAATGTAGTTCAAAATTAATTGTTATTATCCTATGGCGACGTTTATTATTACACACAGAATAACCAGCACTCCGCATCCAATGGCATTCACAGGAGTTGATATAATAATATTTTGCATCCAACTCATTAAGGTTTACCTATTTGTCGGGCATGCAAATAAAATCTTTACTCAACAGCTATCCATTTACCTGTTCAAACACATATAATGCATATGTATATATTTCTATCTATTTTCTAATCAGTTCAATGTGTGATTTAATCGAATAAATTCTACCATTCATTCTATTATTGATTAAATTAACTATCGTTTCAATAAATTAATTAATCAAATCTACTATCACACAATGTAAACAACAAGCAATTTGTTTTTAACTCTTCAAAAAAATATACTAGTCAATTTTTATATTCTTTTGAAATCATTCAGATTATAGAATTAAAAGTGCACATCCATGGAAAGCAAATAATAACAGAGTAGAGAACTAATTGATAATGCAAAGTATGGTAAATGTACCTTGCACCGGAGTCAACCAGAGATATCTACTCGACACTTAGGATAGGCTTTCTGAATGCTCTCCTCAGTTTCTCAAGTACAATCTCGCGGATCTCCATTCCATTGCACTTTGACTAAGTGAACTTTCTTGTTCCTCAGCTCTTTGGTTTCTTTGCCGATGACCTTTAGCGGCTCTCCTCACAACCAATTCTGGGGTAATTTCAATATCCTATTGAGCTTCTTCTTCCACGATCAAGTCTGGATCATGAACGTGCTTTCGAAGTTGAGATATGTGAAATACATCATGTACTCCAGGCAACCAATCAGGTAATTTAACCCTATAAGCGAGAGTTCCGATCCGTTCCAGAATAGGAAACGGACCAATGAATTTGGGCGCCAACTTCCCAGTTTTACCGAACCGGATAACTCCACTCATCGGCGATACTTTAAAATATACATATTCGCCAACCGCAAATGATATATCTCTTCTCCTCCTATCGGCATAACTCTTTTGTCGGCTTTGAGCAGCGAGTAATCGTTTCTTGATTAAATCGACTTTGTTGGCAGCTTCTCGGATCATATCAGGCCCTAACACAAGTCTATTACCGGGTTCGACCCAACAAGCAGGAGATCGGCACGGTCTACCATACAATGCTTCGAATGGTGACATTGTCAGGCTCGCCTGGTAGCTGTTGTTATATGAGAATTCAGCCAAATGTAAATGGTCTTCCCATGATCCACCAAAATCTAGAACACAAGCCCGCAATAGATCTTCTAGTATACGATTCACCCTCTCAGTCTGACCATCTGTCTGAGGATGATAGGCGGTGCTTAGGTTCAGCTTTGTTCCCAGCTCTACTTGAAATGCCTCCCAGAATTTGCTAGTAAATATTGTATCTCTATCACTGACTATACTAAGAGGCACTTCATGTAGTCTAACTAATTCCTTGAAATATATTTGCGCCAGACTCTGAGCAGTTCTGTTTGATCTGACAGGTATGAAATGGGCGGTCTTCGTGAAGTGATCTACGATCACCCAAATACTGTCATTTCCTTTTCTGGATCTGGGCAAACCATCTATGAAGTCCATGGAAATATGTTCCCACTTCCAACCTGGAACGTCTAGCAGTTGTAACAATCCAGCCAGTTTCTACTGGTCACTTTTGACTAGCTGGCAAGTAGGGCATTGGCTAACATATATTGAAATGTCTCTTTTCATAGCCTTCCACCAGAATGTTCGCTTGAGATCGTTATACATTTTTGCCACACCAGGATGGATACTTAGCTTGGACTTGTGACACTCGTCTAACACTTCCCTTTTGAGCTTGGGGATGCCAAGAACACAAATCCTTCCTTTCAATCTCAGGATTCCATCGTTATCTATTTGGAAACATGAGGGTTCGCCTTTCTGAATCCTTTTGGTCATATCCTTAATAAAGTTATCATCCTTCTGATGAATAGATATTTTGTCAATCAAGGAAGTCGTAATAACAAAGCTGGCAATCATTACATTCTTTCGGCTTAACGCATCGGCCACGACATTGGCTTTCCCTGGAGTGTATATAATCTCAAAGTCATATGCTGCAAGAAACTCCAGCCAACGTTGCTGCCTCAGATTCAAGTCCTTCTGGGTGAACAGATACTTCAACGACTGATGGTCTGTATACAGTTCGAATTTCTCACCCAGAAGATAGTGTCTCCATATTTTCAAAGAGAATATGATAGCCAACAATTCAAGATCATGAGTTACGTAGTTCTTCTCGTGTGGTTTCAACTGACGGCTAGCATACGCAATCACTTGACCTCTATGCATTAACACTGCGCCAAGGCCTTCTCTAGAAGCATCAGTCCAGACTTTTAAATCCTGATTGCCGTCGATAATGGTTAACACTGGAGCAGTAGTTAATCTTAATTTTAGCTCTTCAAAAGCCTCTTCACTTTCTGGAGTCCATTTGAATTTAGAGTGCTTCTTTGTAAGCTTCGTTAAGTGACCAGATATCTTCGAAAAGTTTTTAACGAACTTCCGGTAATAACTAGCCAATCCAAGAAAACTGCGAACCTCTGTAGGAGTACTAGGATGTTTCCAGTTTTGAATAACTGTGATTTTACTTGGATCCATAGCAATTCCTTCTTTTGATACGACGTGGCCCAGAAATTTGACTTCTTCTTGCCAGAATATACATTTGGAAAACTTTGCTTTTAATACATTCCTTCTGAGGATTTCCAGAACCTGTTCCAAATGTTTTTCATGCTCGGCCTTTGACTTAGAGAAGATTAGAATATCGTCAATAAAAACCAGAATAAATTTATTCAGGACTCCTATGAACACTCTATTCATCAAATCGACGAAGTATGCTGGAGCGTTACATAAGCCAAACGGCATTACTAACCACTCATAAAATAGGTCTAGACCTCTGAATGCTATCATAGGAACACACTCTTCGGCAATTCGAAGCTGATGGAAGCCTGTAGCTAGGTCCATCTTTGAAAATACTTGTGCTCTATTCAGACGATCCAATAAATCATCAATTCGCAGCAATGGATATTTGTTCTTTATTGTCTGCTTGTTCAAATCACGATAATCCACACATAGACGCAAAGTACCGTCAGATTTTGGGACAAACACCACTGCTGCTCCTCAGTCAGAGAAACTAGGCCTGATCGGACCCTTCCATATGAGCTGCCGTGTTCGATTGTCTAATTCCTGTTTCTCTTTCAAGGACATTCTTCGAATAGCATGAACTACCGGCCTTGCATTCATAATTAAAGCAATTTTGAAATCAATTTCTCTTTGCGGAGGTAAGCGAACAACTTCCTCGAACACATCCGCATAGTTACTGACGACAGGAATATCTTTGATGAGGTCAGGAATATTCTCTGTGACTTCAGGGATATTTTCTATTTGAACAGGAGAAACATCCAAAGCTGCCCAGAAGTATTTTCTATTAGATTTCTGACCTTCACACGGTATGGTTATATAATTCCCTGATTTAATCTTAGCCCTAACAACTCTCTCTGCGCATCTGACCTCTGCTTCATATTCGGTTAGCCAATCCAATCCCAGAATAATATTGAATTTAGTAAAATTCATGACGATAGAGATAGTAGGGAATTTATAGCAGGAAAAAGAGACAGGTACTGCACAAACCCAACTGAGATCGATGGAACCCCCGACCGGATTTTGGACAGTCATTGGTTCTTTGAGCTTCTTCAAATTCAAATCCAGCTTCTTAGCTGCATTCCTTGCAATAAATCTTCGCGACGCGCGTGTATCAAACAGTACTTTTACTGGAATATTTTTGACATTAAGCGTGCCTTCCAAAACATCAGCCCTTTCTTGACTAGCTGAGGGCTCGGAAGTCTCTGCTACTTCATTTATATGTACTGCTTCAGATTTCTTTGAGAGTTGGCACTCCCGTGCAATATGACCTGCTTGGCGGCACTTATGGCATCTCCTTTCACCATGTGGGTTCTTTTGTTTCTTAGTGGGCTTAGATCCACTCTTGCTTCGTTTGTTTAAAGATTTACATTTTCTGGACAAATGCCCCTTCTGATTGCAGTTCTTGCACATAGCAGTCGTTGCTGGTTCTTTTTCAGATCTGGCCCTTTCTCGATTGACTTTAGGCTTTTTACTGACCTCAGACCTCGTACTGGCTTCAGGAATATCAGTTTCCGACTCTTCTTTGTTACTAGAACAGACTTCCTCTTCGTCGCGCAACATACCTTTCTTATGGAGATCTTCATACTGATAAGCCATGTATATCATTTCTGAAAAAGGAAGCTTCACATTCCTCATTACACTATTCTAATATCTCCTTTGCAGGCCATGAATAAATCTCAAATTCCTCCTATTTGGATCTTGAATCAGATGAGGAGCAAAGTGAGAAAGTTCATTGAATCTCTAATGATATTCTGGGATGGTCATATCACCTTGTATCAGATAAGAAAATTCATCACATAATCGCTCCGTCACCTCAGGAGGAGTAAATCTTGCTAGGAAAATCTCTTTGAATCTATCCCAGGTGATATCACCTTCTGGATTATCTTTGATGATTATTTCCCACCTGATTACAGCTTCTTCTTTGAGCGCCCAAGATGCAACTAATCTTTTCTGATCATCTCTCAACTGGATACGCTCAAATATTCTTTCTGCAGAGCTCACCCAAGCTTGAGTTTGAATAATAGATTCATTGCCCGAGAACTGTGCTCCGTTCAGATTTCGATATCTCTTTAATAGAGCCTCTAGATCGGGTTCTGCATTTCTTCTGTTTCTGACACTCATTTATTTAGTACTTCTGCAAATGGAAGATCAAGTGTCAGGTCACAGAAAAGGTATTTTAAAACATAGAAACATATACTTCAAATGTAAATGTGTCTAGTGGGGTGTATTTCATTCTGCTTTACCCATACTAGGATATTACTGATCCTAACTGTATTGAGTTACTCGTCCTAGAACACTACTGGTTCTATTTCTGACGAGTTCGTTAATATGTTTTATTCCAGAGCTAAGCTTAACCAAAGCTCTGATACCAAATGAGACGACCTAAACCCCGTACTGACGGTGGCAAGGGTAATCCGTGGAATATAACACATTAACAGATAATAGCATAACAGAATTAAATAAATACACCCGATAAAGAACAAATAATACACTGGATAAACATAAACATCAGAGTTACACAGTATACAGGATCATACTTAGTACAAATACAGTTCAGCTACACATAAATGTCTACAGCGGAAAACAAACATAATGTACAATAGGAGCTGAACAGCATAAAAAGAGATCACTACAACAAAACATATCTATTACAACGTCCATTTTACAACGGCCGTCGGCTGCCCGTTGTAATAGAGAGTATTACAACGGTCATTTTTTGGACCGTTGTAATAGATGCCTATACAACAACCTTTCTACAATGGGCGTAAAATGCCCGTTGTAATAGGTTCTATGACAACGGTCATTTTAAGTCCCGCTGTAATAGATTTCTATTTTACAAAGGTCACAAAATGTCCGTTGTAATAAATATCTATTTTACAACGGTCACAAAATGTCCGTTGTAATAGATGCCAATTTTTGACAGTTAATAATTAATAATTACAATACTTCCAGAAAATTGATTTTGATTATTTAATAATTAATCATTAATCATATATTATTATATTACTAATTATTAATAATATTATATTATTTATTAATATTTAATAATCAATCGTTAATAATATTGTATTAATCATTTATAAATTATAATAGTTAATGTGTAACAACCCGGATTTTTGGAAGAGGGTTGTAATAGCTCGGAAAATTTGGCGTTTATAAAATGAATTAAATTGAGATTTAAGTAGAAGTTATATTTGAAATTCCAATTTGAATATGAAATTTTATCTCTTGAATGTAGTTGGGGTATAAATCTGTATGATGAGTGAGGAGAAAATCGAATATATGCTGAATAACTTAATTTAATTTAATTATAAGTTGATTTCAAAATATAAGTTGATGAAAATTTATTATTTGCATTTGTTTTTAAAATAGAATTCCTTTGTAGATTTATTACAAGAACGTTTGTCAAAAATTGCCAAACAAATGTTATTAATAGCATTAACGAATTTGTGTTTATTTGAATAGCTCAACTTTGAAGTATGGACCTTATAATTTAATTAAGAAATTTAGTTTACTTATGTTATGTGAACTTGAAATTAAATGTCAACTCTTATTTTATTTATTGCCATTTTACTTAATAAGTTATAAAGTAATTTCTTTTATTTGTTGAATTCTGAATTTCATTTAACTTGAGTAATCGTTTTAATTTAATTAGATTTAAATTTTTTATATATACTTTTGAAAGTATTTGTTTAAATTGGTGGTTGCCACCTGTAAACTGTTTCGGGATTCTTCCTCACGTGTCCCTTTCTTTCTTTCTAGGGAAGGATGGTTCTGGACCATGGGGTGCCTCCTTTTCCCCAAATTCTTTTTGAAATCGTTCCTCCCCAACTTGAGAAGGGGGCCACTGTTCCGCCGCCGCTCGTACCGTGCGTGGTTGAAGCCTGTTTCCACCCTCCTCTGTTCGATGCCACCCTTCTTCCCAAACCCATCTTCCCTTTTCAAAATCCGGGTCACCACCACGCTCAAAGCCACAGTCACCACCGAGCCCGCAACTTTGCCGCTTCCTCCCAGTGCTGCTCGTTGTCAGACAGTCCTAGTCCCCTTCGTTTGTGAGCCAAGACCGAAGCCGCGCCTCCAGTCGAAATCATGGTCCGCCTCCTGCTAATCGTGGGAGTCATTCGCTGCTTCTTCGTGCCTGCTCCGACTGTTGAGGTGAGTTTTATTGCTCATGATTAAATTTTATTCAGGCCATCAACTTCGATTAAATACTGGAAAATATAGTTGTGAATTTTGGGGCGTGGAACTGCCTATTCGCTGTGAAACTCCTGTTCTGTGTCGGCTTTCAATTGTCACATTGTTTTCACTTCTAGTTTGGGTCTGCGTTAAACCTCTACACTCGTATGCTACTGACCTTTTTACGTGATGCATGACCTTAGTTTAGAGCTTTGACATACACATGTTAATGTATGTATGCTTTTTGGATGGCCTACTTTTTATTTTATGGGTATTTAACCTTGAACAGACATAGAATTTCATTTAGTTGGCCTGTTGCGGTGCTCTGTAAATCTACATTAGCTGGTGTGAACCCTGTAATACTTCCGTTTAGTCTAAGGCAAGTTTGAAGTTATATTTTTGGAAGTTATTTGTCCCACTGTTTAGTTGTTGGCTAAAAGAAATGTTTTTCTGGAAAGTTCTTGTGGATTGTATTGCCAAAATTGTGCACCCATGAAATGTTTTAAAAACCATAAATTCTTGAATTTCTGGAATTAAGTGGTTTAATCCTTACCCAAATTTGCTTGATTTTTTATGAAATGCATTCCAGCATGTAAAGTGTTCTTGAAATTTCTATCCATTTTACTGTGTAATGATTCTACTAGTGCACCTATAACACCACAATTGCTAAGATATTAAATCTACGGAAGATATTATACCGTCAATTGTTTGTAAAACGGGATTGCAATATACTGAAAATTGTTTGAATTTTGTACAGTTTGTGATGTTTAATTTCATTGTTATTGGATTCAAGATTTATCATTATTAAAGTCACAGGCAAACATCTATGTTTCTTTTGCCACATCTGAACTTGTGAAGTGATTTTTTTTTTATACTGGGAATATTTGAACTTTCACCTTGAGACTTTATATATATGGATGCATAATTATATTTGTGCACATATATTTTTAGTTGACCACTTAAATCTACCTGCTGGAATTTGGTATGTGCTGTAAATTAATTGATACCACTAGAAAGAACTTTGTAACTATTTTATTAACCATATGTATTTGAACCCTTAAGTCGGACAAGTTTAAATCTGATATAAGGATAACTATATTTGGTATAACATTTGGTTGGTGATAATTTGCAACAATACTTGGCTCTACCCAACAAATCAGGGTGTATAAGGTGATAATTATGCATGGCACTTAGTGTCCCGGAAATAAAGGCGTTGATAGAGTTTATGCACTGACATTAAACATTGTTGAAACCAAATGACAGTTGGGTAACCTGAAACCGCCACTGTGCTTTAAGTTTTGAATTAGACTTGCTCTTTGTTTAGCGCAGCAAATATGCGTGTATTAATTTGACCACCATGTGTTTTATTTTGTTTGTGTCATCCCCTCTTGAATTATCATGCAAGCTTTATCTCAAACAAACTCTGGTCTACTTGATATTGGTTACCATATGCAGTGGTTGTTGCATCTTTTTACATAAACATGAACATACTTGTCCACTTACAGTTGTTATGTTAGTGTCTCTTATTCATGACTTAAATGATTCAGGCCCAAAACTTATGTCTTTGAATGCCTTGAATGCTTGCCACTTTTGCTTGAACTATTGAGATGAATCAGTAAATGAATTATTGAATTCCCTATTAATTTTCTAGAAACATTTGAACGCTTTCATGCCACATTTCTAGGAAGGTTGGCAAGCCTATGCACATCATTTCTTTACTGTTTCCACATTGTTTCCGCATATAGTGACTCAATTCAATTTATTTGCATGCAATTCAGTTCATTTATTTACTTTTGGCCTAAATATTGTTGCCTAGAATAAAAGATGTAATGCATGCAGTGACTCAATTCAATTTATTTGCATTCAATTTATCTACGCTCTCATCTATGATATCCTTTTCATTCTCTAATATTCACTTTTGTGTGAAATTCAGCAAGTTATGAGAAACGCTCAACTAGAGGAGAGCAAGAAACATAAACTAGCTTGTGCTCTTCACTTACGTTTCAAAGATTGGTTATATGATAAAGCCTGAAATTTTAGTTGTTCCTATTATCATATTTAGCAAAGCAAACTGCAATTATAGAGCTGATTAGAAAGCCAAGTTTTGTAACGTATTGCATCCCTTTACTGTTTTATGTAGTGAATGTATTTGCAAAAGAAGCTTCCCAATGGGTTATACAGTCAATGAAAAATGGAGTCGAGGACCTATTTCTTGATTTTTCACAAGCTAGTCTCGGTAGTCACCCAATCAATAGAATTCCTACCCAAGCAGCGAAATTTGAACTGCAGGAAAAGCTATTCCGACATGAAAAGAAATATTGCAGGTAGCATTCCTATTACTTTTGTTTCAGCTATTACAATGTCAACTACAGTAATTCTAATCTTAGTTTCTAAATACAAACCAATTCAGCTTATGTCTTGGGTTCAGCTTATCCCTTTTCTTGCATTTCATGAATCTGAAAATCCAATCTCTTGCATTATCAAAGTAAATTCTTCTCTTTACTTGTTTCATAAGATTGTATTTGTAGGAATATTTGCCATAAACCTATCATCTCTCATACTTTCCAACTCTCTGCAATAGCCACTTTGGCATCAAAACCTGCACTGTAATTTCCACAAACACTCGACAAAGGATGCCTACCCACCAGCTTATTGCTTTTATTTTATTATGATAGGTAGGACTGGACAAAATCAAGAGCAAGAAGTCAAAGATTTAAAATAGATTGAAGCATCTTGTTTATTAGCTATTTATGTATTTAACAAAGGTGAATTTGGAGAAGGTTAATTAAGGTACAGGTATCTCATGTTTTTATTCCTCAGGACATTCACTTATACAAACTTTATTCCAAGTTTTCAATGTACGTTGCCCTGCTCAATGCACATTTTTTAACTTGTTTGTTCTTCTTCATCCAGTTCTTTTAATGCACATTTTGGATCAATCATCGAAGACGAAGACATTGAGCATGAGAGGGTGTGAGTGAGTGTAACTAAGTGTATGTAGTGAAATAATATTTGTACAAAAGAGTATTTTCATATTTTGTATAGTAATTGTGTAAAAGAAAGAAATAAAACTATGTATTGTTCAAGAGTGTAATAACATATTTATATTAAAATAAGAAATTTTTTGTTAAATGTTTTAATTTATGCAATATTTTTATATTACTACGATCAGATTTTTTTTAATAAAAATCAAAACAGACTTTTTACAACGGGCAGTGCCTGTTGTAATATAATGAATTACAACAGGCAGAAGCCGCTTGTAATTTATTAGCTATTACAATGGGTTTGTAGCCATTGTCATAGAGTCGTTGCACGTGACAAAAGCACATTATTACAATGGTCTTTTACAACAGTCAATGACCGTTGTAATTTAGTGAGGACCTATTACGACGGTGCATATTAGGACAGGATTTTGCCCGTTGTGAAAAGCATATAACAACGGTTTTTGCCCGTTGTAAAAGGATTGTTCTGTTGTAGTGGATAAATATTAGAATCCATCTTAAGCTCCAGCTATCCAGACAAAGCCAGCTAAACCTGAATACAAGGCTGCCCATGTAGAAAAAGGGGCACCCGAGTTTGAGAGTGAAACAAACTACGAGTCAGTCATGGGACTGGTATGAGAAATCTACTCAACACATTTAAAATATGGCCAATCACAGGACCACGCCACTTTCGTGGAACGAGTTTACTCCATTGGATTGCCAGTGCTTTAAAACAAATCATTCTTTTAAACATCGCAATGCTTTTTATAAAAATGAAGCCATTATAAGACTCAGTTCCCATCACACAATGCAACGCAAACCGAAGAATAGAGTTTTCACCTTATAATGGCCAAAATATGCTTGATATGAATAAAACAAAAGCATTTGGTATTATTGCTAATGTTTATAAGTTTTGAAAACAATTTCGAATCACAACTATCAATCATAGACGGCATTAATGCCCCATACCACTATGTCGCCATATATAGGTATACAATCAAAACCGCACAGTCACGTATTTGGAAATTGGATTTCCATCATGAACCAAGGCAAAAGATAGTCCTTACCGAATTCGAGACTGCCTAGCCCGAGCCTCAGGCAAGTACTCAGTCAAGCCTTTGGATCGTCAGGGCCGGTCCACCGATGTGGATTAAAATTCCTGAACACTGCGTTTCCCCGCCCTTTGGGGCATAAATGAGCCAACGAATGACTCCATCGGTCCCGGATCGACCGATATAACCGAGGCGCCTCGCAACAGCAACAACCACATAAGTCAAACTCGTCAGAGCGTGTAAAACCACTGATGCCACTTCTAGCTAGGAAGAAACGCAGGCCCTCCCTGATGTCCTCTCCCGTTTCTGGTTCATACCGGGGTGTGAGGCTCGTGGATTCACGTTATACACAAAGCAACGCCACATAGGCGGTGCTTTGATCATCACCACAAGACTTTTCTTTTCAACAGAAGCCTTGATCACTGCATCTTAGCATGCCACAAAGGCAATTCACACCGTGCAACTGAAAGCTATCAATCACGCAGAATAAATTCCAATGTCAGACACACTGTCCATTTGCAAGTTCGTTCTGGGTCTGAACGAAACCGGAGGCACTATATACCTCGCAAACCCATCGATCACCACGTACGTCTGGACGATCACCACTCATCATCCATATTTCGGGATGCCTCCCAATCAGGACCTCGATTACCATCCAAACGAGGTGAAGATCTCCGGTCTTCGACCACCGTCTTCATCTTCGATTTCTTATCGTCGATTCAGTTATTCAGAATGGGATAAACCCGGTCTTTCTGAGCAACTCGCGTATATAATAAACACGTGCTACACAAACACTACATACGCATCATTACAATTCATTAGTCACTAACCGTCAATCAGTAAGAGAATGATTTCCCAAATATTAACCCCGAAGGCCGAAACCAACATCAGACCAAAATCCAGGAAACCATTCGACTTAGCCAACCTTCAGTTAGTTTCTAAATTTCACATCCATATCGTTTATAACATTTTATAACGATTTATCGCTATTTTATTTATTTTAAAATAGCCAATTTATTCAAAACGACGCTTCGGCCATAACGCGGCCGTGGCGCTGTTTTTCTTTAGATTTGATTTAAACATATATTAAAATCTAACCATTGGATCTTTACAAAATTTACATCATTAGAAAGATCTTTTCAAAACGAATCCAACGGTTCCAGTTTCGGGAAAATCCGACGGTCGGATCTCCCGGTATAATCGTTTGAAGTTTCGATTTCAAAATACGAACTGCAGCGTCGTTATTCGATTAAATATAATTATATATATATTTATATAATCGATTCTAGCACTTTTTTTCTTCAGATTTGAATTAAACATTCCAGAAAATCCAACCGTTGGATTTTTACAAAGTTGGTGCCGTTGGAAAGATATTTCCAAAGCGAACCCAACGGTTGTAGTTTTGGGAAAATCCGATGGTCGGATCTCCGGTATAATCGTTTGAAGTTTCGATTTCAAAATACGAACTACAGCGTCGTTATTCGATTAAATATAATTATATTTATATACAAATATAAATATAATCGATTCTGGCGCTGTTTTTCTTTAGATTTGAATTAAACATTCTAGACAATCCAACCGTTGGATTTTTACAAAGTTGGTGCCGTTGGAAAGATATTTCCAAAGCGAACCTAACGGTTGCGGTTTCGGGAAAATCCGATGGTCGGATCTCCCGCACTAATCGTTTGAAATCACGGTTTCAAAATACGAACTGCAGCTTCGTTATTCGATATATTTCAATTCTATATATATATATATATATCGATTCTTCGATTTCAAAACCATATGAATTTCATACATTTGGTAAAAATGATATTTTTATCTAACTGTTTTCTATTTCAACACTTCACTATTTTTAACAATTCATGTATATAATAAAAATGTGATTTTTAATGTAAAACAATTTATTTCAAAACTCGACTATTTTATATAGTTAATATAGGTGATAAAAATAGGATTTTTATTATAAAACAATTTATTTCAAAACAAGATTATTTTATATAGTTCATATCGATGATAAAAATTGGATTTTTATTATAAAACACTTTCTTTCAAAATATGAATACCATTCAACACATGAATTTCAATTCAACGAATGAATTTCGATTCAACACATGAAGGTTTTCTATAGTTTATATATATATCGATAAAAAGGTGATTTTTATATTTAAAACACGAATACCATTCAACACATGAATTTCTATCCAACGAATGAATATCGATTCAACACATGAAGGTTTTCTATAGTTTATATATATAGAGTAAAAATGTGATTTTTATATTTAAAACACGAATACCATTCAACACATGAATTTCTATCCAATGAATGAATATCGATTCAACACATGAAGGTTTTCTATAGTTTATATATATATAGATAAAAATGTGATTTTTATATTTAAAACACGAATACCATTCAACACATGAATTTCTATTCAACGAATGAGTTTCAATTCAACACATGAAGGTTTTCTATTCAACGAATAAACATAGTTTCAACAAATGGAAATAATTCTAACACATGAATATTATTCAAAATTTCGGCAGCATAACGGCAGGGTAGTTTAAACCGAGACCGTCCCTAGTACGGCTCCTCGCTCTACCTTAAAGCCTCACAGCTTTTGACAATGGGGAATCATGCATCTAGTTCGCACGCAGGCGGCATGTATATTTTTTCATTTCCACAAACTAATCCTATGTGTTTCAACCAAATATTTCTCAACCACAAATGGGTAATTTCAACCACAATCAATCAATTTCAACCACAAACAATTTCAATCAGCCATTCGCTATCAATCAATTTTCACACCAATCACAACCAATAAATATCATCCATGGTTTGTGGACGAGGGGCGTATATATATATATATATATATATATATATATATATATATTTATTTATTTATAGCATTTCACTTCTGTTTCAACACATATATAATTTTTACAACACATATATAATTTATACATCGAACGTACAACTTATACAACGCTTATACAAGAGGTGTACAATGCTTATATAACTCATACATCGACTATATAATTTATACATCGTCGTTTCCATATCGTTTATAAATTAGAAATCTCACATTGGGTTCCACTCCACCAAAAATAGCAGAAGGCTTAGAAAAATATGCGGTCTCTTCTAGAATGTAGAAGACGTCCACACGGTCATGATGTTTCCTGTTTCATCGAATTTCGTCAATACACGAAAAAGATATGATTTTTCAAAGTTTGCAACGGTTTAAAGGTGTTAAAACTGTTGAAAATAAACATAGCCGTATACCTCGTTTTGATTTTCAAAACTAGGTTTTGAATTTTCGCTTGATCCGCGAAGTGTTGTCTCGATCAGGTGCTGCAGCGTCGAAGAGCTACGAACGGCGCTTAGATCGGTGGTAGGCACGGCCAGTTCGGTGGTCGGAGGCGGGAGATCGACGGTGAAGTATGTCGACTCTTCCCTGGCGCGATTCTCGAGGTAGACGAGGCGATAGGGGGCGAGGAAGTATGGATTTGAAGAGTGGAGGATGCTCTTCAAAAAGTTCAACTAGGGGTGGAGCTGAAGATGAGCGTGGTGGCCAGAAATCGCCTAGGAAGCGGTGAAAATGATTTCCGTCGATGACAGGAGAGCGGCGAGGGTTTTTTTGATATTATTTTTATTTTAAAATTATGAAGAAATAATTTGATTGGCCGGGGGGGAGGGGGGTTTAAAAAGGGATTTCTGACATGACCTCCAATCCAAACCCAACGACTATCGTCCCTAGCGTTTTACCCCCATTCCGAACACAATGGGGTATGTTTCGAAGGCCCATTCGACTGTTTCAGTCTGTTTTGCTTCAAATTAAAATATAAAACATTCAATATTTGTTTTGAACGTACATTTCAATTTGCCGGGGCTACAAACTGATCCGAAAAATTCTAGAAAAATAATTTTAGCTATGTTTTGACGATACGGTCCTAACAAAACTAGTTTCGTCGAATTCTGAGACCGTTTGCAAAATGGCCCATTTCTGGTCGATCCAATTTAACTATAATTGACCAAAACACATTTTCCTTTGCCACGCTCACATACTAGCTTCACAAATTATGAAATCTGAAACCTAGCAATAACTTCTCATCCCGGATCCAACAAATGTGGTTTCGTCGAATTCCGAGGTCGTTTGCAAAATGGCTAATTTCACGGGCTATATAAATTCCATAGCGACCTTTCTGAAAATTCATTTGGCCATAACTTTTGCTTCCCGCTATGAAACTTTGATTTTTCAGATTCGTTAGAAAGTGAACACTAACAGATTTAAATATTTTTGGTTTCACTCAAATTCGTTTTGTTTTGCACCCGGTACAGTCCGTCAAAGTTTGAATTCAAATTTTGAAACTACCGCGCCATTTCAGGCCTTGTTTATAATTAGAATTAATTATATTCCTTTTCAATTGTTGATTCAAACTCAGTTTTCATTGCTATTATTTAAAATATTTATTTTAAATATTTAAAATCCACTATTTTAGCCAATTTAAAATTTTTAAATTGGTTTAGATTTTCCGGGTCGTTACACCCATCAACGAGAACGAGACCCAGGAAGTTTCGAACTTCCCGCCGCCAGATCTCCTTCCTCCGACCACCGAACGGGTTGCGACCACCACGGCCTGGAGCGCCTCTCCCCCCTCTTCAGCACCATATAACCCAATCTTCATACCGTACAGCGAATCAAAAGAAAAATCCATACCTAGTTTCGAGCAGTAAAACGAGTGAAACAAGAGACAGTGGACTCGTGTGGACGTCTTCTATATTCTAGAAGAGACCGCATATTTTTCTGAGCCTTCTGCTATTTTTGGTGGGGTGGAACCCAATGTGAGATTTCTAAATTATAAACGATATGGAAAAGGATGATGTATAAATTATATAGTCGATGTATGAGTTATATAAGCATTGTACACCTCTTGTATAAGCGTTGTATAAGTTGTACGTTCGATGTATAAGTAATATATATGTGTTGTAAAAATTATTTATGTGTTGAAATAGAAGTGAAATGTTATATATAAATATAAATATATATATATATATATACGCCCCTCATCCACAAACCATGGACAATATTTATTGGTTGTGATTGGTGTGAAAATTGATTGATAGCGAATGGTTGATTGAAATTGTTTGTGGTTGAAATTGATTGGTTGTGGTTGAAAAATACCCGTTTGTGGTTGAGAAATATTTGGTTGAAACCACAAAGGATTAGTTTGTGTAAATGGAAAAAAATATACATGTCGCCTGCGTGCGAACTAGATGCATGATTCCCCATTGTCAAAAGCTGCGAGGCTTTAAGGTAGAGCGAGGAGCCGTACTAGGGACGGTCCCGGTTTTAACTACCCTGCCGTTATGCTGCCGAAATTTTGAATAATATTCATGTGTTAGAATTATTTTCCTGGTTGAAACCATATTCACCTGTTGAATAGAAAACCTTCATGTGTTGAATAGAAATTCATTTGTTGAATCATATTCGTGTGTTAAATGGCATTCGTGTTTTAAATAAATTGTTTTAACAATAAAAATCACATTTTTACCCTATATATACAAACTATCGAAAACCTTCATGTTTTGAATCGAAATTCATTCGTTGAATTGAAATTCATGTGTTGAATGATATTCGTGTTTTGAATAAATTGTTTTAACAATAAAAATCACATTTTTATCTATATATATAAACTATAGAAAACATTCATGTGTTGAATCAAAATTCATTCGTTGAATAGAAATTCATGTGTTGAATGGTATTTGTGTTTTAAATATAAAAATCACCTTTTTATCTATATATATAAACTATAGAAAACCTTCATGTGTTGAATCGAAATTCATTCGTTGAATAGAAATTCATGTATTGAATGGTATTCGTGTTTTAAATAAAAAAATGACCTTTTTATCTATATATATAAACTATAGAAATCTTCATGTGTTGAATCGAAATTCATTCATTGAATAGAAATTCATGCGTTGAATGGTATTCGTGTTTTAAATATAAAAATCACCTTTTTATCTATATATATAAACTATAGAAAACCTTCGTGTGTTGAATCGAAATTCATTCGTTGAATTGAAATTCATGTGTTGAATGGTATTCATATTTTGAAAGAAATTGTTTTATAATTAAAATCCTATTTTATCATCAATATGAACTATATAAAATAATCTTGTTTTGAAAGAAATTGTTTTATAATAAAAATCCTATTTTGATCACCTATATTAACTATATAAAATAGTCGTGTTTTGAAATAAATCGTTTTACAATAAAAGTCACATTTTTACTATATACATGAATTGTTAAAAATAGTGGAGTGCCGAATTGAATGTATGTTGGATAAAAACATCATTTTTATCAAATGTATGAAAATAATATACTTCGAAATCAAAGAATCGATATATATATATATAGAATTGAAATATATCGACTAACGAAGCTGCAGTTCGTGTTTTGAAACTGTGATTTCAAACGATTAGTGTGGGAGATCCGACCATCGGATTTTCCTGAAACCGAAACCGTTAGGATCGCTTTGGAAATACCTTTCCAATGACACCAACTTTGTAAAGATCCAACGGTTGGATTGTCTGGAATGTTTAATTCAAATCTGAAGAAAAACAGCGCCAGAATCGATTATATATATATATATATATAATTATATTAAATCGAATAACGACGCTGCAGTTCGTATTTTGAAATCGAAACTTCAAACGATTGCATCGGGAGATCGACCGTCAGATTTTCCCGAAACTGGAACCGTTGGATTTGGTTATGAAAAGATCTTTCTAATGATGTAAATTTTGTGAAGATCCAATGGTTAGATTTTCAGATATGTGTAAATCAAATCTGAAGAAAAACAGCGCCACAGCCGCGTTATGGTCGAAGCGTCCTTTGAATAAATTGGTTATTTTAAAATAAACAAAAATAGCGATAAATCGTTATAAAATATTATAAGCGATATGGATGTGAAATTTAGAAATTAACTGAAGGTTAGCTAAGTCGAATGGTTTCCTGGATTTTGATATGATGTTGGTTTCGGCCTTCGGGGTTAATATTTGGGAAATCGTTCTCTTACTGATTTACGGTTAGCGACTAATGAATTGAAATGATGCGTATGTGTGTTTGTGTAGCACTTGTTTATTATATACGCGAGTTGCTCAGAAAGACCGGGTTTATCCCATTCTGAATAACTGAATCGACGATAAGTAATCGAAGATGAAGACGGTGGTCGAAGACCGGAGATCTTCATCTCGTTTGGATGGTAACTGATGTCCTGATTGGGAGGCATCCCGAAATATGGATAATGAGTGGTGATCGTCCAGACATACGTGGAGGTCGATGGGTTTGCGAGGTATATAGTGCCTCCGGTTTCGTTCAGACCCAGAACGGACTTGTAAATGGACTGTGTGTCTGACATCGGAATTCATTCTGTGTGATTGATAGCCATCAGTTACATGGCGTGAATTGCCTGTGTGGCATGATAAGATGCAGTGATTAAGGCTTCTGTTGAAAAGCAAAGTCTTGTGGTGATGATCAAAGCACCGCCTGTGTGGCATAGCTTTGTGCATTACGTGAATTAGCGAACCTCACACCCCGGTATGAACCAGAAACGGGAGAGAACCTCAGGGAGGACATGCGTTTCTTTCTAGCTAGAAGTGGCGTCAGTGGTTTTACACGCCCTAACGAGTTTGACTTATGTGGTTGTTACTGTTGCGAGGCGCCTCGGATATATCGGTCGATCCAGGACCGATGGAGTCATTCGTTGGCTCATTTACGCCCCAAAGGGCGGAGAAACGTATTGTTCAAGCACTATAATCCACTCCATGTGGACCGGCCCTGTCGCTCCAAGGGGCAGTTGCGGATGTTCCAAAGACATGGGCTAGATTGTCTCGAAGTCGGTAAGGACTATCTTTTGCCTAGGTTCATGACGGAAATCCAATTTCCAAATACGTGACTGTGCGGTTTTGATTGTATATACATATGGCGACATGATATATGGTACCCATGCCTTTTATGATTGATAGTTATGATTGAAATTGTCTTCGAAACCTATAAACACTAGTAATAATATCAAAAGCTTTTGTTTTATTCGTATCAATCATATTTTGGCCATTATAAGGTAAAACTCTATCCTCTGGTTTGCGTTGCATTGTGTGATGGGAACTGAGTCTTATAATGGCGTCATTTTTACAAAAAGCATTGTGAAGTTTAAAAGATTTAATTGTTTTAAAGCACTGGCAATCCAATGGAGTAAACCCGTTCCACGAAAGTGGCGTGGTCCTGTGATTAGCCATATTTTGAATGTGTTGAGTACATTTCTCATACCAGTCCCATGACTGACTCATAGTTTGTTTCAATTTCAAACTCGGGTGCCCCTTTTTCAACACGGGCAGCCTTGTATTCAGGTTTAGCTGGCTTTATCCGGATAGCTGGAGCTGAAGATGAATTCTATCATTTATCTCTTTTTATGTTGTTCAGCTCCTATTGTACATATTATGTTTGTTTCCGCTGTAGACATTTATGTATAGCTGAACTGTATTTGTACTAAGTATGATCCTGTATACTGTATAACTCTGATGATTATGTTTATCCAGTGTATTATTTGTTCATTATCTGGTGTATTTATTTAATTCTGTCCTGCTGCTATCTGTTTATGTGTTATATTCCAAAGATTACCCTTGCCGCCGTCAGTACGGGGTTCGGGGTCGTCTCATTTGGTATCAGAGCTTTGGTTAAGCTTAGTGCTGGGATATAACATATTAACGAACTCGTCAGAAATAGAACCAGTAGTGTTCTAGGACGGGTAACTCATTATAGATAGGATCAGCAATATCCTAGTATGAGTACAGCAGAATCAGAACAATTCGTTAGAGATGGGGTCAGAAATGCCCTAGAACGAGTTGAGAGTTATATGTTTTTAAATAACGTATTTGTGATTATATTTATAGTTTGGCTTTAGAAATATGATTTTTGAATATATAAAAGATATATATTTGAAAAGTTAAAAACAAATTGCTTGTTGTTTGCATTGTGTGATAGTAAATTGGATTAATTAAATTATTGAAATGATAGTTAATTTAATTAATAAGAGAAAGAATGGTAGGATTTATTCGATTAACTCACACATTGAACTGATTTAGAAATAAATAGAAATATATATATACATGTGCATTATATATGTTTGAACAGGTAATTGGATAGCTGTTGAGTAAAGAAATTATTTGCGTGCCCGACAAATAGGTAAACCTTAATGAGTTGGATGCGAAATATTATTATATCAACTCCTGTGAATGCCATTGGATGCGGAGTGCTGGTTGTTCTATGTGAAATAATAAACGTCGCCATAGGATAGTAATAGTTAATTTTGAACTACATTACATGGCATACTTCTTGAAGATAGGCATACTTCATCATATACCATATAAGCATTTGGAGCTTGTGTGACGAGGTGGAAGATTTACCATACGAGCAAGAGGCTTGTATGGCGATGGCTATATTTTACAGGTTGAACTGATGACTGATATGGACCATATAAAATTGTAATGATAAATTTCCATATTAAAAAAACCACAAGGGTCTGGAGTTGACAATAATCACGTCTCTCTAGTCATTATATACGGCACATGGATTATTTATTTCCCACACGGGACGAGGTGACGAGGATTTATCCTCTGGAGCAATTAAAATACACACTCCCTCAGGCTTTGGCAGGGTGATGAGAATTTATTCTCTGGAGTTATTATCTATACACGCTCCCCTGTAAACACCAGAATATATCACTATAAATATGTGTATAATTATTAGGATTTATTGGGTACCTAATACGGCCCAATAAATATCCAAACCTCTCCCCGTACAAATGAGGTTATAGCGAAATTTTTCGAAAATTCCGGGTGTTAGCCAAATTTTCTGAAGAATTTGAAAATTCTCAAAAACTGAAAAGTTGGAGAATGGAAGCCAGATTGAACGTAGAGTTGATTAATCAAACCACTTTCGACTTTGTTCCTTTTCGGGGACGAAAATTTTTAAGTGGGGGAGATTGTAACGACCCGGAAAATCTGAACCAATTTAAAATTTTTAAATTGGCTATTTTAGTGGATTTTAAATATTTAAAATAAATATTTTAAATAATAGCAATGAAAAGTGAGTTTGAATAGACGTTTGAAAACAAATATAATTAATTCTAATTATAAACAAGGCCTGAAATGGCACGGTAGTTTCAAATTTTCATTTCAAACTTTGCCTGACTGTACCGGGTGCAAAACAAAACGGATTTGAGTGAAACCAAAAATATTTAAATATGTTAGTGAATACCTTTCTAAAAAATCTGAAAAATTGAAGTTTCATAGTAGGAAGCAAAAGTTATGGCCAAATGAATTTTCAGAAAGGTCGCTATAGGAATTATATAGCCCGTGAAAATAGACATTTTGCAAACGAGCTCGGAATTCGATGAAACCACTTTTGTTGGATCCGGAATGTCAAATTATTGATAGATTTCAAATTTCATAATTTTTGAAGTTAATATGTGAGCGCGGCAAAGGAAAATGTGTTTTGGCCAATTATAGTTAAATTGGATCGACCAGAAATGGGCCATTTTTCAAACGATCTCTGAATTCGACGAAACTAGTTTTGTTGGGACCGTATCGCCAAAACATAGCAAGATTTATTTTTTGGAAATTTTTCGAATTAGTTTGTGGCCCCGGCAAATTGAAATGTACGTTCAAATTAAATATTGAATGTTTTATATTTTAATTTGAAGGAAAACTGACATAAACATTCGAATGGGCCTTCGAAACATATCCCATTGTGTTCGGAATGAGGGTAAAATGCTAGGAACGACAGTCGTTGGGTTTGGATTGGAGTTCGTGTGTGACAAGGGGTATTTTTGAAATTTTAAAAATATATAAATTAATAAAAAAATCCTATTGGCTAATCACTCTCTCTCCCCCCTTTTTTTACTGAAACCCCCCCGATCGACGGCGGCTCGCTCTCCCTTTTTCCCGACCCTTTTCCCACCGCCTCAGCCACCTACAAGCGCTGCCACCACCCTACCTCGACAGCGCCAACCCTCCTCTTCAAATCCGACCCACCTTCGCCTTCTCCTTCCTCCCCATCGACGAGAACGAGACCTAGGAAGTTTCGAACTTCCCGCTGCCAGATCTCCTTCCTCCGACCACCGAACGGGCTGCGACCACCACGGCCTGGAGCGCCTCCCCCCTCTTCGACACCATATAACCCGATCTTCATACCGTACAGCGAATCAAAAGAAAAATCCATACCTAGTTTCGAGCAATAAAACGAGTGAAACAAGAGACAGTGGACTCGTGTGGACGTCTTCTACATTCTAGAAGAGACCGCATATTTTTCTGAGCCTTCTGCTATTTTTGGTGGAGTGGAACCCAATGTGAGATTTCTAAATTATAAACGATATGGAAAACGACGATGAATAAATTATATAGTCGATGTATGAGTTATATAAGCGTTGTACACTTTTGCGAACAAATTAACAACTGTAAACAATTGTTTAATCCGTTCGGCTTTCCTAAACAACAAGGATTGTTGTAGAGGGTGTCGAACTCTGGGTCCAAAAATATTTTAATTAATAAATCCAATCAAGTTATTCTAGGATTTTGATTGATTGAAAACACAGAAAATAACAGCAATTAAATAAAAAGAGAGATTTATAAAATAAGAGAAAGCAATTAGGGGATAATGACATAGATTGGATTCACACTCATCAATAGCCAACAAATAAATATAGATCTAATTCATGTTTCTGTCACAAACATGAATCAACGATAATTAAGTTCTTAGAAACAAATAAGTAAATAACAACAAGCATAGCCTATGCAGGAGCTGAGCTCTTAAACAACCATAGACTATCTAGACAGATTTACAAATTAATTTCTAAAACCCTAAAATTTGATATAAATCTGATAATTGTTAGATCGAACACGAATATACCCTATGAAGGAGCATTGCTCTTAAACGACACAGAATATGAAGGTTCGGATCTAACCCTTTATTCAGATCCAGATCTACATGTATACAGTCCTCATCTATTGGCTATGTGATTCATGTTGAATCATATCTATTAGCGTCATCACCCCCTAATCAAAGGGGATTAGCTAGACATAGCTAAAGAAGAAGAGAAAAAGAAACTAAATAACATGAACATAAATAAAACTAAAACTAAATAGAACAGAGGAAGAATGATTTTATTCCAAGAAGAGAATTACAGAATAAAACCCAATGTGTTTTACAATGAATGAGATAAAGTGTATTTATAGCTGATATGACAAAGGCGACTTGGAAAATTCCATAATGTGGGGCTAAAAAATTAGCCCAACTAACACATAAGCTAGTGTGAACGCAGCTGTAGAGTGAGAGGCCTTGCAAATGAGCTAATGTGAACGCAACATGAGTGAGATGGTCTGCAAATGAGCCAATGTGAATGCAACATGAGTCTTTAGTGAGCCAAATCTACCCAACTGAACTCTATTTGCAACCGTTCTTCAAGCTTTAAACTCTTCAAGCTTTAGTAATTTCAACTTCACTCTTTTTAAGCAAATTCTTCATGCTTTATCCATCAAATGCTCTAAACCAAGCTTTTTATCAACAATCTGAAAACACAGCTATAAATACACAATATTAATTATTTTAAATAGAAAACTAGATAAATAAGCGGATAAACTAAACTAAGATATGTTACACTTTCGTAGGAAACACGATTGCATTTAGCGTATGCAACAAGCCGTTAAACCCCTAGGTGTCCCTAGTAGGACGAGCATTGTCTCATGAGGGTTTTCAGCGGATACTACCCACAAAATCCAAAACGTCTTGTGTACGTGGATTAATCAAACAATATATTTAAGGTCTTTCATATTCCAAGGATTTCACCTAACTTCAATAATAACGGTTTAGCTCCAAATTTTCCATCCCATAATTGGTGCAAAAATGAATAAAAATTTTCAAGCTGAATCGTAATTCCTTGATAACACTGTAATTGTCTTGAAGGTTAAGAGCGTGGTGTCAACCAAAGTTCTACACATTGACAATGTGCACCCAATCATTTTTTTGTTTTTGTTTTGTTGAATAATTTTGCACCAATGAAACTGTAATATATTGGATGTGAGTTATGCATAGATGAAGGAGAAATTTGTAAGTTCTAAAAAGATTATAGATAAGAGGGCAAGTGTATTAGTTGAATTTCAAGCTATAAAAGATAAAGTATTACTAAGGCACATATGGACGTTTTGTTTCCTTTCATCTCCTCAACTACAATCCTTGCTTCTAAGTATGGTATGATGGATGTGGATGGAATGGAAATGGATGCTTCATAGTCAAGAATGATAAATGACTTATTTATTCTGAGAGACTCTCTCTTTATTTCATTTTTTTTCTTTTTCCTTTTTTTTTCTTTTCCTTTTTTTTTCTTTCTTTTTTCTTTTGCATGATGAATGATGAATGGAGATGGAATGGAATGATACCGTACATTATTTCATTTGATTCCTCCTCTACTAAGCGAATTATAACCAACACTTTATGAAAGGAAAGTTTTGTGCCCTAGTTACTCTACTTCTATAACCTTAATTCAACACACAAGTCAAGATTGATGTTATATAAAATGCTGAAAGGAATGATAAGCAAAGTTTCGTAAGATAGATAACCCATATAAAGTAAGATGTGGTATATGGTTATCGTACCTTAAAGCAAGTACGGAGTGGTAAGGTAATATTGGTATAAAAGTGACATTTTTAACCTTTGAAAATGAAAGGTTCTTAAGTATACCAATATAAGAAAAACTTGTCGAAACATGGACGTAAATCGACTAAATCTTGGGTTTGAATAATGTGGGGTATCGAAGAAGAATGCAACAATGAGTCATTTCTCCTTAATTGGGCCAAGTGAATTTTAGAACTTACGATTTTGAAAATTTGAGTGGAAAAGAAAATATTATGCATGAAAACGAACTCAGAAAATCCAAAAAATGTAGGTGCAAAATCATTTTTATTTCTTGATTTTTTTTTTGGATTATTTTTACTTGCACATTCTAACATGTATAACAAGGGTTGACACACTTACTACAGAACACGACTAACGTCTGCACAGTCTCAAGTTAGCATCTTAAAAAGACACATTACAACTCAATGAATAAATAATGTTCATTCCCATCACCCAACAATTCAACTTATCAAACAAGAACCAAGGTGTTATTTATGAATTTAAGTTAATCCTTGTTCAATGAATGACCTACTTCATAAAATTTGATTGCTGATGTAATGTAAATTCCCCCCACACTTGAGTGTGACTGTGTCCACACAGTCGTTAATCAGACATATCTTAGTGAAAGGGAAAAACAATGAAGAGAATATTTACATATGTACAAAAGAGGGTTAGTGCGTCTTACCGAATGTAATGTGGCTCATGGAGGATCATGAGCTCTTCCTCTTGGTTGGGTATTGGTTCCAAGTAAGGTTTAAGGCGTTGACCATTGACCTTATAGGAAGATCCATCAGTTGGATTCTCAATTTCTACCGCACCATACGGAAAAACAGTCCGCACAGTGTAAGGTCCTGTCCATCTAGATTTTAACTTACCTGGAAATCAATGCAATCTTGAGTCATATAACAAAACTTTTTGACTTGGCATGAAAGTTTTACGTAAAATGGATTTATCATGAAAAACTTTTGTCTTGTCCTTGTATATTCGTTCATTTTCATAAGCATCATTTCGAATTTCATCAAGTTCATTAAGTTGAAGCTTCCTATGCTCACCTGCTTGGTCTAAATCAAGATTTAAAGTTTTTACTGCCCATAATGCCCTATGTTCTAGTTCAACTGGCAAGTGACATGGCTTACCAATAATCAACCGATAAGTGGACATACCCAAGTTTGTTTTGAAAGCGGTGCGGTAAGCCCAAAGAGCATCGGTTAACTTTTGGGACCAATCTTTGCGATTTCGACTCACAGTTTTCTCAAGGATTTGTTTGATCTGCCTATTTGATACTTCAACCTGCCCACAAGTTTGAGGATGGTAAGGAGTGGATAACTTGTGGGTTATCGAATACTTTCTCATAAGGGCTTCGAAAGAACGATTACAGAAGTGTGTCCCGTTATCACTAATTATTGTTCGGGGTGTTCCAAACCTAGAGAAGATATTTTCTTTCAAGAAGCGCACAACAACCTTGTTATTGTTTGTTTTGCATGGAACAGCTTCTACCCATTTAGAAACATAATCTACAGCTAAGAGAATGTAAAGGTTCCCAAAATAATTAGGGAAGGGTCCCATGAAGTCTATACCCCACATATCAAAAATTTTGACCTCTAGAATTGGGTTTAGGGGCAACATATTCCGTTTAGAAATTTTCCCTAAAAATTGACATCAATCACAAGTTTAGCAAAATTCGTACGCGTCTTTGAAAAGGTTGGGCCAGTAGAAACCCGATTGAAGAACCTTTTCGGCTGTCTTTTTGGGACCGAAGTGACCACCACAACCTTGGTCATGACAGAAAGAGAGGACATTGTGAGTTTCAGTGTCGGGAACACACCTTCGAATGATTTGGTCGGGACAATACTTGAAAAGATAGGGGTCGTCCCAATAAAAATGTTTCACTTGAGAAAAGAATTTGTGTTTATCCTGCTTGGACCAAAAAGAAGGGGTCTGCTTGGTGACTAAGTAGTTGACAATGTCAGCGAACCAAGGATCAGTGGATAGAGAAAATAGTTGTTCATCAGGGAAATTCTCGTTGATCGGAAGAGAAGAAGACGGGGCATTTGGAAGACAAGACAAGTGATCCGCAATAACGTTGTCAGATCCTTTTTTATCCTTAATGGTAAGGTCAAATTCTTGAAGTAAAAGGATCCAACGAATGAGAAGTGCCTTAGCATCCTTCTTAGAGAAAAGGTACCTAAGTGCCGAATGATCAGTATGAACAGTGATGTGTGAGCCAACTAGATAAGGTCTGAATTTTTCTAAAGCGAAAACGACTGCCAAGAGTTCTTTTTCAGTGGTCGTATAATTGATTTGGGCATCGTTCAAAGTCTTACTCGCGTAGTAAATGACATGAAGAATCTTATCGATACGTTGTCCTAGGACAGCGCCAACAGCGAAATTCGAGGCATCACACATGATTTCAAAAGGCAGCTTCCAGTTGGGAGAGCAGATGATTGGGGCAGAGACAAGTTCATTCTTAAGATGCTCAAAATATGAAATGCAATCAGAATTGAAGTCGAAAGGAACATCCTTACCAAGAAGACTCGTCAAAGGTCGAGTGATTTTGCTAAAATCTTTTATAAGGCGACGGTAAAAACCATCATGACCTAAAAAGGATCGGATGTCCTTAACTGATTTGGGAATGGGAAGATTTGAAATAACCTCAATTTTGGCTTTGTCTACTTCAATTCCTTTATTAGAAATGACTTGTCCTAGGACAATGCCATGTTTGACCATGAAGTGACACTTTTCCCAATTAAGCGTTAAGTGTTTATCTTTACGGCGATTAAGAACAAGATCGAGATGATGTAAACACTCAGTGCAAGAATCCCCGAAGATAGAAAAATCATCCATGAAAACTTCCAAAAATCGCTCGATCATATCAGAAAAAAATGCTAATCATGCACCTCTGAAAGGTTGCCGGTGCATTACAGAGACCAAAAGGCATACAACGGTACGCAAATGTACCGAAGGGACAAGTGAAAGTGGTTTTCTCTTGGTCCTCAAGAGTGATAGGGATTTGATTATAGCCCGAATACCCATCAAGGAAACAATAGTACTCGTGACCGGCTAGTCATTCTAACATTTGATCGATAAATGGAAGAGGGAAATGATCCTTTCGTGTTGCAGCATTAAGTTTCCTATAGTCAATGCAAACACGCCAACCGGTCTGGGTGCGGGTTGGGATAAGCTCGTTAGCTTCATTTTGGATCACGGTTATCCCTGATTTCTTAGGGACGACATGAATCGGACTAACCCATTGACTATCGGAAATTGGGTAGATGATTCCATTGTCAAGACATTTAAGGATTTCAGCACGAACTGCTTCTTTCATGATGGGGTTTAGTCGACGCTGGGGATCACGAGTGGATTTGGCATCATCTATAAGGTGGATTCGATGTTGGACTATCGAAGGACTAATCCCCTTAATATCAGCCATGGACCAACCAAATGCTTCCTTATTTTTCTTAAGAATGGGAAGGAGCAATTGTTCCTTCTCTAGAGTAAGGTCAGAAGCGATAATGACAGGAAAAGTTTCATTGTCTCCTAAGTAAGCGTACTTAAGATGACTGGGCAGCACTTTGAGTTCAAATTTTGGGGACGACTCAACCAAAGAAATTGGTTGAGGAATAGGCTCAATTGTGAGCGGCTCAACAGGAATTGAATCAGAGACATTTTCGGGAATATCTTGAAATAATGTTTCGTAATTTGATTCAATTTCGTTGTTCAGATGATCGAGCCCAGGGTCATTGTCATGGACCGCATGGATTTCAGAAAATTGATCCACATAAGAGTTAGGAGAGTTTTCGGTTCTAAAGATGTTCAGCTCGACGGTCATGTCACCGAAAGAAAGTTTCATAGACCCATTTCTACAGTTGATAAGAGCATTAGATGTTGCTAAGAAGGGTCGTCCTAGAATCAAAGGGATCTGGTTTGCAGGATTGCTTACCTGTTGAGTTTCTAGGACAATGAAATCAATTGGAAAGATGAATTCACCTATTTTGATCAATACATCCTCGATTTTGCCAACAGGTTTCTTAATTGAACGGTCAGCAAGCTGAAGGGTAACCTTGGTGGGTTTTAGTTCTCCTAGCCCTAATTGGCAATAGACGGAATATGGAAGCAAGTTAACACTAGCACCTAAGTCTAGCAGGCATCTATCGATTTTCTTGTCCCCAATAGTACATGATATTGTAGGGCAGCCAGGATCTTTGTATTTCACTGGCATTGATTGGGACAAGACTTCGCTTCAAGTTGCTGCTAGAAACACTTTCTTAAGTACATGTGTATGATGTTTCTGAGTGCATAAATCTTTTAGAAATTTAGCATATTGTGGAACTTGTTGTATAATATCTAAAAGAGGAATGTTCACTTTAACTTGCTTAAATATTTCAAGGATCTATTCTAGCTGGTCCGTCTTTTTCCTAGGTCGGAGTCTATGAGGAAATGGAGCAGACAACTCAGTAGGTTGGGACACTTGAGTTTGAGGATGGTCCTTATCAGAAATTGGCTCAACGCTTTGATCTGAGTTTGTCAAATTTTCGCTAGGGTTTGGAAGATCGTCTGGTAAATCATTTGGGTTGCCCACATGGTTGTCAATCTTTTTTCCAGATCTAAGAGTCGTGACTGCATTCAAGTGACTCACGTTTGAGTTTTGAATGATGTGAATTTGGTTGGGGTTTGAATTTTGTCCTCTAGGGTTTTGGATGGGTTGACTTGGAAACGTACCCTTTTCCCTTTCACTTAATTTAGCGTTAAGTTGAGACATTTGTATTTGGAGTTCACCCATTTGTTGATTCGTGTTTTGCATATATGAGTGTAACGTATTGTCTAACTTGTTTTGATTCTTAACACTTTGCTTAGTCATTTGGGCCAATAGGTTACTCACCTCAGATAAATTCCCCTCAATCGTAGAAAGGCGTTTTTCATGTTGGGGTTCCACCATTTGATGAGATTTTTGGAAAGGCATCTGGTTTGAATTGTACTGATTTTGCCAAAAGAGAGGGTTTGAATTGTTAGGAAATGCTTGATTCAAAGGTCTGTTCATCAGAGGGTTATTTGGACCATAAGAAAGATTTGGGTGGTTGTTGGGTCTGTTGAAAGCGTTTACTTGCTCAAGGGACTGGGGACAGTCATCAGCCATGTGATTGGAGTCAAGACAGATGTGGCACATGGCTTGGGAAGCATTATTAGACTAAGTGTGTGTTCTAACAACATTCAGTATGGCATCAACAAGAGTATTAGAAGAAGAAGAGGATTCGACAGAATTACTACTGGATTGTGAATAGAGAGATTTTTCATTAGTTCGTTCCCATTGTTTCGATTTTTCTGCTAACTTGTCCAGAAATTCCCAAGCTTCTACGTCAGTCTGTTTTAGAAAATTGATTTGACACATGGACTCTAACATTTGCCTAGAACCATTATCGAGTCCATCGTATACAGTTTGACACAATGACCATGTTTCATAACCATGATGGGGACAACTTAACAGCAGTTCTTTAAATCTTTCAAGTATTGCCAAAAAGATTCACCCCCTTTTTGGTGGAAATTGGTGATTTCATTTCTGACTCTTGCTGTTTTTTCCGGGGGGTAGAATTTTTTAAGGAAAACTGCTGTAAATTCATCCCATTTTTTAATCGAATTTAGGGGCAAGCTGTGAAACCATTTTTCTGCGGAATCAGTTAGTGCGAATGGAATCAAACGAAGTTTAATACCATCCTCACATAACTGTTTTAATTTAAAGGTTGCACAAGCATACTCAAATTTCGTTAAGAAACTATATGGTTCATCATGAGAAAAATTTCCGAATTTGGGAAGGATGTTTATCTGACTCGATCGGATTTCAAAGTGATTACCCACAGGATTGGGTAACTGAATGCAAGAAGGGACAAAAACTCTATCGGGAAGGATTCTGTCCATCAGGGTACGAGGTGCAGGTTCGTTCTCCATTTCTAATGGTTGTTCAAGTAGAATGGGTTTTGAGGAAAGAGAAGGTGGTCTGATTCGAACTAAACGACGAGATTCTTGGTCACGGGACCAAGTTTGCATGCACTAGAAAGAAGAAGAAGAGAGTTCGTCAAAGAAATTTAGACAATGGAGGAGTTAGGAAAGAGGTGAGAAGGAAAAAAGTTTTGAAAATGGGATTTTTTTTTTTTGGAAAAGTACGACCTACAGACTAGCGAGGTTTAAAAGAAAAAGAAAAAAATGTTAATTTTTTATTTGTTTTTGAGGAATTTTGATTTTTTTTTAATTCACCAAACAATCTCACACAGAAATTAGCTACAATGAAATTTTCTGTCCTTAATAGCTCCTAACCCAAAATTATATAATGACACGTTTGATTACTTAAAACAAAAGATTTCTCAGCCAGTTAATGGACAGGAGTTATCGGTACACCAGGAATCACCTTAACAATGCAGCCGAAGGTTTAAGTACCTTCAGAGTAACAACCGATATAATATTTACGAATCACCGTAATATTTATAAATGGTTATTACTCTGCCGTAGTCTAGACACCAAGAAATAATTCGTTCCAAATGAATCAACTGTCACAATACAATTAAGCCCTATATGAGTCCGTGACTCCCCTATGTCCAACGTCTAACCGTTATTATTAGTCAGATTTTACGATGAATGCAGTTTGTGGGCCAAGGAAAGGGTGATGAAATCGCTCACCTTATGTGAATTGGGGTATTGCCCTTAACAGAATGAATACAGATGCAGAAATAATAATCACAGAAATTAAATGATTTTACAAGCAAGCCGCTGCCCCTGCAGAAGATTTTTACAAGCAATGTCTATTTATTTATTTTTGTAGCAGCAGTCCCTGTAGAGTTTAGAAAATACTCACCTTGATTGGCAATCCGTCCAGTGCAGTTGAGTCACACTAGTGCGTTCACACCCCACTTGGTGTGCAACCGTTCGAACCCTGAATAGTCCACTGCTTTCTGTTGTTGTCGCCTTTTATTTATTGCTTGACTGCGCTGCGGCACGGGTTCGGGCTAGGAGGCCCAAAAAAATTTTTTATGACCTTTTTCAAATTACCACTGTACCTGTTTTCAAAAAAAATTCCACAAACTATTTTATTCTTTTTTTAAAAAGAAGACAAGGAAAAGATTTGAACTGACTAAGGAATTTAAAAAAAAAGAAAAAAAATTACTTACTCTACTAAAAAGAAAAACAAGGAACTAGGCCTTAAAATAAAACTAAGAACTAAGCAACAAGTCGCGTGCACTCAAGTCAACTAAATCGGCTTTGAATTCTCTGCCCAATTGGGCATCTTTCAATTTCAATTGTGAAATAAGTAGAATCCTCAAATCAAGCACCAAACCGAAAAGAAAAATTTACTCATGTCCCACTTTGTATATTCCAAGAAACAAATACACGCCCAAAATAACCCTCTCAACAAACACTCATAAGCCCTCAATAAAAGGAAATAGATAGCCCCAGATTTGCAACAGTTCAACAAAATTCGCCTCTTTACTTTTTTATTTCAGAAAACAAAGCTCGCAAGAGGAGGGGGTATGAGGAAGGGCGGCTGCGCGAGCGCTGTGACTGTTTAGGTTTCGGGTCTGAAGATTTGGGTTGGGGATCGCAAGTACGGTGCTGGCCTTCGAAGTGAAAGGGGTTTCAGCGAGGTCGTTTGTGGTGTGCTTAGCTGTTGGAATTCATGATTTGGATGAGGGGGTTTTGAAGTTGGAGCGTGGAGTTGTTGTTAGAGGAGGAGGCGGAGGGATTTTATGTGAGGAAGGGGTGTTGACGTGGGTGAGTTTGGGGATTTATGGATGGGCTGATGATTTGGTATTGTGGATGGTGCGTGGAACTTGGATAATGAAGCGGGGTGGATTTGAGAAGATAGAAAGGAATCGATACTGTAGTACAGAGCGTGAAACTTGAAAAATGATGCGGCTTGCTTGATGTTTGTGAAAGGAGATGTAGGTGATCTGCGGGTTTTATGGCTGACAAGGAGTTTTGTTTGCTGTGAAGAAGGTGCGAGAGTTGTCTGTGGTGGATGGATGGTCTGAGTTATTTTGAAGAAGGGGATCTGTTATAAAATAGAGAAGTGAATGTCGAGGACTTTTTCTCTGGATTGTGGCAGAAGTGATTGTCGATGTGGTTGAGGAGATGGTGTCTGATATGGAGGATGATAGCAGTTTGGTTTGTAGTCAAGGCAGCAATGATGTGGTCCAAAAGATTGGCAAGGATGTTTGTCGGATCCGATGAAGGTATTGAAGTGGATTGATTTGTTGAAGTGGTGTTTTTATTGGTCTGTGAAGAAGATTTATGGGAGGGATGAACTGGGATGAAAAGGAGCTTGTAGCAGGGTTTTTTTTGCGGTGATCTGGATTTTGTGCAAACAGATTTATGGAAGGACTTTTTTTTATTTTTTTATTTGTAAAATGGAAAAGAATTGTACAAAGAGAGAAAGAAATAAATGGAAAAAAGGAAAGAAAGTGAAACAAAAAATTGGCAATTTTTTTTCTTATTTGGTTGATTAAGGTATCACAAATCAAATACCAAATCGACTCATAAGATTTTTTTTCTATCTATGCTAGAAAACAAAAAAGGAACAAAATAAAATAAAATATTTTTTATATTTTTTTATAAAAAAAACAAAAACAAAAATATAAAATAAGAAAACTAAAACTCGAAGGATTTAAAAATAAAAATTATTTTGGTCCCCGGCAACGGCGCCAAAATTTGTTTTGCGAACAAATTAACAACTGTAAACAATTGTTTAATCCGTTCGGCTTTCCTAAACAACAAGGATTGTTGTAGAGGGTGTCGAACTCTGGGACCAAAAATATTTTAATTAATAAATCCAATCAAGTTATTCCAGGATTTTGATTGATTGAAAACACAGAAAATAACAGCAATTAAATAAAAAGAGAGATTTATATAGTAAGAGAAAGCAATTAGGGGGTAATGACATAGATTGGATTCACACTCATCAATAGCCAACAAATAAATATAGATCTAATTCATGTTTCTGTCACAAACATGAATCAACGATAATTAAGTTCTTAGAAACAAATAAGTAAATAATAACAAGCATAGCCTATGCAGGAGCTGAGCTCTTAAACAACCATAGACTATCAGGACAGATTTACAAATTAATTTCTAAAACCCTAAAATTAGATATAAATCTGATAATTGTTATATCGAACACGAATATACCCTGTGAAGGAGCATAGCTCTTAAATGACACAGAATATGAAGGTTCAGATCTAACCCTTTATTCAGATCCAGGTCTACATGTATACAGTCCTCATCTATTGGCTATGTGATTCATGTTGAATCATATCTATTAGAGTCGTCACCCCCTAATCAAAGGGGATTAGCTAGACATAGCTAAAGAAGAAGAGAAAAAGAAACTAAAAAACATGAACATAAATAAAACTAAAACTAAATAGAATAGAGGAAGAATGATTTTATTCCAAGAAGAGAATTATAGAATAAAAACCAATGTGTTTTACAACGAATGAGATAAAGTGTATTTATAGCTGATATGACAAAGGCTACTTGGCAAATTCCATAATGTGGGACTAAAGAATTAGCCCAACTAACACATAAGCTAGTGTGAACGCAGCTGTAGAGTGAGAGGCCTTGCAAATGAGCTAATGTGAACGCAACATGAGTGAGATGGTCTGCAAATGAGCCAATGTGAACGTAACATGAGTCTTTAGTGAGCCAAATCTACCCAACTGAACTCTATTTGCAACCGTTCTTCAAGCTTTAAACTCTTCAAGCTTTAGTAATTTCAACTTCACTCTTTTTAAGCAAATTCTTCATGCTTTATCCATCAAATGCTCTAAACCAAGCTTTTTATCAACAATCTGAAAACACAGGTATAAATACACAATATGAATTATTTTAAATAGAAAACTAGATAAATAAGCGGATAAAATATACACATTTACGTGTATATCATACACCTCTTGTATAAGCGTTGTATAAGTTGTACGTTCGATGTATAAGTTATATATGCATTGTAAAAATTATATATGTGTTGAAATAGAAGTGAAATGCTATATATATATATATACGCCCCTCGTCCACAAACCATGGACGATATTTATTGGTTGTGATTGGTGTGAAAATTGATTGATAGCGAATGGTTGATTGAAATTGTTTGTGGTTGAAATTGATGTATTGTGGTTGAAAAATACATGTTTGTGGTTTAGAAATATTTGATTGAAACCACATAGGATTAGTTTGTGGAAATGGAAAAAAAATACATGCCACCTGCGTGCGAACTAGATGCATGATTCCCCATTGTCAAAAGCTGCGAAGCTTTAAGGTAGAGTGAGGAACCGTACTAGGGACGGTCCCGGTTTTAACTACCCTGTCGTTATGCTGCCGAAATTTTGAATAATATTTATGTGTTAGAATTATTTTCCTATGTTGAAACTATATTCGTCTGTTGAATAGAAAACCTTAATGTGTTGAATAGAAATTCATTCGTTGAATCATATTCATGTGTTGAATGGCATTCATGTTTTAGATAAATTTTTTTAACAATAAAAATCACATATATACCCTATATATACAAACTATAGAAAACCTTCATGTGTTGAATCGAAATTCATTCGTTGAATTGAAATTCATGTGTTGAATGGTATTCGTGTTTTGAATAAATTGTTTTAACAATAAAAAACACATTTTTATCTATATATATAAACTATAGAAAACCTTCATGTGTTGAATCGAAATTCATTCATTGAATAGAAATTCATGTGTTAAATGGTATTCGTGTTTTAAATATAAAAATCACCTTTTTATCTATGTATATAAACTATAGAAAACCTTCATGTGTTGAATCGAAATTCATTCGTTGAATAGAAATTCTTGTGTTGAATGGTATTCGTGTTTAAAATATAAAAATCACCTTTTTATCTATATATATAAACTATAGAAAACCTTCATGTGTTGAATCGAAATTCATTCGTTGAATTGAAATTCATGTGTTGAATGGTATTCATATTTTGAAAGAAATTGTTTTATAATAAAAATCCTATTTTTATCATCAATATGAACTATATAAAATAATCTTGTTTTGAAAGAAATTGTTTTATAATAAAAATCCTATTTTGATCAACTATATTAACTATATGAAATAGTCGTGTTTTGAAATAAATCGTTTTACAATAAAAGTCACATTTTTACTATATACATGAATTGTTAAAAATAGTGGAGTGTCGAATTGAATGTATGTTGGATAAAAACATCATTTTTATCAAATGTATGAAAAGAATATACCTTTGAAATCAAAGAATCGATATATATATATATATATATAAATAGAATTGGAATATATCGAATAACGAAGCTGCAGTTCGTGTTTTTAAACCGTGATTTCAAACGATTAGTGCGGGAGATCCGACCGTCGGATTTTCTCGAAACTGAAACCTTTGGGTTCACTTTGGAAATACCTTTCCAACGACACCTACTTTGTAAAGATCCAACGGTTGGATTGTCTGGAATGTTTAATTCAAATCTAAAGAAAAACAGTGCCAGAATCGATTATATTTATATATATATATATAATTTTATTAAATCGAATAACGACGCTGCAGTTCGTATTTTGAAATCGAAACTTCAAACGATTGTATCGGGAGATTCAACCATCGGATTTTCCCGAAACTGGAATCGTTGGATTCATTTTGAAAAGATCTTTCAAATGATGTAAATTTTGTGAAGATCCAACGCTTAGATTTTCAGATATGTGTAAATCAAATCTGAAGAAAAATAGCGCCACCGCCGCGTTATGGCCGAAGCGTCGTTTGAATAAATTGGCTATTTTAAAATAAACAAAAATAGCGATAAATCGTTATAAAATATTATAAGCGATATGGATGTGAAATTTAGAAATTAACTGAAGGTTAGCTAAGTCGAATGGTTTCCTGGATTTTGATCTAATGTTGGTTTCGGCCTTCGGGGTTAATATTTCGGAAATCATTCTCTTACTGATTTACGGTTAGCGACTAATGAATTGAAATGATGCGTGTGTGTGTTTGTGTAGCACTTGTTTATTATATACGCGAGTTGCTCAGAAAGACCGGGTTTATCCCATTCTGAATAACTGAATCGACGATGAGTAATCGAAGATGAAGACGGTGGTCGAAGACCGGAGATCTTCACCTCGTTTGGATGGTAACTGATGTCCTGATTGGGTGGCATCCCAAAATATGGATAATGAGTGGTGATCATCCATACGTACATGGAGGTCGATGGGTTTGCGACGTGTATAGTGCCTCCGGTTTCGTTCAGACCCAGAACGGACTTGTAAATGGACTGTGTGTCTGACATCGGAATTCATTCTGTGTGATTGATAGCCATCAGTTACATGGCATGAATTGCCTGTGTGGCATGCTAAGATGCAGTGATCAAGGCTTCTGTTGAAAAGCAAAGTCTTGTGGTGATGATCAAAGCACCGCCTGTGTGGCGTAGCTTTGTGTACAACGTGAATTCACGAACCTCACACCCCGGTATGAACCAGAAACGGGAGAGGACCTCGGGGAGGACATGCGTTTCTTTCTAGCTAGAAGTGGCATCAGTGGTTTTACACGCCCTGACGAGTTTGACTTATGTGGTTGTTACTGTTGCAAGGCGCCTCGGATATATCGGTCGATCCAGGACCGATGGAGTCATTCGTTGGATCATTTACGCCCCAAAGGGCGGAGTAACGTATTGTTCAGGCACTATAATCCACTCCGTGTGGACCGGCCCTGTCGCTCCAAGGGGCAGTTGCGGCTGTTCCGGAGACATGGGCTAGATTGTCTCGAAGTCGGTAAGGACTATCTTTTGCCTTGGTTCATGACGGAAATCCAATTTCCAAATACGTGACTGTGCGATTTTGATTGTATATACATATGGCGACATGATATATGGTACCCATGCCGTCTATGATTGATAGTTATGATTCAAATTGTCTTCGAAACCTATAAACACTAGTAGTAATATCAAATGCTTTTGTTTTATTCGTATCAATCATATTTTGGCCATTATAAGGTAAAACTCTATCCTCCGGTTTACGTTGCATTGTGTGATGGGAACTGGGTCTTATAATGGCTTCATTTTTACAAAAAGCATTGCGAAGTTCAAAAGATTTAACTGTTTTAAAGCACTGGCAATCCAATGGAGTAAACCCGTTCCACGAAAGTGGCGTGGTCCTGTGATTAGCCATATTTTGAATGTGTTGAATAGATTTCTCATACCAGTCCCATGACTGACTCGTAGTTTGTTTCACTTTCAAACTCGGGTGCCTCTTTTCTACACGGGCAGCCTTGTATTCAGGTTTAGCTGGCTTTATCCGGATAGCTGGAGTTGAAGATGGATTCTATCATTTATCTCTTTTTATGTTGTTCAGCTCCTATTGTACATATTATGTTTGTTTCCGCTGTAGACATTTATGTATTGCTGAACTATATTTGTACTAAGTATGATCCTGTATACCGTGTAACTCTGATGATTATGTTTATCCAGTGTATTATTTGTTTATTATCTGGTGTATTTATTTAATTTTGTCCTGCTATTATCTGTTTATGTGTTATATTCCAAAGATTACCCTTGCCGCCGTCAGTACGGGGTTCGGGGTCGTCTCAAGAAACGACCTCAAAATTGGACGAAACCTATCCCATTGGGTACGGAATATATTTTTTATGTTAGGATTACATTACTTTGTCAAAAACAAAGATCGTATGAGCTTGTTTTATACTTCATTACGAAGTTTTGTTTTATATTAATATATATACATAATATTCCAAACACCCTTATAAATACATCAGCACCTAACCCTTATTTACGGTCAATGTTCTTCGTATAGTCAACAGGTTGAGCCGCCACAATCCTCTTGAATGGCTGTAAAGCTAAGATCCTTCCTCCCTCAAACTTTCTGGTCTGATCCTCAAATTCGTACAACACCAACAGCAAAATTGATCCCCTCGACTAGACCGTGAATTCCAACGGTGATGATGAGTTAGGGGTTCGCGTGGTGGCCAGTATTGCAGCAGAAAGTTGCAGGGATTAGAGGGTAAATTCTAGTGATCTGTGGAGATTAGTGAGTCGCTGCCAAAGTCGAAGGTGGAGGGAGGCTCAGGAGCATTGTTCTCCGGTTTTCGATAATGCTCAGGTCAATGATACAGTGGTGCGTCGGTGGATGTTTGCGCCGTGTTCTGAACGAGGGTAACAAGCTGGGAGGGTAACGTTTGAACGGGAAAAAGAATGAAGTCCTGCCGAATGTTTGAAAATGTAAATTTACTTATAAATGCTTAATTAGAATATAGTTAATTTAGATTAATTATGTTTCATTTAAATACATTGATATCTGGCTTTTGGGGACAACATGCAAGAAGTCCTGGAACGATGGAATTAGTATAAAAGGATTAGACTGTTTCCTGTACAATGTAATTTGTTTAAATTAATAGATTTTGATTAAGGAATTACTTCTTTAAATAATTAGATTATTAAGTCTTAAACACAAATTTATGTAGCACGTGTTAGAGAATAAAATGGGAATAAAGATGAAGATAGCAGGGAGACCGGGCTCTAGTCGGCCTATGTAAATATCCAAACCCATGTAAATATTTTAACCCTAAGATTAACCAAGAATTAGTTAGATCATTTGTTAATTATTAATTAGTGATTAAGGAAGTACTAATTTAATTAAAACCGTCGATTTAAACTTGGATCAACCCTTGTTGTTCATCTCAGATCAGTACATGTGCCATCTCAACCAAAGTAAATAGCTATTATTATAATATAATTAAGGAATTAGTTTTATTTAATTAAAACCGTAACAATTATTATAACTTGCCAATATATTAACAGAATAGGACGATTTAAGATACATTGGAACCATATCAACAAGATTTACATCATGGAACACAACTGGACGAAACTAGATGTAACACCCCACCTCCGCTAGGGTCACTCACAAAGGGAATGCACTAGTTTTGGAGGAGCGTTATCGAGGTAATCAATCACAGAAATATTACAAGACAGACATAAATAAAACAGCGGAAGAATCCAAAAGATAAATTTCATTACTTTCAAAATAGTCAAAGCCTTTTACATTCAAAGTACCAAATAGCCAAAGTCATTATTTTCCATTACAAAAAATGTTGTCTTGCATATATACAGAAGCATAAAAGCTTAAACAGCAAAAATAGCATAATTCCCAAAGATACCAGAAATGCAGCCATAACAGAGCTCAAGATCAAACCGTACATGAGCTGAACCGAAAGCAAGAGAAATCCAAGCAAAGCGCTAGAGTTTCCTCCCTAAGAACCTGGGGGGAACGAAAGAAAAAGAGGCAAAAGAAAACGGGTCAGTCATAAAGACTGGTAAGTCCTAGTCACTTTCAGCATAAAATAGGTAAAGGTAACATGACATGTATAAACTGAAAGTAAACATAAGGATGTTGTCAAAATAGGCAAGATAGACTATGATAGCATGATAAATCAAGTATGGCATCGCATGTTCAAGATTCGTTGCCCCAATTGTACTAGTATCCCAAACCCATGTCATATATTAACAATGAAATGATCCCTCGGCCCAATATCATGAATGACCCATTACTAGGTCCAGCGGAACGATCCGTTAATCGATCGGCTCCCTACAAGTTCGAACTCGTCATGTGTCTGTGTCATACGGCCCTATCACGAATGTAGTTACCGGTGCTAGGTCCACCATAGGGTGCATCAAGCCTTAGGATGCCAACCATCGACACGAATCAAGCACGCACAGTGTAAACCAACTGATGCCCAATGCCTACTTTTTCAACTCCGGACTATGTGCACGACCATAGTCCGCCTGAACCTACACTGGCGCACCAACTCAGCCATCATTCTGGTCGTTTACAATTCAGCCCAGTAATCGAGCCCCACCCTGCCTAGTTACAGGGTACCATGATACATCTAAGTGAGTTACTGCTGAAATGGACTGCGTAACTAGGGTTTCCATCCAACAGGTTAAGTATTGTCATTTAAATTCGTGACTTAACCCTTATCAGTCTAGCATGTCAAGTTGGTTAAGTATTGTCTTTCATGTTCATGACTTAACCCTATCATGTGGCATTAATTCATTAATGCAACCCAACCTCTCACATCAGCCCTGTTGTTGTGGTCACTGGATATGCCGAGCGGTTCCGGGCAGATTTACACCACAACTCAGTCTGACCTCGGGTTTTCAAGCGCGATATAACCAACTACCCACGTTGGATCCTATTGTTTGCAGTAACTGGATTTGTTGGGCGGTTTCGGGCAGAATTACACTGCAAACTCGACCCAACCTCGAGTTGGCCATTTTCAAGTTCATTCTAGTGTCATGTCCATGTTCAAATTTCATGTCAAGTTTCATGGCAAGTTTCGTTTCATGTTTTAACTTATGCCTATTATCAAGTTCATGATTCATGTTCATAACTAATTCATGTTTTGCCTAATCTACCCAAATCGTATTCCCATCGCATGTAAACGTGAATCGATCTAAATTACAAGTAAATCCAAATCCAGAAATAAAGGGAATAGCATCAAAACTATGATAGGCAAAAGGGCGAGCATAAAGTAATAAAAGGGATTGCAAGACTAGCATGATATAACTTGAGATAATTGGTTACAACATCACTGGCGTATAGAAAATAATAGGATTTCAAATCTAACATAATAAGGTGATAGTCACGGCATAAGGTGATAGTCCCAAACTTGTAAATAATAGGCTGATTCAATATCACAGGCATGATAAAGTTATGGACATGAAAGAGTTTGATTTACAACATGAATAGGTCCAAACTGATTTCATAGCAATATTCCCAAATGTCAAGATCTAAGATGGAAACTAGAATAGATGTGAATCGATTATCATACTTAAGCCCAATTTCACTCTATCTCATGTCCAATATTACAATTAACAAGTTTAAATCTCAAATTAACTAGAACTTACTGATCGTGGTCTAAGAAATTGAGATGCAAAAGTTGAATTTAGAAACTAGTCGTCGAATTGTTGAATCGTTGAATCTCGATTTGATTGTAGCAGAAAATCCCAATATGCAATTCCTAGCCGTAGTCTTCAAGAAATAGTCTTCGTGTTTTATTTTAATTTATTTTTAATTTAATTTTGAAGAAGCCATGTCCATCAAGAATTTGTGCAGCATAAGGTAAGAGAAGAATGGTGTAAAGAGAATGGGGCTAGGGGGCTGTTTATATAGGATTAGGCAGACGAGTCTAGACTGCAAATGAGACCAGAAACACCAGAATGAACCCAAGCTCAAAACTGGGCTTCAGCACTAGGTCGACCATAGGGTCGACCTGGTCCCTGGGAGGGCGACCATAGTGTCGACTCCCAGGCCGACCTGGCTTTGGGCGGGAAAATTCCCGCCCAGTCTGCGCTGTGGTTTGAACTTGAATTTCGAATTCGAATTCGAGCTGTTTTTCTATCTTGAAAATCCTTGAAACTTCGGAGGGTCATATCTCCCTCATACGGACTCCGTTTCTCGAAAACTCGGACTCTTTTCCAAGAAGAATTTCGAGACGAACGCAATGGAGCAACCAGTTTCCTTTGATTCTTATTCTAAAATTTAATTCTGCCTTGATTATGATTTTAACATGTTAGAAAAATACGGGTTGTTACACTCTCCCCTCGTTAAAGGATTTCGTCCCCGAAATCTTCAAGTTGAGAAGAATTCATCCTATCATCCAATCATCCATCTACTCAACCATCATCCACAAGCAACCATTTTCCTTAAAAGATTACTAATGCTGTATGAACTTATGTAAGAGTGTGCGTATATGTACTTATCGAATGCAAAAGATTAGGCGGTTACTGATTCAGTAGACCTCCTTAATGCAAAATATGTTAGTGTAATGAGTCCAACATGTATGAAAATTCCTAACATACTTTATAATCTCTACTCGGGTGCACAAACATTCATTCATATGCAACATCCAAATGATAGCATATCAAGTTTCCATCCATATACAAGTATAAGCACCCATGAATATGCAATATGAGATATGTGACTGAGCCGATCTAATGCCTAATGTGTGTTAAGGAACCATGAGCAACCACTTGCAACCACTTGCAATCATCAACCATAACATGCTTCAATCACATGTTTACATCCAAAAGGGTTCTACCTAAGGATCTCAAGATAGGATCGAGAAGATAACAAGACAAACATGGATAGCAAAAGCATGTTCATGATACGAAGGTATGTAAACTTATAGGAAAAAGAGATCGAGAATGTACCCTAAAAAAGAATTGGGTATAGCGCGCTTATCTTCTGTTCGGTTTCCCAAGTTGCGTCTTCTTGGGCTTCACTCCACTGTACTTTAACTTGCTTGACTTCTTGATTCCTTAGCTTCTTGATCTCCATTCCTAAGATACGAATCAGAACTCGCCTCAATGTTGCTTCCTTTTCCACTTCTACGCCTTCAAGGATGCTTCGCTCAACCTCTTCGGCATAATCATGTAAACACTTTCGGAGATGCGAAACGTGAAAGACATTGTGTACTCCAGCCAACCTCTTGGGTAACTCTAACTTATAGGCCATCTGTCCAATCCTCTTGATGATAGGGAACGGTACTACGAACCTCGGTGCTAACTTTCCAACCGCTCCAAAGTGAACCACATTGCGTAAAGGAGAAACTTTTATAAAGACCATATCTCCGACTTCGAACTTTAGGTCTGTCCTTCTCTTGTCCGCGTAGGATTTTTGTCTATCTTGGGTCGTTTTCATCTGTCTTCATATCAACTCAACCTTCTCGGAAGTGTCCCTTATCATGTCGGGTCCAAGTATGAGCTTGTCTGTCGACTCCCACCAACAAGTTGGTGACTTGCACGGTCTTCCGTATAAAGCTTTGAATGGTGCCATTCCTATACTAGCTTGGTAACTATTATTATACGCGAACTCAACGAGAGGTAGGAGATCTTCCCAAGTACCACCAAAGTCAAGAATGCATAGTCTCAAAAGATCCTCTAGTACCCTATTTACCCTATCGGTTTGTCCATCCGTCTGTGGGTGATAGGTCGTGCTTAAACTTAGTCGTGTACCCATTGCTTCTTGTAAACAATTCCAAAATTCGCTAGTGAAAATCGGGTCATGATCGCTAACTATACTAGAAGGAACTCCGTGCAACCATACTATTTCTCGAAGGTATATAGATGCTAGCCATGATGCGGTCCTCTTGCTCTTCACAGGAATGAAGTGAGCGCTCTTCGTGAATCTATCTACTATAACCCATATGTTAGTATTGCCCTTCCTTAGCCTAGGCAATCCATCCACGAAATCCATCGAGACACTCTCCTATTTCCACAGCCGAACCTCCAAAGGATGTAATAGCCCACCGGGCTTTTTCGACTCGGCATTTACTTGTTGGCACACTATGCACTTAGAAACGAATTCCGCCACGTCCTTTTTGATCCCGTTCCAAAAGAAAATGCGCTTCGTATCCTTGTACATTTTATCCCCTCCAGGATGTATAGTCATCTTCGAGTGATGCGCCTCTTCGAGATCTCTCTTTACTAAGTCTCTCAATTGTGGGACACATAGTCTCCCATCACGCCTTAGCCATCCCTTGTCATCTATGGCATACCTACTGAGGTGACTTGACATCTCACCTCTAATCAACTTGTCCATGATCTTGACTATCTGTGGGTCTTCCTTCTGTGAAGTCCCTACTTGGTCTGGAAGCGTAGGCCTTTACTCAAGAGATGCTAACGTGCTAGCCAATGACTCAACAACAGGTGTGAAATCAAAGGTTGCTATAAACTCTAGACTTTTCCTTTCAACAAACAAAGGACTCAAAGTCAACCTTTTCCTACTTAGCGCATCCGCCACCACGTTACCCTTGCCAGGGGTATAAGCTAAATCGAAGTCATACGATGCCAAGAATTCCATCCACCTCTGTTGCCTTAGATTCAAATTTTTTTGCGAAAAGAGGTACTTAAGCGATTTGTGATCGGTATACAACTCGAACTTCTCACCTAGAAGATAGTTGCGCCAAGACTTAAGCACAAAAACAATCGCAGCCAATTCCAAGTCATGTGTGGGATAGTTTTTCTCATGCACTTTAAGTTGTCTGCCCCCGTAGCATATCACTTTCCCTTCTTGCATTAGGACAGCGCCTAATCCTGTGCCGCACGCATCTGTGTACACTGTAAACATCTTACCTCCGTCGGGTAATACCAAAGCTGGAGTTGTGGTAAGGGCACTCTTAAGCCTTTGAAAAGCAACATCACACTCTATGTCCCATGCAAAAGCTAGGTTCTTCTTCGTTAACCTAGTAAGAGGAGCTGAAATCTTAGCGAAGTCCTTAATGAACTTACTATAGTAGCCCGCCAAACCGAGAAAGCTTCTCTTTTCCGTTGCGTTCTTAGGAAATTTCTAGTATTGCACAGCAGCTACCTTTGCGGGGTCCACAGCTATACCTTGCTTAGAAACTACATGTCCAAGAAACTGAAAATCTTTTCTCCAAAAATGACGCTTGGAGAACTTAGCCTTTAACTCGTGTGCTCTAAGCGTATCCATGAATTCCTTGAGATGTCTAGCATGTTCTTCCTTATCCTTTGAGAAGATCAAAATATCGTCCATGAAGACCACCACAAACTTGTTAAGGAACTCCCTAAACACCCTACTCATCAAGTCTACGAAGTACACGGGTGCATTCGTCAAACCAAACGGCACGACGAGCTATTCGAAGAAACCATCCGGAGTCCTAAACGCAGTCTTGTCAATGCTATCCTCAGCCACTCTAAGCTGATGGAATCCTGTAGCTAGATCGAGTTGAGAGAAAACAGACGCTCCTACAAGCTGGTCGAACAAGTCATCGATTCTCGGTAGTGGGTGCCTATTCTTCTTAGTCATCTTGTTTAACTCACTATAATCTATGCATAGACGAAGCAAACCGTTGCCTTAGTAGCGAATACCACCGGAGCACCCCATTCAGAAATGCTTCGCCTAATGAAATTTTTCTCAAGCAACTCCTTGACTTGCTTACTAAGCTATTTCCTCTCTCGCGGGGCCATGTGTCTAATGGGCAATGCAACTGGCTTAGCATTATCAACAAGATATATACGGAAATCTATCTCGCGTTTAGGGGGTTACCCCTTAACCTCATCAAAGACATCGGGATATTCTCAGACTACCCTTACTGATTGCAAATCATTGATAGAAGAGTCAAGAGATTCTAGATAACATAACATGACAGGACCCATAGGGTTACAAGAAATTTCAAGGGTATTACCAAGGCGAGTCACGAGTCTAACTACCCTTTGTTCACAATCGAGAATGGCTCCATTATTGGACAGCCAATCCATGCCTAGAATCAAACCGTATCCCATAAATCTGAGAACATAAGCATTACACGTGAATTCTACCCTTAAGATAGAAATCCTCAAATCCACAAAAATCATAGATAAATGAGCGGAGCCACCAATTGGATTTGAAACAATAACGGGATCCTCAATTAGACTAGTACTTAGGTGCAAAGTTTCAACAATATCAGAATAAATAAAAGTATGCGACGCGCCAGAATCAAACAAGGTTAGAACAGGATGCTCAAAAAGATAGACTAAAATTTCGACAGAAATATTTCTACCTCGTTCTTGCGGAGGTACAATGAGAGCGTGGACCTGTCCTCCAGAAGAAGGTCCAGCTCCCTGCCCTTGCTTCCTTGGGCAGTCCTTAGCCATATGTCCTATCTCACCACAGTGGAAACAGCCACCCATCTTCCTTTTCTTCTTCCTGCAGTCTTTGACCAAATGTCCAGGAATGCCACAGAAATTACACTTTCTCTTTTCACGAGTTTTGTTGTTCTTCTCGCCTTTCTTTGGATCAGCCTTCTTGTTCTGTGACCCTTCCCCCTTCTTATCTTGAGGCACTTCTGCTTTTGCCTTATTCATGCCCTTGTCTTCCTCATTTAAGAGCGCCATGTCTACCAACCTTTCGTAAGTAGCCCCCCATAGGTATATGGGTCATAGCCAAGCTGTGAAATGGCTCATTCAATCCCTTCACTAAGTCCAGTCCAAATCAGGCCAGCTGATTGAATTGATTGACGTACTCCTTGACAGTCATACTTCCTTGCTTAAGAGATAAAAACTTTTCCAGCTGTAGACTTCCTTCAACTTGTGAGAGGAATTTCATCTCAAACCTTACCCTGAAATCCATCTATGTTTCAACAGGTCTTTCAGCGTTAGTGACTTCCCACCAATAGGCAGCTTCGTCCTTGAGCAACCATACTGCCAACTGTACCTTTTGCCTATCGTCCACCTCTAAGATAACGAACAGATCCTCAGTTTCTTTGAGTCAGTTCCTCGCTTCTATGAATGATTCAGTTCCCTTGAAATCCTTTCCGTCCATGGACCTAAAATCTCTACAGATCTTTGAGAAAGCATTTGCACGAGGAGGAGGAGGAGCCGCTGCAGCTGGAGGAGGAATATATGTTGGGCCTGCATCGTTGACCCTAGCCTCTAAGTACCTCCTGAACCAGCCAGGTATTGGCATGCCCTCTGGATGGTTAAGATTCCCAGACATGCTGAAATGAAAAAGAAGGGATTCAAAACGAGGAAACAAAGGATAGTGCTAATGGCTTTTGGGGAATAGCCTTTAAATAAAACAAGACTTTTCTTGAAAAATGCTTCTTTATAAACGGTTTTGAAAATAGTTTTAGAAGGTTTTAAAAACTTTTCCCCAGTCTGGTACTGGTAACCTTCTGCTCTGATACCAAGTGTAACACCCCACCTCCGCTAGGGTCACTCACAAAGGGAATGCACTAGTTTTGGAGGAGCGTTATCGAGGTAAACAATCACAGAAATATTACAAGACAGACATAAATAAAACAGTGGAAGAATCCAAAAGATAAATTTCATTACTTTCAAAATAGTCAAAGCCTTTTACATTCAAAGTACCAAATAGCCAAAGTCATTATTTTCCATTACAACAAATGTTGTCTTGCATAAATAAAGAAGCATAAAACCTTAAACAATAAAAATTGCATAATTCCCCAAGATAGCAAAAATGCAGCTATAGCAGGGCTCAAGATCATACCGTACATGAGCTGAACCGAAAGCAAGAGAAATCCAAGCAAAGCGCTAGAGTTTCCTACCTAAGAACCTGGGGGGAACGAAAGAAAAAGAGGCGAAAGAAAACGGGTCAGTCATAAAGACTGGTAAGTCCTAGTGACTTTCAGCACAAAAACAGGTAAAGGTAACATGACATGTATAAACTGAAAGTAAACATAAGGATGTTGTCAAAATGGGCAAGATAGACTAAGATAGCTTGATAAATCAAGTATAAATCAAGTATGGCATTGCATGTTCAAGATTCGCCGCACCAACTGTACTAGTATCCTAATCCCATGTCATATATTAACCATGAAATGATCCCTTGGCCCAATATCATGAAAGACCCCATTACTACGTCCAACAGAATAATTCATTAATTGATTGGCTCCCTATAAGTTCTAACTCGTCATGTGTCTGTGTCATATGGCCCTATCATAAATGTAGTTACATGTGCTAGGTCCACCATAGGGTGTATCAAGCCCTAGGGTGCTAACCATTGACACGAATCAAGCATGCACAGTGTAAACCTACTGATGCCCAATGCCTACTTTTTCAACTCCGGACTATGTGCACGACCATAGTCCGCCTGAACCTATACTGGCGCACCAACTCAGCCGTCATTCTGGTCGCTTACAATTCAGCCCAGTAATCGTGCCCTACCCTACCTAGTTCCAGGGTACCATGATACATCTAAGTGGGTTACTGCTGAAATGGACCGCGTAACTAGGGTTTCCATCCAACAGGTTAAGTGTTGTCATTTAAATTCGTGACTTAACCCTTATCAGTCTAGCATGTCAAGTTGGTTAAGTGTTGTCATTCATGTTCATGACTTAACCCTATCATGTGGCATTAATTCGTTAATGCACCCCAACCTCTCACATCAAACCTGTTGTTGTCGTCACTGGATATGCCGGGCGGTTCCGGGCAGATTTACACCACAACTCAGTCTGACCTCGGGTTTTCAAGCGCGATATGACAAACTACTCACATTGGATCCTATTATTTGCAGTAATTGGATTTGTTGGGTGGTTCCGGGCAGAATTACACTGCAAACTCAACCGAACCTCGAGTTGGCCATTTTCAAGTTCATTCTAGTGTCATGTCCATCTTCAAATTTCATGTCAAGTTCATGTCAAGTTTCATGGCAAGTTTCGTGTCATGTCTCAACTTATGCCTATTATCAAGCTCATGATTCATGTTCATAAACAATTCATGTTTTTCCTAATCTACCCAAATCGTATTCCCATCGCATGTAAACGTGAATCGATCTAAATTACAAGTAAATCCAAATCCAGAAATAAAGGGAATGACATCAAAACTATGATAGGCAAAAGGGCGAGCATAAAGTGATAAAAGGGATTACAAGACTAGCATGATATAACTTGAGATAATTGGTTACAACATCACTGACATATAAAAAATAATAGGATTTCAAATCTAGCATAATAATATGATAGTCACGGCATAAGGTGATAGTCCAAAACTTATAAATAATAGGCTGATTAAACATCACAGGCATGATAATGTTATGGACATGAAAGAGTTTGATTTATAACATGAATAGTTCCAAACTGATTTCATAGTAATATTCCCAAATGTCAAGATCCAAGATGGAAACTAGAATAGATGTGAATCGATTATCAAGTTCCAAACTGATTTCACTCTTTCTCATGTCCAATATTACAATTAACAAGTTTAAATCTCAAAGTAAATAGAACTTACAGATCGTGGTCTAAGAAATTGAGATGCAGAAGTTGAATCTAGAAACTAGTCATCGAATTGTTGAATCGTTGAATCTCGATTTGATTGTAGTAGAAAATCCCAATATGCAATTCCTAGCTGTAGTCTTCAAGAAATAGTCTTCGTGTTTTATTTTAATTTATTTTTAATTTAATTTTGAAGAAGCCATGTCCATCAAGAATGTATGTAGCATAAGGTTAGAGAAGAATGGTGTAAAGAGAATGGGGCTAGGGGGCTGTTTATATAGGATTAGGCGGACGAATCTAGACTGGAAACGAGACCAAAAACATCAAAATGAACCCAGGCTCAAAACTGGGCTTCAGCACCAGGTCGACCCCCAGGTCGACCATAGGGTCGACCTGGTCCCTTGGAGGTCGACCATAGTGTCGACCCCCAGGTCGACCTGGGCCTAGGCGGGACCGCCCAGTCTGCGCTGGGGTTTGAATTCGAATTTCGAATTCGAATTCGAGCTGTTTTTCAATCCTGAAAATCCTTGAAACTTCGGAGGGTCATATCTCCCTCATACGGACTCCGTTTCTCGAATACTCGGACTTGTTTCTAAGCAGAATTTTGAGACGAATGCAATGGCGCAACCCATTTCCCTTGATTCTTATTTTAAAATTAGTTCTGCCTTGATTATGGTTTTAACATGTTATAAAAATACGGGTAGTTACACTAGAGTCAACTACATTTTTAGTCAAATTAAACACTGGTTTTATTTGACTAAAATGAACCGTTTAAACAACGAACCAAGACAAGGTAAGCTAAACTCACTCAGTTATCCCACTTATGTTTTATATAAGTTGGGTTTTATTTTATGTGTTATGGTTGCTAATGATTGTTAATGATTGACTGTTTGTTTGTTATATATTGATTGAATTTATGAAATTAATTGTAGTTTAATTTCAATGAAAAACCAAATTGTTATTTTAACGATTTGATCCAATGAAGGTAACTTACCTTGTTGGTCACGTTTATAAGATAAACTTGTTTAATTGAATTGAATTGTTTTATTAATTGGTTGATGTTAAATAGTTGTTGTTTACTGTTATAGAAATTACCATTTAAATGGAATTGAATAATCTAATTTAAGATAACTAATTTGAATACAAGGAAGGACAGGCAGGAGTGATCCAAAGGGATTCCTCAAATATATTTAATGTTGTTTATTTTTATATTGTCATTAAATGAACTGATTTGGTCGAATCATTGATTTGATTTGTTGACCCTTGATCTGAATTCAACATTTATTTCGTTTAAACCAATGGGTGTATTGGTTCAATAATTGGTAGTGTA